>CM070786.1:26250194-27556444 GCA_036346955.1 Dipus sagitta
CCCCATTAACAACAGCCTAAAACTAACAAAATACCCAGTAATAAATTTAGCTCTGGGATGAAAAAGCTATAGTAAAGACTATGAAATATTAATCAAAGAAACTGAAGATAATACAAATATATAGGAAGATAGCCTATTTTTTTCATAGACCTAGATAGAATCATAGTTGTGTAATACAGGGTCACATGATTAATCAATGTGTATATGATGGACGCAGCATGATTGTGTTATGAAGATTCCATTCCAAATTCATCACAGAAACAGACAACAATGCTCACATTTGTATGGGCCACAAAACGTCCCAAATAGCCAAAGCAATCTTCAAAAAAGAAAAATAAAGTTGGAGGTATCACACTTCCTGATTTAAAAAAAAAAAAAAGTATATCTTTGGGCTGGAATTAAGGCACTTGCCTGTGAAGCTTAAGGACCCAGTTTTTGATTCCTCTGTACCCACGTAAGCCAGATAGATGCACATGGTGGCTCATGTGTTTGGAGTTTGTTTGCAGTGTCTAGAGGCCCTGGCATGCCCATACTCTTCCTCTGTCTCCCTCTCTCTCTCTCTCTCTCTCTCTCTCTCTCTCTCTAATAGCTAACTAAATTATATACATATATATATACACATATATATACATATATATATATACACACATAATCATAAAAACAGTTTTTGGACTGGAGAGATGGCTCAATGGTTAAGAGCGCTTCCTATGAAAGCAGCAAGGCCTGTATATATATACATACATACATACATACATATATATATATATATATATATATATGGACACATACATACATATATATATGTATATATATACATATATATGTAATCTTTGTGCTAGTTTGTGAGTAATGTGCGCTGTGTGTGTGTGTGTGTGTGTGTGTGTGTGATGTGCGTGGTGTGTGTACACGTATGTTCCCCTGCAGGGCACCACGCACTCCCCTGCGGCAGCGTGCTCTCACTTGGGCCAGAGCCGAACTTTGGCTGTCCTGCTTTCCATGTTGTTGCTTGAACCAGGTTCTCTCACTGATGCCAGAGGTTGCTCCGGTGATTCTTGGGGTTTTTCAACCCTGGGTTCTTTGCTCTGTGGAACTGGGGTTATAGATGCGCATGGCCACGCCCAGCCGTTTGTGTGGGTCCTGGGAATCAAGCTCCAGCAGTCTCTGGGGACCCAGGCCTTGCTGCTTTCACAGGCAGCGCTCTTAACCACTGAGCCATCTCTCCAGTCCAAAAGCTGTTTTTGTGGTTATGTGTGTATGGTGTGCATGAGGGGGTAACACATGTTTGTGCATGTATGGAGGTCAGAGGTTGACTTTAGTGTCTTTCTTTTTTTTTTTTTTTTTAATTTTTTTTTGGTTTTGCGAGGTAGGGTTTCACTCTAGTCCAGGCTGACCTGGAATTAATTCACTATGGAGTCTCAGGGTGGCCTTGAACTCATGGCGATCCTTCTACCTCTGCCTCCCGAGTGCTGGGATTACTTTAGTGTCTTTCTTCCCCTCCTTATTTACTGATGCAGGGTCTCTCATTACCCAGAGCTTAGCGATTCGGCCCGGGGGATCCTGTTTCTGTCTCCTGAGCACTGCGATTACAGACAGACTGCGGTGCCTGACCCACACTTACATGGGTTCTGGGGATCCAAACTCAGGTCCCTAAGCTTGCGTTGTAAGTGTTTTATCCACACATCACATCATCTCCTGTCCTCTCAGTTTTGACAAGGACACCAGGAAGGCACCATGCATCTGTTTAACAAAAGGGGAATGGGAAAAGTTATCCACGTGCAAATGAATGAAATTGGCCACTTACTGTATACCATACATATATTTGAACTCTAAATGAATGAAAGCTCTAAATATAGACATGAAAACTTAACTCCTAAAGAAGGTGAAACTCCCCTGACAGCAGCCTTGGTTGTGAATTCTTTTGGGAACCACATCAAAGTTCAGACAGTTAAAGCACAAAGAAACAAGGGGCTCTATGCCAAGCTACACAGTGTTGGCACAGTAAAGAGATAGCAACATGAAAAGGCAGTTGATAGGTCAGGAGAAAATGTTCACAAATCGAATATGTAATAAACGGTTACCATCCAAAACACATGAGGACCTTACACAGCCCAGCAGCAAAAAAAAAAAAAAAAGCAAGCCTTGAAAAGTTATCCCTTTTTTAATATTTAAAAATTTTTGTTTATTAGTCAGAGAGAGTGAGAGTGAGAGTGAGAAAGGGCGCACCAGGGCCTCCAGCCACTGCAAAGGAACTCCAGACGCGTGCGCCCCCTTGTGCATCTGGCTAACGTGGGTCCTGGGGAATCGAGCCTGGGTCCTCTGACTTTGCAGGCAAGCGCCTTAACTGCTAAGCCATCCCTCTAGCCTGATAAGTTATTTCTTCAAGGAAGATGTGGGTATGTGGAAAGGTTCTCAAGTAAGCAGTGGGAGATGGAAATAGAAACCACACTGAGACCATGAGGTATTGCCCATAGTGCTAGAATGGCTGTTATCAAATATGCAAGAGCACGTGATGGTGAGAGCAAGGGGAGATGGGAACCCTGTATGCTGTTGAGGGGAATGCACATTTACGCGGCCATTATGGAAAGCAATATGAAGGCTCCTCAATAATTTATTTTTCAAATTTTAATCAATTAATTAATTTGAGAGAGAGAGAGAGAGAGGGAGAGAGAAAGAGGCACATAGAAAGAGGGAATGGTGCATCAGAGCATCTAGCCACTGCAAATGAACTGCAGACACATGTGCTACCTTGTACATCTGGCTTACATGGGTACTGAGGAATTGAACCTGGGTCCTTAGGTTTTGCAGGCAAACACCTTCACTGCCTAGTCATCTCTCCGGCCCTACAATAATTCAAAAATTAACCTACCATTTTGAACCAGAAATTTCTCTTCTGGTTTAATACTTAAAGGTCATGAACTCCCCACCTTCCAGAGATGTCTGCACTCTTATGCTCATTAGGTATTATTCATAATAGAAAAGACACGAACATAGCTTGAGAATCTATCAATTCACGAATAGATAATGAACTGATAAGATATCTAGACATACACAAAGTGCAATTAGTATGCAGCTTTTTACAAGGTGATTTTACCAGTTGTGACAATGTAAAGTGAACCTGGAGGACATCATGACAAGTGAAATAAACTAAGAACATGAATGCTGCTTGCTCTTGCTTCTACATGGAATATATATTTTTCTTTTTGTGAATACATAGAAATGGAGTAACACAGTGGCCACCAGGGGCAAGGGGGAGGAAATAAGAGATCTAAGTCAAAGAGGACAAGGGTGCAACTACACAGGATGAATACAAAATAAAAGAAAAAAACAGTTTGCAAAATTTGTATTTTTAAATAATTTTGTTGTTTGACACCAAACCTCTTGTTACCAGCTGAACTAATTTTTTATTTTATTTTTTTTTTTTTTTTTTGGTCTTTTGAGGTAGAGTCTCACTCCAGCCCAGGATGACCTGGAACTCACTATGTAGTCTCTGGGCTGCCTTGAACTCACAGGCAATCCTTCTACCTCTGCCTCCCTGAGTACTGAGATTAAAGGCATGTGTCACCACGCCCACCCAGCATGAAATAAATTTTTAAATATTTTTTTCTACATTGTTATAAGTTTTTCCTGAATCTGTAAACATAAAATAAGTAGGTTTATTGCTTTCAAGTTGCTGGGCATATTATTGTGACACAAATTTTCATTGTTAAAAGTGTACACTAAAACAAAACAAAAAGACAAGACAAATGTGGTGGTTTGAATAGAATAGATGGCCCCCAATATATTCAGTTGCTTATTTGTAGTTTGCATCTCTAGCCACCTGGCTGGAGGCAAGGTCACTGGGTGGATCTTTAGGTGTGGTGGTGGATTTCAGATTACAATCTAAAGATATGCAAAGTGTGCCTAGCTGGAGTTCCTGAAGTGTGCTGTGGCTTTTGACCTTTAGGCTTGTACTTCTCTCTCTCTGCTTGGGCCTGTGAAAGCAGGCCAGCTTCTTCTGCCATTATGGAACTTCCCGTGGATCTGTAAGCTCAATAAATCCCTTCCTCCATAACTGTGCCTGGTCTGGAATTTCATCTCAGTGAACCTGAAGCTGACTAGTACAGAACTTGGTACCTGAGGAGTGGGCTGTGATGTACCTGGCCATGTGCATGTTGATCTTTTGGAACCTTTGTTTTGGAGGAATAGGCATGGACTTGGTGCTTGCAACCGAAGATGTCTTCTGGAGCGGTAAGCCAAGTTTTATGGACTATTCTGATGAGAGTCTGAGAATGCTAAGTGCAGACAGCATTGAACTTCGAGGCTTGGCTTATGAGCTTTCTAAGGGGAAGGAAAGACTGCAGAGGACTTTGTTGGAACTGGGACTACTGGCATAAGGGCTGGCTGCGTCCTGCTGCCCAGGTCCAGAGTGTTTGATCAAGGTTAAATTTGTAATGGACTGATGTGCTTGGCTAGAGATATTGGACTGAGAGATTTAAGATTTTAAGCTGGAAAACCTCAAGCAAGTTAAAATTACAGGCACTGAGGCTGGTTTTAAGTTACTGAACCTGCTATTGTCAAACACATTAGCAATCTTAAGGAAGATGTTCCAACTGCTTTACATTAAAACAATGGAAAGGATGCCTGAGGAAAGACTATCATAGAAATGCAAACACTTTTGGAAAGAGGTGACTGGAGAAGGAACCTGCTTTTCAAGGCTATGATTTGTTTCGTCCCTGAATTAAGAATATGGCTGTGTCCTGCACACCTGGTATTGGTTTCAGAAGCATGAAAAATGCCTGGAGTGGCTGTGAATTGCACATGCTTCCAGGAGCTGCTGCTGAGATGCAGCATGAGGTAGGGCCTGATGCCCTGATAGGCTGAAAGAGTCTTTGGAAAATGTGAAGAGTGGTCATGAATTGCACATGGTTCCAGGAGCTGCTGCTGAGATGTGGCATGAGGCAGGGCATGATGCCCTGATAGGCTGAAAGAGCCTTTGGAAGATGGACCATGGTTTGCATGAAGACCTCAAGATGTTTTGTATATACCAGGACTGTGCAAGGGCTACCATAGAGCACACTGTTGGCCTGGAATGGAAGTGTTCCCCGGGGACTCTGCCCAGCTGGAGGGGCGGAATTGGAAAGTCTGGAGACTGTTAGTCACTGGGTATATTGAACTTGAACTGCAGAAGTTTGATGTTTGTTTGATGGTGGTTGAGTTTGCATTGTTTTAGTCTCTCCTTGCTATGCCTTATACCAGTTGAAAATGTTTACTCTGTGCCTTTATATGTTAGAAGTGTTTAACTTGTTTGATTTTATAGGTCTTCATATCTTAAATTGGTCAAGACTGTGGGTACCTTTGAAATTGAACTGAGTACAATTTATAATGTGTGATGGTTATAAATCTATTGGGGGCCAGGGGTGGAATGTGGTGGTTTGAATAGAACAGATGGCCCCCAATATATTCAGTTGCTTATTTGTAGTTTGCATCTCTAGCCACCTGGCTGGAGGCAAGGTCACTGGGTGGATCTTAAGGTGTGGTGGTGGATTTCAGATTAAAAATGTAAAGATATGCAAAGTGTGCCTAGCTGGAGTTCCTGAAGTGTGCTGTGGCTTTTGACCTTTAGGCTTGTACTGCTCTCTCTCTGCTTGGTCCTGTGAAAGCAGGCCAGTTTCTTCTGCCATTATGGAACTTCCCCTGGATCTGTAAGCTCCAATAAATCCCTTCCTCCATAACTGTGCCTGGTCTGGAATTTCATCTCAGTGAACCTGAAGCTGACTAGTACAACAAATTAACCTCAAACACCTAAAGTTATAGTTCTTGTACCATTTTCATCTGGATTTAGTGTTATTTATATTTGTTCTGTCATAGGCAACCTGCTACATGTCCATGATGTGTCTGATTGTGTGTGTCATTGGACAGATGTGAGATTTCTTTGAAGTATCTATATGAGGCCTGGGGAGATGCCCCAGCAGGGTCTTTCATTAGCCAGAGTTCACCAGGTAGGCTAGACTGGCTGGCCACTGAGCCTCAGAGATCTACTTGTCTCTTGCCCCTCTTCCACCCAGAGCTGAGATTTCAGGCACATAACACCAAGTTCAAAAGTTTTATGTGTAAATGCCCTCTGTCAATACCTGACTAAGACCCCCAGGATGTCTTCAAAGCAAATGTGCATACTGGGGGATTGAACTTGCAAGGTAAGCACTTTACCAACAGACCCAGCTCCTCAGTCCTGTTACTCTCATTTTCAAGTCTTTCCAGGGAATATAAGGGTCTGAAATTCAGGCAGCAATGGATCTTTTTTCTCCATTTTCTGGTAGGCAGAGACCCTGGGCGACTGAGTAGGTATTGACAGAGGGCATTACGACGTGCCCTTACAGCTCTTTCTTTAAAGCATTTCTCCTTAAACAAGAGAACTTGGCATGTGTCATACATGTGCTTGATGGTTTTTCTCAACCCCACTTCATCTACCTTGTACGTGTTGTCACATCCTGACAATTACCTTGTCTGTCAACATTTGCTCACCTTGTTATATAAATCTTTGTATCTGTCTGTATTTCCTGGGGTATTTAACCGAGAAAGAAAGACGAAAGAAAGGAAAGAAGGAAGGAAGGAAGACAGGCAGGCAGGCAGGCAGGCACAAGCTTGTTGGAAGCCTCTAGCCAGAAGCCATCTGGATAGTAAGTCCTATAATGCGTTTCAGTTCTTCACCTACCTTCCTAGAGAGACCTTGAGAGCCTATGTGATCCTAGAGAGGTGCCAAGTTCCAGGCATCACTGGCCCCCCAGCACTGTGCAAGCCACTGGTGCAGGATTGCTGCCGACTGCATAAAGAGCAAAAGATGGCAGATATAGATTTTCATTATTTGTCTATCATCCATTTTCAAGTTTTTAAAAATATTTTAAAATATTTATTTATTTGTGAGCAGAAGGAGATAGAAGAGAGACAGACAGATAGAATGAGAATTGATGTGCCAGGGCACTGGAAACGAGCTCCAGACACATGTGCCACCTGGTGCATCTGGTCTACGTGGGTACTGGGGAACTGAACCTGGGTCCTTAGGCTTCACAGGCACGCACCTTAACTGCTAAACCATCTCTCCAGCCCTAAAGTTTTTTTGTTTGTTTGTTTTGTTTTGTTTTGTTTGAGGCAGAGTCTCACTCTAGCCCAGAGTGACCTGGAACTCACCAAATAGTCCAGACTGGCCAAGAACTCACAACAATCTTCTTACCTCAGCCTCCCAAGTGCTGGGCTTATAAGCATGAGCCACCATGCCTGGCTTTCAAGTATTAAATGATTTTTAAAGGGTCCACCTTCTTTCCCCCCCAAAAAAAATTCATGAAAATGTGTCTTGCAGTTTAAGAATGCAATTAAAAGCATCCCAGGCCATGTCGTATGCAATGAAACCTTACTCGTTTATGAGTAAAACATATTTTAAAACAAGAGATAGGATACAGGGGCAACAGTAACTACGTGGTACAAGCACATAGGTGCTCTTTCTTGGGATAAATGCTAGTAAGTAGAATGGAGGAAAGAAGTGAAAATATTCTAAAAGCAATGTAAGTTTGAGGGAGCAGGACCTTTCTAAGCTTTTTCATGGTGTAGCTTCATAATGAATAGAATTACCAAGGGAAACTGTACAATTGTTCTTGCTAGAAACACTTTGCAATCATTCAGACACAAAACTATTCAACGGTAGGAAGTGAACCGGTTGGCTGCCTCCAGACCTTCTCCTCAGAAGGGCCTCTGAGCCTTAGTGAAAGGGTTCAGTCACCCTTGGGTGCCTGTGAGCCCTCAGCTGCCGGCCTTCGTGGTGAGCATCTGTCGCTCTGAAGGAGTGATTTAGCGATATCAAATAGCTCAGTGATTAATCAAGGAAACAAGTGAGCATTTGACATCAGAGAGGAATAAATAGCCAAGGAGGTGCAGTGAGGCAAAACAAGCCCCCTCCCCTTCCCTGTCAGGCTTAGCACCCCACTCCTACGGTGCTGTTGGGGGGCACTTACAAACCATGACCCGTTGCAGAAGAAAGATCAACACGTTTCACTGCAAAGTTAGTGTTTCACGTGCCTAAGAAACATCAGCCTCTTGAGTTAGGGAAATTAACATGCAGCTGTAAACTGAGGGTTTTCTTACAGAGCCATGTACAGATTCTAGAAGTGACTGGTGCTGTTCTGATAGCTCTCTGGATTGGTAGTCCTATACTCACCCCAAACTAGTCCTGCCCCCTAATGCTCTCAGCTGTCACCCTACCAAGCCCCACATGCAGAACACTTCCTTCACATAAAACCTCCTGTAGGCATCTGGTACAAAACTTAAAAAGAATTGAGGCAAAGGTGAGACTTGACGCCCTTTCCCTTGGATGCTGTGGTATTTCTCCTCCAGGATATCCCCAGAGAGGTCTAAGAGTGGTTTTCATGGGCAGGAAGCTCACAACCATCAGAGAGAAGCCCCCATTGTTCTCTGGATAAGTTGAATGGGTATCTTCATGAAAATGTCTCTCAAAATTATATGCATATTCCTTTTAGTCAGAGAGCTGCTCTCAACCATGGCTGGAGGGTCTACTTTACTTTACAGATGGCAGAGAATACTGGGGAGACCCAAGATCCATCGATTTGACAAGAAAACACAGCCGACTGCCCACCATGAGATGTCACCTCTATCACATCTACTGAATTCCAGAAGAATCTGCTGAGGAAGCAGTGAGGAGTACTGCTCCCAATGCTAGCCTGACAACCGCCTCCAGGGAAATGACAACCAACACAGTGGGGAACTGAAACTTATCATAACAGAAATGCAGCATCTACAGAGAACTCAACACTGAAAAATCAAACTGTAACATTCCCCACCGTGGCTCAGGGACTCTTGCGGAAGAGAGACGTGAAGACTGTACGAGCCGCAGAGTGGGTAGACATATCCTGAGGCACAGTCGCTACCCCCAGACTCATGGACGCCCTAAATACCCCACAGTAAAGACCAGGGACCTTACTGAGGAGGACCCTCAGGGAAATGGAGGCTGGGGTTAAGGGATATAAGACTATAACCTATGTGAAAAATATACATTTATAGAAACTGAAAAAAAACATAAATAAATAAAAAAATGCCTGGACCAAGCCTCCAGGCCCTTCCTAATCCCCGATATTGATTGAAACTCTTCAAAGGCTCAGGCCAAAGGGCCTTGTGTTTTCAGAGTACTCAGTTGGTGGTCCTGGCACAGGTGGAAAGATTTTCACAGGGTTTTCTTCCCGGTATCTGTACTTGGTGGGCTCCAAGAAACCTCCCAGGTGTGACATTTCAGAACTGGATAATGTCCAGTCTTATCTCTAGCCAGATCTAAAAGAGACACTTAGTCTCACACAAGATGCAACAGGATGATACAGATGAGGGAGACCAGCAGAGGGACAGTGGAGAAGGCTTCCTGGGAGACAGGGATCTGAGTAGAAATGGAAGGTAGGAAATAGGATTCAAGTCATTTTGGTTCTGCAAGTAAACACCTACTCCAGTGCTTGCATGCAGCAAGTGCTCAATCAGTGGGTGTTATTTCCAGCTCCTTAGCAGTCGCCTAATTTCTTTCTCCTGAGTCCTCACAGCCTGGCAAACCCTTGCCTGTTTGCTTATTGTCATCCCTCCACAATTCAGTGAGCTCCATGTCCACCGTGGTGTCCCCAGTCTACTTCAGGGCCGGTCAGGCACATAATTGGTACTCAGGGAATATTTCTTGTATAAGTGGGCGAGCGCAGGACTAGCTGGGGTGTGGGTGTGGAGACAGTGAGGGAGGGGTCAAGCTGGCTGGGCAGAGCGGAACTAGCAGGAACTGTGCAGAGAAAGTAGTTCCAGGCATGCTGAACTGCAATCTTAAGGCCATGCCAGAGTGACCTGTCTTTTTCTTCAGCTGACAGTGAGGAGCCATGAAGTTGCAGTGCTGGGAACAGATAAGATCAAGCTCAGTTTGGGAAAGATTAAGCTGGAAGAAATGTTCAGAGGGGGCTGGAGAGATGGATCAGTTGTTCAGATGCTTGCATGCCAAGCCTAATGTCCTGGGTTTGATTCACCAGTGCCCATGTAAAGCCAGATGCACAAAGTGGCACATGCATCTGAAGTTTGTTTTCAGTGGCTGGAGGTCCTAGCATGCCCATTCTCTCTGTCTGTCTCTCTTCTTTCTACCACTCTATGCTTTAAATAATTATATATATATAGTGTTCAGAGGGACTAGGTAGGGGATAGAAGCAGAGGGGCCATTCAGAGACTCTTCAGTTGTCTAGGAAAAGACAGAGTGACCTAGAACTGAGATGGACTCATGGGCTTGGGGCAGGGGCAGGGGCATAAAGTGGAGGATATGGGAGACAGGACTTGGCTGGGTGTGCCTCTCAAGAGATTGGTGTAATGAACTTTGAGGAAATAGCTTGAATATCATCCACTCGCCCCCATCCACCCATCCTTTGGCTTGGCCGGAGGCAAAAGAACAGGTGGAGCTATCAAGGAGCTAACTATGAACCCAAGGACCAGAGGAGAAGCTTCAAGGAAAGAGCTTGGGGGACCCTTCTTTTGTGAGCTTATAGAAGACAGATTCAGGTTCGCTGAGATGAACTTCCAGACCAGGCACAGTTATGGAGGAAGGGATATTTATTGAAGCTTACAGATCCAGGGGAAGTTCCATAATGGCAGAAGAAGCTGGCCTGCCTTCACAGGACCAAACACCCAAGAGAAGCACAAGCCTAAAAGCCACATAGCACAGCACACTTCAGGAACTCCTGCTAGGCACACTTTGCATATCTTTAGATTGAAATCTGAAACCTACCACCACACCTTAAGATCCACCCAGTGACATTGCCTCCAGCCAGATGGCTGCAGATGCAAACTATAAACAAACAAAAAACTGAATATATTGGGGGCCATCTATTCAAACCACCACAGAGCTGAAGAGATAAAAGGGCAACAATAAGAAGGGCTCACATAGGTTAAAAGGGAAATCAGAGCCAGAGCTGCAGATGAACCATGGATGTCAGAGAGTGCCAAGCCATGGGTCCAGGAGGACAAAGACTATTGCCCAGGGTGACATCAACTGGTTCTAGAGACTTCAGGACACAGTTGGTGCTATGGAGGGATGGGGACATCAGTAGGAGATGTTCCCTTCAGGTTATGAGGCAGGGTGCATGGAGGGTAGGGGAACAGGTTGAGAGGGAAGGAGTTGTCAGGATGGGGAGGCATGCGCCAGGCAGAGCTGGGTGAGAAGCAGTCCCAGCAGAGACTGGTCACACTTACTTGGGAACTGACTTAACGTCCGGAAAGAAGAACCTTCGGACCCGTTTAACAGCTCCTGGGCAGGTCAACTGTGCTTCTGTCCTCAGGCGACTCACCTGTAGAAAGTCTGGTGTAGGGGTGGAGATAGGAATATGTCTCCCACACGACTGTGGGCAAGCCTCAGGGTGTGTGAGCTTAGAGAACTCAGACCCTCTCCAGAGACAACAAAACAAGGCTTGAACCGGAGAGAAGCACTTCTACTTCCAATACCCTGTCCACCTGCATCCGCAGAAGCGGGCCTTTCCCGCTCACCTCCAGGACTAGCTTAGAAGAACGCGCCTCCCTGTGGCTCCTCGCCCTGCACAGCCCTGGGCTGACGCATTGCCTTCTCGGCTTTTCCATAGCTGGCTCTGCAACTCAGGGTCTTTCCATGAAGGCTGTGGTCTGTGGGCAGGCGAGAATGAGCTGGGAAGAGAGGTTTTTGGAGAATCACCAGAGGCATGCTAGACTCCCTGGGTTCCACAGAGCAGTGGCCGCAGATATTCTAAGTCGTGCCTCCTCATTCAAAAGATGCATACTATATAGGTCAGGCATTTTCTAGGCACTGAGGATGGTGGAGTGAACAAAAATAGAAAAGAAGAGTTGGAGAGATTGCTCAGTGGTTAAGGACCCTGGTTCGATTCCCCAGGACCCACGTAAAGCCAGAGGCACAAGGTAGAACACGTGTCTGGAGTTTGTTTGCAGTGGCTAGAGGCCCTGGCATGCCCATTCTTTCCCTCTCTCCCTTTATACATGTCCTCTCTCAAATAAATGAATTAATAAATAAAATAAAATTATAAAAATGTTTTAAAAATCAGGAAAGAATAGAGACCCTATTTGGCTAAGTGGAGACCCACAATTAAAAAAAAAAAAGTCCTGAACCAAGGCCTCTTGCCACTGCAAAGGAATTCCAGATGCATGAACCACTTTATGCATCTGGCTTTATGTGGGTACTGGGGAATTGAACCTGAGCCATTCGGCTTTGCAAGCAAGCAACTTTTAACAGTTGAGCCATCTCTCCAGACCCCCTTTTCAGTTCATTTTTAACTAGTATACAAAATAATAAATTCTTTTATTGAAAAAAATACCCCGATAAACCAAACTTTGTTGAAAGGAATCACACTACAGAGGGTCTCCAGGGTCCCTTCGTCGCTGAGAAGATAAATAAGAGACAAATTGGTCATTGAAATCTCCTCCAGGTTTGGGTGGGCTGAACGAGGGCCCTCCACTGACTCCTCAGTTGAGCACCCTTTCCTGCTGCGGTTCTCCGAGAGCACCACGAGGGGGCGCGCGGACCTCTCCTAGCGCCTTCGCAGAGCCTCCCGCACCGCGTCGCCAGCAAAAGTTTTTCTTAAACTAACAATGCCAGCGTAAGGAGGTGCTCGCGCCTGATTGGATGAGGGAATTTTGCAGGTTTGATTCCTTGATTGGACGGGAGGTGTTAGGGGTGGAGAGAGCGAGCGAGCTGATGGTGGTGTCGGCGGCGGCGGCGGCGGTGGCGGTGGGGGGGAATCCCGCTCCCTCCCCGCGTCAGTCTGGCCGCGCTCCGTCCGTGCTCCCGTCGTAGGCTCCGCCGTCGCCCGGCAATGTGACACCCGGGACGCACACGCTCTCGCGCGCTCTCCCAGGCTCGCTCGCCCTCCTCTTTCCCATACACACACACACACACACACACCCGCACGCACGCACGCCCGCTCGCTCGCACACACCCACCTCCTCCCATAAACACACACACACACATGCACACCCACATCCACGCGCGCCCGCACCGCCCCACGCGCGCACACTCCCGCCCACGCCCACGCCGCGCTCCGGGGAGTCCGGTCCCGCCGGCCCGAGCGCGAAAGGATACGGAGAAGCCCCCGGCCGGGAGCGCACTCCCCCCAGCGCGGCCGCCTCGGCTCGCATTCGGCCCGGGAGCCGCGGGCCGGAGATGGCCCTGGATGGCCTGCTGCTGCTGCTGCTCCTGGCGTCCGCCGCGGCCGCGATGGAAGGTAAGCGGACCCTCCGCCGCCGCGCAAGTTGGCGGCTCGTAGCTGCCGCCTGGGGCTTGGGGTGGTGGTGATGGTGGTGCTGGTGGTGATGGTGGTGGTGGTCGGGGGGGGGGGGGAGTCTGATGGTCCGCCGAGACTCCGCGGCTCGAGGGGTCCCTCCAGATGTTCCTCCAGATCCGCACCCACACCCATCCCCTTCCCGGAACCGGAGGTCAACGCTGTCCGGTAGCCTTTAGCCACCACCTAGCGCGCGGGGCTGGGGTGGCGCGTCCCCCGCGGGCTGCTTCGCCAGGGTCCCGCGGCTCCCACGCCCCGGCGCACCCTGGCTAGCCCGATTACCCGGCATCTCCGGCTCGGAGAACGCGGGTCCCGCTGCATTGCGGTGCAAGCTCCCGGGTGGAGCTGGACGCTGGGGAGAAAAAAAAGGGGGGGTAGTGCCGCCTTGGGTCAACGGGCTCCTGGAGTGCGGGCACCTTCCTATCCCGGGCGTGGATGCGCTGGCGAGCGGTCGCGCGCCACCTCGCTCTCACCAGCTCGCCCGCTCGCTCGTTCGTGCTCATCCGGGCTCCGTCCCGGACCCTGGGCACGGCGGGCGAGAGCGCTGTGCGCGCGGGGATCCGGGAAACCCGTCCCTGGCACCTCGCAGGTGTGGCCGCTGGCCTGGGGGCTTGGGGGGGGGTGGTGCAAAAGGGGTACATTGGCCGCATCCTGGGGAGAACAGTTGCGTGGGCAGCATTCTACGATCATTAGAAGCGAGGTGGACACCTTTCTTGACTTTTGGAACAGGGGTGGACTGGGGCGAGCGTTGGTCCTGCCCAAACTCGTCCGAGAGTCCCCACGGAGAGGTGACCGGGCGCTGCGAGCCCGCGGGCAGCGGTACTTTTTCTCTCAGCCATCTCAGCCGCCGCTGTGCCTCCGGCTGGTGGCCGGGGAAAACACACTCCCGGGTGAAAAAGCGCCTGGCGCACCGGGGCGCCCGCGAATCCCCGTGGGAAATCCCTGCCTGGCACCCCGCCTCCCGCCCCCTTCCTCCGCCCCCCTCTTCCCTATTCTTCCCAGAGCCGCTGCCACCTTCCAGAACACAGCTCCGCGGGGAGGAAGGGAGGGAGCGCGGAGTTAAGAGTTGCCTGCAAGGAAGCCACTCTGGGGGGGGGGGGGCCTCGGCTCGCAGCCCCACTTTGCGATGTCCCGCGCGTGGGGAAGACTCCATGGGGGGCGAGGGGCGCGTGGAAAGGTCGCAGCTCTTGAATTCTGCGCTGCTTTTCCAATGTGGGGAGCTCGATGCTTCGCTGGGTTTCTGGTTTCTCCCCCAAAACTGACTCGCTCAGTTGAAACTCTCAGCCAAAAAAAACCAAACAAACAAAAAAAAAAAACACCCACTAATCCAGTGCCTCTCTCCCCCGAAAGCACTTCCCTTCTCCAAGCGAGGCTGGGGTATTTGTCGTCTTGAGCGGCGGCTACGATGGTGGCGAAGGCCGCCCCGGCCTGCGTAGGTTCTGGGGAACTGCGCGGCGCTCGGCGGTTAATACCTAGAAAGCTCTCGCTTGCTTTCCCAAAGGTGGCCTTTTTTTTTTTTGTTGGTCCCGAGTCTGCCGTCTGCTGATGGTCTTTTTCGAGAGGGGACGGGGTGCCTTTTGGAACATGCACGGTCTGGCTTGGTGCATGGTGTGGTCAGTGCACATAATGTGCGATCCGTGCCCCGAGCCCAGGACGCTTGATTTCTGACTTACCCCGAGACACGTGCTGAAGCAGTTGAAGTAGAAGGAATAGCGTGGAGATAGATACACACTCCACACCCCGAACGCAACAAAGCCGGGCGACAGCGAGCGTTTGCAACACTCCGTTTGAAAAAAAAAAAAAAAAAAGAGAGAAGGACTTTGTAGGCTGGGGCTGCGATGTCGCGCTGCTGGCTCGGAGACTGGGGTGACCCACAACTCGACGCGCTTCCAGAGGGTCAGGAATATGGTCTCAGACCAAATAGGTGACCACTTTAGGGAGTCTGAATTTTGGCTTTGAGTTCCCGTAGGTGAGGCAGAGGACAGATATATACGAGTGAAATAGTTTGCAGAGCAAATGCGTGGGAATAAACCAGGCATCAGGATGCAGCCGGATTCCTTCCGAGACCCCTGGAATTTTTTTTTTTTTTTTTGGCTTGCCCGCTTGGCTAGAGCGGCCGTGGAGCTGCTCGTCAGTGCCATTGTGTGGGCGCTCAGCCTGGCATGCAGGGCCAGGTCACTCACGCTGGCTCGCTGGCTCCGTCCACCACTGAGCCTTGGCCCTTCTTCTCCGTGTGCACGGGCGGGGTGGGGAGGGGTTAAACTTTGCCATTCGCTTGGCACGCAAGCTTTATTTTGTGGGCTAAAAAGAAAAATCACCTCCTCATCAAGGGTTAAAAGAAATGCCACATTCAGCAGAATATTCAAGCAGCGCCTCGCCTCCATCCCTGCTCAGAGCGCACGGGTAGAGCACACCATTCACTCCTGTCCTCGAATGACGACAGGAAGCTTCATTTGCTCCTCTCCACACCCCGCCGCAGCCTTCCTGCTGGCGTGGCAGGGCTGGGGCCAGCATCGCTCGGGTTTGTGATGAGTGCGGGAATAATTATCAGAAGAGAAAATCAATGAACGGCTTACAGGGATAGCAGGACTCTCTCCAACTATGCACTGGCCAGGGGTGTCTCTCCTTGCTGGGTTTCAGACACTTGTAGGTCTTCTGCTCCCTGGGGGGTGTGTGTGTGTGTGGGGGGAGGATGTTCTAGGTTGGTCCCCAGCTCAGGCCAGGGAAGGGACAAATGAACAGTGGTAATCATGAGCTAGATGGGGACATGTAGCCAGAGGAAAATAGGTCCTTATGTGACCTAGGCCTGGGTGGAGGAGATGGAGGGAGGGAAGAAGAGAGGGTGGGTAGGTGGGTGTGTCTAAGTGAAAGAGCTGGATGTCAGAGGCTCGGGTGGGGGTGGAGGGGCTTCAGACTGAAAGAGAGCTCCCCTTCTGTCTACCTCCTCCCCACCCAGTTCTGCTCTGGGTGGGGAGGGTACAGAGCAGAGAAAAAGCTCACTGGGGCTTCCTGAGTCCAAAAGAGGCTATGAAGGCCTAGGTGTTCCCACACCTGGCTTTCTGGAGCCAAGACCCAGACCTGTTTCCTCAGTTTCTTGACAAAGCAACTGCTTCTTCAAGCCTCTATCTTTTCATCCTGGCTGAGGTGGAAGGAAGGAAGAAAGACAGTGAGGGCAAGTGGCTGATGCTCAGAGACAGGATCTGGGGGCCAGGGCCGCTCTCGGGGTGCCCCCACAGCAACAGGAACAGTGATGGGCTTGCAGAAAACATTCGTCCTCACATTGGCGCATGGCTGGGCCAAGCCTGGTGGCCCTTTGAGGACAGCACCCGGAATTGCTAATGGCTTAGAGGATCTCCCCAGTCTCGTCCCATGTCCATATGATGACTGTACATCTACAGGTGGCCTCAGTGTGTGGGACACTCATTGGCTGGCCAGAATCTCCCCCCCCCCCACACCAGGAGACTTATCTCTGATGTGGCCAAGAGTGAAGGTGTTGGGTATGGAGACCCTTGAATGTCCACATGTGTTTGAGTGCCTGATTCATCAGGGTCTGATGATTGACTGCTGGTGGATGAGCAAATGACTTGAGTTACTATGCTCCTTGAAGTACTAGAGCACTGGACGCCACTGCAGATATTTTACACACTGTTAACTCTCCACCACAGGTTTATGATAGAAAACCCCAAGTTAAGCCCACGTGTCTTCAGTAGACCACCAAACAAGGCAGTGATAAGCTGTTACTGTAGTAAAATTTTTTTTAAATCTTTTTTTTGTTTATGTTTATTTATTTGAAAATGACAGACAGAGAAAGAGGGGGAGAGAGAGAGAGAGAAAAAATGGGCATGCCAGGGCCTCCAGCCACCGCAAATGAACTCCAGAGGCATTTGCCCCCTTGTGCATCTGGCTAACGTGGGTCCTGGGGAATCGAGCCTCGAACCAGGGTCCTTAGGCTTCACAGGCAAGCGCTTAACCGCTAAGGCATCTCTCCAGCCCTTAAAATTTTTATTTATTCATTTATTTGTAAGCAGAGAGAGAGAGAGAGAGAGAGAGAGAGAGAGAGAGGGAGCGCAAGAGAGAAAGAGAGAGGAAGAAGAAGAAAAAGAAGAGAGAGAGATAGAGAGAATGGGCATGCTAGGACTTCCAGCTGCAAAGGAACGCCAGATGCATATGTCACTTTGTTCATCTGGCTTTATGTGGGGACTGAGGAAATGAACCCAGATCACTAGCTTTTGCAGACAAGCACCTTAACCACTGGGCAAGTCTCTCCAGTCTTGCTTCTGCATTTTTTTAAAAAATAAATATTTGTTTGTTGAGAGTGCATCTGCTTTGGGTGTCCGTGAGCATAATTTAAGTCTACAAGCAGTACTCGATGCCACAGATGTTACAAAAAAAAAAAAAAAGCCTTGGAAAATGGGTTGTAATGTGAGACAGTGGTAGAACACTTGTCTAGCAAGTTGCAGGGCCCTGGGTTCAAGTCCAAGACCACAAAACAAAATGTGTCTGGGAAAAGGAAGGTGAATTTGAAAAAATTTTTATCCCTTAGCTGCCTTTATTTTCTATGCCTTGTGGAAAGATCACTGTCCGTGTTTATGGAAGGTTACCCCTCAAGCCGCTGTTGGCATGCTAATGAAGAAGGGCCAAAGTCCTGGAAGTACCTGTGGTGCACCAGCCAACCTTTAGGGTTGGGAGAGCAGAGCTCCCGGCAGCTGGTGATGTCCTTCCTGTGCTGGGGCTTGCAGTTTTGCTCTGGGCCACCTCCTGCCTTTTGTCAACCAAGAACTGAGCCCTGACCACTCATTACCAAGATAAGCATCGAGGAAGAAATTATTTTTAACTTAAAATTTGTTTTTTCAGTTGAGAGAGAGGAGCGAGAACGAGAGAGAATTGGCGCACCAGGGTCTCAGCCACTGAAATCGAATGCCAGATGCTTGCGCCACCTAGTGGGCATGTGCGACCTTGCGATTGCCTCACCTTTGTGCATCTAGCTTACATGAGGTCTGGAGAGTCAAACGTGGGTCCTTAGGCTTTGCAGGCAAGTTCCTTCACCTGCTGAGCCATCTCTCCAGCCCCAGGAAGACATTTTTGATAAAACTAATTGGACCAAAGAAGAAGGTTGGCTTCAGGGGGTGCAGGATAGCACCATGCTCCCTTTCTTTGGACCTAGCATGTGGACCCCATATTTGTCAGAAACCACATGTTGTCTGGATAAATGTCACATGACCTTGTGGTGAAGGAAGGAATTACAGGGTCGTGAGAGGACATTGGTCTGGGGCTGTAATCAACATGGAGTGGGGACTGACCTCAGGATCCGAGCATGCCCTCTGTCTTTTTGCCTTCATCTGACCATAGTCTTGTCCTGCAAGTGAGTCATGAGACTCACTTATTCCAACCCTTAGGAGCTGGGACAAGTCACATCCATTATGAGGACATACTTTGTACTCGTTTAAAAAGAAAGAGATGTTACTAAAATGAAACATATATATATCTTAGTGGCACTAAGATTCAGGAGTGACATATCAGTATTTCTCTGGCCAGGGAAGAGGTAGAAACAACTTTATAATTTTTTTAAATGAGTGAGAGAGCAAGAGAGCGAACAGAGTGACACACACACAGAGAGAAGGTGTGTGCCAGAGAGAATTGGCATGCCAGGGCCTCGAGCCATTGCATTCGAACTCGTGCGCCACCTTGTGTACATGTGCAGCCTTGCGTGCTTGTGTCACCATGTGCGTCTGGCTTACGTGGGACATGGAGAGTAGAACATGGGTTCCTAGGCTTCACAGGCAAGCGCCTTAGCCACGAAGCCATCTCTCCAGCCCGTGGAGACAACTTTGAAAGATGAAAGAGGGCACTGTCCTTGTAAGCCATGGTTCTCGGACATTCAGAAACTTGCGTGGACCTGCCACGGGCTCTGGAGGTCACTTCAGCAGGTTTGGATGGGTGTTGGATGTTTGTACGTTTCGCGGGCTTCCCAGGAGATCCTGCTGCAGGCAGTTCTTGGGAACACTGGCAGAATGGTTCTGCACGCGGCTGCTCGGTCTGAACCAGGCTGGAATGGCCTGGACACCTGCATTTTTAGCAAGGGGCCCTGTGACTCAGAGGCAGATGGCCCAGTACCACCTGGAAATTGCTGTTGGGAGTTGGAGCTTTATGTATATGGCTTCATTTGAGCTGTACAAAAATATATCAATTAGGCATTATTCATATTAAGCCCTCTTCCATGTTTGAAATGAGAAGCCCGAGGTACTCAGCACTTAAGACATTTGATGAGGCCACATGGCTACTAAGAGGCAGAGTGTGGGTTTGTACTCAGGCAGTAAGGTTCTAAGGTCTTTTTTCTTAGGTAGGGTCTCACTCCAGCCCAGTCTGACCTGGAATTCACTATATAGTCCATGGGTCCTCAAACTCATGGTGATCCTCCTGTCTCGGCCTTAAGAGTGCTGGGATTAAAAGTGTGTACCTGGAAGGCTCTGGAGTCTTCGTTTTTCCCCCATGCCATCTCATCCTCTTGCAGGCTTTGGATAAATGAGGTTCAGCGTGTATCCAAGAGTTCTGGTGCCAACTCAGCCAGTGGCCAATGGGCCCTTCCCTGTCCACGGGGGACTCCAGGTTTCTGTGGTTTTTGAGAAGTGAGGAGGGAAATGTCTCAACATTGAGGAGCTCCCTTCCTGCCCTTCATCCCGCCTCTCGCCCTTATTACCACCCTACACACAGAGAGGCAGGGCTGGAGACCAGGAATCCAGTAGGAAGACCGACATCTTTGCTCTTCTTCCTGTCCACGAAGAAACGATAAGGCGGCAAGTGTCCTCGGAGGCGCTGGTCTGGGCGTGTTATGCATTGTGAGGACGTGGGTGTCCTTACCTGTCCCCACTCGATCCTCTAGAGCACATTCCTTACCTGGACTCTGGGCGTCTGATGCTCTTTGGAAGAGCTCTCTTTATTTCTCCCTGTTCTGCACTAGCCACTTAAGCAGCCTGAATATTTCTATTAGATTTCCATGTCTCCAAAGATGGTGGAGAAACAGAGCATTGGATGTCTGCCCTTCTGAGGAAATTACTATAATAATAAAGTAATGCCTTGGGAGGGATTTCATATTTAAAAGAAAAATTTTGCATGCGAAATTCCTTAGCTCTACGTGCAGATTCCATTTCGATTGCTGCTGCAGGCGGGGCCCCTTGGGTCACTGCTGAAAGGGGTACTGAATGAACAGCTCAGGGTCACCTGCCCCATCAAAGATGCCCCAGACGTCTGATGTCCTTAGAAGCGCCTTGCTGGTTTCTGTTGGTCACTCCTCTGCATGCCAACTAGCAGGGGACACACCGTTTAGGGAGTCTTGCAGGACATCAGGTGTGCTCTTTGCAGATGGGAAACCGTTTTCCATTTGATCCAAGGCATAGGAAGCAGCCATGGCATGATTTACATTCCCTCTACCTCTCCCTGTGCCTCAGTTTCCTGATTGTTGAGTCAGGCTGGGAGAAAGCTTTATGTAGAGAGTAGCAGAGGTTTGGAGTCAGACATGCTGTTGGATTAAAACAGTGGTGTGGATGTGGGGGGGGGGTCGTTGATGATGATAGATAAAGTCCCGTCTAGGGCAAGGTGACCCCTGGGGATTTCAGAACAGGGTGTGGATCCTCACAGGTTGTCTGGGGTCAAGGCATCTGATTTTCAGGTATCCTACACTGGTGAGGAGGAGGTTGGCCATCATTAAGAAGGGCCTGGGGGTGAGGGTCGGCTAAGGAAATGTCTCAGTGGATAAATTACTTGCCTTGCTGTGTTCCCATCTGAAGAGCTTACCTGAAAGGAGCTCACTAGCCATTCTAGTCAAATCTGTGAGCTTTAGGTTCAGTGAGAGACTCTGCCTCAAAGAACAAGGTGGAGAGTGAGAAGTACCCCTAAATTCCACCTCTGGCCTACATATGCACACACTTGTGCCCCCCATACTGTATACCACACACATACATACACACACACACATACACACAGACCATACACCACACACATACACACACATACCATATACCACATACAGACACACACAAACACACACACACACACACCATACAGATACTTGTACACATGCAAAAAAAGGGTTTTAGCCTTTCAGCCCAGTTGAGGAAGACCATGCTTTGGGGACCTCCACTGGCCGGCCAGCAGCATTATACCTGTGTAGGTATAATGCAGGCAGTGTGAGATCATCATCCATTGGCCCTCGGTTGACACTGGCTGTCAAGTCTACCTCTAACTTGGTTAATGAGGTTTCATTTCCACAGCCTGGCAGATGAGTTCCGCGTTCGTTGTCGCGTTGCTGTGACCAAAATAATGGACCCGCACAGCTGAGAGCAGAAAAGGTTTCTTTTGCTCATAGTTTTAGAGCATTTGGTCCACTTTAGGGGAAGGCTGGGTGGAGTGGTTCGCGTCATGATGGAGAGCAGACAGGGAGGGAGGATGGTGGCACCGGCAGCCGCCTTTCCCTCTTCCTCCCTTTCATTATGTCAGGGCCCCCAGGAAATGGTTCCACTCACATTCAGCGTGGATCTTCTGCCATCCAGGAATCCTCTCTGGAAAGATCCTCATAGACACATCCAGGGTGTGTCACACCGATCTCCTAGGTGACTAGAAATCCAGTCAAGGTGACAGTGTGGACGCATTGTTGCAGGCACACTTCATTCTGCCGTGGTCTTCTGTGGGGGTGACCATCTTACCCACCCGCTTAGAGTGCTGGCTGGGGGAGCATGCTATAGCTGAAACTCTGGGCCCTCTACCGCCCTGTCCTGACCTGGTTGGCACCTGGAACCTCTGGATGACACGCTTGCAAACGGGAACAAAAGGCCTGGAGGAGATGGCTACATTTGGAGCGCTGTCACCACACAGATCCTTCCCCAGGTCAGGTGAACTCCCAGCAGCTGTAGACAGCATCATTCGCAGCTGCTTGAGGAGGTCACTCTTAGAAGGCCTGCCCAGAGTTCTGTGTAGCAGGGCTGGGCCCATGCGAAAACACCTAGGACGTTTCCTAAGAATTACCAGGGCTCATTTCTACCCGTAGATTGCACCTGAGGCCCTGCATGTCTCTTGTCTCTTCCCCTCCTGCCTTCGCTGGCAGCAAGTGACAAAATGTCTGATTTGAATTTAACCTCCTTGCCCTGCTTTTCCGTCTCCCAGTGGAGGTGATAATGAGCAGAGAAATGGGCAGAGGCAGGTGGCCAGCAGGACAGCGGGCAAGAGAGGGGAGTAGGGGGCCCAAGGCTATTACCCAGCACTAGCTTTGAAGGTCTCTGGATCGATCCTGGGGCTGCGAAAGCTTGAGGGAATTAGCAAAGGACTTGGCTCTTCTGTGGACTCTCAACATGGTGGAAGGAGAACTGCAGACAAGGTTTAGACAGGGGACAGACTTTCCAGGAACCTTCCTGCCCAGCAGTGCTAAATCCAGGACTGGACCATGTTCCCATCTGCTCATAGGGCAACTGAACTGTGTGTGGATGTAAACTCCTCAGTACGTAAGCGTGGGACCCCCGGGGAACAGCTGAGGGAGTCGAGGCTTGCAGAGGTTCACGACCTGGGAGCTGACATCTGAACCTGTTTGTTAAATTCTCTGAGTCCTCCCTCCTAGTGCGGAATCTTTCCCATTGAACGTTGCTTATATGTGACTTGCACTTCTAAATCACAAGCTGTTTACTCCTTAGGCTGCTGGGTGCCACCCGAGGTACCAGACAGCCAGCCCCGGCGTCTTGTCTCACTCTGAACATTGCACCCTGGGTTTGTGGTTTCCTGTTTGCACACTCCTCTCGCTTCTGCGCCAGGGTCGCGACTGGCTTCTACCAGCACACTGTTTGTCCTTTGGCCCTTGTGTTCTGTGAGTGAGTGGTGGTGCTCAGATGGCTTTAGTGTGGCATGTGTGCCTGGCTTTGGTGAGGGAGAGGTGATGGGGGAGGGCGGGGCCTCAGGGTACTACGCTGGTCTCCTAGGCGCCCTCTGTAGGTGGCAGCAGGTGGCCACCTTGGACAGCTATCTGGCTTCTTCCCCTGGGGTCTCAGCCTGGGCCTGCTGCTCCCTGACTGAGCACCTGACTGTTCCCACCCCTCTGGCCAGCTGTGGATTGGTTTCCATTGTTTCAGAGGCAGGTGTGGGACTTAATGTTAGCTCTGACTGTGGGAGGAAGCAAGGGAGGAGACCAAAGCCTTCCGCAGGCTGGTCTCACTGGACAGTGGCATGTCTCCCTTGGGGACTGTGACTCTGGAGTGGACCAAGTAGGAGGATGGGGAGTAATTGCAGGCGGCTTCGTGGGCAGTGGCAGCAGACAGCGGTGCCTTATCTGTGAGCGGCAGCTGGGCCCCGCGGTTAATTGTTCTCTTCTTTCCCCTGTGCTGTTTTTCCAGCACATCAGCATCAGACCTTTGCCCTTGTCTCGCTCATTGACACGAAGGCTGAAGCTGGGAGGTTGAGCTTGGGGAAGGAGAAGGGACATCTTTCCAGGTGCTTTTATAGAAGACCATAGAGCTTCTGCCTGGTGCTTTCTCTCTGTCTCTCTCCCTCTCTCTCTTCCTCTACCTCCCTTTCTCTCCCCATCCCCCCTTTCTCCTGAGATGAATACCCTTGTGACCCAGCTACCATGTTGTAAGGAAACCAGGTGACAGGGGGTCATGCGTGCATGAGTTCTGGCTCCAAAACTTTGCTGCTCTTCCTGGCTTTCTGCCTCTGAGGTCACGGTCACGGTCACAGGACTGAAACCCCCCCCCCCCCCTGCCTACCCCCAGGGTGTTCTCAGCCCTGTTGAGGATGTGGTGCTAGGGGGGTAACCTTTAAGCTTCAGGGTTGGGATCATTATTAACTTTGCTGAGTTTTGGAGGGAAGTGCTGGGGGTTAGGAAGTCACTGCCCAGAACAGACTTTGCGGACTTGGCACCCAGTTTAATCCTGTTCACACCGCGTGTGTGAATGAATCCCTGGCTGTATCTGCAGCATCTGCAGGACTCATTCGAGACCCTCCGTCATCCAGCTGCTCCTCCCTCCGCACTTGCTGTCCAGCTGCGCTGCCTTCCCTGGATCCGCACAGGCCACGTGACCACAGGCGCATGCTCAGGCCGTGCGCTTTTTCTTCCCCTCCGTCTAGAACTGCCTGGCCTCCCGCTTTGGTGTGCCTCTGGGGCTGTGACCGTTTGTGCTGCGTTTCTCACTGATGTCTTCTCTGTTTAACCTGAGTGATTCTTCAGAATTCCCTCCAGTGGTTCCCTCTTCCTAGCAGCCTTCCTCTTTGCCCCAGGGTGGGTTAGCGGGCACACTCTGGGTTCCACCACTGAGGTCTTCTGCCTCTGTCTTCACACCCTGCGGTGGTCTGTGGCCTTGGGTTTATTTAGTTGGCTTCCCACGGCTCTGTGAGCTCCTGTAGGGCGAGGTGCTCTCTCAGTGGTCTTGGTGTCCCCAGCACTTGGCACCCAGGAAGGGTCAATAGCGTGAATTGACTTTAATGAATGAAAAGAAAGGAAAGGGCCACGGACCCCTTATATATCGGAACCATTTCTGCACAGTGTTTTAAAACACGTCTGCAAGTTTTTGATCCTTCCACATCAAATGTCGGGCCTAATTTCTCCTAAGGAGTAGGGGGCGGCCATATCATTCACTATGACGGCAGTGAAAAGAATATGTCCCAAGTGATGCTGCCTACATCTTTGGGGGTGTGCTCGTAAAGGAAGATAGAGTTTTTGCCTGGCTCTCCTGGGACATGTGCCCTTGTGATCCAGCTGTCATGTCATAATGAAACTCAGGTGACAGGGAGGGCCACGTGCATATCCGAAGCACAGCCCCAGCTTCAGTCCCAGCCCACAGGCACCATCGGAGGCTGAACACGGATGAGGGACCTTTACCTGGCTGCAGCCCGGTCTTTTCAGCCACTGCTCCTTCTTCCAAGGGGGGGGGACGGACACACTTTCCTCGAAAGCCCCACCACAACTTCCTGAACAAAATTAATGCCACTGCCTACAGCCACTGCATTTGGAGTTGACTTATTGTGTGACAGTTGGTAGCTAGAATATCCTAGAAGTATTACAGAAAAACTGATGTAGGGGAAAGTAGAAAGTAGGAGAGGATGGCTGGCATGGGCATGGGGATGTGATGCACTATTTTGTGAATCCAACACTTAACAAAAGCCCAGTAGTCTGTGTGCTTGATGGTGTCCATAGAGCAGAGGCTCCAGCTGTGGGATTGGCCTGACAACTTGGGGACATTTAGTCATCAAGAACATGAGTAGTGGGGCTGGAGAGATGGTTCAATGGTTAAGGCACTTGCTTGCAAAGCCTTCCCCCAGTACGCATGTAAAGCTGGATGCACAAAGTGACACATGCATCTGGAGTTCATTTGCAGAGGCTAGAGGCCTTGGCACACCCATTTTTTCTCTCTCTCTCTGTGCAAATAAATTAAAAAAATATTCAAAAAGAAGATGAATAGTGAATAGAGTAATTCCAGGACAACTATAAAGGGAGCAGGCAGACAATGTGATTGGGAGTGCGGGCTGGGGCAGCCTGGGCTAGTGGAGGGCAGACAGAGGTGATGTTTGAAGAGCAGCCCCAGCCGGCAGGATTACGCTTGTTGTGCATGGGGAATAAACTTTGGCTTCACTGAAGTTCTGTCCAGCCCAGCTGAAAGATAGAAGAGGGCTGCTTTAGCAGGTGATGTGTCCTGTCCTCAGAATGTCATGTGAAGGCTGTGCTATTCCCAGACTTGAGAGCCCACAGTCTGTGAGGGACAAGTGAGGAGTGGTCACAGAGAATGGTCCGCTTTGCCGGGCAGCCAGCAGTCTCAGGGGGCTCATTCCAGACACATTTATTGAGCATGTGTGTAAGAAATGTTGTTTTCAGAACTGGAAACACAAAGATAAAGAAGACAGCCTTTCGTTCAAGGAGCTCACTGATTAGCAGACTGGTGGGGGAGACAGAGCCTCGCAAACTGCAGGCTGAAAGAGGACATTTGAGGGACATTGGTGGATGGGGGGTGTGATGGTTCTATGTCAGCTGCTGGGAAAGACTAGAGGAGAGGGTCATAGGGTCATTCGGTCATTCTTCTAAAGGGAAGGAGTGTGTGTTTGTGGGGCGGGGAGAGAGAGAGAAACAAAGAGACAGCACGTGCTTATGTGAGAGAAAGATACAGTGTGTATGTGAGTGTGAGTGTGTGTATATGTGAGGAGGGGGGAGGGAACAAAGAGACAGATAAAATGTGCTTGTGTGACAGTGAGATACAGTGTGTGTATAAGAATGAGAGACAGAGACAGAGAAGACAGAAACAGACAGTATGTGCTTGTGTGTGTGAGATAGAAAGATTTGCTCAGACAATATATGTGTGCTCTACAGAGACGGTGTGTATGCGTGTGTGAGAGAGAGAGAGGAGAGAGCGAAAGAGGGAGAGACAGAGAGGGGGGGAGAGAGGGAAAGAGGAAGGGGAAGCTTCTTGGTGGTGGGGCAGAACATCGTCAGAGAGCTGGGAGTCTAATCTGAGTGTGATTTCTAACTTGGTAGCTGTTCCCGCTCTTTCTCAGGAAGTTGGACATTCAGGGCTTTCAACCCAAGGCTTTGCCTACCAGCCACATGGTTTGGTTGTAGTGACAGCTACTCAACTGTAACTAGAGAAAAACTAAGGGTAGGGACACTTGTTATTACTAGGCCATTTGAGATTAGACTCATGATCCTACCCAGGGGCCTCTTTTCACTCCTTAGCTCTGTGTCTGTACGGACCAAGGTCCTGGCACTAAACAGACATCACTCACAAAGAGTGATCTGAGGAGAGTTGAATGTGGAAACTCTTTATGGAGAGATGCATAAGGTTCAGAGAATCAGTGAGGACATGGATGGAGCCAGGATCTGACGATAGTAGTATAATGGGGTGTTGGAGTTAAGAAAGTCTTCGAACCCTAAACCCTAAGTATGTGTCTGTATTTAACCAAAGAATTGGGCAAACCAGAGTGAGGAGGATAATTATGAAATTACTACACTTATTGAGGGGAGTAGAAAACCAAGGGAAGGGAGATGGATGCCCCTGCATGATCTGAGAGCCCATGGGTGTGGAAGAAATATGAAAAGAGATTTAAAAGGAGAGAGGAAAAAGTACCGAAAGCTTCTGCCATGCGGAAGACAGCAGGGGGTGAGCCCATGCGGGAGTAGGAGGCAGGTGGAGGTGTTTCTCCCCTCCTCTGTCTGTCTGGGCTGAGGCAGAGGGAGACTTACTTGGACCTGGAAGCTGCAGAGAGATGACTGGGCAGCTAAGAGAGAGCTTGCTCCCTGGTGAGGGTCTATTTATAACTTTATTGTGGTGGGTTTCAACTTCAGGCTCAGCTGAGCCAGAGTGAGGGCTGATTGGTCTGGGCTAGGGGCTGCCTCAAGGAGAGACCAGCCATGATGCTAAGTTTTGGGGGCTGAGCTTAACCAATCACAATGTCAGGATCAAATTTAAATTCTAGGAAAGGAGAACTCCTTCCAGGGAAGGGACTCAAGTTGTTCATGGCAAAACAGGTCTCGGGAACTCCTTTAGGCAAGAGATAATAAGTCAGATCATTCTTTGATCTCTGGAAAGGTGGAGGTCGCAAGGGCAGACTTAAGAACATTCCTGCCTTTATTTTTGGGGGCTCAGTCATGCTAATGGCAGTAGGAGGCCATTTTCTACCCAGGGCCATGAGGACCTGGCCAGAACCTAAGCATGGAGAGGGGCTCCCAAGAGCAGCTAGACACAGACAGGTGTGTAGCTGTGGCCCAAACTGTATATGTGTGGCGGAGGGCATTACCATCACTGAATTCTTTCTCCTCACCCTCTGTCAACACCACACATTAGGAGAACTCAAGAAGATGGGGGACATCAAAGTCTGGTGAATGCAGTGTATAGAATTTGGTTTTCTCAGGCACAGAAATGGGCCCCAAAAAGAGTAAGGAATGGACCCGCAGGAACTAATGGAGACAAATCAGTGTAGAGTCCTCTCTGTTGATTTCATCCTGGGGCAGACTCTTTTGTGAGAGGCTCATGTGATTTCTGGCAACTTCAAACTCACATCCTCCTGAAACTTCGGCAGAAACAAGTTATCACTCTCACGAGTTCTTCGTTTTTGAACCTCTCCACGAACCAGGCTGTATGGTAGGAATGCTGTCACCGGTCAGCTTTGGGTCACAAGGCAGCCCATCCATGGAGCTGATGGGGGTGAGACGATGCCACGTGATCCACTTCAGCTGCTTGGCCTGGGAAGAGGGGGGACAGGTTTCTCACAAAAATGTTAGGGACCTGGTATGAGAAGCAACAGAAGTGAGGGCAAGGAAGGCAGCCATTCAGCACACACATGCAGTGTCCCCAGAGTGACTGGATTATGGAGCGTGGTATAGAGGACATGGTCCCTGGCGGCCAGAAAGAGGTGGCTCTAACTGTGATGTCCTGTTTGAAGATGAGGGAAACGCTAGGGAAATGGAAGGTGATTTAAATTAAAAAAGAAAAAGTAAAAACCCTGGAGTGGAGGTCTAGAGACAGCTGGGCCTGCCGCTTCTTTCCTGATGAGGATGTTCCCCCCAGTTCTGTACGTTGTAATCAAATGCAGTGATTAATGGGTGGAGGGCAGTGGTGTTGGGCTAAAGGCAAAGTGATTTTAAGGCTTGATTCTGTAGGAAGAGCAAGATTAAAAATAAATGGCTAGGAGTTGTGATACCTTATTGCAACCTTCCAGGTTCCAGTATACATACCCGATCATCATCACCTTGCGGATGCAAAGTCAATGCTCTGTGAATCCGTTACTTCATTATTGCTGGGACAAACCACCTGACCACAAGCAACTTATGTATGAGGGTTTAATTTGGCTTATAATTCCGAAGGGTAGAGTCCATTATGGCAAGGGAAGCATGGCAGGAAAAGGAAGCCGGTGTCACATCATCACATAAGCAGGGAGAGAGAGAGGGAGAGAGAGAGAGATTGAGAGAGAGAGAGAGAGGAATGAACAAACAGCAAACAGGGCTAAGCTGTAATATTCCAAGGGCTGCCCCAAAGTGACACACTTCCTAAAGCAAGACTCCACCTAGTTAAGATTCCACAACCTTCCAGAACAGCGCCCCCAGCTGGAGATGAAGTATTCAAACACATGAGTTTATGGGGGAACATTTTATATTCAAACCAGCACACTCAGGGAGATCAAGAATGGAAGAGAGGAAAACCCCCAGGTACAGGGAGAGGACCCATTTTCCCTCTTTCCTACCATTGTTAGTCATGGCTAAGTCTTCCTCAGAATTCCATTTCGTGTCAGTAGAATATATTCATAATTTTCTACACGCTTTTCATTTTTCTTCCCCCTAGGTTTTGAAACTTGTCTAAGCTGGCAGATCTTCAAAGTCCTTCGCAGACTACATCCTTTTTTACCTTAGATGTCTCTTTCTCAAATGAGAGAGCAGGGCTGAAAATCTGCTTAGAGGAGAGTCTGTGTGCTCTTCCAAGTTCCCTGCTGTTGGTTCCAACTTTCCTGTACTCCCAGCCAAGCAGAAAAAGAACAGATTCCACCCCCCCCCCCATTAAAACACAGTAACACAATGCTGCTGCTCTGCATGAAAACCGTTGGTTTCCTTTTCCCAATCAGGAGAAAGTAATTTTCCTTTCACTCACCTGACTAACTTGTTCAGAGCATCCCCTCCCCACCCTGTTCTGATATCTTGCTGCTAAGTATTTGCCAATTCATTTGCATCTCAATGGTTCCTTAGCAACTATCTTGCCCTGAGCATTAGGTACAGAGCTGCTCTCTGACACAGACTGAGTGGGCTACATTGCCCTCTTTTATGGTGGTTTTTTTTTTTTTTTTGTTTGGTGGAGTTACCAAATTCAACCCCGCCCAGACACGAGGCACATTTACCCAGCATCTCACAGGCTGTGAATTATAATGTCAACTACTCCCATCCTTATCTGAGCATGCAGACTTCCAACCTCCTGAGCACCCAAATGCCCCCCGGGATAATCCATTGGTTCCTGAAATCTGTCTTCAAATATATGAGGGCAGAGAGAAAAGTCACAATCCGTAGGAGAAGAGAGTCCTACCTTCGGGCAGAAAGGAACTGAGTCCACGAGACCGACCTGGCAGCTGAGGCCTAGGAGGTGAGTTGGCTGTTCTCCAGGGTCCGGTGGGACACCCTGAACATGTCAAGGCCTCTCCAGATGCTGCTGCCACCAAGTCCTTCTTAGTGCACCGTCACACGCTGCATCGCGCGGGCAGTGATCCCTCCTTGCTGTCTATGGCGAGCTTTCAGAATGAACTCAGAGAAGGCGTGTACGTATGTGAGTGTGTCACAGCGTGTCACAGCGTGCGTGTGCATGTCACAGCATTCGTGTCGAGGTTCAGAGGACAACTTCTCTGTGCCGTCCTTTGTCTTCCACCTCTTTTGTGGCAAGATCTCATATTGTTCACCACTACTGTTTATAAAAATATATTTTATTTATTTGAGAGAGACAGAGAGAGAAATAGGCAGAGAGAGAGAGAGAGAGAACAGGTGCACCAGGGTCCTCACATGGGTCCTGGGGAATTGAACCTGGGTCCTTTGGGTTTGCAGGCAAGCCTTAACAGCTAAGCCATCTCTCTAGCCCCCCATCACTGCTTATTTTTATTTTTTGGCTAGACTAATTGGCCCACAAACTTCTAGGGGATTCTCCTATCTCTACCTCACATCTTACCTCTAGGCATGGCTAGCATCATCAACACCTGCCACATGTGGGTTTTTACATATGTGCTGGGCTTCTGAAGTCAGGGGTACATGAAGACACAACAGTGACTTTTATACCCAGAGACATCTCCTCTGCCCTCAGAGAGGTTTTAGTGTAGCTTTGTGACTTTCCTCACTAAAAGTCCTAGGAAATTTCACTTCTCACCTAACCAGAGCATGAGTGTAGTCTTCCCAGGAAATATGACAAATATGTCTGTTACCTAACTTCTCTGCTCCTAGCAGTCGTGGCTGGCTGTTTCCACTACAAGACTAGAAGGCTTGGGAGGATCATTTATCTGTGCTTGTGGTGGGTTCTTGATGTAGATGACGTAGACAGACAGTAACACGGGACCATTTAGCAAGTCAGAATATTCCACCCTGACTAGATAGTATAGCTTTTTTTTTTTTTTTAAAAAAAAAAGAAAAACAAATTTTGTTTTATTTTATTTTTAACACCAGCCTGTGCCACCAACGCATATGGGCATGGAACAGCCTGGCAAATTGGAAGCCAACTATTCAAAAAAGGACAATAAGAACAAAGTGCCTTCTCCGGAAGGACTGACCTTCGTGACTCCCACTTCACATTGTTATGAAATATCGGGGGAAGACTGAGAGAACAATTAGAGCATTGTCATCGTGTACCAGCATACAGAGTGAGCTTTGGCGAGGAGGAGGCGCGGGCTCCGCTAAGCTTGACACAAAGCAGGGCGACTCAGCTCCGCCGTTTAATTTCTTCTCGTTTGGAAGTTGTCTTCATTACTTAACACCCACTGGAGAGCACGAATGGATGTGCTGTGTGCCATTCTGCCACCGCTGTGGGCTCCAGAGAGGGACAGAGAGAGAGAGAGGAGGAGGGAAAGCGACGTCTTGGGTTTCTGGTCATCTCTCCACAGATCCCAGTTTGCTGGCCTGGCTGCAGCCATCTTTGCCTAGATATAGCCCAGGCTTATTAGTTGGGTGGCTTCCAGGGGTTCTTGTGTCCTTGGTGAACTGAGGGAGAGAGAGAGAGAGTGTGAGAGAGAGAGAGAAACTGGCTTTCTTAAGGAGGGGTGCCCTGTGGAGGACCACAGGGCTCGTATAGCGTTTCTGTCCTTCACATAAGCCACCAGGTCTCACACTTCCTATTTAACCATGCAAACAGTGGTGACCTACAGCCTACCTGAATGTCCCAGTGGGAATTGCACCCTCAAGTCCAGGGCTTGGAGCTGCAGTGTCACTGCTCTCTGGGTCATCAGATTCTTCCAGGTACACCAGTGTTTCTCAACCAAATCTTCATTTTTGCCTCCCTTAGGAGCCCTTTTGTTTTTATTTCCCTATAACATGCTAAAGCCACAGGTATTCTTCTTCTTCTTCTTCTTCTTCTTCTTCTTCTTATTATTATTATTTTGCAAGGAGAGAGAGAGAGAATATGAATGGGTACACCAGGGCTTCCCGGCACTGCAAATGAACTCCAGATGCATAGATCACTTTGTACATCTGGCTTTACATGGGTACTGGGGAATTGGACCCAGGTCATTAGGCTTTGCAGACAAGTGCCCTAACCGCTGAGCCATCTCTCTAGCCTAAGCCACAGGTATTCTAATAAGCAGGTTCTGTACTGAGGCCTTTGACAAGCCACAAGCCATTCTAAAACCCAAGACATTTTGGATGTCCCTCCTTACTGAGAATCAGGTTTCCTCACTGCTGAGAGAATGCCATCTAAATGAAACAGGTCTGCCAGTAGCTTAGTTGGCCTTCAGCAGAGTAAGAGCAGGCTGAATTATCTCTACCACTTTACTGGTGTGACACCTGAGGAAGCCCAGCCCACCTTAGCTGGCCCAGGAAGACCCTGCTGGCCATTTTTAACCTTTGACCTGCTGGATGCTGGAGAGTTCCTGAAGCCGTTTATCTAGACAAGGGCTGAGATGTGAGGCTCAGGCAGCAGTGGGGACTGCTGGCCAGGGAGGACGTGTTTTGGTATGTTAACATGTCCGTCTGTGCTGGCAAGTGATTGCTGAATGTCAGTCCTGACTCCAGGGATATGAATACAGTTTCTTACGTCTGGATCTGTTCTTTGAAAACATAAGCTCTCTTGAGGTATAATTCAGAGACAACGCAGTTGTCAGTGTATGATTCCACGACACAACGGATGAATGTAGACATGTATCTACTGTATAGACATGACGTAGACCGTCACCACCGGCATCCTGAATGTAGACATATACCTACCGTATAGACATGATGTAGACCGTCACCACCGGCATCCTGAATGTAGACATGTACCTACCGTATAGACATGACGTAGACCGTCACCACCGGCATCCTGAATGTAGACATGTACCTACCGTATAGACATGACGTAGACCGTCACCACCAGCATACAGTGCCTTCATCTTCCTTCACCCCTGGCCTCTGGCAACCATTGACTGGATTTTTCTGTTGTTTGCCTTTTTCCGTAGACTTGTATAAAGGGAATCATGTAGTATACTCTTTTTTGTTTTGTTTTGTTTGGCTTTTGCTTATCATAATGTATGGACGTTCATCTAGATGGCTGCATGGATCAGTCCTTCCTTTTCCTTTCTGCTGCTGAGTAGTATTCCATGGCATAGATACACCATGCCTGCCTTATTAACTCAACAGCGGGTGGGCACTTGTAGTTTCGAGGTTTTGGCTTTCACTGTGACCATTTTAGTACGTGTCTTTATGTGGATCTAAAATGGAAAATGGGTGTTAATCCCTAAAAGCAGAAATGCCGGAGAATATGGCAAGTGTAAGCTGAACTTTGTAGGAGACTGTCATTCTGTTTCCCAAAGCGACTGCCCCCATTATGCATGTAATGGTGGTGTAGGAGACTCCCAGTTGCTCCACAACCTCATCAACAATTGGTGTTGTCAATCTTTTTATATTTAGTCATTCTGGTGGGTGTATGATGACATCTTATTGTTGGTTTTCATTCTCATTTACCTAATGACTAACGGTGTGGTTTCCATGTGCTTATCAGCTATTCATATGTGTTATTTGGTGCAATGGGTGTTCAGCTCTTTCGCCCGTGTTGTTTTGTTCAGTTGTCTGTCACGAGCCCATCTCCAGCATGGATGCTCATCTGGAGGCATCGGAATGTTTGCAGCCCCACAACTGCCTGTCAGTTTGCATGGCCGGGAGATACTGAGGAAACTAAATTGGTACCTGCTGAGTTTTATTCCTGGGAGTAGGTTTGGGATGGGCTATGGTCTTCCCCGCAGAGATCGTTGTCAAGAATGAAGGGAGAAGGGCATGTGGGTCCTGCCTGGGGAGTGTGTGGCTCGCAGCAGAAACCCAGAGGGCGGCTTACCTGGGGTTGTCTAGCTCCGTTTCTTCCCACCTCCGGGTCGGTTCTGACCTCATCTCCGTCGTTCTCCTGGGTATGGAAGCAGGGTGCACTGCAGGGCGGCTGCGCCTCCACGGTGGTGGCGGCGAGGAGCAGCTGGGGAGCCCCAAGGATTTCTTCCTTAGGCCATTCTGATTCCCCCTATTCCTCTTCCTTCCTTCTTGTTTTTCTTTTTGAGGTAGGGTTTTACTCTAGTCTAGGCTGACCTGGAATTCACTATGTAGTCTCAGGGTGGCCTTAAACTCATGGTGATCCTCCTACCTCTGCCTCCTGAGTGCTGGGATTAAAGGTGTGTGCCACCATGCCGGGCTTTTCTTTGTTTTTTGATAGGGTCTCACTGTAGCACCAGTTGACCTGGAATTTCCTATGTAGTCTCAGGCTGGCCTAGAGCTCCTACTTCTGCCTCCCCAGTACACCACTATGTCCAGCTACTTTCCTCCTCCTCCTTCTTCTTTTGTATATTTTTATTTATTTATTTGAGAGTGACAGACAGAGAGAGAGAGAGAGAAAGAGGCAGATAGATAAAGAGAGAGTGGGCGCGCCAGGGCCTTCAGCCACTGCAAATGAACTCCAGACGCGTGCGCCCCCTTGTGCATCTGGCTAACGTGGGTCCTGGGGAATCGAGCCTCCAACCAGGGTCCTTAGGCTTCATAGGTAAGTGCTTAACTGCTAAGCCATCTCTCCAGCCCTTCTTCTTCTTTTTCAATTCCTTAAATTTTCTTTTGCATTCGTGTGTGTGTGTGTGTGTGTATGTATGTGTGTCTGTGTGTGTGTGTCTGTGTGTGTGTGTCTCTGTGTGTGTGTCTGTGTGTGTGTGTGTCTGTGTGTATGTGTGTGTGTCTGTGTGAGTGTGTGTGTGTCTGTGTGTGTGTGTGTCTGTGTGTGTGTGTGTGTGTGTGAGTGTCTGTGTGTGTGTGTGTCTGTGTGAGTGTGTGTGTGTGTGTTCTGTTGCAGTTACTTTCTCACTGCTGGCACAAGACACCCAACCGAAAACAGCTGATGGGAAGGAAGGGTTTACTTTGGCTTACAGACTCAGGAAGCTCCGTGATAGCAGGGCAAATGTGGCATGGGAAGAGGCTGGACATCACCCCTTGGCCAACAACAGGTGGACAACAGCAGCAAGAGACCGTGACAAACCCTGGCAAAGGAGAACTGGCTGGAACACCTGCCCCCAACCACCAAGTCCTCCAGCGATTCCCAGATGGCCATCAGCTGGGGACCTAGCATTCAGAACACATAAGTTTATGGGGTACACTCAATTCAAACCACCACACATGTTCATATGTATGTGGATACATACGTATGAAAGGGCGTGCATGCATATGTGTGCATGTGTGTGTGGAGGCCAGAGTTGTCTACCTTTGTTTTTTTTTTTTTTGAGACAGGATCTCACATTGAACTTACAGCTCACCAGTTCAGTGATGGGTAAGCAGAGCCTTGACTTGGGGTAAGAAAGAGCTGAGGTGGTGGCTCAGCTAGTCAGCAAGCCTCAGGGATTCTCCTAACTCCAGTTCCTCAGCGTCGGGATTATGGGCATGCGCCAGCAGACCTCTGAGGACCTGGGGTCAGAACTCAGGTCTTCATGTTTGCATGGTAGGCACTTTACCCACTGAGCCATACATATGAATATGTATATTTTTTGAGGTAGTGTCTCACTCTAGCCCAGGCTGACCTGGAACTCAGTTTGTAGTCCCAGGCTTGCCTTGGAGTCATGGAGAACCTCCTACTTCGCCCCTCCAGTGCTGCGATTAGGGGTTTGCGTCACCACGTCCAGCTCCAGCCAGCTTCTGATGTGGGCATTTACGTTTTCATAAAGAAAAGATGTGACTCCTTTACATAGGGCGCCCCTGTGAAAAGTGCTCTGAAACACTGGGACCCAGGCTCAGGTCCAGACTTTCAGGCCTGAGCTTACTTGACAGGACCCACGGGGTGCTCCGGGCTGTTCACTGCCTTCCTCGCGGCTGCTCCAGCATCTGGGATGTTTCTAGCCTCTCTGACTTGTGCCGCATTCAAGCCACGGTTTTGCCTGTGGCTCACTTCTGAGCTCTGGAAGATGGGTTCGGGGTATTACAGATTTTCCAGTGCTGTGGATGATGGAGCTGCGTCACCCATGTTTGTGTTTACTTGCATGTTGACCCGTGATCACAGAAATCACAGGGGAGGGGACATGTGATAGGGATGCAGAGGTCTGTTATGGTGTCATCAAGGGACTGTGTCCTTACCGGGGCCATGCGTCACTGCCCACAAACACCCCTTGTGCTCAATCAGAAATAGCTGAGGCCGCATCACTTCTGGTTCTGAGAGGCAGGCTCCTCTCCTGTCTGACATTTCTTGTGTTCCTCTAGAGTCCAGCCCAGGGCCTGTCACAGGTAGGCATTTAGTAAAGGATGGATGTATGGATTGGATCCGTGTCATACTGTCCAGGAATACTCGGGGAGATGCTGATGCTGGTGCTATCATGGTGATAAAATGAGGGACCCAACAAGCAAAAAAACGATGGCAGCATAGGACCCTGAGTAGGATCTGGTTGTGAGACCAGACTGCTGGATGTGGTGCTGTGGGGGTGGAGCCTAAAGATGGGTCAGACCAGGGACCTGCCACTTGAAGGGACTTCTTGCAAGAAGCCTGTAGGTCAGCAGAACCTTGACCTTGGGTGAAATAGAGCTGAAGCAGAGGCACGGAGATGGCACGGCTGCCTGGAGCAGCAATTACAGCCAAGTGAATGCTCAGTGGTCCAGCCCACACTGGACAGTCTGAGAGTACAGAAGTCACCCTGGGAGAGGGTGACCAGGGTGGCTCTTCCCAGAGGAGCTGGTGGGTTTATGCTGACAAAGGAGGCGGGGCATAGGAGCTTCCCTGTCCACAGGCCTCCCTTCCGGAGACGGAAGTCATTTGGAAAGAGGACCCAGCAGAGAAGCCTTCCTTCAGTAGCACATGCCCCGCCCCTCTGCCTTGGAGTCCTGGCTGCAGGAAGGACTCCCATGAGAGAGGGGGCTCAGCATGCTCAAAGCACCCCGAGTCCCAGCTGCAGCGGCCAACAGGCCTTACTCAGGGGAAAGCAAGGGGCCACTGGTAGGGGTCTGGATCAGCTTTTCACAGACTTCTTCCTCCGTGTCCCTTAAGTGTGTGGTGCCCACCCGGGGCGTGGGGTTCCCATGAGAGCATGTTGAAAATGCAGACTCAAGTCCTAACTTACCACCACTGGGACCCCAGCTGCCTGCGTGGGCAGCCCACCGTCAAGGGTTCTACACCAGAGAAATGACTGCTTTAAACAACTTAGCAGAACTATGTTGAACATTTTATTGTTTTCATGATTTTTTAAAAATGTTTTTATTTATTTGAGAGACGGAAAGATGTAGATAGAGAGGGAGAGAGAGAGAGAGAGAATGAATATGGGTGCACCGTGGCCTCCTGCCACATACATATGTACCATTTTTTACATCTGGCTTTATGTGGGTACTGGGGAATCGAACCTGGGCCATCAGGCTTTGCAAGTGAGTGCTTTTAACCACTGAGCAATCTCTCCAGCCCCCTTTTTAATTTTTTTCATTTTCCTTTTATTTTATTTATGAGAGAGAGAGAGAGAGAGAGCATTCCAGGGCTTTCAGCTGCTACAAACGAACTCTAGATGCATGTGCCACCTTGCATATCTGGCTTCCATGGATCCTAGGGAATCAAACCTGGGTCCTTTGGCTTTGCAGGCAAGCGCCTTAACCATTAAGCCATCTCTCCAGCCCCTTATATTTTATTTTGTACATTTTTATTTACGAGAGAAAGAAAGGGGCAAGTACAGGCCAGGGCCAACTTCCACTGCAAAAGAACTCCATATACATGCACCACTTTGTGCATCTGGCTTTATGTGGGTACTGGGGAATCGAACCCAGGTCATCAGGCTATCTAAGCAAGTACCTTTAATCACTGAGCCATCCCTCCAGCTACATTTAATTTTGTAAAAGAAACAGTTATAGATTAAAGAAGACCCAAGAGACATGACAAATACAATATATGACCCTTTACTGTATGTTGGACTAGGGGAAAGTTTAAAGTAACTTAGACAACTGACACAATTGGAATATGGGCTTACAAAATGAAGGGAGAGGATCTCATTGGATGAAAGAATTCTGAAAAAAACATTAAACCTCCCATATTTGATAATTGCATTATAGGCAAATTTAAAATTATCCTCTTTCTTAGGAAATCAATATTGAAGAATTAATCAGCAAAAGACTATGATGTGTTCAACCTGCACTCAGGAGTCAGGAGGGAAAACAGACAACTAAATATGTGTACCTAATATGATGAGTTATGCATGGTGTACGAGATATATGTAATCTATTACACTGCAAAACATATGGAGCGGAGAAGGGATGTGAAGAATGCGGTAAAATGGGACAAACTGGTGAATCAGGGTATAAAGGTATTTAGAAATTCTACCATGCCACTTTCCTGTGTGATGGCCATTATTTTAATATAAAAAGTTTAAGAAAAATTAAGTGGTTTGTTAAAAAGCTTGATGGATGTTGTCAGCTGACCTTCAAGAAGACTGAACTGACTTATAGTCCCACAACTTGATGAGAAAGTTGCCACAGCTCTCGGATGCAGCTGTTTTTATCTTACCAGGGACTTTGTTTTTTAAAGATGGTGTCATATAGCAGCGTTGACCTAGGGACATTTTGTTGTTTCCCAATTTATTATGAATATTTCAAAAAGTAAAAAAAAAAAAAAGTGAAAAAACCTAGTCAACTGCATAGTTCAGCGAAGAGCCGTAGCCCACCACTCAGATTCTGCCATCGTTCTTGTGACCTGTTTGTCAGTGCACGTGGCTGCGCCAAGGAAACTGAGACAAGAAAAGTTAAACGAGTGAGGATGGAGTCACCGTCCAAGCCCCTGGCATCCTGTCCTCCTCCTCCTGCCCCTGAGAATTTTCTCTTTTGATCCATCCCTCAGCAGATAGAGCAGGGGTGTTTCTTCTGGCACACTCTAGTAGAATGTGGGAGTCAGACAGGCACAGATTCGAATTCCTCCGCTGGTCTTGGACAGGCTGTGTAACCCCTTTATTGCTCCCTTGTTTTATGTTCTGGTGAGTGCCATAATGGGACAGACCCTCACGCAACTGTTGTGAAGGATAAATGACACAGGATGCTTACGGCTCATGGTAGCTGTCATGACCATCATTACTTCTGTTTTTTTTTTTTTTAATGTTGAACAGAACCCCAACTGCGTCTAATAGGATGACTGCTCCCCAGATCTTCTGTCTTCTGATTCCTTGTCTGCTCCGTGATATGCAGGTGTGCGGGGTTTCCCTGTCACCCTCCGTGGACTTGCAGGGGCAGTGCTCCGAGAGCTCCCAGGCGTTGACATGCGAGCACGTGTGCTGGCGTGACCTCTGCTCCTCTCCCACCCACCCCAGCAACCTCTTTTATTAGACAGGATCCCAATTTGTCGGGGAGGGAACACATAGGTCCAGGACAAGGGACAGGGGTCAGGGCACTCGCCTGGGGCAGATTTGAGGTGGAAGTGGAACAGTCGCTAATTGAAGAAGTCATGTGACAATGCAAACATTGTAAAATAAAATTTGGGAACTGTGGATTTTAGGCTGGCTGGCTAATTTTATAAATACAAAAAAAAAAAAAAAAAAAAAACCACCTTGGCTGTGGAGATAATTCAGTGGATAAAGTACTTGCTGTGCAAGCCCAAGTGTCTGAGCTTGGATCCCTGGTGCCCAAATAAAGTTGTGCATGTTAATATGAGCGTCTGTAAGCCCAGTGTGTCTAGACTGAGATGGGACGTGGAGACAGGAGAATCCTCTGGAAGCTTGTGGGCCAGCTAGCCCAGTACACAAGACACTCTGCTTCAAAAAAAGGTGGGAGACAAAGACTGACACCAGAGATTGTCTCTGATCACCTCTACATGTGCACTGTGGTACACACACAGACACACACACACACACACACACATACACCAGGAAATTTAACAAATGAAACCTCAGTCTGCCTGCCCTTCTATCTGTGACCCCAGAAATGCATTGCTCTTAATATCACAACCCCAATAGCACCTGTGATTCTGTAGTTAACTCTGAAACGGCCAGATGCCTTGGCACTCTGGTACATGCCTTCCGTGCCTGTGGCCAGTATGGCAAGGCTGAGATGGCACTGAGAGCTGGTGAGGGTGGGGGGATGGTTGGACTTGTTTTCCTGTCCTAGCGGAGGACTGTGCATGGCTTGCCTGGTGTCCTGCCTTCCTGGTCCTATAATGGAAGGTATGAAGGCACGCAAGGGACCTGTGTCAGGCCCCAGTAGATGATGTTGGGAATTCATCTCGTCTCTGAGAGGCAGAGGATAATGGAGACCAACCTCTTCCCCCCCTGGGCTCTTTGGTAAGAGTTGTTGAGTAGAAACAACAGCTGGTTCAGAGGACATGCTCATAAACTGGGACGTGCTCTGGAAACTGAAGCTAATCTCCTTGTCACAGAGAGTGCGACTGATCCCCAAAGAAGATGATCAGGTCCAGCCAACTACGTCCCAGCCAGAGCAGGAAGTGCAGCGACAACAGAGGGAAGATGTCTATCCTCAGCATCCCGTCAAGTTCAGGGACCACTGCCTATGTTCCCTCCCACCTAGTCCTCAAAGAGGTGGCTTCCCTAGTGCCTCCTTCCACCCCATTCTCAGCCCAGCTAAGGCTTGTAGATCTCTCCACCTACCCTTGACTTTCCTGAGAACCATTACAGAGGAAAGATATGTAAAGGAAGGCTGTGCAGGTACCAGGTCCGGCCCCTTGGTGACCATCCAATCCCTCTGGATGTGTGCAAGGCCAGGCTATCGGATTTGCTTTGTCTGTGTCATTTCCTTGCTCTTTCACTCAACAGGAAGTGAAATCTGTGGTCAGCTCATGGATAGTGAGGGCGAAAGTCCTTGGTACCCTGTTTAAGAGGCTGATGAGTAGGTAGCAGGGGTAGATGGGTGGGAAGCTTTTCTGTTTTCTTTCTTGTCATGTGAAAGCACACCGTGTTGGGGGAGTGGTAATCCATGCTACTAGAGATGTCATAATTGTCTTCTTTTTTCTTGTAATTTTCTTTATGAGAGAGATCGAGAGAAAATTGGTGTGCTAGGGCCTCCAGCCACTGCATTTGAACTCCAGATGCTTGTGCCGCCTTGTGCGCATGTGTACGCTTGTGTCACCTTGTGTGTCTGGCTTACATGGGACCTGGAGAGTTGAACGTGGGTCTTTAGGTTTTGCAGGCAAATGCCTTACCTGCTAAGCCATCTCTCCAGCCCCATAATTGTCTTCTTTGAGCCTTCCAAGTGTCTGGCTTGACCCCCATCCCTAGATTGTTTTTCAGGGTGATCAGGGATATATGGTCCAAGGCTGAGGAACAAAAAGGAACCATTCAGACTGGCTAGATATCAGAGATAGAGGTGCGCGGTGGGAGAATTTCATCTGCGTATGGCAAAGGGCTGCTTAGTGGCCAGCTCCTGGGTGGAGGGGGCATTGGAGCAGGGCAGTCAGAGGTCTACATGCGGGCTGTCAATTAGGCCTAGCTCTGGCAGGTGGGGTTTTTGCTGCACACAGACGTGTACTTCTGAGCGCAGGGAGGAAGAACACCTGCTCCATCAGTTCTTTAATCATTTGCATTTCCCAGTTCCTCTCTGCCTCACCCTCCCTGGGTTTTGATGGCTGCGAACCACCTATTCATGTACTGGCACCTTTCACTGGGCAGGCAAGCAATACACGGCACTTTCTGGTAATCCTCTTTTCCCACAAGGGAGGTGGAATGAAGCTGGTCTGATGGTCTCCCGTACTCACTTGGCTCCTCTGAAAATTGGCACTGAAGCACACCTCCTTCTAGGGGCTTTGGAAATGAGAAACTCTCATACATACCTCGAATGCATGATACAGACAGCACCTGGTATGCGGTAGATGCTTAGGAAACCTTTACTCCTCTCTTCCCAGGTTCCTTCTTTTCTTTCTCATGCACGGCAGCAGTGCGGGGGTTTTGCTTGGGGAAGCTGGCTCTCCACATTGCATACCCACCTGCCTCCTCCTAGCTGCTCAGATGCCACCCTGGCAGCTTCTCGTTGTGGGAAGAAGGTTGGATTTGGAATGTGTATTCTCACAGCCAAAGCTCTTCCCACCTTTGTGTGGTTGTGGGGGTGGGCTATGTTGCCCCTTCTCCAGCCTGTGCTTACATCCAGAAGCCCCTCCCCAACTTCCTGCTCAGCTGCTTTGCCCAAGGTGGGGCCTGGCTCAGAAGACACAGATACCCCTGGTGCCAATTCCTGATTTGACAAATGTCAACTAATTACTATGACAGTTCACTCTCATTTTTTAAATTCATTCTCACAAGAGTAGAAAGTTTATTTCTCATACCTTATTCCAATGAGACCAGCAATAAGGCTGTACCCTTCCCCATATCCCTTCACCCCATCATTCAGGGACCCATCTGCTGGAGCCTGATGACAGATGCTGGTGGAGAAAGACACACACCTGCTGTCACCTAATTCAGCCTGGGAGTGACATTTTGGTTTTTTATCCACCCTGTTGCAGTCAGGTTTGCGCTGCAGGCAGAAATCACCCAACCAAGAGCAGCTTTTGGGGGAACAAAGGTTTATTTTGCCTTACAGACTCGAGGGGAAGCTCCATAATGGCAGGAGAAATGATGGCATGAACAGACGGTGGACATCACCCCCTGGCCAACATAAGGTGGACAATAGCAACAGGGAGAGTGTGCCAAACACTGGCATGGGTAAACTGGCTATGACACCCATAAGCCCGCCCCCAACAAGACACTGCCTCCAAGAGGTGTCAATTCCCAAATTGTTGTCAGTTGGGGACCTAGCATTCAGAACACCTAAGTTTATGAGGGACACCTGACTCAAACCACCACACACGCCTTTGGCAAAGTCTAGGCTCATGGTCCTACCTGGACAGCAGCAGGGCAGGAGAGGGAGCTTCCATTTACTGGAAGAGGGTGCAGGTCTTGAAAGCACTCACTGTCCCTTCTGAAGCATCCCAGCTTCTCTGTGGCCCAAGGAGGGGCCAGATGCTTACCCCCACTCTGCATAGACCTCTGCACCAGAAGGCTAAGACACCTCCCTCCCTCTTTTCTTCCTCCCTCTTTCCTTCTAGCATTTACAGACTGTCCCATTGGGTTGGAAGTTGGCTTTTTTTATGAAATGATAAATAGGGCAAAAGATGCTTAGGGATCACTTTTCAGTTCATGGAGACTATGCCCTCTAATCACAGGCAAATATATATATTTCCAGGTTATTCCATGCAGAGACACAACCAGTATAACTAGGGTCCAAGTGACTCTTTAACAGCAAGTTTGCAATAGATGTCACTCATTTCTTTCTGTTTGTCTGAGGTACCTACAATATGTCCCCATCAACCCCCCCCCACCCACCCAGCTGCCTTCTGGAAAGTTCCATGCTTCCTCCTGCCTCAGAATGTTTGTTGTAGCTGCAGTTCCCACTTCTGGTTAAAAAGAACAAATATCAGATAACCTTTTAAAAAGAGAAAAGGTTTGTACCAGGCATGGTGCTCCAGAGAAACAGAGGCAATGGGATATTTTTTATTCATTTGCTACGAGGTTTATCATGAGGGATTGGCTCATGGGATGACAGAGGCAGACAAGTCACATGATCTACAGGATAGATTGGCAAACCAAGGAGGGCTGACAGGCCACTTTTCAGCTGTGTCTGAAGGCCTTGGGAACAACCAGGGCTGATGGGGCATCTCTTGCCAAAGGCCAGCAGGCTCAAGACCCAGAGACAGTTGGTGCTCCAATTCAAGTCCAAGGGCAGGTAAAAAGCAGTTGGCCTACTTCCAAAGGCTTTTAGGCAGGAGGAATTCTCTCTTAGGCAAGAGATGATCAACTATTTTCTTCAGGCCTTCAGTCTATTGGATAACTCAAATAGGGAAGGGAGCAATCTCTTTTCATTTTTTACTCAGTTTACTTTTTAAATGCTAGTGCCATCCAAAACTAGCCCCCAGAAAGACCTGGAATAATGTTTGAACAAACATCTAGGCATTCCATAAATTGACATAAGTAACCACAGGATTTTAGAAGTTAGGTAAATATATAAGAATGAAGAATATAGGGAAATAAAGAGATAAAGTGGCAAAATACAGGGAACTAATTGCTTAAAAAAATGAGTCAATGAAGTAAAAAAAACGAGGCTAAGATGAAGATCAAGAAAAATGGAGGAAAATAATAGGGGCTGAAGCTGAATTAGAATGGACAGGATAAAAATATGAAATCCAGAAATCAAAAACAGGAGACTGAATAAACTAGAAGACAAAACTCAGAAGAATTTTTCTACCCATCCTGACACCCCCTACACACACCATAATTAACAAAGAGTAGGAACTTGGGTCTGATATTGGTAGATACTGGTGTCTTGTTATCTTTGGATTCCTGGACGGTGAGACCAACAGAAACGTACTTGGGGGTAGCGAGGCTGGGAGGCTGAGTCAGCTTGCACTATCTGACACGTCCCTGGAACGAGCCCTTCTCAACTCCCTTTTCTCCAACCTAGGTTTGGTATAGTTGTGGGGAAAAGGAAGTGGTCAGAGCTTGCGGCCAAACACTGAATGGCTTAGCGCAGTTGTACCCAGAATGTTGGCTACATGGAAAACAGAAGACCATGTTGAGATGGGGGCTGTTGGTGAGGAGGGAGGCCAGTCCCTGGAAGGTCTCTGTCTGCTTCACTGTCAGAGTTGAGGCTGCGTCCTGGATGTAAAGTGTGCCACGGCTGGCAAGCAACTCACTTCTCTCCGACTTGTCTCCACACTCCGCCATGCATGGAACTCACCCAGCCTTTAGACTCCATGACTCCCGAGCCCCTAGCCACTGTATTGCCATGCAATAGGTGCCCAGCTGCCCTTTATGCTGCTGTGCATGTGGGGCAAGTCAGCACAGTAGGTACAGTCTAGACAAAGGGCGAACTCCACACACACTCCCAGGAGTTCTGGGTCCCTGGCCTCTTGCAGTTCCCAGGGTTGACGTCCCTTCCCTCAGACCTTGTTGTAGGGCGAGTGGAGCCAAGATAATGCGGTATGTCTAGTAGTGTAGGTCACTAACCAATATATATATATTTTTCCTTTTTCATTTCTGTTGCAAAAAGGTCTGCTCCTTAAAGCCGGGAAGTTGTCGGAACATTTTCCGGGACTGTCTGTGATTTTATTCAGTGTGACATTTAAAGTGGCCGAGTGTAATCCCGTGCCGTTTGTGAGCAGGGCCTCTCCAGCCTTTCCTTCGAGAGCCCTGCTGTGTCCTCACCAGCACGCTTTCTGTTTTCATCTTTCCTCTTTCTGCGGAAGCATAGATCTTAGCAAGCTTGTGCTGTTAAGGAATTTCTTTTCGATCGCTTTAGAGGAGATTTGTGTTCTCGAAAGTGCCAGGGAGGTTCTTGGCCATTATGGCAGCAGATTGTAGCATGGAGAAGACTGAAATGAACCCAGGCTATTGAGCACAGATCACATGGGCTGACTTCCCATCGAGGACCTGCACCGTTGCCTCAGATCTGGGCAGGAAGAAAGCAGTCCCATCCAGCCCCCATCAGGATCACCCCGCTTTTGCACCCGCGCCCAGATCCTATGTTTCAGAGCTCCTCTGGCTCTCTCTTGGACCTATATGGCTCCTTAGACAATTGCTTTTGCCTGAAATCCATGAAACTGTTCCGAACATGAGAGCTGGAGTAAAGACTTCCTGGCTTCCTCATTGGAGGAGGCCTTTCGAACAGAAGTGGAGGATGAAGACAGAGAGAGATGGAGGAATAAAGGGAGGGGTAGCAGAACTGACACCATTCGGGGCCTCTCACCACTCCTTTATGTCACTAGGGGCTCTTGTTGCTGAAACGGGCCATTCCACCTTGCTAAGTTCTGGGAGTCCAGGGGAAGGGAGTATGCATCTTGTTTTAGGCTCTGTAACAGGAATGTGCCCCTTGCAAGATCCCCAAAGGTTAAGCATGATCATCTACATTTTACAGGTTGGGAAACTGAGGCCCAGCCTGCCCAAGGTCATGCCCTGGTTTCTTCTGGGAACTGGGCTTGGTTCTTTCTGCTATTCCCATGAGTCAGTCAGTTACAGGGAACTGAGTAAGTACTCAGAGACCACTGGACTTCATACATGGAAAGACCCATATCGATGCCTTCGTGGGAAATTGTCAGCACAATGCAGTTTTACTGTCCGAAGTCAGACATCTGTGACAGCATCAGTTTCCGTAGCAACAGGCTATGATGTCAGAAACTGATGCCTACAATGACAGAGTGATAAGAAAGAGGGAAATGAGGAGCCACGGTGGGAGGGCGCAGAGTGTGCTCTGTTACACAGATGCTGCAGCCTCCCGTCGTCCCCTCCCCAGCCCAGCCTCCGCTGCTGTTCACGGGGAAGGGCACTGCTATTTGAAACGGCTTTATGAGCCGCTGGGTGCTGCCCATTGCAGACTCACAAGATAATAAAAACAAATAATATTTTCCTAAGAGCTTTCTTCGAATATTTACAAAACAGCACTTACAAAAGGACTAACGCTTTTTTTGTCTCATTTTTAAATGTTGGCCCCTGCAAGTGACTAAGTGGTGGGTGGTTCCTTGTGTGCCCAAGTAAGGTGAGACTACTTGATTCCTGTTGGCATGTCATGCCAGTGTGGAGATGTGAATGAGGCAGGGCCAGTTGGGGTGTCAAACACTGGGAGGGTGTGGAGTGTCTGGAAAGAGACAGTGGGGCAGAAAGTAGATGGTGAGTGTGCTAGGCATGGTGTCATTTAATGTACGCTAATCTTAAAGGATCTAGAGTTCCTAGACGTGACCCACAGTGGCACATCTCTAACTGATGAGTGCTTTTGCCCTTTGGAACCCTTCCCATCACTGTGCCCTGTTGTGTGTGATCAGTTGTATTTCTCAGAGATGGCTACCGCCGTAGCGGCCATCCAGCATGCTCTTGGCCAGTATGACCTCACCAACATAGAGTCCGTTCCCCTCCTTTTGACACACGTCTATTCTGGTGACTCTCTTGACCAGGAACTCGTGGCAAAGTGATGTTCTGGAACCTCCACAACTATAGCATAATCAGCCTACATTTCCACCCGCATCTCTGGGGACTCTAGCTGTGAAGATGCCCACCGTGCGAACCCAGTTACCATTTATAAGCTGCCCAAGGCACATGGAGAGGCTGTTGTAGGTGCTCCAGATGACGGTCCCCAGGTGAACTCTGAAGCCAGGTGTCCAGACACTGCCAGCCTTGTGAGGGAGCCGTTTGGGCACTGAGCACAGTGGGGACTTCAGATGTCTGCAGACTCTGCCAAATCTGACTGCCAGCCGCTGAGTGACCCAAGTGAGGGCTACCCAGTTGAGCCCAGCCAGCCTGCAGGATGGTCAGAGATAATAAAACATTATTGTCTCAAGCCACTAAATTTTGGAGGCGATTTGTTATGCTCAATAAACAGCAGCTATACAAGCAATCAATTGAATTTGTCATAGAAGACAAAATTGACAGGTGCAGCACTGGTGGCCACAGTCCTGGCACGTGACTAGAAGGCCACTAGAGCCAGGAAGAGATGGCCGGGGCCGACCAGCCTGCTGGTGAGTCCTGCTCTAGCAAAGGCAGCCTGGTGACATTGGGATCAGGTGCCCGTCGACTCCAGAAGCTTGGCTGTTGGTCTGGAGTTTGGCAACATCAGCGCCAATCAACAGATCTACTGTAGTGCAGGACGGGATGACTTTGAACCTGGTCACGCAGAATTGTTCATTTCATCGGGTTTGTTTTGGCCGAGCATTTCCTCAGCTGAGATTGTATAAATAATATCCCTTGCATGGGTTTTGTCTAAGCCTTGATTAAAAAAAAAAAATGCCAAAGAGGACAGCGTCTGTGGTATCTCCCGGGGGATGCTGCTGCTGGCGGGCCCTCTTTGGGTACCGCTGTTCTGCCAGCTGTGAATCCACCAATTTGTACTTGTCTTGGCCCACAGTCCTCCATCTGGTCTACCATTTTGTCAAGTGCTTTTCTGAAATCCACACAGAACATGATCCTAGTCGTCTAGGAAGATTCTCAAGAAGCAAAACGAGTGGGTTTGGTGGGGTTTATGTTCTTTTAAAACCTATGCGTCCTCCAGGAGATCTTTCTTTGTGTATTAATGTCCTCCAGCCTCTACTTCAACCACAGTTTGGCTTATGGTGTGGAGTATTTGTTATATTAATATATTTTCTTCCTGAAAGACTACAAACCTGTCCCTCCCAGTTCTCTACTGCCTTATTCATTCTCTGTCATTCTATTTTTAATTTTTTTAAAAATATCTTTATTTACTTGAGAGAGAAAGTGGTGGCAGAGAGAGAGAGAGAGAGAGAGGGAGAGAGAGAGATAGGGAGATGGGGGGTGGGAATGGGCATGCCAGGGTCATCAGCTGCTGCACACTCCAGATGCATGTGCCACCTTGTGCATCTGGCTTATGTGGGTTCTGGGGAGTTGAACCAGCATCCTTTGGCTTTGCAGGCAAACATCTTAGCCACTAACTCACCTCTCCAGCCACATTCTCTGTCATTCTTGAAGAAGGCCTTTCACTGACTATCTGTGGTGGTTTGAATGTAGAAGGTCCCCCTGCCCCCAGCCTCATGTGTTTGTGTTTAAGCCTCATATTGAATTACCAACTAGTGGAGCCTTTGGGAGGTGGAGCTTTGCTGGAAGAGGTGTGTTACTTGGGGGTGGACCTTGAGGTGTTACAGATCAAACCTGCTTGCCACACTCACCTCATGCTTTCTGTGTCTTACCTGCTGATATGAAGGTGTGAAGCACAGCTGTCTGCTCCGGCCATGCTTCTCCTGCCATGATGAAGTGTCCTCTTGAAACTCTAAGCCAAAATAAACCCCCTTCTTCCATAAGCCTGTTCTTGTTGGGTATTTTGCTCCATCCATGAGAAAGTAACAACTACCTCATCTATGCACCACCTTTCTACGTTGTATTAATCCATAAAAGGTGATTGAAAACAAGTTTGAGTGTTGTACAGAGCACTAGCACATCAGCAAGTTCTTCCTGTCATTCACTGGATGTCTGTCCTGTTGTCAGTCTAGCTCCATTGTTGTTTGTCCCCTTTCTGTCTCTCCCCTGGTTGCATGGAGGGAGGTATGGGCTTCTCTTCTGCGGTGCTGCTCCACATATAATTGACGGCCTCTTGCTGTGTCCTTCATCTGCCTTCTCCGGTTGGAGATAAATAACCCCTAGTTCCTTATGTATTTCTTCCCTGTGCCTGGTTTTCAGGGCCCTAATCAGTTTTATTTCATTCTCCACTATAAATGATTTTAAAGCCCCTCGGAAATATAAAGGTTGTCTAAATAATAAATCATCATTTTGGCAAATGATACTGAGACATTTAGAGAGATAAAATTAATCACCCTCTTATAGCTAGATAGCAGTTTTCCCACCGGGAGTACAAAGTAGCCGGCAGAGCTCCTAGTTAATTCTCGCCCCATTCCTGGGGGAAGAGGGTGCGGTCCTTCCCTTGTGCTGTAAGGAGGAAAGGCCATGGGGGTATGCGTGACTTCCTTTTCAGCACCCTCCCAGCGAGCAGTCAGTCCCTGGTGTGGAAGAAGCTATAGATTTCTATACAAGAGTCTGAGGTTAGCCGGGCGTGGTGGCACACGCCTTTAATCCCAGCACTCGGGAGGCAGAGGTAGGAGGATCGTTGAGAGTTCGAGGCCACCCTGAGACTACAGAGTGAATTCCAGGTCAGCCTGAGCTAGAGTGAGACCTTACCTCGAAAAATCAAAAAAAAAAAGAGTCTGAGGTTGGGTCTCAGCCTGGAAAGCATGATGGAGTCGCCCCAACCCCTCCGCACCCATGCCCATGTGGAACCCGGAGTAGATTTTCTTTAGCGTGAATTATGCTGCAGTTTTGCATTGCATCCAGAGCTAGTGCAGAAGATTCAGCCAAGATTGATGGAACCTACACTTCCACCAACGTCCACTCACGAATTCTTATGCCCATTTGACAGATGAGGTAACTGAGGCTTGTGGAAGGTAAGTAGCTTACTGAAACTCATACAGTTTTAAGTGGGCGTGCTAGAAGCCAACGCCAAGCTTATCTACTAATCTTTTTTTTTGTTTATTTTTATTTATTTATTTGAGAGGGACAGACAGACAAAGAGAGATAGAGGCAGGTATATATAGAGAGAGTGGGTGCGCCAGGGCCTCCAGCTACGGCAGACGAACTCCAGATGCATGTGCCGCCTTGTGCATCTGGTTTACGTGGGTCCTGGGGGATGGAGCCTCAAACTGGGGCCCTTAGGCTTCATAGGCAAATGCTTAACCGCTAAGCCATCTCTCCAGCCTGTTATCTACTAATCTTGTTCAACGTGTTCTTTTCTCTATAACCTGAGCTGTTCATTATGATTATGTTGGCTTTCAGTGAAAGTAAGTCAAATTGATAAGTGTGTATGTGTGAGCATGTGTGCGTGCGCACACACACACACATATACACACAACACACACACACACACACACACACACACACACACACCTTCTTCGTGTGTGTACTTAAAGCACAGTGTGATGCTGGCTTTGTGCTTGGTTGGACGCAGTTTCTGTCTTTCAGTACCACTGCCTCCGTAGCATCTTGCTCCATCCGTAATCTCTTGTTCTGATTACAACAGAAATCAGAAGATTCACTTCCTAGTAGATTGTGCAGAAGTCTTGGGGGCATTCTAATTGGTCCTTGCTGAGGTCACATGCTGGGAGTCAGCCACCCACTGCAAAGCCTTCCGTTCCCACCCTGCCCAGCACCCTATCTCACTGGGCTGCTCTGATGGGTAGTCTGTTGTCCCACAGATATCTCGTTGATCACTGCCCCCCCCCCCACCTCTGCTTCTTGCTCTCCTCTCCTGTCTGCATTCCCCTGTACCCCTCTGTCCTCTTCCTTCAAGCCACAGTGGACTGGGGACGCCTTCCTTCCCCCATTGGCGTCCTGTGAGCTAGATTCCTGCTTATGTGGTTCCCTGTTGAGAAAAGACATCTGCTTGGCACACTGGACAGTTTCCAGGAAAAGAGCCTATGTTCATTCAGAATGTATGTGAAAAATTCACATTTTGGTGGCATGTAGGGCTTTTGGTGATGGGTCAGTGAAAGTTAGTATGGCAAAGGAGATGAAGCCAAGTGTGTCTGAGTGGGACCAAAAATGATAGACCTGTCATGAATGATTCGGTGTCATAATGAGAAGTCCGGCATGGCCCTCCCAGTCTCCCATGTGTGATTAAAGCAAATAGAGTATTTTAGGCAGTGGGGGTGGGGGGTGGGTTGTCCTCTAGCTCTGGTACAGGTCAGCTAGAACCTTCCTGGAGACTATTCTCATTCTTGTGGCACTATACTTAAAAGTACATGTTCTGGGCTGGAGAGATTGCTCAGTGGTTAAGGCGCTTGCCTGCAACACCTAACGACCTGGGTTCAATTCCCTAGTACCCACGTAAAGCCAGATGCACAAAGTGGTGCATGAGTCTGGAGTTCATTTGCAGTGGCTGAAGGTCCTGGCATGTCTATATTCTGTTTCTCTGTCTCTTTTATCTCTCTTGGCTTGCAGATAAATAAAAAAAGAAAAGTTAAAAAATAGTTTTAAAGATACCTGTTCCTTCCCAGAACCTGAGAGACTCGCTGTTTCCCTCCCAGGGGCATGTGTAGCTTGAGACAAAGCCAGCAGTTGAGGTGACTTGACGTCTGATCCAGTACCTTTTCCACTCTCCATGGTTGTTCAGTGGGTCCAAGCTGGGTGAAGACAAAGAGTGACGCGTGGAGGAGGCTGGGGGATTGCAGGCCATTTCTAGTCAAAAAGGAAGCTGAGGGCTGTCGAAAGGGTCTGCTGGGACTTTCGAGAACATGGTTTTAGCATAGTCCCGGGCGTTCACGTCATTGAATCAGAGCATGAGCGTGTGGGTTAGCTTCCTGATGGGTCCTAAGTACAGGAAGTTTCCAGCTATTAATGCACTAGTAGAATTTCTTATGCTCTCAGGTTGCACCCCTGGTGACAATACGGGGGGCCAGTGTGAGTGGCCGAGGCATGAGCTGTATAAAACCAGGGAGGGAGGTTGGAGCTGCCTGTCTACCCTGGTAGGGGAGCACCTGCGAACCCCCAGGGCTCCTTCTTCCTCTGAGCAGAAACATTGCTGTAGAAATGCACAGTTTCTCAGACATGATTTGAATAAAAGGAAAACTCTCATATGGAGTGTGCTATTTTTAAGAGATACTAGTTAAGGAATAAAATTCTGTGAAACACACAATTATTTAGCTGTCTTTGTTTAGCAACATTCTTCTAATTAACCACCACGAGCATCTATTGGGATGCTGGGCAAGTACGGCCTGCTACAAGCTTGTCTTAGAAAGAAAAATATTCATTTCCTCAACCAAAATCAAGAGTGTCTCTCTCCTCCAAGGGGAAACATTGGGAGTATGGGAGGTTGGGTAAGGGGATCTCTTTGTCCTGGGCACATGGGTACTTGGGGATGGTCACCTCCCTCAGATGTCTCCCAAAGGTCACCTGCTAGTGGAATTGTAGCATGCTGGGACATCTAAAAGGGACCATGCCCTTCTCAACAGTGTTTTCCTCCCCTATACACCCTCCCCTCATCCTTCTTAGAGCTTGATTCTCTCTCTCCCTTTCTTTTTTTTTTTCCCAAATAGGGTCTCTTTAGCCCAGGCTGACCTAGAATAAATTATGTAGTCTCAGGGTGGCCTCAAACTCAAGGTGATCCTCCTACCTCTGTCTCCTCAGTGCTGGGACTAAAGGCATGAGCTACCACACCTGGCTTCATTCTCTCTCTTTTTTAAAACTCTCTCAATTCTGAAATAACTTTAGACATATAAAAAATTACCAAGACCTCCAGAATGCTTTTGCTATGGGTTGAAATTTTGTCCCCTTAGAACATATATTGAAATCTTAACTTAGACCCTCAGAATGTGACCTAATTTGGAAACAGACTTCTTGCAATTAGCTAAATTCAAAGATCATACCAGAATATGATGGATCCCCCAATCCTACAGGACTGGTGTCCTTATGAAAGAGGGGACATTTGGACATAGGCAGGCGCTTTGGGAGAACAGCATGTTGGCACACATTTCTAAACCACGGTACACTGGAGACTGCCAGCAAACCATTCGGAAGGAGAAGGAGGCAAGGAGGCTTTGGAAGAAATCAACCCAACAACACTAGGATTTTGGCTTTCTGCCTCCAGAACAGATATAATACCATGGTAGTACTTAATCTGTGCGACTTCACATTGTGCTAATTTTTCTACGACTGAAAAGAAAAAGAACAACTTTTTTCCTCCCCTGATCTCTTTTGTCTTTTTAAAAGACTTCTGGGGCTGGAGAGATGGCTTAGCGGTTAAGCGCTTGCCTGTGAAGCCTAAGGACCCCGGTTCGAGGCTCAATTCCCCAGGACCCATGTTAGCCAGATGCACAAGGGGGCGCACGCATCTGGAGTTCGTTTACAGAGGCTGGAAGCTCTGGCGCGCCCATTCTCTCTCTCTCTCTCTCTTTCTCTCTCACTCTCTGCCTCCTTCTCTCATTCTCAAATAAATAAATAAAAAATTTAAAAAAAGACTTCTGGGCTGGAGAGATGGCTTAGTGGTTAAGCACTTGCCTGTGAAGCCTAAGGAGCCCAGTTCGAGGCTCGATTCCCCAGGACCCACGTAGACCAGATGCACAAGGTGGCGCATGCATCTGGAGTTCATTTGCAGTGGCTGGAGGCCCTGGCATGCTTATTCTCTCTCTTTTTCTCTCTCTGCCTCTTTCTGTCTCTGTCTATTGCTGTCAAATAAATAAATAAGGTAAAAATAAAGCCGGGCGTGGTGGCGCATGCCTTTAATCCCAGCACTCGGGAGGCAGAGGTAGGAGGATCACCGAGAATTCGAGGCCACCCTGAGGCAACATAGGGAATTCCAGGTCAGCCTGAGCTAGAGTGAGACTCTACCTTGAAAAACCAAAAATAAATAAATAAATAAAAATAAAAAAGTAAAATAGACTTCTGGGGCAGGAGAGATACCTAGTTGGTAAGGTGCTTGCCTCATAAGCATGGAGACCCAGGTTTACACCTCAGTACCCATGTAAAATGATGGGCATGGGGGTCCAGCCCCGGAGAGGCAGAGACAAGAGAATCCCTGGAGACCCCAGACCAGCCAGCTTAGCCTGATAAGGCGAACTCCATGCCAATGAGAGGCCTTGTCTCAAACAGAAGTGGATGATGTTCCTGAGCATGACATGACGCCTGAAGTTGTCCTTTGTCTCCGTAAGCATGTACGTACATGTGTGTGCACACCTGCATACGCCCACGAGGTCACATGCATACATGTACACATACAACACACATACATGTACACATACAACACACGTGTGTAAAAAACTAAAACATTTCTAACTAAAACCCAGCCACTGCAAATGAACTCCAGATGCATGTGCCCCCTTGTGCATCTGGCTTACCTGGGTCCTGGGGAATCGAACCTGGGTCCTTAGACTTTGCAGACAAGCTAAGTTATCTCTCTGTCCCTAAAACCTAAATTTTTATCAACATAAATGCGCACTGTCCTTGGGACAGAGTGGCAATTTACTGGAGAGTTTGGGGGAATTTGGGGTTTCTGGAGCACCAGGGCCGAGAGAACCACAGTTGGAGTAAGAGCAGGAATAAAGGGACCATGGCTGAAGTCAGTAGAATAGGCAATAGGCTTTTCTTTTCTTACTTTTTAAAAGATACTATTTTATTTGTTTATTTGCACACAGAGAGATCTTTGGGCTTCTGGTTTTTATTTGGCTAGTAGGGAAATCAAACCTGGGTTTTTAGGCTTTGGAGGCAAGTGCTTTAACCACTGAGCCATCTCTTCAGCCCTGACAATGGGCTTTTCTGAGCAACCAGTGGTGTTTATAGCTCTTCTCTCTCATAAAGGAAATGTGTAAGAGAAGTTATTTGGAGTCCTTGGCAGCAGGGACCTCCTCCTTGCCTGGTTTCTGCTTGGCCTTGTGCCCTTGTGCCCCTAGACAAAGCCCTTCCCTCTGAGCAGGTGTCTTGAGGGCCACAGGACTCTGAAGCGTTTGCTTTCCCATAGGATTCTGAGATGCTTCCTGGTGTCTCCCTCTCCCCGTACAGAATGGGGGTGTCCCAGTTAGGAAGAGTGCTGCAGATGTGTGAAGGAAGAGGTACAAGCCCTTGAAGAGTGAGGATAAGACCACTCCCGGTGGGGAAGGCACCAAAGACTTTGAGGGAAGGAATTTCCACTTCCTCACGGCCGTCAGCTTTCCTTCCATCTTAAAGTGGATGTTGATGTTTTACGTAAACTTTACCACATACATGTAGCTTTCGCCACTGCCCATCCAACCAGAATGTATGGCTTCTAATACAGAAATTCCAGAGGAGTCTCTGGTGAGTAAAATTAGAATCCTGTCCAGGCACATAGCCTCACAGAGCTCTAAGATCACTTGTGGGGACCCCTCAGATCTTCATGCAGGAGCTAAGAGACCATCCAGAGGCCAGAAGATGGCTCATGGAGTGTCATAGGACTCTGACCAGGAGAGCTGTGGATGATAGAGCTGGGCTGTGAGTAACATTCTAGACCAGCTGCCTCACCCCATTGCTGGATGGACTTAGGAGGCAGACCTCCTGTCTTCCATCCTTTCTCATCCTCTTTTCTCTGGCTTCCTTCTCCTGAGTTCACAAACTCTTTAAAGTTCTTTTTCCCTTATCTCATTCGATGTGATCAACGGAAGTTTGCTTCCACCCATCCCTGTGATGCCTCCTCTTTCCCTTGGACACCTCCATGGTGGGCCTCATCAGCTGCCTCTACTTCCTTAAAGGCTTCCCCCACCCGCCACTGTTGCCGTCAGGTCATTGTGTGGAACCTGCCTTTCCCCCTTGTATTATGACATTCACTGCCTTTTTTCTTGGATGGCAAAGAAATGCTTCTGAGGTTTTGCTGATTTCCCAGAGGAGATTCTGCATTCTTCCTTGGTTCAACCCATGGCAGGGGAACTTACTTGTTTGAATGCTGCGATGATATCCCTGAGACAATTTGGGACTGTCACTCTGAGAAATAAAAATGTCAATGAAAGGGAACAGAATTGTCTGAATATGCCACCATCTTGAGAGGAGCACTGGTCAGTGTCATGACAAGACCAGATTGCCAGGTAAAATGCCCACTTTGGTTTGAATTCCAGAGAATAAGTACTTTTTAGTGTTCATGACCAAAATATTTCATAGGGCATGCATTGGTATACTGTATATGGTATTTGAGACTTGCTAAAGTATTAGGCTTTGTTTACCAGGAATTTAAATGTAACTGGGCATTGTGTTGTTTATTGACTTGCTGAATCTAATATCCAATGGTAACATGCAGGACAGAGCTGGGTCTGCTGCAGAGAGCCCTCCTCAGAGGTAAGTGAGGGCTCTTGTATGACCATCCAGGGCTCTAAAGACTGGAACTGAAGCCAGGCTAGGAGCAGAACAGTGGCTACAGAAATGAGAGGAAGGCTGGGAGAGTTTGTGAGAGAACTAAACTTGAAGACCCTTAATTATATGACTCATTGCATCCCCCATGACCTCCTGCTCTGGGATCCTCTTCTGTTTCCAGCTTCAGCCATCTGTGTGTCCCTGCTGTGACTTCCTGCTTCGCCGCATGTCATTTTAGTTCATTTAAAGTCTTGACTCAAGGTATTTTGAAAAGGAAACTGCCAACCGGAAGCTGGTGTCACATCACGTGCTGAAAGTGGCCGCCAATGAAATAGATGCTGCCGAATTTCCAACTTCTGGCTCTGAGTCTGAAATAGGATCTCCCCTAATTCCTTAAAAAACTGAAATTAGCAAGTGGTTGAGAGGTGCTAAAGACATACGGGTTCTCCTTGGAAGTTATCCCTGACACAAACAGAAAGATCAAGGAGTTGAAATGACGAAAGCTTTGTAACCTGACAATCCAGTGCTACGTGCCCCTTTCTTTCTTGCATACGTATGTGTGGGTTATGCTTGCATGTTCATGGCTGTATAGGTGCGCGTGCGTGTGAGCACGTGCACATCGAGGTCAGAGGACAACCTCTGGTGTCATTCCTCAGATAGGCCATTCATCTCGCTCTGAGGAAGGGTTGCTCATTGGTTTGCAGCTCTAGTGAGGCCCAGGTCCAGTGACCCTCCTGTCTCCACCTCCTCAGTGCTGGCATTGTAAGTATCCCGTCTCGCTCAGCTCTCTCTTGGACATGGGTGCTGGGGACTAAAGTCAGGTCCTCATGCTTGCAAGGCGAGTACTTTCCTGATTGAGACGTTTCCCCCAGGCCTGACACGCTGCATCCTTGCACTTGGGCTTAATTGGGATTCTCATTTGTAGGAAGCGTGGTATTGATTATTAGGTCCAGCAATAGCCAGTAGTGCCACGGTTTTATGCAGCGCTTGATCCTGGATTCTGTTCTACATGTAGAAGGGGCTGGCATATTTGTAGGCAGAAAGCTGAGTCTCAACAGTGCATGCCCAGGCAATCCCCTGCCCTCTGGCTCACCCGTGGAGACGGTGCCTCGCACACTGTGAGCTCATCAGAGAGAGAAGTCGTCTTGGGCCCAGTATGGGATTCTTGGTCCTGTGAGAGAATCCGCAGAGGCACACCTATGGGGGTGCTCCTGTTTCAGGCTTCCAGGACCCCCACCATGACTTGTGTCTTCCCTCCAGTTTAGTGGGGATGACTGCACAGAAGACAGTGGGTTGGATGAACTAACAGTCCTGCCGTGCAACAGTGAGGTGGGCGAGACGTGTCCCCAACACGCCAGGCAGAGTGTGGAGCATAATTTTTCTATAGAAACAATATACTAAAGGGTGGTTCAGATTTTTACGGCATGATTGGTTCAGGGTAGTAAACTTTCATTGAACACCTAATATATTCCAGGATTGTACTGGGACTAAGAGATGCGTGAAGGGATGTTTCAGGCCAAATGGAGTTCAGTCTCATGGGAGGTAAGGCAGACAGTAAATGATCAGACATTGCCTGCTCAGCGTAAAGGGTGCCAAGACTGGGTGGGGCAGAGTGCTGTGGGGTCCAGCCACGGGGCCCAGGCAGGCTCTCTGGAAGAACTACCTGTGGAATTGAGTCTGGGAGGGTGATGAGCTATTTTCCAGGCGAGGAGGTAGCAGCGGGTGTAGGATTTACGGATGCATGACCGACGAAGGGACAGCAGGCTGACGGACACCGTGTGTGCTGAAGTCCCACCGTCCCTCATCTGCTGTGGAGGGAGTGGGACTGGTGGGGCAGAGGTAAGCCGAGGTGGTCTTGGAACAGCCCTCCTACCAAGTGCAATAAGAAGTATGGAGGCCCAACCTTACGCTGATGTCCACTAGGGGTTTTAGTTTAATTCACACTTAAAGAATCAGCTCTGGCACTTTTATGGGTGATGGACAGGAAGCCGCTGTCTCAGTCTGCTTTCCGTTGCTATATAAAAATACGGGAGGTTGAGAATTCTATAAAAAGTTTTTTTTTTTTTTTAGCTCACAGTTTTGGAGATTCAAGAGCATGGCACTGCTGCCCGCTTACCTCTGGTTGAGGGTCTCATGGCGGAAGTGCAGGGGGTGCACGTGGAAACGGGGAGGGCGCCAAACAGCTGGCCCTCGTTATAACAACCCGGTCCTGTGATAACTAACTCTGTCCTTTAGAAGCTACATTAATCCCTTCATGATGGGCGAGCTCCCCTGAACTAATTACCTCCTAAAATTCTTACTATCTCTCAGGACTGCTGCATTGAGAATCAGCTTTCTTTCCTATTTTGTGTGTGCATGTGTGTGTGGTGTGAATGTATGTACGTGTCTTCATATGTGTGTTAGCACATGCGTGTGCAGGTGCATGCATATGTACATCTGTGTGTACCTCTAAGTCCAGAGGTTGAGGTTGAAGGGGTGTCTTCTTAGTTGCTCTCCAGCTTATTCATTTAAAAAAAAAATTCTTTTGAAGTTTATGTTTAGTTACTTGGTGGGGGGAGAGAATGGATGTGCCAGGGCCTCTAGCCACTGTAAATGAACTCCAGGTGCATGGGCCACCTTGTGCATCTGGCTTACATGGGTCCTGGGAATCAAACCAAGATCCTTTGACTTTTCAAGCAAGCGCTTTAAACACTAAGCAATCTGTCCAGCCCCAGTTTATTCTTTGAGACAGGGTCTCTTGCTGATTGAGCTGGACTAGCTAGCCAGTGAGCATCAGGGATTCTCTTTCTCTACCTCCCCAGTGCTGGGATTAGAGGATCACGCCACTACGCCTGGGATTGTACAGGGGTATTGGGGATCTGAATGCAAGTTCCCATGCTTGAACTGCAAACCATCTCTTCAGCCCCAGGAACCAAATCTGGTAGAGAACAAGCCACATCCAAGCCATAGAAGCCACTGAGATGGGGGGAAACACCAAATAGATGGCTTTGGGGTTATTTCACACAGGAAAATAGAGGGTCTGGGCCAGAGAGGGCTTGCCAAAACTCCCTAGAATCCAAGCCTCATGACATCAGTCCCCTGATATGCTTAATTCAAACAAATCTCAAATGTATAGACTAGGGCCTGCTTAAACAACAACAACAACAACAACAACAACAACAACAAAAAACAAAAAACAAAACAAAACAAAACAAAACAAAACAAAACATGGTAAATGTTTTGTTGCACCAGAGGGCAGATGGAGGGGAGAATGTGGGGACTGGGGTCTGTGAAGATGAAATGCACATTTGATTTTCCAGGCTGCCCCATCCAATGGATCCCTTTGATGCCTGAAGACCTTCTGGAATGTAACTGCTTGTTGGCTGTTTCTAATCCCTGGGGGCCACTCTCCGGTCTGGTCTGGTGCCTCACGTTGTGCCAACTCATCTTCTTCTTGCTTGGTCTCTACTAAAAACAGAACAAAGCTTTGTCTTTCTGTTTATGTTCAGAACATAACACCTTTTAGTTGCTTCTCAGAGATGACCCTTTGAGTCTTGTCGCTACAGAAGCAGCAGGTGGTTAGCTCAGACCTTAGCTGGTGGTTGGCTTGCAATCTGTGAGTTGAGGACGCCCCAGCAAAGATCTCTTGGCCATCAGAACAGCATTGAATGTCCCCAGTGGAGGAGCGTGAGGTAGCTATCCTATCAAAATCTGTGATTAATAGACATAATCTCCACCAGAGCATTAATTTCAGGCATAATCAAAGCCTGCTGAATTATTTCAGTGTCAGACCTTGACAGAGAAGTCAGCCTGGGATTAGCATTTTGATTTAAAGTTCAACGGATGGTATTTATCTTTATTTCTGTCACATACGAGTGATTGACTGTCTGTCCTGGAAAATAAAAACAAATGCTACTTCCCCAGTGAAGTGAACGGGGGTAGTTTAGAAGCGCTCTCTCTCGCGGTTGGCTGTCCCATGGTGTGGTGAGTCGGCAGCCTCTCTTTTTCAGCTTCTGCAAGGCGTCTAGGATTTCAGTTCCCAGTGTTATCAATGGCCAGGTGACGGTGGGAGAGGCTGTGTTAACATCTGAACAGATGGAAGCTTCTCTGCTGAGCTGTTTCCTGAGGCAAGAGAGTTGAAGGTGGTAAAGACTCTAGAGAAATGAGGTCCATCTTAGCCTGGGGCAGGGCCTGGGACCTCTTCTTTTACTTGAAGTGGATGTGCTTAATGGCATGTGATTCTGGGTTCTACCACGTGCTGCCCACTCTTGGCCCTGCAGAGGGGTCGAAAATGAGGAATGCATTCATATATCTGTGAGTATGACATTTATTGATGCTCACATATCCACTGGGCACTGCATTGACAATGCCTTTGTTTGCATCATCTTGAATCTTGACTGTACTCCTGCTCCTCAGGACCTGCAGGTCCAGAGAGGCCAGTGGAGATAGCAGGACCAAGATTGCAGTCTCTAGCAGTCAGGCACCAAGGCCTGTATTCTTTTAGCTCTGCTACCTGATTCATTAAGCCAGGCGGCACAGACACTGGTTGGGGTGAGGGGATAGAACCCTGTGCCTTGAAGGGGCTTCTGTGGAGGAAAGGGCTTGATAGAGAAGGGGGGGGGGGAACGCAGGGACGGGAAGCAGGAAGTGGGAATTGAGGTTTCTCGTGTTCTCCAGAACTCCATTTCTTTTTGGCCCCACATATCATCTCAACATAAGAACCTGGAGGCACCTGTCTCTCCCCTATGGGCTCTTTTGGTCACAGATTGGAGGCTCCTGGCATGAGAACTGTTTTGATCCAAACACAGAAATGATCAGCTCTCTGCCAACAGTTATCAGGCTTCTTGGTAATGAAGATTTTGTCACCGGCTGTGTTTCAAACAGCATTTTGAACCTTCTGCGGGTATTTCATTTGAAGGCAGAAGTTAACATGACGGATGCTTTGTGATGCAAAGGTTGGTTTGTCATCACTCAGAGCTACCTACTGAGTACCTGCTGGGCACAGCCTTGCAGTGCCCTGTGGTCCAGGAGACACACCGAGCCTCCCTATATGCCACAATTGGAGCTCTTGACTCTCAGAAGGGTTGTCTGAGAATGAGAGGCATGATTTAAACGCTGATTAGGCTTAGTTTTATCAATTGGAAAGTAAATTTTAATGACGGATTTCATCACCTTGTTTTAAAAGGTGCTTTCAAAGGATTACTTTGTCTTATTTTAATTTTACATCTAAAATTATAACAATCCTTTATGAATTTTGCTTATTGGTACAAATTGCAGTAGATATTTGCAAATGAAGAGGCAGACAGTCTTCAGTCTAAGATACGTGATATGGTAAAGTTTTAAAAACTGTACTTTATTGGGCGAATAAAGTGTAACGAAAATAGACATTCAAACTATTTCATCTCTTTAAACCCACAAATTTATGTGTTATGAATATTTACATCCAACAGAAGTACATTTTAACAGGAACCTGTACGCTCTTAGTATTTCAGCTATAAACATGAAATTTGGCTTTGAAAACGATCAACAAGTATAAGTCAGCTTAAGTTTAATCATGATAAGAAACTTAAAGTCTTTCATTGTGGAATGACTTTGACATTGACGTTTTTCTTCCTGTTAATTCACTGACCGGAAAAGAAACAGAAGCTCTCCTGCTTTCCCAGTTCCCAAGGGATCATTCTGGAATAAATTTGTCTACAGAAAGAAGACATTGTTTCTCCACCTTCATAGAAAAGGCTGCTGTTATGTTACTAAGAGCTTGGTGATCATCTTACCATTCTGATGTTTGGATAAGTGACTTTAATTGGCTTGCATGACGTTTTAAAGTTATGTGTCAGCAAAAATCTGATGTGTTCACCCTAAGCTTTGACATGCAGAGCTGATATTGCAGAAGGATCATGACTGGTTGTTCGTGGGGCTGGTTGCCAAGGTGTCCTGTACAATGAACAACTGAGCCTGGCCCATCGGTGTGTAGCTGTTGTCTCCTTGTTGCTGGGGCAAAACGCTGACCAGGAATAGCTTATGGGAGGAGAGGGGTTTATATCAGCTTACAGTTCCAAGGGGACATTTCAGCATGGCAGGGAAAGCACGGCAGAGCAGGCAGCCAGGGCGTCACCTCTTGTCACAGGTTTTAGGAAAGAAGTAGTCAGAGAGACCTAGCTCTGAACGCCCAGTGGACTGGACTGATTTACCTTAAGGCCCGCCCCCAGCGTCTCACCACTGCAAGCAGGGCTCCTCTCACAAAGGCTTCACAGTTCTCTCTAATTTCTACTGGCTAGGGACCAAGTCTTCAACACACATGAAGCTATGGCTGGGATTGGGGGGGGGGCAGGGGACCGAATTTCATTCAAGCCACCACACCATGGAATACTAGCAAAATACTAGAAACAATCCATTCTGTCAGATGTCCCCATGACTACAAGTTGCATTCTGTGTTCTGTGATTTGGTCTTTGAGCTTTAGTATTTCATGTGGATCACAAAAAAAAAAAAGAAAATCAAATTTATATTTTAAAAAATTGGGGTCAGTTTCAAAATGACTTTTCACAGGTGTATGTATCATACGTATGCGTTTATATGTATGCATCCCTGTAATTGGTGCATGTGCGGGGCAGGCCAGAGGTTGACATCAGGTGTCTTCCTCATTGTCCCCCCCCCCACTTTATTTTAGCGGACACAGAGTCTCTCACTTGAATCCACAGCTTGCCGGTTCGCTAGTCCAGCTAGCCCAGTGGCCTCAGGGATTCCCTGTCTCCATCTGTCCCCTGAGTGCTGGGATTCCAGGTGGATGGCCACACTCACCCAGAACTTACATGGCTTCTGGGATCTGGACTCGGGTTGTCACGCTTGAGAAGCACAGGCCTTATCCACCAAGCCCAGCTTTATCCCAGCCCCCCCCTAAACTGGATGCTTTAATGTGACTTGCCTGTAAGGATTCCCCGGCTGCCATTGTCCTTTATTCACACAGATGCAGAGGCTGTGTATAGAAACTTAAGCATGATCATCCAGTGACTGTGCAGCATGTCCCCATCTGTCCTGGGGGAGAGCAGAGGAGGACAACCACACCTTGCTGGAGCAGGGAGGGCCGGGGCTGGTGGGATATTCGTGAAAAGGAGAAAGACTGAGTGTGGAACTTCTTCAGGCCTTGCTGGTTGTACATACGGATAAAAGCAGTTTGACAAAGCAACCAAATCCTCCAGAAGTCCTACTCTGATGCCTAAAGGTTGAGAATTAGTCAATATAATGGACCTCAGTGTTTAGGGCTAGTCGGTGGAATTTCCAATATTTTCCATGCAAGGAAAATTAAAAAAAAAAAATAAGAGACGGAACAGGGATAGCTTTACTCATGCCAATTCTGTTCTGGAGATGAATCTTAAGAAGCAGCTGCATTGTTTTTTTAATCTGCAGCCTCAGTGGCAGCACTGGCCATCATTCAGTCTTACAACAGGAAGAGATGGTACCTGGATGGATCCTAAGAACAGACAAGGCCCGAGAGCAGGAGTGTGGGAAGCATAGAACAGGAATGTTGCCTGGGCGGATTTCGCATCAGGATTACTCGGGAGGGTTTATGGGGTCATTGGTCTCAGGCTGTGCTTCTTTCCCGCCCTCAATGTCCTCATGCTCCACGGAAGGTTTCTTGTGGCACGGGGAGACCCTAGGTCTCTGGAGAGGCTGCTCTTGGTGGGGAGTTTTCACACACAGGACAGAAGCGAGCACCAGGGAGCTGCAACAGAAAGGGTGGAAGTTGCGTGTTGGCCAAGGTCTTGGGAGCCGTGAGAGATCATGTCTTCTCTTGTCTCCTTTAAAGATTAGGAATTGAGGTCCTGGTATGTTTGTTGATCTGGCTAGAGACTAATGCTGTATTAGAAGCAGAGCCATGAGGAAGCCCTGGCTTCTTAACTTCCAGTCCCCTCATGGCTACCTGAGCCTATTTTGGCTCTTGGTAATGTTATCCAGATGTCTTCTTCATATAGAGTCTTCTATCAGTTTATACTATTTTTTTTTTTAACCATGCTGTTGGGGAATCAATTCTTCCTAGTATGTGTCATACACTAGGTTCACATTGAAACCACAGTCCCTCCTCCTATGCTCAGAAGTCATGGAGAGTAAGCACTTAGCACCCTCTGCTGAGACGAAGTCCTTTACCTAATAGAACCCTAATATCCATTGGATGGAGCCTTTTTAAAAAATGTTTTTGTTTTTATTTTTATTTATTTATTTGAGAGCAACAGATAGAGAGAGAAAGGAGGGAGAGAGAGAGGGAGGGAGAGAGAAGAGAGGGAGAGAATGGGTGCGCCAGGGCCTCCAGCCACTGCAAATGAACTCCAGACGTGTACGCCCCCTTGTGCATCTGGCTAACGTGGGTCCTGGCGAATCGAGCCTTGAACCGGGGTCCTTAGGCTTCATAGGCAAGCGCTGAACCGCTAAGCCATCTCTCCAGCCCTGGATGGAACCTTTCTTACTCTTTGAAAAGTAAGATCGGGACAATTCACGGTTGTAGCTGGGTCTAAGCTGGAGCATGCTGCTGGTTTGATGGTGAGCCCAAGGTAGCCACTGTGACCTGGAGGGAGCAATCACTAATGACAAGAGAAGAGTGGGACGAAAGAGCAGCTGGTCCTTCTCTGTACAACTTGGAAGCTAGAAGGTAAAGGTAAACACTTTGTTCCTTGGCAGACTGTAATAAAACCACCACAGGGATGGGGAGATGGCTCATCAGCAAGGAGCACTTTCCACTTAAGCATGAGGGTGTCTGTGGTCACAGACCACCTAGCTTGGCTCCCTAGCACCCATGCCTAAAACTGGGCCTAGCTACACACATGCATGTCTACAACCCCTGTCTGGGGGGTGCGAGCAGAGCTCTGAGAACCGCTGGGGCTGACTGCCTGACAACAGGTCTGGGTTGATGGAGAGACCTTGTCTTATGGAAATTTGAAGATGAGTGATAAGGGAACACCTGCATTATTCTCTGGCCTCCACACACACACACATGGTGTGTGCACATCTGCACATACTCATGCATATACCACACGTCATACACACCATACACATCATACATACATATATACTGCACACACACACGCACACTTGAAAAGAACCTCCCACAAGAACAGAATACTTAGGAATGGTTTGAGGCATGTCCAAGTAAATGATTTCTTTTCTACTACAGATTCACCCAAAATAATTCAACAGTTAACATTCTGGTGGGAGAGAGGTATTGTTTTTGTCATTCCTGCTATAGCTGTTGTAAGTGCTTTGATCACCAGTATAGTATACAGCACTACAGAATCGTTCCCGTTTCACGGATGTGGGAGAGACTAACAGGCCAGTCTGCAGTCAGGATGCGGAGGCGATTGTTCAGGTCCAGACCTGACTCTCCTGCCTCCCTGCTTCCTGATGCTGGCCATGGTATCAGTGCCCCACAGACACATCCCTGGCCTTACCATGCTTGTTGGCTGGTGCCTCATCTCATGAAGTTCAGCATGATGAATTTGAGCATCACCTGGTCTTCTAGTGGGGTCCTTTGTTGTCTTTGGTTCTGACTGTCTTACTAGGCACTGCTGTGAGGCGAGATTGGAAAAGTGTGAGTCTTGGGAAAAGTCACAGGCAGGGGAATCAGCTGTCTGAGTTAGAAGGCTGAAGCTAGGCTTATCCGAAGTCACCTTTGTTCTCCCGTACCCAGAAAACTCTTCTGTACCATCACTCATCCTGAGGCCCAGAGTGCCCAGCCAGGGTCACCACCTCCTGCTAGGCTACCCCTAAGTAGGAAGAGAGAGTGGTGGTGCTCTGAGAGAAGACTGACATAGGACAGGGATGTTGAGTCATGGGGTACAGACCTCAGAGTCACCAGGTAACTATTTCCCGGGTCTCACCAGCAGATACCCCTCCCTAGAAGAAAGTCGACTCCGTAGGTGATTTTACTGTGTTTGTGGAAGGAGTGAGACTGCTCTCCCATGGTTTTGCTGTGTGTTCCAGGGGCGTCCATATAGCAAACAGGGGAAGTTTCAATGAGCCTAGCTAGAGATTTGCAAGGAGCGAGCCTGCATAGGGACCCTGGGGCATACCTCTGTCAGGTCCAGGGGCGGGAACCAGGAGCTGGTATTTTGGTATGCAATCACATCATTCCTCTGCCTCTTGGTAAGAAATCTTTCTCCGGCATTCTGCTCCACTTGGCATCTTCTTTAATGCCCAGATCCCATCCCTTCATTAATGTGTCTGCCTGTACCCAGGGGCACAAGCCGCTGAGGAACATGTACCAGGCTTGGTTTCTCTCCCCATAGTGTCCACAGAGCTTGGACTGTAGGCTGTGTCAGTGTTGGCTGTTGACCTTAACCAGGTGCCCTAGACCCAGTTAGCTATGCAGACACTGCCTCACATTGTGCAATTTTTTTTTTTTTACTGCAAAAACACCCTCAGTGAGCTGGGGAGATGGTTCAGTGGTTAAAGGAACTTGCTTTCAGGCCTGGGTTCCACTTCCCAGTACCCAGGAAAAACCAGATGCAGAAAGTAGTACTTTTAACTCCCCCTTTAAATGTGGACCAAATTGTAAATTTTTTTTTTTTCTAGTTAATTCTCTGCACTGGCCAAGTAAAATGGAACTGTCTCTCAGATATCTCAGACACCTGAAATTACAGCAACTCCCATACCTGACATCTACCCTAATCTTTAAAAACAGTTTCTCAGTGCCAACCCCCCGTTAGATAAGCCTTGGCAATTGAACTTCTGGCTTTCCAAAGACTGAGTGAACATGAGCACCCACTTTGTAGGAAGGAAAATTTTATGAAGTTGTTCGAGTCAGAACTATAACAGTATCAATAAAATGTGTTTTACGATGGTGGTGAGGACGTTGCAATCTGGGTGCTGTTTTACAGTGTGCAACAATGGTACGACGCCGTAAATGCAAGGTCCCCGACTGGTTCTCGGCCAGTCCTTCAGTGACAGATGTGACAAACCTTCCCTTTAATAGTCCGCTGTGAAGCTTGCCGTATAGGACGAGATTTAGTGGCCTTGGCTAAGAATTTCCCAACTGCTCCCTTCCAGAGTGGTTCACTTTTTGTAGTGACTGTCAGCTGCCCATTGGATTTCCCTTCCTCCATCTCTTCCTTTCTCATCTTCTCTGCCCCTCCTTTCCTCCACTCCTCTCTTCTTCTCTCCCTGTTCATGTTTTATTTTTTTTTTCAGACAGGTAGCCCAGGCTAGTCTTGAACTCACCATTCTCTTGCCTTAGCTTACAGGCAGGCTTGTATCTCCACACCCTGTCAGTGTGTGTGTCATAAGAAAGTAGGATTTTGCTGTGAGATGCACTGTCTCTTCTTGGGGTTCTTTCCAAGGCATGAGCCCCTTTCTCAGTCTCCCATCCACCCAGAGCTGCCCTTTCTGGGTGCGTTTCTCTGCATCGCAGCAGGAGGGCCCAGAGGCTCCTTGTGCAGCTGTGTGATTGGCAGCTCTTGTCCCTCCCCTTCTCAGGGCTTCTTAGTTTTCAGCAAAGGTCTGATGTGGGAGGCAAGAAGTCGGCTGAGACACCCCCGGGGCCCCAGTCGATGCTCTGCCCGCCCTGGCTGACAGAAGCAGGCTTTCCTGGACCAGGAACACGTTCAACCTGCTACTTGGGCTCCTGTGACTGTATATTCCGGGAGGTATGTTAAGGCAGTGTGGGAAGTGCCAAGCTTGGGCACCACTGAGCAGAAATGAGTCCAGGTATTTTCTTCTTTATTTCCTGCATGCATATGCGGTATGATGTATGTGCTCGTAGGTGGGTAGATGGATGTGCGTGTGTGTGTATTTGTGTGTGTGTGTGTGTGTGTGTGTGTGTGTGTGTAGGGGGACACACATGAACGTGAATCACTGGGCTTGTGGAGGCAGGAAGTTGGTGTTGATGTCTTTTTCAGTTGCTTTCCACCTTATTTTTTAATTTTTATTTTTTAGATTTTTTGTGTGTGTGAGAGAGAGAGAGGGGGGAGGGAGAGAGAGAGAGAGAGAGAGGGAGGAGAGGGAGAGAGAAAGAGAGAGAGGGAGGGAGAGGGAGAGAGAAAGAGAGAGAGAGAGAGAGAGAAAGAAAGAAAGAAAGAAAGAAAGAAAGAAAGAAAGAAAGGAAGGAAGGAAGAAAGAAAGGAAGAAAGAAGAGGGAAATGGTTGGCCAGGGCCTTCAGCCACTGCAGTCGAATTCCAGACATGTGTGCCCCCTGTGTGTATGTGCAAACTTGCGCCCTTGCATCACTGTGTGTCTGGCTTTTGTGGGACCTGGAGAGTTGAACATGGGTCCTTAGGCTTTGCAGGCAGGTGCCTTAAGCACTAAGCCATCTCTCCAGTCCTCCACCTTAGTTTTTTTTTTTTTTTTGTTAATTTTTATTTATTTATTTGAGAGTGACAGGCAGCGAGAGAAAGAGGCAGATAGAGAGAATGAAAGAGAATAGGCGCGCCAGGGCCTCCAGCCACTGCAAACGAACTCCAGACGCGTGCGCCCCCTTGTGCATCTGGCTAACGTAGGTCCTGGAGAATCGAGCCTCGAACAGGGGTCCTTAGGCTTCACAGGCAAGCACTTAACCGCTAAGCCATCTCTCCAGCCCCATCCACCTTAGTTTTTTGAAACTGGGTCTCACACTGAACCTGGAGCTCACTGGTTTGGCTAGTCTTGGGGGGTTCTCCAATCTCTGCCTCCCACTTGCCACAGTTATAGGCACACTCCAGCGTGCCTGGCATTTTATGTGGGTTCTGGAGATCCAAACTCAGGTCTTCATGCTGTGCAGTAAGCAGTTTATCCACTGAGCCATCTCCCCAGTCCAAGAGTCCATGTATTTTGCCTTTTAGGGAACGTTCAGCAGGGCAGAGGGATAGCAAACTAGCAGGATGCAGGGGTGGCTGTAATTTCTGCTGATCGTTCTCTGATTTGTTGATTTCTCTGACTTGTCAAATCCTGCTCTGGAGTGGACATCATCTCACCCCAAATTATTGATAGAAGCTGTGGGAGAGAAGTGGGGATGCTCAGAAGCATGGGAGCCCTGCTTGACTTGTTCCCTATATGAGCATGGTTGAAAGTACCCCCATTTTCTTCCTCTGTGAAAGTAATAAAATCTTTCCAGGCCTGAATGCTGGGGTTTGTGATATTTAGCAGAGTGTGTGGTAGTGAAGAGATTAGTTTAAATTCTCACATTGCCCTATTTATATGTGTTGTCACCTAATGGTCTTCCTCACTGATTTGCACCTACCTAAGTTTATATATGGACTTAGAGAGCTGGAGAAATAGTAAAAGCGAGAGGCCATTATGTATGTCACTATATGTCCTTGCAGTCATTCTACGACCTAGCCATTTGTGATCCTCCAACGCTCATAGGTTGCAATTCTAACTCCAACTGAGATGGCCGTAGGAGGTGGGATCTTTGCTAGGTGATTACACTAGGAGGGCAGAGCCTTCATGATGGGGGGGGGGATCATGCCTCATCACAGAAATCCCAGAGTTCCCTTGCCCCGGTCACCGTCCGAGGACATAGTGAGGTGGCACCATCTATGAACCAGAAAGCAGGCCGGCAGTAGATGCTGACTCTGTTAAAACTTGGACTGGCAGCCTTCGGGAATATGAGGGAAAAAATTTCTTTTGTTTCTTTGCCCAGTTTTGGTTGTTTGTATGCCCAGGCTATTGCATTGTGTTCCTGCAGCCTGAATAGACTGACATGTGGGCTCCTAGAGACCTCTGTATGCCAGCCTCACTCTCTTCACTCTTCCAAGTTCTCTGCTTGGAGCCTTTTCCATGCTCACACCTGCTCTGTCTTCAGTCCTGTGCTGTTCTAGTTCCTGTAGCCATGAAACTCTTCCTAGGACACAGGCTAGAAAGATTATTTCCTCTAAAAAAGAAAAACCAAAAAGCCTTCTAATTTTCTTTTCTTTTAAAAAATATTTATTTATTGAGAGAGAGAGAGAGAGAGAGAAGGAGAATAGCTCACCAGAGTTTCTAGCTGTTGCAAACCAACTCCAGATGCATGTGCCACTTTGTGCATCTGGCTTTACTTGGGTACTGGGAAACTGAAACAGGGTCATTAGGCTTTGCAGGCAAGTGCCTTAACTGCTGAGCCATCTCTCTCTAGCCCTCTAATTTTCTTTTGATTGGGTAAAAAGTGGTTCCATTTCCTTAGCATTGTTTTCTATGGGCCTCTTTAGTTACCTGCAGTGGACTTTCCGTGTGTCTCAAACATTCCTTCCCTGTGTCTACACCTTCAGATGCTTATCGCCCTGTGCCTGGATCACCACTCCCACTACCTCCGCGTTCTACTTGAAGGGGATCCTCTTCCACAAAATGTGTCCGGACTTGTTCTCTGTGTGCTGTGTTATAAACGCATCACTGCAGTGTTATTACTTTACAAGTTTTCAGGTTACCATTGGGTGCCATTGATTTCTATCCTGAATGTTATTCTTCAGCATACTTGTATTTTAAGAAGGTTTGTAGACAATAGAGTCTCTGTCTTTGGTTATCTAAGAATATCTTCATTTTCCCCTCATTTTATAGGACATTTATAACTCTTAATTTCATGCCTAATATAAGCTGTAGCGTTGATGAAGATAATATGCCCTGAGTATTTTGGCCCATCCATCCATCTGCCCTTCCTTTCTTCTTTCCTTCCATCCATCCATCCATTCAACCACCCACCTATCCATCCATCTGTTCACCTTGCAGATGCTGAGATAAGAGAGGATGATTACCCTGGGAACATGCATTTATTGAGGAAGACAAGCCTGTAAACAATAGTTTACAAAGCTGTAAAGAAGTTCGGGTCTGGAGGCTGGAAGATGACATTTGGGGTGCAGATCTGGCATCTATGATCCTCCGCCTTGGGACTGTAGTCAGGGACAGAGGTAGAGGAAGACGGGACCACAGCGCCAACTTCTGCAGTCATGTGTCTGGGGAGACAGCGCCGCAGACCTCGGCTGATGGCAGTCCTACGGGATAACTCTCCCTCCTAAGAGACGCAGTTGCATTTTTTTTCTGTCAAGACCCTCATCACCTTTTATTCACTGTCTTGCCTAAAAGCACTCACACATCGTGCGACTTGGGGGCACCTAGCAGGTATTCTGTGTTCTGTTAGAAAACCAGAACTACTTACCCACTGAGCCCCCGCCCACTACACATAATACACACACACACACACACACACACACACACACACGCACACACGAGAGGACGAGAGGACGAGAGGAGCGGTCCTTCTCTTCTCTCTATAGAGGCTCTCCTGATGTGGGTTGCGTCCTCAGCGAAATCTATTTCGAAGTTGGCTTCCCTCCCCCCATCAGGATGGTGTGCCATGCATTGGTGGTCACGACCTCTTTTAAGAGGCCAAAAGGACAGAAGAACAAGGGACAGTGACTTTCCTGTGGTCTGTTTACCAGGCATCAGGGACTCCTGCTGCGTGGTAAGCCAGCAGCAATTTTTCTTTGCAAATACAGACCCATTTCAAAAGTTGAGTGCCCCGTGTTGTGGCCGAACAGAAACCCATTATGAAGTGGTTCATTGCTTGCACGTTGCCATCTGCCGGGGCAGGGCTCCAAGGCCCCATTTGGGAGAATGTTAGTGCAGCCCAGTGGAACCCAGGTTGCTCATAACGCTGCCACGGCCGCACCTCCCAGGCCCTGCATTGTTCCCTCCGTGCACATCAACTGGAGCGTTGCCCCAGTGCTCCTCCGCCAGGCCGGGAGACTTTATAGCCCGTATTTACTATTCATTATTGTTTCCAAAGTACATCACGTGTGATGTCTGCTCCGTGGTAAAATGGCTTCTCCCACCTCTTCGCCACACAGTTACTCTAAAACCTGCACCCGGCTAAGGGTAGAGAGTGGTTCTCTCGGTGAAAATGTGTGCGGGAAGGAAAGGGAGACCCCACCCCATTATCGGGGAGGTGTTTTTGGGAAGGAAGATGAAGGGCAGAACAGAGCAGAGCCCAGGGCCCCACCAAATCTCTTTCTCTCATGCCCCAGTCCCTACTGCAGGCTGAAACTGAAACATCCGGGTATGTACCCAGTAAAGTCACCTGGAATGAAGAATGGCCAGGAGGGTCATGTGATGGGAGTCGAGGCCAAAAACAAAAGAATCCATTTATTATCCTGGCAGGAAATTTGTTCTTTGCATTCTGTAGCTGCAGACATAATGATCTCATTTCCTTTGGTGGCACGAGATGAATGGCCCTGACCCCCGGGCCTGCGTGCACTGTTGCTTCCTCCCGTTCCCGAAGCGGGGACGAGTCCAGTGCGTGTTCCTTCCACGCGGGGCCAGCGGGCGGGTGCCGGCTCATGCTGACGGACAGAATGTGGCCGTCTCTGTGGAAGACCCCAAGGATACCCACGGTGCTTCAGGTTCAAACACACATCATGGGGGAAAAAAAAAACAACAACATCCCACACAGACAGGCTGACATGGAGCCTCTGGGGCTTCCAAGGGCTGCAGAGAAAGGCCTGGTTGTGCCTCCTGTTTGGAGTTATCTCATCACCTATGTGGCAAGGCTGTGCTAGGGCTTGCCCTTCCGGGACACAGCTGAGCTGAGACTGTCATCTGTCTGCTCTCTGCTAAGCGGACTTCATGTCTCTAAGCCTCAGTTTCCTAGTCTGTAAAAGGTGGAGACTGCCTGATTCATGAGGCCCTGCATCAAAATGCTTTAAGCGCAAGTCCTTTGCAGGCAGGACTTGCCCCATAGTCCCAGTGGTTGTGAGAACTCCTGGTGTCCATCCGATCAGCTTTGTTTAAAGGATGCAGTCAGTGGGTGACTGTGTGTTCGTCTACCCTGAGGTGAGGGGGTCAAAAAAGAAGCTGGATGTGGAAACTCCAAGGCCTTAGGATGTTAGCCTGGAAATGTCCTGAGCTGTCCTGAGAGGGATCTTTCCCCATGGCTCCAGGACTCCATATTTCAAGGGCAGACATTTCTTGTGGGGACTCATTCTATATCTGAATAATGACCAGTATTCTGCTAAAAAAAAAAAAAAAAATCAGAGAAGCAAATTTTCTCACTGTGGATCAAGACATGATGTATATTGTGGTTTTAGTGTTTCAATGTAAAACGTCCTCCACAGGATCGTGTGTTTGAACACTTGGTCCCCAGATGGTGGTCACTGGTTTTGAAGGTTGTGGAACCTTTAGGAGGTGGAACCTTGCGGGAGGAAGTGGGTCACTAGGGCTGGGCCTTGCGATTTTAGAGCACAGTTCTACTTCGTGTTTTCACTCTGCTTCCTAACTGTGGATGTGATGTGACCAGCTGGCCTACCATCCCTGCTGCCAAGCTTTTCCCTGCCATGACGGACTACCTCCTAACCATAAACTAAATAAACCCTTCCTTCCTTGAGCTGCTTCTTGTCGGGTGCTTGGTCACAGCGATGAATAAGGTAGCTACTGCTTGATTCTCAGAGGGGTCAGCCATACAGCAGTGCCCATAGGTTTGGCTTACAGTGCAGAACAGGGAAGAAATGAGGCCAGGGTGCCCAGTGCTCTGCCCGGAGTCAGCTTCTAGAATGTGGTGGTGCAACAACTGTTATAAATCTGGCGTATACTGGGCATATGACGACTGTTTCACTTATGAGATACCTTCCACGTTTTCAGGGAGATGTGAATGTGACTTATCTGGAGGACTTTTTGTATTCTCCCATGCCTCAGTTTCCCTTATGTGTATCATCCCTATCCCAGACACCCATTCATAATGGGAAACAATGGACCTTCTTTGTTCTAAGTAAAGAGGTGTTCAGTTTAATAATATGAAATTAAAATGAATTAAATTGACAAGGCAAATGAACACAGGAGTGTGTGACCAGGTCCAGGGCTTTTCTATTCCGGGGGGGGGGGAGGGGGCTTGGAGACAGGGTGGGGCTTCTCTGCAGAGAGAGGTTGCTTGATTCAGGGAAGGTATGAGTATGTCTAAAAAGGAAGTTCAATATGGATAATGGAGAAATTTTAATAAACATTTTAGTTTTAATATGTTTATAGTGTTGTTAATTATCACTCTAAGTGGAGAAAATAGAAATGATAGCACATTGAACAAAGATTGCTGATTAGGATAATAAAATGGAAATTTTAATCAAGATGGCAACTTTAAGTCAAAAGGAGTTTTCTCCTAGGCTGCTGGAACCTTCATCTTTATTAAACACCCCATTTATCATCACCACTCCATTCATCGCAAGCATTGGGTTAATATTGACAATTTAACGTAGAAATAACTTTGTCTTGCCATTATGGTGTTGGAACGATACTGGTGCTGCAGAGTTGGGGGGAGCCATCCACAGCAGAAAACTACACCCTCCACTCAAGAGGGCACTTCTCTTGCCAGAAAGCTGCTCAGTAACACCTGGCCATGCATGCAGTCTCACGTGATCTTTGTGGAGAGAGCAAAGGGCCTTTGGTGGCTTGCGGTTGTCTCTCCAATGGCGGAAATGTGCTCAGAGTTCATGGGCCACTGTTTCTTGTACCTAGGCCGAATATCTTCCGTGTATTGTGAGGTTACTGTTCGAGGCATGGTTCAGCTGTGCCTTGTGGAGACCACAGCGATGTACAGGGCAGGTTGTATGAGTCTCAAAGGAGTAACAGGACAACAGCACACCAGAAGTTTAAAGTAGGGCTCTTGCAGTAGTTACCTTCTCATTGCTGGGACAAAATACCCAACCAGAGGCAGCTTAAAGGAGGAAAGGTTTATTTCCTCTTATAGTTTTGAGTGAAAGTTTCACTATGGCAGGGAAAGCACGGCAGAACAGGCAGTGGGCTCGCATCTTGTCATGTGTCAGCAGGGAGGAAGTAGTCTGAGTGAGTGATCTAGCACTGGAAAGGAGGAGGAATTATAAAATCCCAAGGTTTGACTCCAGTGACACACCTCCTCCAGCAAGACACCACCTCCCAGAAGCTCTACCAGCTGAGGACTGAGCATGAGGTTTAATCACAAACACACGAGGTTACGGGAAACATTCTGTATTCAAATGATCACGGTTCTCAAAGCGTTGTGCCCAAGCCCATAATATCTTGGTTGTTGAGAGTCCCTACCTTTGACCAGCCATTCTCAGACTCCATTATCAGAACCATAGAACCATCTGTAAGGCCTGCTGACTCAAGATGGTTGCCTCTTGTCTGTAATTGTTGACTGGGTAGTTTGGTGTGGAATCCAAAACTAGGAATGCATTTTGAGCAAGTTTCCCTATACTTCTGCGGTTGCTTATGTAGAGACCACACTGTGAGCTTTGACAGTGACTGAGGAAGGCTTCAGAGCAGGACAGGAGGACTTCTAGAGAAGAGGCACAGAGGAGGACAAGACCTGCAATGGGAAATAAGGAAATGGAAAGGTGGAGGACACTCGGCCCTAGGGAGCGGTGTTTGGCTTTAAGAGCAGTAGCTCTTGGCCCAGAGATGGAGTCAGACAGTTCAGGTAGGACTCTTTGGTGCAGTCTTTGTAGAAAGGTATGGTTGGGGGTGGTGGTCGTGGCAGGTACAGGGAGGGCTGTGGATGCTGTGAAAATGCGACCAAGAGTCAGAAGCAGATCTAGAGGCTCTTGGGTCAAAAGTCCTTCACACCGGCAGGACAATGTGGTGCCTGTATCATGTGGCTGTCTCCTGAGATGCAGCCCAGTGAAGACCACACCAGGAAGATCAGCTCACCATTCATCACTCCATCCTTCCTCTCCTGTGGAATTTCTTTTTCTTAGACCTTTATTGGCAGGGGGCAGAGAGGGGGAAGCAGCAGGTAAGACAGGGTAGAGACAGGAGGGGAAGGGGGTGGGCTGTGCCTCGTTTTGGTCTGCTTCAAGAAGCCCTCTGCTATAGAGCAAGAATCACCACCATTAGTTCTCCTGGGTCACCCAACAGTCGATGGCTTGGGTATCTGGTATCTGAGTCCCTTGGCCGTGCGAGGAGGAGGCTGCTTCCAGTGGATTGTGCCTTGGGATTCTGGAGAGAGGAAAGGCTGCAAACTCCAGCATGGAGCTGTCTCCTTTCTGTTGCTGCTTCACTCTTCCTTCCTCCTCGTTGGAGCCCCTTCCTCAATCCTTTGGGGCTCCTTAAATATGCTACATGGCTTTTTTTTTTTTAAGGCCTCTTTCTTCTCTTTGATCATAAAATTGCCAAGAAACAATGGCTGTCATTTAAAACAGCAGCAGTTAAAGCTCCTTTCCCACCAGTCTCTGCCATTGTCATCTGAGTTCCACATCAAAGCAGCCTGGAGCTCCTGGGAGAGGAGCCTGGCTTCACTTCTGCACCACAAGCCAGCCTGCAGGCGTTTTGCTGCATGCCCGATCCTTCTGAGAACTAACGGTGGCCTCCACCTTGCCTTCACGGGAGACTAGTTAACCTGGAGCTACAGAAGGATGAGCCTAGAAGGTTCTCAGGGATGTGGGCTTGCCTCAGTGTCCTCAGATGCTCTCAGACAGGGCTGGGGAAGCGTGAACAGGAAGACGCCTGCATCCTGGGCATGTGCTAAGAGCATTTGTTGATGATTTGAGGATTGACTTGGAAATCCTGAGTCCAGGCAACTTTTGCCAGTCTCAGAGGACTCTGGGAATGTGTGTGCCTGAGCGAACAGAAGCAGAGACACTTCTCCTTGCCCCTGCTGGCTGGAGTTCTTGACTGTGGTTACACCTCATCCCTTTCCCAATTCCTCAAGGCGCCATGGCTATTGGGAGGGCGTGAAGAAGATGGAGGTGGCCTCTCTGTGGAGCAGGGTTAGCTGGAGGAGGTCCTCTGCCCATTGGCACAGAGCTGGGAAAATGTTTATCTGTTTGCCCCTGGGGGACAGCCCTGCAGAGGCAGCTGGAAGGGAAATTGCATCACAATGAAAGGATGGACCTTGGCCACTAGACACGGCCTTTCCCCCTCTTCCCTGTTGGACCACTGCCCTGCTTCCCTGAAAAGTTGCCGATATGAGTGTTTTGTTTTTTTTTTAAATAAAAATGCTAGTTCTGGGACCCTCCAGTATCTGGCTGAACCCAGCAAGGTGACAGAGGGTCCCTAGGGCCTGCAAGGCCATGTCTGGAGGAGGGAGGAGCCATGTCAGGCTTCAGGGAGACGGGGGCAAACAGGAGCTTCTTAGTGACAGGTGTCCAAGGGTGGTTAGGTATCCTTACATGAGCCTTCTTTGGAGTCTCCTCCACTGTCAGATCCTCAGGGGATTTTCTTCCCATGGCCTCAGGGACCTTTGTTCTATTTCTCCATCTCCCCTCTTCTCCTTTGGCCTTTGCCCCTTCTCCTCACTGCCCTTCTGCTTCCTGCTCTTCCTCCCTCCGGCCTCCTCCCCCTGCGCCCCTCTTCCTCCCTGCCCCCCCATGCACTTGGACCTCTGCTGCTCAGCTCGCCCGGCACCCCGGTGTGTGTGGCTGCTCTTGCTTCTCCAGTCTCGATCCTCCATGTTCACGGACTTGATTGTCCTGACTTGCCCCTGACTGATGTCGTAGGTTTTGGCTCTGAGTTTTCGTTCTTTCCTTTTTCTTTTTTGTTCTACATTTTAAGTCTTACAAAAGAAGGCGTAAATATCAAATCCTCTTTGTTACATTTAATGTGTTGTGTTGGCTGAAAGTCATAAAATGGTGCAAAATCTTGACAGTCTGGAAGAAATATTGTAATCTTTTTTTTTACCCATATACTAGTAGCTCTGGCCATGCTCTGAGCTGCACTAGGGTCTTTGACCAGGCCCTGGAGGCCTATGGGCTTCCGCAGACTTCAGGATGAGCCCAGGATCTTAAAGCATCTGCCTTTGCTCCATGTCTGCCTTGAAACGCTGCCCAAAGATGGATTTGCAGTAGAACCCTATGGCTGCAGAGTCTGTCCAAGTTCAGATTATGTGTCCTGCCTCCCTGTTGCCAGTCACTGCGTGCGGGGATAACACCTCCGGGGTGTTATCCCTACATTTCAAGTGGTCACCACAGGAAAGACGAGGCCATCATGGTGCCATTCCCCGGCCCCTATCTCTCACCTCTCCACCTCAGTGGTCCCTTCCTTTTTGACTGCCCCACCCTCTGGCACTCTGCCTCGACCCTCAATCTGTAGCCATGGTGCACCCTGCCACTCCCACCCTGGCAAGCAGTGTTTCCACAGATGGCTCTGTTAAATCTGGATAGGCTCCGAAGATATTATTTGATTTCTGCAGGCCTCCCGTGCCAAGACCATATGGGGCTACAGGAGAGAAGGGCGGAGGGTCAGCACTCGCTCTTGCCCACCCCCATGGCTTCTTTGGGTTCCTTCTCCATGGTTTGTTAGTAAATCCTTTGTGTTGAGGTGAGGAGATCTTGTAGAGGAGTTTTGTAGATACATCCAGCTAGGGAAGGGGGTACCAGCCTTGCCAGGGTGAGTGAGCACTGGGGCTCTGGAAGTGATATTCCGAGAGGGTGAATCCATTCTCTGAGACTCTGGGGGCAGATGTCCTTGTGTGGGGTGAATTGTGTGTGCATATGTGTGTGTGTGTGTGTGTGTGTGAGAGAGAGAGAGAGAGAGAGAGAGAGAGAGAGAGAAACAGAGACACACACAGAGAAAAGAAAGATTCAGAGAGAGTCAGTTATGCGTATACATACACAGACACCCTGATTACTGGTTGGCATTGCACAAAGAGTGGCCATCCCTGTCTATAGCTAGCACAGGACCACAATCACAGGATAAGCATCAGGGAGCAAAGAAAAGCAGGGAAACAGCAACATGCAAGTGGAGGAGGGTGCTGGACTGACTGAGGCAGTGTATCAGAGCCATAGGCTTGACCCTGCTGTTAACTGCTGGGCGAAAGTGGACAGGGACCCTAAGTGTCACATTCCCCATCCATGCAGCATGCATGGGGTCCGAAGGGAGCCTGAAACTGCCCATGCTTGAATCCCTCAGCCCTCATGCCATGTAAACAGGTGGGCGTTGCCACACATGTCTATGAGCCCGGACCTGAGGGAAGTGTGGTAGATATGTTTCCTTTGGTTCTGAACACTCCACTGTCACTTCTCAGCACTTTGGTGAGTTTTGTGTCACCTCTATGGTCACCGCTCTCTGAAGAGAGAAGCTTCTCTAACCCAACGCGAGAGAAGCATTAACCTGTGGAAGTCAGCGTAAGTATGCAGAGGACAGTTTGGTGGGCATAATATATCCATGTCTCCAGATAACAGTAGTAGTGTCCCCTCCCCTGGCTCGGCCTCAGCATTCTTTAACTCCACGTGGCTTCCGTCAACTTGGTGTGAGAAAATGCATGTGTTGCTCTAGGGATTTACCAGGCCTGTTAGCCATGCAGAGAAAGAAAACGGCGTTGGCTTTTCTGTGAGCCCTGGCTGCACGTTGAGCGGGATTGCAGGCTCGTGGGAGCTGTGGCGTGGCGGCTTGCATGGTGCCAGGGGTAGAGGTGTTCCATGAGTGTGTGTGGAATGAACGGGTGGCTGGATGAGGAAGTGCCTGCTGCCTCCTGATGGCAAAGGTTCCTGCCTGGTGACTTAGGGACTGGCTGGGTGGGAAAAGGGGATTCCCTGGAGGGAGATCTGTGCCGCCGTCTTCGTGCTCTGAAGTCTCCCTGTGGATTCAGTGAGGTCCATTGTGAACCTGGCCACATGTTTCCCAGTCCTTGAGGGATTGCCGCCGCCGAGCCGAATGTGGGCAAGCTGCCACGGCTCTGTGCTGGGCGGTGTAGGAGAGCGGCCCCCGCGGAACTCTTGCCGGTGTTCACCGTGAGGGTGACGTCGCAGTGCGCACTGCACCTGCACAGCGTGTTCTCTGTGGGCACCCAGGGGAGGCATCTATGTGAGGCTTCCATACCAGAGCAGCTGGGTCTTCCTGAGCAATCGTTCCGTTTATGTCCTACGCACCCCGGGACCCATGTAACTGCCCGGGTTTTCTTTATCCACTGAGTGCTGGAGAACTGAGCTTCAAGCGCGTGTGGCTTGGCCATGGAAAATGGTTGTTTCGACCTTACCATGAGCTTCCATTTATGTCTTTACACTTGGTTGGGCTTTTTCTTTCTCAACTGTTTTTCTTTAGAGGTATTTTTATTGCTTTCTTCTTATAAAGCAGATATAGATTCTCCATAAAAACTTAAGAAAAATATTGAGAGATAATAAAGAAGAAAACAAAATCAGTTATAATCCTCCACCTGGTCTCTGTGACAACCAGTTACATCTTGGGTGCAGCTTTCCTGTCTTTCCAAACATGCATGAGTGCTTAACACATGCATGTGGGTACACATGTAAATGCGTGATACTCAAGAATTTCTGCATATCTCTACATAGTGTTCAGTAACTTTTTTAAAGTTAGTAACATACACAGCATATATTTTTTAGTTGTTTACTTGATATGTCTTCTAGTATTTTCCATAACTATTGTAAGCCACTTTAAATTTTCTCGGACAGAGTGGGTGATAAATAAAATTCCACATGAGATTTAAAATAGAGACTTATAGCCAAGGCAAGGAATGCCTGCAACAAAACTTAAAGAGGTCAGAGGATTTCCACAGAGGCTGAGGCTCTGGGATGAGGTGAGGGAGAGCTGGGTTTGGATAATAGCTTGCCCAGATCTCTGAGAGGATCTCAAACACGTTGGAAGCAGGTTGAAGGTGCCCACTGAATTGTGCAATCAGACTGGAAAAAAAAAAATTCACCCACTCAGCCCGAGGCTGGAACGTTGGGATAACTGCGAGGTGGCGTTGAAGGAACGTGCACCTTTGGAATGGCCATCATTCATCTGATTAGAGCTATCAGAGGTCACCTCAATGCAACCAGATGGTCCTGGGTAACAGATGGGACTGTCGTTTGAGTGAATGCAGTCAGTACAATGGGAGGCATCTTAGACATCCGTTCTCTATCTGCCTCTGTATCTGCGGGCTGGTTTGTTGCCCTGAAGCTCTGGCATGAATGGAGCCATGGAAAGGGGCACCATATACTGCCGAGAAGGGAGAAAGGGAACAGGCGCTGGTTGATAAGCTGACAACGACCGACAACATTCACAGAGTAGGTGCGTGAGCCAGGGTGCCAAGGTGCTTCAGATGCCCTGGTACCCACCCTTTCCCTGTGCCCCCTCCCCATGACTTCTTTCCATTGGGCTTCGTTCCTTTTCTTATCTCAGTAAGTTTAAAAAAAATTTATTTATTTATTTGCAAGGATGAGGGTTGGGGAATGAGCATGCCATGGCCTCTAGCCACTGCTAATGAATTCCAGAACTATGTGTATCCAGCTTTATGTGGGTCCTGGGGAAATCGAACTTGGGTTGTTAGGCTTCGTAGACAAACACCTTAACCACTAAGCCATGTCTCCAGCTCCGAAATCATTTCTCTTTCTCTTTCTTTTTTAAAGTTTTATTTATTTATTTGCAAACAGAGAGAGAGAGAGAGAGAGAGAGAGAGAGAGAGAATGAGCATGCAAGGACCTCCAGTCACTACAGACAAATTCCAGATGCATGCACCTCCTTGTGCATCTGGCTTACATGGGTCCTGGGGAATTGAACCTGGGTCCTTTGGCTTTGTAGGCAAGTGCCCTAACCACTGAACAATCTCTCCAGCCCATCTCTTTCTCTCTTTTATTTAGGTAAGGTCTCACTGTAGCCCAGGCTGACCTGAAATTCACTATGTAGTCTCAGGGTGGCTTTGAACTCATGGTGATTCTCCTACCCAGCTCAATAACTTTCTGTTTCCTCAGAGTTGTGGCTTCCTCTTAGCTTGTCCTGGCTCAGCCTTGTGTTCTCCTTGCAGCCTGGGCTCTTGCTGGCTGCTTCATTCTCATAGCAATTGGTTCCCACTCCTAATACAGGCATTCTGGCCATGATTCATTTTCTCACAGAAGGGATGTTTTGGGCTTTGGGACACTGGATGGGCTACAGGTGTAAGGATGTAGAAAGCACTGGCAGTTTGGGCAGGCCTGGCGTGATATATCCAGATAGGTATAGTAGGGCCTCCATAGCCTGTCAGCCTGGACCAGGCAATGCTCCTTGGGCAGGTCTTGTAGTCTGCATGGAAAAGAATAGATAGACAGTCCATCTTACGCCCCAACCAGCAGCTTTCCCAATACCCTGGCTCCATCTGGAGGCCAGGCAATGTGGGCCAAAGGACCTGAGTGCATCTATTAATGAGCTCCTTGTAAACTGGAGGAAATGAAATTGGCTTTAATTTCGCCATTTATTTTTGTCTACCATCAATAGACCTGGAGGCTGAAGAGAAAGAGATCAAATTTGAGACCTCTTTTATCCAATACTGAAGCCAGCAGCCACACGTGACCATTGAGCACATGTCATGAGTGTGGCCAAGAGGCCTTGCAAATGGGAAATCCGCCCTCTCTTGTGAAGACTTGGCATGAAAAAGAATAGAGTGTCTCAGTGACTTTGTATTGATTACATATCTAAGTCACAATACTTGGACATATTGAGATAAGTAAAATAATTCATTGAAATCAGTTTTACCTTTTGGAACTTTTAACAAGAGGTGACTAAACTTTTTAAATTACTGTGGCTTACATAACATTTCCGTCAGACAGCCCTGTTTTAGACTAGCAAGAAGATTATATAAAACTAAGACGGGGGTTGAGGAGATGGGTCGATGGATAAAGTGTGTACCATGTACGCATGAAGACCTGAATGTGGCTTACCTGTATTCAAAGCACTGGGAATGTGGAGACAGGAGGATCCCCAGGACTTACTGACTTGCCTGGCTAGTTGGATTGGTGAGCTCAGATTCAGCAAGGGACTGTCTCAAAAAAAAAAAAAAATTAGGTGGGGAGTGACTGAGGAGGACACCCAATATTGACCTCTGGCCTCTACCTGGATATACATCTGCAACATGTTCAACCTTGTACATATAAATGCACACACCCACCCATTACACACATATATACATGCAGAAAGTCTAAGAGAGAAGGTTCTGGGTTTTTGCACACCTTACTGAACTGAACTGTGGGTTTATGTTTCGTAAAGTACATCTAAGTCAGGAATGTATCCTTACAGAGACAGCGTTTAGGCCTGCTTCTTTGGGTCTCGGGGATTGATAACATCTCAGGTGACTAGAGTGGACCCTGTGGTGAAGACCTTGGGGCCAGAAGCAGCTGAGAAAACCAGTGCCAAGTGTCGGGGGGTGGTGAACACGTCCAGGGTGGGTCTGGGGGAGCTGGCCCCAGACATAGCTCACTTATCACACTTTCCCCACACTCCTTGCCCCCTGTCTACAACCCCTAGTGTCTCCACCCTTGTCTCAGTAGCTTTTCCTTCCTTTGGAGTCTGGCTCCATCCCTGCATGTTCCCAGCCCTGCTTCCAGTCCTTACTGCAGCCTGGATGCCAGTGAGCGGCCCCACGCTCCCGGGTGGGTGCTGGTTCCCACTTTCGAAGCAGGCGTTCTGTTGGGTGTGATTCACCTTTGGTGTGATAACACCAGGCCACACGTGGGCCACTCACCGGCTGAGTTTGTTGGCCTGGGATGTGTGTCCACTGCAGTCCACCTAGCAGCTACTTTCTGCAAATTCTCATTTGGTGTATGCCTCTGCACAAGGGCTGGGAAGCTGTGCCGAAATGCCTTGACTGGCCCAGAGTGAAGATGGCTAGCCGTGATGTTAGCAAAGGCTTATAGTGTCCACCCCTGCAGCCTTCTGGGAGTCAGTGCCCACCTAAGCCCCTATATGAAAGTGAAATTTGTTACATTCCCAAGGCGAAGATGAATCCAGAGCTCATTGTAGCCTGAATTCACTAAGTATTACCAGTCCACTGTGAATCCCATGCACGCGTTAGATAACGTGAATTTATGTGCTCTTGGCTCTGGAGTGTGCCCACAGTCCAGCACGGGCATTCTAGGAAGAGCATATCAGTATCCTGGTTCATACATCACCCTTTATGAACGTTGTTCCTGTGAGTCAGCCCACCGTTACCACGACCTGTGGGGTGTGACCTGGCCAGAGGTGATTTCATGAAGGACACCAACTTCCCTGGAAGTCATTTTGCTTGTGCCATCCCCTTACCTGAATTTTAAAAACTCCTTCAGAGGCAAGCTTTGTGGTCCTCTCAGCATCACGACACGACTGTCACCTCCTTGATGTCCCTGTATATTGGGATGTCGTGCGTTCCTTGCTCCAGAAACCTGATCTAAGTATGCCTTTGCCCCACCCTCCTGGAGAGAGTCGATGGCAGTGCTTCGTGTATATGTCCATATGTGAGCACTCGAGTTGGCACTTGGGACAGTGTATGGGGCTGCCACGGGCAAGTAATTAAACTGGTAGAAAGTATCTGATGTCCAGGTAATTACTGCTGAACATCTGCTAAGTATGAGCTTTCACTGACGGCTGGTGTTGTGAGGCATGGGAGTGGATGGTATGTTTGCACTCACCATGGCATGGGGTGATTGAAAATCTGTTTCCATCGGCAGCCCACGGCATGGTCCCTCATGTAGATCAAGGATCTGGTACTTAAGAAACAGGAGCCAAAAATCACCTCCAGGGAGGGGCAGAGGAAAGCCTGTCTGCTCTGGAATAACAGCGTGAGATGAGAGGCTGCGGCAAGAGACAAGACCCCCGAGAGCAGCTCCTGATTCACTCATTCCACAGCTGAAGAAACGGGGCGGGGAGGGTAAAGTAACCCCAGAGTGGAGCCTGTCAGAGGGACAGAGCTGGGACCGGCCGGTCAGACACTGGACAAGACAAACCCTTGATGGGTTTCCAAAGCCAAACCTGCTTTGACAGATTGCCTTGGAGGTATCTACTGAAAACACTGGCACCTTCCTACTGGGTGGTAGGAATCCTTGGGGTGGGGCTTCTGTTAGCTTTCTATGAGCGAATTCTACCATCTTCTCACTGCCCACGTAGGGACTGAGGGGAGCCGAGATGGAGGGACAAAGGGCGGGAGGAGTTAGGGAGATGTCTTTCCCTTGGGTTTGGAAACACCCCAACTTTTTCCTCTGGTTTCTTTTTGAAGTTTTATTTATTTATTTGAGAGAGAGAGAGAGAGAGAGAGAGAGAGAAAGGGCACACCAGGGCCTCTAGTCACTGCACACGAACTCCAGATGCATGTGTCACCTTGTGCATCTGGCTTATGTGGGCCCTGGGGAATCGAACCTGGGTCCTTTGGCTTTGAAACACCTTAACTGCTAAGCCATCCCTCCAGTCCCTTCATCTGGTTTCTTATTTCCTTCTTGTCAGTGCTTGACAGTTAGCAATGTTTAACTTTTTAAGACTCTGACCAAGGGATGTGTGGTTCAGTATCTTCTCTCTTCTCTCTCTGATCACTCTCTGTTAGCTCTGTATGTGTGACAGCCACTAAGCACCAGAGAAAAGATCTCAGACACAGCCTTGGGGTGGTGCTAAGTAGGGGACTCCAGGGAGACTCCCCTTGGGGCTGATAGCATTTCCCCAGCTTATTTTAGGCTGTGTGGTGAAGGTATGTATCAGGGCTGGGCTCTGACCTGGGCCACTGTTTTCAGACTTGGTATCTCTGGACAGACTGCCCCAAGTCCTGCTCTGTGGAGCCTGGCATTCCCAGCTCCCCAGCTGAGACTGACTAAACCTTCCGCCAGAGCCTGCTGTGGCCAGTCACGGGTCTATATAAATAGCATCTTGCCTTGGAGCCTTGAGACCTTGCCTCCTGTCCCCATGGAGCCTGCCCGCTGCACCATCAGGACTTAAAATTCCTCCTGCCCAAGAGCAATCACTCATCCAATTAACAAGCATTTATCCTCTCATTCCCTTTCTTCTTAAAATAATGATTCTGGTTACAAAATCACTACATTTTATGTGACTTTCCTTCAATAAGTTGTGTAAATTCCTACATGCCTCCAAAGAACAGATCTCAGTCATAATTTGCTTTTTTTCCCCCCTCTTCATCAATTTACTGTTAATATTTTCCTTGCTTTACATAATTTGTATAATTTTCATTTTTGGATGGCTTTTGTAATAGTTCATCAAGTGGTTGTGTAATATGTAACTGTTCCCCTGTTTTGTTTTGTTTTTTTTTTTTTTTAAAGCGGAAATAAAGATATCACCCAGGTAGCTGTCTTTTATGCCATGCTGTTTTCTTTGGAACACTATACAGAGTAGATTTTTTTTAAAAAATACTTTTTAAAAAAGCTGTTGAAAGCACAGTTACATTATATGTACATTTAATTGATCAGAATTCAACATTCAGTTCTGACAGCACACACACACACACACACACACACACACACACACACACAGAGCAAGAAAGGAGCCCGGGGAGTGTGTCAACACCTCAGCCAAGCTCCCTCCACAACCTTTGTCCTCCCCCATTTTAGACAACTCTCTCCACGCCCAGCGTGAACCACGCTATGTTAAAGATGCGTGGTTTTGTATTCTCTGGCACCTAAGTATTCACCAACTGCCTCACTGGTTCCCAGCCAAAGGAAGGGGCCATCTGTTCCTGGGTTGGTCAGGCACATGGAAAGATGGCATGTTGGTCTTGAGCGTGGTGCCTTCCGCAATGATTTCTAAGACGTCTTGACCACACGCACCTTTCGAACTTAACCCTGGCATACTATGGAAAGGCACTTCATGATTTCCCCAAAGGTTGTTTGACACTACCACCATGAGGGACAGGAGAGCCTCTCACTGGCCATCGTTCTTCCTGCTTGCCTCGCTGGCTTACCCCAGCATTTCCTAGGTGCGAAGTAGCCTCCGCTTACTGCTTCATTTGCATGGGCTTACCTGGGTAGCTTGCTTTATGAGCGTCTTTCTCCACAAAGCAATTGATAATGGTTTGGCTACGGGCGATGCAGCGAGCGGGAGAGTCCATGACAAAAGGAAGAAGTCTGGTTCACTGAAATGCCAATCAGAGGGCAGGGCTGGTCCTACGTATGTTGGAATCGTAGGGCTCACGTTGAGTGAGTCTAGAGACGAGGGGAGCACATATATACAGAGTCACGTTAGGGGCACAAACATCTGGAGTTGGAACAAAATAAAGAAATGATTGACCAGAAAGATGGTAAAGTCATTTTAGACTAGTTCAGGGCCAGGTGTTCAGGAGGAAGGCACTCAGGTGCCCCCGAAGTGGTCAAGGCAACCTGGGAAGAAGGAGAGAATGGCAGTTTGGAGACAACCTTGGCAAACTTGTCTCCCAACACAATGGGATGGGATCCATATCTGATGACACTAGGTGGAAGTGGGTGGGGAGACCCTGAGCCTCCAGGTGAAGACCGTTCATAGGAGACTATCAGTAACTCCAATTAGAGATTTCGCAATATTGGCTCAAGTTTGTGGAGGGACTTCAGAGTGAGAGTAAAGCCAGCTCCCAGAAAGACAGGCTGCCCTGGGGGAAAAAGTATGTGAAGAATAAGGGAACGCAGAGGGTGACAGAGGATAAGGAAACAGAGGATGCTGGAAGTAGCAGGGTAGGGCCTGTTTAGCTGTGTTGGGAGGCAAGGGTAGCTCATGTCGTTCCATCCTTGGGCTTCTATCCTAAGTCTAAACCTTGCGATTCATTTTGGAGGGATGCACGTATGAGCTTATTAGCTCCAGGCTGGGTCATCTCCTCTGGGAATGAGCTCCCATCTGGCCTTCCTGTACCCCTGAAATCAGTCAGCTTTCAGATCCTCCTATCCCCCAGAGCATCATGGGGGCTGGAAGGACACTGTGAAAAGCAAGAAGCCACAAACCTTGGTTGAGTCCTTCCCTGCTTGTCAGGAGCATGTGGTCTGGCACTGAGCATGGCAAGGCCCCCGAGTTAACCTGGGCGTCAAGCACCAGGCTGAGGGCTGGAAGAGCTCCTGACTCCTTGAGAATCAATTGGCACAGTTTTGGAGCTGCCAGGGGATCTGTTGGAGCTGTGCCTAAGATGGTCAGGGTTATGTGCTCCTTAGCCTGTCTCCTAGAGACCCCATAACACACTTAAACCTGTTTTGACCGTGGCTTTCCTCCGACTCCACCCCTGACCACTCAGATCTGTTTGGCTACAGATTGATTTATTTTTTTTGACAAGTTATTATTCTTCCATTTCTTGAAACTCTGTGAGCTCAAAAACCCCCACTCAATTAGAATGAAAGTTTAATTAAATCGAAACACCAATTTAAATATATCATCAATTAAAATAAAGCACTAATTAAAGTGCTCCCAACACTGCAGCAACGGATATGACCGAGGGGCTAGAGGTACCAGCGTCGGTCACAAGGTGGCTTGAAGAGCCAGTGGGACATACAGCCTGGGCTGTTGGGGTGTGGAGGATGGTTGTCAGCCCTGGGGATGGGACCCCCCCTCTTGCTGGGTCTTCTAAGTCCATGGCTCTGTTGAGACGCTCTTCCCCGGGGCTGGCAGGAGCTCCCAGCAGCTTCTGGGTGCAGGTGACCAACAGGACCCAGCCTGGTGGTCAGCACAGGGGCTCTGCCTCAGCTCCTTCTCCTGGCATTCATAGTTTTGTGCCACCGGGCTCTTCTGCCTCTCGCCCCTTGTCTCCCAGTACGCCTGTGTGGGCATACTCTCCCCGACCCATGCTGCCATTTTCCCAGCTCACTGGTACGTTGCCGAAAGTAACAAAGATGTTTTCTTTGACGCTGACTTGCGCCGTCTTTCCGTCCAGGGCCCAGGTAGTCCCCTCTTCTTATTGTCCCTCTAAGTTTGTCAGCTGGCCCCAACGGACTTGTTTCAACCCAGAGTACATCTGCTTTACATACCTACATGGCCAACCGTGTAGGTACCAACTTCTTTGGACATGTCAGGATTTAAGTTAACAAATAGGACTGATTTTCAGCTTTCTCTCCTTATAAACTTCATGTCTTCTTAAAGTAACCATTGACTTTTATTTACTTTTAAAAATTTTTTTGTTTATTTTAATTTATTTATTTGAGAGAGAGAGAGAGAGAGAGAGAGAGAGAGAATGGGCGTGCCAGGGCCTCCAGCCGCTGCAAACGAACTCCAGACACGTGCGCCCCCTTGTGCATCTGGCTAACGTGGGTCCTGGGGAATCGAGCCTCGAACTGGGATCCTTAGGCTTCACAGGCAAGTGCTTAACAGCTAAGCCATCTCTCCAGGCCAGATCTTTATTTACTTTTAAACATCCACCTTAAACTGTCAACTTCCCAACGTTAAAAGTCATGTCTTTTGTTCCTCTAAGGTTGAGTTCTATTTTGATAGCAAAAAAAAAGGGACTTTGTATGGAAGAGTCCCTAGGGGGACACTGGTTAGCACACCTGCCTGTACACCGTGAGGCTGGGACCCACCCCGAGGTCAAGACCTGGGCTCCCACCTACCAGGTTTGAGCTTAATTTATAAGCAGGAAGAGTTCTTAGGAGAAAATTGATATTTTAACTCTCTCTCGTGTGTGTGTGTGCACATTTGCTCACACAGTGTCTGTAAGTGGCAGCAAGCACCATCAGGAACCAAAGGAGGAAGCAATCTTGTGGAAAGCTCATATGGATGCTGGTTTTTTATTTTTTGGAGTCCTAACAATCGTTGCTGCAGTGGGTTCTGGGAAGCCGGGGCTGTCCCAGCCTGGCTGCTGGCTCAAGCCTCTGCAAAGCTGCTCATTTCTACTTTGCTCTTCCACTCATGGGGCCTGGAAGGGACAGGGAGTCAGGCAGGCAGTATGGAAGTAAAAAGACAGGGTGCCTGCTCTTGCTAGAAATCAAAAGATGATCTGGATGCTTATCTCTTACCTAGATCTGTTTTTCCACAAACATCCTGGGCCCCTCCTAGGAGGGAGGACTTTCCTACAATTTAAACATTGTGGTTGGTCAAGTTCAGCTCCTGGAACTTGGTGTCCTGGCTAGCCTCTTCCTGAGACGGCCCCTAGCCCTAACCAACCTGCTCTCTCTCTGGTTCACCTGAGACGGAAGAGAGGGTCCGCCACCATAAGATCATAAATATGTTTGGAAGGGGAGGGCAAGCTCTCTGTGCTGCCTGACCTAACCTAAACGGTCAGCTGCTGGTGAGGGAAAGCCCTCCTAGCCCTTACTGTCCACATGGGCTCTTTACCTCTTGTAGTTCCCCACATGGCAGGAGCAATTTGAACTTTTTTTTTCTTTCTTTTTTCTGTGTCATTTTCTCAGGCCTTCCACGTGGGATCTCTAGCCAAGTGGGTGCCTTTCCTTGGCTCTGAAAGTCCCTAAATAGATATAATAATTCAATAACTATCTTTCTCAGTCCTTTATTTATTCAATTATGTATTTATTTGGTTTTTCAAGGTAGGGTCTCACTCTAGCCCAGGCTGACCTGGAATTCACTCTGTAGTCTCAGGGTATCCTTCACTGAGATCCTCCTACCTCTGCCTCCCAAGTGCTGGGATTAAAGACGTGCGCCACCACTCCCGGAGGATCGCAGTGAGTTCAAGGCCACCCTGAAACTACAGCCTGAGCTCGAGTGAGAACCTACCTCGAAAAACCGAAGAACTGAAAAAGAAAGAAAGAAAGAGAAAGAGCGAGAGAAAGGAAGGAAGGAAGGAAAGAAGGGATTAAGGAAGGAAGGAAGGAAGGAGACATGGACCTAGTGTTTAGGCTTCAAGGACTTTCTTGAACCCCTACCACCCTGTTACGGAAGGAGGAGCAAAGATGTGGTGTGGCCTGCGCAGTTCAGCTCCTCTCTGCCTGCTGCTTTGCCTTTACCTTCACATGAAAATCCTGCCCGGTGGGGTTGGTGTCCTGCCAGCACACTGCTCCTGGGAGTGAAAGCAGAACACTGGGTCTTCACAGCCCTCCGCGGCCTTTCATCCAGGAGGCTCTGCGAGGAAGTAGGGCTCAGCCTAAGTGTTAAGTGTTGGGGACTCCAGCGTCCTGCAGCAATCCGGGCTAAGGCTGACTCATTGGAAAAATGCTTTCCGGAAGGCAGCGCACCCTCCTTCCTGCGCCCTGGCCCTTTGGGCTTTCTCTTGCCTCCACCGGCCTGGGCCTCCGCAGCTGCAGCTTCCTGCTTGTGCGTGCAGTTCAGTTCCCCTCACCTGCTCTTTTAGTCCCTTGTGCTGTGGGTTCTGGATCATGCTCCGCAGCCCTGTCTAGAGAAGGTGCCCCAAGGCCAGGGCAAGGTGTGCGTTTCCAGTTGACGGAAAGATTCTCAGCTATCCTGTGCATGCACGCATACACACATCTGCCTCAGTTTCTCCGTTTGTTCCGAGCCTTTCTAAACCTTACCTCAGCCTCTACTGACAGTTTTCTTTCATTGTGGTCTCTCTCTCTTTCTCTCTTGTTTCCCTCTCCCCTCGCCTTTCTCCTGGTTCCTCCCCACTCTCCTCTCTCCCTTTCCCTTCTCTTTAAACTTTACTTCTCCGCTTAGATACCGATTCAGAAAATAAATCGGTGTATTTGAAGGAGAGAATCATTTTACTGCAAAAGTCTCTTCTCAGCAGGTGGGGGTCGGAATCCCACGGCTGTGGAAAGGGACGTGCTATGTTAGAAAGAAACATGGCGTCTCTCTCTCTTTGAAGTTCCCACTGTCTGGACTGTCCAGTCTGCTAGCATCCTGGTGTAGAGGATGAGAAGAGGTCACACAGTCCCGTCCTTGAGTGTCTCATGCCACAGCCCAGGGTTCACCTCAGACCTGTGTGTCTAGGTAGGTCTTCAGGAGGGCAGAGAACTGAGATGTGATGTGTGTGAATGAATATTCTAGGAAGACTTTCTACAGTCCCAAGACTGGTTTTCAAGAATATTTGGCCATGACCTAAAGGAAAATATACAGATGCTTGTCGACTTCCAATGGGGCTATGACCCAGTAAATCTATTAGTAAGTGAAAATATGAGGGAAAAATTCATTTAATGCTGGGAGTGGGTACACCTGTCATCCCAGTATGCAGGAACCAGAGGCAGGGGGATTAAAAATTCCTCAATTCTTAGCCTGAGTTTATAGTGAGTTTGAAGCAAGCCTGGGCTGTATCTGAACACACACGCACACATACACACACACACATACACAAATTTACCAGACACCATAGCTTAACTCATTGTAGCTTAAACATGACCAGGATATTTCCATTATCTCACAGCTGGGCGAAAGCATCTGATGCAAAGACCATTGTCATAAAATATAGAAGATTTTATGTAATTTAACAAAACCGTACTGAAAAATAAATGAAACAGAATGGTTGTATGCTTTCACCCTATGATAACGTGTAAAATTCATAAAATGAATGGTTATAAGTTGAGGACCATTAAATGTATATTAATCATGTCTCACATTTGTGTGTGTGTGTGTGTGTGTGACAGAGAGAGAGAGAGAAAGAGGTTTCTGAATATTAGTATCTTTAAAACAGAAATTCTCCAAATAATACATTTTCTACATGCAGTTCAGCAGTTCATGTGGTGTTTTCTACTTAATTCTACTTTGAGTTTCTTATAACCTCTCCTATTTATTTTTAAAACATTAGTTATTTATTTATTAGAGAGAGAGAGAGAGAGAGAGAGAGAGAGAGAGAGAGAGAGAATGGGTGCATCAGGGCCTTTAGCCACTGCAACCAAACTCTAGACACATGCACCACCTTGTGTATCTGACTTTGCATGGGTCCTGGGGAATCAAACCTGTGTCCTTTGGTTTTGTAGACAAGTACCTTAACCACTAAGCAATCTCTTCAGCCCAACCTCTCGCATTTCATTAAAAACACTGATTGTAACCCACAACATTGATTTCATGCCCAGCGATGAGTCACCACCTTGGAAAGCGTGGATTTGCAGGAACTTGCTACGACCACTGATCTGGGAGGTCTCAGCTGTCACCAGTGGGGAGTGTACATTAGCCTGATTCTTTATTTTTTTTTTTTTTTAGCGCAATTCTTAATGAAAGCCCCTTGGCAAAATCTACTGAATTTACATAAACATCTGCCCCTTGACACCAATGTTCCATTTCTAGGAACTCATCTTACAAATATCCTTACACTTACGCAAAATGATGCTCAGGATAATTATTTGGTGTGTTGCTTATAATGGCAGAAGATTGGCAACAGCCCAGATGTCTATCTCTATGCAACTGGCTAAATGACTAATGGAACTTCCACACAATGGAAGAATACTCTGCGACTGCTAAAAATAAATAAATAAAATAAATAAAGGTTGATCTCAATGACCTGACTTGGAAAGATTGCCAAGATACATGAAGTCAAACAAGTAAGATGCAAAACAGAGTATTAAGTATGTTCGTTACCATTTGGATTTTAAAAAAGGATCTAATTAGACTTGAAATTTAGATTTTCTCATTTTAGTTTCAACTTTACAAAGTGACTTTTGTAAAAGGTCAAAATGGCTGAATGTTGGCAACTTCATTGATAACCCATGATATCTCAAAGGAAAGTCTATTGTTTTTCTCATTGCTGTGATGGAAAGTCTGGAATGAGCAATGTGCAAAGAATAGAAGTTATTTTGGCTCCCAGTCCCAGGGGTATCATTCCATCATGGTGAGGAGGGCACGGCAATACAGAGTAGCTCATATGGTGGTCGGGAAGCAGAGAAAGGGCTCTGCAAGAAGGGGCCAAGACAAGGTATAGTCTCCTGGGCTCCTGCCACCAGTGACCCCATTTCTGTCCCTAGACCCTAGTTTGTTTTGCTCTCTACTAATAATGTCTCTACATAAAGACTCTGTTAAGGGATTAATTAATCCATTCTGATGTCAGGTCCTTGCAGGGTAGCATTTTTTGGGGGGTACTTTACTATCATTAGGGGCACGGTTTTGGAGATCTGCTTACATCAGCTTGTGGGGAACACACCTCTCTGCCCCTTCAGGACAGAGGCTCATGTACAGATCCAGCCATATTCCCTCCTACCCTGGAAACAGAACAGCCAAGTGCAGCAGTCCAGGTCCTCTGGCTACAGGTCCTCTCAGTTCTAGGCAACTCTGCAGTGTGGAGGTGCGAAATGCCAGTCAGAAGGCCTTTAGCTTTTTGCAGTAACCCAAGCACTGGAGAGGACAGAGCAGAGCTCCACTTCAATCCCAACTCATCGCCAAGCCTCACCCCTCCATAGTTAGCCTGTGTCTGGGACAGCAGCACCTAGCTTCATTGTATCACCAGGCATCCAGGGTGGACTCTTCCCTGCAGAATTAGGGATGTGAGTATAGGCACTGCTGGGAGGGTCATGCTCTCCCAAAAGTTCCCTTTTATTTTCTAGGTGTGAACCAGGCCCTCTTTGGGACACATCCCTTCATTAGCCTTATAAATTAAGTAGCATTAATTCAGTGACTATTGGCTTTAGTGACCAGTGATCTTAGTTCCCTTTCTCAAACACAATATGTTGATAAATGTCTTTTGGAGTTCCGTATGTATTTATTTGAGCAAGCGAATCTCCTGTCCATGTTGTTTTCTGTTTTACCCAACTCCCCACCTATCAGATGACAGAACATATATAGTACCATGGTCATTAAACTGAGTGATGTGTATTGAGGGAGTCTGTGAGGGGTGTGTGGAAGGCAGTGAGTAGGTAGGGGGCAGGCAGGGGGAAGGCAGGAAGCTGTTGGCAAACACCAGGAGCTATCGTAGGCCACAGTGAGAGGGAAGGAGCAGGCAGGTGAGACGGCCAGAGAGGCTCAGGGGGTCTTGCAAAAGGGGGGAAGCTTCTCACAGGCTTTCTTAACTAAGGAGTGGATATGACTACAGGCTCACCCTGGTGGTGGAAGTGTGATGGGAGGAATCGCAGGGAGCCCACCTCCTGTGGTCAGGATTTCTCATTTAAATTACACTCACTGATGGGGATGGAGCGATGCATCACTTTCTGACTCCTACAGGACCCGTATCCTGATCTCAGACTTAACATTGACTTCAAGTTCTGAACTAACTTATTCCCTAGAGATAAAAGATGGTGACTCATTGGTGTGAAGGAATAAATGAGCCTCTTCTAGAGGAAGGGCTGAGGGTGTCTGCAGCAAAGGCCAGGTTCGTTGGGGAAGCGCTTCACCACTGTCCCTTCTCATTAGGTCCTATGCTGAGAGTGACCAGGAGCGGAGGGGAAGCCAGCCTGGTCTCTCTGGCTTCTGCGGGTGGGCGTTATAATCTCCTCGTAGGCTCTACCACCAACAGTGAGCTCAGTCTTCCCTGGAAAGGGAGCTGGGAGAGAGCTGGAGCCAGCACAAGGTATACTCTGTGGACTCCAAGTAGAGCCGTTGCCTCTGAGCTGTAGTTCAGGGTAATGTGAAAAGTTGGATTTGCCTGCAGTCAGGGGAGGAGACTAGGGTTAGATGAGTCATTGATGGATGAGTTAAATTTTAATGAAAAGATACCAAATTGTCCTTAAGTGCTTATCTTTCTTCGTCTCTTGTTCTTAAATTATGTATCAGATTTTTAAAATGTGGACATGATTAATGTTACTTAGGACTTCTGGCTTGGCTGTTTTAACAAAGAATTATATTTAACTTAAGAAAGCATAACCGAGAAGACACTTGCCATTTTTCATCAGCTAACCGCTCCTGTGTGGAGCTCAGCTGTTTAGACCCTGCCCACTGGGTGGCCATTTTCCTGACTACTGGCTGAACAGTCTGGATCATATAAGCTGGCCCCTAAACACGACAGCAGTCATGTGCAGGAAATGGTCCTTGGGGTGTGGAAGGGGAAACAGCCGCGGAAGATGAGATGCGGAGAGGAAGTGCAGTGCTTATGCTGAGCTTGGAGTTGCCTGGTCCTCCAAACATCTCTAGGGGAATCTAGGGAGGGCGTGGCTGAGCTGTGGCAGAGTTGGAGACGTGTACCCTGAGTCTCGGGGGCCCTGGCTTGCTCAGTGCAGTGCATTTATCTAGCATCTACTATGTGTCAGTTTCCGGGGATATAAATAGGAATAAGACACATTCCTGGCTTCTAGTTATTTTCTAAATAGTGGAAAGAAACAGACTGCTAAATGCTTGGTTGTGACATGCTTGTGGCTGATATAACACTAGCTGTTTGTACAACACACAAAAGGGAAAATAATGAACCCTTGGAGTGTGCCTAGATGTCATCACGTGCCCGCAGCTGTCACGTGCCACTGAGCAGACACTCTGTACACTCGGGGTTGTGTGCCGGCAAGGCTTCATAAGCTCTCCCTCCAGGGATAAGGAGCTGGGTTCATAGCCTGCCCCTGACTCTTGCAAATCGGCTTGCATTGCGCAAGTCACTCCGTGTCTCCGTCCCTTGGTTTTCTCACAGTGGCACTTGTTTTATAGGCTTGAAATGGATTAGGTGGTATCGAGTATCAGCTGAGGTGATGATGATGATAAAGGTGGTAATGGAGGAAGACAAGGAGGAAGAAGAAAAGGAGGAGGAGGAGGAAGAAGAGGAATCATCCAGAGAGCATGACCAAAAAGGAGTTTGTGGAGGAGACAAGACCGGGTCCATAATAGAATTTATCAAGAGTAGACCAGAAGGACCAAACAGTGTCTTGGATCTGTGCTCTCTTTTCCCCTCTGCTCGCTGGCTCTCTCTCTCTCTCTTGATTTGACTCCAGTCTTGGGAGATTCTCTATATGACCTCAACAAGGTGGCGGCTTACAGCTCGCCAGCACCGTAACCTTGCAGTGTAATGCACTGAGAAACAGTGGCAAGTCTTTGCTTTGTGCACTCCTGAGAACATCCCTTGAATGGGTCTCAGGAGGGTGCAGACTACGCTCAGTCTTGGGCCGCTTGCTAAGGTCAAGGGGATTTAACACCTGCTCTGAGTAGTTAGGGCCATCTAAAACTCTTGCCGTCTAAAACAGCCTCCGCCACCGCCACCGCCTTCCTACAATGGAGCAAGAACTTCAAAACTAAAGCAGCTTTCATAAAAAAAAAAATGTGTTGAAATTTTAATGATATTTAGTTCCTGAACTTTTAGCATTGTCTTACCCTTTCCAAAAAGAAGTACTGCTTTTTTTTTTAAAGCAACTTACATATGTTGTGTCTTTCCAAAAGCATTCAGCTTACTATAATAGAAGCAGTGTCTCTTTCTTTTCAAATTCATGCTTCTATGGCTTATTAATATTTAAATAAGCATTTACAATAAACGCAGCTGGCAAACAGGTGTGTGCGCAAACACGACCTTGGGTAGGCAATCTAACTCAACCTGATGGGGCACAAGTGTAAGTGGGCCTGGGGCCACGGCAAGGCTCCGCTTTTTACGCAGCACGTAAAACGCGCACACGCTATGCCCACGCAAATCGGGTAAGTTCATTTAAGAGAATTCACGCTGCTTGGACGAGCTGTCAATGGCTGCTTTAGACGGACTAGCTGCAGGGGATGTTGAGAGAGTGACCCGAGTCCCCTACAGGAGGGACGAGAGGGAGCTGTAGCCTTCCCTAAGAGAACCAACAGTCTAGAGAGGCATGAGGGCTTTTAGTCCACAGCCATACCTGAGGGCCAAAGTCTGTGGGCATCGCTCTGACTAAGGAAGATCCCCAGAGCAGAGTCCATGGTCGCAATGGAGATGTAAGGGTGCCTGTCCATTCTAAGAGTATTGGGCAAGAGGGGAGGATGCCAGCTCTGTCCCATGTGGCAGGCAGGGCAGGGGAGGTTAGCTGAGGAGTATGCATAAGGGGTTGCCCACCCAGGAAGCCCAGAAGGGCATTGACACTTTTTCTCAAAGACTTGGAAAGATACAACCTTCTGAATCCCTTTGCATCTCAGAGTGAGACCAGCATCCTCTCTGTCGCTGCTCCAGATAGTAAACAGACATCAGCATAGTGGGCTGATGTAGGCTTGGAAATGTAACCTCGGAAAACCCAAGGCACAGGCTGAGTAGGACTTGGAAATTCCATCAGTTAGAAAGGGAAAGAAAGGCTGGAAAGATGGCTTAGAGGTTAGGGCACTTGCAAAACCTAAGGACCCAGGTTCAATTCCCCAGTACCCATGTATGCCAGATGTACAAGGTGGCGCATGCATCTGGAGTTCTTTTGCAGTGGATAGAGGCCCTGGTGGGCCTGTTCTCTCTCTCTCTCTCCCTTTCTCTCTCAGATAAATAAAAATTATTTTTAAAAACTGGACAAAAATATCTAATGCATGCTATGTTAAGGATTAAATGAGGTATGGATCACTGAGTTCCCAGTACAGAGTACCTAGTATCAGCACCCTCTTGCCTAGGTCTCCTTTCTTTCCAGTGAGGCTCATGGTGACCAAGCAGCTTGCCTTGTTAATATGGCACAGGCATAGCAGAGCAGAGGCTCCACACTTCCTCCTTCCTTCTCAGCTCCAGCGAGGCTCCTTTACACAAGAGAGGCTGCTGGCCTCTCTAATAGCCTGGACACCCTGCGATGAGTAGCCTATGAGCTGTTCACCGTGGGTTACTGGGCACTGAGAAAGGCCTCAGTTTAATAATGTAGCAGAGATTAGAAAAGAGCAGGCCAGAGGGAGACCATAGAAACACCTAGTTACTAAAACAATATCAGATAATGACCTTTTAAACCAGAGGCAGCCCGGGGAAGCTGAGTGGAACTAGGTAATGAATACAGCTCAGAGCCTAATGAGGAGGCCATCACTGATTTATAACACTGCTTCCCACTTGCCTGTATTACACGTGCACCCCTATATCCAGGCGCACGGGAGGGGGGTTACATTCCAAAATCAGAGCGATAGATGAGAGAGTCTGGCTAGGGGAGTGGCTGAGAAGAGAGAGTAGAATTGAGTAGGTGTGACCCCAGATTCTGACAGTGGAGTGAGGGAAAGAGTAGTGAGCTAAAGGTCCCAAAGTGTTTTGTGCAAGGTACAGTAATGATGACCTTGATCACGATTTATTATTTATGATCATGATTGCTATGTTTCTCCATCAAGAACACACCCTGCACTGTGCATTCCAAAGCTGCTGGCGGGATCTCAACTAATTTGGGGACTTTAAATACTGTCTGGACACTGATGACTGTGTAATTCATTTTAAGCTACTGCAAATCCACGACGCTCTTCTGCCACGGACACATCTTATGGGACATTCTCCTTAGCCATAGCATGTCCAAGACGGGACTTCTCCTTCAGTCTTCACACTCCTCAGTGTTACCTGGTAGCATGGTCTGCTCAAAAACACAGGCCATCTTGAACACCTTCCCTTTCTCTTCTAGCTCTGTGCATCCTGGCCCTGTCCACCTCACCACCTCTACTAGTCTCAGTCTCCAACATTATTAATATTATTTTATTTACTAAGAGGCAAAACTAGCAGGCTTCATCCCCAGGTTCCCACTCACCTACTCTCTGTCAGCATCCAGCTTCTCTTCCTCTTCACGTCTCACCCACCCGGTGCAATAAGAATCAAACCTCAACTTGATCCTAACACCCTCAGGTCCTTTACACGCCCTCCCTTCCCACCTCTGTGACCTCATCCACTCCTGCCTTCTGATGCTTCGGTGCTCTCCAGGACGCCCTCGCTTATTCCCATCTCAGTGCTGAGTCATAGCTGTTCCCTCTGCCTGGAATTGCCTCTTCCTCCAGATCTTTCTACAGCTGGGTCAGCTTTGTAGAGAGGCCTCCCAGCCTGCCTCAGCTAAGGTAAGACCTCTTGCTGCTCTTCGTCCTATACTTCTGCTTTCTCATATATATCACAAAAGCTTTAGCATGCATTTAGGACTTTTTGTTATGTTGAGAGATAATCTTGACTGTTTTCCTTTTTCCCCCTAATCCACGATTAATTCACAGATTACAGTTTTGAAGAAAGATTTCATCACGGTGGGAAAAGCAAGGCAAGAGCAGAGAGCCAGGCATCACACCTCCACAGCAGCATGGAGGAGGCCGAATCAGCTTTCCAGCACTGAGGTGCAAGCTTCACTGGTTTTGGCTCTAAGCAGAATCAGGTTCCATGCCTGGGTCACAGCAGGCTTCCAGAAATCTTTGTTGAGTGTGGTGGTTTCGGTGTAAAATGTCCCCCCATAGCCTCATGTCTTCATGATTAAGCCTCCTACGTAATCCTCAGCTGGTAGAAGCCTTTGGGAGACAGAGCCTTGCTGAAGAAGGTGTGCTGCTGGGGGTGGACCATGGAGTGTTATAACCCAGCCCCGCTTTCCAGTGCTGGAAAGCTGATTCGGCCTCCTCCCTGCTGCTGTGGAGGTGTGTGATGCCTGGCTCTCTGCTCTTGCCTTGCTTTTCCCACCGTGATGAAATCTTTCTTCAAAACTGTAAGCTGTGAGCTGGAGAGCTGTCTCAGTGGTCAAAGGTGCTTGCTTGTTTACCGAAGACTGAAAGTTCAACAACCCAGATTTGCTTCCCCAGTACCCACATAAAGCAAGTTGCAACAAGTGGTGCATGTGTCTTGAGTCTGTTTGCAGTGGCAGGGGCTCTGATTCACCCATACTCAATCTCTTTCTGTCTGCCTCTTTCTCTCTCTATCTCTCTCGTGAGTAAATAAAATAAAATTAAAATATTTTCTTTTTGAAAAACAAAACCTATAAGCTAGAAATAAACCCTTTCCTTTCATCAGTGGCTTCTGGTCAGGTGTTTTGTCCCAACATTGAAAAGGGAACTGCTTCATTGAGTGAGTTCATGAGCAAGGACTTTCCTAATATTTTTGCATGAGTCGGTGTATGCATGATCATGTGTGTGTGGATACATGTGCACATATGTGCTTTTGCTGGTGGTGGCCTAAGGTTGATGCTGGTCTGCTGCACTCTATCGTATTTATTCAGGTGGGGTTTCTCACTGAACCTGGACTTCACCAATTCAGCTAGTCTAGCTGTCCAGTGAGTCCCAGGGATTATCTGTTTCTGACTCTTAAACTGGGGCATGTATTATAACACTTAGCATTTATGGGGTTTCTGGGGAATCCAAATTCAGGTTCCCATGCTTGTGCAGCAAGTACTTTACTGACTGACCCATCTCACCAACCTCTCTAGTACTAATAATAACCTAACAAGTTTGGTCCATTTATTCCATTTCATAGGACGTTGACGTTCAAAGAACTTCAGGTATCTTGCCTAAAATCATTCAAGCTTGTGTGTGGCAGAGTTGAAGTTCAAATCCAGTTTTGTCTTACCCCTATGGTCATTTATCCAAAACCATTTTGCTTTCCCAATACAGACCCACTGAATGTGGCCCCAAAGATCCAGGTTAAAGGGTCCCCATGGGAAAGTCCTCTTTGGTTCGTGGTCATTCAATCAGGGGACTGTGTCTGGACCCTGGGGTTAGTAGTAACGATGATCATTGTGAGCTCAGCTGCTATAGTTAAGGGGGACAGTGTGTATATTTGGGGGAGGGGGTAGGGATGTAGAATGAGCAGGGCTGTCCCAAAACTCTGATTTCACCTTACAGGGACCATGCCACGTGTGACTGTGGTGAGCAGCAGCTGGCCCACCTAGAGGAGTTAACTTGCCAAGCAATTAATACAACCAGGGGCAATGCTTGCAAACAGAAAAGTCCAGAGGCACGAGAATGCAGACATGCGGGTAGCTATTTGATAGCAAGCCTTGGATGCTGCACTTCTATTGCTAGTACAGGGCTATTGAAATGGCCCTTCTTTGAACCTGTTACTGTATCTGCTCATGTTCTTCATGCCAAGGGGTTCTTTCTCATGTAAAATCCTTGACCTTCAGGTCCTACCCCGTGACTTATTTTTGTTTAGTTCATTTTTTTGTCTGTCTACTATGTTGTAAGCCTCACCTGATGCTTAAGAATTAAAGTCAGTCTAACACAACAGATTAACGAAGAAGGGCTGGATCTAGGGTCATGGATTTGCCTCTCTACGAGGAAACTGGTCATCCCCCAGGGGTCACCGGGATACCTCCAGAGTAGCCTTGACATTATTAACATAGAGTCTCACAAGTCCTCTGAAAGAGAATTGTCATTCAAAGGAGAGGCCTTTGGTTCACAGCATCTCAGTTCTTTCTTCCATGGCCTCACCAATTTCTTATAATTTGGATCTAGTACAATTAATAAGATTGTACAAGAGTCTGGGACCATTAAGCAGAGTTTTCCACTTCCGTGAAAAACTGAAAGATATGGCTATTTCACATGTAGTGATTAGACATTTTTATGGCCAACATATCACACAGCACACCACAGATTTCCAATAAATAAAGCAAGACAAGAATGGGGGATGCCAGTTGTGTGACAATCCAAGTAACAATATTGTGGACAGAACAGTGCTTTTTTGACATGCAATTTACTCAGTTACATGAGTGATCATGTTACTTCCTGCTTAAGGCCCTTGAATGACTTTCCATAAATTAAAATACAGAGTTAATACCTTCATTTTCCTCCCACCACCATTTCCTTATCACAGAGCACCCAGAACCCTTTCTCCTATAACAGATTTGGAATCTCACGAGGCAGGGATGACACCTAGTTTTCCTCTGTTATCACTTATCTAGCATAGCACCTGACATTACAAGAGAACCCAACAAGAGTTTGATGAATAACTGAATGATCACCTGAAGATACTGTGGTAGGTAGGGGTGAATCGGGACTGGGGACATCTCATCAATCTCACATGGTTCATATTTTCATGTTCACCAGAGGACATTTCTAGATACGTGACACATCACCTGGAATTTTCTTTTCAGCATGAATCCATAAATGAGAACCATTATGTTAGAGCTATGCCAGGTTAACTGTCTGTGCTATGATAGAGATTGAGAGGGAGGGAGAGAGAGAAGAGAAAGGAGCAGAGGAGAGAGGAGAACACAGAAAGAAGGAGAGAGATCTTGTGCTCATTTGATTCTCAGGGCCTAAGCATCTTGTTTTCTGAGTACAATTTAGGATTTGTATTTTTGTATTTGTATTTTTGAGTGACTTAGAACCAAATTTATCTCCTTACCTCAATTAAGAGAATTCTCTTTCTTCTAGGGTATATTTGACCCACCTAGAGGACTCGGAGACCCATCCCAAGTTAATTAGATTTCTAATGCCTCGCAAGTCTTTGTATGGAGGCTGCATCTTAGCAATCATAGTATGGGTGTTTATTGAGGAAATACGGCTGTGGGGACTTGATACACACTGTCCATCCATAAGCTTCTGCCCTGACTTGCTTGTTATGTTACACAGGTGCTGTAGCCCCCACTTGCTGGACTTGAATAGAGGTACCATTAGCTGGCTGTGCAGGTCCCAGGTTCTGGGCCAGCAGGTGTGTATCCTGCGACAGCTGTGAGGAGGGCAGACAGTGTGGGTTGAAGAACAGAAACCATCATGAGCGAGGAGGAGGTCTCCGTTGTTGGTCTCCATTGTTGGCAGAGTAAGTCCCATGAGGAGATCTTGTCAGCCAGCTAGAGGGGAGAGGCTGGCAGCAGCATGGACCACCGCACCCCCCAAATCCCGGTCGCCTGCAGAGCTATGACAGAAACAGGGTTTCAACTGCTGCCTTGGGTTCGTGCTGGGGCGGAAGCCTGCTTCAGCGTGGCCAGTCGGGCTGTAGAGTCTGTGTGGTTCTGTGTAGGAAGATGGCTTGGAGCAGGGATGGCCCGACAGTCATCTGCTCTTTAATATCATCTGGACATGGACTTTAAATTTTTTTTTTCTACCTCCTTTGGCTTTGCATATGTTTGTATGGGGCATGTGCATATGAATGCATTTTTGTATATGCGTGGGTAAATGTGTGTATATGCACATGCATGGGGAGCCTAGGGGCTGGTGTTGGGTATTTGGGGCTATCTTCCATAGTTGCTACTTCCCCCTTTTTCTTGAGACAGAGTAGTCACTGAATTTAACACTCGCTGGTTTGGTTAGGCTAGCTAGCCAGCAAGCCCCGGAGATTTTCTCTATCAGCTTCCCCCAGTGCCAGGATTATAGGCATGTGCCACCACACCTGATGTTTTACACGGGTCCTGGGATTCCAAGCTCAGGTCCTCCTGCTTGCGCGGTCGTCACTTTTATCCACTTAGCCATCTCCTAAGCCCAGAAAATTTTCACTTTTCTGTGATATCTTCACTCTTTAACTGTGAGCAACAAATTTTTTAAAACCTTGGAATCACGGTTTACCAGATCAGCGGGCTGGTCTGGTTGGCGAAACGGCACTCCCGTGTGGACTGCCTCCACGCCGCCCCTTGGCTCTCTACTCACCAGCAGGAGTGGGAGTCGTTCCCGTCCTTGGGTCCCTTCAGACCCAGTCCTTGTTCTGCTTCCCTTGGGAATCTTCAGAGGAGTCATTTCAGGGTAAGCAGTGGCTTCATGACAATAGCTACCTCATACTCTATTTATACAGCATGGGTCCCTCCTCTGGAGTCACTGGCAAGATCCTTCCCTTTCCTGTCTCTGTAGCACAGAGAGCTTACATTGGTCCCTGCATCCTCTTTCCAAGCGCAGGGACCTTCGTGCTGTCTGGGGAAAAACCTGCTCATCTTCCCCTTCCTTTGTCATCTTGGATAGCCAATAGGCAAGCCTTTTGTATCACCTCTGAGGTGTCCACCCCAGGCTGGGCTCCTGGCACCCTTGCCTGGTCTCTCTCCGAAGATGCAGTTCTGTTACTTTTCCCTTTAATCAGCCAGGGACAGCTGACCTGCCCGCCTGCCTCTCACCAGGACTTTGTGTTGGTGGATAGAGGGGAACAGAAGGCCAGCTGGGCGAGAGAGTTCGGGCAGATGGAGGCCGGGTTGGCAATGGCCACAGGTGCATGAGGCCCGTGTGGGGAGGATGCAGCCAGGGTCCCCCGCAGAAGGCAAGTGCATTTATAGAACCTGCGAGAAGGGAGGAGAGACTGATGGCCTTTGGGGCCCCCAGGGAGCCAGGACGCCATGGCCCTGCAGACCTACTCTGGCTTGAGCCTCTGCGTTGGTGGTCTGAGTCCCAGGCACGTTACTCGGTGCCTCTGAGCTTTAGTTTTAAAATGTGTGTAATAGCTGCCTCTCAAGACGGTGATGAGCTAATGTTTGTGAGCGGGCTCGGAACACCGTGGATCGCAGTACCTAAGTGAGATGATTATTATATTTTACCTGTTCTTATGGCACTTCTCAAACACTTGCTTTTTTTTTTTTTCAGTTCTTTTAAAGCAAAAGTTTTAAAGACAGACCAAATGGAGGAGGTCAGGGAGGTGGCTACTGGGCCTCTTTTGAACCTTTGTTATCCCTCACAGGGTGGGAGGCCTTTCTCTCTGTGTTCTGAGGCAGTGCTCAGTGGAGTCCCAGCCTCCAGCCATCCTCCACGTGGCCTCCAGAGAGAGCTTTCCAAACCACTTACCCTCCTCAGAGTCTTGCTTCCTAACCTTGATTCCCGGCTCGGCTTTCATCGAGGAGGTGGGCAGTGAGCTCTGAGCTAGAGAGCCAGGACTGAGAAGGTGGCATGGCACTGTTCTCGGGCCGGGTGCTCGGGTGTCATGGGGCCCTGGGTTCCCTCATTTCTTCACTCTGTATTCTTCTCAGTAAGTTTCTTTCCTAGGGAAGGTGGTGGTAAACAGAGCCACTCGGATGTACAGGCTCAAAATGTAGGACAGTGCACCTGGCCTGTGTAGGGCTGGGCACGGCTCTAGGGAGAGGCTCAGTAGTCTGGTTTAGGGGTCCATTGGCTGTGGAGGTTGCATAGGGATAAGTGTCTGGAACAGGTGGGGTAAGGTATGAGCCTGGCTGAGTCATATGGGCTGAAAGCAGGGGAGTATTTTAGCAGCGCCAAGATGCTCCTGCTAAACAGAGGGACCGTGGATGCCTGACTGGCAAACACAGCCTGTTCCAGAACACCTTCCCTGACTGTTCCTTCCACCCTGCGAGGTTATTTTGCTTCCCACAAACCTGGCTGTCCATGTCCCAAGTGGAAGGAGCATTTATTCATACACCGATGATGTCTCATTTGGCTCTGAATCCACACCCCTTGACCCTGGCTTGCACTCCATGGTATTTATTCACGCATGTGTGTACCTGTGAGCACACTGTTTACAAGTCCGTCCTCGGGCTCAAGCCCGGACTCTGGAACCGTGTTGATCGGAGGCTGGAGCCACACGGCAGACCTGAGGGTTGGGGTCCCTGCCATAGGTCGTCTGCATCCTTGAAGCCAGCATCCTGTGCATCCTGGTATCTGGCAAGAGCCAGCATTTGGGAAGGTGGCATGGTCAGCTCTGAAACGGCGTCCCTCCCATGTTGAGCACTGCTCCTTGTCCTCCGCTGACCCTCAAGCCTCTACATGGTGATTCGCCAAACACCCTCACTTCCCCAACCTTCACTAAGGCATCAACGCCAGAAGCGAGGTCAACGTCACTTAGGAGTCTGACCCCAAGAAAATTACTGCAAATAACAAAGCACCCAGGTTTATGAATAATTTACAGTTTTCACAAATGAGAAGGTTTCAAGGCTGTTTCCTGTTCTCGTCAGCCTCTTGCTCGCCGACATGTGCTTTTCTGGGTGGGAGAGGAGAGAGTGGTTTCAAGTAGTAAGCTGGGGGCTTGTGTTACCGATGGTCTTTTCTGTCTGCAGTTCATCTCCACTACCTGGGGACCCTGAGGAGGCTGTGAGAGGTCTCTCTGTGTCACCCATTGAGACAGAGACTCAGGCAGGGTCCACTGCTGTAGACCTTCAGCGACATGAGTCCCCCTGTGCTGAGTCCTCGGTATCACCACTGCTGGAGGCCAGCTGCCAGTGAGGCTGGGTTGAGTCATCTGCAGTCCCACGAGAGTGGCTAGGGAAAAATGACTGTTCTCGCTCCGCTTGCCAGCCTGGGATCCTGTAACATGACTGTCCTCTGCCAGCCTTGCCCACAGTGGCAGGTGCTTCAGTGTACAAGATCTTACCCCCGAACTGAGGAAAGCTTTGGGTGCACAGAATGGCACTTCCTGAGAGAACCTCACGGACTCTTTCTCCATGGACTTTCTAAAAGATATCTGTGGCTGAGGAATTAAGAATCAATCTCAGGGCTGGAGAGATGGCTCAGCAGGTTAAGGCACTTGCCTGAAAAGCCTAACGACCCGAGTTTGACTCCTGAGTAGCCCATGTAAAGCCCGATGCACCAGTGACGCATGCATTTAGAGTTCGTTTTCAGTGGCTAGAGGCCCTGGCACACCCATTCTCTCTCTCTCTCTCTCTCCTTGCAAATAAATAAATAAAAAATATGTTTTTTTTTAAAAAGAACTAATCTCAGGCTGTTCTTTAATAATAAGCGATTTGATAAGAGAATGGTTCAAACAGAATTAGTTATTCTCAATAATTCATTTTTCTTTTTCCAAACTTAAACTTGCTCTTCCCTTAATGAACAGTGAACCAGTGGTGGGGCAGAGTAGATAGCAGAGCGTAAGAAAGATTTTAAAGAGCAAGAGGAAGTTGGAGACCTCTGGACCTACTGTGTGGCTAGAGAGAACTGGCTGGGGGGGTTGACTTCCTCGTCCGCTGCTAGAGGGAGGCCAGCTCCACGCTGAGCACCGGGGTTGATGTGCAGGCCTTTTTTATTGTTTTAAAGTTTTTCAAGGTAGGGTCTCGCTTTAGCCCAGGCTGACCTGGAATTCACTATGGAGTCTCAGAGTGCTGGGATTAAAGGCATGTGCCACCATGCCCAGCATACATACATATATATATATACACTATATATATACACACACACACACACATATATTTTTCTGTAAAGGTGTTCCTTTGTAAAACAAAACTCGTCACTATCCTGTATGGAAAATTAGACATGTCTTCACCACTGTATGCGCTAGATAGCTGCTCTGTGAGCTTCTAGGCAATTCTTTCATTTTCACCTCCCTTCTCACCCTAGGCACACTGGAATGACAAACTTGAGTGCTATAGTGACTGGCTTTACATGGGTTCTGGGGGATCCAGACTCGAGTACTGAGGCTTGTGCAACAAGCACTTTATCCACTGAGCCATCGTCCCAGGTTTTTTTTCATTGTTTAATGTGTGCGTGCATATATGGGTGTGAGTGTGTGTGTGTTCATGTTGGCGTATGTGCACGTGCACATGTGTGTGCATGCAGGTGGAGGTCAGAAGACAAGCTCAAGGACCCCTCTTCAGGAATGCTGTCTTCTTTGAGACTGCCTCTCCCATTGGCCTGGAACTCTCCAGTTGGCTTAGATGGGCTAGCCAGTGAGCTCCAGGGGCCCCGTTGTCTCCCATCTCCCCAGCACTGAGATTACAGTCATGTACCGCCACATCCAGCAGTTTTACGTGGGCTTTGAGATTGGACTCATGTCCTCATGCTTGTAAAGCAAGCCCTTTACTGGATGAGCTATCTGCCCAGCCCTAGCAGCTGCCTCTTGCTAAGATCCAGGGTAACCCTTGTGGGAAGAGACACCCTGCTCTAGTCTGAACTGGCTTGCGTGCAGCTGACAAATGGTGATAAGCAACTAAGGAGCGGCAGGAGCGCCACTGTTCCCTGGCTAAAGAGCTGACTGGCTAACCTCAGGGTGTGGTGCTGACAGGCCTGGGGTACTTTGCTCCAGCGCTTCTGTGGTACACTGTCAGGGTACCTGTGGCATTTCAAGAGCTCCTGGGGAGCTGTGGTGAGGACACATCAGGGCTGGTGTGTCACTCAGCAGAGGGGCTCCAGCTGGGCACTTCCCATGGGAGGAACAGGCTGGTTCTGCCACTTCCTCCTTTGTCTGTCCCTCATGGCCTTGGCCTGAGCATTTCCTTTAGAGTGTGCTTGATGATGGTGACTGGTGTCCACCAAAACAAGAGGTCCTTTCTGGAGACTGCTGTAGGCCCTCTGCAAAGACCCAACTTCTTCCAAGAGCAAGGTGCTGAGGGCCAGAGCTGTAAGGCCTGACAGCCAGGCCACAGTGATGACAGAGCCAGGATCCGTCTTCCAAAGGTACCCCTGGAATATCCAGCTAATGCTTGGGCACAGCAAGGGTACCATGCCCATAAGCTCGTGGGCTGTAGAGCAGAGCTGTGAGGCTGAGGGTCTGCAGCTCATCCAGACCCAGCAGCAACAATGATGAGAATCCCAACCGCTTACCATGTGGCGCTAGAAAGCCTGGAATTGGGCTTTGGATCCTCCTCTCAAAAGGACAGTAAAAGACTGTTTATCTGTGAGAGGAAGGTGTTGCTATGAGAATTACTTAACCAAGGGTTTTGGGGGCTTGGGATAAAAGTAAGGTGAATAAAATTGCTCCTTGTTGGAATAGAGCCATTTCCACACCGCTCCTGACAGAATGGAGGCGCTTCGGTCAAAACCCTTGGGTATTCTGTTCTAGTAGGGGTTCTGAGTAGACAAGCCTTGGCTACATCTGGGAGAACCTTCTGTAAGCAGTGACCCCTGAGCCTTGTGTCGATGTTTCTAAAACAGGAAGTAGCATCTCCCGTCGCGGTAGAGGCTCCAAAGACTCATAAGAGAAGCAGGTGTCTGTGTCTGTGTGCGTGCGTGTGTGTTCCATGGCTGAATGGAAGTATTGGGCGTGCTGGATGTATGTGGCACGTGAAGCATGTATTTGGTTGGCTGGGCTATGACACATGTGTATGCAGATGGGGGCAAAGGGCTGTCAGCAAGGACAACCTACTCAGAAGGAGTATGTAGTCCAGAGGGCCACTCGACGTGGTGGGGCCGCGATGGTTCATCTGCGCTGTTGGCATGACTCGATTTGGAATCAACCTCGGAGGCATGCCTCTCCACCTGCCTGTGAGAGCATTTCCAGAGAAACTTAGCTGAGGAGGAGAGGCTCGCTGAGAATGTGGGAGAATGCTGTGGGCTGGGGGCTCCTGCCCAAATTAAAAGGGAAAGAGGAGAAAATCAGCCGAGCTCCCTTTCCTGGTCTGCCCAGATGTAGACAGGCTGCTGCCCATCCACCTTGGGCTGTTCCCTTCACCATGCCTTCCTCGCCATGATGAATCATAACCTCACCCTGCAAGCCCAAATAAGCCTCTGGTCCTTTAAGTGGTCTCTGTGAGGTAATTTGTCCCAACCATGGGGAACATACAGATGCCCAGTGAGAGATGAACCTCACCGTACAGGAGCGTCCTATGAGCCCCACCTGGTGTCTCAGGCTGACCTCCTAGCAGAGACTGACACTTAACCTTCTGTGGATCTGGATCGGAAGGGACTCTGCTCTGAAGGGACAAGGTCTGTGAGAGAAAGCATCTTGACCAAAGAGCTGTTAATTGGTTTGTGCCCTTGTACAGAAGTGCCCAGTCTGCCTCAACCAACATCCTCACCAGAGTGGCAAACAAATATAAAATTGAGAGGAAGAACTTCTCAGACGAGCCAGTCCCTTAACATGATCATGAATCTTATTTCCAATTCACGGAATTCTGGCATTTTTAAAGAGAGCTTGACTCGGCAGGCAGTAGGAGAAAATCTGTGAGGGATGACTGCCCCATATCTGACCAAGGCTTGGTGCAGTCTCTCATGGAAGATGACCGAGCAAATGGAAATATGGGTTCACAGAGGGTTAATAAAGCCTTATTGCAAAATCCAAACAAAGAATTCATGGAATGAAATGATAATGGGGAGCTGTCCAACAGTATACTTTGGGATGCATCCAGGACTGTAATAAGAGGCATGCTAATTCAGTACTAATTTCAGGGAAAAAAAGATGGGGAAAAATGGATAATTAGAAAGGAAAATGGAAACACTAGAGAAATTACATAAACATAAATTAGGTCCCAAAATACTGACACAATTAATCATAGCCAAGGGTGAGTCAAACCACATTCTACCAGGAAGAATTGAATGTTTCATAAAGTATACAAAAGAGGGGTGAACTGAGAGGCATACAACCAGCCATAAGTAAAAAAAAAAAAAAAAAAATTGTCAGAAATTGCCAACAGAAATGTAAGAAAGAAATAACATCTTCACTAACCAGTGGGGATGACAAATAGACTCAGAAAGTACAACAAATGTTCATATCCCTCCAAGCCCAGTCACCTTCTGTTGAAATTATAGCCATAACTTCCAAAAGTCTTTTTCTTTTGTCGTCCCTGAAGAGCAGAATGAATAACAGTATATAAAACAGAGAACGGAACAGAGGACATAATTAAAGCTATAAAAAATTCCCAATCACAAAACATTAGCGTCCAGATGGCTATAACACAGATCCTCCATGAGGAGTCCACTTGGAGGTGGCCGATGTCTACTCTGACATGATGGAGATAGAGACCCGAATAAGGGTGTCTTGTAAGGATATGTCTTTCTTCCTATGATTGGGACACTTAGGCTGAGAGGGAGATGTGCAGAGATTTAATATATTGGACCTCCATTTCCAAGGGTGGGGAAACAAGTACCTCAGAGGAACAGAAACTGGAATTGTGTCCAGGGAAGAACAGCTGAAGCAATGAGGGCAGGTTGCACACCAAAGAGCTCAGAGGCAGGTGTGAGCTCTCCTAACAAAGAGGACTTGGGCTGGAGAGATGGCTTAGCAGTTAGAGGGAGGCCAGCTCCACGCTGAGCATCGGGGTTGATGTGCAGGCCTTTTTCTATTGTTTTTAAAGTTTTTCAAGGTAGGGTCTCGCTTTAGCCCAGGCTGACCTGGAAATCACTATGGAGTCTCAGAGTGCTGGGATTAAAGGCATGTGCCACCATGCCCAGCATACATACATACATACATACACACACACACACACACATACACACACATATATTTTTCTGTAAAGGTGTTCCTTTGTAAAACAAAACTCGTCACTATCCTGTATGGAAAATTAGACATGTCTTCACCACTGTATGCGCTAGATAGCTGCTCTGTGAGCTTCTAGGCAATTCTTTCATTTTCACCTCCCTTCTCACCCTAGGCACACTGGAATGACAAAGTTGAGTGCTATAGTGACTGGCTTTACATGGGTTCTGGGGGATCCAAACTCGAGTACTGAGGCTTGTGCAACAAGCACTTTATCCACTGAGCCATCGTCCCAGGTTTTTTTCATTGTTTAATGTGTGCGTGCATATATGGGTGTGAGTGTGTGTGTGTGTTCATGTTGGCGTATGTGCACGTGCACATGTGTGTGCATGCAGGTGGAGGTCAGAAGACAAGCTCAAGGACCCCTCTTCAGGAATGCTGTCTTCTTTTAGACTGGCTCTCCCATTGGCCTGGAACTCTCCAGTTGGCTTAGATGGGCTAGCCAGTGAGCTCCAGGGGCCCCGTTGTCTCCCATCTCCCCAGCACTGAGATTACAGTCATGTACCGCCACATCCAGCAGTTTTACGTGGGCTTTGAGATTGGACTCATGTCCTCATGCTTGTAAAGCAAGCCCTTTACTGGATGAGCTATCTGCCCAGCCCTAGCAGCTGCCTCTTGCTAAGATCCAGGGTAACCCTTGTGGGAAGAGACACCCTGCTCTAGTCTGAACTGGCTTGCGTGCAGCTGACAAATGGTGATAAGCAACTAAGGAGCGGCAGGAGCGCCACTGTTCCCTGGCTAAAGAGCTGACTGGCTAACCTCAGGGTGTGGTGCTGACAGGCCTGTGGTACTTTGCTCCAGCGCTTCTGTGGTACACTGTCAGGGTACCTGTGGCATTTCAAGAGCTCCTGGGGAGCTGTGGTGAGGACACATCAGGGCTGGTGTGTCACTCAGCAGAGGGGCTCCAGCTGGGCACTTCCCATGGGAGGAACAGGCTGGTTCTGCCACTTTCTCCTTTGTCTGTCCCTCATGGCCTTGGCCTGAGCATTTTCTTTAGAGTGAGCTTGATGATGGTGACTGGTGTCCACCAAAACAAGAGGTCCTTTCTGGAGACTGCTGTAGGCCCTCTGCAAAGACCCAACTTCTTCCAAGAGCAAGGTGCTGAGGGCCAGAGCTGTAAGGCCTGACAGCCAGGCCACAGTGATGACAGAGCCAGGATCCGTCTTCCAAAGGTACCCCTGGAATATCCAGCTAATGCTTGGGCACAGCAAGGGTACCATGCCCATAAGCTCGTGGGCTGTAGAGCAGAGCTGTGAGGCTGAGGGTCTGCAGCTCATCCAGACCCAGCAGCAACAATGATGAGAATCCCAACCGCTTACCATGTGGCGCTAGAAAGCCTGGAATTGGGCTTTGGATCCTCCTCTCAAAAGGACAGTAAAAGACTGTTTATCTGTGAGAGGAAGGTGTTGCTATGAGAATTACTTAACCAAGGGTTTTGGGGGCTTGGGATAAAAGTAAGGTGAATAAAATTGCTCCTTGTTGGAATAGAGCCATTTCCACACCGCTCCTGACAGAATGGAGGCGCTTCGGTCAAAACCCTTGGGTATTCTGTTCTAGTAGGGGTTCTGAGTAGACAAGCCTTGGCTACATCTGGGAGAACCTTCTGTAAGCAGTACCCCTGAGCCTTGTGTCGATGTTTCTAAAACAGGAAGTAGCATCTCCCGTCGCGGTAGAGGCTCCAAAGACTCATAAGAGAAGCAGGTGTCTGTGTGCGTGCATGTGTGATCCATGGCTGAATGGAAGTATTGGGTGTGCTGGATGTATGCGGCACGTGAAGCATGCATTTGGTTGGCTGGGCTATGACACATGTGTATGCAGATGGGGGCAAAGGGCTGTCAGCAAGGACAACCTACTCAGAAGGAGTATGTAGTCCGGAGGGCCACTTGACGTGGTGGGGCCGCGATGGTTCATCTGCGCTGTTGGCATGACTCGATTTGGAATCAACCTCGGAGGCATGCCTCTTCACCTGTCTGTGAGAGCATTTCCAGAGAAGCTTAGCTGAGGAGGAGAGGCTCGCTGAGAATGTGGGAGAATGCTGTGGGCTGGGGGCTCCTGCCCCGAATTAAAAGGGAAAGAGGAGAAAATCAGCCGAGCTCCCTTTCCTGGTCTGCCCAGATGTAGACAGGCTGCTGTCCATCCACCTTGGGCTGTTCCCTTCACCATGCCTTCCTCGTCATGATGAGTCATAACCTCACCCTGCAAGCCCAAATGAGCCTCTGGTCCTTTAAGTGGTCTCTGTGAGGTATTTTGTCCCAACCATGGGGAACATACAGATGCCCCAGTGAGAGATGAACCTCACCGTACAGGAGCATCCTGGGAGCCCCACCTGGTGTCTCAGGCTGACCTCCTAGCAGAGACTGACACTTAACCTTCTGTGGATCTGGATCGGAAGGGACTCTGCTCTGAAGGGACAAGGAAGGTCTGTGAGAGAAAGCATCTTAACCAAAGAGCTGTTAATTGGTTTGTGCCCTTGTACAGAAGTGCCCAGTCTGCCTCAACCAACATCCTCACCAGAGTGGCAAACAAATATAAAATTGAGAGGCAGAACTTCTCAGACAAGCCAGTCCCTTAACATGATCATGAATCTTATTTCCAATTCACGGAATTCTGGCATTTTTAAAGAGAGCTTGACTCGGCAGGCAGTAGGAGAAAATCTGTGAGGGATGACTGCCCCATATCTGACCAAGGCTTGGTGCAGTCTCTCATGGAAGATGACTGAGCAAATGGAAATACGGGTTCACAGAGGGTTAATAAAGCCTTATTGCAAAATCCAAACAAAGAATTCATGGAATGAAATGATAATGGGGAGCTGTCCAACAGTATACTTTGGGATGCATCCAGGACTGTAATAAGAGGCATGCTAATTCAGTACTAATTTCAGGGAAAAAAAGATGGGGAAAAATGGATAATTAGAAAGGAAAATGGAAACACTAGAGAAATTACATAAACATAAATTAGGTCCCAAAATACTGACACAATTAATCATAGCCAAGGGTGAGTCAAACCACATTCTACCAGGAAGAATTGAATGTTTCATAAAGTATACAAAAGAGGGGTGAACTGAGAGGCATACAACCGGCCATAAGTAAAAAAAAAAAAAAATTGTCAGAAATTGCCAACAGAAATGTAAGAACAAAATAACATCTTCACTAACCAGTGGGGATGACAAATAGACTCAGAAAGTACAACAAATGTTCATATCCCTCCAAGCCCAGTCACCTTCTGTTGAAATTATAGCCATAACTTCCAAAAGTCTTTTTCTTTTGTAATCCCTGAAGAGCAGAATGAGTAACAGTATGTAAAACAGAGAATGGAACAGAGGACATAATTAAAGCTATAAAAAATTCCCAATCATAAAACATTAGCGTCCAGATGGCTATAATATAAATCCTCCATGAGGAGTCCACCTGGAGGTGGCCGATGTCTACTCTGACATGATGGAGATAGAGACCCGAATATGGGTGTCTTGTAAGGATATGTCTTTCTTCCTACGATTGGGACAGTTAGGCTGAGAGGGAGATTTCCAAGGTTGGGAAACAAGTACCTCAGAGGAGCAGAAACTGGAATTGTGTCCAGGGAAGAACAGCTGAAGCAATGAGGGCAGGTTGCACACCAAAGAGCTCAGAGGCAGGTGTGAGTTCTCCTAACAAAGAGGACTTGGGCTGGAGAGATGGCTTAGCAGTTAAGGTGCTTGTCTGCAAAGCGTAAAGACGCATGCTCGACTCTGCAGACCCCACGTAAGCCAGATGCACAAGGTGATGCATGTGCAAGGCTGCACATGTGCACAAGGTGGCGCATGTCTGGAGTTCGATTGCAGTGGCTGGAGGCCCTGGCACACCAGTTCTTTCTCTCTCTCCCTCTTTCTCATAAATTCAAAGGAAAGAGGGCTTTCCAGTGTAGCTCATACTGCGTCTCTGATTTGGACTCAGGCTGTCTATAAATACACTGTTCTCCATGGTGGGTAATAAGTGCTCCAGTCCAAAAGCAGGCAGGGTAGTCAGTCTCCTGTCAGGAGTGCTGAAGGGGATTAAAGCACTGAATTCAACAGGTCCTACTTAATGCTTGTGTTGTATAATTCTGAGACCGGAAGCCTGACCAAATTTAATTCTTCCGAGAAACACGAAGTACTATGTTTAAGATTTTTCTGGAGAAGGAGCTAGCTTTTAACTTTGTGGTCCAAACCTCAGTTAGCTATCAGATAATAAAGTGTACAGCCTTACTGTGAAAGAGGAATTGGGGTGGGGGAGCTGGACAGGGGTGGAGTGGGGATCACTCACTGCCCGTGCTGAGACTTGGCCTGCCTGTGTAGCCTGTGGTTATGACAAAGCCTGAGCAGCAGCTCCCAGCAAGGAGAGAATCAGAGAGCATGTGTTGCCCGGCCTCAGAGGTGAGGGCCGGTGGAGCCACCAATGGGACTCCGCACAGGGCTCTCGCTGGTGCTGAGCTCCATACTGAATGCATGTCGTGCGTCGTCTCAAGACACGTCTATGACTCCTAAACCATCTCTCTGATTTGGAAAGGTGCAGAAATGTAGCTCTGCTGCAGAGAGGTGGAAGGGGGAATGGGCATGTGAATGCAGGCCCCTCCGTCCTACAGCTAGCTGCGCCCCCGTGGCGTGTGGCTGCCCATCCCGCCCTCCATCCTTCAGGTGGATTGCCAGGATGGAGATGCCGAAATGCTGAGGTCATGTTCCAGCGTGAGTCGCCTCCAGCTGGGCTCCACTGGTCATGTTGGGAGAAGGTGATGGCACCCAGCACCTTTGAAGCACGCTCAGAGAGCAGAGATAGTGTGTGTCGATGTGGGTGGGGTTTGCGCATTTTTCCTGGCGTAATGAACAGCTGGAAGAATTCTGAGTCCATTCTCTTACTTCATTAAGCCTCGGAGAAACCTTTTTGTATGCATATGCTTATTATAAATAAATGAGCTCAAGCTTTCTTTTAACTCTTTGAAAATAACTGCTTGAAGTCAAAGCTGCCCCAGTTCTGTTCCGTGGGACTGAAAAGTTCATTTGATCAGAAGCTGATCTGTTCTTGCTAGAGAGTACACTGGGTTCTAATTAGTCAGGGTTCAAAGACGCAGGAGCATCAAACGCAGTTCTGTTAGTTAAACAAAATATCAGAAATCAGCATAAACAAGCAACAGGATACAATTTAATAGTACTATTTCCTTTCAAAAGACCTTAATGGCTCTGACCGTATTTCCTTCGGCTAATCTGAATGTTTGCATTTTAACATGCTAAGGTACAGGGCACAGTGCAAAGCTGGGAAGAAAGCATCTCTGTTTGCTCTACCTGCATGGGTCGAGCTGGGCTGTGCTCAGATCCGACATGTGTGGGCGCAAAGGTGGCACCCGACTGTAGAACTAAAATTGAACAATCCTTCTGGTTAGACCCTGGCCTGAGCACCTGTGGCCAGCCAATCAGCAAGTAATTATGGAATCTTTATGTGAATGTAGAACTGACGTCAGTCCCCCAGAGGAAATAGTCAGTGGATGCAGTGACTCCCGTGCTGCAGGGCCCCGTGGGGAGCTTTGTTTGAAATCCCCAGGTGATTGGAGTACGAAGTTGTGGACTCTGAGGGTGTGAAGAGTTACCACTGATTTTCCAGAAGGTAGAGAAGAGTGTGAACACGCCAAGGAGAGACATAGCAGACACACACACACACACACACACACGCAGACTCTCCCAATGGAACATCTAGAGGTGAACCTGAGGTGGGAAACACATTGGTTGGGCAGTGTAAACCGAAGATGAGGCAGCAGAGAAGAAGACACAGGCAAGCTTGAAGACATAGTCAGTAAACACAGCCCAAAATGAATCAGAGAAAGAAAAAAAAAAAAAGATGGAGGAATAATGGATAGAGCACCAGTGAACTGTCAACATTTATAATAACAGAACCATCTGAGTGTAATGTTAGAAGATTCAAACAGCAGACGTGTTGATATGTTCAAAAGCACAATAAAGCAGTCTGAGATTATGTCAGTAAATTCAAACTGCAGGCACCTATGTAGAATGAAAAGTGATAGCCTCTCTCCTCAGGCTGGGCCCATGTTTTTCCCCCTCTGTGACTATCGCTGGCACTAGTGTCCCTTTCAGAAAACTAAATATCTACTTATTTGCGAGACATCCCAGACTCCAGGCAAGCTGTCCAAAAGACAGCACTCGGAACATTAACTGCAGTTCTCCAATGCTGGGAAGCCCTAAACACGTTTCCTCCTATGGCCTCAGAGGAGCATCATGGACCATAATTGATACCACGAAAAAGAAGGGTTCCATGGAACAGGAAGGTTAGGAAATCTTGAGGACAACAAAACCATGTGGGATTTGCTATTGGTGTTTACAGCAAAGCTTCTGAACCTGATCCAGGACAGGGCCAGGGAACCCAAAGTCATGTCCTAAGTCTGTGGCTGCAGATTGACTGCAGCTAGTGGGGACGGGAGAGAGGAGGCTGGCTAGGCTTGCTGAGCAGGGTCTAAGAAAGACCCTGTTCTGGGCAGTTCTGGAGGCAGATGAAGTCCACACATGGAGGGAACTGCCTGGGAGACTGGCATGGCTAAAGAGCTAGTTAATTCAAAGAGAGAAGCTTGCTGGGAGAGGGGTTGACTCAGCAGTAGGTGCAGTTAGAGGAAAATAAACAGTGGAATGTGAAGAGGTAGGCTGTGCATGGGGACTCAACAGAAAGAAGCAAGAAGGTTTGGGAGTCCATTTCCAAAAATGGGACAGTAGCCAACACAGAGCCAGATAGCTCTTTCTTTGCTGGTTGGCATAGTGGTCCTGTCCACATTCCTCAGCATCACCCTCTGGCATCAGAGCAGGACAACCTGTCACTAGTATTTGCTGAACACTTGCTGTAGTTCTTCTGTGCGTTTGATGAGAAATAACCGATTAACTTCTCACTAACATCCTGGAAAATAAGTATACATTTCACCCTCAGACTTCCTCGGGAAAACTGAGGCACAAAGAGGTAAGGTCACAGCTTATACATGACAGAGATGACACGGGGCACTCTAGTTTTTCTACCATGCCCACTTACCACATTATCAAAATTGAAAAAAAAAAAAGAAAATAAGGATTCATAGCACAGTGAAAGTGATCCATGAAATATTAGAATATTTCCTTCCTGAACATAACAATTTTAGGAAGCACTCAATAGAGGTATTTCTTGAATAAACATTTTACAATCTTAACACAGCTAATACTTCTTAAGTACTTGCTATGTACCAGGAAGTGTGCAAATCTTTTACATGCTGCATCTTAAGCTCACAACCTTGGGTTGGCACTCGGATGATCTCTTTCCAGGTGAGGAAGTTCAGAAGGAACGGATTTGAGCTTTACAGCCCTAGTCACATAGTTAATCGTTGAAGGAATCAGAGGAGGCATTGACCTCTGTCAAAAGCCAGGGGCGGTTAGCGTAGTTGTTTTTCTCATCACCGTGACAGAAAACCTAACAAAAGCAACTTAACAGAAAGGAGGGGTGTCTTCTGGCACACGGTTTGAGAATATATACTGCATTGTGGCAAGGAGGCAGAAATGGCTTGTGGCTCTGAAAGCGAGAATGTGAGGAGGCTGGTCACATTGCTCCCACAGTCAAGAAGCATGAGGAAACTTGGGCTGGGGGTGGGGATGTGGCTCTGTGGTGGTTTGAATGTCAAACATCCTCATATGTTTGGCATTAAGCCTCAGCATTCCCCATTGTGGTCTGTAGGGGGTGGAACCTTGCTGGAGGAGGCGTGTTACTGGGGTTAGGCCTTGAGTTTTATGAGTCCATTCCCACTGGGTGTTCAGAGCTCCTCCCTGATGTGTGGAGATGTGAAATCCAGCTCTCTTCTCTTGCCATACTTTCTCCTGCCGTGATGAAACTTCCCCTTGGAAGCGTAAGCTTCTTCATAAGCTGCTTCTGGTGTTTGTTCCAGCAACAAGAAGGTAACTGCTACAGGCCATGTTCCAACACATGAGCACAGGGGAGACATTTCACATCTAAACCACAACAGTTGACAAAGCAATTAAATGTCAGAATGGTTCTTCTTTGCAGAGTGAGGTCACATGGGGAGCGGATTGGGAAGCAGAGAAAAATACAGATACAGAATGGGAGGCAGCAGACATGGGCAGTGGTATACCCAGTGTGCATAGCAAACCGTCCCCAACCTTAAATGGCTTAAATTGGTATCAGTTTGTTATCTTTTTTTTTTAAAATAATTTTATTTATTTATATATTTATTTGAGTAAGAGAGAGAGGAAAAAAAAGCAGAGAGAGAGGGAGAAGAGAGAGAGAGAGAAGCAGATAGAGAATGGGCGCACCGGGGCCTCCAGCCACTGCAAATGAACTCCAGACGCATGAGCCATCTTGTGCATCTGGCTTACGTGGGTCCTAGGGAATTGAACCGAGGTCCTTTGGCTTTGCAGGCAAGCGTCTTAACCGTTAAGCCATCTCTCCAGCCCCCAGTCTTTTATCTTTTATATCCACGTTCATGTTGTCGTTAGCCAAAAAGTTGAGGGCACTAAAGGAGCCTCACTCCTAGCTGGCAATCATCATGGCTGTTGGCTTGCACCTTGGTTCTGCTCCACGTGGCCTCTCATGTTCTGGTAGGCTTGATTGGGCTCCCCTTTTTTGTGTGTGCATGTGATGTGCATGTGTGTTTATGTGTGTGAGTACGTGTGTGTGCATGTGGGTGTGTGTGTGCGCATGTGTGTGCATACCTGTGTGCATCTGGACGGCAAAGGTTGATGCTGGGTGTCTTCCTCAATCACTCTCCTCTTTATTTCACTGAGGCAGGGTCAGGCACTTGAGCCAAGATCTCACCAGTTCAGCTAGTCTAGCTAGCAAGCATGGCCTGGGAAATCTCCCGTCTCTACCTCCAGTAGGCTGAGGTTATAGGCTGAGTCCAAACTCAGGTCATCAAGTTTGCATGACAAGCACTTTACCATTGGAGTTTACATCCCCATCCCCATGACTGGGCTTCTTTATGGCGCAGCGGACTCAACATCTGAGAAGATGAATAGCACAAGCCCCAAGGCTTCCTATTGCTCATGCCAAGCGGGTACAAAGACAGCCTGGCTTTAAGAGGGAGAAGAAAGAGACACCATGTCCCGAGGGGAGCGGTTGGGGGTGTTGGAAATAAGCTGCACTGTGGTGCCATGTGGGTAACCATTCTCCACCCTGGGTTCGGGATGAACGGTACCCAGAAAGAGAATGGCGTTTGCACGGGAGAGAACAGGAAGTGTTTGCTTTCATTTCTGTCTTTTGATAAGAACTCTAAAGGATGTCAAGGCAACTTAGTATAAATTTGAATAATGAAACGAAGTTGTTTGGGGAGTGGTGATAAAGGAAACTCCAGCTTTTGTTGTTTTAATTCTGCAGGGTGATCCATTTTGTAAGTTCATAAAAAGAGTTGCAGAGTAACAAGCCCACATCCATAAAGTATTTAGAGCTCCTTGTGAGAACTCTATCAATATTAGAGTAATCATCAAACAGACGTTCAAGTGCCTTTAAGAGAAGACGGGAACTATTTTCTATCTGGAAGAATTATATTCTGATTTTCACGGAATTGCCAGGATGATTTGTGCTAATCAACTTCACCCACTCCTCTTGGCTAGGAGCAGAGTAAGAGCTTCTCCAAGGTAGTAATTTACAGCGGCTTTGTTGGCCAGGGAAGACTCAGAATCTTCTTTCCAGGGGTCCTGGAAGGGTCTGCCTCGGGTCTGGCTTCTTTCTGCCCTTGAGGTCCCCTGCTAAGGGCAGAGGGGCAGGCTCAGCAGGGGAACCCTGCTTGTGAAGGAGGAAGGGATGCCTTCTTAACACACAGTGCCTTCTGTCTCACCACAGGGACAGCCAGCTAGAGGTGGGGCCCTTCTCAACTTCATGTCATGTAGTTGACTGACTGATGGTGAAATTAAGTAGCACACGGTACCCACGTGGCAGGTCTCAGTGAGCTCCGAGGCACCAGACGGAGGGACCTGTAAGATATCCAAGGACCTGCAGCAAGAATTAGTCCGATCTAGGGGGAAAATACCCCTTGTCTTCTGGAATTAAATAAAACCTAGCTTCCTGGAATGCCACTCTTACGGATGTGCCATTTGCTTAATCCAGTAAATACTTGAGTGGCACCATTCCCTGGGCACTGTGCTAGAAATGGAGACCTAGCATTGATCAAGCTGATCAACATCCCTGCTGCCCTAGAGCTTCACTGAATATTCCAGGAGGGGGAAAGGGGATGTGGAAAGCGTTATTCTAAGGAGACCAGAGTTTGGCAGGTTGTAGTAGCAAGGACTGCCCTGGGGGTCTCAGAGATGGGCAAGCCACCCATGGGACCTGGTTAGAAGTTTAGATTTTCTCATGAGTCTGATGAGAGGTGCTGTGGAAGAGTTTGAATGGTAGGATATTCAGAGTTTTTTTTTTTTTTTTTTTCTTTTCTGTTGTGTGGAGAGGCCAGAGAGGGCCCTGAGGAGAGGGGCACTAGTAACCAGCAAGTGCAGAGCTGGGTCTTGTGAGACTCTGGCTGGCCTAGGTGGTTATGAACAAAAACAGATTTGGGGGAATATTGTAAAGTCTGCATTCATTTCAGCCATGAAGGTTGAGCATGCCGAGTTTTATAAATTACCTGGGGCCTGTGGCCCAGATTTTGAGAGCTGTTGGGTCACCCCACCTTATCACAAGAGACAAGGGATGAAAATGGTGAGAAGCATTGCTCACAGAAAGTATTGGGTTAGGACAAGTAGATTCCCTCTGCGAAAAGAAAGATGAGGCAATTTCTCAACTTTATCTTTCCTTCCACTGAGCAGCTTCTTTGTGTCATACAGATTGTACTAGCTATAGCAGGATAATACGTTTTAACATCTGGCGGGGGTGAAGAGATGGCTTAGTGGTTAAGGCTGTTGCTTGCAAAGCGTAAGGACTCCTGTTCGACTCTCCAGGCCCCACGTAAGCCAGACAGACAAAGTGATGCAAGCACGCAAGGTCACACATGCACACAAGGGAGCGTACATGTCAGGCTCTTGATTGCAGTGGCTGGAGGCCCTGGCATGCCAATTCTCTTGTTCGCTCACTCTCTCTCTCTGTCTCTCTCTCTCTCACATTAAAAAAAAAGGCGAGTTAGTTGTGCTTGCCTAAAAAAAAATAATAATAATATCTGATAGGACAAGGTGCCTCTTATTTTTCTTTTTCTGAAGGTATTTCTAACTATTCTTGCTTTATTTATGCTTGAGCATAAATAATAATGCAACATTTGAAATGGAAAATTAAAAAGGGTTATAAACATTGTCCTAACAGCCCTTAGCTTCTGAGATTTCCTGAGTATCCACTACCAATGCATAGGAGCCCCATTGCCTCTCCCCCTTCAGCATAGACACAGGACTTGGTGTTTTATATTTCCATACATTTTACCCCCATTGAATGCTCATGCATGTGGAGCTAAGCAAACAGTAACCTAGATGTTTCTAAATTGTTTGTAAATGGTATTATAATTCACGTGTTCTGAATTGTGTTCCACTTCTGTTTACCTATCCCCTCCCCCTGTTCAATATCATGCTTGAGAGATTCATCTAAGTCAAGGCATGTTCTTCTAGTCCATTATTGACACAGCTGTGTGGCATTTTGTTGTATAATGGTATCACAGTTTGTTAATTTTCCTGTTGATAGGCATTTAGCTGGTACACAATTTTCTACCATGACGAATACTTCTGCTAACATTCTTGCATGGGTCCCCTTTGTGCATTTCTAAGAGTGTCTCTAGCTCCCTTGAGCTTGTTCTTAGGAACAGGATTGTTGGTTCATGGCCTATACACTTCTTCAGTATCATGCCCGTCTACCCCCCACCACCAAACACAGCCACTCATGTGGAGTGAGTGTTCCTGTTAGTTTTGCTGCTTGGATTCTAATTTTCCACTTTGATTTGGTCAAATTCATAGACTGATTTAGGATGAATAAAAAATTTTATGATGTTCAGATTTCTTAACTGAGACTATGCATCGGTGTCCTTTTCTTATGAAGTATGTCTTCAAGTATTTTATCTTTTTGTTAAAAATGGAATTTTCCTTTCCCTTGATATCTCCCAACTGTTTTTCTTTGGTATGTGTAAAAAGCATTGCTTTCTATATATTATCTTAATAACCTGTCCTTTTGCTGTTTAGAGCAGATTGCCAGTTGATTATCTCAGGCTTGCCAGGTGTATGATTATATTAGCTCCTAATGTTGACTATGTTTGCTTTCTCCTTTCCAATTCATATATCTAATTGTCTAGGCTAATTGCTTTGCCTGCTGCCCCACACCAATGTTCAGTAACAGTGGTAAATGTGACATTTTTATCTTGTTCCTAATTTTGATGGGGAAAATTCTGCTGTTTATCCATTAAGCATTTTGGATAGAAAAAGGTGTATTTCACCAAGGCAGAAATTATACATCTATTTTTATTTCATTGAAGTGCTTTTTACGCGAAATTGTCATTGAACATTATGTTCACTGAGATGCTTAGGCAATACTTTGCAACTATTAATTTGGTTAATTATGTTATTGGTTGTCTAATATTGAACCATCCTTGCCGTACAGTGAACCCCACTTCGTCCTTCAATGGATTGAAGTTGCTGGAATTTTGGTCAATAACATATCTACGACTTTTGTATTGGTATTCATTCCACAGGCATGTCTGAATGTTGGAGAACAGAGCATGAATCAGCCTGGAGTCTTCCATTTATACACTTCATTGCACACACTAAGCACCACTTCCTGTCATGAAGCATGTCATCTCGGGTAGTCTGTTTGTAGCCCCTGGGAATTACTGTGCATGCAGCCTCCCACTGTAGCGAGTATCATTCTCTTTTCAGCCAGGCTTTTGTGAGCATAATAAATGTGTTTTGGAGAACTGTGATGTGATTCCCGCCGTCCAAGCAGGTCCTTTCTCCCAACCCTTTACCTGCGCTTCTTGCTTTTTCATAGAAGTGCTTCCTTGTACCTCAGCAGGGTTCTTTCTCAGAGTTGGACTTATGTGGAAGATATTTGAATCTGGGAGCGAACTTTTCCAGACAAAGGATGGTTTCATTAAAGTTAAACTATTCCTCCTCATAGGCTTGAAAGCAAGCGATGGACTGCCTAATGTTCTTGCCAGGGTTGTGGGTGTGGCGTTTCCTCTCACAGCTCCCCACCAGTTGTCACAGTTCTTGAGTTCCTGGAGTCCCTTCCCAGAAACACATCTTGCTGACCTAGGCCCAACAAAAGGGCAGTTACTTCTGTAGGATTTTTAGACTGACTGCATATTTGCACAAGGGGTACCAGTAACAGGTTAACTCTATTAAGAAGAGGTCTCCAAATCTATTTGCATGAGAAAAGAGAACCATGAAACATTTTCACAGGAGAAAGCAACTGCCTATCAATCACTCTGTAGGTGACCCCTCAGAGAACAAAGGGAAGTTGGTTTTTTAAGTCAAGTGTTTGTAAGTCAGAGATTTCCAGTTCATGGGACCTCTCTTGGTGGGAGGCTTTTCTTTCTCTTTTTCTTCCTGATGGACAACTTAGGTTTCATTTGTTTTTAATTTCTTGCTGGCTCCTAGCATGTCTGTAAGTCTCTATTCTATGTTTGTTTTTTTTAAATCCCCTCTTTTAAATTCCCACTTTCCTCAATTGGCCACTGCTCTGTCCACCCATCCATCCTTCCCTCCCTCCCTCCTATCTCTTGGTGTGTAATTTGTTTGCAGTCAGGTTGTCTCTTTGATTTACTGGACCTCTTCTCTGCAGAATTATAATAAATGGATTGCTTTGCTGAGCCCTTGCTCGTTCAGCACCGTTTGCTCAGACTGGGTCAGGCCCCTTGCAAACAGGGGATGTGGACAGCCTGCACAAAAGCTCTTGCTCACGTACACTATATCAGCTCTCTGCATCTTTCTCTAGTCAAATATAATGAAAAATCTCAAGTTACCCATCTGACAGCCAATTAAGCTCAAGAACCACGGAGGAAGGGATGGCCCCAGGACAGGCCACTTCCCTACAGTGCAGCCCTGGGTGCTGATGGTCTCCAAGGGATAAAGATTGTTCTGATTACAGACTTAATTAGTTGTATAATTAGCAAGTGTAGGCCCATAAAACCTCTGTGTGTGTGTGTCTCTCTGTGTGTGTGTGTTTGAATCCAGAATACTCATCAAGAGTGTAAACTTGAATTGTGTTAACTGGAAGAGGCATGAACAAATGGAGGTCATTCATACGCCACTCTGCGTCAAACGCTACAATGTTTTCCCTTTGCATGGAGGAGAAAGTGGGAAAGCAAGCCAATAGTCATAAATCCACAGGAGGAACCACATCACATGGCTTACAATGCCCAGCCTGCTTGCTCTCCCACCTTCTCCTCAGTGCAAGCACACACTATCCCCACCCTAGCCTCCCACAAATGCCCACTCCCAGAGCCTCCCTCTCACTCAGAAGCACCTGATCCCTGGGCCTGACTAGGGCTTTGGAACCACGTTGTCTCTTCCTGACAGACAGTACACAGAGCTCTCACTGCTTTTCCTTCATCAGCCCCCTTCTACTCCTCTCTCTAATCCTGCCCTCAAGCCGCTTTTAGGAAATAGCCTCATGATCTCCCTCATTTCCACACTGCTGAACTTCTCCACGGCACTGGTTGCATTTGGACCAGTCCTTGCAGGATGTCTGTCGGTCTGTCTTTCCAGATCATAAGGTCCATGAAGGGTGGCCTTATGCCTGCTATATTCTGGACTTTATCCACAGCCCTGGCATAGTGCCTCGTGAAGTGGCACAAACTGTGGGCTGAGCCAAATGAGGGAAGAAAGGAATGAAAAGGGCAGCGGTGTCCTTCTTCCATCAGGCGCTGGGAGCTCTCTTTAATTTGTTTTCTCTGTTTCCCACCCTCTTCACATGCCTCCTTTATTCCTGAGTGTGTGGCTTAATTTCTCCCCACTTGGCAGGCTGAGTGTGTGCTGGTTTTTCCCTCACTAGAGCAAGAGACACGGAGAACTGGGCTGTATACTTCCAGCTTGGTATTCCCATAGCACAGTGTACGTGGGGTTTGCACTGTACTCGGTGCCCTGTGGGTGGCCTTATCCTGACGTGCCCTGGGATGCAGAAACACTTGCCTGGCATCTCCCTGCTCCCCAGTTCAGGTTCAGCATGCAGTGGTTTGTGGGATGAATGAAGACTTGAACTGGAAGTGAGATCATTGTGCCTCGAGACTGCCACTCTCCTCACCTGAAGCCCCTTCGCATGGTGGAGTTTGAACTTATTGATACAGACATGTAAACCCACCTTCTAAGGGATGTTGGGTTCATTCCCTAGCCTCCAGGAAATGTCGCACCTGCTGTGTGCATGTCCTGGGGCACATGGTCTCTGTACTGTTCTTCTCCCTGATTAATCATGCCTGGATATTGGTTTGGTTCTGTCTCTGGAGTCTGGCAAGTGAAAGAAAGTTCTGGAAGAACACTTATGAGCCCTGGAGCAAAAGCTATGGTGTGAAATATCAGCCAGTGACTGCCCCCAAACTCTTCGTGGTGGGCTTTTCAACCCTCATTCCTTAGCCTTGTGTTTTGTGACGGTGCTAGTCACAGAAGGCAGGATTTCCTCTGCATCCCCCTACGTCCACCCCTGATCTGCAGAGCCGACTGCTTTGTCCCCAGAAAACGCCTCCTTTTGATCGTTTTATTCCCCTAACTGATGTTTCCCCCTCCCTCTAGTTTCTCATTTTCTTTTCCTCCCTGGGAAGGAAGAATGGTGGCTATTGCAGTTTGGTCTCTTCTTGTTTAAGTTCAGTAACTCTCCAGCAGCTGAAGGCAGCGGACAGCCTTCAGCCTTCAGCTTTTGCAAGAAGAAAGGCTCTTCCCTGTGTACAGCCAAACCTTCTGTTTCCGTAACGGGTCCTGTCTGTCCGGGGGGTCTGCAGTCTAAGAGGGGAGATGGGGTAGTTCGAATATGAGTATGAATGCATGTCCTCATAGACTTGTGTTTAATGAAAATTGAGCTTGTAGCTTCAGCTCTTTGCAGGCAGATTCCTGCTATAGGGGGTGTGTCAGTGTGTGTGGGGGGCGTGGATCTGAATTCCAGCCCAAAGTTATGTGCAGAGGGCAGTTTGAGCTCTGGGATTTCTGTCTGCTGGCTGCTTGTCTGTGTTTGCTTGCTGTTTTTTTTTTTTTTCTCTCTCTCTCTCTCTCAGTTTGGATGTATGGAAATAAACAAGTTCTTCTGTCACTGATGGAACTTTCGCTGGATCTGTAAGCCTGAAATAAATTTGTTCCTCCCCTAAATTGTGTCTGGCTGGATGTCTGTCCCAGGAACGTGGAGCTGATTACAACAGGTGATTTAAAAGAAGTCAGTGCAAAATAGGAGTCTGCGTTGGGAGCGCCCTTGGTGTCCTGTCTGCCTTGCTTGCTCCCTGCTGCACTGGGGACCTTGGGCTGCAGGCATTTCCTAGCCTACCTTACTGTGTTTCCCGTCTATTTCCTGGCTCACTGGATGCCCTGTAAGTGTGGCACCTTGCTCAAGCACAGAGAATCCGGGTTCAGATGGACGCAGGGGTGTTTTTGCTGCCAGTGCAGGCGAGTATCAGAGAGCGAGTGCCTGCTCCTCTGACATGATATGCAGAGAGAAGATGAGCTCGGGGAAGAATCGTGTCTGACTGTTACCAATGCATTTTTTCCACAAAAAAAAATATAAGAAAGTTCCATCTTTGAAGTGGAAATTTTCCAGGCTTGGATGAAGCTGAAAGGTAAAATGCGGTACTAGGACCTTTTGTGTGCAGATACAAGACCTGAAAACACGCATTTTCCCCATTAAACACGCTCGAATATCTGTCTAGTACTCATGTAAGTAAGGCTGATTCCGTCATTCATAAGCTCTAAGAGGAAAAGCCACACGAATGTTAAGCAGGGCAGCCTGAGTTTCTATTCAAGTTTAAACTGCCAGGGAAGGTGGGCTGAGAACAGAGGCCTTTCCAAGGGATGGGCAGGGAAAGGGGATGTGGTACAATTGAAATCCAAATCAAAAAGAGCGTGAGGCCCTTCATAAGGCTTCCCTCTTTTTTTTCTCTTGTGTTGATAGGAGCAAGTCCCAATGTGTACAGCCTTAGCCAGGCATTTTTACACCAAAAAGAAAGCAAGCAAGAAAAAAATGAAAGAAAGAAAGAAAGGTTTGATGTTGAGGTGGGGTTTGGACAGAATATTCTTGACTACTTCTTCAGCTTGCTTCTGGGTGACTGGTCCTGGGAAGTTCTAGCAGGATTTCTGGGAAGTTGAGGGTACATGGGCATGTCAGTGGAGTAGCAGGCCCAGTACTGTGCCACAGCCAGGGGCATAAGCTAAGAGATGCCACTCACATCTCCTCATTGCTACGGGCCTGCAGTGCCTCCATATAACCTGCAGAAGTGGGCTGGAGAGACGGTTTAGTGGTTAAGGTGCTTGTCTGCGAAGCCTAAGGACCCAGGTTCAATACCCCAGTACCCATGTAAGCCAGATGCACAAGGGGGCACATGTATCTGAAGTTGGTTTGCAGTGGCTAGAGGCCCTGGCATGTCCATTGTTAATCTCTCTCTCTCTCCCCCCCTGTCTTTCTCATAAATAAGTAAATAAAATAACCTGCAGAAGTCACCGTAGGGATGTGGCATTGGTCTTTTACCTGTGTCTCTGGATGCTGAGCTTATTCGAGCTTTCCCCAACTCTGCCTTCCGCTGCTCATCCGTGACCTGGCACACTGAGTAAAGGTGCCTCGTCAGCGCAAGGGTGGTCATAAACCTTCCTTGCAGTGTTACTGAGGTTTCAGAGACACTGATACCAAAGCTGAACTGCCAACAGTCATAGATCTTGTGGTTGGGGATAGTACTGTTGTTATTATGATCATCATTATCTCTACCCCACTGTAATGTCACCCATTGATGAGCTTTCTTCACACCAGAAGACTTAATCATTCCATCCTTTGTCAAAGGCCAGCCTCTTCCCTGTTGGCCCCCCTGAGCTTGTAGGTCTTTGCCCAGAACCCTAACAGAGTGAACTCCCTCCATCCCATTCCCTGTAACCTAAGGCATTTGCTCACCAGTTCCTGGAGTATCCAGCTCAGAGGGCAACCTCACCTGGGCACACTTGCTAGAAACTACCACAGGTTTGGGATTGGCACGCGTGGCAATCTAAATGTTCAGCTACCAGCTGCCACCATCCTCAGGACGAAGTGCCAGGGCCCAACAAGATCCTGTGATCTTGGACTCCACCGAGCTGAGGTTGGAGGAGGACCAGCCTGAGGGCTCAGCCTCCGTATGGGAGAAGGAGAAGTCAGACGGGGTAACTCCTCACGTGCTCCACACATGTCATCTGTCTAGTTACCAGCTGGGATGTCCCAGGGTGGGAACCTGAAGCCACCCAGGGTAGTAAGAGGAGGGCCTGGGTCTTCAGTGAGTCAGCTGCACCTTGGAGGGTTTTTCTTTTTGCTTCTGTTTTTGAGGCAATATTTCATGCAGCCCAGTAAAGTCTTGGACTCGCTAAATAGCCAAGGATGACCTTGAACTCCTTATCTGGGGGGAATTTATTGAAACCACGAGGGTCACAATTTTCCTAGATCCCCTCCCACAACCACATTTAGGTCAGGGAACCCAAGGGCACAAGCCAATCTCCTCAGCAGTATTATTACTCAAGCATCCTTTTCTTCTTGGTTGACTCATCATCCTGATGGTTCTAAAAGGTTCCAGCTTTTTTTTTTTTTTTTTTTTTTTTTTTGATGTGGGGATCTTTGAGGGGCTTTGGCATCTGCAAATGGGTGTCCCAATCTAGCCACTCCCTAGCCTCAGGCCCACTGACAATGCCTGTTTTGGATATCGGAGAGGGGCGCAAATATGCATGGGCAAAGGAGAGGATCCAGGCAGCAGTCTCTATGCAGGGGCACTGGCCACTGCTGGCAGTACCAGCCAGCACAGGAGAACGTTGGGTCGGCCATACACAGGTTACGTAAGGTGCTGCTGAAGACTCAGGTGAGCCGGATTTTCAGACAATAGGTTGATTTCCCCGCAGGACTTTTGTGGCCATACTCAGGCAGAGCGCAGAGTGGCATTTCCTATGGCAGAATGCCTCCGACCACCCACTCTGAAATAACTAGACCCCTCACCCCATTCCATTGCAGTGTTGGCTGACGCCGTGAATGGATGATGGATGAATGGCCACTTCTCCCTCTGGGGCTTTTTATTCTCCCCCCTCACAGATCCTCCTTCATCTTGGCCTGAAAACCCCAGGATTGGCTACAAAAGGAAGACTGGCACTGCTTTTGGGCACTAGCCCAAGGGGCTGTGTCTGCAGTCTCTCCAAGGGGGAGACATCTTGCTGCTCTGGCAGCCGGAGCTCTCGGTGCCGTGATCAAGGGAGCGTCCGCAGAGCCTCTTCCACAGGCCCTTCCTGTTCCCATGCTGAGCCGGAACTGCACATGTGGCTCAAGGCTGGACACCCTGTGTGCTGGACCCCTGGCCATCCCGTGGGTAGTCATGGCTCCGTGACTCTCTGGTTAACTGTGCAAAGGCAAATTGCTGCGTCTCTCGTGCTATCTGGGATGGACTGAGGATACTGTGGGTGGCTGAAGGAGTGTGAGTAAGTGGATAAGTGGGTGAGTTTGCTGGAAGGGGAGAAGAATAACCATGTATGCGCGGAACAGTTTGTGATCCTGGATTATCAACTTCATACCCAGCTTTCTATCAGTCAGTCTCTCACACTCACCATTCCAAGTAGTATCTTGAAAATGGCTTCGATGACAGCCCCATGTTTTTTTTTTTTTTTTGTATGTTTATGTTCTGTGTGTCTATGTGTGCTTCTGTGGGGGGGGGGGATGCATATGTTGTGTGTGGGTACATGTGCATATATGTGTACCTGTGCATGCATGCCAGGGGTCAATGTCAGGGGTCTACCTCCACGTTCTTTGAGACAGGCTCTCTCATTGGACCTGGTGCTCACCAATTTTGCTAAGCTAGCTAACAAGTATGCCCCAGGAATTCCTTATCTCAGCTTTCCACATGCTGGGATTACAGGTGCATGCCACCGTACTAGGCAACATCCCCATTTATTACTATTATTATTTTAGAGAGAGAGAGAGAGAGAGAATGAATTGGTGTGCCAGGGCCTCAGCCACTGCAATCGAATTCCAGATGCTTTTGCCACCTAGTGGGCATATGTGACCTTGTACTTGCCTTGGCCTTGTGCATCTGGCTTAACTGGGATCTGGAGAGTAGAACATGGGTCCTTAGGCTTCACAGGTAAGTGTTGTAGTGGTTTGATTCAGGTGTTGCCCATAAACTTAGGTGTTCTGAATGCTAGGTACCCAGCTGATGGATTTTTGGGAATTAACACCTCCTGGAGGGAGTGTGTTGTTGAGGCCTGTTTATGGGTGTCATAGCCAGTTTCCCCATGCCAGTGTTTGGCACACTCTCCTGTAGCTATTGCCCACCTTGTGATGGCCAGGGGGTGATTTCCACCCTCTGCTCATACCATTGTTTTCCCCTGTCATCATGGAGCTTCCCGTTGAGCCTGTCAGCCAAAATAAACCTCTTTTTCCCACAAGCTGCTCTTGATTGGGTGATTTCTACCAGCAATGTGAACCTGACTGCAACAAGTGCCTTAACCACTAAGCCATCTCTCCAGCCCAACATCCCCATTTTTAAATATGTTACTTATTTATTTGCAAGCAGAGAGATGCAAACAGAGAAAACAGAGTATGGTCACACCAGGGCCTCTAGCCACTGCAAACAAACTCCAGATGCATGTGCCACTCTGTGCATCTGGCTTATGTGGGTACTGGGGAATCAAATCCAGGTCTTTAGGCTTTGCAAGCAAGCACCTTAACTGTTGAGCCATCTCCCCAGCCCCAACATCCCTATCTTTAGATGGTAAGATTCACTTGATCTCAGTGGCACTGAACGCCCATGGCAGGGCTGGGCAGGACTGTGCAGATTTCTAGCCAGTCTCCATTGGTCTTTTTCCTGCTGACCACATCATCTAAAATCTGAGCCTCACGTCATGACGGGATTCATCTTCTGTCTATGCTTGGCAGTGGGCCAGCCTGGATGCTCCCTACTCCCTGGCAAGTGACTGCGAAGTCTGCACACGAGCAGGTGATGTGGGCCTCGGCACGATCTGTAGTTTTGGAAGCGAGCTTGTGTTTTCTAGGCGCCCATCTGTGGGAGGAGAGCAATATCTGCACAGGCTCTGTTTGCTTACGGAGGAAGAGACGGCTGTTCGAATGGAGACGCCTGCCCTCTGGGGTGTGTCAGCTCGTTTCCAAGTGGAGAAGTTCCAGAGCTCCTGAGACTGTGGAGCCAGCCCTCATGGGCCCAGGAACACCTTGATGCCCCATTTCCTTGTTGGAGGAAGCTGTGCAGAGGGGGCACCTGTGCCACATACATTCCCAGAGCTCAGGACTTGGGGCATAGTCCCAGCAGACTCTGGTACCTGTGGCAGGGAGGGCACTGGTGGGCAGCATGGTCTTGAAGAGGCCATGCTTCGGTTCTGGATAGTCTCCCAGTAGATGGTAGATGAAGACACTCTTGAGCCGGGCGTGGTGGCGCACGCCTTTAATACTAGCACTTGGGAGGCAGAGGTAGGAGTAGCCATGAGTTCGAGGCCACCCTGAGACTACATAGTGAATTCTAGGTCAGCCTGGGCTAGAGCGAGACCCTACCTCAAACAACCAAAATAAATAAATAAAGAAAGAAAAAGAAGACATTCTTATTTGCTGCTTCAAACTTTCTTTTTTTTTTTCGTAATTTATTTTTATGAGAAAGTTAGAGAGAGAAAGAGAGCCTGCAAAAAACTATTGGCACACCAGGGCATCCAGCCACGCCCCTTGAACTCCAGAAAATGTGAGCCATATTGTGCGCATGTGCGACCTTGTACGCTTGTGTCACCTTTGTGCATCTGTCTTATGTAGGACCTGGAGAGTCAAACATGGGTCCTTAGGCTGAGCAGGCAAGCACCTTAACTGCTAAATCATCTCCCCAGCCCAGCTTCCCACTTTCTTAGTTTCCCTTGGTGTTGGTCTTTAGGGCAGCAGAAAAGGAACATCTTCACGCCGTTGCAGAGGCTCACAGGTACTTCCTAGGCATTAAGAGTAGAACAAAAAACCCATCTTGGATCCATGATACATGAAGTCCATCTTCACCATCATCCTCAGCCACAGGAGTCCAGGGATTGTGAAATGTTTCTGTTCTGCATGTTCTTGGCACAGTGAGGTTGTTTCTAACTGTGCCTGGCCTGCAGCGTTCATTACTCTTGTCATTTTTTCCCTGACATTCTTTTTTTAAAAAAAATATTTTATTTATTTGTTTCATTTTGAGAGAGAGAGAGGGAGGCAGACAGAGAGAATGGGCACACCAGGGCCTGCAGCCACTGCAAACGAACTCCAGATGCATGCGCCACCTTGTGCATCTGGCTAACGTGGGTCCTGGGGAATTGAACCTGGGTTCTTAGGCTTCTCAGGCAAGTGTCTTAGCTGCTGAGCCACCTCTCCAGTCCCTTATATTCTTCTTCTTCTTCTTTTTTAAACCAGAACATCACATAAGTTTCTTTCAGATGTAACAGTAATGTTAAAATTGACAAGTTTAATTCTGAACTGCACCAAATAAGCTTAGCCATTTAAGTATTTTTAAAGTTTTCCCTTCAAAAACTGAGTGAGCTTTTGTTTTGCACCACCATACACCACTGTTTTCCAATAGTACTGTTATTGGAGGACTTTCAGTTAATGAGCAAACTGCTTTGAGATGCTTCAGAACTCTTTTCCTTTCCTCAAATGAAAACTAATCTGGGCAAATTACATATTGCATAGATTTCTCTATAGATTCTTTTCTTTGGAACATAAATGCAAATACCATGTAGTATAATTTTAACCTATTTGCCCTGCAGTGAAAACTGTTTGTCCTGAAGGAAAATATTAAAGTTTGAATTGAGTGTGTAGGCTCCCTATCACTACATTTTCTTTTTCCACAGTACTCCGTGACTTACCCTAAATTTTAAGTGTATGTAAAGGTCAGTTATCCTTCATCAAACTTGTATTAAATAATTCCATCCACTTACAGAAGAGGATGCTGTAGAAGAGGTAGAGGCTGGGCATTGCTCCATAATTCTATGAATCAGTAAAGACTCCTGTCCCATAGTTTTTTTTTTTGTTGTTTTTTTTTTGAGATAGGGTCTCGCTCTAGCCCAGGCTGACCTGGCATTCACTATGTATTCTCAGGGTGGCCTCGAACTCACGGCGATCCTCCTACCTCTGCCTCCCAAGTGCTGGGATTAAAGACGTGCACCACCAACCCAGCTCCCATAATTCTGGTTGTTTTTTTTTTTTTGTAAATGATAAAAATCTTTGAGGTAAAACAGTAGTTCTATTAACTGGAAGGCGATATCCCTTACATTACTTAGCAGACAACTTGTTCCCAGCTCTTGCGCACATCAGAATATTTTTCACTTGCTCTTCCCTCTGTCTAGAATGCTTTTCCCACACTTCTTTGGTGAGTAAACTCCTACTCACATGCTAATCCCTGCTCAAGCTCCCCTCATCCTCTTTTTTTCCCATAAGGCTGATGAAGTACCTTTCTAAGGACAGTATTTATTATGTCCTAAAGTTAATTTCTTCCCTGTTTTTTTTTTTTACCATGCCAAACATGTGCTTAAACATGGAGGTTTTTGGGGAGAAGGGCTTCCCATGCTGAGGACAGTCATGTCTGTACCTGGTGAGTTTTGGAGGTGGTGAGAGACTAACGGACCAGAGAGCGTGAGTTGTAGAAGTCGTTGCTCTCTAAGCTGGTAATATTGCGCTAGGATCAGGACCTTGGTTTGAATCAGGAACTGGTTGTAATATGTTATGAGGCTTTCCTTAGTTTCCCCGTCTGTAAATTATGATAAGAAAGCAATTCTCACAGATTGCCATGGGAACCACCAGAGGTGATGCAGGTAAAGCTCACAGCCTCTTGCATCATTTGCCCCAAGTACCCAGGCAGTCCAGAATACGGAGCCGGCCTGCCACCAGGCACAAGGTTCGTGTGAGGTGCTTGAACATGGAGGCTGGGATGGAGACTGACCTGGCTGAGAGGCCGAGGCCACTGGGAGCAGTGATGTTTCCCTTTCCCATCTCTAGATCTCCCGTGGGATCTAGGGCAGTGCATGCGATTACTGGCTGCTTCCTTCTTGTAAGTTGTTGAATAGACATGACCCCTTGGGATGCATTTTGAATGAGGGAGAGGCATGGTGAACGTGGTCTTTAAAGGAGAAGATCCCAGTGGTGGTGAGCTAGCGAGGGGGCCTGAGGAGTAGATGGAGGTAAGGACCTCAAACCTCAGAGACCAGGGTGTTTCAAACACACGTAGACTGCAGGCCTGCAGGATGTTATGGGGCCTCTTTCTCCTGCTTCCTGCTTGGACTAATGGGCCCCCAGGAGGAGGTAGATTTGAACATCGAGATGGACAGGAACATTCAGGAATATGAAGGTAAGCATGCACGAGTTGTGTCAGTGTATGGATATGGGGGTGTGTCTGGGGCTCAAGGGGTCATGAGTGTACACGAGTAAATATGTGTGTCCTTTTGTCTGATGGACCAAGCTGACCAGTTGACCTACCTCTATCCTTGTATAGTGTGTTATTCGGAATAGCATCATCATGTCAAAATGTGCAACTTAAAGGGAGGAATTATTTATTTACTTATTTTATTTTTTAATATTGTTATTTATTTATTTATTTATTTGAGAGAGAGAGAGAGAGAGAGAGGCAAATAGAGAATGGCTGTGCCAGGACCTCCAGCTGCTGTAAATGAACTCCAGTTGCTTGTGCCACCCTGTGCATCTGGTTTACATGGGCCCTAGGTTCTTTGGCTTTGCAGGCAAGTACCTTCACTGCTAAGACATCTCTCCAGTCCCATTTTGTTTTATAAAATATTTTATGTAGAGGGAGAGGCACATACAGAGACAGAGTGGGCACACTAGGGCCTCTAGTCATTGCACATGAAGTTCAGACACATGTGCCACCTTGTACATTTGGCTTATGTGTATACCGGGGAATTGACTCTGGGTCCTTAGGCTTTGTAGGAGAGCACCTTAACTGCTAAGCAATCTCTCCAGTCCCTATTTATTTCTTTTGTGTCATGGTTTTAGTCTGTAGTTCTTGGCTCTACTGCTTCTGGGCCCGTGGTGAGGCATAACACCATAGGAGTGGAAGCACGTGGCAGAAGCTACTGACCTCATGGTGGACAGGAAGCAGAGACAGAAAGCACAAGAAGAGGTCAGGGAATAATAGAGTCTCCAAGGACTTCCAGTGACCTGCTTTCTCAACCAAGCCCCATCTTCCACACTTCTACCACCTCTATAGTCTTCAGATTTCCAGTCCATCAATGAATTAATATATTCCTAAAGGTAAAGCTCTCATGACCCAGTCACATCCCAAAAGTTTTTCAGCTAAGCCCTGATATATGAGCCTGTGGATGACATTCCATATTCAGACTTCAGCACATAGCTTATGGTGGAATGAGGAAAAAGGACACTAACTAGATTGTTGTTGCTTGTAAATGTGGTGATTGGTCTAATGAGAACATCTAGGAATTCTTTGATAGTTCATGTAAGTACTTGGGGGCTTGAGCAAAGAAGCTCTCCAAAGCATTTTTTTACATGATTAGTCATAATTTTAAAGAATATAATTTAAATATTTTTACATAGATAAACATGTCATACCTTTTCTTGAACATAACCATAGCAGCATTATCATATGTAAGAATAATACTAACCCATGGTATCGTCAATTATTCAGTGTTTAGATTTCCTGCAGGGGCCATAATGCTTTCTTTTAATAGTTAATTTATTTAAATCTGGATCCAAACAAGATCTACGCATAGCATTGGGTAGATTTGTCTCTCACATCTTTCTTAACCTATGGGCTTCCCATTCTTCATGCAATTTATTTTATTTATGAAACAAGTTATGTGTCCTGTAGAGCAACCCAGAGTCTGTATTTGGCTGATAGTGTATCCCTGTAAGGTCAGATAACAGGTTCCTCTGTCTCTTGGGTGTTCGGCTGACTACCAGTTGGCCCTGGAGGCCTGAAAGAGTTTGGTTTGACTCAGTTTCTCCTTATATTCTCATCTACCGGGTTGGCAGCCTTCAGGGACTTACATGGGGAAGACCTTATATTGATTATGGCACCTTAGCTGCAGCTGCTCAGGGGAAGGGCAAGGGCCAGGGGCGGCGTCTCAGGCAAGTGGAACCGCAAGGTAAAGCTCTGATATGAGAAAGCATATCAGAAAGGGTCAGAGCTGAGCGCCGTTCTAAGGAGCATGGCACTACGGTGAAGGAGGACTGGATGGGGGAGGGAAAAAAAGAGGCAGAACTGAGCTGTGGGAACTCTAGCTGGAGAGTGGGGGCCGCGCCTGTTCCTCCCACTTAAAAGACTTGAGGGAGATTAAAAGAGATAGTGGATAGGAAACATTTAGCACTGGTTTCTTTGCAGTAGGAGTGAAGCAGTCAATGTCACCGCCATGGTGATGACAGGGAGGATGTGGAGGGGAAGGGGAAGGGAGCTCCCTCCCCACCATAACCCCCAGACCCATGGGAAGCCTTTGAAAAGCTTTCTGTGTGAGAGACAAATTGGATCAGATTTGCATTTGGGAAGCCCAGTCTGTCTGTGCGACGGAGAATGGCTACGGAAGGTGCAGACAATGGGATGAGACAACAGCTAAGGGCGGGACCAGATAGGGATCTTAGAGAAGGGAAGACTGTGGCTGTGGGTATGGAGATAAAAGGACTTAGGGGGAGAAAGACCAGTCACAGAAAAGAGGTGAGGGACAGCTGGAGAAAATGACATGAGGGTCTACAAGCTTTTAGACCGACTGACTGGCAAGAGGGTAGTGTTACCTGCTGAGACTTGAGGGAAGTCTCCCCTTTCAGGACCCAAGGATTCCAAAGCTCATGTGTACCCCAGTGCTTGCATATTTATGTACCTAGTGAATATGCACTTGCCTTTCTGTACTAATATACCCTATGCAGTAAAACAAAATTATTTTTAAAAATCAGATAAAGATGAAATAAACAGTATTTTCAAATCCCTTGCTATGATTAAAATGGCTTTTTAATCTCATTAGCTGATACAGCAAGTCAAAATATATAGTTAGGGGGAGACTCATCATTAACGATAGTGGAATGTATATCCATATTTCAAATAGGCTTCTTGATTATTTGATTTTTTTGCCAATTTTCTGTCAGATTTGATTAGACTCTCCTGGCTTTAGCTTTTCCTGCGCCTGATGAAGAGCTATAACTAGAGGCAGGGCAAGTGTTGGCAGCCTCAGGCTTGAGGCCTTATTCATGCTAGTGGTATTTGAAGTGTTCTTCTTGTACATTCCAAGGTTGCTTAGTTCATTTAAAAGCAAAATAAAAATTACTGTGTTGAGGATTGAACCCAGGGCTTTGCGCATGCTGGGTAAGAGCTGCACCACTGAGCTACCTCCCGAGCCTGGTTATTTCATTTCAAAAGAGTTTAATTTGGCCTAACCAAGTATCAGATCTGCAAGTACTCTTCACAATACATCAGCGAACTGGAATATGTCATGCTGAAAATGAACCTCACTGGGGTACTCTGCAGCCCTTCAGGGGGTCCTCACAGCTTGCTCTCAGGGCCCATGACCTTGATCATAGCCCAAAGTGAAGGCACCGGGGTCTGTCGGTCTCTCTGCCTGCATACTCAGTGAGCTTATTTTTCCTTTCATATTTTTTGATGTATTAAAAAGAAATAGGAATAGAAGTGTAGATACTCCACTGAGAACTCTGGCTTGTTCTGTGTCACAAAGTACACTGTGGGAGGCAATAGGGTAGATGAGGCTATGAGAATTGGCGGAGATCTTGCATTCCAGATACCCCTGCAGCTTAGGGGTCCTGGTTACCGCTGTTGGGAAGCAAAGATGGGTATGTGGAAAGGGGAGGGGCAGGGAAGAGGTGAGACTGTCATATTTAGACTCCCCAGTCCCCTTTGGCCAGCTTCAGATAGAAGCCCCCAACTTGTTAGAAGGCCTGCGGTGTGTTGGTACACACAATACCCATTGGCACATTTAGCAGGATGCTTGGTGATTGGAAATGAATCACGGGGCTGGGGACATAGCTCAACTGTAGAGTGCTTGCCTAGCGTGCTCGAAGCTGTGGGTTTGATCCCCAGCATTACATAAACCAGACACGGTGGCAGGTACCTATCACCCCAGCATTCAGCAGGCTGAGGCAGGGCAAATCAGAAGTTCAAGGTCATCCTCAGCTACATGGCTTATTTGAGGCCAGCCTGGGATACATGAGACCCTGTCTCAAAAAATTGTGGGCTAGCGAGATGGCTCAGTGAATAAAGCACTTGGCATACAGGGTGAGTACCTGAGTTTGGATCCCTAGAATCCTTCTAAAGCCAGATGTTATAGTTTATGGAGCCTAGGAAAAGAAGGGCAGCAGAAGCAAGAGAATCACTTGGAAGCGTATGGTTCAGCTATCCCGGCAAACACAGTGATGAACAACAGGAGACCCCCTGCCTCAAACAAGGTGGACGATGTGGACCAACACCTGCAGTTGTCCTCTGGTCTCCACATACTTGCCTTGACATGTGCACACTTCCACTCGTACACATGCACACACATATCCCACACACAAAACATGCCTCCCCAAAAAATGAATCAAATGAAACCTGTAGCCGTTATCTCCCTATTGCTGGGACCGAACACCCAACCATTAGCATCTTACGGAAGGAAAGGTTTTTATTTCAGCTTAAAGTTTAAAGGGGAAGTTTCGTCATTGTGGGGGAAGTATGGCAAGAACAGACAGAAGGGTGTCGCATCTTGTCACATCAGCGGTGGAGGAAGTAGGGAGAGTGAGCTAGCTAAGCGCTGGCAAGTGGGGCTGGGTTATAAAATCCCAAGGCCCGCCCCAGTGACACACCTCTTCCAGCAAGGCTCCACCTCTCAAAGGTTCCTCCAGCTGGGGATCAAGTATGAGACTCAATCCCAAACACGTGAGGCTACAGGGGACATTTTACATTCACTCTGCCACAGGAACATTCCTGCTCTTTCTGCGTTGAGAAGTCTAGTACTTCCCACTGCCCACTCCCTCTCAGACACTCCTTTCTCACCCTGTTGGAGTTGTATTGTGCAGAGTTGGGTCCCGAGCAACCTGCAGAGATGGTGTTGTGGTCGGCTTTGCATTGCTGGCACAAAGCACCCAACCAAGAGCAGCTTATGGGAAGAAAGGTTTTATTTTGGCTTTACCAAGCTCCATGATGGCAGGGGAAAACAGGGCACGAGCAGAGGCTGGACATCACCACCTGGCCTACATCAGGCGGACAACAGCAACAGGAGAGTGTGACAGATAGCGGCAAGGGGAAGCTGGTTACGACACCCCTAAGCCCACCCTTCCCCAAACACACCTGTGACAAGGTTCAATTCTCAAATTACCATCAGCTAGGGATCAAGCGTTCAGAACACATAAGTTGATGGGGGACACCCGAATCAAACAACCACAGGTGGGGAAGCAGGGAGTAGATGAACCAGGCGAAGCTGGCAGGAAAGAGACTTGTGGGGTTGTTTAAAATCGCTGTATTTTCATCTCGTTACTATTCCGTTGTTGCCAACCCTGAGTCCCAAGGAGGATGATGGGTACTTTTCACTCTCGCGCTGAACAGTTCTCTGTAGACCCTATCTCAGCAGCAGCCGAATGTGCCTGGGAAGGGAAAGGCCTGGGAGGATTAAGGGCCTAATTGGTTGTTGCTGTAACAGTTTTGATTGAGCGTTGTAGCAGGCAGCTGTTCCCGAGCAGAGCAGCACAGTTCTCAGGAGAGGGGCAGGCACCTGAGGCATTTTGGGCAAAGCATGCCCGCTGCTGCCAGCCTAGACCCAGGGCTTTTGCGTCCCCCAGCCCTGTAAGGATGCTGGCTGTGGGTGGGCAGAGAGGCAGAGTTCCTGATTCATTAGATGCCCATTCGTGTTGCGCTTTCCTTCCCCGAGGGATCATTTTCTTCTAGGGTTGGATTCTGCCCTCTGATTATGGCAACGCATCGCCCGTTTGGTTTTTCTCAGTTTAACTCCCACACTCATTTTGTGCATGAACGAGTACAATGAAACCAGTTTAATTTGCTGTTAATTCCCTGCTCAAAATATTCTCTTCTGTTTAAGGGACACAGCCCCTTTTATCTCTCTGAAGCAGTGTGTGAAAGACGGCAGCTGCTAGGGTGGCAGAGGCTACTGATGTGGGTGCGGGCTGGGGCGGTGGCGGGTGTGTGTGGGGGGGTCAGCCTGGGCCAGTGCTGCTGGGGCCCATGGGATGAGAGGGGCCAGAGGGGCTATGTGGCAGGTGAGCCCCCATTGGGTGGGCCTTTCCCAAAAGCCTGTGGGAGGAGGGTCTGGAGTTATTGGGCCTTTGTACCTGCTGAGCTAAGGCCTTGTGCTTCTGTACGTGGAAAACACACTGGCTCTTAGGACTGTGAGAGTATTATGCTGTGGGCTACAGGGAAGAGAGAAGAGACTTTGCCTACAAATCAAGGCTGGTCGCTTGCGGATCTTAAGTACGTGAGTGAGCGAGGAAGTAAAAATTTGCAGCTGATCACAGAGGCAGAGAAGACGGCTGACTGTAATTTAGGAAAAACCAACTTTTAAGATTGCTTCGAGGCGTCTAAATATAGTGTTTATAGAATTTGCCCAGGCTCAGCTAGTGAAAGAGGCCAGTTTTTGACAACAATGTTCTTGTTACAGTCAGTCATGCCTAGCGCTCACTCTCTCTCTCTCTCTCTCTCAATCTCTCTCTCTCTTCTATGCTTTAACCAGAAGCCATTAGGGGCAAAGGCTTTGCACCACGTGGAACAGTGCCTGATCTCAGCCAGGGCTGCATCTTGAGAGAAATGATCTCTCTAGAACAAGAATCTTATCACAAAAGAAATGGGGCATGATCCCGAGGCATTATTCACCAAAGGGCAGCCCCTCAGCCATAAGGAGGTTGAGGCTGAGCTTTCAGGAATGTCTGCCTCCCTTGAACGACTACATCAAGACCTCAGATATGAAGTCTTGTGAGTTTGCAGGTGCGGGAGGGTTGGCAGCCACCAGTAGGACCTGGCTCCCTTTCCTTGGAGCGGTAAGCGGCACTGGGTGAAGGCACCTCACGAGACTCCGTGAAACTAACCCTTCCCATGTGTGAGTGTGCAGGTCCCTGGCTTCCCCAGCTGATCCTGGATCCTGCCCACTAGAGTCACTGTCTTTTTCATATTCCACACCTCCCGGAGGCCCTATCACCGTCCAAGATTGCACGAGCCTTCATCCATGAGTTCAGCATGTATCTAGAGAATGCCTGCTGGGTAAAGGTGTTGGACAGGTGCAACCGTGTGGAACCTTAGTGAAAGGGAAGGAGCTTCTAGGTTTGCCCTGCCACGGCCACACTGGGCGCTGCCCACCTCCCATCCTTCTCCTTGGCAGCCAAGGCATTTGCCCAGTGAGAGCTACTGAGGATCGTCACCATGCCCAGAGCTGTTTATTTCTCTGCCCTCACTTTGAAGACTCCTACAGTAGGGAAACGAGTTTAACTAATTGTGCTAGGTATTCACTGATTTGACTACATATCTTATTTTCTCTTGAAACAGTTTTTTATTCCCCACACCCCGCACTTCCACATATCATCCTTTGGGAAACATATGTCCAAAGTTTCTATCCTTTCATTTCTCCTCACATGCAAATTCTTTATATAATTTAATATATTCCTGTCTTCCACTTGCTGGAAGCCTTTTTGGTTCACTCCCGACTTACCTATTCTGTTCTCTTCTACAGGGTCCTGTTAGCTTTGAGACTGAGGTGATAAAGAGGTTTCTTGGGAGCTGCATAAACACCAGGGCTATGATTTTTCCATGAACGTGGCCACTCTTGCTAGCTGGATGTCATACCCCCTTAGCTGACCTTCTTAATTCCATTACCCAAGAGCCCCTTGGCTCAGGACTTGACATGCTAAGACTAAGACAACCCCACAGCCTTCAGGACCAGTGCCACAGACGCCTGACCACCTACCTCTGATCCCATCTCTATAACCAGAAACCAGCCATCAGCCAACTCAGGGAGCTGTGTCCATTCAGGCATTGAGGAAGGAGTGAGGATCCACGGTCTGCCTAGGTCTGGGGACACAGTGGACTGCATAGCCAACACCTCTGTGATCTCTGTGTCTTACTCCCATTCTATTACTATCCTCGGGATGTTGTGAAAATACACCAGAGACTTGGAAGCCTAAAACAGTAGACCTTTGTTCTCTCACCATCCTGCAGACCAGAGTAGGACATGGAACTGCAGGTACGGTTGCTGCTTCTGGAAGCTTTGAGTAGAGCCCATCCAGTGTCTCCTTCCTAAGCTTCTGCTCGCAACTGACAGCTGTTGTTCCTTGGTTGGTGTGTACATAACTCTAATGCTTGCCTTTACCTACCTAAGCCTTCCTCTCTGTATCAGATCTCTTCTCCCCTTCTATTATAAAATCACTGGATTTAGGCCCACCTTAAATCTAGGATGATCTCATCTTAAGATCCTTAATTGTATCTACGGAGGCTATTTCCAAAGAAGATCACACAGCCTTTCAGTGGACGCAATTCAACAGATTTCATCAGCCCTCACCCTCCTGGCACACTGGCAGTGTAATTAGGGCACACTGCTTTACCTTGACCATCGCCCATAACCACCCCCCACACACCATGACCTTAGTGTGCACTATGTGTACAGGGACTCATGTTTGGTTCTTTCATCTCTGGCTGTTTTCTGAACTTTCTAATTCACTAATTCCCACTGCAGGAATTGGTTTGGACTTAGCTCCCCTTCAGGGTGACCAGGAACCTTTTATGGCCATTTCTCCCCCATGGGCCTCCAGACCATGGCAGCCAGCCAGAATCTTGCCATTTCTCCGTGACTCCCAGGCAGTCCTTGGCCTGGTTCAGCTGAGTGGCTTGTATCTGGCCTCCTTTCAGAAGCCTGCTTTGCCCATCTGTTAACATCACTTCTCTGCTACCTGGATCTACCACATTGCCTTTTCTTTCTGCAGATCTCCTTTATCACGCCTCTGATTGGGGGGTTTCCAATCCTGTCTGATTGCCCAGGAACCATGGCCCTTCTGAGCCCTCCCATAGTGATGCGTTTCCATTGATGTGTCAAGGGCACAGAAGCCCAGCCAACACCCACGCCTGTTACACACATTCCTCGGCGAGTTCATTAGTGGCAAATGAGGCTTCTGTTTGACATGTTTCTACCCTTTAGGAAGGACTCAGATTCCCTTTGAACCCAGCTGAAATTGGTTAGCCCAACAAGACAGCATTATAGACCAAAATTAGGCCAGTCATCTTCTGTAGACACATTTTGCTCAGATGGTTTGTGAATACAAAGTTTGTTTAGTTTTGTTTTTGTTCATTGCGTATCCCCAGGGTCCCAGCTGGGGACTTTCTGGTGTTCTGGAGGTCAGACAGGCTTCTGTGTAAGTTTTTAGTCTGCTGATAGATACAAGTTATTTTATTAGTGTACAATAATGAATTTGTTGATTAAAAATTACAAAAGATACAAACATTCTTTAAGTTTGGGTTATGGCAATTTTTAGTTGATTACTTGTTTTTCTTGGCCAACTCAATTTTCTTCATATTGTGCTATTCTTTCATTGTCTGTGGAAAGTCTACTTACTATTACAAGTATGAGAGATTGAAATGAGAGAAGTTGCTGGTGTTCATTGCCATGTTTGGGCAGTTCAGAGAGTCCGTTAATAAGATGAGATTTTACAGAGTAAAGAAAATGGAGTTTTGCAATTGAGAGTGAAAGGCTTTAGCTCCTGAGCCAATCATTTTAGATGACTCGACGTTGGAGGGAGGACTTTCTACTTCTTCCTCCCATCAGTCTGCAAAGGAATGAACTGTTGCGTCTATGAAGCCTACAGCTTGATTTCAAAAAAAAAAAAAAAAAGAATGCAGGTCCAAAATGACAGTCAGCAAGCGTAGACATAGATCTTCCCATTGAATTGTCTGGTGCAGGCAAGTTTCATTGTGGACAAGTTCGCTGTGGTTGACTCCTATGTGACAATAACTGATCTTGTCTGCTTCCTCCAAACAAATAAAAACTGCTAAGAAGTCAGGCGCTATAATCCGCAGTTCAGTGCTTTGAGGGGTTCTAGAAGAGAAAGTCATCAAGTAAACCCTCCCTGGGTCATCATCTCAGAGTTGTGGCTGTTATCTCTTCAGGAACTGGTCCACAGAGTAAATTTCAATGGTTTGTGTGTTCTCCACGGTCACTTCAGAGGATCTTTCGCGTCAGACAAAGGAAATCTATTGCAATGAGAAAGAGTTACGCTTTGGAGGTGTGTGCATGGGACCTGTTGGCCAAATGGAACTTCACTCTTTGGAAGCAAGTTCAGCGTGTTTTGAGCTCATTATTTTGAGCTTTAATGGCTTCTTTTCTAACACTGCTTATGGGTCTGTTTGGTGTTTAGATCTGCTCCATATTTTATGCTAGTTCCATTCTACAGTTCTAATCTAAACCCGTATGAGACAGCTTCCTGCGCAGAGGGAGAGAGAGGGAAGCCCAGCCTCAGATGAGGTGGAAAGTAAGGACTGGCCCAGAAGTGAAGGTGAAGCTCCATGATGGCAGGGGGAAACGATGGCATGAGCAGAGGGTGGACGTCACCCCCTGGCCAACATAAGGTGGATCATAGCAACAGGAGAGTATGCCACACACTGACAAGGGGAAACTGGCTATAATACCCATAAGCCCGCCCCCAGTAGTGCACTGCCTCCAGGAGGCTTTGATTTCCAATTGCCACCGGCTGGGGAAATCTAGCATTCAGAACACCCAAGTTTATGGGGCCACCTGAGTCAAACCACCACAATGTGTCGTATTTTTGGCTGAAGATGATTCAGAGTTTCTCGGGGGAGCGTTTTAGGGATGGAGATATGAGGATAGTAATATTGCCTCGGATTCAAACTGGCATCACCATAGCCTTGTATTCCAGGGCAAAATGAAGTCAGTTCCTTTTTATAGTTGAAATACAGTTTTTTTTATTCACTCTTGTCTGCAAAATCATTGAAAATAAAATCTTTTTTCCCTAAAAAATTATAAGAAAAAGCCAAGCGTGGTGGTGCACACGTTTAATCCTAGCACTCAGGAAACAGAAGTAGGAAGATCACAATGACTTTGAGGCCAGCCTGAGACCATACAGAGTGAAATCCTGGTCATCCTAGGCTACAGTGAGACCCTACCTCGAACCACCCCCACCACACACACCAAAAATATATAATTTAAATTATAAATTTTTGTATAATTTTGTTTATTTACTTGAGAGTGACAGACAGGCAGAGAGAGATAGAGGGAGAGGGAGAGAGAGAGAGAGAGAGAAAATGAGAATGGGCACACAGGGCCTCCAGCCACTGCAAAGGAACTCTAGACACATGTGCTCCCTTGTGCAGCTGGCTTATGTGGGTCCTGGGGAATCCAGCCTCGAACTGGGGTCCTTAGGCTTCACAAGCAAGCGCTTAACCACTAAGCCATCTCTCCAGCCCCATATAATTTAAATTTTATTGAACATTGTTTTAGTGTGCAGTATGTGTAGTGTGTGTAGGTGTGTGTGCATATGTGTGTGTGTGCATGTTTGTGTATATGGCTGTGCGTGTGCCACAGTGCATGTGTGGAAGTTAGAGGACAACTTCTGGGCCAGTCCTTACTTTCCACCTCATCTGAGGCTGGGTTTCCCTCTCTCTCCCTGTGCTGTTGTTGCTCATGTGCTGTATTTGATCACAAGCTTCTGGAACATTCTCCTGTCCCTACTTCTCATCTCACTGTCGCTGCCATTGTCCTAGGATTATAGATGCTGGCCATGACTTCTGACTTTTTTTTATGGGGCTTGGGGGTTCTCAACTTAGGTCCCCAAGCTTGACCATCCAGTGCTTTATTTGCTGAGCCACTTCCACAGCCACCATGTCTGGCTTCCTATGGGAGCACTGGGATTCTGAATCAAGTTCTCATGCTTGCTGGGCGTGGTGGCACGTGCCTTTAATGCCAGCACTTGGGAGGCAGAGGTAGGAGGATCTCCATGAGTTAAAGGACACCCTGCGACTAGATGGTTAATTCCAGGTCAGCCTGGACCAGAGAGAGACTACCTCGAAAAACCAAAAAATAAAAAAGCTCTCACGCTTGTGCAGCAGCTGATCTTACACACTGAGCCTCTCCCCAGCCCTGAATAGATTCTTTCAGCATATCTATCCAGACCTGAGCCCTGACCTAACTTAGGTACCACAGTGACAGAGTTCAGAAGGTTCAGCTGAGACCTTAGGACTCACCAAGCCTGAGACACAAAGTTTGCTGGCCACCAGTGTAGACCATCAGGCTATTCATCCTAGCAGGCAGTGTGCTGTGATAAACTAAGACCACTAGGGGAGCTGTGCTTCTTTTTTGGGATGGGGGATGGGGGAGGGGGACGCCCTAATCTTGTGCTGCTTGTAGCCAAAATGACGTTGTCACCCTAGAGGTCTAGGCAGTACAAGCCAAGGCCCCATTAGATAGATGGCATCCTGTCCAGTTTGCGTAATGAGATCTCATGCGGTAAAGCTGATGCGTATCTCCTAATGGTCCTCTGAAGATGTGATAATTTCTGTGTAAACATTGTATCAACTCTATGGACCAGACAGGGATTTTTCTATAAAGCATGTCTTAATTTTGGTCCAACTATTTAGAGATAATAGATAATGTCCAGAAGTGATTAGTGTAGACTAAATGCAGTGGAAACATTTTCCAAAGTGACTCATTTCATCTTGGAATTACCTTGAGAAGTAGGTATGCATGTTGCATCCATGTTACAGGTGAGCAGTGCGGGACTCGGGGAGGCTACATGGCTTGCCCGGGATCATACTGCTATTAGCGCACAGCTGAGGCGAGAACTTGCGTTTAATTTTGCGTCCAACGCCAGGGCTGCCTTAGTTGTACCAAGGCTGGCTAAGCAGGGGGTCCCTCTAAAAGAGGCAGGTGTGTGTTTTTCTCTGCTAGTACATAAAGCTTTTCATCATGTTTTTTTTTTCAAAGGAAGGGCAGGCAAGCAAAAGGTGCTTGGTGAAACATAAAGAAAACACAGTTCACTCGTCTCTGGCAAATTCCAAGATTTAATACCGAGGTTTATGTGTCATAGAGTGAAGGTCTGTGTCATTTTGCTGAGATGCAAACGTAACTCACAGGCAGCAGGGCACCTGCCAAGAGGGGTGCGTTTGCTTTGCTGTTTCCTGCTTAGCGTTACTGCGGCACGTTCATTAGGGGAACTCTCCAGAAATGAGCAAAGGAGAGTCCTTCCCGCCCAAGAGAGCCAGTTGGTACCACGGACAGAAATTGAGAAAAGAAGCAAGGACAGACGTCTTACAAGGAACAGGGTGACTTGTTGGTCTTACTTAATTTAAAAATTCATGAGAGTCACAAGGACATGCCCATGGCAGACATCACCAATTGATTGTACTTGGGAAGCGAGGCTTCATTATTGAGCATGGCCTTGCCTCACATGCATTGCAGCCTCCAGTCTGCTAGAACGTGGCCTCTTCATTCCAGGCTGCCAATATGTCATGGTACTTGATGTCAGGGTCTCATGGTGTAGGGCTAGGGACCAATAGCTTTCCAGATAAGTGTCCACCTTTGCGTGGTTGGCGGCAGGCAAAGGTCTCCTTCTTTGTTGCCTTGATGACTCTGACTCACTCAGCCATCCTCCCACAGACACTCGTGGACAAGACTGGTGTCCGTACATCATCCATGGGGTCCTAACCTCTCTGGTGAGTACCTGGGGCGGGGCCTTGCTGTGCCTCTGCTGCTCTGGTGCCCTCATGGCTCTGGCTGACAGAGAGGGACTGTCTTGGGTCCAGCGCCCCTGGCTCCGGTCCCTCTGCATAGAGGCATGCGGGGTCCTGTGGGATCCCACGCGGGCAGCTTACTGGGGAGGGGATTTGTTTCCTGTGCCTGTCACTCTGCGCTGCTCCGAGGGCAATGGAGCTTTTGTGAGTTCTCAAGTGAACCCACTGGCTCGTTGTCTGACCCTGCCCCAGCGCCCCGAGGACAGGGGTGGGGCCGGGAAAAGCCGGATGGATGTATTCCTGGCCATGGCTGAAAACACCATTCATCCCATAAGCACTCTATTAAGCCGTAACAACAGCACCGGAGGGAGGGGGACAGGAGGCAGTGGGAAGGGAGGAGGGGGAGGCAGGGGGAGGGGATGTGCGGAGGGAGGAGGAGAAGTGTGAAGGGAGGGTAAGAGAGGGGAAGGGTCCCACACTTTGGAGAGGGACAGACTTGTGGGGACCTTCCTGTGCACCCGTTCTAAGAAGGTACATTTCTACTGGCGAGGCGGCAGGGTGTTTGGTGGTGAAATTCATAGGGGAATTGACAGGGAGATGAAAAGAACCTGCCCGCTCATGCTTTGGGGTTCCCTAGGCAGTCAGGGGTGGCTCTGGGATCCATCAACAAAAACAAGATGTACCCACCAGGGAGGTGACAGCCCCCTGCACCCAGCTGCTGCTACCATGCAGAATGTGCTGAACTCAGCAGCAGGTGCTGGTCCGTCAGAAAGCAGTGCATTGGGGGGCGGGGTCCTGCGGGGAGAAGTGCTCATGGGCCCAGGAGTGTGTGCTGATTGGGAAGAAGGAATCCCCTTCACCTAGGGGGCTTCTATGGAGAACAGGGAGCATTTGGTTCTAAATGGGCCCTTTCTGGGGTACAAGAAGAGCCAAGGAAAGAGAATCCCAAGAAGCCAGACATTTTATTGTTTTTTTGTTTTGTTTTGTTTTTGTTTGGTTGAAGGAGTCCTTGTGTATGTAGCGTGGAGATCAGAGGACAACCTTGGGTGTTATCCTTAGGAATGGCATCCGCTTCCTTTGAGTCTCCTGGTAAAGCTTTAATTCCCAAAGGGCAGTTGTCTCAGTGTCTCTCATCCAATCAGTCTGCTGCTCTCACTCTCTTCATTTAGACTAGACTAGCTGACTACCCTGCCTAACCAGCACTAGATTTACAGGCATGTGCCACCGTGGCCTCTCCGTGGGTACTGGGGGTTGGACTCAGGTGCTCATGCTCGTGAGGTAAACCCTTTTCCCATTGAGCTATCACCCTAGGTCCCCTGGATCCATGCTTTTGACGGGTGGAACCAGCTAAGCAGACAGTAGGAGCTTGGGAAGGTGTGAGCGCCGCCTTTAGGCAGAGACCGGATGACTGGCCATGTGACTGCTGAACAGGGGTCACACTTGGGGTAGAAGTGGAGGCCAGGTGTGAAACATTGTCATCTGTGAGAGGGGCTTGGATGGACAGGCCGGAAGTGAGTAGAAGGGCAGATGAGCTGTCCCAATTGGAAGACAGATAACAACCTTTCAGGTCCCGAAGCCGTAAACTTGGTATTTTCTCAGTTCAGAAAGAAGAAGATTACAGATGTCTTCTCAAAGCTTAGCCTTTTGGTTTCAGGGAAAGGATGGACAGTCGTGAGGCTCCAGCCTCTTAAGGAAACCTTTGTCCCCACCCATCAGGGAGGGTGCAAAACGAGTGACCCAAGGCCTCTCTTGAGTCTGCAGCGTGCAAGCGCAGGAAGTGAGGCCTGCCTGCCCGTGTTGGGAGACCGGTACCTTCACTCAGGCGCAAGCTCAGACCTCCGTGCACATGGACAACCCCACCTGGTGTCCTCTGGGGGGGGGGGGGCGGGACTGAGCAGAGGAAGGTCCAGGATGGTCCCTATTTCCTCTGACAAGCCAGGGTTCAGAGGACCTTTGACCTCCACATTTCACTATTAGCTGCTTGCTTGGTGAGACCGATTCTACATGGCATTTACTGTAGCTGAGAGGGCTTCCTACAGCTTGGGACATGTGGACCATGATGTGGAATCTGTCCAGACCCTAAGGCTGCAGGTCACTCTGGGGGTGTGAAAGCGTCTACCCAGGCAGTTTTGAGCTGGGATTCACCTTACCCTCCTTTCCTGCTGCAGGGGACAGCAGGCCTTGTGATGCCGGCTAGAGAAGAGGGCGAGAAGATGGTGGCCCTTGGTCAGACACAGAAACCTGCAAGACACTGCTAAGGCCAGCAAGGGTATTTTGCCTGGACCTTCAAATCAGCCCAGAGAAATTTTTAAAATTATTTTTACTTTAGAGAGAGAGCAAGAGAGAGAGGAGAGAGGGAGAGAGAGAGAAATAGAAAATGAGAGAGAGAATGGGCATACGAGGGCCTTCAGCCACTGAAAACAAACTCCAGATGTGTGCACCCCCTTGTGCGGGTGTGTGACATTGTGTGCTTGCATCACTGCGCATCTGGCTATGTGGGATCTGGAGATCTGAACATGAGTTCTTAGCTTCGCAGGCAAGTGCCTTAACCAATAATCCATCTCTGTAGCCCCAGAGACATTTTTATACAGAGGTGAGCACTGGGAAAGATCTGCGAGGCTCACGGGAAGGACATTTATGACACTGAGACCATTTGGAATCCTGGGAAATGCTAGGTGCCCGGAGCCAATCAATGCTATTGATCAGGAAACACAAATAGAAGTCTTCTCAGGCCTTTTTTTTACAGAGAGTTTGGTGATAATAGAAAGCCCTTAGAAGCATGAATGACAGGCAGGAGTGGACATGATTTCCATGACAATGAGAAGTAGATGGACCAAAGGTCCTTTTCTGGGAGTGGGAGCATCTATGGAGTTAGAGAGGGCAGCGGTGATGGGGGCCATGGGCCACCACTTTAATGACTCCTGAGACTGCACAGCTAACCAGAACTATGACCTCACAGCCGAGTGCAAACTATACTCCAATAGGTTCCTTTCATGGGGTCTGCTCTGGGTGAGCCATTGATCTGGTCACCCTCCCCTTTCCTCAAGCCCTGTACTGATGTACCGTGGTCATGTAGCAATACGGGGCAGGGTTAGAGCCAGGATAGGCAGGCCATTGCAAGTAGCTCATAGCCAAGCCTGTGCATGAGGAAGCCACCAGGACCAGCAGAACAACTGAAGTGTGCACTGAGCAGTGAGACTTGAGACTGTAGCGAGTTGGGATGGAATGACTTGGGTGGACTGAGATGTAGGGAGTATATGGAGAATGATGGCCGCTTCTTGAGTGCCTGGGGCCGTGGAGCGCATGGGGCCTGGTTCCTCTAGGCAAAAAGGATGGCCATTGTCTGGCTGGCCACCACTGGATGGTGCACCCCTTTGAGGTGCAGAGGGCTGGTGGGGAACAGAACCTGTTGTCATTCTGTGCAAGCTCTCAGGTCGTCAGAACAGGAAACCTCCCAGAAGACAGTGCTGTCTAAGGGAGCTGAGACGTGAATCAGAAGGGGAGGGCTGTAGTGGGCCAGCCTGGCTGTCAGAAGTGGCTGAGAGAAGGGTATGCTGAGGCCTTGAAGTAGAGAAGGGCAGAGAGAAGCAGATCACAATATCTGTCTTCAGAGAGAGAGGGTTGTACCCATGGGGCTATGCAGCCGTTTGACAATGTTGGCATTGGCAAACACTCCGGGATATCAACAGCCAGTCTCAGCCACGTGGTAGGAGCTACGTCAGCTCCAGTGGCCTGTAGTACCTCTGCAGTGTCTGTCTGGTCTTGGGTATATGCAGGAGGGCCATCTGGCCAGCTCCTATCCTTTCTTCTGTGACTGGCTACCAACCAACCAACTAGCATATCCCCAAGCCTCAGCTTGACTGATATCCTGGCGTGCTGGCTCCCTCTGCCACCAACAGAACACACAGGGCTCTAGGGTACAGCCAGGGGCAGTGCCATGTGAAAGCTACTGTACCACAGATCATTCAGGACCGAAGGCCCGGGAGGGTCTGGCAGGTACAGGCAGACAGCAGCAGTATGTTCCTGTTGATTAATGAGCAAGGGCCACCATCCATCGCCAGCCTTCATTAGGGCTGCAGAGAGTCATTTTGCATGGGCGTGTGGGCAGTCCTCTCCGCTCTTCTCCAGGGTGATGGATGCCCACGGGGCGCCTGCATCTTGCACGGAGTGAGTGTCCTTCCCTCATTGCGTCCACGAGGATCCGAAGCAGCAGGCTGATTACACATGGGTCTGTCAGGGAGGCTGTAGCAAACAGCTTTCATCTCCCTTAGAACTCATGGGGCCAAAAGACTGGAAAATGCCAGGATCCTAAATTTTAATAGATCTTTGACACTCCCCCATAATCCCCCCCCCAAAAAATGTGAGTAGATGAATTGAGTATATCCATGGGCTTCTGGCCAGGTCTGCACAATGCACATGTTGGACATTTACCTTGATGATGTCCCTGTACCTGCATCTCTGGAGTTCTCTTTCCTCTTCCTGACCCTGGTCTGCCTCTCCATACCCTCCCTCCTCCTGCTGCTGGATTGGGTAGAGGTGTACGTCTTGGGTCTGGAGGGGTCTGACAGGAGAAGTGGAGGACTAGGAAGGAGCTTGGCTACAGGTCTGGTTACCATACTTGTTGCCTGGGAGAGAAAGAGAGAGAGAGAGAACATGCGCGTATGCCCATGCTCCCAAGACTTGCCATGCCTGTGCACACTGTTGGATTCTGCCTGCAGGTATGCCGTGAGAACCACCTGGAGACCCTATTATGGTTTCTCTACCTGTGTCACAGTTTGAAACGTAAGGACCCACCCCAGTTTGAGAGAGTGCCTTGACTATCATAGAGAAGGAGGAGTATAGATATCTGATTGGGAAAGGGGGCTGAGATGGAAGACAAAGAGGGTCCTTTGAGGTGTTTGCACCCTAAATTGAGATCTTCCATTTCCTCGTTCGTGTGTTAGGTCGCACTTGCTCAGAGGCTCTTTGTGGGCGTGAGCTAACACAGCAACCCTTGGATACACAGGGCCCCGCTTCCATCAGTGAACCACACGGAGACGGGGCGCTGTGCTGTGGATGGGGACACTGAGAGACGGAGACCAGGCACTCTCAGTGGTGGGGAGCACACAGGATGAGTAGAGGCCATGCTGAGGCGGGGAACGTGTGCTCAGAGTTTCGGGCTTTCAGGGGAACAGTCTCCTGGGACTTCACTGGATTCCATCTAATGGCACGTGAGAATACTACAGAGATCATTGCCCTGGGAAGAATGACACTGATTGGCCACATATCATATCAAGGACGCAGCATGTATTTGGGAGGCAGCTTCAGCTGCTGGGCTGTCTTTGTTCTGAAGCATCGTCCCAACTGTGGCCCTTGGGGAACTCAGAGGACAATTCAGCTGTGTCTTCACCCCACTCCCAAGGGCTGTGGGTACAGCGAGATAGACTTTTGTTTTCAGTTCTTGTTTGCCCTTGTGGTGGTTTGATTCAGGTGTCCCCCTTTAACTTAGGTGTTCTGAATGCCATGTCCCCAGCTGATGGCAATTTGGAAATTAAAGCCGCCAGGAGGTGGTTTATTGTTGGGGGCTGGCTTATAGGTATTATAGCCAGTCTCCCCTTGCCAGTGTTTGGCACACTCCCCTGTTCCTGCTGTCCACCTGATGTTGGCCACAAGGTGATGTCCACCCTCTGGTCATGCCATTGCTTTCCCTTGCCATCATGGAGCTTCTCTTTGAGCCTGTAAGACAAAATATACCTTTATTTCCACAAGCTGCTCTTGGTTGGGTGATTTCTGCCAGCAACGTGAACCTGACTGCAACAACCCCCAAAAGGCAAACTCTCACTTGACACATGATACAGCAGACAGAAAAAGAACTTTCTCCTCAGCCTCCTTGTTCCCAAGTCACTAATTCACTATGTAGTCTCAGGGTGGCCTCGAACTCACGGCGATCCTCCTCCTTCTGTCTCCTGAGTGCTGGTATTAAAGGCATGCACCACCACCCCTGGCTGTCCAGGTCACTAACTCCTATTTCTTAAAGCGTATTAAGTGAAGCACCTGGGCAAAAGGACTTGTTAGAATATAGATGCCATCACATTAAGAGTCTTGGGACTTCCCAAGGCCACATGGGAAGGCAAAATCAGCCCAAGGCTGGTTGCCAGGGAAACCCAAGACCACCTGAGTTATGGCCTTGGGTTCTATCCAGTTGCCTCCATGGCTCCTAACATGTAGGCTGAGTCACACGGAGTACAACTTTCCCCTTCCTCATAAACTGTGCATAGGATAAAGCGATGTCTTTGTCCCCTGGCTTTGGTGACCCATGCTGTTCCTTCATGGTATACGAACTCCCCTCCTCTGCAACATCCAAGAAATTCTCTGGCTTTGGGACCTGCTGAGGAGTCTCCTGGTAAAGCTTTAATTCTCAAAGGGCAGTTGTCTCAGTGTCTCTCATCCAGCCAGTCTGCTGCTCTCGCTCTCTTCATTTATCTGTCACTGCCATATTTAGCCCAGGTGGCTGCTGGTCTTGTTGTGTTGTGGACAAGACAGGTCCTCTGTGTTATGAGTGTCTAGTCCCCTCCCTACCCATGCAACGTGTATGTCACCCTACCCAGTCCGGGCTTCTTATATGGTCAGTCACCTTCCAGCTCGTTCCGAAAGTCTCTGTTGTCATCCCTGGAGAAATGCTGTGCTCCCCTAGGACTGGCTGTGGGAGAGCACAGGCCTCTCCTGTCCTCCCACTGGGGAGCCTACTTCAAGCAGGAGGAGAGAGTAGGGTGCCGAGCAGGGCAACACTGGGGGTGCTGTGACTCCAATATGGCCACATTCCTTTACAGTGTAGCCAGTGACTAGAGGCCCTTGACTATCGACTTCCTGTGCTTGGCACGTGTAGCTGGTACTTTCTCGCTGCTGGGACAAAACGACCGATTAGAAGCAGCTTATGGAAGGAAAGGGTTTATATTCCACCTTACAGTCATGGCAGGAAAAGCATGTCAGGAGTAGACAGCCAGGAGTCACGTCTCCACACCAGCAGGGAGGAAGTAGAGAGAGTGAGCTGAGTGCACCAAGCAGGGCCATGCCATAACATGCCAAGGCCTGCCCCCAGGCAACACACCTCATCCAGCAAGGCTCCACCTCCTGAAAGTTCCACCTGCTAGAGAGGTACGTGGCTTAATCATAAACATATGAGGCTTTGGTGGTCTTTTTTTTTTAAGGTAAGGTCTCACTATAGCCCAGGCTGACCCAGAACTCACTGTATAACCCCCAGGCTGGCCTCTAACTCATGGTAATCCTCCTACCTCAGCCTTCCCCTCCTGAGTGCTAGGATAAAAGGCATGTGCCATCACACCCAGCCCTATGGGGGTGGGGCATTATACATGCAGATCACCACAGCATGCGTATCGGGGTGCAGGAACAGACTTCAAATTGCCAAAAGTCCAGTGCTCTTCTTAGGTCTCAGTGCACGTCATGGGAGGGGTTGGGGTAGAGTTGTGAATCACATGGCCCTTTGACCTCCTTCTGAGTGGACTACCATACTGTTTCAGAGCTGGGAGGGGCCCGACAGTATCTATCTTGTTTCTCTGAGTTGCCAGCAGGAAAGTCTGTTGCTGAAGCTCAGGCTGAGGCCCCATCCCAGATGTCCCCGTGCACAGCATATTGGGTTGTTGAAGGCTGGACCAAGAAGGCTGTCTGTGGTTGGATGAGGGTGCTATAGGATAAGTTAAACTGATTGGAGGGTTGAGTGTGGTTGCTCAATCAATTAAGGTTACGAGAGTTGGTTTGGAGGCAGGGCTGGATGGAGCCAAAGCCCGCCCTTCAGAGTGAGCCTTGGGGTTTGGAGGTGTTAGCTCAGAAGCTGGACTGGCTTTGGTCTCCTCTGGTGGTAAGGAACTTGGGCTGGGTTCCTTGCCTCAAGATATGCGACTTACCCATGGAAGTCCAGCAATGACTGTTCTTTGCAGACCATGTTGAACTTGCCAGAGGCTGCAATTCGCATTTCATATTTCACTGACTCCTTTCAAATGCTTTGTGAAGTGGACATTGTTATCCCCATTGAATGGATGGCTGACCATGAGCCTTAGGGGTCTGCATACTTTGCCTGAGGTCAGACAAGTAGGCTGTGGTAGAACTGAGGCTCATAGCCAGGTCTCTGTGATCGAAGCCCAGTGTGGTCTGGACTTGGCCACACCATCATCATGTGGCTGCGTTCTTGTGTGGAGTGTTCCAGGTATCCTCCTATTAGTAACTCCAATAAATTCACGGATTTACAGAGCTGAACGTGGATGGATTATTTATTTGGTCTGTTGTCAGTGTTCTGCCTGAGATGAATAAGCACTTGTTCATTTCTCTCCAGGAAAAGACACATAAAGGATCTTTACAAAGGTTTGCACACAGTTAAAGAAAAGCAACAAAGATGACGTGGCACTTGAGAATGAGCAACAGTCGCGGCCTTTTACCATCCTAGTTCTGAAGGACTAGGAAATGAAGCCATGGTGTCAGGCGCAGCTGTTCGAGAGGACTGCCACCCTGCGCAGCTCTGGAAGAGGAGCTGGGGCTGTACACATGGCCGGTCATCCCCTATATCCCACAGGCTTGCTTCTGCTGGTGAGGGATGCTCCCTTGACACAGTCTACAGAGCTGTACCTCTCAGGAGGGAGCAGGGTGGAGACTAAGAGTGTGGATCTGGAGGCACGAATGGAGACCACCCCTCACTTGTTAGAATGGGTGGTTTTGAAGGAGATACCTGGCCGTCTTTACACCTACACTCGAAGAAATGCATTAGCCTTATTTCTGAGCATCCTACTCCTCCAGTAGTTGACAATTTTCTTCTGTCGGGTTCTTGTCCAGTAACCATGAAGAGTGAGGCACATGGACCATGAGGAGTGAGCAAAGGAAGGGAGAGTTATTGTGTGAACGAGAAAGCTCTTGGCAACCAAAAGGGGACTGGAAGATGGATTGTCCACGAAGAGACAGTGTCTAGGAGTTTTTATGTGCTTAAAAGAGGAATCAGGTTTTATTGGCCCATGTATATGTAATGTTGGTGAGATGGTATGGACCAGTCATAAGAAAGCCTGCCAATCTAAGAGAAGCTCTCGTTCAGATCCATGGCTTCGCTTCCTCCCCCTTTTGACATTACTGTGAAAGTGAGGAAATAGGGAAGTAGGCTTGAGTTGTCCCAGGTCCTGGCAGTCTATATCCTGTGTTTCTCAGTGGTTTGCAGCTGGAGTCTTAGTACTCAAGGCTTGACCATAGAATGCTCCTGACCACTGGCCCATGTCAGAGAGAAAATTTTCTATGGCTAGCCTGGGACACGCCCCCTCCAGTCCCTATTTATCTCATGCCACACATGTATCTACCTCTCTCACTCTTATGAGTTGAATATTTGTTCTCTAGGTAAAAGAAAAAAAAAAAGATGTCAAAGTCCAAACCCCTAGTGTGACCTCATTTGGAAGCAGGGTTACTGTAGATATTAGTTATGATGACATCAACTTGAGCTGGGGACTTTTACTTCAGCCCTTACAAAAGGAGAGGCACGCGGGGTGAGCGGCACGTGGTGATGAAGGTGGGTTGGAGTTAAGCAGCTGCAAACCAAGCCACACCACAGGTAAGAGCCAACCACCAGAGAAGCAAGGAAAGCCCCAGGGTTCAGAGGAAGCCTGACGCTCCTGATAGCTTGCTGTTGGACTCGTGGCCTTTACAACATGAAGACAGTGCACCTCTGTTGTTTTCTGTTCATTTGTGTGGGGGTGGCTTGTGATAGCAGCTCTAGGAAACAACCTTCTCTAATCAGCTCCATATTTTTCCTGTGAGCGCTAACCTCATGCACCAAGCCAACCTTAGGAATGTGGGAGCAGCATTCACCCTGGCTCCTAAGGTCCCCTTTATTGGCTTGCTGTGTTTCTCAGATGCCACCATATTAACTTGGAGTCAGAAGAAACCCTGTATGGCAGAGAGGAGAGGGATCCTCGCAAGTTACACACCAAGTCAGAGGCTGAGCTGGGCAAAGAATGCAGCTGTCCTTGAGGCGTTCCCGGTAATTTCGAGGACTCCCCTTTGACCTTGCACCCCAGCATGTGCCTGCTTCCCCGGGAGCCTGGCTTGGAAGAACCCTTAGAAGAATGGGCATCAGAAACTTGCCACTTGTCTCTGAGCTGTGCCTTGTGCCGGAACGAGCACCAGCTCTGGAGTCCGTCCCAACCCCTCGAGGCGCATTTCTCTGTGCTGTGACCCATCTAAGCTGCGGCTTCTCTTCCAGTTACCATAATTAATTGTACCTTGGAACCTAAAAGAGGCAGAAGGAGAAGGGTGTTGTGGGTAGGACCGTGCTGATCTGTATGTCCTTTAAAAGAGCAAATTTCGCAGTTTGTATTTATAATTTAAATGCCTGTTCAGACTCATTCAATCAGTCAGTCTTTCAGCAGATGGGTTGGGTTGGCTCGCTCAGTCTACTCAAGCTTGTTTCTCTTCCTCACCGGCCATTACCACCCATCAATCAATGGAGACATATATAATAATAGCTTCCATTCACCCAGTGCTTTGCGCTTGGCAAAGATAGTAAATAAGTGTTAGTTAAATGAGCGTTCTTAAGAAAAGAGCATCTTTCTGGGCATGGTTCAGTTGGCTGAGGGCGGCACAGGCGGGAGCTCCTCTGCCATGCTACAGATGAGGCCTCTGACACTCAGCGCACTGCTGATGGAGCTGGGAAGCGAACACAGGTCTCCAGGGTCTGTTGACCTCTTCTACGGTTGGGGGGGGGCGGAAATCTAGCGAAGCTCTGAGGACTGAGGTCACAGCTCCACCTTCCTGAGGTGCTTTAGGCTGTACTGAGGACAATGAATCTGAACCCCAAACCTAAAACTGGCCACAAAGATAAGAGGAGTTACTTGAAGCAAGGAAGACCTCTATGCATGGGGTCAGGGCATACTTTACAACCTAAGACTTCACACCCCTTCATGATAAAAGTCCTGCAGAAGCTGGGAATAGAGGGAACATATCTCAACGTAATAAAGGCTGTTTATGACAAACCCACAGCCAACATAATACTAAATGGGGAAAAAAATTGAATCTTTTCCACTACAACAAGACAAGGGTGTCCACTGTGCCCATTTTCATTTAATATAGTACTAGAAGTCTTAGCTATAGCAATAAGGCAACAGGCACATATAAAAGGGATACAAATTGAAAGGAAGAGATCAAATTATCATTATTTGCAGATGATATGAGTCTATACATAAAGGATTTCAGGACATGGAGAGGAGAGAGGAGGAGGACATTCTGGGAAGGATAAATAGCATAACCAAAATAAATGGGGGAGCTGGGGAAAAAGGGCTTGCTTTGGGGAATTCATTTAGAGTGGTGCCTGGATAAAGGTCCTGGCAAGCCAGACATTTGCAGCAATCTTCACGTCAGCAGAGAGGCTGGAAATCACCAAGCAAAGAAGTGGAGTGTGATGAAATAGATGTTTCTACGAGAATTGCTACTTCTGAATTTTGATCTTGTATGACAACCTAATAATACCAAAGCTCACCTGTAAATGGGACATGCCTGTCCCAGCAGAGCTTGTGGCTTCCCTTCTGCTCTGGATCCCCACACTGCTGTGTGTCTCCCAGTCAAAACGCCACCTTGAATCACATTCAGCTCCATCCTGCTGCGTGTTTGGGGGCTCCCGTTACACATGTGCATTGTCTCATGACACTGTGGTGTGAGGATGAGTTCTCTCTTTACCTTTTCTGTGGATGAGCTAGTGCTGTGCTCTCATTTCCAGATAATGATACGGTGGACATCTTCACGGGTTAGCGCCTTTTCCCCTGCTTTTCCTTTGGAATTACTTCCTGTGGAGAAATTCTTGGGAGTGAAGTCACATGGTGACTGGTCAGAGGACCTGAGGTTATATAAAGCTTTGTTTCCTGTGGTCATACTGCTTTCCCCCAAAGCTGAACAGTCAGCCCAAGACGACACTGTCAGTGGTACTGGAAGCAGTTCAAATGGGGTTTCTGGTAAGACAGTAGTTAGGAGGTGGTACTTCGGATCCCAATGAGTAGACAGGAAGCCCTGGGCTTAGATAGGTTTCAGGAACGGGAAGGGGTACCAGAGAAGGGGGTTTCTGAGAAGGAAACACTGGCAGTTGATGAAGGATTTCACAGAAGTCTAAAGCAAAGGAGGAAGCCAGAGCTAAGTGTCTGTGTGGTGGCCTGAGTGTGAAATGTCCCCCATAGCCTCATGTATTTGTGATTAAACCACATACTCAGTCCTCAGCTGGTGGTACTTTGGAAGGTGGAGCCTTTCTGGAGGAGGTGTGTCACTCGGTGCATGCCTTGGGGTGTTATAGCCCAGTCCCCCCCTTGCCAGAGTTAGCTCATGCTTGCTGCTCCCTTCCAGCTATTGTGACAAGACGTGATGCTTAGCTTCTGTTCTGCCGTCCTTTCCCTGCCATGATAAAACTTCTTGACACTGTAAGGCAGAAACAACTCCTATCCTCCCATCCCAAACATTGCTCAAGGTGTTTTGTGCCAGCAACAAAAAGATAATGGAAACAGCATCTGAGGTTTTAAAAATATTAGTGCTCTGCAGAAAGATGGTAGGAAAGTTTGGTAGGAGATAAGTGTGAAGAAGAAAAGTTGAGGGAGTGAGACTGACGTAGGAAGATGTGGGTGGGTGGACACAATGGTGGAGGTGGGGTGTGGAAGCTTACTTAAGAGAAATTTTCCACTCCAGCCTTTTGCAGCTGTGCTGGGCCCAGGTTCTTGCCGTGTCGGAACATATGCCCCGGAACTTGTCTGTCACAGCGAGCAGTTGACAGTCAACCAACTCCATCTCAAAACTCAATGTTCACAAAGCCTCTCCCTCCCTGGGTCCAGGCAGGCATCTCGAGGCCAAATTCAGAGGAGCAGAGATGAGATCGTAGGTGGCCCGTTTGTACTGTGGCAGAAGGTTTGGGTGTGCTGGGAAGCTGAGCTTAGTCACCTTTGGTGCTGGGACTCGGTCTCAGGGCCTGAGGATGGAGGGGTCATCAGAAGAGCCCAGTGGCTATGCTCTAGGAGCTCTGTTGATGGGACTGGGTTGCCCAGTTAGACGGGCATTGTTGCAGTCAGGTTCGCATTGCTGGCAGAAAGCCCCCAACCATGAGCAGCTTGTGGGGGGGGGAAGTTTATTTTGGCTCACAGACCCGAAGGGAAGCTCCGTGATGGCAGGGGGAAATGATGGCACGAACAGAGGGTGGACATCACCTCCTGGCTAACATCAGATGGGCAACAGCAACAGGAGAGTGTGCCAAATGCTGGCAAGAGGAAGCCGGCTATAACACACCCATAAGCCTGCTCTCAACAATACACTGCCTCCAGGAGGTGTTAATTCCCAAATCACCATCAGCTGGGAACCTAGCATTCAGAACACCTCAGTTTATGGGGGACACCTGAATCAAACCACCACAGGCCTGTAAAAGCTGGGTCTGGAGCAGCATTAAGACCTCTGGGAATGGCGGGGCTCCGCTCGCTGGATCCCAGCAATTTGCACACGGGGTAAAGAGTGTCATCCTATGCTTACCAATCTTAGAGCAGGGCTGTGTGTACATGTGGGTGCGTGCATGCGTGTGTGTGTGTGTGTGTGTGAGAGAGAGAGAGAGAGAGAGAGAGAGAGAGAGAGAGGGAGAGAAGGGTAGGTAGAGTCCCTGTGGCTTTCACCAGCCAAGGGCTGGAGACATGAGGGAGAAAATACTATCTGCTGCCAAGTTCCACACACCTTTCATGTCATTCATTCATTGCTCACAATTGTCCCTTGTCACCCCTCCTTCCTGCCACTCACTGAGGATAGAATTGCAGATCCATTGGCATGGTTCTTGGATTAATTTTCGTTTCCTGGTTGGCTGCAACCTCCCTAAGGACTGGCATGTCTGTCTGTTCTCGGTGTACCTCCAGAGTTTGCACCATTTACTCAAAAACACCTTTGTTTGAAGGATACCTGCAGCCTCCTGTACCACCGTTTCGTAGGTGTCTCCCATGATCCTTTGCAAAGGATGGCGTCGAAGCTGCTTGAGCCATGGCTGTAGTGGAGCAGATTCTCAGTTTCCTGTGTTCGGTTCTTGAACTGCTCCATGGAGTGGCTCGCAGGCCCAGGAGTTCAGCAGGCTGTGGAGGGAAACCCAGGGAAATGACTGGGTGCCGGCACTGGTCCTCCTGTGTGGAAGGCCGGTAGGGCTGTTCTTGTCAAATGCACCTGAGGTGTTTGGGGAACAAACTGGAAGCCGCTGTTCCCTCTGTCTGTCTGGGCTTGTGTATGTTGTTACCACCGTGGAAGAAAGCTGCAAATCAACTGAACGTCTAATTAATGTCTTTCCAAAAAGAATGGCTGACTTGAACAAAGAGCTTATTAATCTCTCTTTCATCATGGTAGGCATCTAACTTCCCCCCAAATGTCAATGCATCCAAAGGTGCCAGTCGAGACAGAAAGAGAAACTTCCCACAGAACCAGGCCGCAGCTCCCGCTTTCTCAGAGGTGGCCTGAGTTATACCGAGACCCTCAGGCGGTGGCTGAGTCCCCCCCCCCCTCGTTTGGTGAATGTGCTGCAAGGGTTTCTGTATTGGTCTCTGCTGGAGGATGCTCCTGGGAGAAAGAACTCTCTCTCTCTGCTAGGCCCCTCATCACCCTCTCCTTTTTGCCAGCCAAGGCACTCTTTGATGGAGACCACACTGGCCTGTCCTCTCCTCGTGCTGGCTGTCTTTCTCACTGCCTCTTTTGGAGGTTCTGACTCCACTCCCTTCCACCTGTCTCTGCCCCCTCCCCTTGTCGACCTTGAGAGTCACTCTCCCGTCTCTGTCCAAAGGGCAGGCGGGGTACTTGCTTCTTCCCTTTTAGCTCTGCCTGCCCTGGTGCAGGGGACCTCGAGCCTCCCTGAGGAGACAGGCCCACTTGCTCCTCAGGTACAGGAGACTTAGGCCAGTTACCTCGAGCTTCTCAGCCTTCTTCTCGTGGGCTCAGCCTGAACAGGATGCCAGCGGTGCTTTGCTTCCCTTCTAAGCCGTGAGTTCATGCAGTGCATACCTCAACTCGCATTCATTGCTGGGTGCCCACTTTTCACTAGTGCAGGGAAGAAGTTAGATGAGATATCTGATGCCAGTAGATTCTTACCTTATAGTATAATCTTATACCTTATAGGTATAAGATTGTTGTCATGGATGAAGGAAGCTTAAGCTTGAAGTGATCAAGTTATTGTAGTGGTGTTGTTGTGTCGTCATAATTCTACCTACTAGCTCCCATTATCCCCCATGCCTCCCGTGAGGAGGGGAGAGATTGTATGAGACGAACAAGGTCGTACTACTCAGTGTTGGAGCTGGGATGTGGCCTGGACCTGTCTTCCCGCTCTAGAGTTTTCTGCACACTGTGTCAAGCGTTCCCCGAGGGGCAGAGCCCAGGAGGTGGTGGGCATGGGTCCCAGAGCCCCGTCCCTTGTAGGCATCTTTGGATCTGACAGCACCACATGCACTTCCAGCTGGTCTGGTCCCCGTGCCACCGTTGGAGAGCAGAAGTGATGGTAAATATTTAATTATGCTTCCACCATAACTTTCTGCCAGAGCTCTCAATATGCTTTATAAATGCAAATGAGCGTGCTCTTCCTCTCTAGGGACATGTAAACTTCCTCAACTCACTTTTATTCAGCCCCCACCAAGAGTGCAAAGCCATCAGCAGGAGCTCTTGGAAACTGCCCTTAATCATCTCGAGTGGATGGTTTACAGTTCTGTGGTCTTCTGTCTCCAGGGTGGGTGGACTGTTAAGACTGGATTCCTCTTGCTGCAACTTCTGTTTCTGTCCAGTAGACTGCATGGAAAATATGATTGGCAAGCAGATTCAGTTACAGCCTAGAGCAGGGGACCACGGCATTTATGGAGTTTTAGTGTGTACTTATAGAAGCAACGGAACAGAGGGGCCCCTTGAAGGTTTGGGAATGAAGGTTAAATCTTATTTTTTTTTGTAACTTTTAAATTTTTGTTTATTTATGAGAGAGAGAGGGAGATTGGGCACACCAGGGCCTCTAGTTACTGCATACGAACCCCAAATGCATGTGCCACCATGTGCTTCTGGCTTACGTGGTTCTGGGGAATCACACTTGGGTCTTATGCTGCATGGGCAAGTACCTTAACTGCTAAGCCATCTCTCCAGCCCTAAATCTTACTTTTGATCCTGGGTTCTGTTTGCCTTGCCACCGGCATTCCCCCTCTGCTGAATACTTCTTGAACAAGACCTGTGGCCGGGGTGGAGACGTAGTATTTTGGGGACTTTTGTCACATCGTGGCTCTAGATGTGAAGCTCTCCACTCTTCCCCCACACTCCGGAACTACAGGCAGCTCGGGTCTGCCAGATAGGACTTGGATTGAGATTTGAGGTTGTTCATGTCAGGCTGGGAAGCAGTGTAACTTCACAGAAAGTGCCGCGCTTGCCTGTCCCTCGTTCCCTCCTCTGCCTCATGGGTGCTTTGACCTTGCTTCAGATCACCTGGCAGAGATATTTTAATAATCATGGGGACCAGTTTCTCCAGCGTCTCAGGAGAAGAGTATTATGTAAATGCACGTGTCATTATGCTCATGATTAGTGCTGTGAAGTGGGGATGAGGGGAGAGAGGGTTGCTCCACATGGGACACAGCCTCCCCAGCTGTCAGATGAGTCGGAGGGGGAAAGAAACTCAAGAATCCCACTTCAGCGCTGGGGAAATAGCTTAGTGGTGAAGGCACTTGCCTGCTAAGCCTAAGGACCCTGGTTAGATTCACTGGGACCCAAGTAAGCCAGATGCACAAGGAGATGCATGCGTGTGGAGTTCGTTTGCAGTGGCTGGCAGCTCTGGCACACCCATTCTCTCTTTCTGTCTCTCTCTCAAATAAATAAATCAATAAAATATTTTAAAAAAGAATCCAGTGCTTAGGTTCCTTCAAATAGCCCTGAACATGGTTCTCAAACCCAACCCAAAACCAGGGTAGATGAGAAAATGCAGTTTTCTCCCTCTCCCAGACAGCTTGCAGGTTTACAACCTTAGTCCGTGGAGGCAGAAGTGCTACCTTGAGTTTTACACATTATCAAGTTGTGGGTGAAGGCATTCTGTGGCCTTGTGAGTCCTGTCCCATAAGGCATCCATATGTTACTGATTCCCCACAGGCACCCCTGTGATTACCTGGCTCTTGTTTATAGTACACGCAGGTCCTACTGACTGGTTCTGGGTCACTTTGTCGGCTATGCTCAGGTACCTAGGGCTCTCTGTTGCACCTCCAGGGCCCCATTAGATGGTGAAGCTACTCATAGATGCGTCACCTGCTGGGATACTGGAAGTCCACGGCCCTGTGTCTTGGACTGACTCCCATCTGGAGCAGGAAGCTATCTGGATTGAGCACTGGGCTGTGAGTGATAGGGAGGTTCTTTACTCAACACACATCCTTTATCGCTTTTTGTGTCATCCACCCAATCCTGGCTAGAGGGTAGGTTCCTCCCTAGATCTAATGAGCCCAAGGTTTGGTACTCAGCTCTCTGCATTCACACCTCCTTCCTGAAGCAGCAATCACAGGAAGTGGGGGAGTGTGCGGTGGGAGGGACAGGAAGGAAAAAGCAGAACCACACATCACCTGTCTCAATCTGTCCATGTTCGCTCAGCGTCCATGCAATTAGGATCCACCGTTCCCTTGGGGAATCTAGGCAAGACACCCCCCTCCAGGCTGTATGGCATCATGGTGTAGATTTTCAAAGATGTCCCTCTGTCGGGGCTCTGGCACAAACCTGTCATTGCAGCTAATCAGAAGGCTAAACGACTAGAATCAGCTGAGCCCAGGAATTTGGGACCAGCCTAAGCAACATGGGAACATCTTGTGGGTGATTTTTGATGATGCTGTTGTTTGCTTGTTTTGAGAAGTTGCTCTTCTAGGGCCAGAAAGATTGCCCAGCAGTTATGTCAACTACCCGCAAAGCCTGATGACCTGGGTTTGATTCCCCAATACCCAGGTAAAGCCAGATGCACAAAATGGAGTTTTTGTAGTGGCTAGAGGCCCTGGACTGCACATTCTCTTTCTTTCTCTGTCTCTCTCTACTTGAAAGTAAATAAACACATAAAATATTTTTTAAAGTTGCCTTCTGGAACAATTTGATAAATACATTAAAAAGTGCATTGAGCCAGGTGTGATAGTGCATGCCTTTAAGTCCAGCACTCAGGATGCAGGGGTAGGAAGATCGCCATGAGTCTGAGTGAGACCCTACTTCAAAACTACAACAACAAAATTACCTTGCTCGCTTACCTTTCACTTTTTACCAAAAAATTAATTAAAAATGAACTAGAAAATATTAGGTTAAAGAAATCTTTGTATTCTTGGATTAAGCAGAGTTTTCAGATATGGTAGTAGACTATGAAGGAAAAAAAAAAAACCCTGATAAATTGGACTTTGTCAAAATTTAAAACATCTGCTTTTGGAAAGACACCATGCAAGCAACTCTAGTTTAACTCAATGAGTTTAAAAACAAAAAGGCCTAAAAGTAATGGGGACTAACGGGGGAGAAGAAGGGTGTTGCTGAGAGAAGAGGGGGATGAGAGAGGATAATTGAGAGGGGGGATAATAAGAATACATTATATACATGAATGAAAATGTTAATTGTAAGAAAGATAAACCCCAGAATGGGAGACGATATTTACGAAGTATGTATCTGAAGAAGGACTTGAATATAAAAGGAATTCTCAGGAGACCCCGAGATGGCTGAGTAGAAGGACTCTGTGCTTACCTTCTCCACAGAGAGTGTGAACAAGCGAATGCATTTCTACGAGAATGTGGAGAGAGAAGGGAACCCGTGGGACATGGAGACAGCATAGAAAGACAGGCAAGGAAGAGGAGCAAGCAGGGTCTCCCACTGGCCCTCTGCTGCCAGCAATGCTCAATCAGGGGTTCTGGGAGTACATCTCCCATACTTTCCGGGTTTCCGTTGTCACCACTTCTTTTGTAGACCACCTCTGACAGTGGAGCTCACCTCAGCAGGGCCTAGGGAGACATCTACCTCATTCTTCATTCCTGACATCACCAATCCCGTTACCAGAGTAGCTGCATAGTGGGTCTCCCTCTATCGTCACTGTATGTACCACGCCCTGCTAGGATGTCCTTACACACGAGCCTTGGAATCAAATGAGCTCTCTGACCCCGCTGACATGTGCACTGTGCTGAAGCCACTGATTACAGCTGAAAATATAACTTAGCCTACCAAACGAACATGCTAAGAACACACCTTCAGGGAAAGACCTCTTACTATGAAGGTTGCTCTTATATTGAAAGAGATGAGGAATCTGTAAGATACATAATATCAATACAGAGACACAAGAAATATAAAAAGTAAGATCACATAATGCCTCCAAAGGAATACTGTTCTATAGAAACAGACCCCAAAGAAAAGGAAATTGAAGAAATGCCTGACAAGTGACTCAAATAATGTTTCTAAGGCAGCCCAATGAGATACAAGAGAATATAGACAGGCAGACAATTCAATAAACTTTTAAGAAAACAATTCATGATACATATATATGAATGAGAAATATAGCCAAGAGATATCATGGAAAAGACACATAAATACTGGAATTGAAGAACTCAATCAAATATAAAATACAGTTAAGAGCCTCTGCAACAGACAAGAGACTGTAGTCTACACCATAGTTTTGCTCAGAGAAGGAATCTGTGTTACCACTTCCATCACCAGCCTGACCCTTAAAAATGCTTAAACAAGTGATATTTCTAGAATTAAAAGGACAATAATTGCCATTGAAAAATCACGCATACAAATGAGGGCTAGAGAGATGACAGTGGTTAAGGTGCTTGCCTGTGAAGCTTACAGATCTAGGTTCGAGTCCCGTGTAAGCCTGATTCACAAAGTGATGCATATGTCTGGAGTTTGTTTGCAGTGGTTAGAAGCCCTGGTACATCCATTCTCTCTCTTTATCTTCCTCTTCCTCTCTCTCTCTCTCAAATAAATAAAAAATATTTAAAAAATTAAAGAGTGAAAGCCAGTTGTAAAGCAGAGACATAAATGAAAATGAATCAATTTTTGCCATTGTAGAAAACTACCAAATCACCAAATTAAACCATATAACAGATGGAAAGGAACAAAGAGAGAATACAGAAACCCATTGGAAGATAATTCACAAAATGATAGGAATAATTTTTTTGTCTCTAATATCCTTGGGTTTAAACGGATGAAATATCTTAATCAAAAGACATATTGTGGTCAAATGGATTAAAAAACAGCACCCAATTATATGTTGTTTAGAAGAAACCCACTTTGACCTTAAAGATACATGTGGATTAAAATTGATGGGTTAGAAAAAGACATTTCTAGGAAATAGAAATTGAAAAATGAGCAAGATTAGTTACACTTTTACAAGATAAATAGACTTTAAATCCAAAACTGTGAAAGAGACAGAACCACTATATGATAACAATTGGATCAATTCAGTAATAAATATATACATATATAAAATCTCCTAGTGCTGGAGCCATCCATTACACAAGGAATATATTTTTAGACTAAAAACAAGATATAGACTCCTGTACTCTAATAATTGGGACCTTCAACAACATACTTTCATCAATAGACATGTCACCCAGACAAAATTTTTTTTAAAGGATCATCAGAATTAAAGTATTCTATAGATCAAGTAGACCTAATAAATATTTATAAAGCATAGTTTCTAACAACTGTAGAATTCACATTCTCTCATTAGTACATAGTACATAGGAGATTCCCCTGAATATAATAATATAATACATGTTAGGCTTTAAAACAAATGTAAGTGTGTGTGTGTGTGTGTGTGTGTGTGTGTGTGTGTGTGCATGCCAGAGTGCACATATGGAAGGCAGAGGATAACTGTATGTCGGTCCTCTTCTTCTATCTTGCTTGAGGCAGAATCACTTGCTATTTTGCTGTTGAGTGTCTCAGGTTTACTGTCCCATGGCTTCCAAAGACTCTTCTTTCTCAACCTCTGTCTTGCCACAGAAGCACTGGGATTACAGACATCTGGCTTTACTTGGATTCTAGGGACTCAAATGTGCAGCAAGACCTTTACTCCCTGAGTTATTTCTCCAGTCTGTAAACAAAATTTTGGCATCAAGATTATATCAGGTATCTTATCTGACTACAATGGAACAAAAGTAGAAGCCAGTAACTAGAAGAACTTAAAGACTGTACAAATGCATAAAAACTCAATGTCCCATTTTTTTTGTTCATTTATTTATTTATTTATTTGAGAGTGACAGAGACAGAAAGAGGCAGATAGAGAGAGAGAGAGAGAGAGAGAGAATGGGCGCGCCAGGGCTTCTAGCCACTGCAAATGAACTCCAGACACATGCGCCCCATTGTGCATCTGGCTAACGTGGATCCTGGAGAATCGAGCCTTGAACCGGGGTCCTTACGCTTCACAGGCAAGCACTTAACCGCTAAGCAATCTCTCCAGCCCTCAACATCCCATTTTTGTTTTTTGTTTTTTGTTTTTTTTGTTTTCTTTTTGTTTTTTGTTTTTTGTTTTTTCGAGGTAGGGTCTCACTCTAGCTCAGGCTGACCTGGAGTTCACTATGGAGTCTCAGGGTGGCCTTGAACTCATGGCAATCCTCCTACCTCTGCCTCCCGAGTGCTGGGATTAAAGGAGTGCGCCACCACGCCCGGCTAACATCCCATTTTTGAATTACCAGTGGGGTCAATGAGGAAACCAAAAGGGATATTTAGAAAAGATGAGCTAAACTCAAGAAACATCAGGAAGGCTAACCAAGAAATACAAAGGAAATTCAGATAAAATGCGAACTGAAAAATGAGACATTGTAACTGATAGTACAGAGGATTATTAGACACTATTGGGAACAACTATATACCAAAAAATTGGAAAACTTGAAATAAATGGGTAAGCTTCTGGGCACATGAAACCTTTCAAAACTGAACCATGAAGAAATAGCAAAGCTGAACTGATCGAGAATGAGCCATAAGAGCGAATCAGTAACGAAATGTCTCACAACAAAGGAGAGCCCAGAACTTGGTGGCTTTACTGCTGAATCCCACAACAATGCTTAAAGAATAGCTAGTACATGTCTTCTCAAGCTATTCAATAACTGCAAGGGTAAGAACATTGCCAAGGTCATTCCACAGGGTCAGCATCACTCAGAAACCCAAATGAGGCAAAGTCATCCCACAAAAAGACATTCTAGAAACCAAGTATCCCCAGTGAACATCCGTGAAAATTTTCTCAGCAAGATGCTAGCTGACTCTAACCAATGATAAAGTGTGATTTATCTCAGGATTCAAGAATGATTCAGCATATGCAAATCAATCAATTTAATAAAGCACAGTAGCTGATTGAAAAACAAAAAATCATGTGCTCATTTAAAAGGTGGAAAAAAATTTCATAAAATTCAACATCTCTTAATGATATAAACCCTTAAGAAATTAGGTATGAAAGAAACAGAGTTTAACTCAATATAAAAAATAACCTTGTCAAAAATGGAGAATGTGGGGCTGGAGAGATGGCTTGGCAGTTTATTCCTTTGCCTAGAGAGCCCAAAGGCCTGGGTTCAATTTCTCAGTATCCATGTAAAGCCAGATGCACAAAGTGGCACATGCATCTGGATTTTGTTTCAGTGGCTGGAGCCCCTGGTGTACCCATTCTCTCTATGTGTCTGTCTCTCTTCTCTCTGTCTTTCTCTGCTTGCAAATAAATGAATATTTTTAAAAAGGGAAAATGTTCTGAATAGACATATCTCAAAGGAAGACATAGCAATGACTGAAAGTAAACAAAAATATTCTCAACCTCATTGATCATCAGGAAAATGCAAACTAAAACCATAAGGAGATATCATTTGACCTTATTTAGAATGACTGCTATAAAGTAAGATTAAAAAATTAACAAATGCTGGCAAGAATGGAGAGATGGAACTCATGTATTACCGGTGAGAATATGAGTAGTTGTTATGGAAAATCGTGGGGACTACCATCTTATTCAGCACCCTCACTTCATATATATCTTGAAGAGATGAAATTATCAGAGATACTGTTAGGTCCATGTTTATTACAGTGCTGTACACAATAACCTAGATGTGAACTCAGCCACACTGTCCACAGATGGATGGATGGAGTTGGGAAATATGGTGCACTCACATTGGAACACTACCCAGTATGGAGAAAGGTCAGAATCTTGTCGTTTGTAGCAACATACTACAACCAGAAGACAGTGTGCTAAGGGAAAGAAGCCAGGCACAGGAAAGCAAACAATGCATATTCTCACTCATTAGTGGAATCTTAAAAAGGTGAACACTTGTGAGTAGAAGTTACAATAGAAGTTACTAGAAGTTAGGAAGGGATGGGGAGGGAGAAAAACTGCACCATAGGTACCAAAATAGTTAGGAAAGGGAAGCAGTTCTAATGCACTAGAGAATGTTGGGAAACTGTAGTCTACGATAATTATCTACTTCAAAATAATGAGAAGGATTTGGAAGTCCTTGGGACATAGAGACAATATTTCAGGGGATATACAATGGGTTACATTATAATAGTGTATCTCAGAAGTAAGCATCATATATAAAATTTGGGCTGGAGAGATGTGGTTAGGCACATGCCCGTGAAGTGAAAGGATCCATGTTCAATCTCTGTCCAGATCCTATGTAAGCCAGACGCACAAAGGTAAGGCAAGCACAAGGTCACACATGTCCACTAGGTGGTACAAGCATCTGGAGTTAGCTTGTAGTGGCTAAGACATTGGTGCACCAATTTTCTCTCTCTTGCTCCCTCTAAAAAAATAATAAAATAAAAATTGATTTTCTGTTTACAGCATATAGGCCCAGGAGTGGTATAGCTGAGTCAAATGGTAGATCTACTTTTAGATTTTTGAGTAATTCCCATATCGATTTCCAAAGTGGCTGTACAAGTTTGCATTCCCACCAACAGTGGATCAGTCTTCCTCTTGCTTAAAACCTCATGAGCAACTGTCATTTGATTTTGACTAGAAGAAAAACGAAGGGCTGTGGGGATGGCTTAACTGTTAAGGTGCTTTCCCACAAAGCCAAAGGACCCAGGTTTGATTACCCAGGACCCACAAGATGCATAAGATGGTGCATTCATCTGGAGTTCCTTTGCAGAGGCTAGAGGCCCTGGTCTGTGTTTCTGACTGTCTCTCAAATAAATAAATAAATAAATAAATAATTTAAAAATAAAGGTAAAAATGATCTTTATAAAAAGAAAAAGGAAACACTGCTGTACTCATAATTTTGAAGAAAATATCATTATATTTCCTTAATGTTAAAATTATTCTATCATTAAATAACAATGACATGGCTCTCAAAGAAAAGGTCTAGCATGTATTGAGTCTACAGCTGTCTGACTATTCAATACAGCTCTTTAAATCAAGTAAGCAAACTTCCAATGCATAGCTGTTTCAAAGGACTCCAAAATTGTAATATTTTTGTTATATTAAATTATCATTTCATCCTCATGGCAAAATATGTAGAGGAAACAAAAATAGAGTCCTTGAGAAAATAAATATAAATCATGTAACTTTAAATAAATTATTCCCTATAACATTCATTAGTCACATTAAAAGATAAAAATTTGCCCAGTGTGGTGGTACAGGCATTTAATCCCAGCACTCAGGAGGCAGAAGTCAGAGGATCACTATGAATTCAGGGCTAGCCAGAGACTACATAGTGAATTCCAGGTCAGCCTGGGCTAGAATGAGACCTTCATACTTGGAAAAAACAAACAAAGATTAAAGTTTAAAATGAACTCTCAAATTGATAAGAAAATGAACAACGCAATTTAAAATGGGAAAAATATTTGAACAGTCACTTCATCAAAGAATGTTAATGGAAAACAAATATACAAGTGACAAGTTGTCATTCATCATTCATTCATCAATATCATTCATCAATAAAGAAATGAAAATTATAACCACAATACACCACCACAGACCCATTGAAATTTGGCTGGGATTTAAAATAATTGGCCATTTCATGTGTTGGAAAAGATATGGAGGATATTGTATTCTCTGCTCTCATGTTATAGTTTGAAACTGGAAATAAAAAGTGGTGTAAGCAAATTGTATTACATTCGTATAATGGAACTCCACTTAGCAACAAGAAGAAATGAAGCTAAGTATGGTCATGCATACCTATACTCCAGATTTTAGAAATGTCTGAGGCAGTAGTTTTATGACTCCTGGGCCGGTCTGCCAAGACCCTGACTGGAACCCTCCACTCCCTAAACAACAAAAACAAAGGTATAAACTAATGATCTACTAAAAAAGCATGGGTAGATCTTAAAATTTTTACACCGAAAAGGTCCGGATAAAAACAGTGATGTGGGGTGAGGAGATGGCTCAGTGTTTAAAGAAACTTACTTGCAAAAACTATCGGCCTAGGTTAGATTCCCTAGTGCCCACATAAAACCAGATGCAGCTGGAATGGTGTTCATTTGCAGTGGTCAGTGGCCCTGGTGCACCCATAGTCTCTCTCTCTCTCTCTCTCTCTCGAATAAATTAATAAAAATATTTTAAGTAATCACAAACAGTATATAATCTATGATTCCATTTGCATAACATTCAGGGAAATGGCATTTAGTGTATAGTGACAGCAGGTCAGTCACTGCCTGGGGAGAGAGAAAGGATTGACTAGGAGCAAGAGGGTGATAAGGACACAAATGGATAAAGAAACTGAGGAGTGTGGTGGATACGTTTATTATCTTGACAGTGGCCATGGGATTTGAGGTGAGCATTCATGTTTTAGACCAGCCCTCTGCCAGAGCTTCTTGGGTCCTTTCAGTATTGGGGAAGGCGGTAGGTGTGTCAAGGACAAAGAAACTCATGAGAAGATGGAGACTTGGGAATGTGGTTGGGGTCCTGGGTACTTATACCCAAGGGCATCAATGGGGATACCCAAAAGAAAGCAAGGGAGAGCTTGTGGGAAGGAGGACGGAGCGATGAAGCTGGAAAAGCCACCGGTTCAGAAGAGGGATGCCCACAGAGTGCTCAGCAGTGCCCCAGGAAGGATTGGCATTTGGCTAAGGGTCAGCATGGCCCTGGGTGAGCCCCTTGGTAGAAGTCACAAGATATGGGATATGGAATTGGGGGAGATGGGTACACCCCACCTGGGCAGCTGGCATCTCTGGAGAAAAGAGCACTGGCTTTCATATTAGAACTTCAGATCTGTGGTGCTCTTAGCTGACCTCTTCCTTCTGCGAGTCTTGGGCAGCACAGAGCAACCTGGGCATGAAGGTGTACTAAGCTGCTTCTAGCACTGATGGTTACTGCCATGAACAGCTTTGTGAGGATGAGCATGTCCAGCCATCTTCTCAGTCATGTGTTCTCTTTTGGTAAGCAAGCGCCTTTGGCCACTAAGTCACGTCCCCAGGCTCTTAAGTTGTTCTGTTTTTGATTTGCAGAAACGTTAATGGACACAAGGACGGCTACTGCAGAGCTGGGCTGGACGGCCAACCCTGCCTCAGGGGTGAGTGTCAGACCAACATCCTTCCACCCCGTGGGGAGGTTCTGATCTCATATGAGGGCTAGAGGACGGACTTTCCCAGAGTGCGTGGCTGGGAGTATTGCCTACCCAGAAAGCAGTAGTATCACGGTATCCAACCCGACCTGTGATGACACGTAGAGCATCTCTTGAACCAGTCCTTCCAGAGAGCTGGCCGCTAGGCAACTTGGCCCACGGATGTGTGGAGATGGAGACATGCAGGCTATTGGCTTTGGGGCATATCAGAGGTCAGCAGTGGGCACAGTACTATGGAGGGGGCAAGGGCGCAAGGGAGGGGCTGGAGGTCAGAAAGGCCGAGGCTGTCTTTCATCTTGAGCTTGTGTTAGACTCTTTAATGTTTCATTTTTTTTCACTTGTATATGTTGTGTTGTTATGTTTGTATAAGTGTTCATAGGTGTGTGGGCACACGTGTGTAAGTGTGTATGCATGTGTGTGCAGGTCAAACATTAACAAAGGGTGTCTTTCTCAAGTGTTGTCTACTTATTTACCTGGAAAGACCTTTCACTTGAGTCCAGAGCACTGCTTCAGTTAGTATTGGGGATCCATTGCCTTTGCCTCTTGAGTGCTAGGATTATAGGTGGGCTGCCATGCCAACCAGGATGCTAGGCATCTGAACTCATTTCCTCATGCTTTCATGGTAAGCACTTTACCCACTGACCCCTCTCCCTAGTCCCTAAAGAGGCTTAACTTTATTTTTATTTTTATTTTTTGGTGTTTTGAGGTAGCGTTTCACTCTAGCCCAGGCTGACTTAGAATTCACTATGTAGTCTCAGGGTGGCTTCAAACTCACAGCAATCATCCTACCTCTGCCGCCTAAGAGCTAGGATTAAAGGCGTGCACCACCACACCCAGCTTTAATTTTGCAGAAGAGGGGGTGGAAAGATTATAAGAGCCACAGGTTGTGACATAATGACCAGAGGCATTCCCAACCCGTCCCCCAAAATGACTGACTACTGCTCCCACAATGCATAAACTACAACCCCACAGGGAATACCTGCATTCCCGCCCCCCGAGGAGCGTCAGCATTCTTGATTCATTTGCTTGGTGTTTATGCACCTAGCCAAACTCTGGAGCTACAAACGTGGAAGAGCCTTTGGTTGCTCATGGCCTTGTGTGGGGGTCACCGTGTTCATGGATAAGCTAGAGTACTTCTCTTGTGATCACTGGAAAGATCAACAGGGATATATGGCAGAGCTGGGACTGAGATACAAAAGGCAGAGAGAAGGAGGAGGAGGAGGAGGTGGAGGAGTCATCAGAGAGAAGGTGCATTGAGCTGGGTCTGGGGCAAGTGGATTGGAGTTTGCTAGGTTGTGAGCAGAGGGCCTGGGAGAATATTCAAAGTAGGAGAAGTGGTTAGTAAACAATGGGTCACGAAAAGACACGAGTAAGAGAGTTGGTGTGTGTGTGCTACATGGCCTGTGTGTTGAGGGTGCAGAGATGAGCTGGGGACAGTCATGTGGCAGTCGGGAGAAGGCCTTGGTTGCCATGATGAGCAAGGTACTTGGAATTTCAAGGACAAAAAATTGTTCCTGGGCTAGAGAATAAAAGGGTTAGATCTGCTGGTGGGACTGTGGGAAACAGTTGAGAGAAGGCAGTGTGGCAGGTGCCTTCTTCTTATTGACCAGAAGCAGCTTGTAGAAGGAAAGGGTTTCATTCAGCTTACAGTTTCTGGGGAAAATCTGTCATGAGACGTGTCAGGGACCATGACACAGAGTCACTTCATCACATCAGCAGGGAGGAACTAGGGAAACAAGCTGAGTATGATAAGCAGAGCTGAGCTGTGGTGCTGGAGTCTGTCCCCAGTGCCGTACTTCGCCCAGTAAGGCTTCCCTGCCTAGGGGCTCCACAAACTTCCCAAGCATCACAGCCAACCATGGGAACAGATCTTCAACGTTTTACATTCAAACCACCAGAGGTATTTAAGAGGCTCTTTCAATTGCCCCAGATGTAGCAGAAAAATCAAATTAGAATGGGACACACATAGGAACCTTTGAGGGGAGTGGAGGAGGCTTGGCTGTGGTGAACCACGGTGGGAGAGTATGTGGGGGGACAGCCAACATCATGCTCATGTCTCTGGCTGGGCGATTGGCTGGTCTTGAGACTTCGTGATGAAGGGAGATGTGAGGATGGAGATCTAGGGGGCTCCTCTTCAGGGTTGAAGTCAGGTGGGACAGGGTGGTCCTGGGCTTCCTCACTGTGCTAGAACATTCCTTTGTTTGGTAACCTCTGCACCCCACAGGGGATTTCACACACATCAGGGCCACACCACATTGTAACCACCCCTAACTGGCCTTATCCTGCTATAGGAATGGTTCCAAGGTGTCACCCCTGGGTACTTTGACAGACCTAATTTCTATCCCCACCTCTGCCAATGCACACGGCCAGGCACTATTACCATAAGGGGTACAAGGTCCAGATGGAGCTGCTGTTCCCCAAAACATGGAGTGGGGCCTCAGCTTCTCACTCTGGATGGGTACAAATCCTGTCAGGAATCCTGCAGGTTACTACAGAAACCATCCTCTTCCAACTGGGGTCTTCATGCCAAGCTGATGAGGCAACACGTTTCCAGGATGCCTAAGTAAGTAGAAGCTTGTTATCATTTATAGATTACACTTCCAATTGAAGCTGTGTGTCTTTACAAGGCATTTATATGATTTATAGCTGTTTTCTCCCCTGACTGTTGTACAGAACACCTGTCTTCTTTAAACTTGAGCTGTTTCCTAAGGAAGATGTTTCTTGAGGGAAACATTCAGCATCAAGTGATGCCCTTTAGAGATGGCAGCTGTCTGGGTGGCTTACGGTCTGCCCTCTCCATTCCCAGCGTGGCTCACTTCCATTCCCAGTGCTTTTCCTGAGGTCGTCTATAACTGGATAGCTCATCTCTTGATCCCCCAAGAAGCCTGGCTGGCTTGCAGCAACCAGTGGTACATTCAGGCTAGTCCTTGGCCTGGATCGAGAGAGGGACTATGCCACCATCCCACCCTTTGTTCTAATCTTTAGCAGAGGCCTCCAATTCTACTCAACCACCATTGGCTCCCAATAGCCCCGGCTCCCATATCCAACCACCACAACCATGCTGGACCCTCCCCACCCCATCACAGGTCTTTTCAGTGCCAGGGAGGTTTTCACAATAATGCCCTACATCATTTCTTTTTCTAACAATCTATTTTGTTTATTTATCTTTATTTGAGAGAGGGGGCAGAAGAAGGGAGGGGGCAGGGAGAGAGAATGGGAACACCAGCCCCTGTGAATGAACTCCAGATGCATGTACCACCTTGTACATCTGGCTTTATGTGGCTACTGGGGAATCTCAAACCTGGGTCTTTTGACTTTGCCGGCAAGCCCCTCAACAGCTTAGCCATCTCTCCAGCCCACACTACATCATTTCAGAGTCTACACCTCTGTGCGTTAGTACCTGATTCCTTTCTGTCTCACCACCTTCCTTCTGCGGTACCATGACCGGCATCCAGGGGGCAGAGCTCGGTGTGTTTGCTCACTATTGGAAATTTGCACTGGTTTTGCAACCTGATCCAACTTGTTCAAAGTTTGTGACTTGGGCAAGTGATGACGGTGTCATTCTTGGAGACGGAGGGCATGAAATGAGGAGGAACATCTTGGGTGGTGTTGCAGTTTCCTTCTTGTTGTTAGGACAAACATCTGGCCCAAAGCAGCTTTTGGGAGGTTGGAGGGAGGGAGAGAGATTGAGAGAGAGAGAGACCAAGGAGACTCTTCATTTTACGGGGCTAAATGAGTACCTTAGCTGTTATACTTGAGTACTGCCTGATCTGGGAAGGGAAGAGGTTGGATCACATCGACCCCACAAGTCATTTTCAATTCAACTACTAGAATGGTGACCATAATATTACATGTTACAGCCAGCACATATTTATGACCAAATTCATAACATTGTTTTTTAATTAAGCAGCCTGTCTTTAATTCAAGGCCTCTGGGTTTGTTAAAATCACCACATGTTACCTGGTGAGCAGAGAGAAAAGACAACAGAAAGCATTTGTATCGGGACAAAGCCAGGGAGGAGCCGAGTGACCGCTATAGAGCTGTGGCTATGCCGAGGGGTCCTCCCTGTGTCCCTCACTGACCCTCTGCACAGAGGATGCGAGCAGAGCTGGGAGGAATACCGGAGCTTGCTGACCAGCTACTCCAGGTGAAAAATGGCTAGGGTCGGGTTCAGTGAGACTCTGTGTCAAGGAAATAAGGTAGAAGAGGGATAGAGAAGGGAGAAGGTCACCTGATAGTCTCCTCTGGCTCCCACATGCGTGTGTATGTGTGTGTGTGTACATTCACAAACATATTACACACACGCATATAACAAACGCACGCAAAGCACATAATTAGTGATGTGAATAGGGTTACCTGCGCTGCGTTAAGCCTGATGAGGGCGAGGGCACATGCAGAAGGCGCCCCAGCTTTCAGTGGAGTGACGGCAAGCCTGGGTCCCTCTGAGAGGCAGGCCTGTTCAGTTTCCTACTTCCAAACCCAAGTCCTTTTTACTTTCAAAGAGCTTGGATAGAGCTCACCTGCTATTGAATCTGGGCCACTTATGGCCTTCCTGTATGCAAGTCCCTGTGCCTGTCACACAAGAGTCGCTAGGAGGGACCATTTACATGAGTCGTCATCCTCAAAGACTGCTCTGTGGGCTTCTAGCCTCTGCCTCCGCCCATGCCGCCTCTCGGAAACATCTTCACAGCCTGTGGGACGCGGAGTTGATGATTTGAACGCAGCCGTTGCTTTCAGAGGAGGAGGGTTTGATAGAGGAAGTGCGGAAAAGAGAGCCACAGTCAAGCTTGGCCGGCCCTCGGAATGAGTGAACTAGTATAGGTGTGTGTTCACTGTGTGTGCACAGTTGTGTGTTTGTGAGCATATTTGTGTGTGTGTATATATATATATATACACACACACACCTGTGTGGGGGTATATTTATGTGTGTGTATGCTTATATGTGTGTATGGGCATGGTTTTCTGTGTGTAAATATTTATATTTGTATTTTTGCATGTGTTTCTGTATATTTGAACGTGTATGTACATATTCATATACGAGTCTGTATGAGTATGTATTTGTGTGTAGGTATGTATGTGTATATGTTGATATTTGTGTACATATATACATGAGTATATGTAGGTTTGGTTATAGGCATATATGTGCATGTATTTGTGTATATATGCATATGTATGTGTTTGTATACTTCTATGTGTTTGTATATGTGCATATGCATATGTATGCTATATTTCTTTGTGTGTGGGTAGCAGACAGCTTCAGGGTCGCTGAGATGTGCTTCCAGACCAGGCACGGTTATGGAGGAAGGGATTTATTGAAGCTTACAGATCCAGGGGAAGTTCCATAATGGCAGAAGAAGCTGACCTGCCTTCACAGGACCAAACAGGGAGAGAGAAGCACAAGCCTAAAAGCCACACAGCACAGCACACTTCAGGAACTCCAGCTATGCACGCTCTGCATATCTTTAGATTGAAATCTCAACCCCACCACCTCACCTTAAGATCCTCCCAGTGACACCGCCTCCAGCCATGTGGCTGCGAATGCAAACTAGAAACTAATAAACCATTGAACATATTGGGGGCTGTCTATTCAAACTACCACGTTGTGTGTATGTATATATGTATGTACATATGTGTGTATATGCCTGTGAGGATACGTGTGCCTATGTGTATATGGTGAAGCAAACTGAGCTAATTGTACTCCACGCATCTCTAGGCAGTCCCTAGAGTTCTGGAAATAGTTTCTGTGATGGGAGGATTGCTGGATGAGGTGCTGAGCTTCGGGAGGGAAAGACGCTCCTGCGAATGTCTGTGTCTGGTCATTAACTGCCCAGTGGGGGTGCTCACCTGTGGGTGTAGGGGCACGCAGGCCTTCTCCCACAGCCGCTACGTGACTGTCCTGTGGTGGGCTCTCTGAGGCGCTTGACAGGCCCTGGCTGTTGCTGTCTTCCTGGTCAGATCCTCCCTTGCCAGCCTGCCCCTCGGGGGAGTGTAAGGAAAGGGCACTCAGTACAGGAAACCACTCTAATTACTCTCGCCTGTTTCAAGGCTGGGCAAAAATCAATTCAGCTTTATCTGGGCTGGTCTGTAAAACTCCATGGAGTGAGGCGTGACACCGGATCTGCAGGCATCCCACATCCCAGCTTGACCGCTCTCCATGCGTGTGACCTGGGCCTGCCATTTAGCCCCGCTCAGTTCGCCTCCTAGATCCTCTGCATAGTGGGTCTGAACAAATTTGGTGAAGAGTTTACCTTGGCACATGCTTAGGAAACGTTAGCACATCACTAACCCTCTCCCAGGCTGAATTTTCTCTCATCCTCCTTTGATGATTCAACCCTACTAATTAACACAGAAAAGCCTGAGCTAAGTTAGATGGATCCAAGTGAAATTGAACTGTGGGCAAAATAAGTTTCTGAATGGAACTTCCTGTATTTGATTTTGGAGTCATGCCAAGGGCAGGAGGGTAGAGGGTGGTGGCTGCTTGTGCCTTCTCAAGTCTAGTGCCACAGGCATGGCACCCTGGTAGCATGTGGCTTAGTGGTTGGTTGCTCACATTTTTATTCTGCTTTTGCCTCAGTTAGGGCTTTTTTTTTTTTTTTTTTTTGGTTTTTTGAGGTTGGGTCTCTCACTGGTCCAGGCTGACCTGGAATTCACTATGTAGTCTCAGGGTGACCTCAAACTCATGGAGATCCTCCTACCTCTGCCTCCCGAGTGCTGGGATTAAAGGCGTGCACCACCACACCCGGCTTCAGTTGGGGCTTTTTGGTAGCCAGTGACAGAAAAGCACAAATCCTGAAGGAAGTAGCTTGGCTCAAGGAACTGGATGGGCCAGGGCTTGTGTGGCTTTTGGTTTGGGCCAGTCCAGGTCCCTGAGGTCATTCAGTCTCCTCCCACCCTGCCTTTTTCTTTAATTTTTGTTTTCCCTCCTGTTTCTCTTCCCACCTCTTCTCTTCTTCTTAAAAATATTTTGCTTTTTCTATCATTGACATTTTCACACATGTATATAATGTATTCTGATCTTATTTCCAACAGTTGCCCTCTTTTACTTTCCCCTCCCATAAATGCCATTCTTATTCCTCATTAGTGCTTTTTCTTAAATATATATATTATTTATTTATTTGAGAGAGAGAGAGGGAGAGGCAGATAGAAAGAGAGAATGGGCATGCCAGGGGCTTTAACCACTACAAATGAACTCCAGACACCTGTGCCCCCTTGTGCATCTGGCTTACGTGGGTCCTGGGGAATTGAACCCCGGGTCCTTAGGCTTTGCAGGAAAATGCCTTAACTGCTAAGCTATTTCACCAGACCCCCCCCTCCCCATTAGTCCCATCTTAACTTTCACACCTTTGTTTTCAACCCATTGAGTTAAATGAGGGTTGTTTGCATGACAATGGATAGAGGCTGTTTACTGTAGGAGGGGGGCGACCTCCAGAGCCTGCAGCGCTGATGACCCAAACTCCCCAGCTCCCAGAAACTGGAAGGCTTGGGGTGTCCTGTATCCTTCCCCCATTGATAGTGAAGTACCCATAATTCAATGTGCTGCCCAGCCCTTCTCTTCCCTTTGCTCCCATGGTATTGGCCCCAAGCCAGGGCTCCTCTGGGGCAAAGATGACTGTGACAGCTCCAAACCATTAGCTTCTTCTATCCAGATGCTGGGGAAGGAACAAATGTCTGCCATTAATCCTTCTAGCAGCATTCAGATCAGGCCTGACTGGCCTGGCTTCTATCCTGGGCCCACTCTGAACCAATTCCTATAGCCCAAAGTGCAGAATACTCACTGCCTATACTGAGCCTGGGTCCACCCTGTATTGAGTGTGGCCTACAGGAAGCCCCGGGCCTTCAGGGCAGGAGGAAGTAATTCTTCAGAGAGAGAGAGAAGGGGGGGGGGGAGGATATAGCACCAGAAAGGTGAATAGATGCTGAATAACAAGACATCTCACACTATATATCCTGAACATGACGCATGCCTAGGAAAGTGCTGATAGTCACAGACTCATTTTACAGAAGAGAAACCTAAGGTGCAGAACAACTGGGGAATTACCTAAGGTCTCCTGGCTAAAACGTGCCAGTGCTGTCCTTAAACCTCCCATAGGCGGGCCCTCTAGAGGGACAGCCTATGTAATGTACCACATGGAGAATCCAGAGATGCATTCTGGAAGGCCCAAGTTGGAGCTCCTTGAATTCAGGCTCAATCTGTAAAAGACTTTTTTTTTATTTTTGTATTTTTATTTCCCCTTACAGCATTAGCCGTGCCTGGAATCCTTCCTGGAGCTGTCACCTAGGAATTAGTGTGGCTTTCTTAGCGGAGAGTAGCTGGCCCCCCTGCTGGTGGCCTCTGACCCTCAGATCCCTCCCTCTGGCCCTCTCCTCCCCTTCCCTCTCCAGGTAAACCACACAGCTAAGTCAGAGCTCCCCACCCTAGGCCTCCCACCCACTCTTTATCTTTTTCTCTCTCTACCAAAAGGCCTGTAATTAGGAAACATTAGCAGGCTCAAAACAGCTTTCATACCTGAAACATCCTCCCTAATTGCACTCAGCAGAGCTCTTCCCTGGCTATTAATGTCACTTTTATGAAGCAATGAGGAGCAAAACACCCTGAGGCACTTAAAACATTTTTTATATAATATGCGTCTTTTAGGAATGGGAGTTTAAAATCACCTGCTTGACAGACACAGTGATAGACAAAAGCATGAGGGGCTCAGGACCCCAGCCATGAGATGGATCCTCCTCCAGGAATTTCAGAGCCTGCTTTCCAAGGAAGAGGTCAAGAGACGTGGTGAAGGGAAGAGGCTGATGAGCACTGGATGGATTCACACGGGGAAGAGAGTTGGACCAGTGACTTACAGGGGTGGGTGTGTGTGTGTGTGTGTGTGTGTGTGTGTGTGTACATACATGTGTCTTATAGAGAAGAGAGAGAGAGGGTGGGGGAGAGTTCTGTGTGCCTAGTTTACTGGAATCTTGGGAGTTGTAGTTATTTTAACAGAACCTTGATGCCTGGAAGATTTCTTTTCTTGCTTTTAGAAATGCCTCACAGACTCATTCATCAGCAAAGATGATGTGTACAAAACTCCAGAGCTTACCCAAGCCCATCACTCCCTTTCTGGGAAAGTTGTGGTCCCAGAAAGAAATAGTCCCCTGAGGTGAGTCACCACCCAGGCCAGCTGGAAGCAAACAGGCAGACGGGAAGTGTCCCCCTCCTAGGCCAGACACGATCTGCTTGTGCCCTGACAGGCTGAACCGTCTTTTCTCAAACTTCCTGGGAAGACAGCACCTACCACGTCCCTTACCTCAACTCTGAAACCTTTTTGCAAATAGCATGTGACACTTCTTCTCAAGTTGGATGGCAAGGGGCTTTCAGGACAGTCGGAGGAAGCAGGCTTCTGACAGTGGCACCCGGATGGAGCAGATGTGAGTCAGGCCTACCAGCCTGAGGTCCTAGTGCCACAGGTTGGAAGCCTGGGTGAGGGATGAAGGTGAAGACTCAGGATGAATGTAGTGTCTTCAGAAACAGGGCAGCTCTCTGATGAAGCCTTACTGCTGAGGCTGCCAAGATGATAGAATCATTCGGCCCTAAACCCACTGTATTTATGAAGGAATAAGCCCAGGACTTGGAATCTGATGATCTCGGATTATTTCCATTTTCTGCTAAAATTCTTGAACCCCTCTGGGCTCATATTGTGCATTTATGAGATGAGTAACAGAAGAGCTTATTTACAGAGTGACTAGGAGGATTACGTTGTGTTTACCTTTTTTTAACTCATTGCAGTACTACTTGTCCTGACTCGTACCAGTGGCAGAATTGACTCTTGTTGAGATACAACTTGCATGGGATTAGGGTGGGAACTGATTACAAGAGGACCCCAGGAGGCCTTTCCTTGATATAAGAATGTTGTTATAAGATCAATGTTCCAGCATTTCTGTTAGGTTGTGTTTCTTGTTTGAAGACTAGAGGGCACACCTTGTTATTAAATAGCAGTATTACTCTTAATTCCTACTATGTCTGGTCACCGTCAATTAAACAGTGACTGCGTGCCAGGCATTGGGGATTATTTGTGTCACTTCACTGATTCTCACCAGAAGTCTGAAGATAAGTGGCATTTCTCCCAATTCTCAGAGCCATTACCCAAAGTCACATGCATAGGGGTGTTACCGGAACGGAACCCAGGCCTATCTGACCACAAAGATTACTTTGTACCACTGTGTGCGGATGGAAGAGTATGAAGAAGGAATCTCAGAGATTGTAGAGAAGATTGTGGGGCAATGGGACGGGTCAATATTTCCCAATATTCTACAAAAGGAAAGCATACATTTTCAAGTCATGGGCTAGAGAGAAATACATGCAGTAAATAAGAGATGAGTCTTTTTTTTTTTTTTTGGTATGTGTACATGATGTGCACATGTGCCTATGCATGTTCATATGTGTGGATGCAAGGGTGTGCATGCCTGTGTTAACAAGCCAGATATCAATGTCAGTTGTCTTCCTTAATTGCTGTCCACCTTATTTATTTTTATTTTTATTTTTTATTTTTTGGTTTTTCGAGGTAGGGTCTCACTCTAGCTCAGGCTGACTCGGAATTCACTCTGTAGTCCCATGGTGGCCTTGAACTCATGGCGATCCTCCTACCTCTGCCTCCCAAGTGCTGGGATTAAAGGTGTGTGCCACCACGCCTGGCTTACCTTATTTATTTATTTATTTATTTATTTATTTATTTACATAGGTCTCTCACTGAACACCAATTTAGCTAGAATAGATACTCAGCAAGCCCTAGGGATCCTACTGCATCTGTCTTCTTGGCACTGAGGCTCCAGGGGCTCACCACCACACCCAGCCACACCCAGCTTTTACATGGCTGTTGAGGATCTCAACTTAGGTCCTCACGTTTGAGTGACAAGCTCTTTACTCACTCAACCATCTCCCCGCTCCCTATGCTTTCTAAAAGCAAGCTCTGGAGAGATGCTTGAGTGGCTGATTCGTGAAGCAGAAAGCCTCACTCAGAGACCAAATGAGCCCAGGCCAGAAATCCAGAAGATAGACGTGATCCTGCAGATGGTTAGCTCCTGGCAGTGACTGAGGGTCCCAGACTGGCCAGATCTCACCTCCTAGGCCTTGGCAGACACCCAGGAAGTGAGGACTCCTGGGAAGGGAGAGCTGTCAGGAGAACCCAGTGAGCTGCTCTGTCCCTCCAGTGGCATCCGTGTTAATGCTGCTGAACAGATTCCTTCACCTTCTTCTCCACTGGGCTCCTAGCATCATGGTGTAGACAGCAGGTCCAACCCATATCTTGTTGTCATGAAGGATGGGAGAGCAGTCCACCTGAACAATGCTGGAGTCGGATTTCAGTCTTGCTGTTAAGGGCTCTGCTTCAAAACCAACACGGCCAGTGATATTGGCTTGTGTTTGCATTTAGGTGCAAACAATTCTGCGATATTGAACCAGGGAGGTGATGACTGACAGTCATGGGAATCCAGGGTGTCTTTGAGAGTGATGGGACTTCCTTCAGCTCATGGTTGGGCTGTAACTCAGGAGTTAGGGCGCCACACATTCATGGCCACACGAAACTTCCACGGAGTCAGTGTGGCCTCTAGGTTCTTGCCTTAGGAATTTTGGCGAGTGAAACCCACAGACCATAGAGGGTGATGTTTAGAAAGATTTTATCATAGAACTTAAGGAAAGAAGGAAGAAATCCTGCTTGGAGTTAGGAGGGGCTTCCAGGATAAGGCGAAGCCTGCCTAGCAACTCTGACTGTTTTTTTTGGGGGGGGGATTTACTGGATGTAGACTGAGCTGGTCAGTCCAGTCTTCAGGTGTCCAGGTGCTGCAGGGTTTTCAGGAAAGGGAATAAACCTGTTTGCATTCCTAGGATGGGGAATTGTCCTTCTCAGAAGGGAGTGATCTTCCAGGAATCTTCTGACATTTCTGGCCTCTAAGCAAGGTGGGTACTACGTGGACTCCTTTAGGGAAAAAGAGATGAGGAAGAACCAGACTCCCCTCCCTCCATCTATAGGCTCTGGAACATTTCTTGCTTTTACTTTCAGAAGCCCTGTTACCCCTAAACTGCTTCAACAACATCTTCAAGGAGCTGACCCCAAGATGCTAGTATAAGAAAGACCAGACTGAACTTAGCTATTCAGAAGTGGTCAAATGCAAGTCCTAGGTGACAGAAATGTCCACTCCGCATGGTGCTGGCCTGAGCATATCCACAGCGATGGTCTTAATCTGGGAGCTGATTTTTTAAAGTGACATTAAGAAGACCTGAGAAGGTTGAGCGGGGACTAATGGGTGATCTTGTCATTCAAGGGAGGTTCACGGAACTGGAAATCTTAGTCCAGAAATGGTCCAAATCCATATCCAGGAAGGAAGCAGAGGAATGAGATCATTCTTAGTGGATGCCAGAGTCCTCTACAAGCTTCTTAGCCTCAGTCTCAGGGAAACAGTCATCTGAAGCAGCTATACATGATGGCCGCATTCCCATCTAATTGCTGGGGAGGGAGGAGGGCAGGCAGACTGGAACAGGGGCATCCTTCCCAGGCCAGATTTAGTTCTCTTGCACCCTGAGAATGGAAATGAAGCCAAGAACTCCTCCCAGGAAGGCTTAGGCCCTCCCTCCTCCCACGGCTGGCTCTCTTGTCTCCAAGCTGGCCGTGGCCACCATGGCACATGTTCCCTGAAGTCCACTTTCCCTCACCTGCAGCCCCGTGTGTCAAGTCTCAGCTTTAGGTTGGCCTCGGCTGTGCATTCTGAACAGAAACCCCTCCAGGCTGAAGGGAAATGCCACCAGTCTCTCTAGGGATAACTCCGTGCCCTTCCATCAACGGAACCCCGGGCTGAGCAGAGCTGTATTAGGCAGCTGGGGCATGGGAGCTCGAGCTCCCGCCCCTGCCTTGTCGAACAAGGCCTTGTTGGGCAGCAGTGAGAACCACATTCAATCGACAGCTTAAGATAATCACATGTGTGAGGCACTGGGATAATGGTGGCTGAATACCCTGCACCGTTGCTATAGTGACCAGCCAAGCACTGGTTCCCCTCCTATTTTTTTTTTTTTTTTTTCCTTTCTTGTTTTCTGGACCTCCTTGTTATAGGGCTGGCTGGTGGGGTTGAGGGGTGGGGGGTGAGTTTGGGAAATGGGAAAGAGGAGAAAAGGGGGAGGGTAGATCCAAGAGGACCAGCCCATTATATTCTCTTTAAATACCCCAGCTGGAGGTTATTTTAAATCTCAACAGAGACAGAGAGAAACAGTGTCTTAATCCCCAACTCCCTGTGAATTATTTAAAGGGATCCTGTCAGAAGGATGAATTTGTCACTGTTGCAGTGTCAACAGCAGCAGCAGCTGTCATAATGGCTAAGGACCCCACTCCAGGCAGGGCCTGGTACGCCATGTTGCCGCCTGGTGGAGGTTATAGTGGCCTTGGGGGGCTGTGGGCCGGAAACTCCTCCTGAGGCACAAGCCTGCAATGTTAATGTTCCCCGTGGTGGGCTGGCAGATCGTAGCTGTATGAAATGTGTCAGCTTGCCAGGAGATGTATATCACTGGGCCCTTAGAAGCTTCTAGTAGTGTGCCTCTCTTAGCCATGGGGGTCTCAGCTCTGAAGGGAGTTCCGTCTTGCTCAGATAGGACCGAACTGACCAGGGCTTGCTTGGCCTTTAAGAGGCAGGACATGCCTAAGGAGAAGCCATGGCTCACACCCTCACTGATACGCATGCATGTTCACACATATGCACACGAGAGTACTGAAGGCAGAAGTGCAGGGACAGACAACCAGACAGGTCCCATCCATTACTGAGGGCAAGACCATCAAGGAAACACAACCGCCCCGTGCTGAGAGCAGGCAGCTAAGCAGGTGTCTCCAGAGCGCTGGTGCCCATGCTAACCCATCCCTGGGGACCGTGCCTTGGATTTAAGTACCTCCTGGTTTTAAATCACGTCTGTTTCTCACAGCCGCCTCGTGAAGTCAGCGTGGTTAGCATCCCTGGGTTGTAGAAGGGGAAACAGATTCAGAGAGGTCATCCTGCCGGGTTGGGCTGAGTCCAGGGCCTGGGAGCCTCATACTGTGCCAACCTTCCCATGATCAGGTCCGAGCCAGACAGGACTGTGGCAGTACCCCTTCACCCCAAGCCTTGGTTGCTAAGCATACATGGCCCCACTTTGGGATCAGGTGGGCTCACTTGGGTCCTTCTTCCCTGTCGTCTCCTGTATCTTTCCACCATCCAAATTTCCAGACTTGTGGGTCCAGATTGGTGGAGCGTTGCTTTTAAAAAAGTCTGCTCTGGGAATCACTGTACGTATGTTTTCTCATATTCTAATTACATCCTCCTCCATTCCTTTGCTCTAATGCATCCCAAGGAGTGTGTCCTTGCTATGAATCTGTGGTTCAGAGCTTTCATTGTTTTGTATCATGGCGATACGGAAGTCCTTTCAAGGTTCTGGGCTTTCAGAGGCAATGCTCCCACTGAGTCAGCCACCCATCCTTTTAGCACACCACATGGGTTGTGGTAATAAATAGGGGGGGGGGGGATTCATGTCCTTCCAGTCCAGAACATCTGGGAAGTAAATTAGGCATATTGGGAGGTGAGCTGGTACTCAGGCCCCCGGGGGAGCTGCGGGGGGAAATGTTGCCTTGGTTGGTTGGTGTGCTAAATGATAGGTCCCTCTGGGTATGTAGGAGTTTATGCCCCAAGGACCGCCTTTTACATTTTCATTAGCTCTCTAGCTTGTCTAATCTCCCTAGCTCTTTCAGGCTTAGCCTATGGTCTACAAGGGAGTTTCTTTCTTGAAGTCCATGCTGATTGGTGGGGAAGCTGTGGATAGTGGTCGTCCTGGGCCCAGCCCTGAGCCATCTGCTCTGCTAAAGTCTCGTTGGCCTCCTGTGGGCTGTGTGGCGTTGAGTGTTGCCCGAGCTCTGGAAAACTTCTTATTCAGAAGGGCAGCCATCTCTCCCGATTGGGCAAGGCCAGCAAACGTCCATTACGATTCCACAGGGCACAGTGGTAGCGACTGTTTGTGAGACAGTGCCTCTCCCAAACAGCAGTGTATACCCAAGTACAGAATACATAATGGGCCCAATGCCTGAGAGCTGTGTCCAGTTTTGTCTCCTGTGATCTGAGCTGTTAGCTGACAGTGGTCCAACAGTTGATTGATTAAAAGAAGAGAGTCTATGCTGAAATTGGACGAGTGGAAGCTTAGGAGATTCACAGAGGGGAAGAGAAGGGGCTGCTGGCCCTTCTAGATCTGTGAGGAGAGGGAATTTGTCCCTTTAGTTCCCGATTTCCGCTGACCACAGGGCAGCCTTATTTATCTATGATGGAGATGATTTCCACACCCTGTTGACTCATCTAGAAGGGGAGCCTGACGTTACCACGGTAATAACGATGCTGAGCCCACTAGTGAAGGTAATAATTGGTACCCAGCGAGTGGTAATTAGCCACAGGCATGGTGCTAGATGAGTTATTCCCATGACCTTTCAGGCCTCACCACACCCTGCAAGGTAAATATTATTTTGCAGATGAGGAAACTGAGGCTCAGGAAAGGCCTGTGTGGTCACAGGGCTCTAAGTAACAAGGTGGCGTTCACCTGTCCCTGGCCACCTCCCAGCCTCCTCTCCTCCTCCTCCTGTCCCTTACTCTTGCAGCCATTCCAGTTTCCTGGTTGTCTTGGCAGGCCACTCATTCTGGGGGATTCGTGGCTGTTCCCTGTGACTGGAACACATGTTCATCCTGGCTGGTGTGTGTCGCTCAGGTCTCAGAGGGCGCCTTCCCAACCGCTTCACTCACAGGCTGCTGCTGTCTCCTCATAAGCTTTCCTAGCACTTAATTCTGTATGGCTTTTTCTGGGAAGATGGGAACAAACATCTGTCTATTCATTCCACATAGGGACTGCAGACCAAAAAAAAAAAAAAAACCTCAGAAAACAAAAATAAAACAAACATTAACAAAATGATCCACTCAGGTCTACGTTGGGCAACACATAAGTTTATTAAGGTTACTCACAGGAGCATGGGTGAGAGGGTGCAGGATCGTGGTGGGACTCAAAGGCAGTTGCATCCCAGGAAGACCAACCCCGGCATGGATGAAGACTCATGAAAGCTTCATCCCCTGAGCTCCTTCAGTCTTCACACAGGTCCATGGAGGAGCATCCTTGCAGGATAAAGAAGGTGGCAGTTTCTGGAGGCTGATCTAGAAGGTAGCAGATGGATTTGGTGGGAAGAGCCAATGATAATGGCCTCGTGGGGGTAGGGAGACTTGGTGGCAGTTCATACACATAAGTGAATTTTTATTTATTTATTTACTTATTAGAGAGGGAGAGAGAGAATGGGTGCACCAGGGCCTCTAGCCACTGCAAAGAAACTCCAGATGCATGCACCACCATGTGCATCTGGCTTATGTGGGACCTGGAGAATCAAACCAGGGTCCTTGGGCTTCGCAGGCATGTGCCTTAACTGCTAGGCCATCTCTCCAGCCCATACATAAGTGAATTTTAATGGCACTCTTTATGTACACACACACACACACGCACATGCACACACACACACACACACACACACACAGAGAGAGAGAGAGAGAGAGAGAGAGAGAGAGAGAGGCAATCAACCAGACTGCAAACAGTCAATATTCATTGTCTAAATGTCAACAGGCACCGGAGCCACTTCTGAACAACACTTCTATGAGCTCAGACTTCCAATAAGCAGGTCTCACAAATCTAGATCTTGGGGGGGAGGGGACGAGAGATGTCTTTCTCATACATCAAAGTCATGGTCTGAAAGCCTGAACATGTACTTTCTAATGGGTGTCATTGTTTTCTTTATTATGCTTATCTCAAGGACAGATTGTCTGTTTGCATCAATAATTGTGCCCTTTCAAAGGCTGTTACTATTCTGTGTGCTGTGCAAGGTGGACTGGTTTCTTCTGCTCGCAGGGCCAGGCTCACCTGTTAGCCTCTGCAGTAAGTCCTCACTCACTGCCTTAGGCTTTTAGCAGGTCCCCCCCCCACCCAGCCCCAGGACTGGGCACTGGGAAGGAACATGATAGACAGATTCAACATAGCCCTAGCCCTCTCTGGGAAGGTCCATTAGGGTGTTGATTTTGTATTTTAGAATATTCACAGGGACAGAAGAGTTAAGGAGAATAGCTAAGATAGTCCTTGGGAGAGTTGAGAGATGTCACGAACGAGGAGAAGAAGAGAGGACTGGAGAGAAGAGCTGTAAAGGAGAGAGGAGACAGAGGATTTGGTGGTTAATCCCCTGGATGAAAAGCAGGTGGGATGACGACAGGGAGGGCAGAGCCCAGAGTTCTTGCTAGGCACCTGGAACTGGAGGATGCACCATCCTCAGAGGTTGAAGAGAGCAGGGTGGGGAATGACAAGCGTCCCCAGGAGCTGTCCTGCAGGTGGCAGCTTGTACAAGTCCAGGACACTGGGGAGATTTCAGGTTGGTGATGCTCTCCTTGGTGACTAAAGCTTTGCGTGCGGCTGAGGACACCCAGGATTCAGAGTGAGCTGAGCATGGAGTAAGGGCTGAGCCTCCGAGAGAACTGTGCAGTCCACTGGACTCAGCCATTACTGGGTAAAACACTGCTACGCAGCACCAGCCTTGTGGAGCTAAATGCGTGGAATGATTTTACTTGTTGAAATGAACTAATAAATTAGTCAAAACATAATTCCCTGTCCTCAAGGAGCTCACGGCTCGGCAGCAGACACCAAAGTCACACACACACACACACACAAAGCAATTAAGGAATGGTTGAAGGCAGTACATTATCAAATGTTAAGTTGTGTGGAATAAACTCAGCCATGCTTGAAGCATTTATAAGAATAATAGCTGGATATAAGTGGAGGACATTATCATGGTCCAAGATTCCTTGAAGGAGGGGACTGACTACGAAGAGAGCTGAAACTTGCCACATATCTACCACCTGACTTCTATCCATCTGTTGCAAGTGTCTCCCATACCTCAGTCTACCCATTTGGTAACAGAGGATCTTGTTCATCTAAAGTGGTTTCCAGGCATATCTGCTGCTCTCTGGCTCTGATGGGAAAAGTGTGGTGTAGATGCAGGGCATTGAGGTCAGCCCGAACTTCAGCAACAACACCAGGGAGCAGAAATGGGCATGGCCTCCATGCCCAGATGCGAAAGGATGTGGTCCTTCTTGCCTTATCTGTTGCCACTATTTTCTGACCAAAGAGCAATTCAGGCCATTCATGCAGGGATGGTATAGTGCTCTGCTTAGCGCGGTGACTATGGGAATGTGAGAGAAGCAATGTAGGAGAACGACTGTTCTGCTGTTCGAGCTGTGATGATGATGGCTGGGAGAGTACTATAGCATGCTGACTGTGTTGTCTGATCTTTGGGTTGGAAAATCAAGGAGTCTTGGGATGGGGTTCTGGGACCAAGTGTCTCATCCTATGTGTGGCCTACCTTCCTTGTTCTCCCCAGACCCACAGTCTTGGGTAACAGTGATATTTTCTTAGCTACCTATCCCTTCTCTACATGTCTTTTTCTCAGTTTACATGTCATTTGTTCATCCACAAACAAACTAGATTGAACGAATATTTGGCATTTAGCTTAGAGCAGGGCTTTATAAACTTCCCAGCTATATTTCTTTTTGCCCCAGGAATGTTTGTGTGGCCCTGGGCCTAAGATGCATAGAATGGGTATACAAATCAGACATTTGCTGATAGTAAATAGTAAAGAAACGACGTTTAGAATACATATAAGTTCATCACTTATTAAAGATACAAGCAAATTTGCATACTGATGAGATAAATGCGCTTATTTTTACATAAATAATGAACTCTTGGGGCTGGGGAAATGGCTCAGGAGGTAAGAATTCTTGCTGTGTGAGCATGAGGGCCTGAGAGGGCTGACTTACCTTGAGTTTGATTCCCCAGCACCCATGCAAACATCTAGGTGTGATCATTCATGCCTGTAACCCCAGTCTTATGGGAAGTAGAGACCAGAGAATTGCTGTGGCAGATGAAAAACTGTAGCCCTGGGTTCAGAGAGAGACTCCGTGGTATCTGCACATGGACGTGCATACACCACACCACACCACACCACACCAAATCGGGAAAGCACACCAATACATACATACAAGGAAAAAAAGAATCAAATTGTGTCTAAATCCTTGATGCAGCAAGGCTCAGAGCATCTTGAACATTTTTTTAGAGTTGATCAATATTTTGCTTTTATGATTGTCAATGCTGAGTATGCCTCTTCGCCTAAGTACATAGTACAAAGTAGCAGTAGTACATTTAAGGTCATTTTAGAAATTGCTGGAAATTCTGTCCTAATCCCAAGCCAAAATTCACCTAATGATTCTTTTATGAGACTCAAGTCAGCAACTCAAACAGCAATTTTTAAATCAAACATTCTAATACAATATAATCCAAAGATACACTAATTTGATACATGCTGACGAATAAAGGAAGGGCCATATTAAAAAAGGCTTTCTTTTCTAGAATTAAGCCATTATGTCTTTATAAGGAACAGAAAACTTTGTTTGTACAGTAAAAATACTGCAGTGGGTGTAACCTATAGTTATTTGGAATCCGAGTCAAGGTGATTTAGGCAGAGTTCACTGACAGTGTGTGACGTGAGGCGTATGTAGGGTACAGGGCACGTGTTAGGTGTCCAGAATCAAGGGTGCAGTGAGATTGCATGGTAGAACATAGGCATGCCCTTCTGGAAACACCTTGGATTCACCACACGTTTGATTGTGTATTATTTTGGGTCATTGCATTTTCAGAATCTTTTTACTGTTGCCAATGGTTTCGCATCCTCCACATTCATTTTTGCAAGCCCATATGGGTTGATGAGGCACAGTTTAGGAAAGCTGGGGTTTAGAAGGGTAAGAGTTGAGTAGAGTGTCCTTGGTTCAGGGGTAGGGTGAAGGGAGACACAAGGTTACATGCACATACTGTTTGTGGATCATAGAGGCCACACCAGCATTAGGGTATTGAGGTGTCAGCTGAACAAGGAGACAAAGATGGTTTTTAAGCTATACTGGCATGTTATCCATTTTCCATGCGTATGCTTGTGTAAGCATGCAGTTCAATTACTTACAAGTTTGTAATCACCGTGATCCCATTTCAGAACATTTTTACCTACACATACAGTCATTGTCATTCTCCTTCGCAGGCCCAGGCTAATAGTCATGTACTTTTCCGTGTGTAGATTTGGGTCTTTGGCACATTAGTGCATAGTTTCATAGAGTCCATTGCCTTTTGAGACACATAGCTTCTCCACTGAAATGTAATGTTTTAGGAGTTCATCCATGATGCAGTATGTGCCAGTAATTCAGTCTTCTTTAAATCTCACATAATAGTCCATTGCATGGGAACACTGTATTTTGCTTATGAGCACAACAGTTTATGATTAGTTGTAAAATCTGCAGGGCTGTAGCAGAGTTCAGAGCTCCAAGAAGAGGGTGGGAGAGTACAGTCAAATTGGCATGCCGTGGAATAGGAATTTTCCTTACAAGTCCAGATGTAAAATAATGGTCGGTGAGTATTTCAGCCTTAGGGAATGGTTTTTCATGCCATCATGGCTAGCCAAAGCTCCTGAGATCCCCTCGGGGCGGATTCTGGGGAGGCTAATGAATTTTTTTCCCCTCAGGCCCATCATCCTTTGAGACCTGGCTACCCCCATGTTCTCAGGACACAAGTAAAGGCCAGAAGGCGACAGTGGTGGCTGTTGTTAATAACAAGGGTGCATCCCCAATTCCAAACATGAAAATCCATCTGAGGGAGTATTTACTGAGTGGAACTACTGAGTCAAATGGTATGAGCACTTGTCATTTTTGATAGAACAGATTTCATCTCTTTGTGGCCATTTGGCTAAGATCAAATATAGTATCTGTTCTTAGCAGTTTAATAAAACTATTTTTTTTGAGGTTGTACTATTTACCTATTGTCTAGCTGTATGTCAGATTGTTATCTCCCACATCATCTTCAACATAGTGTTCTCAAACTTCTATTAATTGGCCATAAAAGGTATCAAAATATGACATATTACCATTTTTATAACAGTGAGTGGCATTTAAAATCTTTTTCACTTATCTGAGAGCAGTGTCCCAGTAAATAGCTGTTATTCATCATCTATTTTTATATATTATTGTTGATATGTAAGCTGTCCTCATATATTAAGGGAAATCAATACTTACTCTGTGATAAACTTCAGAAGATTTTTTTTTTTTTGCATGTGTGTGTATGTGCGGTTGTATAGATAGGGCACATGTGTATGTGTGTCCCCACATGCATGTAGAGATGTAGAGTCCAGAGATAGATGTCAGGTGTCCTTCTCAGTCAGTCTGCGTTTTTTTTATTTTTTTTTTATTTTTAATTTATTTTTTTTTTTTGAGACAAGGTCTGTCATTGCGCCTAGAGTTCACTGATTCAGATAGACTTGATAGCCAACGAGCTCTAGGGATCCACCCATCTCTGCTTCCCCAGTGCTGGGATTAAAGATCTCCACCACAAGGTTGGCCTGGCATTTGATGTGGGTGCTGGGAGTCTGGACTCAGGCTTGTACAGCAAGTACTTGGCTCTCTGAGCCATCTTCCCAGCCCCACAAATGGTTTGGGTCAGATTTTAAATGAAAGATTCTTTTCTTAAAATAAAAAAAACTATTAATGTGTGTGTATATGTGTGTATGTGTGTGTGTGTATTCATGGCAGGGTCTCTTGCTGCTGCAAAGGAACACCCATTAGCTTTATGTGGGTGGCTGGGGAATTGAACCCAAGCCAGCTGGTTTTGTGAGTATGTGCCTGTAAATACTTAGCCATCTCCCAAACCCCAAAAGAAAGATTCTTGAAGGCACGTTTGGTAGAACGATCTTGACACTTTATGTCTTTTGGTGTGTGAGCACAGTGTGTGTGTGTGTGTGTGTGTGTGTGTGTGTGTGTGTGTGTGTGTGTTATGTGTGTCATATGTGGAGTATGCATATGCATATGCAAGTGTCCATGCCATGTTCACGCATGCAGAGGTTGAAGGAGAACTCTGAGTGCTCTTCTGTATCACTCAACCTTGTATTTTCATAAGATTGAGAGATTTTTTTTTCCCTCAGCCCTGGAGCTGCCATTGGCCAGCAGGATCCAGGAATTCTTCAGTCACTGCTGCTCCCACTTCTGGGGTTACACACGTGCGTGGCTGTGCCCAGCTTCTTATGGGGGGCATTACGCTCAGTGATGTTTAAGTAGAAAGCACTCTTGAAGATGGAGCTATCTTCCCAGCCCATGAGGTCCTTTGGAAGGGCAAGGGCTATGGGGGCATTAGTACATGTTGGAAAACCATAGCAAGGCTCCGAAGCTGAGGCCTCAGTTCTAGAGAACAAAGGGAACTTCTTACTTTTACAGGTTTCTGAGGTCCACACCCTGTGACCCAGCTTACATTGCAGGACCTACTAGGTCTGCCAGATGAGAGAAGGGAGGGAGATCAAGAGGGCCTCTCTCTGGTCCTTCAAGGTCCCTAAGGGAAGGGGCAGTTCTGCTCTTGTTCAGCAAGGGTGGGGGTTGGGAGAGTGAGGAAGGCACTAGATAAGAGAGTAGAGTTACCATTTAAGGTTGCCTAGTTTGGGCAGCAGGGCCTCTTAAAGAGACTGCATCTGGGTTCTATCAGTTTTGAGAGGGTTCCCCCCATCATTATTTTTCCTTTTACTTTGTATATCATTATTTCTGTCATGGTCATTTAAAAATCGTAGAAAATTAATCTAGTAGAATTAATCAATTTATAGCTTCTGTGTTTTTTTTTTTTTATTAGTCAGTTCTGTATTCAGCAAATACAGTCAGTTTGGTACCATTATTAGGCTCATCCGTGACCTACCCCCTCCCCTTGGCCCCTCCTTGTTGAGGTATGCGGGTCATGCATTGTGGAGTTAGCCCACAGTTATGGGTAAGCTAAATGTCTCTGCATATCATGACCCAACATGTGACTCTGACATTCTTTCCGCCCCCTCTTCCGCAAAATTTCCCTGAGCCATGTTGGGTTCATTTTTGGTCTGCTTCAGTGATGAGGTGTTGAGGGCCTCTGAGGCTCTGGCTCTCTGATTTGGTAGGAGTTGATTTTTCTCTATGCTGATCTCCTTCCCCCTTGTGCTGGTGTCCGGTTCATCAGGAAAAACATCCCCCTTGCTTGTTTCTTGAAGTTTTCTTAGTTTCAGCCGGAGCCCTTTTGAGGTATGATGGGGTGGCTCTCTCCTTAGGGTCTACATCTATCTGAAAAAGAGAAGCAGATTCTCCAACGGAGAGTAAGTTAGCACCAGGACAAATGAGATAACCCTTACTTTTTTTTTTTTATAGAGAATTTAATATGTGTAGGCCCTCTTGTAGCCCACAATTGATAGTAGGTTGATACTGGAGAGTGGGCTTATGTTTGGATATGGTTCTGACTTGTTTCCCAGCTCCAGCTATGGGTCCCATACCAGTGAGGGGATCAGTTAGCCAAATTGAGAGCAGTTGGTTCCCCACCATGGCTGTGTGCCACCACTGCACTTGTGTGGGCATCACAATAAGTTATTTGCTGCTAAGTAGGTTAGACCATGCGTTGCTTCGATAGATATTGGTCAAATTCCCCCAGTCGCCCATGTAGCACCTTCTGGCACTAGATGCGCTGACTGTCTGGGGACTGACTCTCATCCAACTTCCAGCCATGCCATTCTAATTTGCATGTCAATCACATAAGGTATCTTCAGCAGTAGGGTCTTCACCAGGCCCTTACAGGGAACACCTGAACCACAAGACACTGGAGAGGATAAGATTAAGACTAACCTTAGTCTCCTACATCTTCCCTCCCTCACTTCCCCTCTCCCTGTCTCTCTCTCTCTTATCTCAAACTCTTGTATATTAGTTATCTTTTTCCTCATTTTCTTAGTGGGCACTGACCTGTAACTCCCAGAACCAGCATGGGGCTATCATCCACAATGAGCTTTTGATCAGAGAGACCTACAAGGTTTCCTAAAAGACAGACAGATTTCTGTCAGAGTACTTGATGACCCACCAAAGGTTAGTGGTAAGACCCTAGCTTCTGTGTTTTATATCACAATTAGTATAGAGAAATTTGGCCCCCCATGGTTTCTTTTGTTATTTTTATGGCTTCATTTTTAATGTTTAAGTCTTTGATTCATTGGGAATTTATCCTAAAGTAATGGATAAAGTATAGATAAGTTACCCTTTTTTTTTCCCAGATAGTTACCCAATTAACAACATTTTCTTTTTAAAAAAATGATTTACTTTTCCCCTAGATTTCAGTTTAACATTTTGAACATTGAGAGAAGCCACTGTGTTGTATTCTGAAAGATGTCACCAGTGTGCGCTTCCTTCAGAGGTGTGGGTGGTGGCATCCTCCCCGCCCCTTTCTTACCAAGACTTGGCACTGTATTTTTTTGATATTTCTCTCATCTGATATATGCAAATCAGGGTGCATTCCGTTGTTTTACTGGTGGATGATGATCACAGGGAGAAACTCAGGAGGGAATACCTCATGTGATTGGTAGTGGAGGCTGAGAAGTTGACCCTAAACAAACAGACCTTTTGGAAATTGGTTTGGGGCATTGAGAAGGACATGGTAGGGCTTGGAGGTGACACAGGGTAAAAGAAATTGGTCCTGGACAGGACACTGGACATCTAATTGGCTAGACTTCTCTGGTGGTTTCATTCAGGTGTCCCCCATAAACTTAGGTGTTCTGAATGCTAGGTTCCCAGCTGATGGAGATTTGGGAACTAACGCCTCCTGGAGGCAGTGTATTGTTGGGGGCGGGCTTATGGGTGTTATAGCCAGTGTTTGGCACACTCTTCTGTTGTTATTGTCCACCTTATGTTGGCCAGGGGGTGATGTCCACCCTCTGCTCATGCCATCGTTTCCCCTGCTATCATGGAGCTTCCTCCTTGAGCCTGTAAGCCACAATAAACCTCTTTTTTTTTTTTTTTTTTTTTGCACAAGCTGCTCTTGGTTGGGTGAGTTCTACCTGACTGCAACACTGTCTAGGATAGGTAAAACTTCTTCCTTTTGAAGGAAAGGCACGGGGGGAATGCAGTTATATACTCCAGCCAGTGCCAACTTTATACCTGAGAGTCTTAAAAAAAAAAAACAAACTCTGATCGCCTGTTTTTTTTTTTTTTTTTTTTCTGTCTAGAACCCATCAGTGATTTTTGGTTTCCATGTAGATTGATATTCAAAGTATTCCACCTTCTGCTTCGTCTCCTTCCTGTTCCATCCAGGTTCTTATGACATTCCATTGCATCTACCTCATTCCTTCATGGCCCCAGGTTGCTTTGCTTTTTCTCACCACAGGGCTTTGATTCTTACATATCCCAAGCACCGATGCTCTGTGCTGTTCCTGTCCCCAGGAGATACACACTTCTCCAAGCTAACCACACATCCTGTCTGCTTGGAGGCTCTTTCCCAACATTCTTCTGTATATTTGGTGTGCCTTTTTCTTAAAAAAAATTTTTTTTTTGGCATCCCAGTATATTCCCCCACCACAGACAACACACTTGTAGTTATTTAGTCATTTTCTAATTTCTGTTCCTTTCACGACTATAAGCTTCCTGTTGCTGTGTCCCCAGTGGCTGATGGAGTGCCTGGCATAAAGCTGGCATTTAGTAAACAGTTCCCACTGAAGAATGAGGGAGGCATAGTTATAAAGCATGAGACCAATTCCGAGTATCATAAACAAATAACAATGTTTGTCCCTCCCACTGGGAATGTCACCCCATCCTCATTTCCATGAACCCAAACCTTCTCTTTCTTTGAGACCCTCCCCATCCTAATTGCTACTTGTTCTGGAAGATCCCCATCTCTTCTCTAGCCCAATCTGATCACTTATCTCCCCAGCCATTCCCACCCCCCTGTAACACCAGCTGACAGGAGAAGAATGGCAAAGCGAGAAAAATTAATGCAAGACTCCATCATAGCCTTTCCCCAAACCACAGGGAGTTCTTTTCCTTTCTCTCAGTGGTTTTTTTTTTTCCTCTTTCCCTTTGAATATACAGCTCTGGCCCCTCTAATTTGATTTGATAGCTCCCTGGGGAGCTGTCACAGAATCATTTAAATCTGTAGATTTTTACAACTCGGGGTCACCCAGTATGATTCCTCATTTTACAGATGAGAAAACTGAGGCCCAGCAAGGTTAATGTCTGAAACAATTACTTCTGATGGGTCTTAGAATGCTAATCAGTGTCATTTTCTAAGATTAATGTTCTCCATATCCCGGCTCCACAAGAGTGAAATTCTCATTCTATTTATCTCAGCGTTTGGAGGTGACAGTCTCACAGCTGAGGTGAGCCTGGCCTATTGGTTCTGTCCTACTTTTGGGACATGGCTGCAATTAGTCTTGGGTGGTCAGGGACACTGGCTGGGACTGGATGTCTCTCCCAAATGGGGCCATGTGCTTCTCCTGTGCGCTGACAAAAGTGGTCCCGTGTTTACGCCGAGTCCACACTGGCACGATGAATCGTGAGATCTGCTGACTTTAAACAATCGCTGCAGAAGAGCAAGAGAAAGATGTCCTTCTCCCGAAAGTCACATCAGGTCAGCTGCGAAAATGGTTCACGGTGGCTCTGGCAAGGGATGCAGGTCTGAGAAGTAGATTGGAGACACCGTCAGCAAGTTTTCCCTTCTATATTTGCTTTCTGGTTCCAAAAACCCAGGCAGAACAAACCTTTAACCAACACGTTTCCATACAACATAACACCGTCTTCAGAAGGAGGAAAAAGTGGTTCATTACATCTAGAGGATCAATATGAAATTAAGCAAAGCCCAGGTGAGGGGTGACGGTGTGAATTTATTTGTACTCCACATGAGCTGTGGAGTCAGGCTTGTTCTCCATAGCCCTGTCACAGGACACGGGAATAGGGCCATCTGTGTGGGTGCACAACCCTCTGCTCTGGTGCTGTGCTGGATGCCCCCCACAAGCATGCCGAGCCCTGGGAAATACGCTTTCTCATACCAGGGTCCCTGCATTCTTGCAGTCTGTGGGGCTTGTGGGGGGCGGGTGGGGGGGTAGAGACAGAGAATAATGGAGCATAAAACAAGATGAGCTGCCTATCCAGTTCAGGCTGCAAAGCATGATCTAGAAGCTAGCGGTTGTTTAGACCTGGGGTAGCTCAGGCAAAAAGACCAGAAATGCATCCTAGATCAAGCGCAGTTTGAGGACAGGCTTGGAGGTGGCGAACACTTGTGGGTTTGGGAAGTAAAAAAGTCTTTGACCTTGGAAGTGGAGGTGCTGGGGCCTGTTAAGAGTGTGTCAGGTGGTAGATGGAGTGCTGGGTGCCTTACGGAGTGGCTGAGACTTCACGCAGGCAAGAAATCAGGAGGGCCCTTGTGTCTTCAAGGGTGACAAGTTCTGGAAGGAGCTGACCAAGCACTTTGGGCTGGGATGGAAATTGGTACTGTGGGAACCTGGGAAGACCCTGCCTGAATGCAACTCTGGTGAGCCCAGTGTGACCATGAGTGAGATTACATGATAGGCCTGGTGTATAGACTAACTCTCCAGATGTCTCCCCTTTGATTCTTCTTTCTCTTTCCACGGTGCCTCCTTGCTCCAGTGCCCCGGAACAAGTTTGAAGGATAGTCTTGGCTCCATCCTTCTGCCTCCACAGGGGGCTTAAGTCCTTGCAGGAAGCCATTGCAATATATTTTCCATGTATATGTAATTGGCTTTTAGATCTGTTAGTGAATTCTAATATATATTAAAATATATTATTTAATATATATTTGTATATTATACTAGGCCTACAATGTGGCCTCACTCATAGTCACACTGGAATACCTGAGTTACAGTCCAGACAGGCTCCTCACAGCACCTCCTGCAATGCCAGTACTCTTCCCAGCACAAAGGGCTTGGTCAGATCCTTCCAGAACTTTGCACCCTTGAAGCCATAAGGGCCTTTTTGATTTCTTGCTACTCAAAACATAATGAATATTTATATATATAAACTCCACACCATGAAAATAAGCAGTTAGCACATTTAAAGAAATGGGTATGATTTGGTTACCTTGATCATAACTGCCAAATAGTCATGGGTCTTTCTCTTTTCACTTGAGTAAATTTAATTTCCTTTCTTTCCTATTTATTTAAGGCAGGCAGGTACAACTTGAACTTTATTCCTGAAATTATCCTCAGTTATTGAGATCAGACCCCAGGAACAGGCAGGAAATTCTTCCTCTGATTTTCTAGTAGCTTAAGGAAGAAAGAATGTTCCAGAAACTTTTCTTTGACTTCTACCTTTACAGACTCCTTCCTGTTGACTGTTGTGGAAATAACTTTCTAGAAATTCTTAGGATGCTTAGTGCTTAGCACTTCCTTTCAGCTCATCTCTTATACACCTTATCTTATAGCCATGTGCAGTGGAGGAAAATTGTCCCTAGTTTCTGGGACTATTGAGGGACATGTGCAATGTCTTGTTTCCCTCTCTTCTTCTAACACATGGGGATGTTAAGAATGCATTGTATTTTCCAGTATGAATCATGGTTGTTTAAGAACCTTTCCTTCCTCTCTAGGTATCAACCTCCAACATTTCTCTTCTAACATACCTTATTTATGTAGGATGGAACTCAATTTGCTTCATTAAGTATCTCTCTTAGCATTTTCATATTCTGAAAATAAAGTTTCTGAAAGTCTGTTTATGAAAAAAAACTATGAAAATCTCTTTCTGTATGTTCTAGTTGCCTGTGTGTACACATGTATGCAGAAGCAGGAGAAAAACCTCTTATCCATCTCTCTGAGATAAGGTCTCTCATTGTCCTGTGTGTGTGTGGGGAGGTGTTCACCAGATACTCTAGACTGGATGGTCAATAAACTCCAGGTATCCTCCTGTCTCTGTCACCCCAGTGCTGGGATTATAGACGCATGCTGCAGTTCTCTGCATTTTACATGGACACAGGGTATTGAACTCAGCAAGCACTTTGCCCACTGCTATACCTCTATATCCATGAAAAGCCTGTCACTCACTGTGAGATTTTCAGAGACCTTGAAGAGTTTTACCACAATAAATGAAATTAGGTTCACAGGTGGGGATTTCCAAAATGGATGTGGGCTATAAATGAATCTTTAACCCACAGAATAAGGGGTGTGGCAGCGAGGAAAGCAAGTCCCCACCTGTGCACGGTGCTGAATGCTATAGGTTGTTTCTGTGAATTCAGTGAGCCATCGGCACAGCATGAAAGTTGTGAGTTTGATGGGGGGAGAGGGCTTGTTTTCTAGAATAAAGTCTGTTATATTTTGGGGTGAGCCACAGAGAACGATAGCTGCTTATAAGGAGATCTTTAAAATGAAGGTATGGCTGGATGAGTTCATTTCTTTTTTTTTTTTTTTTTTTTTGGTTTTTCAAGGTAGGGTTTCACTCTAGCCCAGGCTGACCTGGAATTCACTGTGTAGTCTCAGGGTGGCCTTGAACTCATGGTGATCCTCCTACCTCTGCCTCCCGAGTGCTGGGATTAAAGGAGTTCATTTCTTAAGTCAAGGAGTGGAACTGGTGACGTCTCAAAGCCCCTTCTAGCCCCTGGCTTCTCTCCTGTGTCTTGCCCCTTTTTGTCTTCTCACTTTCTACTCTCTGTTTTGTTTTGTTTTTGCATGTGTGCACCTATGGCCTGCTTGGGACAGTGGGAAGAAGTCAGTGGCTACGACGAGAACCTGAACACCATCCGCACCTATCAGGTGTGCAACGTGTTCGAGCCCAACCAGAACAACTGGCTGCTTACCACCTTCATCAACCGGCGGGGAGCCCACCGCATCTACGCCGAGATGCGCTTCACTGTGCGGGACTGCAGTAGCCTCCCCAACGTCCCGGGCTCCTGCAAGGAGACCTTCAACTTGTATTACTACGAGACGGACTCTGTCATTGCCACCAAGAAATCTGCCTTCTGGTCTGAAGCCCCCTACCTCAAAGTGGACACCATCGCAGCGGATGAGAGCTTCTCCCAGGTGGACTTTGGCGGGAGGTTGATGAAGGTTAACACAGAGGTCAGGAGTTTTGGACCGCTTACCCGGAACGGTTTTTACCTCGCTTTCCAGGACTATGGAGCCTGTATGTCTCTCCTTTCTGTCCGTGTCTTCTTCAAAAAGTGTCCCAGCATCGTGCAAAATTTCGCAGTGTTTCCAGAAACCATGACGGGAGCCGAGAGCACGTCTTTGGTGATTGCTCGGGGCACATGCATCCCCAACGCCGAGGAGGTAGATGTGCCCATCAAACTGTACTGCAACGGCGACGGGGAGTGGATGGTGCCTATTGGGCGCTGCACCTGCAAGCCTGGCTACGAGCCCGAGAACAGCATGGTCTGCAAGGGTAAGCGGGGGTGTTCAGTGTCTGCTTCCCGGCCACCTGGGAGGGCCAAGTTCCCAAGGGTTTCCTACTACTGGCCCTGGGTCATCCAAACAAGGAGAGGGAAGTGGGGGAGCTTCCTGACTTACAGAGTTCTGGAGAACCCTTCATCAACGTTAAGCCTGTTGATTTTCCAGTTGTGGTCAACAAGATTGGTGTATGTACACTTTGTGTGGAAGAGATAGGAAAAATTCAGAACAATGGAAAATAATCCAATCATCACTTGTTTCTACTTAGTTTGGAAATAAACACATCTTCCTATCTCTGTTTCTCTCTCTTTCACACACACACACACTTTTGCATGCATTCTGCGTCAACATCAAGCTCTGTGGGGGGCACGGAGCATTTGGGTTGTCATGGATAATTCACTCAAGGGTAATTGAGAAGTGACTGAATTTGGAAAATATTTTAGTTCATTTCAGTCCAGCTCCCACAGCATTGAACTTGGTACTGAACCCATGTAGCTCATTAACTCAAAGCCCTCTGGCTTGGCTGTCTTTCTCCAGGGGCTCAATGCCAGGCCCTGGAAGGAGATGAAGCTACCAGGATGCGAGTGGGCATGTTCCATGTGTGGCATTACCTTTTGCTTCGGAATGACAGACTGATGCAAACTTTGCAGTTTGGGGGGGGGGTGTCAGGGTATCATGGGCTCACAGTAGCTCTCCAAACCCTGCTGAGCCCATGTTCCACATGTGACAGTAACTATACAGAACAGGCTTGATGCTCAGTCTGACCGGGAAGTGAATAGAAGGTTCCGGAAGTCCCACAGATTCAGTCTTGTGTAAATCACAGGAGCTGAATATAGGTGAATCCAGGGATGAAGAAGGAAAGACGACTTTCCAATTTCAAATCTTTCTTGTGACTCTGTTAACAAGGAAGGCTCCCCACAGTGGCCTGGAGATGATTATCTCGACCATACTGTATCACTAGTCTTTTGCAATTTGGAGGCTAAACTTGCTTTATCTCCGTCATGAGCCTCTTGACAGCTGGCTTCCCTGTTGCCACCCCCACCCTGTCTGGGTACCAGGCCAGCCCATGTTTACCCCCGTCCCCCCCCCCATAACTTTGCTCCCCAAACACCTGCCTGTGAAGTGCCTGGCACGAGTTAGCTAATGTCCATCAGCACGCGATCCCATGGACTCAGCTAATTGCATGGGCTGGGGCCTTCACACAGTCTTTCGGAGGCCTGCTGGGAGCACAGAGCCGTGCCTTTGTGTCTTTATTGGATTTCTTGGTTCTGGTACCCATGATGGATGGCGTGGAAACAGAGGGGAGAGAGTGCCAGGTTCAGTGATGAATCAAGCAGACAGTTTTAAAACCATCCCGGTCTGGTCCCACAGAACTGCTCTTTGTCCCATTGGTGGGCGGTGGGGGTGGCTGGGGGTGGGACAGGAGCACCCTCTGTGGCATTCTTCAGGGTCTGAGTGGGGACCAAGACATCAGGCTGAGTTCTTAAAGGCACAGGTGCAGCAGCTGCCGGGCACGCTTACAGCCTTGCACTGTGATTTCTCTGGGCTTCAAAGTGCTGCCACACTGTACTTGCTGGCTGGGGCCGTCTCATTTTTCTCATTATTTCCTGAGCAGAACGGCAGGAACCGGAGCAAGCATTGATTGGTTCTGATTTAATTGGGACTCTGGGAACAGGCTCTCGCTTCTTTGGGCTAATTGGAACTTTTCTCTTTTGTGGGGAGCTCCAGTGTCCATGTTCCTAGTCAGTCACCTCCTCTGGTTGTCCTGGGAGGGCTTGTGGGGAAAATATGTAAATAGAAGTTGTTTCTTTCCATTCTCCCTGACCAGCTCCTCTAGGGTTTTGTCTATGTTCCTAATCTCCAGCTATCGTGAACCTGGCTGGACTTTACATGTAAACCACTTATTACAAACTCATTGGAGGGTACAAGCAAGGGAGACCACAGGGTTCTCTTATTATGAGATTTCAGAAGCACAGGCAGCCCCATTCTGGTGGCATCGTGGAGAGTGAACCATGGCAAGTGGCAGGAGAGGGGGAACCCTGGGTCCTTTGACCCCACGGTTTGGCTTGGCTCAGTGCTTTGGGAAAGCAAAGGAGGCCCGGTCTCAAGAGCCTGAATTTTTACTCCCTGAATTCTTCATCCCTGACTTATGGATCAGCCAAACCTCCCTGCCCAGGACTTGCAGGGAGCTGCCTGGAAAGTGAAGGGATGCTAATAGATAAGTGGAGATCTTGGAAGGATGGAAGGATGACGCACCCTTTGGTGGAAAAGTAGACAGTGCATGTGGAGAGACTCGAGACTGGTCCTCATGGTGTGTTTTCAAGGAACGCCTCCACTCTATGCTGTTCTGCTTGGTGGGCACTGGGGCCTTTTGCAGTATTCTGGGGTGACCCTCTAGAACTTCTAGTGCTCAGTAAATCAGAATGGGGAGAATGGTGGATGGTAGAGACTTGCAGGTAAAAAGTAGTGAGGGTCCAACAGCCACTGTGTCTCAGCGCAGCCTGAGAAATGACGTTACCGAACCTGGCTAGGGGAAGCCTGGGAAGCTGTGTGGTTCACACAGTGTGTCAGTCCAATACATTTTCTTCTCTGCACATTCTCGTGCCTATGTAGAAGGTATAGGGTGGGGCAGAAAAAGAATCCTTTCTGCTTCTAGTTACGTGCTATTTTTCTGGAAAGATAGACGACTATCCTGATGGGCAAGGAACCATAGTCTCGAGTGTTCACTTTCCATCTGCTAAGCTCACAGACCTGTCAAACTCCTGGTGACCAGTTGCTGGGTTGTGCAGAGGCACCTAGAGACCAATTAGGCAGCCCAGCCAGCCTACTGCCGTCCAGGCCTGGAGCAGTTCCTGGTTGTGAGGAGGGAGGATGCGAGAACAGGGGTAGGAGGGCAAGCAGAGGGAGCCACTGGGGAACTTGTTCCTTAGCATGTAGCTCATACATTTTCTAAAGGGCTCTGTGGCCAAAGACCCACTCCTGACTTCTTCCTTTTTTTGCACGTACAGACTTGTTCCGTTAGGCAAAATCACTCGGGCCGGTCCACCCCGCTAACGACTCCACCCTCATCATGAATTGGCCTCCTGTGATGTTACTAATTACTAAGAAGATGGTTCATCTGTCTCAACTTCCAGTTTTATGTTTGTAGTGTAGCAGATTAACGAGGAGGCATAGCTCTCTCTCTCTCTCACCCCCTTGCCACGCTGCTTCTCTGCGGAGGTTGGTGGTACAGTGATTCTCAACCCCACGTGGCCTGGATCTCTTTCCCTGAGGAAGGCAGGTGAGGAGCTCAATTTGAGTAACTGAGATGAGTTCAGCAAGTCTCTCTGTCTGTGCTGAGGAGCTTAAAATAGCGCATCAGCTGAGGTTCAACCTGAGGTAGGGCCAGGACTGACATTCTGGGGAATCTGCCAGGGGCAGATACCTTATCTGTCTATCAAACTTTGCGGCCAAGTTATCTCCTAGGGGTATTCGTGGACGCTGTGGGCAGCAGGTCCTAACTGGAGCCATGCACCCCTGACTCCCCAAGGGTTTGACTTTCCCTCTCAGATGGTCCCTAGAGCTTCCAGAAGGAGCCGTCTTTATTCGCTTAACTTTCCGTCCGTGGAGTATGGAGGGACTCTGAAGATAATCTTGCCTGCTGTTCTGTCTTGCCTGCTTCTGCCTGTCCAGGTGTCCTTGGCACACCACTGCAGAAGATACTCAACGAGCTGCGGTGCCCACAAAATACTGGTAACCCGAGCAGAGGCTGGGGTTGGGAGAAGGCCCTGCAGGGCATTCCTGAGAAGGCTGCAGTGTAGTCTTGGTACCAGATGATCATGATGGGGAGCCTTAGAGGAGCTCTGATCAGGGAAGGGGAGGGCAGAAAGCTGAGGTTAGACTGTCCAGGAGTAACGGAAGGGAGCGGCTTTTCCCACGGCGGCTCCGCACCACACATACACGTCTCTTGGTTAGAAGTCCTCGGGGTGCCAGGAGTGTCACTGCTCCCTGAGGAGCGACAGGGCTAAACCTTCACCTTCAGGACTTCCGTTCCCGGCTCAGCCTTGCACATCAGCCTCGGGGTTGAGTGTACGTGGGAAGAACTGTGGCATTATTTTTTTTTTCCGGGGGACTCTGGATGCCAGCAGGGCCCTCACAGTTCCCATACAAGAACAGACCAGTCCTCTGCTGAGTGTGGCTGCTTGGCTCTAATCTGTCTGTCTGTTGTAGCTGTGAGCTGGGGCCGGCAACTCCACCACCCACACAGCCTTGGGAAACATCTCTCTCTCTCTCCAGGCCAAATACTTTTTTTTTTTTCTTTTTCTTTTGCTATCTCCCAAGAGGTCTCCTTGTCTTCTATGGCTGCTGCTTCACTACACCCCTCCTCGCCCTCCCCCCACGCCACCACCAAGTAGGAACTTTTTTCCTTGATAATTTTCTGCCTACATGTAAATTTCTTCATGCCTAGAATCCCAAGGGACGTTTTGAACCTTTCAACAGTTTCGGTGCCTTTGTCAACTGGAGTAGCTGAGAGGAGCCACTTTATAAGCCTGGGGGAGTTGAGAAGGAAAATCTATAGGATTTGAAGGTGTGTGTGTGTGTGGGGGGGGGGTCGGTGCAGAATGTGTCTCTTTTCCCTCCTTTTGGCAAGAGGTGTTTCCAGGATCCATTTCCATTTCCCTTAAGGTTGTTAGGCCCCTGCCTCCTCCTCTTCCGCCTCCTGAAGTGTAGTAAAAGAGAAGGTGGGGGCCTGAGGGAATTGTGTGCACTTGTATCAGGCCACATCCAAGGACACCGAGCAGCCCCCCCACCCCAGGGGCCCATCATCAGTTGGCTGGTGAATGAGAGGAAGTCCAGAGCCCAGATGGCCTCCCCTTAAGCCCCAGGGAGGCCAGCTAGTCTCAGGGACGGTGGCGGGGGGGGGGGGGGGGGGGGGGAGGCCAAGGTCATTAACACCGCAGTCCTGTGAGATGAGCTTCCTAATAGGATTTCCCTACAGGCTGCTTCATTTAAAGAGCTCCTGGGCCTCCTCTGCTCCCTGTGGTGGCCTGCCCAGCGCCCTCCAGAGAGGAATCAGATGTAATTGGCTGGAGGTAATGGGCTGTGACACCAGCCTGAGCAACGGCAAGCAGAGTAAGAAGGTCATCTTTCTGTAGCACGGACTCCAGTGTGAGGGGCTCTGGAGGTGGCACAGGAATGGGGGGGCTCCTGGGATCCCTTATGTCTGCACTACCCCATCTACCTTGGGGAGACTCACATGCCACTGCTGTTGACCAAACAGTCATGACTGGCCCAGGTCAGTTAGTGAGAGCAGTATGTCCGTGTCCTGCGCATGACAGCTACCTCAGGTGGAAGTCCACGTTATGTCTCAAGCTTGGTCAACTATGACTTAATAAATATGCATTTGATGTGCATTCTGGAAACATTATTGGGCCAGGAATTCAGCAGGGGTCCAGGCACTTCCATTGACTTGACCATCACTGGCCATGAAAGCCTAAGAAGTCTTTAACTGCCTAGCAGGCATGAAGACATATTCTGACCAACTCGTTTGTTCTTAGAGGGCGCTGACCAGGAAGCACATGTGGGCACCAGGGTGGAGAACTGCAGCTTGTTACTGTCAGAACGCTGGCCTGGAGATGCCACCTGTGCCCCTCTGCTTCTGAGACGGGGTTGGAATGAAGTCATTTGTCCTTAAAAATTCAACACGTAGGGTTCAGGAGATGGTTCTGTGGGTAAAAGTGCTTGCCGTGCAAGTGTGATAACCTTAGTTCAGATCCCCAGAACCCGTGTGAAGCTTCACAGGGGTCTGTAATCCCATCCTACTACAAGGCGGGAGGCCGAGACGAGAGAGTTCGCAGATGCTCATGGGCCTTCTAGCTCCGTGAACACAGCAGTGAGCATCGAGAGACCCTGCCTCAAACAAGGTGGACACCAAGGACCAGCTCGGAGGTTATCCTCTGACCCCCACACATCCACAACTCTCACACACATACACACAAAGGTAACTAGAAAAAAAAGGCACACAACATATGTTTTCAGAAGCATCCAACCTCTCAGTTAAGCCTCTCACAAATACTCTCATGTCCGTGTTGACTCTCATTTTTCTTGGGGTAGCTGAGTCCCCCTGGACCATACTCAGCACTTAATATTTTTGCTCTCTGTATCCACCCATGCCTTTGGGTGGGCTGTCACCATCTTAGCCTGGCTGGAAGCAGCCCCTTGTCTCCAGAGAGCTCTAACGTGAGAACTGCTATAAGCCATCCAGGTAGCACCCAGTTTCCGGAGGGTGGACCCCGGCTTCCTGGGGAGAGATGGATCCAAAGCTTTGTGTCAGAGAAAGAGTGAAAGGAAAGTAGTGGGACTTAGGTGTGGCTCTCTGGTCCACACCAAGGACTTCTGTCTGGGCCTTCAAAGGCTCTGTTCCCTTCCTGCGCAGTCAGGGCTGTAGCAAGACTTACTATCTTAGTCCATTTGCGCTGCTGTAATGGAATGCCACAGGCTGAGTGAGTGATAATGGACCGAAATGTACTTCTCACAGTTCTGGAGGAGGAAGTTCAAATTCCAGGCTTCCACAGGTTCCGTTGTAAAGTGAGGGTTGCATCCTCTGGAGGGGAGGACCACTGTTTCCTCACATGACAGAGAAGTAGAAGAGCAAGATGCCCCAACATCAAGAAGACTCTTGTGTAAGTGCCTTCATCCTGGTTATGAACTAGAGGACTTCATGACTCAATCCATTTTCTAAGGACCCACGTGTTAATACTGACACATTGCAACATGTGAATTTTAGAGGGACAGTTTTAAATATAACATTAATGCTTTGCTTTCTCCCTTCCTCTCTCTCTCTCTCTCTCTCTCTCTTTCTTTGGTGTTGGGAAGTCCCTTACTGGAGATCCCGAGCCCAAACTATTAGTCATGGAGGAGGAAATCACTGCTTTTCCATTTGAGGCATGAAGTTGAAAAATCGCTCTGAATCTGAGCCTGCTTGTCACGGGGTCTTGTGGTTTTGAGCTCCGCGGAGCTCGGTTAATCTGGGTTCTGTTTTCCCTGCGTCTGCTACTGACAACTGTGTTGACAGAGCCCTATTGCTCCTGGGTCTCAGCGTCTTCCGTACAGCGAGGTGAAGATGACTGAGAAGTCCTAACAATGCCAGTACAAATAGCAGATGCATCTCAGACACTGGCAAACTCCTCAGGGCAAGCATGACTCGGCTGGCCATCAGGGCATTGAAAGGGACACTGAGCAGAGCACCCTTGACCTTTCGCTAGGGACAGCTCTCTGCCTTTAGATGCCCTGTCTGCCTTCTCCATGATGACTGAGCTAAGAGCCAGAGTAATAGCTTCCCAGCCAGGCAGTTGAATCCCCACTACATTTCAAGGGTCAGCTGGAGATATGGAGAAGGCAATTTCTTAGAAAACATGGCTTCATACCAAAGGGTATGGCAGGATTTTCTTTGGATTCAAGAATCCCTCTCCGTAACAGAGCACATCTTGTCTCCCTGGCACCCACCCAGCCTGCTACAAGCCGTGCCTGCATATCTGTAGGTAAGCAGGCCTCACCCTTCCGTGTTTGCTCGTGGAGGTCAGGAAGAATTCAGCTTGGCCACAGCAGGCCTCAGTGAAGTAGGAGGAAGCACCAGAGACCACAAGCCTCTTGGAATTTCAGGTCAAGAAACCCCAGAGCCAAGTCAAGCCCTAACAAGGCTTTTTACTAGAAGGGCTCTCGATGGGAAACTAGCCTTTGGTTTCTGGATGAACCTGGCTTCCGTCAGAGTTCCCCACTGACCCTAGTGTTTCCAGTACCAGCGTATGCTTCTAGTGAGGGTGGAGTCGCACCATCTTAGGGCGTAGTGGTAGGGCCTACTTTGATCATCTCCTACAGACCTCAGCAGTTCTGGCCTTCACATCTCTTGTTCCAGTTGAGCTCCACTCTTGAGGCCAAGTGGGGTGATCTCCATGGCCGTCTGCTTTCAGCTACTTACTGAGCTCCCATAGGGGTGGGGCCCTTTATGCTTATTTTCAATGAGCAAAGGTTGCTGGCTCCGCATTGCCGATGATGGTCTGAAACAATGGGTACACAGAATCCTTCTGGACAGATCAGAGCTCCAAAGTTAGTGAACCCAGTCTCCTTGGTAACATTTAATTTACGCTCCCACCATGAGCTGTTTTGAGATACCTCTGGTGAGAAGCACTCATACTTCCCAAGACAGCCTCGCTCATCTCCGAGCCTGTCTTCCTTGAGTTAGAACTTTCATGTAAATCTCTACTCCTTCAAGTCAACACTTTATTATAAAAAGAAAGATTCCAGGGGTTGGGGATTTAGCTCAGTGGATGAGCACTTGTCTAGCAAGCACAATACCCCTGGGTTTGGTCTTCAGAACCAGAAAAAAAAAAAAAAGAAAGAAAGATTCTGAACATGTAATATCTATGATAAGTAAGTTTCCACTGGTACAATTTCTAATTTCTTTCTTTAAAATTTTTTAATATATTTTATTTATTTATTTATTTATTTAAGAGAAAGAGAGAGAGATTGGCAGATAGAAAGAATGGACATGCCAGGGCCTCCAGCCACTGCAAACTAACACCAGACACATGCACCACTTTGTACATCTGGCTTACGTGGGTCCTGGGGAATTGAACCTGGGTCCTTTGGTTTTTTAAGCAAGTGCCTTAACTGCTAAGCCATCTCTCCAGCCCTCTAATTTCTTTTGTGAGAGGACCCACATGTTTGGTCACTCAGAAGATAGATATACCTTTGTCTCTTCCCCATGGAAACATATGATAGAGGGTCTTATATCTAGTTTCCCCAGGCCTGGTCTTACTTAATAATGATTGTAGTTGGTTCCTGGCATGTATAAATGTGCCTCATTCTTTTCTTATAGTACTTAATTGTATTTTACTTATTCATACCTACCTTGTTCATTTGTATACATTTAGGTTTTATCCCTACATTTTACTCTTTCTGAACAGTGTTGCGATAAATATCTGTGTACACTCATCTTTGAACTTATTATATGTGAGTCTATTAGTGAGATACACTCATTAATTAATTTACTCAATGAATATTTATTGAGGACTTTCTATGTGTTAAGCACTTTTCTACGGGCTAAGAATGCAGAAGATTCTCTGAAGTAAAATTGCTGAGTCAGAGTGTATAAATTTTTAATTTTGATAGATATTCCCAAGTTGTCCTCCCTCAAAAAGGCATTTTCCATCAACTTTTTGCACCCACCAGCAGTGGATGGGAGTTCTTGTTCCCTATGCCTCTGCCCAGATAATAAAATATCAATCATTTCTATCATTGCCAGTCTGGTGGATGAAAAATGACATCCCATTGTGCCTTCAATTTGCATTTGTCTTGCTGGGAGGGGTGTTGAACCTTGTAATGTTCCATAAGTTGCTTCATTCAGGAGCTGAGGCTTGTGCTGGCTGCTAGATCACAGCATGTAGTTGGGTGTGTTGTGTGGTGTAGCACAATCCCTCCTGGCATGGTCTCCTTCTCTCTCTGTCCTGTCCGTCTTGCCCTGCGTGGTACCCTATATGTGCTCTCTTCCCATATCTAACACCTGGCATTTACATTTTACTTATTTATTTGTTTGTTTATTTGTTTGTTTGAGAGAGAGATCGAAAGAGAGAGAATGGGCGTGCCAGGGCCTCCAGCCAACTGCAAAAGAGCTCCAGATGCATGTACTACCTTGTACATCTGGCTTATGTGGATCCTGGGGAATTGAACCAGGATCTTTTGGTTTTGCAGTCATATGCCTTAACTGCTAAGCCATCTCTCCAGCCCTAAAATATTTAATTATTTATTTATTTGGGAGAAAGAAAGAGGCAGGGAGAGGGAGATAGAGAGAGAATGGGCATGTCAGGGCATCCAACCACCGCGAACGAACTGCGGACGCGTGTGCCACCTTGTGTCTCTGGCTCACGTGGGTCCTAGGAAATCAAACCTGGGTCCTTTGGCTTTGCAGGCAAGCGCCTTAGCTGTTAGGCCGTCTCTCCAGCACAACACCTGACATTTTGACACATGCCTCACTGCTATTTGGCTTTTCTAGGGTGTGGTAGGGGAAATGTCTGCAGGTGGGACAGGTCAGGTGCAGGTGCCCAGTGCTGAGGGACCATGCCATCTTGTTGTTTGGTTTCAGGAAGTCCAATAAGTCTTGTGGAAAGCACAGTTGTCTTTCCTTTCCTGCCCCTGACTGCTTGTTCTGGGACTCACTGCTCTGTTCATGCAGATTAGTGCCCTTTTGGTTTAGAACCTCACTATGCTTTTTCTTTCTCTTCTCTTCTTTTCTGTTTTTAAATTAGTTTTGTACTCAGTGAATACAGTCAAGTTAGTACCATTGTTAGCCTCCTCCCTGTCCTCCCTCCTCCCTCTGGCCCCTCCTTGTTGGGGTATATGGATCATGCATTATGGGGTTAGCCCTCAGTTATGGGTAGGAGGAAATGTCTCTGTGCATCATTAGCCAACGTGTGGCTCCGACATTCTTTCCGCCTCCTCTTCCGCAAATTTCCCTGAGCCACGTTGGGTTCATTTTAAGTCTGCTTCAGTGATAAGGTCTTGGGAGTGTCTGTGTCTCTGGATATCTGATTTGGTAGGAGTCGATTGTTCTCTGTGTTGATCTCCTTCACCCTTGTGCTTGTACCAGGTTCACCAAGAAAACAGCACCCTTGCTTGTTTCCCCAATTATTCTTAGTTTCAGCTGGGGCACTTTCGAGGTATGATGGGGTGGTTCTCTTCTTAGGATCTGCGTCTATCTGAAAAAGAGAAGCAGATTCTATGACGGAGAGTAAAGTTAGCACCAAAAATGGGACAACCATTATCATTATTTTTTTTTAGAGAGAATTTAATAGGTGGAGGCCCTCTTGTAGCCCACAATTGGTGGTAGCTTCATAATGGAGAGCGGGCTTATTTTTGGATCTGGTTCTGACTTGTTTCCCAGCTCCAGCTATGGGTTCCATTCCACTGAGGGATCAGTTAGCCAAATCAAGAGCATTTTGTTTCCCACCATGGCTGTGAGCTACTATTGCACTTGTGTGAGCATCATGACAAGTTATTTGCTTCTAAGTAGATTAGACCATGAGTTGCTTGGACACATATTGGTCATTTTCCCCCAGTCACCCATGTAGCACCTTCTGGCACTAGATGCGCTGACTGACTCTTCCAGCTTCCAGCCATGTCACTCCATGTTACGGGTCAACCGCATATGGTGTCTTTAGCAGTAGGGTCTTAACCACTAACCTTTGGTGGGTCATCAAGTACTCTGACAGAAATCTGTCATTCTTTTAGGAAACCTTGTAGGTCTCTGTGATCAAAAGCTCTGCTTTCTTTCAAGCCCAGCTAACCTCTGGGCATTCCAGCTTCTTCTCAGCCTGGTGCCACCCTCACTGCTTCAGCCACCAGCCTTCAGCGCTTACCTCCTTCAGTATCCTCATTTCTTTGCTAGCCCACCCTCATCAGACCCGCCACCCCTGCCCTGAAAGTCCCAGCTGCACTCATCTCCATCCCTGAGCAAATGGGACAGGAATCTTCCCACACTGCTGACACCATGGGCCCGTGCTTCTACCAGTTAGCATTGTCTAGGTCTTTCTCCTTTCCCTCCCTCCCTGCCTGCCTCCCTCTCTGCCTCGCCCCCTCCCTCCCTCTCTCCCTTCCTTCTAGCACATTTCTTTTAATGTAAATACATTCACTTTAAAAGAATGACTCAATTTAAAGAAAAACAAAAACAGTAAATTAAAATCCTAGCATGAGGTTATGGCAAAAAGTAATAAAGGTAATATGTGAACGGTTGCCGCTTGCCTGGACTGAGAAAGCTTTTCCATCACCTCCAGGGTTCCAACGTCAGATCTCGGTGATGGTTGTACGCAGAATGGAGCAAACTTTTCTGGGTTGACTTCCAGCCTGTGCAGCTATGCTACCGTGGCATGGCTATCATCTGTACAGCGGGTACTCTGTCCGAGGTGCTCTGCCAAATTCTTTGACTTTCTGTCTCTTAAAAAAAAAAGTATTTATTTGCAAGGGGAGAGAAAGGGAGAGAATATGAATAGGCATGCCAAGGACTCTAGCCACTGCAAACAAACTCCAGTTGCATGCACCATTTTGTGCATCTGGCTTTATGTGGGTACTGGGGAATCGAACCCAGGTCATTAGGCTTTGCAAGCAAGCACCTTAACTGCCGAACCATCTCTGCAGCCCCATCTCTTAAATTTATATGGCAGTTCCCATGAGGTCTGTATAGCAATCATGTTTCACTTGAAAACACTGAGGCCCGCTGGGCGTGGTGGCACATGCCTTTAATTCCAGCACTTGGGAGGCAGAGGTAGGAGGATCTTTGTGAGTTCGAGGCCACCCTGAGAATGCAGAGTAAATTCCAGGTCAGCCTGGGCTAGAGTGAGACCCTACCTCAAAAAACAAACAAGCAAACAAAAAAACAAAAGGAAACACTGAGGCCCAAATTAGCTAAATAACTCTGTGGAGGTCAAGCACCACCAGACTCTGGAGCCCTGCTAGTAGCTAGTAGCTGTTCTTCCCTACTCCTCCCAAGTCAAGGGAAAGGCCGAGATTGACTGAGAGGCAGATTCCTGATTTGTAATGGAAGCTGATCTCAGTGTCTTAGTTGGACCAAGACTGAAGCCTTCACTAAGGCTCTGAAGACATACCATCAGAGTGTGATTTGCATTTGGGGCTTCACAGATCATGTTCATTTCCCACGAGCTAGGGATGGACCAGGCGTGGCCACATTCACTGCTAGAGGTGCCAACACAGCGCCCACTGCGCACGTCGTCACTCCCAGCACACGGTCACGTCCTCTCCCCCTGAGCCCTGATGGGTAGAGGCCTGTGCCCGATGCGTCTCTGCCTGCTTCTGCCTGCTCGGTGCCATCTGCTCAATGTAAACAAAACACAGCACACTGAAAACAAAACTTGTGGAAGGGAGTTGTGAGCTGGGTAGGGAGAAAGTTCCAAAAGTACTCACTAAGAAACCTGGCAGGCCTTTTTTTTTCAGGGGGGCCGGGGAGGGCTGATGATGGCAGAACCAGATGGTGATGGTTACCAGGGATAACAGAGGACTTGTCTGTCTGTTGTCTGATACAGCGACACGTCGTGCACACACACACACACACACCACAGAACCAAACCGACAGAACGACCAGCAACCCATGCGTCATGAAACTCTCTTCACGAAAAGTTGGTTGACAGGGGACATAAGGTCAGTGCAATGTGTGTGTGTTTCAAGTGGAAAATGACAATCTGCTCTTTGCTTACGACGGATAGAGCTTCTCAGCGAAGTTGTATGGAATATGCAAGAACTCTGCCAAATCATGCATTTGGCAAAAAAAAAAAAAAAAAAAGTTGCCTTGTTCTGGGAATCAGGCAATTCCGGGGCTTCCATTTGGTTTCTGGGTCTGTCACACACATGCCCACAGCGATCTGAATGTGGAGGCCCTTGTGACTTGGTGCTTTTCTTTCCTGCCTGGCTCTGTTTGTATTTCCCCTCTGTCTCTTTGGCCACATTTGTCTCCCGTGTTTTCTTTTCATTTCCTCCATTTATTCTAGTCTCTCGCCTGTCTTCTCTCCGGATTGATTCAGAAAAGGAAAAGGAGAAAAGCATCTCCCTGGTAGAATTTTAATACACGGATTCCAGTCTCCATTTGTTGTTTTTAGGGGTTTTCTGTCTCCAGGAAACTGTCTAGATGTGAACTACAACTAAAATTTTTTTTTCATGTAGGAAAATATAGAAAACCAATGTCTATCACTGAAACTGATGGCCAATATTACAAGAGTGATTTTTGTCATCAAAATCATTAATATATGATCACACATTTTCATAATTAAATCATTAGTTAAAAAGAAAATTACTTTATTTCATTATAACTTTTAAAGTGTGTTTTGTAATGTGCCCTGATGCTCCATTCTTTTTTATAAATTTTTTTTGGCCCATATATGTTTGTTTTTTTTTTTTGCTTCTTCAACCCTATATTTGATTCCTCTTGGTTTATAGGAATTCTTTCAGTCTTCTCTTTCTTCTTGCTTATTTCAAATCTTTTATGCCAGCTACTTGTTTAAGAGCCAGGGGGGGGACAAAGCTGTTCGTTGTCGGAGTTAGCTTACATGGTAGGGATGACTAATCCACCCTGGCAGGTTAAAGGTGCCCTTCCCTCTTGTGGGGATTTCTGCCTGCCTACCCAGGTTACCTGCTCACCTAAGAATTTGCTTTAACGAAAACAATTACTGGGGGGTGTTTTATCTTTGGGGATGGACCTCCTACTCCAACTTTGTTCAACTGACTTTCCCCTTCATGGTTTTCTATTTTTATTTTTATTTATTTTCTTTGGTTTATGAGATAGGTTCTCACTAGGCAGGCCAGGTTGGCTTTGAGCTTTCAATCCTCCTGCCTCAACCTCTTGAGTGGTGCGTATAGGCAACAGCCAACACTCCTGGTTGACTGTCTCTCCTTGGCCACCTATAGTCTACATGTGAATGGTTCGTGTCTAAGCAGACAAGTCGCCTGCACCTTAGACTTACTAAAGCTCTGGGGGTGACAGATTTGCTACCCGGAGAACTGATGACATTGGTATGTAGGCCGCGGACACTGGCTAGGACGTTGCTACACCTGTTTCCCCGTGAGTGGCAGACAGAGGTGGCGGTTCCTGAACATCCCCAGCGTTGGATGTCTTCAGGTCTTTCCCTCGCAGTCTCCTTTCTGGCCCGTAGCTGTGTGCTGTCCCCTCCTTCTGGGCTATGAAAGGCTCTGTAGAGAGACATTGTGTGTTGTTTGCCAACATGGGCACCCGGGCATACAAGGGGTGAGAGAGAGACCGTCTGCTTTCTCCTTTCACACAGACCTCTGCGTTCTCCCTTTCACTCTCCCCTCACTCTGTCTTTGAACACGCATACAAAAAAGCAGTTGCTAATTAGAGCCACAGAATGGGCATGAGCCTGGAAGAGGGACACAGTGGAGAGGCCTGTCTCCGTGCAAATCAGCCAGACCCTTACAGCCAGGGAGATGGGCTGGGAGAGGCCCCAGGAGGGTCTGAGGAAGGATATTTTGACTAAATAACTAGCAAAGCTTCTTTAGAATGGGAAATAGGGCCTTGGTCTTAGCCTCCCCTTATAGGAGGGGAAAACACCAGAAGTGACAGTTTCTTCTGACCTCCTCTTAGAGCCTCCACCTACCTGGGTTCTTCTGTCTTTTTTTTCCTCCCACAACCATCCAGTTAACGACAGACTGTGTGTGGAGGGGGGAGTGATGTAAGTGTATGCCTTTGCTGATAACGGTTGTTCTTGCTATTGGAGAGGAGCTATCAGGACCTCGTGTTTCCACGCAGGGTTGGCTGTACCCCCCGAGGAAACACCCTGAGGTGCCAGGAAGTTTCAGCTTGAAAATTAGGCCTGAAGAATCAAGGCTTTCTTTTTTTAAATTTTGTTTGTTTATTTATTTATTTGAGAGCGACAGAGAGAAGGAGGCAGAGAGAGAGAGAGAATGGACGTGCCAGAGCTTCCAGCCTCTGTAAACAAACTCCAGATGCGTGCGCCCCCTTGTGCATCTGGCTAACGTGGGTCCTAGGGAACTGAGCCTCGAACTGGGGTCCTTAGGCTTCACAGGCAAGTGCTTAACCGCTAAGCCATCTCTCCAGCCCAAGGCTTTCTTTTGGATCTCCCGTCTCATTGTTGGTACAAGACTGTGTTCCCCCATTTGCAGCACGTCACTGGGTTTACCCAGAGCAGTCTGCCTGCTTGGCATGAGAGTGTAGTGTGTGAGTAGGAGAGAGGCAGCCACTGTTAGGACAGGGATCTGCTCTGACCCCCCTCCCCCACATGAGGTTCTGAATGTCACAGCAAGCAGGCCCTAGTGGCTTGTCCGTTTCATCCAGCGGGACTCACTCTGAAGGCCCAGAGGTGCCCGTGAGGACCAACTTTGCGGAGCAGTGAGTGATCCCTTCGGACTCAGCTTCTCTGGAGATATGTTTTCTACAAGTACAGGAAGAATGGATGGGTGGCCCAAATACATAAAGATTTTAAATAAGAGCCCCTGTGCATTGGCAAAAAGAAAAAAAAAAAAGAATTTTCTGATTTCTTGTGGGTGAAAGTAAAGGAAAATAAGGGTAAAGAAGCCTTGCTAAAATTCAGATAGAAAGTAACTAGTCAGGTAGAAAGAAAGGAAAAGGAAATATAATTTGAAAGGAAGGCTCATAGTTGGCTCATGCCTTCCACTGGGGGCTTTTGAAGGTGGTCACTACATAAGAGGAGAAAGAGCCTCTGGAATCTGTTGGGAAAAATTCTGATTCTGAGATACCACAAGAAACCTAAGTGTCCTGGCTCTAACACATGTTTCTCCCTGGTCTCTAGGGCATTTTGCTTCAGTGGTGCCCAAGGACCTCACTGGAAGACAAGGCCATAAGTGCATGTACTGCATAATTACCTGGAGCTGATGGGAAAACAGGGGTAGATGTATAGGTGTTCCGAACACTTGTAGCAGGAACACTTGGGTCAATCGATCTGGTTTCGTGTTTAAAGCTGAGCACCTTCTCTGGCCTCAGTATTGCCCTATGTTAAATGATGATCAAACAACGCTGAGCTATGTACGCTGGGAGGTGGGAAGACTGTGAAAACCTGCATGTGCTGAGCTTTGAAAAGACCTTGGCCCAAGGCAAATGTCCAAAAATGGACCTTGGACTTAAAAACATTTTTATTATTCAATTAACCAAGAGGTGATTATTTTCTATCTGTATTTGGTGCTGGATCTGTTGAAACATGAGGATTGCAGAAAATGTGATTAATTTACAGAGATCTGAAAGGGTTATATAACTTGATGACTGTTTTTGTCTTTTCTTTGAGTCTTTGTGTGTACAGTGTATGCACGTGTGTGTGTGTGTGTGTGTGTGTGTGTGTGCAGATGCATGCTTCCTGCCTGTGTTCATGAGAGAGAGGCAGAAGAAGAATACTGAGCGGCCTCCCCTAATCACTCATCTGTGCGTTTCCTAGGGATGGAGTCTTTCTCTGAACGTGGAGATGACATATTTTTTAAAAGAGATTTTTAAATTTTTTACCTACTTATTTGCAAGTAGGGAGAGAGAGAGATAGATAGATAGAAGGGAGACAGATACAGAGAGAATGGGCATGCCAGGGCTTCTGGCCACTGCAAACGAACTCCAGATGCATGTGCCCCTTGTGCATCTGGCTTACGTGGGTCCTGGGGAATCCAACCTGGGTCCTTTGGCTTCAAAGGCAAATGTCTTAACTGCTAAGCCATCTCTCCAGCCCTTGGAGCTGACATTTGGATCAGACAGGTGGACCAGTGATCTCCAGCAATCCTTAGGTCTCTGACCCCACCCCTAACAGAACTGGGGTCACAGGTGTATGTGGCCACACACAGTGCTCAAGGCATGCAATGTCTGTCTCTCCCCACATGGATGTAGGCAACTCACGGGCAGAGACGTTTGAGTGTGTGTGTGTGTGTGTGTGTGTATGTGTGTACATGCATACCATGTGTGTGTGCTCTGCTTGTTAACTGAGGTATCTTGAATGATTAGTAAGCATTTAGGACTGAAGAAGAGCTCCCCTAGGCCTCATAACTTGCTGAGGGGAAAGGCCCAGGAGCTCCAAGGTGAGCAGCAGCCCTCACATGTGAGCCTGGCCTCCCTGCCTCATATGCTCATCAGGCAAAACAGGTTTGCCAGAATTAAACAAGCTCTGAGCTCTTCTCTCCCCCACCCGCCCACCATATTGTTTGAGGCTAATAAGAACTTAAGCAATTAAACCGTTCTCCCTCTCAGTCTTAAAGTATTTGTTCCTTGAAATTCAAGCTTTATCCCTTTCTCACCCTTCTACCTCTCTGAAAGAAAGAACGGGCTCTAATGCCCTGGGAAAATTATCTTAAATTCTAATCAGCCCTCTCTCCTGGGTGTTAGAAGCGACTTAGAGATGAGGTCGTGGGCAGGACAGAAACAAGGTGAGGGGAAAAGCTGTTTAGTAGGCAAAGTTAGCTAGAAAGGAAGCTTCTAACTGGCCCCATAGTATTTCAGTGCCAGGGAACAGGCTTAAGTTATCAAGAGTGGGGCCCAGAAAATCCGAGAAACAAACTGCCAAGATATGGAGGGATCAGAGGAAAAGAGGGACGTGAATAAACTGGGTTGAAAGCCTAGTGGCTTCTTCGTCCCTTCAAGCAGAAGCCGTTCTTTTCATCTGACCCTTCCCTGAATTCCCCCTCACTTTCCCCAGGGGTGGTGTCCCTTGGCTCTAGGCCCCTCCAGTAGCAGGTGGATTACATGCATGGCATGCTCTCCCTGGGGTCTCCTCTGGGATTTCCTTATAGCAGAGGTTTACAGGCACCTGTCTGGCTAGATGTGTGGATTTGGGGGCTGGCTGGGCCCTGGCAGGCTATGTTTGCACGGTAAGCACAGTGCTCTTAAAAGGAAGGTTTATGTGGATTGCAAGGGTCAAGCCAAGATTGCCGCCACGTGTCTGATGGGAGGCACTTACAAAGTCGTTGGTCCCTCTCCTTCCTTGATACAGGGCACTACTCTCCTCTCCCACTTCACTCCCCAAAGTAGTGCACTGGAAGTCCAGCAAGTTCTAGAAAGCCAACTGTTTTTCTCATTGGTCACATCCAAATAGCCAAGGCTCCTGACCTGCCTGCAGTCAGCTTGTATTCTAGGTTTCTTCCCAGAAAAGCAAACTGTATTGTATCTTATTTCCATCTTGTCTCTGTCACTGGATGAACCACAATGGCTAATTTTCCCTCTTTGATAAATGTGTGCAGTGGCAAGGGCCGTGTAATTTTATGTCAGGAGAACTATGAAGATGGGGGAATTTCGACTTTGTAATTTTTTTTTTTTTTTTTTTGGTTTTTCGAGGCAGGGTTTCACTCTAGCCCAGGCTGACCTGGGTTTCACTATGGAGTCTCAGGGTGGTCTCGAACTCGCGGCGATCCTCCTACCTCTGCCTCCCGAGTGCTGGGATTAAAGGCGTGCGCCACCACGCCCGGCTGTAATTTTTTTTTTAATTATACTTTAATGAAGATTCCTATGAACACTTGTAGTAATTGTTGGAAAAGAAGCATATGCCGAGCTGGCTCAAATGTCCTCCTTCGTCTATTGCTGAAAAAGTGTAACCGGCTTAAATAGAAGCCCTGCTTACAAAAACAGACTCAATCTGAGCATCACCACTCCAGTGTGGACCATGACTAGTGCCTCCGAAGGCTCCTGTGGGAGGATGGGGGGATTCTTCATGCCTTCCTCTCTTCCTTTCCTCCCCTTTCAGAATATCCTTGCTATGTGGCAGAGCTGCCTGTAGGCTTCCTAGCTGTACAGAGCATGCTTGGGTCTTTGGGTCTTTCTCTGAGAACATGCGTCTATATTTTAAGAGATAATGTCAAGTCCGGGTCAGAGAAATTGCAGCACGATTCAAATGTTTGTGTGCAGCAAATAAATGCTTTTAACACAGTAATTGCAATAAGGTATATTATGCTGCAAGAAGAGACGTGGAGGGCTTATGAATGTATTCGTGCGCCGTGCCTCAGAGGCAGTCGGCTTGGATACTGGGACCCAATTTGAAGCTGTGGCTTGTGAGTGGGTTTTGCTGAGTGTGAACTGGAGGTCTTTCTTAGAATGGTGGAGAGTCAAATGGTTTTCTTTACCTTGCCTTTGACAGCCTTGCCTGGCCTTTGAGTCTGATCCAGTTGGGTCCCTGGTGTACCCGAGGTGTGTTAGCAGAAAACTAATAAATCTGCGTTCATTGACCGAGGGGTACTGGGCACTTACTCTCTTTCCTTGGGTTGGGAAGCATGTCACCCTACCAGGAGCTCCAGCTTTGGCAGCCCTGTGGTCTGAGGGTGCTCAGACACCCAGATCTGTGGCTCATTCTGAGAGATGCCACCTCACAGACCATGCTTTTCTTTCTCTGGCCATTCCTCCCCTGGCAATGAATGGGGCCCAGCAGGACGATCCTGATAACGAAGGGGCCCCGGTTGACCCCGTGGAGTCGGAATCAAGTTCCTGGATCAGCCTGGAAGAAACGCTCCCTGCTGGCTGAGGTCTGGCTCAGTGGCAGAGCCTTTGCCTAGCATGGCCAAGGCCCTGGGCTGCATTCCCAGCACTTCAAAGATTAAAAAATGCTCCCTGTGTCTGTGTTGCTGAGGAGCCAGCTGTGAGTCTGGCAGCAGGGAGGAAGGAGAGTAGAGCTTCTCTTGTCTGTATTTTGATTTTTTTGGGGGGGGGGTGGGGTGGGGAGGTGGAAAGGAGTTATCTAAGCAGAAATAAAATACCTAAGGGTAGCAGGGGCAGGGTAAGGTGGGGATGTCAGAGAGCCTAGAGAGAACAGTTACAGTCTACTCAGTCCCAGGGAATACCTGCAGCCTCCCAGGAGTGAGCCTGGGGTCGGTGCCTTATTGCTTCAGGGAGACACTGAGAAGGTTGCTTGACCCGGACAAACCAAAAGGGTGTTTCTGCAGGAGGGACGATTGGAAGTCAAGTGGACACAGTCACTTGGCTGGAAGGACAGTCTTCAAAGAGTTCTGCAGAGTGGCTTAGAGTGTATCTGCCGTTAACTACAGTGCTCTCTGACCAAACCCCTGTTCATGCTGTTTGCAGATTTACCTTCCTGAGGCCCAGACAGACCCACTCACCCCCATATGCAAAACTTGTCAGCCCATTGCCTCTATCTGGGATCAGTGAACTTTTTCAGACAGGCATTCAAGAATGTATGTACACACACACACACACACACACACACACACACACACACGCACACACACACACACACACACACATGCACACACACACACACACACACAGGAATGCACCACAGGTACCAAACCCAGTTTGGTTGAGTGGAAACTGAAGGGCCTGACTGCCTGGGATCAGACTCTAGAGCCCTTCCCTTACTAGCTGTATGACTTCAGAAAGTTACTCTTCACCTCTCTGCGCCCTGGTTTTCTGAGCTGTAAGATAGCCACAGTAGTTGTCTACTCCGTAAGATGGTTGTGGTAACGGAGCAAGTGAATGCTTGCAAAAGCGCTGCTGGCCTCCACAGAAAATTCAGTTTGCATCTGCTGTGGACTCATGATTCATGCATAGCATGTCATCTGCATACCCTGCCCCTCACGCCACTCCTGAACAGCAATCCTAATTTCCAATGTTATCAAGTCTTCAAAGTCTACCTAAACCCCTACATCAATTTCTGGTGTGGCGGCAGTGGTGGTGGTGGTGGTGGTGTCTGGGGGCGGGGGGAGTGGGTGTGCATGGTCAAGTGTATGAACACAGATGTGTGCATGCCATAGTACATGTATGGAGGACAGCGGACAACATGTTTTCCAAAAAATATTTTATTATTTGTTTGGAGAAGGAGAGAGAGAGAGAGAGAGAGAGAGAGAGAGAGAGAGAGAGAGAGAATGGGCATGCCAGGGCCTCTGGCCACTGCAAACGCACTCCAGATGCATGAGCACTTTGTGCATCTGGCTTAATGTGGGTACTGGGGAATCGAACCCGAGTTCTTAGTCTTTGCAGGCAAGTGTCTTAACCGCTGAGCCATCTCTCCAGTCCCAAGGACAACTTTTGAGCGTCGGTTCAGTCATTAGACTAGCTGGCCTGTGAGCTTCCAGTGGCCTCTCCTGTCTCTGTCTCCCTTCTCACTATTAACAGACATCTGCAGTGTTTGAACCTGGGCATTCATGCTTGCCTGCCAACTGCTTTATTCACTGAGCCATCATCTCCCAGCACCCCTCAGGTATTCACGTTTGCCTGGCAAGTGCTTTATTCCCTGAGCCATCATCTCCCCAGGTCTCTGCACATCTTATTATTAGATTTTCTTTAAACTTGTTGATATTTTCAAATGTGTAAAGAATGCACTTGTTCTTCCCACTTACCTACTGTCTTTCCCTTTTCCGCCCCATTAAAACCCTTCTTTCTGTGAGGACCCTCTCCACCCTACTCCCATATGTGTCTTGTTTAAATTAGGATCACTTGCATAATCACGAGGGGGAGGTTGTTTGCTGACGAATGGGCAGTCGTTCAATGGCGGCCCCTTAAAGGACAAGGCTTCACCTTCTCCCAGCAACATGTTACTTGGGGAGGTGCAGGGGTCTTAGGGGCCCCTCCCTCAACTGTGATGAGATACTGACAGGCTCCATCATGTACAGGAAACCCCATCTGTTATGATTCCACGGATGCAGAGGATTTGTCATAAAGTTTTTGAGGTGTTAGAGGAACGAGGAGCAGGAGTTCAAGGTCATCTTCAGCTATATGGAAAGTTTTAGGCAAGACTGGGATAGATGAGACCTTGTCTCAAAACCTCAAACAATAGCAACAACAAAGAAAATTAAAAAGAAAAGTTTTTTTTTTTTAATTTTCTTTTCTTTTCCAATACCAGCTGGACATAGAAATTGACTTTTCTGTTTGCTTCTGCCTCCCAGCATAGTTTGTCTGTCTCCCCGTGTGCTCTTTGCCTCTCTGCCTCCAGGACCGTGAAGAAAGGGATGACTTCTGGGGGAGGGGGGAGCAGCAGTTCCAGAACTTTATCTGAGTTTCCACCCAGCATGTCCCTTTTTCTCCAGGGGAGGGTCTTTTGGGGATGGTTGATGGCCCTGTGCTCTGCGCCTGGCCTTTCTTCCTTCTCCTCCTCCTCTTCTTCCTTCTCTTCCTCGTTCTCCTCTCTTCCCCTGGTCACTACCCCTCTCCCTCTGATTCACTGTTTCCTCCCCTCTTTCCACCTCTTCCCTTTTGATTCTCCTTGTTTCTCTGACCTCCCCCACCTCTCTCTTAATGAGAACTTTCACACATCATATTGATTTGGAGTTTTAAAAAAGCCAGCATTGATTTTTCTGGGGGACTTTTCATGATCTCATTTTAAAATGTAGGAAGAAAGCTGTTTCGAAAGCTGTTGACTTTGTTCTATTGAGTTAAGGAGTCGATGTTGGAAACTCTTCTCCAAAGACTCGGAGCTCAGGGACCTCAGACGCCACATCTAATGAGCAGGGGGTTAGGACAGCCCTCCATTGTTTTAGGCTTTAGTCTGGTGAAAGCCTTGGATGTGTGTGTGTGTGTGGGGGGGGGATTGCTTTGTACAACAGGCTCGGATTTGAGGGTACGGCTGATGAGTGTGTGTGTGCAGAGAATGGACAGATGAGAAGCATGGGTTACACATGAGTGAAGGGTGGGCCTAGGGAGGAGAATGAGTGGACATTTATTGTAAAATCACAACTTCAACTACTCTGGCATCAGGGAGAGTTTGTGGCAGCATCTCTTCTAGTCACACGTGCAGAACTTACTCAACTTGACACATGGTCTGTGTGCCTGGCCCTAGCCTATAGGGCCTGCCTACTTGACCTTGTTTAATCCTCAATAACCTCAGGTAGCAGGTCACTTTGTAAGACGACATTGTGGGAAGGAAGTTGCTGAATAACACTGGCTTAAACAAACAAACTAATGAACAAACACCATTGGTAAACTCTAATAACGGACAGTAAGAGGATGAATGGCATCTTGTCTAGTGGAGGATGCGGGTATGAGTACCTATAGCCTGCATAGTATTTTTTTACATATGAGACTGGACATGCAACAGGCTCAAATGACTATGTGAGGATACTGGAAAGCAAAGCAGGGGCGCTGGGATGACAGTGCAACAGAAGTTCTGGACGCTCACGGTCAGAGACACACCAGGCGTGGGCAGGTTGTTTGGTTGTCACCAGGTCTGAGCTGCACCACCCCCTCCCCCATCCCTGGGTGCCACCCCCAGGAACTGGCACCAGCTCTCCCCTTCATGAGTTCAAAGATCCAGGAGGCAGGCGGAGAGAGCAGCTGATCACAGGGTTTAATTGATTCGGACTCAGCCAAGGGCCGGTGGGATGGGTTAAGCGGCTCCTCGGAGCGCTGCAGCCAGGCAGTCCCTGGTCACGCGGGAGGACAGCTCGCCTGGCTGCGGCAGTTCATCAGAGTTTAGAGGCCAGGAAGCCTACCTGAGGTGACCTGGAGCTTTGGTCTGCTTGCCAACTCTCTCACATGACCACAGATAGATCTAATCTTGCTGCAGAACGCTTCATTTTGTTTGGCTTGGTTCTCCTTTCACCTAGTTAGCCTTTCATTTTGGGGGGATTTGAGATTAGGAATGACTTCTCCAGAAGTGAGCCCCATCTCTTCGTCTGTGTGCTTATAACACCCATCATGCCTCAGACACTTCTTCTAGAATTCCTCATGTCCATAGACTACTTTAAATGTGTGTGTATATATATATATATATATATATATATATATATATATATATATATATAATTTCATACTATTATATACTATTTATACTTATTTATATACTATTTATACTTATTTATTTCAGAGAGAGAGAGAGAGAGAGAGAGAGAGGGAGAGGGAGACAGAGAGAAGGAGGGAGGGAGGGAGAAAATGGGTGCGCCAGGGCATCTAGTCACTGCAAACAAACTCCAGACACATGCGCCAGCTTCTACCTCTGGCTTACATGGGTACTGGGGAATGGAACCTGGGTCCTTAGGCCTTGCAGGCAAGCCCCTTAACTGCTAAGCCATCTCCCCAGCCCCATAAACACCTTTTTATATGACACTCTGGAATGGCAGTGTAGAGGTAAGGCTTATCACTCAACACCTGACTGATTTTATAACCCAAATCCCAAGATCAACAACAATACTAATGAAAACAGGCAGCCCAGTGGTGAATCTCTTTCACTGTTTGTACCCACCAAGCTGCCTGGTCAGGGAGGGGCTTTTGGTCTTGACCCCTGTGCCCAGCTTTCTCCTTGGAACTGTAGACCCTGAAGGCCATTTGCTTCTAGTGGAGATCTGTCTTATCAAAATAAAAATCTGACTGTATTTATTTGTCAAGTATACCTCAGTAAAGCTGGGAGAAAAAAAAAAACAAAACATTCTGCAGCTTCCTTGCAGATGTTTCGCCACTGGGAAGAATGCCTTGTGGTTTCTTCTGCATTCCCACCGTTAGAGGAGCAGGGGTGCTGGAAGCGGCCGCTCCAGCCTCGGCTCACACCGAAGGAGGCACTCGGGCAGCCTTTCAGCCCGTGCTTCCCATCGAGGCTGTTACTAAAGCAGCCAGTGTGCCGGGACGCAGAGGAAGACGCTTGGCCGATCTCCCGCTCTCATCCCGGTCCTTACAGCAAAGGTGGGCTCTGGGGTTAGGAGAGGGAGGCCGGACGTGCAGCTCACACAGTTTGCCCTGGGCTTGGACTTTACGTTCTAGATTCCTTGAACAGTGCCTCCAGGCCCCACTCTAAGCAGGCTTTCAACAGATATCTGTTCCTTCTTATTTATTTATTTGTTTATTTTTGGGTTTTTCGAGGTAGGGTCTCACTGTAGCCCAGGCTGACCTGGAATTCACTATGGAGTCTCAGGGTGGTCCTCAAACTCACTGCGATCCTCCTACCTCTGCCTCCCCAGTGCTGGGATTAAAGGCGTGCGCCACCACGCCCGGCTGTTCCTTCGTTTTTGTGCTGTTTTCTGAATGCAGCAGGGTCAGGGTCAGGATACTGCCTGCAGACTCCCCAGTGGTAAAGAAGGACTCTCTCTTTTGTTCTTTCCCCTCCACTTCGACCCCACTTTCTGCCAACCTTTATTCTCTAGGGTCACAGTCCACCCTGGATACCCCTGTTGGCTCCCAAAGATGGAATGCCTTGGTTTGAGTTTTTATCAATGTGTTGAGTTCCCTGGGCAGGTTCCTTCTCTGTGGCTCTTCCTCAGTGTCCTCCTCTCTACTTTGTCCCTTCTCCCCTTACCATCTTAAGGATGAGGGTAACCCTTCCCCTAACATAGCTTTTGTGCCCCATGGATGTTCCATAGAGACAGATATGGTAGACAGCAGAGTCCACTGACCACTGGAAGTCATCCCAATGACCCCTTTGTCATGGGCTAGAAGCAGGATCCCACCCACTTAGCCCTGCCTACACTTCTGAGGGAAACCCTCACGCAGAGCCCCCTTATCTTGTGTCTTTTTCCACTGCTTCCTGGCCCATTTGCAGAACTCCAGATGATGGGAGATGGGATTCACACTGAAGCAGCCGGGCATCTCTGCCATACCCACAAACCTCTGGCTGGTTCAGGGCACTGAGGAGGCAGGCAATTATTTGTGAAGCCTCAAAAATGGGAGGTCCAGGGTCTGGAGGAGAGATGGGTCAGTAGTTCAGGTACTTACCTGCAAAGCCTAAGGACCTGGGTTTGATTCCCCAGTACCCACGTAAAGCCACATGCACAAGGTGGCACATGAACTTGGAGTTCATTTGCAGTGGCTAGAGGCCCTGGCATGCCCATTCTCTTTCTGTCTCTCACACTCTGCCTTTTTCTCTCTCTCATAAATAAATAAATAAATAAATAAATAAATAAATAAATAAACAAATAAAGTGGGCCCAAGATTTTCCTTCCTCCCCTTAGGTATCCTGTTCTCCCCAAGCCATCACAGTGCCATGTCTTGCCCATTCCACTGTGGAGAAGTCCTTCTTCCTCTCTCCTTTGCCCACTCCTTGGCCACGGTGATGGGTCCGCTCTGACGCTGCCTCCTGTTCTGGAGACACAGTCCATCTTCCATAGCTGCTCCAGGGTTCCCCCCAGTGTGAAGCTGGTCTATCCACATGTGAGATTCTTCCTTAGATCTTCTCTTCACTTTCACAACCAAGTCGGAACCCCTCACTTTCTGACCACACAGCGCTAAGGGGTTTCCAAAACTGGGTCTGATTTCTCATCCCTCCATGTTTACATGTCTTTCTCCTGGATTTAACTGCTCTTTCCCTTTGATTGCCGTCGTCCTAAGTCAGCTCAGAGCGCTTCTCCTGCCCTTAGTGTTCCTTCAGAGAGCTGTTTCTGCCTACCCTTCCCTCAGAAGGCTCTTCCTTGTCCAGCTTTCCTGCAGAGGGCCCCTCCTCCCCAAACCTTCCCCATCTCCGCCATGTTAACGGCTCATACTGCTGTCTACCTGCCCTGCTGCCCCCTCCCCCCACACCTCCCAGTACTTTGTGAGTATTTGACTCTGGTGGCATCCCTGTATATGGACAGAGTATGTTCTCTTACCTGGTCCTCTTGTAATACTGTGAGCAGTGGCAAGGTGGCATCCAACTTGGTCCCAGTGCCAGGCAGAATGGAGGTCTTTCGCCACTACGGATATATTGAAAATGCGGAAGTGGACGCAAGGATGGTGTGGGATCAACGCCATGATGAGAAAAGGACTCACGCTTCTGACACAACCTCAGAGGTGCAAAGCAGACCAGTCCTATTGGATTTCTACCTCCAAGGTTGCTGCCCCCGTGGAGGCTCTAGGCTTCGGTCCTAGCATCTAGAAGTCAGGCAGACATTCAGAATTTCTGGCCCTCTGATAGGTTTTTATCAGGGTCCCCAAAGAATGAAAGGATTTTAAAGATTTTTTTTTTCTTCTTTAAGGTAAAGATATATTCTCAACTTATATTTAGAATGGTGCAGTATCTTTTACCTTGTGATTTGACTGACAGAAGAAGTAGACGTAAGCTATTTTTAACCTGGAATCTTAAGGAGAAGAAATCTAGTGATTAGATCTCTGGAAGCCATTGTGTACAATTTATAACTTTGGTAAGGGAGCATGCTTAAAAGTGGGGAGGGGGTCCCAGCTGGATTGATAGGTTTCAGTTCTTGTAACTATAGATTTTTGTTCCAAAGGAATCTATTGTTTTCAGAAAGGGGCAACAAAGGGTGTGTGTGTGTGTGTGTGTGTGTGTGTGTAACACTATACTTCATAAATAGCTAAAGATTAAGTTCTTCACGGAAGCTGCTTAGAAAGGGCTTCTCTCACTCTATTGGCAGGAACAATGGATGTGTATCAGGACTTAGCAAGCTCTAGGTTCTCGTTTGTCTTTTTCAATAATCTATTGAGGGCATTAGGACTGTGGTCACAATTATTCCTGCTTTTTGGAAGGAAAAGTGGAAATGAGTGACCAACATGAGACCCTGCCGTCGGTGGGCTGGGGGTGGCTGTATTCGTCATTTGAGCCCAGACTCCCTCGAAATCACAGTGTTGCACTGATACCTTGATGCCCAAGTGAAAGTCATTTGTGTTTCTCCCACGTGGCGCTGCTGGAGACTTTATCTGGTGGCACTGTGCTTTGTTCGGTTGTCCGCGCCTGCGTAACAATGGCTTCAGTGGTTATCTGAACCAGCAGTGGCCTTTTCTGTATGCACAGGTTGTCTTTAGGAAGCTGAATGGGAGACTAGAAGGTGCTTGCTTCTGCTCGGTTGTCTTGAGTCCTCAGCTGTGAGGTTAGAATGGCGAGGGATCTAATCTTTTAGCAGCTTTGTATATGGGATGGTCAAAAGGCAAAACTCAGCAAAGACAATGGACTGGAACTCTTACCTGAGGCCTCTCTGGGTGGCTCACAGCATGGTGGCTTTTCATCACTAGGACATCTATGTTGTCTCAGCATTCCAAAAGAGAATGTTCTAGTGAAGAAAGCAGAAGTGACGTGACTTTGATGACTTGCTCTCAGAACTTATGTTTTATCACGTCTGCCATTGCTCACTGATCAAAGAAGTCATATGCTCACCGAGAATGAGGAGGAAGGAATGTGGATACCACTTATTAATGGAAGGGATGGTAAGAATTTGCAGTGTTTTCATAACCCCATAACTGACTATTTTTTTTCTTGTTTTTTAGATGGACTTATATGTTCAGTGCTATTTACAAGAAAGGGAATGGATGAGATAGTCTCTAGAAAGACTTACTGGCAGCAAGTCTCCTCCTGAACAAAGAGGTCTTCTAGATTCTTCCATTTAGTTCATCCTCATAGTACCAGGTCATAGAGGTGGCACTTGCCACATTCCACTGGGACTAAAGACTTACTAATGTGTGTCTTCAAGTAAGATGGGCTTTATGGTACTGGGCTAGACTTAAGTAATTGCATGCTTTGATGCCTGATGTTCATAAGCCATAAATACTATATAATTTGGCACAATCCTCCAGAGTAGAAATAGTGACACCCTCTCTGGGCGAGTGGCCAATGATCCAGATTCTAAGAGGTTCAACCCTCTATACCCATGAGTTCCCTCCTTCCAGGTTAGATCAGTAAGATGATCACAAGTCAGGTAGAGTATCAGGCCTTGCAGGTCAACCTTGTTGAGACAAACCATTGTTGATGTTAGGTGATAGACAGAAGCTAGTCCTATGGATACAAGTAGCCGTGTGGCCTTGCAGTTGTTTCTCATGCCAGGCACAGCTGGAGGGAAAGCAGGCCTCCTGGAGGGATAGGAGGACCAAATGAAATTTAGTTTTGATTTTAGAATGTATCCAGTGCCTTCTCCTAGCCCCTACCACTGGCAATCCTGAGTCATGTCCATACCATAGCAAAGCCTTATCTCTAGTTAAAGACTACTATCTTTAGAAGGTTCCAAAAATAAGGAATTTTCTTTGTCCTGTGAACTCCTGCCCCTGACCGCCTGAGGCTCTGCTTCCACTGTGAGTGGCCAATGTCACTGAGGGTAATTCCATCAAAATCTGTTTCAGCGCCTCTCCATTTGAACCAGGCCTGAGGTCCCCTGAAACACATGTTAACCAGCTGCTTCTTTCTTGGTAATCAAAGGTGACTTCAACTGACCTTTCTAACCTCATTTCCCACAAGAGGCTTCTCTCACCACCCCACCCTGGCTAGATTTTTTTAAAATTTTGTTCATTTTTATTTATTTAGTTGAGAATGACAGAGAGAGAGAGAATGAGGGGGAGAGAGAGAGAGAGACAGAGAGAGAGAGGGAGGGACAGAGACAATGGGCGTTCCAGGGCCTCCAGACACTGCAAATGAACTCCAGACACGTGCTCCCCTTGTGCATCTGGCTAACGTGGGTCCTGGGGAATCCAGCCTCCAACTGGCCTCCTTAGGCTTCACAGGCAAGAACTTAACCACTAAGCCATCTCTCCAGCCCCCTGGCTAGATTTTCTTTTTATCATTATGTCTTAAAAAGCCATTGTGCCTGTTATCAGTCAGCATGGGCTAGGTTTTGTTGCAGTAACAAATCTCCAGATTTCAGTGTGTTAAAGACAGTGCAGGCTTGTTTACTCCTGATCTTGCATGTTTATCCTGGGTTGTCATGGAGTTACATGTCCCTGGTAATTATCTGAAAAGGGAGAGAGGGCTCCTGAGAGCTTGATGTTGGCCATTAAATATCCTACTTTAGAATTTATGTATATCACTTCTTTTTATAACTGTGGTAGTCAGCCTTCTGTTGCTGCAGACACCGGTGATAGCTTACAGGAAAGAAAGGTTTATTTTGGCATATTGCTTCATGGATTTCAGTCCACAGTCATTTGGCTCCATTGCTCTTTGGCCGGTGACAGGACATCATGGTGGAGCAAAGTTGTTGGTGAAAAGAAAAGAGAGAGAGAGAGAGAGAGGGAGGGAGAGACAGACAGACAGAGCAAGGGAGTGACTGCACATCAGAATATCCCCTTCAATGGCATGATCTTAATTATGTACTTTTCTTCAATTAGGTCTCACTTCACCTCCCTAGATCACAGATGTGTGACCAAGCCTCTAGCACATGGACCTTTAAGGGGCATTTAAAATCCAAGCCAGGGCTGGAGAGATGTCTTAGCAGTTAAGACATTTGTCTGCAAAGCCAAAGGACCTCTGTTCGATTCCCCAGGACCCACGTAAGCCAGATGCACAAGGGGGCGCATGTATCTGGAGCTGGTTTGCAGTGGCTGGAGACTCTGGTGCACCCATTATCTCTCTCTCTCTCAAATAAATAAATAAAAATAAAGTTTTAAAATCCAAACCATAACAACATGCCATTGACCTCAATCTTAAAGTTGTACTTCACCAAGAAAGTTCATTTTTATCATGTGTCTAGAACACAGCCAGGAAAAATAATAATAACAGCAAGTTGCACTGAGTCCCACATGACTACCATATAATGCTCCCCTTCAATCAGTGTCTTTGGCCTCACCCAGCAGGGCTCTTTTTCCATCTCAACAATTTCCTGCTGATCTCCAAGCCTGCATACAACTATCCATTGACCCATTCCCCACCAAGTACGGATTGAGCATCCACCCTGTGTCTGGCTATGGCTCTTGGTACCAAGTCTATGGAGATTGAAATGTTCTCTGGAGATAGCCATGACGTTACTGGGGTTGCTCAGCATCTGTCCAACTTTCTCAGGCGTTAGCTAACTTCTCCATGAAGACAGCCAATCTGCATGGATCCTTTGCCAAGAAGAATATGCCATTGACTGTTATGTATAGTAACTATCATTTAATTCTAGAACCCTTGTGATAAGCTAGACACTTGGCTATGAGTGGTGGCCTTTGTTGTGCTGCTTATAGATGAGTGAACTTAGCCTCACCAGGGTTTAAGTTACCTGTCCAAGCTCACACAGCTACCAAGTGGCTGAGTTAAAGTTTGGATTTGAAAGGAGTCCAAGTCCTCTATCCTTAATGGAAACGTGATATTTTGTTTGGTTTGTAGGTAGGTTCTTGCCTCCAACTCCTAATCCTCTTGTCTCAGTTTCCCGAGTGCTGGGATTATAGGCATGTGCCACCTTGTTTGGCATGATCTCACCCTTAACGTTAATGCATTTCCCCTTGAACCGTAGATCTGGAAGCAATACACCTACAGAGGTTGTTTCTCAGTAGTGCTGTGAGTCCTTACCAAGCAGCTAACATCTCTGGTGATCGCGGATGGTTTGATTCCTTTTTATGAATGAAGGAAGGCGTGGGAGGCGAAGGGGAAGAGAGTGAAAGGGAAGGATAGACAGGAGCAAAGAGGAAGGACAGGATAGAAAGGAATGAAGGAGGGGAGGTGACAGAGGAGTAGATTCTGTTAACTCAGAAGGGGAGTGTCACAGGCTGACGGCATGGCTCTCCTGGAAGGCCAGGGAATGCCCACATCCTCAAGGAAGACATCTGCAAAGCCATGGGGAGCTCCTCTAAGCTAAGCTGCTTGTCAGCCCTGTCCTCTGCCTATCAGTTCTGAGCCCTCGCACGTCTCATTACCGCTGAAGAGGTTCTTCAGTCTACCACGTCTGAGACGACCACAATTAAAAGACACAGATGTATTCCTCCTCACTCAGCTGCTGAAAAGGAAATATTTTTGAAAAATATGACAACTCAGTATCACAGCTCGAAGAAACTGGAGGAAGGAAGAAAGGGCTACAAAGGCGGCATTGAGCAGAATTTTTAAAGGTCACTCTCTGATTTCGTGCGTGAGTTTCCAAAGCGCTGTCTTGAGATTAAAAAAGAATAATAATAATAAACTGTGACTATAACAATTATGGCTAGCCTCTGTCCTGTGCAGTTAAATAATGGTTTACATCAGCGATCAACAACAGGCGGCGAGGTCTGAAAGCTCTGGCTTTTTCTGCAGCTTGGCCTTGCGTGCCCAGGGCCAATTTGTTTTCCACTATTGCTCAGTTTTTATCAAAAGAAGAATCTGCAATCTCAAGCTGTTCTTATCGGTGCCGGAGTCTTACACTGTGTCCTACATATTGATATAAGACTTGGGGTAACCTAGATTTTTCTAATGCAGCTCCTCAAAGTTTTAATTGAGTGTGTGTATATACGTGTGTGTGGCGGGGGGGGGGGTGTCACTGCTTAGTGTCTTAGTCTGTAACCTGAGAGACTGTTTGATTCGTGGTTCACTCCTTTAACAGGAAGTGTCTGTACGCCCCTGCGTATGTGTATCAGTGCGTGTGTGCAAGGCCATGCATTTCCTAGTGACTCCTGGCTTGGCAGCTTTGGTCCTGGAGATAATATGTAGGTGTCTAATTGCATTTGCTATTTAGCAATTAACCACTCGCAGGTGCAACTAGTTGTGAGCGCCGTTCTGCGTGTGTGACTAATTGCAGGTGTAAAATATTCACCTCTTCAGTTCCCTTCATGGCTCAGTGGGGCTCAGCGCTCATTCTCCATGCTCCTTTGGGCTGCTTCTGAGCAAGAGGGGGAAGGAAGGGGGAAGGGAGCAGGGCACACTTCTAGAGGTGCTCTGCGGGGAGGGGAGTCAAAAGCTTAGTCCAAGAGCTTCCTCCCCACCCGACTGCCATACAAGGCCAAGCTGGGTACTTGGGCTGTGGTATCTCCCATCAGGGCCCGGCATCTCTTCCACCAAAGCCTCTAGTGGGACCCCTGGCTTTCTGGAAATTCTGTGGGGTGCCTTCTTTTTTTTATATTTATTTATTTATTTGAGAGTGACAGAGAGAGAGAATGAGGCAGAGAGAGAGAGAGAGAGAATTTATTTGAGAGTGACAGAGACAGAGAATGAGGCAGAGAGAGAGAGAGAGAGAATTTATTTGAGAGTGACAGAGAGAGAGAATGAGGCAGAGAGAGAGAGAGAGAGAGGGTGTGCCAGGGCCTCCAGCCACTGCAAAGGAACTCCAGACGCGTGTGCCTGGCTGGGGTGCCTTCTTTCTTCAGTAGTGACTCAGAATCTCATAGGCAGGGAGGAAGTCTGGGGAAGCCCTCAGGAGGCTGAAATTCCCTCTTTAGTATTAGCACCATCCTGCCCCTTTGGTTTTAACAGTTCATCTGCAGAGTAGAGGTGGCACCCTCCCCCACCCTTATAGTGTACCCCCTCCAGGTGACCTGAGGGCTAGGTAGCTGTGACTTCAGTTGCCTTTAATCCCAGCACTCAGGAGGCAGAGGTAGGAGGATCCCCATGAGTTGAGGCCACCCTGAGACTACATAGTGAGTTCCAGGTCAGCCTGGGCTAAAGTAAACAACAACAACAACAACAACAACAACAACAAAACTATCCTGGCAAAGATCAAACTAATGCTGTGTCCTGCAAGGGAGGGAGCGGGCTTGTGTTTGGGACACAGGGAGCTTCTTGTTTGTAATGCTTTGATCATGGGAGCCCCAAGGATGCAGCCATGGGACCTAGGTAGGAGTTCCCGACTCTGACCTTCACTTCCACACGTGGGCTTTTCCTTTTTCCCAGTATGAGGTGAAGCTCTCTTCCTGATGTGGTGACTCCTAGTTGAGAGCTGCCCACAGCCCACAGCCCACAGCCCACAGCCAGGTCCTCTTCCCCTCCCTCTGAGCCATACCAACTGTGTGAACAGCAGCCCTGACAGGAACTTTCTGAGAGCTCCTATCTATAGCTTGATGCCTTAATGGGATGGGCTTCAGGAAGAGAGGCATAGGGGAGGGGCAGTAGGGTCACTGGAAGAGGCAGAATGCAGGCTAGGCTAGTGCATGGCTGGGGTGACATACAAGGCAGAATACTATACTCTCCAAGAGGCCTTCCTAGAAGGTAGGGGGCGATAAGCTGCTTTCAGGCCTCACAGAGGGAAGGGTTCTCACTCATCCACAGTGTTCAGAGCACCCAGCCCAATAGCTGACACTGACTGAGCCATGCTTGCCATATTGAAGATCTCAGGGCGGGGCTGGGGAGATGGCTCTGTGGGTAAAGTGTTTGCTGCAAAAGCATCAAGACTGAGTTAGGGTCCCCGGCACTTATGTAGATGCGGGGCAGGTGTGGTGATCTGCCTGCCTGTAATGCCCCGTGCTTGGGAGGAAGTGGTGGGACCCTGGGGCAAGCTGTCTCAATGGATGAACTGAATCCACAAGCTCTGGGTTCAAGTGAGAGGCCTTGACTTAATAAATAAGGTGGACAAGCAATTGAGGAAGACACTTTACATCCACCTCTGGTCTCTACACCCATGCTCATAAACCACCTGTACCTACACAGGTACAAAATGTGCGTACATGCACGCACACATACCACACATGCCAAAAATATCCTCAAACCTCAGTGCAGGGGCAGGCATGGGTTTCTGGGGGATGTGAGTGGAGGAGATACAGAATGGGGAGAAAAAGTGTGTGGTGGGCAGGAGAAGGAGATGCTGCAAATGACTATAGAGATGTGAGCATGGGGCCTCCGAGGCAAAGAGAGAGACTAGGTAACCAATGAAGATTTGGTCACAATCTCGTAGCTTAAGGTGGGGAGCTTGGATGGCTTCGACAGGGAGCTACTGATGGACAAAAGTTGGACCCATAGTTACCACCGCTGTGGTGGAACATTCTCAGTTGTTTCTTATTGAAGTATTGATCTTGGCTTCCTGTTTCTGATTCTTAATATTTTTTATTGTTTAATGGATAACAAGGGAGAGAGAGAGAGAAAGAGGGAGAGACACACAGAGAGAGAATGGGCATGCTAGGACCTCTAGCTACTGCAAACGAACTCCAGATGCATGTGTCACCATGCGCATCTGACGTATGTGGGTACTGGGGGATCAAACCTGGGTCCATAGGCTTTGCAGCCAAGCACCTTAGTGGCTAAGCCATCTCTCCAGGCCCCTGTTTCTGATCCTTGAGCTTACTCTGAGTCCTTTTTGGTATACTACTCTTGTGCCCTTGGTCTTCCCCTTGGTGGGGTTCGTTGGAGTGTGGCAGAATATTTAAAGATCGCTTTCTGCTGGGATAGAGGTGAGCTGAACCTTTGCGTGTTATTTCCTCAGACATTCAAAACTCCATGAAAATAGGAAGAGAACCTTTCCTGGGTTTATTCAATTTCTTGCTCCAATTTCCCATCCATATTCCCATTTCCTAGGCCGTAGCAAGGTCTCAAGAAGAAACAGAACAAATCTTCACTAAATATTAATTGACCAAGCGACTGATTATTGCTTTATTGTTGTCGTTTGCATGTTGAGACAGGGTCTTGTTCTGTCGCTCAGACTGGCCTCAAACCTACCATTCTACTGTTCGGACTGCCAAGTGCTGAGATTACAGGATGTGCCACCAAGACTGCCTTTTTGTTTTCTCACAGGAGGCACCTTTCTTCCACAGTGGTCTGCTTCTTGACACATTGACTTGGCAGCGTTGCCTATTGGCTTTGGATACCAGGACCTCACAATGCTGAAATGAACTTAGTTCAAACCTGAAACATTGCCCTAGTCATGACCACAGATGGCTTTGAGGCCTGCTGGGAAACCTCTGGTCAAGTGTCACACATAATCCTAGCCATGCAGGAAGCATGCTGGGTCTAGATAAAGGCCGTCAGACATATTCCACTCCCAACAACTGGGGGATGAGATGCATATAGCAAAGTCTGCGACTAAAGAGATTGCTCAACAGTTAAGGCATTTGCCTGCAAAGCCTAATGACCTGGTTTCGTTTCCCTGGTCCCCATGTATAGCCAGATACACGAAGTCGTGCATGTATCTGGGGTTCGTTGGAGACCCTGACTGGCCCATCCTCTCTCTCCTCTTTCCCCCTCTCTCTTTGCTTGCAAATATAAACAAATAACAAAATGTTTTTAAAAGAAGTCTGCATTTCACCCACTGCTTTAGGGTACAAATCCAGACTGAACACAGCAGGTCGGGATGTGGTAATCCAGACGCCAACTCGCTAGCTCTTCTCCAGTCACAGGGAGGGACTTTTCTCTAGACCATTAAAGAACCAGGAGAATCTCTCATGATTATTCCGTGAAGCCATTCTTTTCATTTTGGGAAAAGTGACACCATGTTCAGTAGATTCATCAAGGGTGGGCCAACTTGGGTCCTTTATCTCCTAGATGGTGCCTTTGAAGTCATGCCTGTCAAGTGTAATGCAGCCTAAATGAGACCTTCTTAATTGCCCGTCCTCGCTAGTAAGCATGCCCGTTGGCCGATTTGTTGTCTGTGCGTGGCAGTAAGCATCCCCGCCTGCACGGCGGAGGGGCACTCTCGATCTCAGCTTTTAGAGACTGACTGTAGTTTGACGTAGGCCAGTGTGGTTGGCAGCACCCACACAGCGCCATGATCTCCACTTCCTGTCTGGGAAATGGAGTTCTAGAACAGAGAGTTCTTAGCTTTTCACTTCATATTGGAATTTAGTCCAGCCCATAGCCTCCAGGCTTTTGGGTGAAAAAAAAAAATGTTCTCTTAATATCACTGTGCCACTAGAAGTTTTCCACTTAAGAACGGTAGCAACCCCCAAACATAAACAATAAAACGGCTTTCTGTCCTGTGCATCATTTCTTAAAGGAACACCACATTCGCACACGTAAGAGATGGAAAGAACAGTATCATCTGAGAACTTAAACGTCTAAGAATTCCATCTTCACGCTGGTGAAGATTTAATCCCTGTGAACATCTAACCACATTACGTTTAGCTCTTGTGGGGTATAATGTCTTCTTATCTCTGGCAGGTCTGCATGTAAGACACATGGACTAGCTTGATCTTATGATGGAGGGCTTTTTCTTCTTTCTATTTATTGATTTATTTGCAAGCAGAGAGCGAGGGAGAATGTGTGCACCAGGGCCTCTAGCTACTGCAGATGAACTCCAGAAGCATGCACCATTTTGTGCATCTGGATTTATGTGGCTACTGGGGAATCGAACCCGGGTTGTTAGGCATTACAGGGAGGTGCTGTAACCTCTCAACACTCTCTCTCCAGCCCTACTTTTTCTTCTTAATCCACACGTCCATCAAGTTTCAGGGAAGCTTTATGTATGAAATAAGTAGGCATTTGATAGCATGCAAATGGTAGCTGGCCAGGATTCAGTGAGAGCAACAACAATGACAATGTATGAAATAACTGACAACATTTATTAAGCATATACTATTGAGGCACTGTCCTAAAGGACACCACTATATGGATTAACTTTATCTAATCACCACACCTTTCCTGGACTGGATTGTGTCCCTATAAAATTCCTTTATTAAGGTCCTAATTCCCAATCCAGTGGCATTTGGAGATAGGGTCCTTATGGCAATAATGAAGATTAAATGAGGTCAAAAGGATGAGGCACTCATCCAGTAGGACTTACTTTCTTATGACCCTTCACAAAGAGGAGGAAATAACAGAGGCACTTTCTCTGGGCATTCGAACCAAGAAAAGACCATGTCAGGACATAGCAAGAAGATGCCATTTGTAAGGTAAGGAGAAGCAGCCTTCCTAGAAGCCAGCCCAGCTGATACCTTGATCTTGGACTTCCAGTCTTCTTCAGAATGGTGAGCAAACCAAATCTGTTTGTTAAGCCACTCTATCTGTGGTGTCTTGCTGGGGCAGTATGAGCCTCCTAATACAGCACCTCAACGGAATATGTACTTTCGCCAGCTCCATTTTGCCAGGAAGACCTTGTTTAAGGTGGGGTAGAAAGCACGGACCTTAGCCATATTCCAGAGTCTCAGCTAGGGTCCATTGAGGAGCACTGCCTCACGCTGAGCTTGAAGGGGGGTCCACCACGTCCCTGCTCTTCAGATAAACCCTGTGGCTCCGTTGTCAAGACTAGTGTGGAATTCCTGCCAGTGCGATGGGGCTGTTAGGATAGCGCATGAGTGTAATGTCTTGGGCTGAGAGCTGGGCACAGACCAGAAAGCAATTCAAGTGATGCAAATGAGATCTGCTTAACAAATTAATGAATAGTCCTTGCATTGACGTCACTTTATCTTCACCTTCGTCTGTGCAGTCATAGTCCTAGTGAAGTCTAACTATATATTTTTTTCAAAGCAGAGTACTTAGCCTAATCAAATGAGTAAACATGAGCAGAACTAATCACTGTTCAGTTCTATAAATTGTGTCTTGAAGTGCTAACTGTCCTAATAAGAGCATCCACAGTAAATGAATGTGCCATTAGAGTGAACATAGGACCATCAGTAGCAGAAGATGCCCATTCCTCCTCCTCCTGTGTTTATTATAGCTCGGGTGGTCATGGTGATCCACAGAGCAAGACTTCAGGTACCATGCCAACGTGATTTTCACTTGTATTACTCACAGTGATTTGTGGTACAGTAATCCCTCCCAGCCACAGATTCTCTTTTTATGAAATTCTGGTATCCTTGGATTTATTTCTGTATACTTGGAGAATTTCTGTTTCAAGACATTCAGGTTCTGAGTCACAGCTATTGGGGATAACTTAGAAATAGACAGTCTGGTGGGTGGTAGGAGTAAGAAGAGGCTGGAGGCAGAACTGATGTTTCACAATGCAGTCTGGGAGGGACACCAGGGAGGTGCCTTCTTGTGCCTATGTCAGTCATAGGAAGGGGACTGAGATGTGCTTGGTTTACAACCATAGTTCAAGAACAGATGCTGAAGGGCTCTCTCTACCTGGCTGTGTTTATAAAGAACCCTTCCACATAAGTGCAAGATGCCCCTGAAATGCATCAAGCGTCCCAGTGATGGCGTGTCCTGGTGCCAAGGTGGAAGCAGGGAGACGTGGTCCGAGTAACGGCTGACTTCAGCCACAACGTCTCTGAAGGTTTGAGCAGAGGATAAGATAGTCAAGTATGGGCATTGGTGACACCAGAGGAGAATTACAAATGCCTTATTGAAATTGTGGAGAGGGAGATTCTGAAAATACATTAGCCCAAACAGATTAGCAAGTAAGAATTCTAACATGTAAATAATAGTGATATTAGCATGCTATTGTTACTCTTGATGTGTGACATTTTAGTGCTTAGAATAATGGCTTTATGTTAATAACAGACATGGTTATCCCCATTTCAGAAACAGAAATAAATATGTGTGCATATGTATAAATGTATGTATAGATGGAAAATTAGAGAAGCTTAAAAAATGACCCAAAAAGCCGAGCATGGTGGTGCCCACCTTTAATACCAGCACTTGGGAGGCAGAGGTAGGAGGAGTGCCGTGAGTCTGAGGCCACCTTGAGGCTACATATGAATTCCAGGTCAGGCTTGGCTAGAGCAAGACCCTACCTCATAAAAAAAAAGGAAAGAAAAAAGAAAGAAAGTGACCAATGACCCAAAATAATCCAGGAACTGTCACTGAAATTTAAGTCAATATCAATTTAAGTATATATGTCATCTATCAATGTTTATCACTGCTAGAAAGATAGATGGAAAATCATAAATAACTTCAGAAGAATGTGGTAGTGATAATTTTGTATAAATTAATTTTATTTTGTTAAATGTAACAAAATAATATGAATGAGGGGAATTTTTATTTTATACATATATGTGGTATAGGGTTTTTAAAAACTTTTTAACAATAGTTATCAGTTTTATTTTATTTTATCTTTTAGTTAACATATAGAGTTTAGGTATCACTGTGACAATTTTGTTGTTTTGAGACAGGGTCTCAAACTGGCCTTAAAATAATAATCCTTCTTTTAGAAAGAATGGTGTAAAAACTGTGAGTCTAGAATCACTATTTTGAACTCCCTCCATCCCCACAAATCTCTCTCCCTTCCTCTTTCGTTTCCTTCTTTCTTTGGGGCTCTGTTTGTAGACCTGGCTTGTCTTGAACTCAAGATCTTCTTGCCTCAGTCTCTTGGACACCGGGATTACAGGCCTTCACTGCACAACCATGCCTGGCCTACACTTCATATTTCAATTTTAAATAATACCACTGAACTTCTTGCAGGAAAAAATGAGGAAGCTGGCTTACTTCTATCACTCACCTTCCCTCTCCCAATTCCTGCTCTCTCTTAACAGATTTATTTATTTTTTCATCTAGAGGTTTGTATCGACTTCACTGTGTTCAGTTTTATTCCTATATTTAAAAGACTGTCAGGACTCTCAGTCACTTCACCCCAGTTCCTTTATACTAAGTTATTGATTTGACTTGCCTTTTGGTCGGGTGAACTTCAGCATCAAATAATTCCTCCCTAAAAGTCTCCTGGTTACCTGAAGTTCTACACTCAGGGCTGAGGCTGACCTGTGGGTTCCCTCACAGGCCACCTGCTTGTTCTGTTTGCTGACTGAATACATCGTTTTTTAGAGTTGAAGGTCAGCCATTGCACTGGGCTTTGCCTTGGATTCTCACCCCGACCCTTCCTTCATTTTGAGGAAGTTTTTAAACTAGTATTTCTTTGAATATCTTTTGTTTGTTTGGGCTGGAGCTTCTCCTGTGTAGATACCACGTGATTTCTATACAATCTTGTCTTTGCTGATGGCTTCTTTTTCACATATTTCCTATGTGCCAATAGTTCAACTCTACCTATTCTGTAGCCATTTCTACTTTATTAGTTTTATAATGTTACATTTAAAAAAATCTGTAACTATCGTTCATTAACTCTGCAATCTCTCTTAAATTTTATCATGCCCTTTTATTATGTGCCTTTAAAAAACGTTTTGTATTGTTGAGTTCTGAAAATAAGCCCTTATGAACAGATTTTTCTATTTTGGGGGCTATATTTTCTTAGCGCCTGAGGTATTTTTCTGTCTCTTTCTTGCTACATTTTCCCTCTTCTTCTTTATTTTTACATGTGTCATTATAAGCTGGCCTTCTTGCCCTGCCATTTCTTTCCTTACTGTGCCCTGTTAACAAGTCCAGCTCTGTGCAGACTCCTGTTGGCCCCTGCTATGGAGTGGGTCACGTCTCCTTGGCTCTCACTTTACCTGAGGCCCAGGATCTTCACACCTGGGCCACTGTTTTAATGATCCACATACTCCTCCTCCACACCTTTTCATTGTTTTGTTTTGCTTTTTGAGGTGGGGTTTCATTCTAGTCTAGGCTGACCTGGAATTTACTATGTAGTCTCAAGGTGGCCTTGAACTCATGGCGATCCTCCTACCACCGCCTCCCAAGCGCTGGGATTAAAGACGTGCGCCACCACGCGTGACCTCCACGTGCCTTTTTGCACCTAGGGAGGGTCTAGCAGACTCAACTGAGAATACATCATCTTTCTTGGAGATGCTTTCCTCTCTCTCGGACATTGTTACTTGCTTCTACTGGGACTGGTGTTCCTGCCATTTGGGATGTGGTCTGGTATTCAGATAGATTTCCTGGTTCCAACTAGTCGTCCTGCAGTTTCTTCTCCAGACCCTGACTTAACACTTCTGCTTGTAGTCCCTCAGGTCTGCACAGTGGCTTTCCATTCTTCCCCATAACTTTACATACACCCCTCTCCGGCTTCCTGGGCACCTTCCTGCCAGCTGCTTCGGGTCTCTTGCCTTCCCCACATTTTCTTTCAACTTGAGGCCTTTCCCTGTACTGATGTGCCCACCTAGATTCTACTTCCTTCTTGCCCTGCTACCTTACCATGTCAGCTCAGATGCCACGACCTCGGAGATTCTCCCTGACCTCTCAAACATAGCCAAGCCCATTATCTGACCATGAAAGGGCACATATTTCTCCTCTGCTTCCCAGGACTTTTCCCCACGGCTGAATCACAAGCAGCCCCTGTCTCCGGCTGCTTATTTGACTGACCCTTCTCCTTGGGATTCCACTCCAAGCTTTCCTTGCTGCCTTTACAACTTTAATCCCAGGTCACCAGCAAGGAAAAACTGGCTTTTCCTTTTTTTTTTTTTTTTTTTAAAGGTCACACTTTAAATGAGCTCGATGTTGAATCCCAAAAGTTAGCGTTGAGGCTGTGTAAGCTATGATTTATAGCCCAGGGACACTGGTCCAACATCCTACAGGGGGCTCCGGGCTGTTCTGGGTAAAGGTAGGTTTTGGAATCTATTTTCATGGCCTGCCTCTTCCGGAATCTCACATTTCAAGCTGTGAGCTGGTGGAAACTTGGCTTGGCTTCTGTGAGAGCCTGCCATGTTAGCTCTCTGAGGGCAAAGGATGCATGCTCTAAACTTCCCTCTGGTTCCAGGATGACGTCACCTAAGTTTCTAGTCAGTGTGGTGAAAACTCTTGTTTTCTGAGAAAACAGGTTAAAGTAAGACAACATTCCAAGGGTCTGGCCCTAAACATGTGAACACCAGTACAAAACGATCTTCGCACTGTAGAGGTATTCACACCAGGGCTTTGGACTCAAACCCCCTTCTGTTGCTTCCTGAAAGAAACTACAGTCAGAGGGCATTGCCAAGGGACAAGTGTGGCCTGACCTCACCCCCTCCACACTGTGCTGTGCCTTGAGAGAAAACCTAATGCATCTCCCCATCACAGTGAGGATGGGCAGAGGACAGATCACATATTCCTATTCCCAAACCTCTTGTCCCAGAACACTTACTTGAATTTCCTCACTCCTATTTTTTTTTTAATTTTTATTTATTTATTTGTAAGGGGAGAGGGAGAAAATGGGTGTGCCAGGGCCACTAGCCGCTGTAAACAAACTCCAGATGCATGCACCACTTTGTGCATCTGGATTTTTGTGAGTACTGGGTAATCAAATCTGGGTCATCAGGCATTGCAGGCAAGCACCTTAACCTCTGAGCCATCTCTCCTGCTCAAATCTCTTCACTCCTGACCCTATTTCATGCTGATTATGCCATCATAGTCCTCAGATCTCTGAGGAGAGGGGAGCATTTTCCCCTGTCTTTTGGGGCTAACTGGTAGACTTTCTGTTTCTGGTTTCATTGACCCCCCACTTGGCTTGTCTTCGTGGGTCACCTGCCTAGGCCTTTTTCGGTAAGCTTCTGCCCAGACTGCACATATCCCATGGTGGCATCTTAAGCCTGTTGCAGTTACCTTCTCACAGCTGAGACAAATACCTGGCTGGAAGCAGCTTATGGGAAGAAAGAGTTTATTTGAGGCTTACTGATTCCAGGGCAAGCTTCATCATGATGGAAGAAGCTGGCTCTCTTCTTCATCACACACCCACAGTAAGAAGGAAACAAGAACAGCCAGTGTTCAAGCAGGCTCAAAGTACACTTTAGGGCTGCACTCAACACCCACCGCCCTGCCATGACACACCTCTTTCAGCAGGGCTCTGCCTTCTGGAGACTAAGTAGGAAGCTTATTCAAAAGTACCTGAGGCTATGGGGCCATTTGCATTCAAAATACCACAAAGTCCCAAACAATGTCCTGCCTGGAGGAAAGAGGGCCTTACCCCCTACCTGTCTCTTGCAGCTTGATAGTCCTCAGTTCCTGCTGTCTCTTTCTAAGCTGTAGAAGCATGGCCTGGGAAGCCTGACAAGCAAGATCTGGGGAAACAGATAGATCCTGGACCTTGGAGGGGACAGCCAAATCGTCAAGCAGCACACTTAATGGGGGCTTCTGAGTGCACAGGTATCTGTGGGTTATAAATGTCCAGCCCCAGAGAGCCTCCTAAGTCACCTAGAAGGCAACTTTATGATCCAGAAAGTAAAAGAACTGGAACAAGATCAGTTTGTGACAGGCAGCAATTGATCGAGAATGGGAGAGAGAGTTTGGCCCAGGAGCTCAGAAGTGCATAAACCATCAGAGTTCTGCTATCTAAGGAGACCTGCTCCAATCACGGCACAAGGAACCGAGGGGCCTGGGGAAGATGTACAGTGTTGGCCTGGAGCACCAATGGAGTGGGGCCTCCCTGCACCTCCCTAGTTCACAAGCCTCACTGCTCTCAGGATGACCTTCCTCCTGCCCAGCTTGGGTCACTGGCCTCCCTTGCAGATTGCTTTTAGTGGCTCCTTCATCACCCATTAGCGAGGTCCAGTCTGCTTGGCACGTTGCTGAGGGCCTGGTAGGATCCTAGGCTAGGTCAGATTCCCAGCCCCAGGTCTCATGTAGTTCCTAACTCTGTGTTCCAGCCACATTGAAATCCTGGGATTCCCCAAATATGATGTCTATTCTTCCCTTTGATCTTTCTGTAAACTGTTGATTCCTGTTTCCTTGAAGTTTATTCTGGCTTGCAGTAGGTGGATTCTTGCCTTTTACTATCTTGGGGTATTTATTTATTTATTTATTTATTTATTTATTTATTTATTTGATGTAGGGTCTCACTCTAGCCCAGGCCAGAAAATAACTCAGTAAGTATTCTCAGGGTGGCAGGAATCCTTCTACCTCTGCTTCCCAAGTGTTGGGATTAAGGCATGTGTCACCATGCCTGGTTTATTTGTCATGTCTTAACCTGAAGGTGTGGTGCAGTGTTGTGCACATAGTGGTTATTTGTTGAGCATATGAGTAAATGAATAAATAAATGAATGATATGACAAATAACATACTGGGGGAGTTAGGTTAGTTTGATTTTCTGTCTTTTTTTCCCTTCATTATTCCTTCAAGCTCTACCAAGGGAATAGATATGAAAGTTGTGTGCATTCATATATTCTTTGTAATTACAGAATAGCATTTTATTGTATGGATATATGACAGTTTGGTTAACCATTTGTTCACCTTTTTTGTTTATTTTTATTTATTTATTTGAGAGCAACAGACAGGGAGAGAAAGAGGCAGGGAGAGAGAGAGAGAATGTGCGTGCCAGGGCCTTCGGCCACTGTGAACGAACTCCAGATGCGTGCGCCCCCTTGTGCATCTGGCTGTGGGTCCTGGGGAATCGAGCCTCGAACCGGGGTCCTTAGGCTTCACAGGCAAGCACTTAACAACTAAGGCCATCTCCCCAGCCCATTACCTTTTTTAAAAATTCATTTTCAAGGGGGGATGAGTATGCCACGGCCTCTTGCCACTGCAAACCAGCTTCAGATGCCTGCACCACCCTATGCTTAACTGGGTGCTGGGGAATGATACCTGAGCCATCAGGATTTGCAAGCAAGTACCTTTAACCACTGAGCCCATCTCTGCAGCCCCTCATTAACCTTTTGAGGAACAATTGGATTATTTATAGTTTGAGACAATTATGAACAAAGCTATTGCAGACTAACATATTAGTTATTAGAGAAACGCAGATTAAGACGACAATGTCTTGGCTACAGTCATCAACAAGAATGGGGTACAATAAAGCTGGGCATGGTGGCTCACACCTTTAATCCCAGCACTTGGGAGGCAGAGGTAGAAGGATCGAAGCCACCCTGAGACTACATAGTGAATTCCAGGTCAGCCTGGGCTAGAGTGAGACCCTACCTCAGAAAACAACCAACAACAAGAAAAGAATGAGATAAAGTAAAAGAGAGTGACAACAACCAATGCTGGTTAGGTTGGAGAAAACTGTTGCTGGAGGGAATACAGAATGGTAGAGCAGCCACTGTAGCAAAAGCATCTCAGTCGCTTACTGAACATTTGCTTATTATATGTCGCATCAGTTGCATTCTTGAGCATTTAAATTCTATTAAAACAAGCTTTAAAAGTGCATACATAAGGCTGGAGATGGCTCAGCAGTTAAGGTGCTTGCCTGCAAGGCCTAATGACTTGGGGTCAATTCGCCAGTACTCATGTAAAGCCAGATGCACAAAGTGATGCATCTTCTGAACTTTGTTTGCAGAGGCTAGAGACCCCGGTGTGCCCATTCTTTCCCTCCCTCCCTCCCTCTCTCTCTCCACTTACAAATAAATAAATAATACAAATTTTAAAACAGTGCATACATAATTTATATTCATGGTAGAAAAATGAAAGTACAAATAAATAGAAAGAAAAAAAAATCTCGTCTCATCTCATCATCACATAGACACAACCGCTGCTAATATTTTCAAGTATTAGGTGCATGTGTGTTTTACTTTTCTTTCTTTCTTTCCTGTTTTTTTTTTTTTTTTTTTTTGATCATGCTGGTGATGAAACCCAGGGTCTTGTACATGCTAAGCAAGTGCTCTACCATGCAACTCCATCCCTGGCACTATTTTTTTTTAATTTATTTTTAGACTAGACCTCGTTACGTATCCCAGGTAGACCTTGTGCTTGTGATCCCCCAGTCTCAGCCTCCTGGGTTACAGAGCTGGGTTATCTGGCATGTATAGTTCTTTACCAAAAAATGGTGCCTTATGCTTTGTGACTTTTTAAAACAATGTGCCACCCCTCCCCCATCCTGTGTTTATGATGCTGAAATGACCGTGTTAACAATTGCCATATGTTATATTCAGTGATGCATTTCACTTAATTTAGACACCTGGGCTGTTTCACACATACTCTTTTTAATTAATTAATTTATTTTTTAATTTTGAGAGAGAGGAGAGGCAGAGAGAATGAGCATGCCAGGGCCTCCAGGCACTGCAAACAAACTCCAGACGCATGCGCCACTTTGTGTATCTGGATTTATGTGGGTATTGAACCCAGTCCATCAGGCTTTGCAGGCAAGCACGGCTGAGCCATCTCTCCAGGCTCACATGTACTTTTTAAAATAACTTGACACTTCTCTGAAGATAAATTCCAACAAGTCAGATTTTTAGGTTAAGGTTTTCCCTATTTTTAAGACATTTGAAAAAAAAAAAAACAATTGTGAAATGACATTCAGAAGTGCTGTACTGGTGGACCCACAATATACCAGACAGCAAAAGAGTAACAAGCTGTTGCCCCATAGAATGTCGAACAGGAGTCATTGTAATTGTTTTGAATAATTTCTAGTGTGATAGTTGTAAAACCTGTCAAATTCTGTTTATTTTAATTTTAAATTTCAGTACCAGTTGGACTACAAACTTGCGAGCTCACTCTATTGTGAATGCCTATTTAGATTCCTCCCTTACTTTCCACTGATTTCAATGTCATGTAGTACTGTCATACAGACCTAATTTTTTTTTCTAACATCACAATTTAAAAATTCAGTGCAAAGTTTAACAGTCCTGTATAGTCTAATCCATCAGCCTTCTTTCCTTGTGTACTTGCGGTGTGTGCGCGCGCGTGCATGCCTGTGCATCTGTGCACGTGTGTGTGCTCGAGGGTGTGGTGAGTGTGGGCATCCTGGTGCCATGGCATACACGGGGAGGCCAGAGGGCAACTTTCAGGCACTGGTCCTCACCTTTCCCATTTGAGGCAGTCTCTCATACTGTTCACTCACTTCTACTTTTGCCAAACAAACTGCATCCCACCTCCAAGGTTCTGGAGGATTCTCCTGTCTTCGCCTCCCTTCTCACCTGTAGGTATGGCTGGGATGATGAACCTTTGCTAGGGCATCTGGCTTTTTATGTTGGTGCTGGCATTTTGACCTTGGGTACTCGTGCTTGCCCACCAAGGGCTTTATTCACTGATCCATCTCCCTAGTCTTCTCTGTATTTTTTTTTTTTTAAGTTTTGGTCTCTTCCTTTAAAGTTTTTCCTTACTTTCTAAAGTTATATAAATACGTACCAATGTTTTATCATATGATGTTTACGGCACAGTGTTTCATCTAGATACTTCATGCAGCAGGGAACTCATTTGGGGACTTGATATAAAATGAGGATTTCAGTTGTTTCTCAGTAGCTAACTATGTCTCAGGCTCATTTCCAGAGTTCTCTCCTTCCTCCTCGCTGGGAGGTCCCTTCCATTACTGACCACACTTTGACCGTCCCGAGATCACTGTGTCACCGAGACATCGGAAAGCCACCTCATTGCATTTGCAAATAGCCTGCTTTCTCCCTCAGACATTATCTTTCTTATTTTCCGTCATGTGTCTCCTTTCCCTGACTTTGCCTGGTGAGCCCATCTGTCTGTACACAAAGCCTTTATCTTCAGCTCTGTTTTATTACTTTCTATCTTTCATTTCTCCTCTGCTTCATTTGTGGCAGCTTCTATTTTAAGAATCCTCATTATCTACATGTGGTTCTTCACTCTCTACTTTCCAGATCTCCCACCTTCTGTCCCCGTGGTCTTCATTTCTTTCACATTTGCTTTCTACGTTACTCGCTTGTTGTTGTGAAGCCCCAACGCTACTCTTGCTTGCTGGCAAGGTGGCTTTGTTTCAGCAATATCATCTGTAATTTCCTTGCTGACTTCCAGTTTGGATGCACCTACCTCTTCCTCTCGTCCCATCGATTATTTCTTGTGACATTTTGCTTCACAGTCTCAGAGGCCATTGGATCCATAGTGTCTCATTTTCAGAGGGGCAGTCTTCTTCTGACGCCACCCCATTTGTGTTATAGGTGCTCTGAGATGGGCTTTGCTGAGACTCACTGCGATTCCATATTCAGGGCAAGCAGCTTGTCTTGGGACTCAATTTCTCTCCATTCCTGGGCCGGTTCAATTCTTTTGCTATTTTTGTAGACACTGCAGAGATGGATGTGTTCAGGTCCCAGCCCAATTTCTCATATCTCGATGGTTTCTTATTTGATGTATCTCTGCTCCACTTGGTCACATATTCCTTTGACCTATAGCATCTGGTTCTTTAGTTTCTGTAGCCTGATATAAGCAAGGTGTGAAAAAAAATACCGCTCCCTGTGTGAGCGATTTCTTCCATGTTGCTCTCTTCACTCCCTCCCACCAATTGCATTTCCCCTAAGACCAACAACTCTCTGAACATACCAGACCTTGTCTACTCCTGGGGCAGTGGTATTCTGTGTGGTCATTTTGTGGAAGGGCAGGAGAGGGTAGGGATGGCATGGAAACTTTCTGGACTCCCAATACAACCAGGTACCTCCTTGGCAGGAGCCCTGGGTCTCTGAGTCAAGGACAAAGGATGAGCCTTCTTGTTCTTCTTTTCCTTCTTGTGACAAAGTACGTTGTATACATAGAATCAGGATGCAGGTGTCTCAGTCCATCTTTGATGAGACACCCCCTTCACCCCATCCTGACACCAGATGACTTGTCAGTATTAGTTTGAAGAGAGGGGACTATGAAGTTTTGATCGGTGTTCTGACTTCGTAATAATTTTGCCGAAATATTGTGAGCACTTTGGGTCTTGCTATCCCCATCTTGGGCCAAAGCTTTCTTCATAGTTCGTGTTAAGACCTTGATTTATCTGTCTGTCTTCGTTCCTCATTTGTCTTTGAACTTTGGGAAAGAGCTATTATTTACCTATGGCATCACAGTGTCTTATTCATAGTGTTTAATATATATTTCCTTTAAACAGCTAAATTGAGCTCTTGACAAGGGAGGAAAGAGAGAGAGAGAAGAGGGAGAGATTAAGGACATGACACTGGGCTTTGATGGACATGGTAGCAGTGATGGGGGATAACCCAGGAAGGGAGAGAAGGAGCAGGAAGTGTGAGGCTCATAGTGGGGTAGAAGGGCGAAGGCTGGCTGGGTAGACAGGTCTACGACATGATGTAAGGCTGAGAAGGGTAAAGGGTCAAGTAGAATGGGTGTGGGGCCAGTCTCTGGTGACTGTTCAATTCAGAATGACGGGGAAGACAATACCTTCCCTGGTTGGTAGACTGAGTGGGTGAGGCAATGGGAGCAGTTAAGTGTAGATTGGAGAACGAAGGACAAAGGAGAGCTGGTGGGGAAATAAACACTGCCAGAAGGTTGTATTGTTGGGGTTACTCCTGTTGCAGGTGATGGAACAGGGATGATTTGACCAGTTTTGGATTCTAAGAGAAGGCAATTGTGACTAGAAGAGCAATGGGCCAGACAGGGATGAAATATTTGAAAAGAACTGGCGAGCCTGATGGGAAAAGGATTAGGTCAGCTATGTTGAGACAAGAAATGGCCTGAGAGTTTCCTGGGGTCCAGAGCTGCCTCTTACAAACAGCCATGCTGCTGGGTGTGGTGGTCTAAATGCAAAGTGGGTCCCCATAAATCTGTGCATTTGAATGCTTAATCCCCAGTTGGTGGTGCTGTTTAGGAGGCCTGTGGAACATTTAGGAGAAGGATTCTTGCATGAAGAAGTACGTCACTAAGAGTGGGCGTCGAGGTGTTATGTCCAGGCACCAAGTGGAGGCCCTGTCTACTGCCTCCCTGCCAACGTGACTGTGTGACTCCATCTTCCTGCTCTTGTCATGCTTTCCCCACCTGTGATGAAAACTTCCCCTTGAAACCTTAAGCCAAAATAAACCCTTTCCTTCCATAAATTGCTTCTGGTAAGGTATTTTGTTCCAGCAACAAGAGAGTGACTGATACACCGGACTAGGAAAGTGCATGTGACTTGTTGGGTGGAGAAGGAAAGATGGCAGGCTGTGGAGATTACATAACATAAAATAAACAGCACAGGCAAGGTTCTGAAGTCAAGACTTCAGTTCCAAAGAATCAAGAAAATTTCTTACTTTATAGATTTCAGGGGTGTATGTGTGCACGTGTGTATTTGTGTGTTGGATTTCACATCATGTGCAAGTTGATGTGCAAGGTGCCATGGAGACACTGGAAAAGACAGTGGGAGGGCTGAAGAGATGGCTTAGTGGTTAAGGCACTTGCATGGAAAGCCAAAGGACTTCGGTTCTATTCCCCAGCACCCACAGAAGCCAGATGCACAAGATGGCGCATGCATCTGGAGTTCGTTTGCAGTGGCTGGAGGCCCTGGCATGCCCATTCTCTCTTTCTCCTCTCTCTCTGCCTCTCTCTCTCTCTCTCAAATTAATAAATAAAATAAAATAAAACTAAACAATTAAAAATAAAAGACAGTGGGAGATAAAGAATATATATAGTGCTTCAAGGTCCCTCAGGGGGGACGGGATGTCCTCCTGCCCTGCTCTCTGGCTCCTGCTCATGACGAGGATGAGAACCGAAAGTAGTTGGAAGGTACTAGGTAAGAGAGGGAGGTTATGATTAAAGTTTGCCCTGGCCTGGGCAGCATCTGGCCTCTAAAGCAACCACATCTGTATCCTAACGCCTTCAAGAAGTGCCCTTGATGAAGCCCAAGAATGAGGCTCTCAGTCAGGCAAGATCGGACATGTTCAGAGTGATATGGTCACAAAGGCTGTCACTCACACCAAAGCCTGCACTTCCTTCCTGGCCTGCCTGGCTGTGAGTGCGTAGCTTCCCTCTCTAGCTCTGGAGATCTCAAGTATGTTGGCTGCCAGTGCATAGGAAACTGTGAAGATCATCCCTGCCCTGGGGTCCTCGACCTGAGCTGGACACGCTCCAGAAACTGTGCAGTGGTTCTCTGACTGCATCTGCATCTATGCCCAACCTCCCGCTGGGATGTAAGAATCGTCTTGAACCTCTCAATGTCATTGAACACTGCCAGTTGGATAAGAAAGATGGATGTGAGAGACCCAGCCTCGAACTTTTGCTTATGATGTCTTCTCATGTTATAAAATCAGACCTCACTGAATTAACAAATCCATCAATTAATCAATACATCTTTTGAGAGCCTTTGGGGGCAGGTAAGGACACAGTGGAGATGATGGGATCATTATTGCTAATGCTGAGGGTAACATGTAGGTCAACGAGGGGAAGTCCCATAAAGTCCTTTGAGGGAAAAAGTTTCATGCAAAGGAGTTAGCAGTACATTAAAATGAAAGGCAGATGGACAGAGTAAGTGATCCCTGAAGCTACTGCCAAAGCAAGCAGTTTCATTAAAAAAAGGGGGGGGGACTTAAAAATTGGCTTTTCCTTTCAGTATTTTTCATTGCCCTTTCAAACAAATAATTAACCACGTAAAAATAATGCAGCATATTCTAGAACTCAATTCCTCGTACAGCTCTCCAGAGTACTTGAACTGTGCCCCAGGGGTTGGCATTGTTACAAGAATCTCTTGATGAGAATAATGCCTGATATTGTGCAATTGTGCGAGTTGGCCCTCCTTGCGTGGCTCTGTGTATGCACATCAATTACCTACATTCGGTATAATTTGTCTTTTTAAAATCACACCTTCTATTTCACCCCAAGAAGATAAATGGATCCTGCCTCGGTCCCAGTTCCATTGATTTTTTTTTTTTTTTTTTGTGGTCCTATGGTGAAGCTATTATCAACACTAATCTCAAACCCTGCTAGGAGCCAGGAAGGCCTTAGAATACAGAGTAACAATTTCACCAACTTCCACCTTCTTTTTTTTTTTTTGCCCTGGCTTTTATTCTGACTCCCCTCCTCATTTCATTTTCAAATATGATTTGATTATCATCCTGTGAGATCTGTGCAGCTGGATTAGAGCAGATGCCTTTTTGACATATCCAGCTTAGAGGAGCACAACAGCGGCCTCTCCTCAGAGCACTGGACTTCCTCTGGGCAGGGCATCTACGCAACTTTGAACAAGCCTCCCTCCACAGCCTCCCACCTAGGCAGGATGAGGCACGAGCAGCCAATATGCAGGGAGCCCTTACCTGTCATCATGTAGCTCTCCAAGTGACTTTTCCAGGGAGACGAGAAAGAAGAGAGGAAGCAAGAGTATTGGAGTCTAGAAGCCAGGGGACCTCAAAGAGGCTGTTACCAGTGAGCGCTGTCTGAAGATACAGATAGCAGCAGGGCCATTTCTAGGACTTAACTGTCACAAATGTCCTCTGCTTCTGTGTCCCAGGGCTGCTGGGCAGCTTCCTTCCTATCAAAGTCTCCTGTTTTCTTCTAGACCCACGACCATATTCAGCATCTTAAGAGATCACATGCCAGTGTAAGACAGTATTGCTTAATTTTGAGAAAGGAAAGTATTTAATTCATTCAAAGATTTATTTTATTTATATTTATTTATTTGAGAGAGATATATACAGAAATAGGCAGGTAGAGAGAAAGAGAGAGAAAAAGAGAGAGAATGGGTGCCCCAAGGCCTCCAGCCACTGCAAATGAACTCCAGATACATGCGCCCCCTGGTGCATCTGGTTTACGTGGGCCCTAGGGAAATGAACCTGGGTCCTTTGTCTTTGCAGGCAAGCGCCTTAACCACTAAGCCATCTCTCCAGCCCCTAATTCATTCAAATATTACCACTAGTACAAAGTCTCCCATTACTGCTGACCCATGCCCAGTAACTTTCCAGGGTGCTAGACTAACTGAGTCATGCAGAATGTCCCAGAGACAGACTATGCATCAGGCATATACTGAGTTCCTCTGTAGCTGCTGCTGCTGTGAACATCTTCTCATTATATTTCTTATGATTTCACCTTATAGATGATTCCATACCAAGAGTCCAAGAGCAGCTTCATTCTAAAGGGTGGCATGGAATTCTAACATGTGGATACAATGACTTATTTAAGTAGTTCCCGATCAATAGTTACTGTCATTTGTGATAAAGGGATTCTGCACAAAATGATTGACAGCAGAAACTCAGATGGATATCTGTATGCCAATGTTCAAAACAGTATCATTCACAATAGCCAAAAGAAACATTCCTGTTGTCCATCAAGAGATGAACATACAAGGGCCGGAGAGATGGCTTAGTGGTTAAGGCACTTGCCTGAAAGGCCAAACGACCCAGGTTCTATTCCCCAGTGCCCAAGTAAAGCCAGATTCACAAAGTAACACATGCATTTGGAGTTCATTTGCTGTAGCTAGGGACCTTGATGCACCCATTCTCTCTCTCTTTCTTTCCCCCCTTGAAAATAAATAAATGATAAAAAATTAAAAAAGAGATGAACACATAAGCAAAATGTGCATAAATTCAGTGGAATGGTATTCACTCATGTAAAGGAATGAAATCTTGCTATGTACTGCAACAGAAATGGACCTTGCAAACATATTACTAAGTAAAAGAAGTCATCCACAGAAAGACAGTAATGTGTGATTCCACATACATGATGTAGCTGGGATAAACAAATGAAGAGTGACTGTGTGGTGGTTTGAATGTAAAATGTCACCCATATAATCATATGTTTGAGTATTTAGTTCCCAGTCAGTAGCACCTGTTGGGGTCATGGAATTGTGAAGAGATGAAGCCTTGCTGAAGGCAGGGTGTCACTGGGGACAGGGCCTTGAAATGTTGTATTCCAGTCCCACTTGCTCTGCTACTTCCTCCCTTCTGATGTGAAGTTGTGACGCTGGCTATCTGCTCCTGCCACGCTTTCCCCACCGTGATAGATTTCTCCTTGGAACTGTCAGCTGAAATCAATCCTTCCCTTCCCTCAATTGCTTCTGGTCAGTCATTTTGTACTAGCAATGAGAAGGTAACTGATACAGATAGACAGGGTATAGATTCCCAAGGGCAAAGAGAAGAGAGTAATGGGAAGTTCTTGTTTAGTGGATAGAGGATTGGGGGAATGATGAAAATGTTTGTTTTTACATGTAATGATGATAGCTTTACAATTTAGTGAACAGATTTAGTGCCACTGAATTATATACTTACGAGTGGTTAAAATGATACATATTATGTTACACATATTTTAGTGTCACAAAATGACAATAAAAGATAGAAATCTCCTGCTGAGACCTAAAGTAAGAAGTATGGTGTAGTCAATAAAACACTACAGGAATGCAAGTATATCTGTGTGATGCATTTTCAGAAATGGGTTTATAGGAGTAGAAGATGGTATGCATAGTAAATTTTGATATGTTTTCAATATTTTTATTTTGTTTAATTAATTAATTTATTTATTTGAGAGGGAAAGGAGAGAGAGAGAGAGAGAGAGAATGGGCACACCAGAGCCTCCAGCAGCTGCTAATGAACTCTGGACACAAGCACTGCCTTGAACATCTGGCTTACATGGGTACTGGGGAATCAAACCTGGTTCCTTAGGTTTTGCAGGCAAGCACTTTAACCGCTAAGCCATCTTTCCAGCCCCTATGTTGCCATTTTTTTATTCCAAAAGATTACGGTAGGTAGTACTCCAACCCATGAGGTATGCGGATCAACCACAGTCTTGATTCAAATATTTTGATCTTTACCACTCTGACAGCTAAGTCATGATGTCCTTGTAGCCTGAGTCTTCATTTTGGCTGAGATAATACAGACCAGGGTCACTTTGGTTCTAGGTCAAAAGAGCAACAGGTTGGGAGCAGCCGAGAAACAAAGGGAGGTGGCTTCCTGGGTTTGAAAGAAGGATATTTATTTATTTATTCATGTATTCATTTATTTTGTGAGTGCATATTGTATGCATGTTCATATGCATGGAACATGTGTGTATGTGTGCATGGGTGCATGTGGAGGTTAGGGGTCAGCACTGGGAGACTTCCGTAGATGTTTTCTACCTTTTTATGTTTGTTTTTTTTTAAGTCTTAAACTGAACTCAGCACTCACAGATTTAGCAAGACTAGCCAGCCAGGAAGGCCTAGAGGTCCTTCCTGTCTTCACCTCACAAGTGCTGGGATTGTAGGCACATACCACCAGGCCTGGCATTTTTAAAATTTAAATATTTTGATTTATTTATCTGAGAGAGAGAGAGAGAGAGAGAGAGAGACAGAGACAGAGACAGAGAGAGAGACAGAGACAGAGAGAGAATGGGTGCACCAGGGCCTCTAGCCACTGCAAACAAACTTCAGATGCATGTGCCACCTTGTGCTTCTGGCTTATGTGGATACTGGGTCCTTAGGTTTCACAGGCAAGTGCTTTAACCTCTAAGACCCCTCTCTAGCCCCAAGGCCTGGCATTTTTTATGTAGGATCTGAGGATCAGAACTTAGATCCTCATGCCTGCGTGGCAAAAACTTTACCCACTGAGCCGTCTCCCCAGGCCCTGAAAGAAGGATTGTTGGTGTAGTTTACCTCCTCCCTGCCTCCGTCAGCTGGTTTCTCCAATTTCAGCGTATGTATCACGGAACTAAGGGATGGTTCTTGTACGAGGCCTTCGGGTTCTGCTGTCTGGCACCATATCAATGCCCTAGATGTTCCCTTCCCAGCCGTGCACTCTGTATACGGATGCCCACTCTTCTCTGGCTGCCCGAAAGCATGTGTTCCATCAAACCTACCCCCTTGGTGAGCCCTAACCCCTCGTTTAGATAGTCTGAAACCAGAATGAGTGTAGTTTTTCTTTTTTTAAAAAAAAATTATTTATTTATTTGAGCAAGAGAAAGAGTGAGAGAGAGAGAGGGAGAGAGGGAGGGAGAGAATGGGCATTCCAGGGCCTCCAGCCACTGCCAACGAACTCCAGATGCATGCCCCCTCTTGTGCATCTGGCTTATGTGGGTTCTGGAGAATTGAACTGGGCTCCTTTGGCTTTGCAAGCAAACGCCTTAACCGCTAAGCCATCTCTCCAGCCCATAGTTCATCTTCTTTTACCAGCTTTTGTGTAGATGGGGTTTGAAGTAAACGGTGAGCGGATCCATGAACCAAGCAAGGCATGCATGAATGACCCGCCACCTCCAGTCACTGCCATCCTTACCATCCTGTGGCTTGTGCAGCTGTAAATCACTCAACTCTGAGGACAGTGAGCCGGAGTGCACTTTGTGGGATGGAGCCCCCTGCTGAACCAGTGAAGGCACCATGTGGGTGTGGTCACCTTCATGCCCCATTCCTCTTCATGCAGTGTCCCACCAAGCAAGGTGCCCCAATTTGTAATTTGAGCCTGTCATGTAAAAAGAGCACCTTTCCTTGGCCTCGAGCCAGAATTCCAGTCCCCCGTGATCATTCTGAACCTGAACTCCCTCACCGGCATTTTGGTCATTTCTTCCAGCTTTCTGTCACTTCCTGATTTGATATACATCCCATTAAATATTTCCTCTCCACTTTATGGATTTAAATGTTGATCAGGTCAGGACTAAGGGTAGTGCCAGGTGATGCCTTCCCATTTCTCAAGGCTGACAGGATAGTTATTTAACAGAATTATTACTAATGGGATGGCTGGGGCTTCAGCCAACCTTCACGTCAATGACAGAATCACCAGATATTCAGATGCTGCGTAGGAATCAGGGTGACCAGGACTGTGGGGAGCGATGAGGGACAGAATAAGGAAGCAATGATTAGTGCCTAAGTGCTAACTATAAGAAAGAACTAGATGGAGAACTAGCGATAGGGGTACAGACGGGACGAAGCATGAGCTCAGTGTTTGTAACTGAAAGAGGAGAGAAGGCTAGATGCTCTCAGCCAGCTAGACAACTTTAAAATAATCATCATGAACATGTAAGTACATGTTTGATACTGTTCTGTGCACACTTACAGTATGGACTCATAAATTCTCATACGTCATCGTGAGGCAGGTATCATTAATCTCAGATGAGCCAGAGAAGTGCAAGGAAAGGTGAAATAACTTTCCATGACTTGGATTTAAATCCAAGCAGGCTGTTTTCAGACAGGATGCTCTTCTTCCTACTCTCCCAGTGCTCGGGATCAACCCCAGGGCTGCAGGTATGATAGGCAAGTGTTCGACTTCTAAGTTGCATCCCAGGTTGTATGTGTGCTCTTCACCGCTTTGCTTCACGGCCTTGGAAAGTTCAGCCTCCGAGACACTGGTGGGTGAATCTCTTAAGAATGCACGGTCACATCTAGCCAAGTCACACTTCAGAATTGAGTTGCAAGATGCCAGGGATCCAAGACCCTGGAGCAATCTCTCCAGGAGTGAGAGTCCCTCATGGAATCTCCTCTCAGCCAAACGGGAGAAGCCACCACGCAGAGTAGTGGTGGAATCTCTCTTGGAAAAGTTTCTCGCTGTGTTCCGAATGAGTAGGAGGCATTTCCTAGTGGAGTGGGCATGGCACAGAGCCAGCAGAGGGAGGGGCTGGTCCACGGAGGCCCAGTCCACCACCGGCTCATGTGCCTCAGAAGCTTCATCTGGGATGGATAAGTGTTGCCTCAAAGATAGCTTGAATGGAGTTATTTTACTGGTAGAGAATTTTAGTGTCTTGAGATGGATATGTCTGGCTGTCAACAAGGTAAGTGTACCCAGTGCCAACAGGTGCTACAGTGAACAGTTGTGGCTACAATGTCACAGGGTGTGGGTTGCCTGCAGGGACAGGAACGGTATAATTGCACCCTTCTTTGGCTGACGAACACTGGTCCAGGAACAGGCGGGAAAGCAGAAGTTCATAGCCCTGGCTGCAGTTAGAGTCACATGGGAGGCCTGAGGTACCTGGCCCAAGTCCAGAGTCGGACTCAGTTCTCTGCAAATCGCCTGAGAGCTGCTAAAGTCAATGGGGCTCACAACATGGAAGGAGGTTGATCCTGGTCACCAGCCTAATTTGAGAGCCATGGGTATAGGGTATAAGGGCAGAGCTCTGAGGTCCTGGGCACTTTGCTGTGTGGATAAGGAAATGGGATTTGAGGGCTTTTGTGAATTAGCTGTTTGGGGTGCATGAGGACAATAGAGGCAGTCCCTGGTAGGTTCCAGGAAGCATCAAGGATAGCCAAGGTCATAGGGGACTTGGAGCCTGGAAAAGTTGAGAGGGTTTTCCACTATAGAACAACTTCTTAATGGATAGAAGTTCCAAATTCTTATCTTCATGGACAGTGTTGAGTGACGAAAATGGTTAAGGTTTATTGTAAAACCAGTTTATCACTCAATTTGGTTTCTTTTAACTTCGCTTAATTATTTTTCTTTGAGATTTTTAAGATCTAAGTACTATTTAGAACATTATTTAAATCTGTTATTTTCAGAGACCCTTTTGATTATGCTTTTTAAGAATTTTATGTGAAAATAATATGTGCTATTATTTGTTTTTGTAATTAAGTAATAGAAAAAAAATATATAAATGAGATAAAGACAAAATTACTTCCCACCATCCAGAAGAAATCATTAACACTTGGTGCATAGCTCTCTGATAGAATGATAGCTAATTAGATAAATTGAAACACTTTCACAAAAATAGAATCTTACTATATACATTTTAAAATTGAAGGCAATATGTTTAGTTTGATTAGCATTTAATAGATAAAAATTAAAGCAAAACTGCAAAATTTGCTAAATTTGAGATATGCCTTCATTAAGAGTTCTGGGGGAAAAAAGTCGTTAAAGTTTCTGTGAAGTTTCTTTTTGTAAGGGCCGAGGATGAAACTTATTCACATTTTTACGACTTCACAGGTATTTTGACTTTCCACAACCCTTCCTCAGATTCTGGATTTCTTGCTTATTTATTTATTTATTTATTTATTTATTTACTTATGAGGGGATTGGTGTGCCAGGGCCTCTAGCCACTGCAAACAAACTTCAAATGCATGCACTACATCCTGGCTTACCTGGGTCCTGGGGAATTGAACCTGGGTTCTTAGGCATCACAGGTAAGCACCCTGACTGCTAAGCCATCTCTCCAGACCTTGTTCATTTTTAATCTCTCTCTCTCTCTCTCTCTCTCTCTCTCTCTGTGTGTGTGTGTGCGTGTGTAAGTGTGCATATGCCACAGTGCATGTGTAGAGGTCATAGAACAACTTTTGGTGTTTCTCCTTGCCTTCTACCTTGTTTGAGGCAAGACCTTTTGTTCTTTATCACTGTGTGTGATTACTTGGTCCACAAACTCCTGGGGTTCTCCTGTCTAGGCCTCCTATCTCGCTGTACAGAGGCGAACTCCCATGTTTGGCTTTACTCAGATCTCCATCTGAGTCTTAGCTGGCTAATAAAACTGTTTTCTTGCAGTCTCTATGCCTTGGTCTACTCTCTGGCTTCACTCTGAGGATCCCAACTCAGGTACTCATGCTTGTTCAGTGTAGTAAGTAACCTTTTAGTTGCTGGGCACAATGCCTACCCAGAAGCAGCTTATGGGAGGAGAGGTTTCATTGCAGTTTTGAGGAGGAGCTTCACTGTGGCAGGGAAAGCATAGCGTGATCAAAACTGCAGGGTGTCACATCTTGTCGTATTATCTGGGAGGAAGCATTCCAAGGGACCCTAGCTCTGAACTTCCAGTGGGATGGATTAATAAGCCTCAAGGTCCACTTGCAGTGGCACACATCAAAAGCTTCACAATTTTTGCAAGGTTGCTACCAGTTGAGGACCAAGTATTCAAAACACATGAGCCTATGGGGGACATTTCATTCAAACCACCACACACAGCCAGTGCTTCACCCACTGAGCCATCTCCTCAGCCCCTGATTCTGGATTTCTGAAGTTGCTACTTTTATTTGATAAGCATTGTGGCTCACACATTCTGTTCTCTGCTGTAATGCCTTATCCACTCAGTGACCATTGATCATTTTCCTGCTGTGGTTAATCTGTTCCAGAAGTGTGGTTCCCTAAGTTTGAAGTGCGTATGAATTGACTGGTATGTCTCTGAAGTGAGGATTCTGGTACAGTAGATCTGTATTTTTAACAGCCCCCTCGACGTATGTCATTGCCACTGCTCTGAGAACTCCAGTTGGGTGGAGAACTGCTAACATATAACGCCTCTAACCCCTTGGCCAACCAGATTCCATTCTTAGCTCATTCTCTGCCTCCTGCTATGCTCGTCCCAAGGTCATTGACACTATGTTCCATGACATTTTAATAATCAGAGCTCTTTCCCTATTTGTGTACATGGGTATGTAGCATCTACTTGGGTTTAATACATACAGGTCACATAAATCCGTGGGTATTGCTTCAGCATTGATGATGGGCTTCAAGTGGGGATCACTGAATGCCATCATGGACAGTTTGGAGCAAGACTTGATTTCTCCTCTTTGCGGTCATCTTCTGTGTTTCCTCCTGGAAGTTCTCAGGATTCCTTGTTTGTTCTTTAGATTTACTCATTCTCCCAGGATGTGTCTGGACTCATCTTTTGACATTTGCCCATGGTGCTTTGAAGCCTTCATTTGAGGACATCATTCTTTTACATGCCTATGATAGGTTCTTGTCGCATTTTTGGTCATCTCCTCTATGGTTACTAATGAGATATGTGCCATAAGATGCACAGGGGTTGACCTTATGCTGAGGGTGTTGCGGGTTATGATTCAATAATGCTGTTTCTCTGCCACCTTCACACTCTTCTGGGGTTTTCTTCCAGTTATGAAGGGGTCAGCTACAGAGATGGATCTGAGAATATCCTCTGACTGTTCCACACTTTCCTGTCCACCGTGTGCCCTTATGTCATCATAGATTCTCTCAGGAGGTCACATTCATCCCTATAGAAACCCCACCTTGCCCAGAGTCTCAGGAAGTTTAAGGGAGCATGCAGTGCTCTTCCAAATTCCACTGTATTTTCTGACATGTGGTTTACAGTGACAGGCATTTCTTTATTTTAATGAAGATTGCTTTCTTCTCTATTTTCTTATGGCCTGTTTGGATGGTTTTCAAGAGAACGGGGTATAGAAAAACTACATCCAGACAGTGCATCTCAAATATTTTTAAGTGGATAAAGCAATATGAATTAAACTTGATTTCCATATTCTTGCTTTTCATTATTTCTTTCTTTCTCTTTTTTTTTTTTTTTTTTTTTTGAGATAGGGTCTCACTTTAGCCCAGGCTGACCTGGAATTCACTCTGTAGTCTCAGGGTGGCCTCAAACTCAATGCAATCATCCTACCTCTGCCTCCCAAGTGCTGGGATTAAAGGCATGTACCCAACAGGTATAAAAGGTCAGTAGGGCTGGGTGTGGTGGCCCACTCCTTTAATCCCAGCACTTGGGAGGCAGAGGTAGGATTGTCATGTGTTTGAGGCCACCCTGAGACTCCATAGTGAATTCCAGGTCAGCCTGGGCTAGAGTGAGACCCTACCTCAAAAAACAAACAAAACAAAAACAAAAGGTCAGTAGGAATAACTACCCTCATAGCGGATCAGCTGTTTCTATGCAAAGATAGTTTCATTGAACTAGAGAAAATCTGAACCCACTGAATGTACTGGCCTGCTCCAGGGAGCAAAGGCCACATCTCCCATGGGCTATTATTTGTATATTTGTGCTTCACTGTAAATTCTTAGCTGGAAATATTTCAAGCATGCACCTTTAACCACTGAGCCATCATCCCAGGCCTGGAGATATTTTGCAATGACCCAAACTTCCCATCTGAAATGCACTTTCCAGCCATGATATTGCAACAGCTGTGGCACCCAATCTCTTGGGGATGAAAGCGTTTCATCCAAGCAGGACTTCTCAACTCCTCCTCCCCTTTGCCCTACTTCTGACTGGGCCTCACTGGACGGGACGTCATTCCCACTGGTCAGAAATGAAAGCTTACCTGGCTTAACTCCAGAGCCTCGGAACCTTTAGCAAGTCTCAAGGAACTGTGCAGAGTAGAGGTTGGCCTCTAGGTTCCATCAGTGGGTGGCCTTCCCCTGCAGTGCCTGCCCTATGATGATGCCCCCAGGTCCATTGAGACAGCCGTGGAGTGGGTGCCTTGCCTATAGAGGCGTAGGAGATATGAGCAGTTGGCAGCCATGACGAGGTTCATATGTCGGAGGACACATCTGGGACAGTCAGAAGGTGATCTAGATAGAACACAGCGAAGGTGAAGAGACACTAGCCCTTGGGCTGAGAATACTGGGGCCAGCTTTGTTAGGAAAGACACCACTTTTGTCTACCCCCGCCACCGCCTCCAGCCAAGATCATCCCCTAACATTTATACCCAGCATGGCTCAGATTCAACCTTTCTCTGTAAGGGTGCTTATTTCCAGACATCTCCCTTCCCCCAGACACTGTCCCCAGCCTCCCTTGGGAACCAGAGGCTAAACTTATAGCTGTAGCTGTTACTTCCTCTTGAGTGTGGATTTAGCACATTGAAAACAGTGAAATATAACCCACTCAATGGCACATCAAGCAAGAGAGCTGATTCCTGCTTAAATTCCGTTGCTTATTAGAGGTATGAAGGAATAAAGCCATGCTGGGAATTGACGATGAGATGCAGTGTTAGAGAGGGGACACTACCCAGGCTTTAAAAAAATATATATTTTATTTGCAAGACACGGTGTGGGTTGGATATGGACACAACAGGGCCTTCAGCCACTGTAAACGAACTCCATATACATGTGCCACTTTGTGCGTCCGGCTTTAAATGGGTACTGGGGAATTGAAGCCAGGTGTTTAGGCTTTACAGGAAAGCGTCTTATCCACTGGGCCATCTCCCCAGCCCCAGCCCCAGGAACCTGTCTATTCTTTCCAGCTTAAGGGGTGGTAGGGGGGGAGGGGCTGGAGGTGGAGGGATGCCTGCCAGAGCTATGACCTTCAACCCAGTTGGGCTGGATGGAGCAGGGAGAGGTGGGACACTGTTGCAGCACTAATTCCCAGTGAATGCATCTGGACCCAGTGTTGTAAGTGACTGCATTTGGGCCATCGGGAATGTTTAGCTTGGCCCACACCATCCTGATGTGTGCCTCTGCAGCCCAGCCTGCCTGGAGTCTCACTTCCCAAAAAGCAGCCTTCCTGACATATGTGTGCTACAGAGTTTTGAGTCAAGCAGATGTTTCTTAGGGAAAAGCTGTTTCTGGCAAGAATACCACACACCCCGGGTGGACCTAGAAGTGTCTATTCATAACTTAGAACGTTGACGAGTGAGTACGTGCTGGCGGCAGGCACCGTGCGCCGCAAGGGGACAGCCTGTGTTCACGTGGAGATACAGGTCGGTGGAGGAGACATGCCTGTCCAGCTTCCAGCTCACCTTTCATTTTGAGACCTGCCTGCCAAGTAGGGGCCCGTGCCCTTCACAAAGCAGGTGCCTAGCAGGACATCGTGGGGTGTCACTTGAAGCAAAGCCCCAGCATTCCACCACACAGGCAGCCTAGAGCTTAGCTTTCAGTGAATGCATAAATCACTCACTCTTTTATGGCTTGTTATAGCCATTTCTTCCAGTTTTTGCTTTCTGGTTTTATTTTTCCTTTCTTCTTATTTAAGAGACCTCAGGAGGGAGAGAATGGCTGGTCAACAGTTAATCACAGGTATATGCCCTCTCTGTGGGTACGTGCGTGGGTGAGGGGGGCTTAGGAGCTCTTACTTCTGGTCCTGGTACCCTTGTTCATGAGCACTGAGCAGCCACCCCATGTATGTATGTATGCACGTATGTATGTATGTATGTTACTTTCTTTGCTGCTCAATGCTCTCTCTATCCCACCACTGGTCATCCTTCCCATATAAATACCTGGAAGGTTCATTTCTCAGGGCTTCAGCTGGAAGGATTTTCCTCCTCTGGATAGTTCCACACTGTCTTCCCACTGGCTTCGGCTCCAGCTGGCCCCGAACAGCCCCCTTTCCCATCTCCAAGCAACATCCGTTGGAGCTTCTGGGAGAGAAGGAGGCAGAATCGGCTGACTTCTTCCTTAGGCAGCCTGGGAAAGATTGTTTAAATTTAGGCCTTACCCTTCCAGAATGAAAATAAGTTATTTTTATGTGAGTAAGTATTTGTTATTGAATTAAATATAAGTATAGGGCACTTCTCCTAATTTATAGTGCCGTGTGGGTGCGTGAGGCTTGCATCATTGGGCCCGCCTGTGCCACTAGGCATCATCGTCTCTGCTCCCCTCCCCACCCTGAGCTCATCTGTCTTGGTTTTCTCTCCCAACTCTGTCAAATGTAACACGGAAGAAAGGGAAATTAAAGGAAAACAAAAGAGAGATTTCGCGAGAGAGGAACTCAGATTTGTCCTAAGGTAATTAAATAGGTAGGAAACCAAGAACAAAAGATTGCAAATTGTGTGTGTATGTGTGTGTGTGTGTGTGCGCTTGAGTGAGAGAGAGAATAAATCATTATTTCTCAGACAGCCAGAGTCCTCCGGTGCATCTTAAATTCAGGTGCCTACGACATGGCGTACGCAGGTGACACCAAACACAGGTTTTGCGGGGCTGTAGCTCACTGGCTGTGATTTTCTCAGCTCCGCTTGGCACCTGCCTTGGGACCCCTCAGCTGGGCTCTGAGGACGGGGCTGTACGGGAGACCGTTCTCTGCTGTGTCTGGCAGAATCCCGTCTTTCTCTCTGTGTAGCCATTCGCTCTCACCTCCCTGCACAAGCCACTACCCCAGCGTAGTACTAAAGGGCCTTGGAAAGGCTTCCATCACTCAAGCCCTCCACAGTGCTGGTCTTTAATTTTTTTATGTTATTTATCGATTGTTTTATAAAAGGTTGTACTCTTAGACCTCCTGTCTTCTGCTCCAATTCCGTTGAGGGTCTTTCTCGGTGGGGTGATTGGTATTCATTGTGGGCAGCACTGGTCTTTTTTCCTTTCTTGTTTCATCAACTGGGAGCTGAACACATTGGAGTTAAGGGATGGTAACTTCATTGTGGCATTTGCTTAATTAGTATTCCTTAAGGGAGGGAGAATGGGAGGGAGGGAGGGAGGGAGAGAGGGGAAGAAAGAAGAGAAGAGGGAAGGAAGAGTGAGCCCAGGAGTGGCCCTCATACATTCAAATTCACGAAAGTCCTTCTAGTGCCATCCATCACAGAGGCTGTGAACGCTGAAGACAGGTGCCTATGTGCCTGGAAATTAAGGCACTTGTTATGAGACCAAGATAGGATAGGGAAGCCTAAACAGCAGTGAGATAAGAGGCGGTCCTATCCTGGGCCAGAATTTTTGAGTAGGTCTTTGATGTAAGGGAGGAGAGCACTGTTGTCTTAAGAAGGTTCCCACAAAACCCTTGTGAGGTACGGGCCTGGCCATCACCCCATATTCACACACTCTGTGTAATCTAAGTAAAATTCTGCTGAGTGGCCAGCAAAGTCTTTCTGTCACTGTGCTGGGAATGCTGGGTGAGGACTGTTCTCCAGAGGCATTCTCTGGAGGGCATTGTCTACTTGCTCTAGTTCATTCCTTGTTGATGTTGTGACGACATCCACCCGTAATGGCTCTCCTCCCTCACTCTATACTCCCTTCTTTCAAAGACCAGCACTGACGTCACCTTCTTCCCCTTATCAGCCCACTCCAATCCCAGCCCCACTCCTGGCTTTGTTTGATTTCTGAGACAAGGGAGCCCTGGCTGACCTCGAATTTGTGTCAATCAGTCCTCTCTTACTTTTGCCTCCCAACGGCTGGGATGACTCAGCATGTGTCACCACACCTAGATCCACTCCTTAAAGGACAAAGTGACCTTCATGAAATCCTCCCGGCTTCACAGAGAAACCTCTGACTCCTTTGAACATATTCAGCAGGGGCCTGACACCTCTCTTGACACGCATGACCATAACCCACCGGTGTCAGGATAACTTCTGACCTGCCCTGTCCCCTACTGTGGAGCATCACAGGGACATGGCCAAAATCTCATTTTCTCGGGGACACATAGCCTAGCTTTCTGTGTAATGGACATGGGGCCCATTTCCCCTGCAGACCAGTTTACAACTTTCTTTGTGTGATAGGATTGTGCTTGGGGGCCCCTGTGTAATGCTTCCCTGCTGGGTAGGAGAGGGTCCTGCCAGCTGAGAGGGATGCAGGGGTAGGACTTCCTGTCTGAGGAGGGGCTGCAGGCAGAGAGGACGAAGGCAGAGACAGCATTCAGAGGTCTGCCTGAAACCGCTGTGTATGCGCAGCAACCTCTGTGTGCAGGGCTATTGTAACACTTGGAGGCCCGTGGCCTGCCACTGACCATTTTCCTCCAGAACACTGACTATCCCAGTAGCAGGTATGTAGGCTGAACAAGGTTTTTCCGTGCTTCCTCCAAAGACGTGAAGACTAACTTCCATGGCTGGACTCTTCTAAGAGTGCTTGTTAACCTAATAACCACTCCGGGCAAAACGACCCGCAGTCCATCACTGATGAAGCATGCGGATGGCGGCCTTTGGTTGGGTTGGTCAGCTAGTGGGGAGGGGGAGGTACCCATAGGATTAGGGGTCATCAAAACTGCGAAGAGCTCTGGCGAAAAGCAGATACCAACCTTTCAAGAAATTGTATCCTAGTTTTCCATCTTTTCTGGCCAAGAACTTGTCTTTAGATAAACATCTCAAGGAAAATACTATTTTTTTTTGTCTTCTAATCATAGAAGTAAAGTATGTCTGTGTAGAAAACATGGAAGATATGGGAAATACAATGAGTGAAAAAATGCTCAGAATGACACCGTCTAAACAATGTCTGTCACCCCTTTGGTATACTTCATTTTGTCATTTTGTATGAGTAGGATTATATTGTTAGCAATTTTCTCTTCCTCATCCACTAAATATTGCATTGTGATCATTTTCCCTGTCATTAAATTTATGTGAAAACATCATTTTTAATGGCTGCATAATATTCAATCTGTGACTGACCCATTATTTATTTAACCATTTCTCCCTTTTTGAGCAGTTCAGTTCATTTTGGTTGGTGGGCACTACAAACGTCTGTAAGTGGTGACGCCATGAACATCTTTGTATCAAGGTCCACCTGAGATAGATCCAAGGGAAAAGGCAGCAGGCTAGATGTCCGCTGCTAAGTTGCTTTCTGTCTCTGTTGACACAGCAGACTGACTAGACAGCCCTCATTTCTACACTGATCACAGCTGTCTCTTACACCTCCGCTAACTTGGTGGAGTGAATAGCGCTTGCTGCTTTACTAGTCATTCATTGTCTGTTCATTGGTTTTTGCCTATTTGTCCAATGAGGTGCCAGTGTTTTACTTGTTAATATTCTGTATACCTTATCAGAACCTCCCAACGAAATATCTTACAAATATTTCCCCTAGTCGGTTATTGATGATGAAAGTTTTATGTCAATTTTATTGAGATAGAATTCATAGAATTCACTCATTGGAGTTTTCTGTTCATTGATGTATACTGGTCTTCAGTGTATTCCCAGGGTTGCTAGCACACATGTTAGAATTGTTTCTTCATCCCCCAGAGGGAGCCCATGCCTGAAAGCACTCTACCTTTCACTTGAACTCTCCTAACCTCCAGTCCTGAGGAGCCACCCATGTCCTTCCTGTCTCTGTGGACACGCCCACTCTGAGCACGTCGTATGTCGTACGTCTTATGAATGGACCCACAAGGCATATGGTCTTTCGTTACTGGCTTCCTTCACTTAGCACGCTGCTTTCAAGGCTGTCCTAGGTCTTGGAACCTCAATTCGCTATATATATATATTTTTTTTTTTACAGCTCTATGTTTGGTTATACTTAAAACACAAAAACTAATGCTTGTTAAAACATTAGAAAGATAACTCTCAAAGCCAGAGCAATGCATGGACAGAGCCCTGTTCCAAATGGCTTTAGTGTTCGCATTAACTCTTCCACCCACCTGGCCTGTATTTGAGTAAATAGTAACAGGGTGAGAGTCTCATTTATTATTTTCCCCAGTCGCAGGTTGTCCTAGTACATTAATTTCCACTGCTCTCTCTGTAATTTATTAAGTCCCTAAACATACTTGGGTCTATTTCAAGAAATGCTTTGTTTATCAGCGACTGCACAGGGGCTACAACTAGAAAAGTTGTAGCAGCTATAGAAGAAGCTACAGTCTGCTGAGATAAGTTACTTCTCTTAACTCTTTTCTTTTTTTACGCTTTTTAATTTCTTGACCACTCATTTTACCAGAAGATCTCAGGGTTCTCCCGTCAAGTCAGTCTCTCTCTGTCTCCCTCCAGCGTATTCTCTCTTTCTGACACCCTTTCTTTGCCACCAAATAGTTGATGGTAACCCTGTAAGTGTGCTTCAGAATTCTGTGTTTAGTTGGGAGCTGATATTATTCAGTCTTCCGGGAACATGTCGCTCATTTTGTCAAACCTCATTTTATATGCTTTATCATATTCTCAACTTTGTTCCCACAAGGTGGGATGACACTGATATCTTTTGATTGCTCTTGATACCTTATTGTTGTTGTGGGTGGATTTTTAAAATTGGTTATTTCTAACATTACAAAGAACCCTCTCTCCCCCATCATGGTCCACTTCTCTGAACTGTCTTTTCTAATTATAACATATTTTCAAATTGTTTCCTTTGCAATTTTTATGTCTCTAATTGTACTGTCTGAAACAATAATTATTTCTTTCTTTCTAATAGTTATATCTTTAATTTCTGTTTCATTTTGCATTGTCTTGGCCTATTCTTCTAGAACAGTGTAAAACATTACTGAGAGGGGAAAAGCTCATTTTCTCCCTAATTTTAATGAAACTGCCTTTAAAAGGGTATATATTTAAAGTAGAAAGCTAAAGAAACACACACATATGTATTACTGGAAAGCATATATAGAAAGAATATATTCAATATGTTTTAAGATGAGTGTATTGCTTCCTTGTTGACTAATTAACATATATGTATATGAAAATGTAATTTCAATTTGAGAACCAACCCTAATTTAGCTAATAATGGTGAATGTAGTATTTGTTCTAAAATACTTTTACTTAGATGTGCACACCTATGTTCATAGGTAAATGTTCTTTCCATCTTTAATTATATTAAACCATTTTGGTGCAAAAATTATATTAACTGTAAGATTAATTAGGTAATGTTTTATATTCTTTAATGACTGCAGCAGGTAATACAGCATGGTTTATAAATGCTGTAAAGAACGTCTAGTGAGATAACTCAGTAAGTAGTGCTTTCCTTCCAAACATGACAACCTAGGTATAATCTCCAAGGACCCGTGACCCATGTAAAAATGCCAATTATGGTAGCACATGCCTCTAATCCCAGTGCTGGGGAGGTGCAGATAGGAAGATCCGTAGGGCTTACTGGCCAGACAATCTAGCCTAATTGATGACTTTCAGGACAATGGGAGACTCTGTCTCAAAATGAGTTGGATGATGGTATCTGAGGATAACACCTTAGGGTTATTCTGTGGCCTGCACATCTGTATGCCAGCACACCCTCACACCCACACATGCACATAGACACCTACCATACATAAAACAAATTTAAAAGTTCGGAAAAAAATCTATTTGTAAAGCTAGTCAGCCTTAGACTCTTTCTTAGATATAAGCATTGGTAGATTTTTTTTTTTAATTTTGCCCTCAAAATTGATCTCTTAAAGTTTTCCTTTATCCCTTGTCACACTTCAATAATTTATGTTTTCTGAGAAAATGATTAAATTTGTTGACAGTTGCTTATTAATAGCACACCGCGATACAAAGATGTCTTTAAGCTGGAGGAAAATGCTGTGTCTCTGCTTACCCTCTGTTCTTATTATTTCTGCTATTTCATCCATCCCTATTATTTATAGTAATAATAAAAAGAACTTTACATTTAAATGTGTGCTAGCGCTCATCTTCAGCTCCATGCTTGAGTTCATTTTGATTCATCACTCTGTGGGGTGGAATGCGTGTTCCAATACTGCTTTCTTTTGACAAATTATACTTGATGTAATTTTAGAGTTCACGCGTGTCTTGAAATGTCTTTGTTACTCCACGTTTGGCAGTGTGGTGGTTGAGTGTGAAATGCGTAGCCTAGGGCAAGTGAGTGTGGCTCAGTGGTTGGAGGCATTTGCTTACAAAGCTTGCAGGCCTGGGTTTGATTCCCTAGCGACCCATGCAAAACAAGTGGTGTGTGTATGTGTGTGTCTGTGTGTGTGTTGGTGTTAGATTGCAGTGACAAGAGACCCTGGTCTGCATGCACGCACACACACACACACAGACACACACACACACACACACACATACACAGAGAGAGAGAGAGAGAGAGAGAGAGAGAGAAACAGAGAGACAGAGAGAGAGAAATTAGTATTTAAAAATAAAATGTCTAGCCAAAACCATTTTTGTGCAATACCCAATAAATATTGCCCAGTGCTCTGTTCTTTCCTTTCCATTGCAAAGGTGGTGTGAACCCAGTCCTTCACTAACGTTTAGTTCCTTATTTTACTTTTTCTCCCACCTGAATATGTACCAGTTTTAAAGCCCTTTAAAAACCATTAGGCCTTTCAAATCTAATTATTAAATTATATTGTTTCTGTGTGCATGTGTGTTTGTCTGTGCACACAGAGGGAGGGGAGAGAGGGAGAGAGAGAAGCAAAGAGAAGAAAGACAGAGAGATCAGTATGCTAAATATACTCTTATTGTCCTGAATATCACGCATGTCTCCGGGTGGTAGAACATTCGTTCTCATCTTCTGCACTCTTGATATCTGTTCTGGTAAGTCCCATGTAGGCACTGCCCTGCGTGCATAGGATGTTTCACAGCTACTGGATGTCAGCAGTATTTCTTCTCCCTTCATGTTGTAAGAGCTAAAAAAAAAAAAGTCGACAGACGTTGGCTCGTTGTTTCTTGAAGGTGAGGGGCGTCGTACCTAAATCACTACCGCCACAACAGAGGGGCTCCAAGAAGGCGTTTTGTACTTACAGCTGAGAAGCAAACACAGCATCGTTCCTCTACCTCGTTTCACATTTGCTCCTTTTCAGGCAAGAAAAGGGAGGAAAGAACAAAAGGCGACAGGAAAGCATTTGTGTGCCTCCATCTGTGCCTTTCAGTTCCACTCACAGCTTCTCATGGGTGGGAATCCCTGGAGGTTTGGGCACCGTATGAAACTGCACTGTAGGCAGTGGCTGTTGTGTTCCTACTAGTTTTTACTGATGTTTTTGTGGGGCTTTGGGAGAGACGGAGTCAGGCATCACTACCGTGGTACTGCTACTGTTGTGTTTGCTTTATGTTTGGTGAGAATTTTCTCACCCTGTGTGCTTTTATGCTCACAGTCTTTAAAAAGAATAATTCCTGTTTCATAGGGACTTGTTTTCCATATATACAAGTCGGTGTTTCTGATGAATCCATCACTGGTTCAGGCTATAGCTTGGGATGTCCAGTGAAGTAGTTTGTTCACGGCCACACTGCACTGAGGAAGGGCTCTTCTGCAACCTTAAACACACGTGGTCAGTTCTTTGGCATGCTTCATCGGACCACAAGTGTCCATCATCCTTGACGGCTGAGCTGTGCTGTTCGCTCACGGTCTGTACCTAATGGATTCTAGAACCAGGCTGATGGTGCCAGGCCTGACCAAATGCAAAGTGTGAGATACTGTGGAGGCATGGTAGGAAAACCCTGTGGCTTTGCATACATTGCCCAACTTCATCTGAGAGATTTGGGAAAAATACAGGAATACTTCCCTTCCACCGTTGTTTATTAAAGTTTTTTTAAAAATTGTCATATATGTATATAGTTTTGTTGTGCATGTGTATGCATGTGTGGTATTCATGCATGTGTATTCATTGTTTGTGTGTGGGTACATATGTGCATGCAGGTGTATATGCATGTGTGTACACATGTGTGTGAAGGCCTGATGTCAACACTAGGTGTCTTCTTCAAACGCCCTCCACCGGATATTTTGAGACAGGGTCTCTCATAGAAGTGGAGCTCACCCAATCGGCTAGACAAACTATCTATCAAGCTCTAAGGATCCTCTTGTCTCTACCTGCAAAGCATTGGGATGCTGCTGCCACCATGACTGACATTTCACATGGGTTATGGGACTCCTCATGTTTATGCATCAAGCACTTTACCCACTGGACTATCTCTCCAGCCCCTTAATATCCATCCATCCATCCATCCAACATCCATCCATCCATCCATCCATACATACATACATATTTGTGGTAGGGTCTCACTCTGTAGCTCAGGCTGCCATTTTGCCCGTTTCTCTAGTGCTGTCTTTACATCATGAGCCACCATGTCTGGCTTGTTTTATAAATCGTGGCCATCATGTGGCTGTGGCTGTGGAGATCTGACTTCCCCTTCTGTTTTAATCAGTGAAAAGTTCCAGCTGATCTGCAAAAGCCAGCCTCCTCGGCACCTTTTCAACTCTGGTTCGGGTACAAGGACAGCCAGCATAGGGAGCGCACTGAGGCCGAGCCAGAGCAGAGCAGGTGTGTGGGCTCCCGTGTGATTTGGCCTCCCTCCACACCACGCCAGGGAGTTGTCTAGCACTTTTGTTCTTGTTGGAGTGGGCCCACTTGTGGGAAAGAGCTTTTCGGTTATTAAAGTAATTTTTATTTTATCCAAGTAATGGATTAAAAATTCAATGAATAACAAAATGAAAAAATAATCCGTTTCTTCTCTATCCATTCTGTTCCTTAACTCTTTGAATCGGCTTCGTTCATATATATGTATATTCATTTTTAAACGATGTGCACATAAATTTGGCCTCAGTGTCAAAATTGCTGACTCTTGGTTGTTGCTGAGGCTTTCTTATTTTATCTCACCATTATCTCCTTCATCTGTTGTTATTGTCTATCTCTGTGTCTGCCTTTTTATTTTTATTTTATTTTTTTGTTCATTTGTATTTAGTTAGTTGAGAGTGACAGAGAGAGAAAGAGCAGATAGAGAGAAAGAATGGGCACACCAGGGCCTCCAGCCACTGCAAACGAACTCCAGATGCGTGCTCCCCCTTGTGCATCTGGCTAACTTGGGTCCTGGGGAATCAAGCCTTGAACCAGGGTCCTTAGGTTCACAGGCAAGTGCTTAGCCGCTAAGCCATCTCTCCAGCCCCTGTGTCTGCTTTTTTATTTGTTCTATTTATTTGTGATGTTTTGTATCTATATGATTTTTGACATCTATGTATAACATAGAATGCATATTCATTTTCTTTATTAAATATATTCAAAACTTTATGATTAAATTCATAATCATGTTTTGATTGTCGTATTTATGCAACTAATTTTAAGCCATGGGGAGCTACACCAGTATTGTCCTTGTCCTACATTTTTTATGAAATTGACAGTGAGAATTTCTTCCTTTGTTTTTCATTCATTTAATTTTGGATGCACTGTCATGTTTTCTCCACGGAACTCTACCAGTAGCCAATATGTTTTCTCAGTGCTAGGATGGTTTGGGTAATTTCCCGGATCTTCCCCCTGCTTAGAGCTACCCCTCTGCCTTGTTGCATATTAGTGTGTTGGGATTTGGTGGGTCTGTCTTTTTTGTACCCAGTTTCTTCTTTTTCCTGAGTCTGTGTCTTCCTCTTTATTGGTTTACTTCCTCATTTACCTCGAGTGCACCCTTTGGGTCTTTATTTTTAAGTATGCTGCTGGGAATGGAATCTACATTCTGTGTACTCACATGTCTGAAGGGACCATAACTCTACTCTTGTACTCGTAATGTCTGGGAATAAATTCTGAGTTAAAAAAAAAATCAATTTCCTCTGAAATGAAATCATGGATTTGGCTTCTTTTCTTGTCAGTGCTACTGTTGGGGTGCCCAATAACGTTCACATTTTCCTTATTTTGTGTTTGCTTTGGTTTGATTTTCCTTCCTTGGAAGCTTTTAAGTTTTCTCTTATCCCTGAAAAATTGAAATTTCATACTTTCTAAATCTTTTTCATTTTTTGATAATACTACTTGCTTTGGTACTACATGGGTATTTTAGTCTGGAGCCTGATGCCCTATATTGTGATAATATTTACTTGAGTGCTTTTGGGGTAGCTTTTTTTTTTTTTAACATTTTATCTGTTGTCTCTCAAATTCTTATTAAACAGGAATGAGAACTCCTAGGTGGATTCTCTAATGCTTTCAAAATAATTTCTTATTCTCTCTATCTCTCCCTTTTCTCTTTCTTTTTTTTTCCTCTCTCCTCCTTTCTTTCTTTCTGCTTTTTGAGTCAGGGTCTCATGTAGCCCAGGTTGGCCTTGAACTCACTGTGTAGCTGAGGATGATCCTACATTCCTGATCATCCTGCTCCTACCTCTCAAGAGCTAGAATTACAGGTATGTACCACCATGTCCACCTGCCAGTTTTTTACAGGCTATTTCCCCAACTTCAGTTCCATCACGCAATGATTAAACTGTTTTATTTTTATATGCACTTTTGGGTATCTCCTAATACACTTTTTCATAGCCTCCTGTTCTTTTTCCATGAGTCAGAGACCTCCCCATGTCTCTGAGTGTATTTACTTTAATTTTAGATGTGTTATCTGTTTTGCTCTTTTTTACCTAGATCCCCTCCCATTTGCAGGCTCTGATGACAGACTCAAATAAGCATATGTGGGCTATAGAGATGGATTAGTGGTTAAGGCACTTGCCTACGAAGCCTAAGGACCCATGTTTGACTCTCCAGATCCCATGTTAGCCAGACACACAAAGGTGAGGCAAATGTAAGGTCGCACATGCCCACTAGGTGGCACAAGCATCTGGAGTTTGATTGCGGTGGCTGAGGCCCTGGTGTGCCAATTCTCTCTCTGAAATAAAAGTTAAAAAAATAAAACAAGCATATGTGGGCATCTAGACCAGTGGTTGCCTCACAAAGCACTACAAGATGATCAGAATCCTGTGCAAGGGGCTGAACCTATTGGTAGATGGACACCACTGTGGGGGTGGGCAGATGACAAAATGACCATTGGCTAGATCAATATCCAGCAATTTTCCTCAGAAGCCCTCCAGCCTCCCAGTAGATTTCTCCAGTCACCTGATATTTGATGTGGTCATTCTTTTTTAACTTGAGGCCAGGTACGTCCTGTCTGCCCTGTTATCCTCCCAATTGCACTCCGAGGATTTGCAGTGACCAGGAAGCTCATATGCCCTCTAGAGGCATAGGCCATTGTGGCCATTTCTTAATGTCAACTTCTGCTCCCTCCATTCCTCTGTGTGCTGAGTTCCTCCTACGTGTTCTTTGCTGCAAGGGGTTTATACCATTTCTGCTCTGTGCTGCCATTTTAATGGGGTTCCAGCCAAAGGGCATGTGCTGGAGTCAGAGACTTGGATGCAGGTGTCATTGGTGACAGAGATTCATCTTCCTGCAAACTGAGAGCGAGGCAGAGAAGAGCAACCTGACGCGACCACCCCAAAGGAGTGAGAGCCCACAGGCCTCACTGCAGAGATGTTTGTGCTGGGATTAAGTGTCATAGGGAAATTTCTTTTCTGCCAATGTGATCATCAGGGACCATTTACTGTAGTGTTGACTTAAAGGCAAAGGGATGCACTCAGAAAGTTCAGCGTCATCCTGAGTTTAGGGTAGCATATATTCATGTAAAATGTCACCTTTCAATGGGACGCCATGTCTTCCATCGTTGCAGCTACCCAACGACCTCTGGGATCACATGCTACCCCTAGCCCCGTGGGAATCACATGAAGCGGCTCCTCTCTCTTTCTCATTTGTCCATTTACTAGTTCTTGATCCTTCTGACTCTAAGGTGCAGGGGAAAAGCCTCCTAGGAAGAACAACGAACAGGAGCTTTGGGAGGCTGTCGGAAAGGAGCCATCATTCCCTGAGAACCTCCAGTGTGCCCAGCACAGCAGGAGGCATTTCCCGCACTCCCATCCTTCTTCACGGTGGGTTTGAACGTCCTCCCAGAAAGATGGGGACAGTGAGCCATCCTTGTAGATATCCGGGGAAAGATCCTTTAAAAACGAGAAGCTTCAGTTTCTGAATAAATTGTTTGCAAATGGAGAGAGAGAGAGAGAAAGAGAGAGAGAGAGAGAGAGAGAGAGAGAGAGAGAGAGAGAATCAGGAAAGGAAGACCCATAAATCAGCTGTTTCCTACTGTACTGCAAAGGCTCCATCCATGTGCTGGGTGCTTCTGCCCCAGCTCCCCGAATGCTCAATAACAAGTTGCAGATTCAGGGCATGTTGTTGCCGGAAGGGGCCTGAGAGGTTCCGGCGAAATGCTTCCTCCTGCAGACGCTGCTAAAGAGGCGCTCCAGCGCGGCACGCTCTCCCTCACACCATTAGTGCCAAACCTTCGTCAATATTTAAACATTCATTATTCAGAATTTCATTTCTCTTCTCTTCTCTCTCTCTCTCTCTGTGTCTCTCTCTCTCTCTTGTTTTTTTTAAACCCAGAGAAAGAAAGAAAAACAAGGTTAGCAACTGTATCTTGCATTCCTATATTTCTGCAGGAAAGAAATGAGCCACTTCAAAGCTGAGCTGATTTACTGAATAAATATATATTTAGGCATTTGGGGACTTTAAATGTATATGATTTACCAGAGAAATAGGGGGCATCTTTTAAAAATCCACAATGCAAAGATATATTGACACAATCTCAACAATATGGTTACGTCTCTGATGAATCAGCCTGCCTCCTTCAGACCTTCATGGTCCACTGGAGATGAAATATGCACCTCTTGTCTGGGGAGGGCGGGGGCCAGTGGGCTTTGAAGTACAGCGAGGTCTGTCAGGAGACTCTTGTGTGGCACAGAGCTGGGTGTGGGAACCCGGTGTGAGGCTGCAGGCTCTGGGTTATGCCTCCGTAGACGGTATCTGGATGTTATGAGAGACATGTGCCATCAGCCTCGGGGAAGGTTGGCTGCAAACCCCTGCAAGACACCTGGCGAATCGATAGCCAAGTCATCTTGCATGCTAGTGCCTACTCAAGGCTTAGCCTCAAGTCACAGCCAGAGGGACCCTGGATAGACCCTACCATGTGGTTCCTTTCAGGAACCTTGCCAAGGCTGCTAGCAGGTTCTTTCCAAGGTCCTGAGATGGTGTGTGTGGGGGGGGGGCGAGGCTGTGCATAAGGGAGCTTTCTGGAACCTCTCCCCGGCTACACCTGCCTGCAGGGTCTGAGTAAGACTTGTGGCTGGAAAGAAAGAGCACAGCTGATGGAAAGACTGCCGAGTGGAGCTGGGAAAAGGCATGGGATTCCTGTACCAGCTCAAGCCAACTAGCAAGTGCATTGTTCACCAGCTACTAGGTGGGCACAACCCCTTCCTGCTGCTAGCCACGCCCCAGCCATTGCCAGAGCCAGCTTTGGACTCGCTTTCTCCATGGCTACATTCTGAGCTCATTCTTCCTAACTTGAAGTCACAAGGCTTAGTCCTAGGGTTCAGTGGGCATAAGTTTTTCCAAACAACCCTTGTGCTTCGTGTGTGTGTGTGTGTGTGTGTGTGTGTGTGTGTGTACACACACATGTGCATCTCCTCAGAGAGGCTGTGTGGAAGGCTGCCATCACCCCTGCCTTGGGCTCTGTGGTGTCTTTTGTCCACAGAGCTTTGTCCCCTGCCCCTTTCGCTGAGAAGGATTAGCTCTTCTCTTGTAGGTTTGGGATTTCACTGCCTAGTCCCACAGAAGGGGAAGCTAGGCTTGCACAGGGATAAAAAAAAAAAAAATTCTGTTATTCTGAGCCAGTATTTACAATAATTACATACAATGGAAAATGGAATTGGGAAAAGTGAATTACCTTTAATCAGAGGGTCTTTTATTCTTAAAATACACCCTAGGGAGCACATCCTTGGCTAATTAGAGGAGAAGGGTGAAATTCAGCATGCTCCGTGTTCGAGCATGGGACCCCATTAGGGCCTTCCTGGCCTCAGCGGCACAGCCCCTCTCTCATGACCACTCACAGGGCCCCGAGTCTCATATCTGGGCATGGACCGATAGCTGGAGACCTGCTATTCACTGACCTGTTCTTCCTGCTGCCACAGATGTCCTTGTGTGGTGCACAACACATTGGTCACTTCCAAAGCATCTGAGCTCATGCAGGGGTCAGGCAACCTGCCCATGTGGACGCCTGTCTATAACAGGTCAGTATTCTGCTAGACCACCAAGAGGAGAAATCTGGCTGTAGAGAGGTTGGCTCATGTGACCTGCCAAAACATTTAATCTGTCCAGACTGACCATTCTGAGTGTAAAAAAATGGGCATACAGGTACAAGGCCAGGCATGGTGGTGCACTGCACACCTTTAATCCTAGCCCTTATGTGGCAGAGATAGGAGTATCACTGAGAGTTCAAGGCTAGCCTGAGAGTACATAGTGAATTCCAGGTCAGCCTGGGCTAGAGCGAGAACCTACATTGAACGCCCCCCCCCCAACACATACTAAAAAAAGGGCTTAGGTTTAGGTGCTAAAATACATTTATCCTTCCCTCCTTTCCTTTCTTCCTTCTTTCCTTTCTTTCTTTTTTTCTCCCTCATTTCTCTTCCCTCCCTCCCTTTTTCATTCTTTCCTTTCTATCTTACTCCCTCCCTCTCTCCCATTTCCCCATTCTTTTTCCTTCCTTTCTTCCTCAGTTCCTGTCCCTATTATCATTTGTCCCTTTCCCTCCATCCTTTCCATTTCTCCATCCTTCTTTTCTACGTCTTCCTCTCCTGACTCCCTCCCGTCTCTCCATCACTCATTAATTCCACATATGTCCGCTAGTTTCTAGGGGCTGCCAGGCTCTTGGTTAAATAACTGAGAACAGAGAGGTGAGAAACTGCTCCTGACCCCCAGGATCACATGGCTGCCTAAAGAGGACAGATAAGACCATTGGCACGGGTGGCATGAGAAGACTGACATACAATGCAGATAAGGGGATGAGTGACATCAGGGAGGACAGACGTCACTGTAGCCCAGCTGCTAGTGGTTAATTCAAGTGGCCAGAGGAAGAACTGACCAAGAAAGTGGTGGACTTGTGGGCTGGAGAGATGGCTTCACGGTTAAGGCGCTTGCCCGCAAAGCCAAAGGACCTCGGTTGGATTCTCCAGGACGCACGTAAGCCAGATACACAAGGTGGCACATGTATCTGGAGTTTGTTTGCAGTGGCTAGAAGCTCTGGCATGCCAATTCTCTCTCCCCCCTTTCCCTCTCTCAAATAAATAAGTAAACATATAAAATGTTAAAAAAGAAAGTGGTGGACTTGGCACACACCTGTCCACCATGGTCAAGATGGAGCAGGCAGGCCTCGATGACCTGTGAGGTCAGCTAGAGCTTTGATGCCCTGCACTGTCTTTACCTGCAGATATTCCTCAATGAGCAGAGTACTGTGCCTTGAGACGGAGCGAGACGGGGCCCACAGGCTTGCGTAGCTCAGGTGCGTTTGCCTCCTATGTTAGGCACACTGCTCACACTTGGAGAGAGTTCATCTCACCTCAGACATGGTGACAGTATGACTGTCAGATAGCCTGTCTCTTCCCTTGTGCTGAGTGGTAGTCTGGATTTGGGGTGATTCCCTTACCTTTCTGGTCAGTGTAGTTCTGCGACTACTTAGGAAAACTCAAGAATTGCAGGTTGGGCTGATCTCATGCAGCCAGGCTGGGAGAAACCCAAGTGTGAGGCCACAGGTGAAATATAGAGAAAGATAATGAAAGAGTGACTGGGGTCCTGGCCTGTGGCCATCTGCAAAAGTGGGCAGTGGGGCTCGATGAACAGTCATGATGTAGCTAGTAGGACAACTTTGTCTTCTCCCAATTAATCAATTTCAGCCATCTGGAACCAGGCCACGTGGGGAGGACCACAGCGAGGAGACGGTGGCTATAGCACAGGGGAGATGCATGGATTGTTACTCCACAATCAGACCATCTCAAGATATGAGGAGCATCCTGACCTGGGGTGATGCCACCCTCATACCAGGCTTGCTGATGAGAGAATTAGCATGTACCAAGGAACTAAAGAGATAGCTTTGGCCTGGAAGCAAAATAGAGGTTTGTTAGCACAGCAGATTACTCTGAAACTCAATCTCCTTAGTCCAGATGCACACTGAAAATGAGAAGTCTGCTGTGTTTCAAATCTCCATGAGACAGGAAGAATGCTGGGATCAGACCTTGGGCCTCTGGGGAGGTTTTGATAGAGTTCTCTGTGGTCTTGGCCTTGAAACCTGGAGAAGGTTCAAACCCCCAGGGAGCTGTCCCTTATGGACAAATGTTTTGTGCAGAAAAGCACTTCTTAGGTATGGAAGGGGGAAAAAATGACTGGTTTTGCATGAATTTGGCTTTGAAAGTTCATTGGTATTACTCCTCACCATAAAAATATTAGAAAATAAAATAATACTAAAAATATTTAGCCTTAGAGATCAGGTAGATTTCGTGCATTTACCAAAGAAGAAACTGAGGCTCAGACCATTTAAGTTACTCACCTATGGTCAGATATAGCATTATTTCTCATCCATTGCCCCATCACCTATAAGATAGTCTGTATAGGGCTGTTCTGACAATCTAATAGAAAAGGAGTGGTTGAACAAGATTTGGTTGGTTGTATCTGTGGTCCACTTTGGGTAGCAGTGGCATTACTAAAAAAAAAAAGAAAAAAAAAAAAGAAAAACACAAGGTACAAGATTGAAATAGGAACTTCATAGTTCCTGGAGGTTCCATGATGCCTAATTTAACTATATTCATTGATGGTAGCGTTTATCAAGTCCCTGTCTTCTCAGCTCACTGGCCAGCTCATGGACAAAATTATGGGAATTAACTAGGGCTAGGGTTAAAACAATTTCCTGCTTCTCCCCTACCCCTGCCCTTGAATCTGAGCTGGTTTGTGACCATTTGGACCAAAAATGTGGCCTAAAGGAACATGTTGGAACTTCTAAGATTTGCCTGTAAGAGTGTTGCGGCTCCCTATTGGGTCTCTTTGTGCCCCAAACAGCCACAAAGCTCCAAACCCTTGCTAGAGAAATATATAGAGGAGGAAAGGAGAGAGAGGCGTACCCAGCCTATTAGTCAACCTATGAATTTCAAGGTCACCAGGCAGTTGAGTGAAGACATTCAGGCCCTTCTGCCGTTGACTGAATACCACCAAGTGATAATGGTCAACGCTGCCCTGAGCAGCAGAAGAATTGCTCTGCCAACTGCCAGCTTCTAGCTGCAAAATCTTTATAGAGGGCTAGAGAGATGGCTTAGCTGTTAAGGTGGTTGCGTTAAGCCAAGGGACCCAGGTTTGATTCCCCAGGAACCACGTAAGCCAGATGCATAAGGTGGCACATGCATCTGAAGTTTGTTTGCAGTGGCTGAAGTGACTGCAATGGGCTGAAGTGCCCATTCTCTCTCTCTCTCTCTCTCTCTCTCTCTCTCTCTCTCTCAAACAAATAACATAGAATAAAACGTTTTTAAAAAATCTTAAAATTTAAAATTAAAAAAATGCCAATCCTCTCTGAACTTTAATTCTATTAACTTCAGTGGGGCTAAATTTACATTCCTCATAGGAGAATTATAAAACATCTGCCATAGCAGGGTATAAAGGGCCTGGTGTATATAAGTGTGCAATAGGGGCTGGAGAGATGGCTTAGTGGCTAACATGCTTGCCTGCAGGGCCATATGCACAGGGTGACGCATGTGTCTGGAGTTCGTTTGCAGCTCCTGGAGTCCTTGGTGTGCCCATTCTCTCTCTCTCTGTGCCTCTTACTCTCAAACAAATTAATAAAAACTATTTCTAAAAAATAAGTGTGCAGTAAGGGGCTGAGCACTTGCTTCACAAACATGAGGACCTCAGTTCGGTCCCAGCTACACACATACAAAGCTGAGTGGGAAGCAAGAGAGGCGTCTCAGGGGCTGAGTGCATTTCCTACGCAGGCATGAATGAGGACCTGAGGGGGCTGAGATTCTCCCATGGTTGAATCTCCAGAGCCTGTGTTAAACATCTGGGAATGGCTCTATATACCTGTTACCCTAGTCCTGTAGGCTCACAGAGACCCACAAATTGCTAAAGCTTATGGGAAGAAAAAATGACACATTTTAGGATCAGTAGGAACTGTGGCTCAAACAAGAACAGAGGGAAGAGTGACAATGTAGTGGACACCTGACATCCCTTCTAGTCACCCCAGGCCACCGCATCCCATCCCAGGTGAGTGCACGGGGCAAGACAAATACATGTGCATGAGCTTTCACATACAAACCAATACACGCACTACATCACACACACACACACACACACACACACACACACACACACACACACACAAATAAAAAGAGGCTGAGTGGTGCTACACACATCTATAACCCCAACACTGAGGAGGACAGAGACAGGAGGGTCACTGGGGCTTCCTGGTCAGCCCATCTAACAAAAGCTTGCAAGCCCCAGCAGGAGACTCTGTCGCAAGGACATCATATGGAAAAAATGATAGCACATAATATCTTCCACTTCTGTAGTGTGTGCATGAAGCTTGCATATTTACATATACCTCACACATATAAGTGTGCAAAAAAGTCAAGCTATTCTTTGGACACCTTTCTCTCAGCCAGCCAGCATTCTTACAGACAGCGATGTCTTGGGGACAACTCCCTCACTCTCAGACGCAGTGTGATATCCCAGAGCAGCCTAGCTTGTCCTCTTGGGGGGACCCATGATGCTGGAAGGAAAGGGCACATAAAACACAGTCTTGTGACCTGGGGGGTGCATTTGGTAAAGCAGCCCCCCATCTCCGTCTGCAGGAGCACGGGACTGACATTAGGTTTATGAAGGAAATGTGCCTGCACCTACATGTGTTTGTATGTTCTCGCACAGGTGTGTGTGTGTGTGTGCATGCGCGTGTGCAGAGGAAGAAGGGGCTGTGGTTGAGGGTGTTCTGCACAGCGAAAGTGATGTTGAGGAATCTGGGCTCAGGAAATAATGTCATAGCTTTGCCAGGTCACCGCTCTGCCCAGACGGCCCCAAAGATAATGCGACGGAAAGCTCTTTCTAACCAGCAAGGCACTCTATATGCGAAGAGCATTCTTTGAGCAGCGTGACCAGGAGGAGGAGGAGGAGATAGAGGAAGAGGACAAGGAGGAATCCGCCTGAGTCTTCATGATAACAATTTTACATCTCTAATTCCTTCCTCTTCCTACCTCATCGGAATTTGATGGGGATTAGTGGCGTCCAGCTGCAGAATCCCCAGAGCCCCTTAGGAAAGGCTCAGCCCAGGACTTTATTTAATGAATGCCTTCAGAAGGGATTTTCTTTTGTGTCAAGGAAAAAAAAAATCCCCTGCTGGTAAAGGATGTATTCTGCTGCCTGAGGCCCCCTTCCCCTGGGCTCCAAGCAACCAGGAGGACCCGGATTCAGTCACTTGTCAGCATGTAGCGCTGGGAATGTGGGCAAGGCTCCCACGCTGTAATTCCAGTTTCTGCCTGGTGGGGGCAATAGCTCCTGGTGCTCCCAGCCACAACGCCATCGCCACTAGAGTTCACTTGAATGGCCCAGACCATTTCCCAATGGGAAGCGTGGTGCCTGGTGCGGCTTCTGGGACCTGTGGGAAGGTGAACAGTGATACTGGGGGTTCCTGGCTTTCCTGGAAGCTACTTTCTCAGTTGCCAATATCCCAACTAGTCTTGTTGAAGGAACCCCTGGTGTTACCCTCCCCCCCCCCCCCGCACCCCTTGCCAGCCCAGAGCAGGCTGTGCTCTATGAAGGGGGCCAGCCATACTACTAAGTTCCATGGTCAAAAAAGCTGGAGACTTGAAGCCTCAGATTTGAGATTCTGAGGCTAAGGGTTTGTGCTAGTGTAGCAGAAAACGGTAGACTGGGTTGGTTGGAATAAATAGAAATATACTGGCTCGTGGATGTGGAAGCTGGGAAGTCCAGGATCGAGGGGTCGCTGCATCTGTCCAGGGCCTTGCTGCATCATCTCAGGGCGGAAAAGCTAAGAGAGCAAGACGAAGAATAAGAGAATCCAAATGTGTCCTTTGAAAAGGACCCTACTTCCGCAGTAACACCATTAACCCAATTCTGTCATTAGACCCATCTCCCAGCCCCTTTTTCACTGGGTATTGAATTTCCAACACACACTTTTGGGCGAATACATTTGCATGTAAGATACAAATGTTTGTTTTTTTTTTACAAAGAATAACTTTTTTTAGTGTATGTCACACGTAATGTTTGGGACACGCATATACAAAAATGCTATCTATTGTTTGTTCTGAAATTCTCATTCAGCCAGATGTCCTGCATTTTTGCTAGTTAAATCACACCGCCCTGTTGATGACAGCTGCCCTTCTGCAATGTTGGTGGCAGGGTTGTTTGTGTTTTTTTTTTCACTAAGCAGCCTTCATGGAGTTTACAGGGCACTGGACTAATTGCTTCCTCTTTAGGAACCCTTTGCACCAAGCTGGGTGGCCCAGGCAGTGGAGGTGCTCCCTCATTATCTAGTTCATCCACACAGCAAGTTCATTCTCCTGCTGACGGAGAGAAAGAAGCCTCATGACTCATCCCATAATGTCTCTTCTTTAATCATTGAAACGGCTCCCCACACAGAGTCACAAATACTAGACTGTTGCATTAGATGTTACAAAGTCACTCCTGGGATTTGATCTTTTTTTTTTTTTTAAACCTTTTTTATTGTCTACTTTCGTATATATTGACAATAAACCATGATCATAATCCCCTCCAACCACTCCCCTTTCTCCCTCCTAAAATCCCCCTCCACTGAATCCCTTCTAACTTAATTTTTTAAAATTTATATCCTACACTTATATCAAAAGGAATACCAGATACTTGAATCCCCAGATATAGGTTAGTCCTCTTCTCTCTTCTTTTTTATAGTGCACATGTGTATGCATGTTCGTATGTATGGGGGTGCCCTTGTTTGAGCATGCATGTGGAGACCAGAGAACAATCTTTCTCCTCCATCATTTTTATTTAAGACATGATCTCTCGTCACAGAACTGGGCTAGAGAGGGGTGGTCAGTGAGACTCAGGGATTCTTCTGTCTTTAACCTCCCACTTCTGAGATTGCAAGTATGCGCTGCCACACGGGTTCTGAGAATTCGGGTTGCAAGGCAAACACTTTACCGCCTGAGCTATTTCCTCCGCTCCCCTCTTTTTAAATGCATGTATGTGTATGCATGTTACTATGTGGGCAGGGACACACATGCACATGTGTGTGCTTGTGCGTGGAGGCCAGAAGTAGATGTGTATCTTCCTCAATTGCTCTCCATTTTATTTTATTTTAATTTATCTTATCTTATTTTATTTTATTTTATTTTATTTATTTTAATTTATTGAGTCAAAGCTTCTCACTGAATTTGAAGCTCACCCATTGACCTAGACTAGCTACCAAGTTCCTGGAATCCTCCCGTCTCTTCCTCCTCAGTGTTGGGACATAGGTGTGTGCCACTGTGCTTCACAGACCCCCTCTATCGTTTGTTAGCAAAGCAGCTTTAGTTGAGGCTAGAATGGAGCTCTCCATAATGTCAGTGGTTTATCTCACAGAGAGAAGACCCACGGGGGGAGGGGGCATGGATAGGGACCTGGAATTGGACATGGAGATTCATCACCCTCAGCCCTCCTCTCTGCCCCTCTAGGCCCTTGCACGCCACCTTCTGGTTCCCTGCACCCCTCCGCCCCACCTCAGACAAGGCCCTCTCTGTGGCTTTTGATGCTCTGAGGATGGCTGTCTCTTCCCACATCCTGCTCTACTTCCCCATCACACAGACATTCCCAGAGTGCCTTCTTGTGGTGGAAGTCCTTTGCATCCATTGAACTGCAATTGCCTCTGACATAGATTGCGCCTTATTACTGGCGGGTCCCTTGTACCTTAGATTGTGAATGATGAGTTAGTGTTTGGAGAGGAAGAAGGAAAGAGAGAGAGAGAGAGAGAGAGAGAGAGAGAGAGAGAGGTGACCTGCCTGTTCCCCGATGCCAGATGGAGAAGGAGAGTGAGGTGGAGGCAGGAGAGCAGGGCCATGCTGGCTTCTCGGTGACTCCCATACCAACCCCGCCTGTGGAGCTTCCTGACATCCCCACACCTCCCGCATCTGACTGACTGTCAAGAGCACGTACGACAGTCACTGATTGGCAGGTTGAGTTTGTATAATGAATGTCCAAACAGTGGATTCATCAAGAAATTGATTCTAATTAAACTGGAATTATTTGGCTCGCTTTCAAATGACTAGTGTGTAGGGAAGGGAGAGGAGAGAGAGAAAGGGGAGGGAGGGAGAGATCGGCCAACATTTACTACGGCTCCCTGGATACCAAGGGGCAGATATTTGTCTGTATGTCACAAACAGCATGGAAGGACCCGAGTAAAGACCCTGATGGACGTCACTGTAACACATGAAAGATAGGAAGACCGTGTCTTGAGGGTTTGAAGGTGTGACCAAGCCATACTTTCCTGGAGGCCAGTGGCTCTCCATGCATCTGCTGAGGGACCAGCTCTGTGGATGAAGGTCAGCGTCTAGCCCTCGGCCAGTAGAGCAACCTCAGTGCAGACTGCATGGTCAGCAGGACCCAACGCGCTGCAAAAGAGGGGTTAAGAATATGGCGTGATGATAGGGCAGAACCACGATCACAGTCCCAGATCTGTTTACTTATCATTCCTGTGTAATATGGGGCACATTTCTGTAACTCTCAGTCTTAGAAGACTGTCCTATAAAAGGAGGTAATTACGCTTGTTTCCTAAGATTGTTGGAAAGATCAGCAAGATAACACAAGCAAAGGTCTCAGCACAATGCCTATCCCCTCGCAAACTGTCTGATAAATGCTACTGATTATCATTAGAAAACATATTAATTAGGTCTCTAATGTCTGAACACATTTGTTTGTTTCTAAAGTGATGTCATTTAGGCTGAATTAAGCTCCCTTCTTAATTGGATTATATTCTTAGTTCATGCATTACAGTACAGAAATGTATTTTTGTTTTTGCTGATTTTTTTAAATCACACTTTGACCTTTTGTGTTTTTAATCTCTTGAGGCATTAGACAAGACAGGTGGCTGTTCTGGGGATGCTTGAGAAACGTGGGGGAATTTAATGCAGCCATAGCATAGCAGTTATCAAGTGGCATTCCATGGATCCCTGCGAGCCTTGCAGAGAGTCCTGACAGCACTTAGGGATACCATTTGCCTATCTCTCTGTGCTGTGGCATCTGTGGGTGGTGCCAAAGTGCTGGTGGGTAAACTAAGTTCTGCCTGATTATGATCTGGTGTTTGCAGTGGCACCAAAGTGACCCAGAAGTCCTCATGTCTGCTGTCACCAGCCACTCAAAGAAAGAAAGAAAAAAAAAAAGGCAGTATTACTTAAGAATGCCCTTGATGAACTGGTAAAAGTAATTTTATGAAATCCTCATCTTGAAGACCTTTTAATATTCAGTGTGATGAAACAGTGAGTGCAAATGAAAGCTTCTGCTGCATATGAAAGTGGTCTGGAGTCTCAAGCCGAACCTTCGGGATGAGCTGCAAGGTGAACCAGCCCTGCCTTCCGTGATCACCCTTTCCACTTGAAGGAATGGGAAAGCACAGACGATGGCCATTTGCAGACGTGTTCTCGAAACGCAAAGGAATGAGCCTCTCGTGGCCAAGAAAACAACTAGAAGCATTTGTTGCCAGTGATCAAAGTTGAATTTCAAGTACAAATTAAAGTTTCCGGAAACCGAACAGTTTCTTATCCCGTATGAGTTCGTACCGACAAAAGCATGGTATCGTGTATCAGCATTCAGAAAAATCTGCCCAGCTCACTGCCAAGTGATCAGTACATGTTGTGACCACCATGGGTAAGAGCGCCATGGAAAGTTCAAGATGGGTGGTTGGTTCAATAGGGTGTGAATGCAAATTTTCAGTGGTTACATTTAAGATTCTACACTGTAAAATATCTCGCCAAGTTCTGGTGTAACATCAAAGAATATTCCCCAGTGATTGGGAAAGCCTATCACTGTGCCATTCTGACTTCCAGCCACCCATCTGTGAGATGGATTTTCTTCTTATAAGTCAATCAGAACAACGTATTACATCAGATTGTATGCAGAGGCAGAAATAAGAATCTATCCATGTTTTATCAAATCAGGCCTAAAGAGATTTGCAAAACTGTATAATGGTATAAGCCTTCTTGCTGTTTTTGAAAAGGTAGTTGATTTCATTAAAATTTTTTTTGCATGTGTATGTGGTATGCATGGCTACGTGGCTGTGTGTCTGTACGTGTGTGTGTGGAGAAACCAGAAAGTCAACCTTGGGTTGTCTTCCTCAGTAGGTCCCTACCTTGGTTTTTGAGGTCTGTCACTGAACCTGAATCTCACCAATTTGGCTCGACTAAGCTAGTCCACAGATACCAGGGGTCCTCCCAGCCTTCCCTCCCTAGTGCTGGGATTATAGGCACATACCATTGAGTGTGCCTTTTGCATGAGTACTAAGGATCTGAACTCTGGCCTTCATGTTTGCATGGCAAGCACTTTACCCACATCTTCCCATTCCCCATTAAAATATATTTTAAATATTCATTTTACTTTTATTTATTTAAAGAGAGAGAGAGATAGAATGGGCATGACAGGGCATCTAGCCACTGCAAATGAACTCCAGATGCATGCACAGCCATGTGCATCTGACTTATGTGGGATCTGGGGAATCAAACCTGAGTTCTTAGGCTTCACAGGCAAATGCCTTAACTGCTGAACCATCTCTCCACCCCTAAGTTTTTTTTTTTTTTGTGTGTGTGTGTGTGTGCGCGCATTAACTTGTAGTGAGTACATTGTTGAGTCCCTCAATAATTTTCAAGAGTAAAAAATGGCAACAAAATCAAGAGTTTGAGGCCTGTTGCCCTGGTGTTCAAAGATTAATGAATATTCTTTCTAAACTAATAGCTTTCCCCATGTTTTATTATTATTAAACTAGTAGAGTCTCGTGTACCTCCCCTCACTCATTGGTCAAATATGTTCCTTGAAAATAACTTTTCAGTTTTAGTTTGTGTCCCCAAAAGGGGCATGGCAGGGCAGTGGTTACATGTTTGGAAAATATTTAATGAATGAGTTGTTAGGTTGTTTCTCTGTCTATAAAAATTTAGGTTTGTGTGCCTACAGTATTACCTGAAATATCAGACTATGACCTCAGGCTCTCATGCAAGAGGTATAGTTCCTATCAACATCTGCCTCTGGATATCTGTGTATTTGGACAAGCTCCTTGCTAAGGTATTAATCCCCTAGGAGAGAACTACTAATTTCCAAGCATTGGTCTAGACCTCAGCTAGAAACCCTGTGGTGGGTTCAACAATCTGTGTCTTGAGAAGCCCATCAGGGGGTTCTAATGTTCCCAGAGGCTGAGGACTTCTGAGCATCTTTTATTCTCCTCTAATGTGGAGAACATTGCTCTGATATGAGATTGTGTTTTTTTTTTTTTTTTACATTGAACAACATCAAGGCCTAAAATGCTTAATACATATCTTATTTTAAGCAGGAAATTTATGTTATTTTATGTCTCACTCATTTTTTTTGCTTGTCCACAGACACAAACCTTGCTCATATGCTATGGCCTTGAGCTCAAGGTAATGAGTGTGGCTGAGTCAGAGAGAAACTGGAAGGGCAGTGCTTGGTCAAGTCCCCAAGGCTTCTTTTCTTCTCCCCCCTCCTTTGTGAATATCTGTTGGCCTTTGACCCTGGGGGCTTTCTGCTCCCATCCCAGTGTAGATCAGTACATACCAGCCCCAGTGAATTCTAAAGAAGAAGGCCTTGATGTGGGGCAAAAGTGAGGAAGAAAAGTGACAGTTCTGAGAGAGGTTGAGAGAGATAGAAAACTGGGCAAATTAGAGCAAGTAACCTTTGCAGATGGCAGCTGGGGAGACAGAAGGTGAGAAACTGTCATTCCAAATCGCGACTTTGACAAAGAGAATGAATCAGCGCCTTGGCAGACAGGTGCCTGAGCTTCCAGGCTCGCCAGCCTGGCTTATCAGAGGACCCATTCCTGTGACCCTATTAAAGGTCTGTTGGCATCTGCAAGTCTTCTTGCTAATTGGAAAAAGCATCAAACTGCCTAGCTAGCAAAAGCCATTGTGGATTCTGGACCTTGGTAGGAATGGCTGACCCATTAACTCCTTCCCTGCCAGCCATGTGTAGCCAAGAGCCCAGAGCTAGAGCTCGGGAGCAAGAAGCACTTCTCCAGCACCCGGATTCATTCAAGAATCTGCTGTGCTCATGCACTCATTCACTGACTTCCCTGGTCATCATTTTCCTTCCTTAGCAAACATTTACTTACACCTTGTGGATATATTCCCATTCATATTTTAGACAGTTAGTAGTGTCTGGCGATATTTTGATCATCAAAACTAGAGGATGTAATGGCAAATTGTGGGGAGAACAATGCTGCTCAATATCCTGTAATGCAAGGGCAGCATCCCCCCCCCCAACCAAGTACTCAGCTCCAAATAGCAACAGTACTTACTGAATATGAAAAATAGATACGCGAATGTCACTGAAGGACTAAATAGGCAAAAGGGACAGTAAACTTTAACTTGTGTTGGCGGGGGTATGGAAGAGTGGGCAGGGAGGAGAGATGAGACTGTCTTTTGAATCTTCCTTCAAGTTTTAGAAAATATTCTCCTCTCATCAGGTCTCATGACCTGAGGCTTTAAGCAGGTGTTGTAGAGGGTGAGGGGGTACAATGGCTAACTTGTCACCCTCCTTGCTACTCTGTGCTCCCACATGCTGAAGCCAGTCGTGTTTGACATACAGCGTCATAACTGTTACAGAGCCCCGGGGCCTCTTCTTCGAGTTTTTGCCTCTTTGCCAGAGTGCCTGACTGAGGAAGTGAAGGAACAGCGCAAACTCCCAGCCACAAGTTGACTCATTCCTGTTTGCTGAGTCTGTGGCCCTTGCTACTCAGTACACATTTCAGGCAGGTATGGAGACCCATTGATCTGGGAGTTCTAGTTCTTGTGGAAGCTTCCACAAGAAGGGATGTAGAAGAAGGCTATCCACTGTGATTCTGCAGACCATCACAGTCCTCCTGGACGCTCCTGTGAAAGTCCTAAAAGTGGAATCATCTGCAACCATGTTGTTCTGTATATGAAAAGTCACTGACCCCAGATGTCAAGGACACAGTGAATAAAGGACTTATGTTTATTAAAGATATATTATACTTTTCATATTTTTAAAATATATTTATTTATTTATTTATTTATTTATTTATTAGAGAGAGAGAGGGAGAGTGAGAAAGAGTGGCCAGGGCCTCTAGCCACTGTAGACGAACTCCAGACGCATGCACCACCATGTGCATCTGGCTTATGTGGGACCTGGAGAATCAAACCTGGGTCCTTAGGCTTCGTAGGCATGCGCCTTGACCACTAAGCCATCTCTCCAGCCCAACTTTTCATATTTTTGTTAGCATAGTTCTGACACCCAACCATCAGTGTTGTCGAAGAGTACAGTCTCTGACTCTCAGGGAATCTGCTTGTCTTGGTTTTGAGAGTGGCCAAAGGGAATGAAATAAGCAACCCAATAGGCAGGACTGGCAGGGTCATGTTAATCCAGCCCACTCTGACCCTGAACTGGGCTCCTAACCACCTTCAAAGTTTCCTTATTTTTCCTTTGTAAACTCAAAGCAAGACAAACAACCCAAAGATGTTATTTCCTAATAATAAATTGTCCTCACCTCTTCCCATCATTCTATTAATGACTTAGTCCCTGGGAGGTTTCCTCCATGCAATTTAAGAATGGCTTGAGCAAGCTGTCATCTTTCCAAATGGTTTCTGATCATAGCTTCAAGATTGATTAGCACCTATTCTCCTATTTCTTCCCACCTAGAGGCATCTTGGAGAGCAACATGCTGAAAAGATGACAACAGGAGGGACCTACGGAATCATAAATGGCTTTGACTGTGTGGGTTTTGATGAGGCAATATGGAAAATGATTGCATTAAGCATTGCTATTTATTTACTTGACTTTGTACAGGACAATCAATTTTTCCATGTTCTGGGCCTCCTGTCAGGAAGTTAAACGGCAGCAAAGGCAGGCTGGACGCATTACCTCATTGCTCTAAGACGTGCTGTCACTTCTCAAATCGCTTCAGAATGTTTATGATAACTACATCTTTCATTCTCATCCTGAGATGAGGTGAGCTGGGTGAGGATTTTCTCTCATGGAGAACACAACAGTGAGGGAAGCGAAGGGCTGGCCAGGAGAGATGAACTAACTTTTCCTTGATCCATATGAAAATGTTATTTCCATAGGTCAAATATTGGCTGAACACACAGTATTTGCCAGGAGCGAGTTAATATGTCCCTGGAAGGTAGGAGTCAGTCCTATTTGAACATGTGGGATGACAATTCCAGACCCTGCACATCGAGCTGGGCAGCATACAGACTTTTTCACAGGGGACATCATGATGTAATTATATGAAAAGATGGTGGTCAGAGGCTAAAATGAATGGGAAAAGCCTCCCTGGTATGTATCGGCTGGATAACTTGAGGAGCTTGACAGAATGGATTGGCATACTATCTCCTTTAAGATGGTCACTGACCTGAGTATGTTCCGAGATTCAGGTTTAGTCTAAGGCCAGAGAAAATGCTAGGTGAGGCTGGGGAGATGGCTCAGAAGACAGAGCACTTGCCATGGAAGCATGGGTTCCTGAGTTAGGATCCCCAGAGCCCTTGTTAAAGCTGGAAGCCACGGAGGACTTCTGTAATTTCATAAGCCAACAGAGAGATGGGGAAACAAGAATTTCCCAGTAGCTCATGGGCTAGCAAATCTGGTCAACAGCAGGTGAACATGTGTTATGGAGTGTGTGTGTGTGTGTGTGTGTGTGTGTGTGCATGATTGTGTTTCATGTGTTAGTGCATGTGAACATGTGTTATGGTGCGTGGAGGGGCGCATGTAAATGGTCATGTGTTAGTGCAGGTGAGTCATGGTGTGTGTGTGTGTGTGTGTGTGTCAGAGGACAACTTTCAGGTGTAGACTTTCGCCTTCAACTTCATTGGAGGCAGGGTCCTTTGCTGTTTAGAATCCCCTCCACCAGGCTAACTGGCCTTGGAGATGCTGGGAAATTTTCCTATTTCTGCCTCTCATCTCTCCGTAGGCCATGCTGGGATCGCAGAAGCCCACTACAGCTTCCAGCTTTTACATGGGCTCTGAGGATCTGACCTCAGGTTCTCACGTGTTCATGGCAAAGTGCTTTATCCGTGGAGCTTCCTCCTCAGCCCTTTATAAAATGTGTGTGTGATGTGTGCTGTGGGTGTGCGTGATGTGTGTGTGCGATGTTTGTGCGTGTGTTATGCTTGTGTGTGTGTGTGTGTGTGTGTGTGTGTGGTTTATGTATTTGTGTATGCTCATTAGTGGCCCTTGTGCTAGTTTTCGGCAGGGTGTGTTCACCTACTATGACTAGAGAGGAATAGTGGGTGGCCCCCTCCATTACTCTTCCACCCATTCTTACTTGAGCCAGAGTCTTACTGATCCCCGAGCTTGCTTGGGTTTTGTTTGTTTGTTTGTGTGTTCCAGAAATTCTCTGGTCTTTGTTTCCCATTGGACTGGGGTTAAAAATGTGTGTGACTACACCTAGCTATTTATGTGGGTTCTGGGGAGTGAACTTGGTCTCTCAGACCTCCTCTGGACCTCATACTTGCAGAGGTAGTGCTCTTAATCTGTAAGCCATCTCTCCAACCCTATAAAATAATTTTGAAGTTGAGCAACCCATTCATCACTCAAGGTGAAAGGCACCCAAGCTGGGTCTTACCAGACACGTGGTACCTTAACCTCAGGCGACCATGTTCGCTGCTGGGCCCCAGTTCCTCGACAGGGCGTAGCGCACAATTTGCTCGTATTCGGTGATCATTCCTTTTACTGTCGGGCTCCTAATTCTGGGTTTGTTCTGGAGGAATGAGGCTTGAAGTGGAACTAGAGCAGAATGGAAGGGAACAAAAGATGAGATGAGATGCAGCTTCCTCAGAGACCTGGGGAGCCAGGCATGGGGGCACGGGAGAGTCAGAGAACTCTGAAACCTGCCAGGAAGGAGAGGCAGCTTCCTCAGAGACCTGGGGAGCCAGGCATGGGGGCACGGGAGAGTCAGAGAACTCTGAAACCTGCCAGGAAGGGGTTACTTCATGCTGAGTGCCCGGTTCACCATGCCCTCGAGGGCTTCGATGGCATCACACCCAGGTGAAGGAGGTAGGGCATGGGCCTCAGAGAGAAGACAGTTGCTCTCCATTGTTGTTGGATCAATAGCCCTGCTCATCTGGGGACGCCGTGGGAGCTTGCATGGATGTTAGCTCAGAAGATCGTCACAGATTTATCATAAAAGATTTACATCATATACATATTTATCGTTCTTTTTTCCCAGACACAACACAATTTCCACTAGCATTGCATATTCATTCCTTATAAACTCAAATTTATTATAGAACTCATTTTCTTCCCCCTGATGTTAGAGGTGCTTTTCCCAGGGTCTGCCTTTCTCTGCATGCTTCCCACTGTCCTTTCTCTCCTGCACTCATTCTTTTTTTTTTTTTTTTGTTCAAATAAATTAAATTTTGCTACGAAATTAGCAGATGCCCACTGTCAAAAATTCGAGTAGTTAAACATAATAAAGAAGTGTGCAAAATAGTCCCCGTAATTCTGCTACTATTTTGGCCCGTAACTTGTAGCCTCTTTATCTAGCTCACTCTCGTTTTTGTACCTAACATTCTCTTCTAAGCATTGTGACATAAAAAAAAAAGAGAGAGAGAGAGAGAGAGAGACAGAAAGAAGAACTTAATTTTTAATGGCTGCCCATTTGGCTGCCTACCTTTGGGTATAATGCCATTTGCCGAACAATTTCTGTAATGTTGGACATTTGGTTTGTATCTGTTTTTCCAAAAATGATTATGCATAACACTTCAAAGAACATATTGCACCTAAACCTCAGACTGCCTTTTGCGCTGCCTGCTTCACGGAGACGCTCAATCACAAGGCTGGCTCACATCTATCAAGCACTCCCGTGGGCCAAGCCCTGTGCTAAGTACTTCTCCCGCATTTGCATGGCAAATGTTTCTGACAGTGGCCTTGTGGGATTGATAGCATCACCCCATGTTGTGCTTTTTTTTTTTTTTAATTTGTAATAGTCGTCCACAAGGGCCACTCAGGTAACGAGTGGCGGCGCTCACCTTGAACACAGGCAGTCTGTTCCCAGCAAGGCTGGTTGGAAGTTGGTGGAAGGCAAAGGTATTTTCCACAACTTCTCATATGGATTGCCAAATTGCTTTGTAAAGCAATTCCTCTAATCCCCTGCCTCCAGAAGCCTGCTTTAGTACCCTTGCTTGTTCACAAGGCTGTTGGATGGATGGGGTAATATATGTCAAGGGCCAGCATGGCACTTGTTAGGGCCTCAGAGAAAGACGGCTGCCCTCACATCTGTGGTACAGGCCTCCACTGTGCATGCCCTCAGGCCTGGGGCGATCCTTTGCTATGAAGGTCTGAGGAATGGCCTGTCTTCTTCCCCATCTTAGAAAGGCTCTCTCCTGTTCTCCATTCATGCTCCTTCCTGAAGCCCAGAGGACATGAAAGCAAGGAACCCCACAGTGTTTCTCAGGTCTTCTTCTACCCAGGAGCTCCCCTCCCAACCCTCTGACATGCCCCTGAAACTCTCTTGGCTTCCCCCATCTTAGCCCAGACAGCACACCTATCAGGCTACTTTCAGAAAGAAACCTTCTACTTCGGAGCCCAGGCTGTCAGGGACTAAGTGAACATGGGACCGGGGAGCTCACACATCAGTGAGGAGCACTGTTGAGTTTCTCTCTGGGCAGACTCGACGGCCCTGCCCTCAGGTGGGTCCCTCCAGCGGGCATGGATGAGGTGAGGCTCCCCTCTGCAGGAGGGAATCTGGCCACCGTCCTTACCCTGCACCACTTCGCAGACTGCCTTCTCTCTCCGCAGCTAACACACCCCTTCTTCTCTTTAGGGCATAGCCATGCTCAGCTATTTCAGACCACACCCTCCTCAGCAAGTGTTTGAACTCTGACAGAGCCAGGTATAAGCAAAGCTAATGTTATGCTGCCTTCTTTACCAACCCCTCCCAGGAGCCAGATTTCTCCAAAAGGGTCAGAGGTGGCTGGCATGGAGACTAACTCAGGTGTGCTAGATTCCCCCTGGGGCACTTCTGAACACAGGGAGACCCACCCACTACCAGGCTACTTAGAGCAAACATCAAATACAGCACTGGGAGAAAGAAGTTGAATTTGTCTTTCTTTTCTATGCTGTTCTCATTAGATTTCCAGTAGATTTCATGGTCCCTAATGCATTTGCCACACAATGATGCTTGGGGTTTCTTGGAGTCCTTCACAGATGAGACAGGCGGGGAGGGAGGAGTGGCTGCCTGGTGGGAGGCTGGGCTCTGGTAGCAGGGATAATTGCCAGTAGGGAGCCTGAGAAGTGTGGGAATCAAGGTAGGATGCTAGCCCTCCATCCCCCGCCCCCGCCGCCACCCAGGGCTGCCACTCTGGGAGAAGATTCCTGCCAATGTGCATGATCCTCGGGGCCACCTGCTTCTCCCTCACCGTGCGCAGTGCCCACCCATGCAGGCTGAGGGAAGAACAGCCATCTATGCAGAGTCCCTTTGGGCCTGCTCAGTGACCCCCCGGATAAATCACCATCTGCGTTCAAATCCCACATGCTTCACGGCCCGCATTCTTCTTGCTGCCTCTGATCCCAGGAGCAGGTGAGAAGGGGAATAAGGGAAGGAGCAGATGAAAGGGAGAATAAGGGAAGGAGTGAGCTCAGAGGCTCCAAGGCTACACGGTGGTGGCAAAGAGGTGACCAGGTGCTCCATGCCCTCCTCCTGCAAGAGGCATGACCAATCCCGTTGGCAGCAGGAGAGAGAAGGAAGAGAGCACAGCAGTGCCCGTCACCTGCCCGGCAGACCACCATTTCCATTCACAGCACGGCCTAGCAGCAGAGGGGTCAAACATCAGAGCTGTGACAAGGGCACTCCATTCACCTTCTGCCACATTCATCAAGTGAGATTACGAGCACAGGACTGAGCACGACGGCGAGACAGACAGAATGTACCAGTCCCATCCCAGTAGCTCAGGCCTCCAGTGCTCTCTGCCCATGATAGCTTTGGAGGATGTCTTTCTAGACGGGAGGGCCCTGGAGGAGGACTGTTTTTAGGAAAAGGATCTGAGGTGGGGGAGGTGGAAGAATGAAAACTCACAGGTCAGATGAAAAGTGCTGAGGAGGAGCCTAGGTCAGAGGTGAGTGACCATGAGCCCTAAGCGTCCAGCACTGAGGCCTTCCTGGCTCATGCCCGTCCCATTCTACATGGTATCCACTGCTTATGTCTCCTCTCCTCTCCTCTCCTCTCCTCTCCTCTCCTCTCCTCTCCTCTCCTCTCCTCTCCTCTCCTCTCCTCTCTTCTTTCCCCTTTTCTTCCCTCTTTATTTTTCTCCTTTTGAGGAGGTTCTAGTGTGCCCCCCCCACAATGAGTTCCAGTGATCACATCCCAGAGGTTCATAACCCCTCACCTGCTAGCCCTATGTGATCTCTAGACCCTTCTGGATGACCCAGTGGAAGGACCTTGACCTCTGCTGGGCCTTCCTCATTAGGCTTTTCACTGACGCCGTCCTGTCCAGCCTGCTCCTCTCCTCACAGGATTGGGAAGTCCTGACTTTTCAGAGGGGGCTACCCGTTTACTTTCCCAGGGCTTTGGCCACTCTTCCTCAAAGGCTGTACGAGTGTGGTGACCACATTGTCTACCTCACCATCAGACTCACTGACATGCACCTGTGTTACGCATACACTTGGATATGGACATAAGTACAGCGTACATAGGGCTCTACAAAAAGTGTGTAAGGTTGAGCACTCTTCTTGTTCAGGCCACTGTGGGAAGCTTTTTTCTTTTAGGTTACTTTCTCTTTAACTCCCTTCTTTCAGCGAGCTTATTTTTCCTCTCTCAACTGGAAAATCACATTTGATCAGCTGTAGAGAGCAGTCACATACCGAAACATTGGATTTTGCCCAGGAGGTGGCTCCTCCAAGCTCATGGTTCCCCGGTTGGGGGGGGGGGCCTGAGACCAGACCTAGGGTAAGAAACATTGGTCAAGGGAGGAGTGTCAGGTGGACCAAAGACAGACACGCATTGGGAGAGAGAGGAACGAGTCTGGAAAAAGCCAGACAGTGCTGACCAGGGGAGCCCTGAGCCCTTGGATTGGGTTGGCACATTTCTGTCTGCCTCATAGCCTTCTTCAGTCCTCTGCTGTTAATCTCACTTGATGAATGTGGCAGAAGGGGAATGAAGCGCCCTTGTCATAGCCCTGATGTCCGACCCTTCTGCCACCGGGCTGTGCTATGAATGGAAATGCTGGCCTGCTGGGCAGGTGATGGGCTCTGCCTTCCTTTCTTCCTTCTCTCCCTTGCTACCAATGAGATTCTTGATGCCCCTCCCAGGAGGAGGGCCAGACCCCACCAGGGCCGGGGCAACAAGATTGTCTGGGTTTCTTAGGACGCCCTGGATCCTTTCCTGTCTCTTCCCTCCCTCTACTGCTACCGCTGCTCTTCGTCATGCCTTGGGTAGGTGGAGGCCCCACAGGGAACTCCATTTTTAGTGTGTCTTTCCAAATTTTGTGGGATGTCTTGGGCTCTGCTCTCCAGCATGGTATACATGCCATCTCAATAGCATCTCTTGGTTTCTGCCCACATTACCTTTCTGGAGACATGTATTAGTCTTCCACCCTAAAGGTCCTCCCCCTCAACTTATTCATCTCAGCCTCATGGCTAAGGCCAGAGTGTCCAAAATCATCTCTCTTGTGATTGCTTCTTCAGTACTGGTTGCCCCTGGACTTCCCCATATATATATATATATCCCAAACCAGCAGTCCATTCACCATTTTCATGTCCTTTGAAGCATAAAAGTGTTTCCAAGTTCACATGCAGAAAGGAGACTTGTTCAGACTTGGGCAGATTTCATCATGACTACTTTCCCCCCTGTGGAACCCTAAGGTCTTGCCATAGTCTAGTGTGCTTGTTTGTTTGTTTTCTTTTTAAAGACTGATGGAAGGTTTAGTACAAAATTCTTCCTGGGTTTGTCTGATCCAGGTAGCCTCTGTGCCCCAGAACCCCCAATAACACCTCAGCAGAATGCAACGAGGGGCTCATGAGAAGCAATTTGTTGAAAAAATTATCCTTTTCACTCAAGTTCATGAAAATCCTATCTTGCGGATGTTATCACACAAATCCTATCAGCCAATATTTCTCATGCTCCTTATACATACCATCTATCAGACTCTTTTCCGTCAATTCCGTTCTGTGATAAGAAACCAGGGAACATACGTCCAGCTTCTCTAAGGTTTACTTCTGAGGTAAGAAAAATGTCATTACTGAAGAAGTCGTCTCGGAGTGAAACACGATCATTTACTGCTTCACAGCTACTAAGCTGACATTTAGAATTCACGTGTCACTGGGAGTGTCTGAGTACCGCGTTCTCTGGGATATTATGACATGGGTCACTTTTCTTCTGCAGGGCTGCTCGCTGGTAGCTAACCCCATTACAAGCAGGTCTTCCAATTTACCGATGCTTGCGGAATGAACTCCCACCTGCTTGAAACAACTCATATAGAGGGAGGAGAGATGAGAGGAGAAGAGGAAGAAAGGAAGGAGCAATGGTGATGGTCGAGAAGAAAGCGAGGTATCTACTGGGGTTTTGTGAGTGACTGTTGCTGAGCCTCCTGGCCTCACTGTCAGTGTCAAAAGCAAGGGACGCAGGGTTTGATCAGTTTTAGGAATGGTGGATTTGAGGAAGGAAATGAACACATAGTGTAAAATAGCATCCCAGAGTCTTAGATGACTAGGGAAGTTGAATGGGCCCTTAGGTGCTCTGAGGTGTGAAGATGTGGATTCTACTCTTGGCTCTGGCGCTGTGTGACCTTGAGCATGTCCCTGTGGCCTGTTTGGGCCTCACTGTGCTCCTGGGTGTGGGTCTGCTTCTCTCGTGCATTGTCTATAAGTGTCCATCTGGGACCATGCTTCATGAAAGGAGCCAGGCAGGCCATGGGGAGGGATGAGAGCACTTCTGTACTTGCCCTACCCCCTCCCACATACACAATGTTTCAGAAGTAAAATTTAGCTCATATGCAGTAACATACAGCCACCATATTTGTCCCAAAACGTCATGATCCCTGAAAGAAATCCACACCCATCCATTAACAGTTAATCATAATTAGCAGCATCCTCAGGCCCCCTGGTAACCGTTGGTTACTTTCAGTCTTTCAGTCTTTGTCTTCTGTAAACATTTCCTATCAATTCAACTGTGTGCATGTGGCCTTTTGTAAGTTCATATGTTTTAAGGCTGTCCAAATTGCGGCAAGCGTGTACTATGAAGAACTCTATTATTTTCCATGACTGAATGATGTTCCCTTGTATGAGTATACAAAGTATTTGTTATTTATTTATCAGTGAACAGACAACTGAGTTGCTTCTACTTTTGGCCACTACAGATAATACTGTTGGGCTGGAGAGATGGCCTAGCGGTTCAGGCGCTTGCCTGTGAAGCCTAAGAATGCATGTTTGTATTTCCAAGCCCCACAGAGCCAGATGCACAGTGATGCAAGTGTGCAATGTCGCACATGCACACAAGGGGCGCACACGTCTGAAGTTCATTCACAGCAGCTGAAAGACCCTGGCACACCCATTCTCTCTCTCTCTCTGTCTTCTCTCTCTCTTCCTTTTTCTCTCAAAAAGAAATTTAAAAAAACAACAGATAATACTATTGTTGGGACTTGCACACAAGTTTTTGTATGGACAGATATGCTCAGTTTCCTTGGGTATATACCTAGCATTGGAATCTCTGGGTCGTATGCTAACTCTGTGCTTACAGTCTGGGAGAACTGTTAAGCTCTTTTTCATGGTATCTAGCATTTTATACTCCCACCAGCAATGTATGAAGATTTCAGCAACTCCACGTCCTCACTGATACTTACTGTTGTCGGTCTGTCCTATTACAGTCATCCTCATGTATGTGAAGTACTATCTCATTGTGATTTTGATTTGCATTTTCATTTACATATTAATGTCTAATCTCTTTTCGTGTGCTTATTGGGACCATTGGGGAATCTTCAAAGACATGTTTATTCTATATTTTTTCCCAGTCCAATTTAGGACTATTTGTCTTTTTATTGTTCAGTTCTAAGAGTTCTTTTTGTACTCTGAATAGTATTCTCTTATCTGATCTATAATTTACAAAGCTTTTTTTCCCCCATTTTGTGGATTGTTATTTCACTTCCTTGATAATGTCGTTTGAAGCATAAAAGTTTTTGATTTTGATGCAATCAAATGTACTATTATATCTTTCTGCTATGCTTTGGTGTCATAGCTGAGAAACTCATTACCTAACCCAAGGACATGAAGATTTATGCCTATGTTTTCTTCAAAGATTCTCATACTTGGAGCCTTTTAAATTTAGGTCTTTCATCCATTTTTGAGTCAATCTTCATAGTGTACTCTCTTAAGATCGTCAATTTAATTAAAAACCAAACAGGGTCTCAGAGTTGGGCCAAGGCAGATCGTCATTCTGGTCACTAGTTCTTCAAATTCTGAGCAGTGCTCTGTGCTACTGATCTGTCTGGCTACTGGCCTTGTGAGTGACTGATGGGTAGTTTAGAAGACCCATAGATATTATCCTGGGGCAGGGGAGAGTGTTGGGTCTTTGCTTCGGAAGCCCAGATAGACACTGATGTGCTTTTAAGACCCTTGCCGGAGTAGGCTGAGGTTGAACCTACATTCTGGGAGCTCTAGGAATGGCTTGCTCTTGACTTCTCAGAGTCCAAGAGCCAGCCTGGTGTCAGGAGTTTAAGATTCCAGTGTCATTTCTCCTATTACTTGGTTGTAGGACTCTAAGTTGTGCAGTGAACTACTCTGATACTCCTGTTCTTGCTTGGAATCATGGCACTGGTGGCCAACCTGTTGTTAATGATACTAATGACTACTTGAGTCCCACCCACTGGTAAGAGATCTTTCCAGGGGTTAGAGGAACTCTATCTTGGAGGTGACAAAGGACTGTAGAAACACACACACACACACACACACACACACACACATACACACACACATGCTTTTTTTGATTAAAAAAAAAAAACTGGAAAGTGCCAAGTCAAAACAAGCAGATCTCTGTACCACAGGACTTCCCTGAGTCTTGGAGGGACTAGGAAGTCTGAACATCAAAATGGGATGAGGCTGTCTCCCGCACATACTGTTGGCCATCCACATGTTGTGACACAGTCAGGAGGTCAGCACCAGAAGCTGGTTCCATCCTGTCTTATAAATCATCTTCAACAATATAACAGGATCCATTTTTTTAAAGAGATCCAGTTTCCAAATGTTCATTTCATTTGTGCTGAAGGAAAAGGTGGGGCCAGTACTATCTGCCCCACTGCTGTTAGTCCACCATAACCGTGGTCCAAATAAACCTCTTTAAAAAGAAAAGTATTCCTTAGTATCTAGTATTCTGTTGTAGTAGTGGAAAATGGACAAATCCCATATGCTTTTTGCATTTCACATTCTGCTTCACTTTCTTGTTTTACATTTTTAGACAAACGTTTCTATTATTTTGTATTCCTGAGCATGGGTTCTGAGTTATATGATGAGTGGCAGGAATGCAGACGGATCTAGGGCATGGGAGAGGGAATTCTAGACTGAGACAGGGTGGTGAACAGCTGGGCTAAGGAGAGACTCAATTAGCCAGTCTTCCTTTGCTGGTCTTTCTTGATTCTAAAATGGCACACACCTTTAATCCCAGCTATGAAGGCAGAGGTAGAAGGATGACTGAGTTCGAGGCCACCCTGAGACTACATAGTGAATTCCAGGTCAGCCTGAGCTAGAGTGAGACCTTACTTCAAAAAACCAAAAAATAAAAATAAAATGGCTCAAGACTGCACTATAAAGGCACTCCTGGTAGAACAGCTAAAGGGATCCAGGCTACAAGCATCTATTTTCTTTGTACTATAATGAAAAGATGGGACCAAAAACGTGTGCTTCTGTGAGCATCAGTCTTCCTGGGGATGACTGGTTTGAGTGCAATAGGACCTCACAGAAACTCAGATGCAGACTTGGGAGCTCAGAGAGGGGAGAGCTCATTTCTACCTTGACTGAGAGATACCAAGGCTTTATAAGAATGAGATGACTTTGGCTAGAAAAATGACCTAGCACTTAAGGGCACTTGCTTGCAAGACCTGACTGTCTGGGTTTGATTTCCCAGTACCCACACACAAGCCAGATGCACAGAGTGGCACAAACATCTGGAATTTGTTCACATTGGCAGGCCCTAGTGTGCTCATATTCTCTGTCTTATCTCTCTCTGTGTCTCTTTTTTAATTTTTTTGTTTATTTTTATTTATTTGACAGTGACAGAGAGAGAAAGAGACAGACAGAGAGAGAGAGAGAGAATGGGCCCACGAGGGCCTCCAGCCACTGCAAACGAACTCCAGATGCGTGCACCCCCTTGTGCATCTGGCTATCGTGGGTCCTGGGGAATCGAGCCTCGAACCCGGGTCCTTAGGCTTTGCAGGCAAGTGCTTAACCGCTAAGCCATCTCCCCAGCTCTCTGTGTCTCTTTTAAATAAATTTAAAAAAAACAATAAAATGAGTTGTTAAAAAGTGTCTTTAAAGAGGATAGGATTTGAACATGCTGAAGAAAGGATTTATGGGCCTTCTTCCAAAAGTTCACAACAGGAAAGTACAGTTATGATGAGCCACTGTGCTGGATCAGAATGGAAGAAGCCCTTCATTCTGGGCTTGATAATTTAGAGCAGTTTGACACCTCCGTCTGTTCCAGCACCTTTTCCTTGGAGGTTCTGGGGGGCCTGTTCCTGGTGCTTTAGTTTGGTAATGAGTGGAAAAGCTCATAGCTCTAAATGCCATCTATATGCTAATGACTCTAAAATTTACATCTCCAGCCCAGCCCAGAGCTCCAGATCATATTTCCACCTGCTGACCTGACAGCCCCCCCCCCCCCATGGCTAATGGGCATCTCACATTCCATGTGTCCTGCAGGGAATTCTTGATTTTTCTCTTCCACAACTGCCCCCCCCCTTGATTGTTTCTCACTTTTCACCATTTCAATAAACGTTTGTGTTCGTGTTCAATAAAGGTTTGTGTTTGGTGTTTTGTTTTTTTTAATTAGATATGGACATATTTAGTATGTAAACAACACATGTTGGTATGATCCTTTCCCTCCTCCCTTTCCGTTTTCTGAAGAGGCCTGCCACGTTGGGGATGCAGGTCAACCTCATAGGGTGTGGTGGTTTGAATAGAATAGATGGCCCCCAATATATTCAGTTGTTTACTTCTTTGTAGTTTTCATCGACAGCCACTTGGCTAGAGGCAGTGTCACTGGGTGGATCTTAAGGTTTGGTGGTGGGTTTCAGGTTTCAATCTAAAGATATGCAAAGTGTGCCTAGTTGGAGTTCCTGAAGTGTGCTGTGGCTTTTGGTTTTAGGCTTGTACTTCTCTGCCTCTGCTTGGTCCTATGAAGGCAGGCCAGCTTCTTTTGCCATTATGGAACTTCCCCTGGATCTGTAAGCTTCAATAAATCCCTTCCTCCATAACTATGCCTAGTCTGGAAGTTCATCTCAGTGAACCTGAAGCTGTCTGCTACATAGGGATTGTAGGTCATGCTTTATGGTGGTGTGGGGAGGGGCAGTGTCTCTGTGCAAAATGTCTCAACTTGTGGCTCTAACAATCTTTCTGTCCCCTCTTCCGCAAAATTCCCTGAGCCATGCTGGGAGCATTGTAAGTCTACTTCAGTGATGGGCACTTAGGAGCCTCTGGATCTCTGGTTTGGTAGGTGTTGAGTGTCCTCAGTATCTTTCTTCATCACCCTTGTGCTGATATCAGATTCACTAAGAAAGCAGCACACTTGCTCATTTCCTCAATTCCTCTGTGGTTTCAGTTGGGGCCAGGGTGGAGTGCACTGGGTTGTTTATGTCCTCAGGTCCAGTTCCCATCTGAGAAAGAGAAGCAGATTCTCTAACAGAGAATGAAGTCAGCATTGGTTAAATGGGATAACCATTATTAACTCAGAGAGAACTAAAAGGGTGTGGACCCTCTTATAGTCTAAGGTTAGTGGGAGCTGAAAGCAGAATCATTATCTGGATATGATTCTGACTTGTTTTCCACTTCCAGATATGGTTTCCTTTCCACTGCATGGATCTGTTCGCCAATCCAAGAGCAGGCTACCCACCATGGCTGTGTGCCACTATTGCACTTGTGTAAGCATCACGTCAGGTTGTTTGCTGCTGAGTTGCTTAGACTTTGAGTTGCTTGGACAGATGTTGGCCACTTTTCCCTGGTAGCTCATGTAGCGCCTTCCAGCACTAGGTGGGCTGATTATCTGAGGAATGGCTATCCTCTCTGGATTCCAATCAGGTCTCTCCATGGTCCATGCCAACAGCATATATTGTCTTTTTTTGACCCAGGAAAAGTTAGGGGAATGGGGAGATAGCTCAGTTATGAAAGTGCTTGCATTGCAAGCATGAGGGCCTGAGTTTGATTATTAGAACCCATGTGAAAATGCTAGATGTGTTGGCTTCTTTTTGAAATCCTAGTACTAGCTGGGGAGGCAGAGGCAGGAGGATCCCTAGGGATGGCTGGTCAACCAATATAGTCAAATTGTTGAGCTCTAGGCAAATGAGATCCTGTGTCAAAAAAAAAAAAAAAAGTTTAGACACTGTTCCTAAGCAATGACACCAAGATTGTCCTCTGAAACATAAATGTGAACCCTCATACAAATGCACATACACATACACCAACACCCCCCAAAAAATAAAAAGTGAGATTATCCTTGATCCCTATCCTCAATAGCTTCTCTACCCTGCTTCCAATCCACTCCATCTCCAGAACATAAATCAGCATATGCCATCCTCCGTCTCATACTTCTCTTCTTGCCTCCTCTATGGTCCACTACTGTTAGCCAGCAGATGATGGTGTCAGAAAGCTAGTGACGTAGGCCACGTCCCTTTAATGTCCTCCTCACTCACAGTAAAACACAATCCTCACCACGGACCACTGCCTCCACCTCCACCAACTGGGTCCTTTAGGTGGCTGCTTCTGACCTTCCTTGGCCTTGTAGTCTTAAGGGCAATCCCTTCCACACCCTTGTTACCTCCGTTTGCCCTGTTTTGTGTTCAGTAATGTCAGTTGGCATGTGAAACGTGTTTTGCGTATTTGTGCAGGAGGCTATTTCCTCCTCCTCGTCCTTATCACCCCTGGCCACAGTAGAAGCTCTGCCAGCTGCCGGTTCCCCTCACCGTCTTCATCTGGTTGCTATGGCATCTTCTATACCTCTTACCTAATAAAAAAATAATAAAGTCTGTGTATAATGGAAAACTTCAGACATGCACAGAAGTAAAGAGAACTCTCCCCATCATTCAGCCTCAACAATTATTAACCCAAGGACAATCTATTTCTACCTACTCCTTATGCTGAAGCAAATTCAATACATCATATCGTTGCATCAGTAAATATTTCAGAGTGTATCTCTAAAAGATAAGGGCTCTTTAGAGAAAATAACCATAACCACAATGCCATTATCACATCTAAGCAAATTTACAAGAATCTCTGGCTCTCATCAGATATGTAGGAAGTCTTCAAAATTCCCTAAATGCCTCATTTTTAAAAATAGTTTGTTGGCCTTAGAGTCCTAAAAATATCCCTAAATTGCAATTGGTTTCTCACATCTTTTTACTATCTTTTAATTCATAGTTCTCTCTCCGAGTGTCTTGCCTTTTCTTGCAATCTGTCTGTGGAAGAAACCAGGCTGCCTGTCCCAGGAAGCAGCCCCTGGTCTGGGCTGCTATTTTCATTCTAGAAGTGGTGTTTACCATCTCCCTTGCTCCTCCACATATCCCCAGATCAGGAAGTAAGAGGCTTGACGGGGTCTGGACGGCTTCTTTGGCAAAAGCCCTTCAGCCTCATTTCCATCCTTGGAGGCATATTGTGTCTTGTTTTCTATCAGGGGTGCTCGGGACTTGATCCTCCTTGTGTAGCTCCAGTGCTTCACCAGCATTTGAAAAATGTAACTATTTCAATTCCTTCATTCTTTCTATATGTATTAACTGAAATCTCTCTCTCTCTCTCTCTCTCTCTCTCTCTCTCTGTATACAAAGGAAAAGCAGATCAATTTGCTGACCCTTTCATGAGCTGGCCCCTCCATCCTCTCTGGTCAACAGTGATGATGCTTGTTGTAAGCGTCATCATATGTATGCAGTGCATGACAATGAACAGGTGTTTGTTGATTGGACAGATAAATGGCTAAATGTGAACTTAGAATTCTACAGACTCTTTTTTGTTTGTTTGTTTCTTCTGCTTTCCAGACTTCGTGGTTCCAGAGTTTATAGTGAAACCATTGCATGATTTTGTTCTAGGGTTAATTCCATGCCTTTAATGTTTCCTCAGTACTCTGGGGTTTTATTGAGTAAATACAACACAGGCCCTGCTGTTAGGTACACTCTCGCCCATCTGCTACTGAACAAGACAATTTCAATTAGAACTTGAGTTATATCATTATTGAAAAAAATTGACATTAGTCACTGGGCCAGAGTCAGTGAGGTTGACTAGATTACTCATGTGCCTATGCCACAGCTTTTTTTTTTTTTCCTTTTTTCTTTTTTGAGACTAGGTTTTACCATATATCCAACACTGTCCGGGAACTTATTATGTGGCCTCGGTTGGCCTTGAACTCATGACAATCCTCTGCCAGAGTTCCCCAAGTGCTGGTATTACAGGTATGAGTCACCATGCCTGGTTTATTCTATGGTCTTGGGCTACTTCCCTCCTCCCTTCTGGGCCTCAGTTTCCTCATCGGAACAGGAAGAGATGGTTACTTAATCAATATCAGGCTATTTTCCTAGTGCTTACATGTCGGAGTTCTCTGCCTCCCTGTTTCCTACTGTGTGTGACCTGTAGGTCAAGGCCATGTGAACAATACTAAGGCAGAAGTGTGGAGAGGCACAGGGGAGGAGGAGCGGGACCCCTCACAGGCCAGGGTGAGAGCCTAGCACACAGTCCAGAGAGCTGCTCAGAAGGATACGCGGTGAATACACTTGCCATTCTCCATGGGATTTTTCTTAATATCTTCCTGGGCTCTGGTGGAACCAGCAGGGCCTGCTGGCTTAAGAAAGCTATCTGGGAGTGTCCCATAGCATCTGACAGAGGAAGGATTGGAAGCTGAATGTTAAGAGGCATTGTATTGGGAAGTCTGGGCCGCTAGGTGACGTGACAGCTGTGTGTCTTCTGGAGACCCAGCGCTTCTTCTTGGGACTGTAACACTCTAAGTCTTCTCCCACCTGCAGCTGCTGCTTTCCCTGGAGGGGTCAGCACAGCTTTGGCAGCACCCTGGAAGCACCACCGTTGAGGAATTCATGCATCTATCCTGCCAGAATCTTCTAGCATTTTCCTTTGGTGTGCCCTAAGGTTCGATTGCCCGGGTATTGATAGCAGCACTCTGTGAGCTTCCTGGTGAGCATGCCTGCCGCTGAGCTATTGTCTGTGTTTGACCTTCCAATTACACAGCCTCCTCCATTTCTGCCAGTGTGTGACTCCTGTCCCCAGGGAGAAAATCCGTTTATCTGATGCTCGCACGAAGCTGATGAGGTATCAGGAGAGGATAGATTCTCTTTCTGTGTCTCTTTCTCTCTCTCTCTCTCTCTATCCCCTGTCAGCAGCTATGGCTGACAGAGCTTCGTGCTTTCTCTGGCACAGGGGCTTGGCCAACAGTGGGGTGTGGTGACTTATAGAACATTATCCACTGCTCCTTACAGACCTGAGAGATAGGAAGGGAGAAGCTGCTTCAGGAGACTACTGTCCTGCGTCCTTCCCAGCAGCCGCATGGCCTCCCATCCCAGCATCAGTTAATTCTCACTGACTGTGAATGATGGTGGGCGGGGGGGCATGCTGAGAAGTTATGTTTTTCCCCTGCACAATCTCCACTTGGTCGGAAGCCCCCATTCTCTCTCTCCTCTGCTTCTATAGGTGCTATATGCCTCTCTCCCACTGGTAGGTAGAATAGCCATGCTGTTCATCTGGGGCAGCTACAGGGACAGATAAACTGTCAGTCAGTCACGTAAGTGGTTGGAAGCCATCCTGAGAAGCAGGCTTCTCACATCCCTTGAGGCCTAAGGGAAAATGCTGGGTCACGTATGTATGCATATGTAAGAAAAACAAGCATAGACCCTTACCCCTCACCATGAACAAATATTTCCTCAAAAAGAATCAGACCAAAATGGAACCACACAAACATAAAACGTTTATAAAAATGTGACTTTAAGGCCAAGATTCAGACATGACATGACTCCAAAAGTAACAATACATAAAAGAAAACTTGATAAATTAGATTTCATCAAAGTGAAAATTTTTTATGCTTCAGAAAGCACCACTAAGGCAATCAGAAGATGGTACAGGCATGAGAAACTATTTGCACATAAGATATTTGATAAGGAACTTAGGTTCAAAATATGTGAGAACCCCTAAAAGGCAAGAATAAGGAGTCAAACAACTCAGTTTAAAAATGCGCAAAATATTTGAGTAGACCTTTTTTTTTTCTGCAAAGAAGATGTACAGATGATTAATACGTCCACGAAAGGATGCTCACTACCATTAGTCAGGAGGGAGATGCAAATCAAAACCACAATGACATGCTGCTGTACTGGAATGGATGTGATTTCCAATCCGAACGTCGGAAGTCTTGTACAGCCCTGCAGTGAATGTCAGGCCGTACAGCCACTTTGGAAAACAGTTTGGAAGTCTCCTGAGCTAAGCATGAAGTTACCATAGAAGGCAGCCACTCCACTCACACATTCCCCTCAAGACAGTGGAACCAGAGGCCCATGAAATGATTTGCATGCAAAGGTTAATGCCGGCGTCATACGTCATAGTCAAACGGTGGGAATCATGCAGGTGTTCACCAGCTAGTGAGGGGATAAGCAACATGTGGCATATCCACACAGTGGAATATCACTAATTAAAAGGCATGAAATTTGTTTTTTTTTTTTTTAATGGAGAACTTTATTGTATGGACACCTTGCATGTTGATCATATTCCCATTGGGTTATACTCTTATGTTCCCCCTCCTCCACCCCCATTCCACTGCAAGCCCCCCCTCAGTGGAGTTATCAGTATTTAATGTGGGGGATGAATGCCTTAGTCAGTCTCTATGGGGGGGGGTGAAAGCAATGTCTCAGAGTATACCTTCCCATCCTATGGCCCTTACATTCTTTCTGCCCCTCTTTGTTAAGATTCCCTGAGCTTTAGAGGGCTTGTTGTAAGTCTCCTGTAGTGTTGAGCCCTCAGCAGCCTTCGTATTTCTGCTTTGATTGGTTTTGAGTTCCCAATGTCAAGGGTAGGAAGTTTTGATACACACTGTGGTATGGAAAAACCTTAAACATAGACTGTGATGGTTAATATCCTTTTGTCAACGTGACAGAATATAGAATCACCATGGAAACAAATCTCTGGGAATGTCTGGGAGGGGTTTTCTAGATTAGGTTAGTTGAGGCAGAAGGCTCCACCCTAACTGTGGTGGCACCATTCCATGCATTGGAGTCCTGGACTGGATTAAAAAAAAAGAAGAAGAAGAAGCTGAGCTAGAGATGTGGAGATAGTGGTTAAGGCACTTGCTTGCAAAACCAAAGGACCCAGGTTCAATTCCCGATATCCTTGTAAGCCAGATGCATAAGGTGTTACATGCATCTGGAGTTTGTTTTTGTTTGCAGCTGCTGAAGATCCTGTTGTGCCCATTCTTGTTCTCTCTCTCTCTCTCCCTCTCTCTTTCTCCCTCCCTCCATCCTTACAAATAAATAAGTAAATAAATAAAAATATTTTTAAAGAGAAAGAGCTGATCATTGGCAGTTCTCTTTCTCTCCTTCTTGATTGTGGACCCAACGTGGCCAGCTGCCTCCTGCAGATCTTCCCCTAAACATACCTTGGGGCTGGACCCTAGGATCTGCCCACAGTGACACCTTCTCCAGCCAGGCTGCTGGAGATCTAGGTTACAAGCTTGAATAAAACTCCTGTATGTGGGCTGGAGAGATGGCTTAGCAGTTAAGTGCTTGCCTGTGAAGCCTAAGGACCCCGGTTCGAGGCTCGATTCCCCAGGACTCATATTAGCCAGATGCACAACGGGGCGCATGCATCTGGAGTTCGTTTGCAGTGGCTGGAGGCCTTGGCGCATCCAATCTCTCTCTCTCTCTCTCTCTCTCTCTGCCTCATTCTCTCTCTGTTTGTCACTCTCAAATAAATAAATAAAACAGAAAACTTAAAAAAAAAACAAAAAAAAACTCCTGTATCTGTTGGGAGACATTCAAACTACCACACATGTGAGAGAAATAGCCATAAAAAGTAATATTGAGGGCTGGGCTGGAGAGGTGGTTTAGCAGTTAAGCGCTTGCCTATGAAGCCTAAGGACACTGGTTCGAGGCTCGATTCCCCAGGACGCATGTTAGCCAGATGCACAAGGGGGCTCACGCATCTGGAGTTCGTTTGCAGTGGCTGGAAGCCCTGGCATGCCCATTCTCTCTCTCTGTCTATCTTCCTCTTTCTCACTCTGTATGTCACTGCCAAAGAAATAAATAAAAATAACAAAAAAAATTTAAAAAGTAATATTGAGCAAATCTGTCAAATACCTAGGAAAAGTAAAATAACAGAAAACAGAGTAGGGTTGCATGGAGTCGGAGGTGGAAACGGTCAAGGCACATCAGCAAAAGGATGTTTTTGATGTGACTGAAGTGCTCTAAATGGTATTGCAATGGTGATAGTAAAACTCTATAAATTTACTAAAAGCCATTGAACTATACACTTGTAATAAATTTTATGGTATAATTATACCTGTATAATGCTATTTAAGAAAAAAATAGAGGGCTGGAGAGATGGCTTAGCGGTTAAGCGCTTGCCTGTGAAGCCTAAGGACCCCGGTTCGAGGCTCGATTCCCCAGGACCCACATTAGCCAGATGCACAAGGGGGCGCATGCATCTGGAGTTCGTTTGCAGTGGCTGGAGGCCCTGGCGCGCCCATTCTCTCTCTCTCTCTCTGCCTCTTTCTCTCTGTTACTCTCAAATAAATAAATAAATAAAATTAAAAAAAAAAGAAAAAAATAGAAATAGAAAGAATGTAGAAAACAGGGAAAATGGCCTCAGAACATCTTGGAACCAGTCTCAACTTCCAGAGAAAGCCACACACTCCTTGCCAATGTGAGGCCGTGGAGCTGAGTGCAGAGGACTGGCCCCGTCCCCCTTCTACAGAACCGGCACCTCAGGTGGCTCAAAAGTTCACCCTTTCAGTCTCAGCTCGTGGCATCCTGCCTCAAGCTTGTTCTCTCTGCCTCATTAATTTATCACAGGTGCTCTTCTGTTCTCTGCTTTCTTCAGCCATCCCACATCCAACTTGCCTTCTCTCAGGGCTCATGTCAGCTGTCCCTCCTTTCCTCTCCATTGTTCTCGAATGAGGTTCTTCTGATGGGCACACTCACTTTCTAGTCACTAGGCTATGGGATGGCTGGGCTTCTCCTTGTTGAGAAGTAACTTCAGAGATGGGGAGTGGGGGATGGATGAATCAGAAGAAGCTGCCTGCCAGGTAGAGGGGAGATGATGGAGCAATACAAAAGATTCAGGATGAGGGAAACCATAGAGACCTAGGGTTGCGTGGCACATCCCTGTGGCTTAAAGAGGGACCAGAACAGAGTGTGGAGGCCTACCTCATATCTAGTACCCAGTATCTGAAGTAAGACACTCTGGAGTAGTAGAGGTCTTTTGTGTTTCAAAAATCAAGACACACCCCCTGCCTTTTTCTTGATGGTTGGTCCTAGCCATTGGTTTAGACATTTAATTCTCAGTATTGTCAAGCCCCTCTGAACTCTAAGCCTAATTGTGGAGCCCTTTCGTGTGGTGGACTGTACAGGAAGTACGCAGTATACCACTGATCCTTTTCATCCTTACAAAGCCTTTGAAGTAGGTACTATTGCTATCACGCCATTTTACAGATGATAGACCTGAGTCCCCAAGGTTAAAGTTGGTTACCCAAAGTCTGAGAAGCAATTCGTATCAGAGTCCGAAGAGGAGCTGGGTCACTGGCATTCTCAGGTTCCTGCTGAGTGCATCAGAGTGGGCACACTGTGAGAAAGCTGAAGGCTTCAAGATACCCCGCCCCCCGCCCCATCCAGTTACGAAGGGAGGGTGCAAAGAGCAAGAGAAAGTGACATGCTCTGTGACAGAAATATCCTGAGAACCCAAGGGATCTGATTCTGTCTACCACTGGACTGGGCAAGGCATCCCAAGCCCAGCCACCAGCCCATGCTGGAAGGAAGACTAGCCACACACCTACCATCTACATCTGTGATGTGCAATAGTAAACACTGGGGCCAGCAGCCCTGTCCAGCCTCTGGTGTCCTCTGTCCTGAGTACTGAAAAGCCAGCATCTGCTCCAGTTGCAGCTGCCTGGATGGGGACTTCAGAGAGGGCTATCTGTAAGGCCAGTGTGGTGATGGACAAGTAGACAGAGCAGGGCATTCCCAGAGCCACATGTGTGAGAGGCGGGCGGAGCAAGCTGGGAGCTGCCATGTGCTCTGCCAAGAGAAGCCTGGTTATGCGTCCTTCTTGGGGGCTTGCAGCAATAGAAGCTGGTCCTGAAAGAATCGAATGAAAGGAGAATCTGGAGAAATAGGAGAAATGTACCTTATTGGTGTGCCTTCCAAGGTAACGTCTGCCTGTCATCCCAGCACTCAGGAGACAGAGGTGGGAGGATCATTGCAAGTTTGGGACCAGCCTGGTCTATATAGCAAATTTTGGGTTAGCCGAGGCTACATAGACCAGTGACAGCAAAGACACCAATAAAATTCATCCTACATTTTAGGGGCATCTACAGTTAGTTTCCTTGTTTTTGTACAGAGGCTTTCTCAGAGCTTTAGACAGGCTTACTCCTACTCTAGTTCTCATAACCATAGTGGCTTCCAGAGACAGTTCTTTTTTTAAAAAAATACTTTATTTTATTTATTTATTTGTAAGCAGAGAGGTAGAGAGAAGAGAGACAGAGAGAATGTGCACCAGGGCTTTCAGCTGCTGCAAACAAACTCCAGATGCATGCACCACTTTTTGCATCTGGCTTTACATGGGTACTGGGGAATCAAACCTGGGTCATTAGGCTTTGCAGGGAAGTGTCTTAACCACTGAGTAATCTCTCCAGCCCAAGACTGCTCTCTCTTTTTTTAAATATATTTTATTTATTATTTATTTACTTAAGAGAAGGAGTGTGTCAGATAGGGAGAGGGAGAGAGACAGCGAGAGAAAGAGAAAATCGGCACGCCAGGGCCTCTAGTCACTGCAAAGTGCAGATGCATGCATCACCTTATGTATCTGGCTTATGTGGGTCCTGGGGAAACAAACCTGGGTCCTTAGGTTTCACAGGCAAGCGCCTTAACCTCTAAGCCATCTCTCCAGCCTGAGATTTGTTTCTTTTTAAAATATATTTAATTAATTTATTTATTTGAGAGGGAGAAAGAGGAGAGAGAGAAAGAGAGAGAATGGGTGTGCCAGGTCCTCCAACCACTGCAAACGAACTCCAGATGCATGTGCCCTCTTGTGCATCTGGCTTATGTGGGTCATGGAGAATTGAACCAGGATTCTTTGGCTTTGCAGGCAAATGCCTTAATTGCTAAGCCAACTCTCCAGCCTGTGAGGTTTTTTTTTTTTTTGATAAGACTAGGTACCACAATGTTCCAGTATCCAGTGGCCAACACCTCAGTGCTAAACCCCAAACAATGCCAGGGCTAGGAGTGGGTATGGAATCTTGGACATAAGTAAAACCAAACAAAACTACTAATGAGCTACCCACCATAGCATATTATAAGACAATTGCTATTTCTTTTGGGTTCAGGGAGTAATGGCTCAAAAGGCTAGAATAAGTTGATCATAGATCTCTAAGTATGAAGATCTATGGTAACTCTTTCTAAAATATGTGCTTCCTTACAAATGGGAACTATGGCTCTGTCCCAGGGAAGATCACACTTCTATCCAAACGGGACCTGTAATGCCATTGAAATGAGATTCATTCCTTTATACTAAGAAGGACCATGCATTCCTCAAAGGGGAACCCATGGCTTCATCCAGATAGGACCAGTGCCTCCAATGTAAAGGGACCTAAGCTTTATTGTAATGAGACCCATAGCTCCATTCAAAGGACTGTGCCTCCATTGTAATGAGATTCACGCCTGTATCCAAATGGGACTTGTTCATCCAAATGGACCCATACATTCATGTAATTGGTGCCACTTGGAGCCTTTTCCATGCTACCGCTGCCACAGATACCCTCACCCCATTAGAGCAAGTGTTCTGAGAGGCTCTGCTTAGAAACCCCATGTGAGAGGAGACCTCAATCAGTGCTCTGCCTCCTGGCACCCAGCCATTCTTTGCTGGTTGGTGATAGAGAGCTGGGTAGGGGGCCTTGCAGCACAACAGTTCTGAACTCTCTCAGGGCCATTCTCCTTCCCTCCTCCTTCAGCTTGATTATTATTCCGAAGGCTCGTTATGGAAATTACAAAATAATGGTTCTGCAATTTGTGCATGTGTGGCTGTGTGTACGCTAATTACTATTCTTGTGTACCAGCTCTCAGAGGCACTGTGGTGGAATCCGAAGATGCGGCCTGCTTATCATGGCAGCATTGCCTCCCTTTTTCCTCTCTCTTGTCCTGTGTCTTATTACCCAAGCTTTCTCCAAGGTAGAGTAGTGACAGCCTGCAGTGCCTGAGTAGAAATGGTCAGTCACTCTAAGCCCATCTATATATATCCAGATGGGCCTTGGGAACAAAAGACATGGAGGGTGTGCCCCTTACTGGAAGAGATCCTGTATCTCTGAAGCAAGTACACTGCTGCATCAGAGACTCTGCTCATTTGGAGTAGCTTTAAGATGTGTCTGGAGATCTTGGAGGGTGGGCTGAGGTCCCACCCACACTAGGTAACATCACAGGGTCAACTCCACTTCCGAAGTTTAGGCTCTTCTCAGGTATAGGGCTAGGAGTGGGTGTGAATTACTTGTAAGGTTGGGGAAGGGAGGAGGAGGGAGAGAGGGGATTCATGGGGAGGAGAGGAGTCACTGCAAAGTCTACACCAAGTGTGATGCTGGGAGCAGGGTGAAGTCTTGAGAAATAGCCTTCAGGAGGAGTTCCAGTGATCATGGACCAGGTTTCAGACGGAAAGGGAAAGAAGGTGAAGGGGGCAGGAGGAGAAATTAACAGCACCCTGTCCTGATCAAAACCAAACTCCTGCAGCTCACGACAGAGTTAATCAGATTTGGTTAAGGAAATTATTCCTGGAGAAAGCTAAGCCATCTTGATAATGGAGGCTGAATTGCTTTAATCAAATTACATGTAGGGATAGTAGGAGTGGGGCAAAAGCTGAGCCTGAAGGAGTTCATGTCTGAATAGTCTGAAAAGAGTATGGTCCTGAGCCAGGGGAGGAGGCAGCTGTGTGAGAGGGGTACACAAAGGAGGGTAGTGGTGATGGAGCAATTTGCCATCTTTACGATTTGAGTGCCAGGGAAATGGCTTGAGTTCACAGTCAGAAGCTTCAAATACGCCTTCTTGATACTTTAGTCTGGAGAAGACTAGCTATTTAAGCCTCCCTGTGCTTTTCTTTCCACTTACGTCAAATGGTATGATGAAAACACCTACCTTGAAGGCTGGTAGGAAACTCAAACATGGCAGTGTGGAGGCTAGGGAGATGGCTTGGTGCATTAAGTGCTTCCCTTACAAACATGAGGTCTTGAGTTCAATTCCAAAACCCATGTAAAAAAAAGTCAGGTGTGGTAGTTCATTGTTGTAATTCCAGCACTAGGGAGGAAGGCACAGGAGTATTTCTGGGCTCACTGGCCAGCCAGTCTAGACTATTTGGAAAGCTCTAGGCCAGTGAGAGACACTGTCTCAGAAAAGGCTGACAACACCTGAGGTTATCCTCTGGCCTCTGCATGAAGAGAACACATAGGCACCCACATCTACACACACATGGATCTATACACACTCACACGTAACTACACACATGTGCATATATACACACAAAACTATGACAGTGTGGCTGAACCCTAAGAACAACAGCTGTCCCAGAGTGAGTCCTTACCCATGATGTTTATTTGCTATATTATTGTGCAAGGTGACTGTGTTGTCTTCAAAACTAAGTGATATAAATTCTGCACAGCATCTGGCCTATAACCACTGTGTATTTATTTTTGACTGTAGCTCTGACATCTAGCCTCTTCCAGTTCAGACAGGCATCTTTCATTTCAAAATCTTCAGCCATCTCCATCTGGAGAGGTGAGGAGGAGAGTCAAGAGAAGGAGAAGAACAGAAGGGATGTGCTCTGCCTTAACTGCTCCCCCGTCCTCATTGGAACAGTAGAGTCTTTGAGGAATTTTTCAGTCCCTCTATTCTGGAATATACTCTCTATTCTCAGAGTTTGAGGCATAAGTCTGGGGAGGATGTTTAAGATTATTTTAGAAAAATATCTTTATTAAGTCTTACAGAGAGAGAGAGAGAGAGAGAAAGCAAAATGGAATTTATATAGGAATGTTCCAAGTCATTTCAGGTAGAATTAGATTTGTGTGTGTATATGTGTGTTTGTGCGTGTCTGTGTGCATGTGTGTGTGTGTGTATCTGTGTGCATGCAGAGGTGTGTGTGCGTGTTTGTGTGTATGTGCAGGTGCATGTGTCTGCATGTGCGTGTGTGGCCAAAGTTCAACCTTGAGTGCCATTCCTTGGGAACACCAACCACTGTTTTTGAGACATGGTCTCTCATTGGCCCAGAGATCACCGATTAGGCTGGGCTGGCTGTCCAGCAGTCCCAAGGAATCTGCCTGTCTCTACCACTCCAGCCCTGCATTACAGGCATACAGCACCTACACGTAACATTTTTTTAAAAAATATTTTATTTATTTATTAGAGAGAGAGAGAGAGAGAGAGAATGGGTGTGCCAGGGCCTCTAGCCACAACAAATGAATTCCAGCTACATGTGCCACCTTGTGCATCTGGCACATGAGTACTGGGGAATCGAGCCTAGGTCCTTAAGCTTCACAGGCAAGTGCCTTAAGTGCTAGGCCATCTCTCAAACCTCACACCTAGCATTTTTAAATGGGTACTGTGGATAAAATTCAGGTTATCATGGTTATGAAACTAGAATTTTACTGACTGACCCTAGCCCTAGAATTGGATTTGGCATAGAATTTTAAAGCTTACAAGACATTTGGTGCTTTGGATCAAGTCCAGAGCCTCAGATGTGCTAGCAATGTGCTCTACCATTGAGCTATACCTCCAGTCCCTTTATACATCTCTTGAAAGAGGTGAACAAACAAAGGTCAGGCTAGGCCACTGGCCCTCCTCAGATTAGTCACTAACTTTCAGGTTTTCAGTAGCTGGAAGCTTCTGTCAGCGATGGTCATGGCCACCTCTAGTGCTGAAGCAGGTGACACACAGAAACCACCTGGTGGTGTCTGACAGCTTTCTGTCTTCTGAAGCCTATGGGCTACTCCCCTCCACTTCCTGGAGAGCAACACCAGACTATTCACTACTCTTCCTTTCCGAGTCTGGAAGGAAGTCGCTCATTGGTGGACACTATGACGTGTCCTGCTTAGCATTGTGGGAAATGCTTGCATCCCCTGGGAACCTACTGGAAGGGGCATAGGAAGTGATGGGGGTTGATTTTCCACTTGACAACTCAAGTGTGCATTGCCCCTTTCAGACCCTCAAGGCAAAGGCTGTACACACGAAGGCACAGCAGCATTAAGAGGGCAGGAAGTGCAGAAGGACTGCCGTGTGACGGTGTAGATAGCTCAGGGCAGCACAGCTCCTGGAGGGAAGCAGAGGCAGAGACCTATGCATGCCTCCCTGTGAGGCACATGGCACAGCAGCAGGAGTGGCGCGATCTGAGCAGAAGGCCCAGGCTGGAGGCATACTATATAGTCTCTCTTCAGTATGGGTGATCGAAAGAGGAGGCGGGACTCAGAGGCTTAAGCATTGCCCCAAAAGACCTCTAAGGAGAAGGGAAGAACAAGAGAAGCCATGGGGTTCGTGTGGGGGACCAATACATGATCACTGTGACCAGGCAGGAGGACCAAAGACCCATTGTGGTTGTAAAGACAGTTTTACAATTAACTCAATTCAACAAGTGCTGAAAATATCCACTTAAGTTAGGTGAGGACTCGCAGCATAGCAGTGTGGATTTGACCTGGGCAGAACCTGTATTTTCAGGTGTGTAGTGAGAGACACTAGATGATGATGGTGGTGGTGGGTGGTGGTGGTCTCCTTTGGGTGCCTGTACGTCAATCACTTCACAGGTACCATCACAGTTTGTCCTCAGCAGTTACATGAAGTTGGTACTACTGTTATTTCTAATTTACACACGGGGAGCTTGAGACATGGAAAGGTTAGTTTCTAGCCCATAATCTCTACCCAGCTTGTGAGAGGATCTAAACCTCACACCTGCCCCCTTACCTCCCACCTTCCCTCAGGGTGCTAAAGGGGCATTCTGGGGAGAGACATTCTTGCCGTCTGGGAGATGGGGTTGTGTTCATGGATAGGATGGAATGTGAGTTCAGCTATGGAGAGTAGGGCACATTTCAGATTTAGAGATGGCAGAGAAGGGCACTCCAGATAGTGGGATATATATGTGAATAAAATCTTAGATCATACCAGCTGCAGAGCAGGAAAAGTAAAAAGTCAGAGTTCTTAAAATGTCTTATCTGTACCCAAAGTTTTGCTCATTCTACACATTCCTGAGTGCTGCTTAGTCACTGGCAGGCAAAGAGGTACAGGGTATCGGAGCAGCTTGGCGGGGGCGGCTGGCAGGTACACAGGCAGTCCTATCTATATCCGGGGTGGGGTGTTCTGCTGGGAAGATGCGCAGACACCTGCCGCTGCACAGAGCTGTACGGGGCTTTGGGAAGGAGGAGAGAGTCCCGGAGCAGCTTTGACTGGTGGGTGGGAACTCTTCAGGCAGCCAGGATGGTTGGGCAGAGGAACTAGAAAACTTTGCCCAAGCGTGTTCCCAGTAGCTCAGCCTTCTATGTGCCCCCAAATCTCAGCAGTGCTGGGGAAGCGAGGGAAGGGAGAAGCTACAGAGGTGAGCAGACCTCCATTTTCCACCAGCCCAAGGCAGAAAAATATCTGGGCCAGGGCCCTTGGATTCCATCCTTGAGTGTGGGAGGAGCCATAGAAACATGAAAAACAAACAACAACAACAACAACAAAAAAAAAACCCAGCCCAGGCACAGTATGAGATCTCTGCCAGGTGTAGAGAGGAAGCAAGCCGCCTTGGGGGTGGGGGTGGGAGTTAGGGAGTTACTGAGGAGAGGAAGGCAATAGCTCAGAATGTAAGAGGGCAAAATATGGTGACGGTGATATGGGAGAGAATGTTCTGGAGGGAGGTCATAGGCTTAAGGGAAGATGTTTAAAACACAGCAGAGCAGGAGGATCAGGAATTCAATGTCATCCTTAGCTACATAGTGATTTCAAGGTCAGCAGAGGCTATGGAAGACCCTGTCTAAATAAAGAAGAGAAGAAATCAGGAAACAACAGGAGAGAGGCTGAAACCATTCGAACAGGAAGCGACGGGCAGTGGGGCTGCAGGTGAGAGGGCATGGGTGATGGGTCCCATCTGAAGGAGTACCTTCTCCCTGCCTGGGGAGGGCAGGTGGGGGAGAGGGCTGGTGGAGGTGCTGGGACTCCTACATATCGCTGTTGTACTTCTCCAGCTGGAAATTTAATTATATGTGTAGTAGGCAGGAGTTAGTGTCTGGTTAATTAAAGCATACACATTAAAAAAAAAAAAACACACAATAGTAATATAGGCCAGTGAGTTCCCCACATCCTGCACCCTTTCTATTCCATCTTCTAGTGCTCAGGGAGCCCGGAGCTGTCCTGGAACTACAGGTCTGCATGAAGCTTGGCCGCTGGTCTATCCCTGAACCTTCACTTCCCCAGAGCAGGTCTTATGGGTGTGTTTGTGGTAGCAGCACTCCAGGCCTGGCATAGACTGTCTGCTGAATAGGTTTCTCCCTCTGCCTATTTTCTCATGGATAATATTGTTATTTTTTTCAGCTCAGATATATGCCAAGCAAATGAAATAAATGCAAGGGGAGAGAGAGAGAGAGAGAGAGACCAAAGTGTCTTTAATTTGAATAGCTTTTTCCCATGTGAAAAAGCGAATGTTCATTGCAAAATATTTATCTTCATTATAGTTGGGATCGTTATTGATGGAGAAGCCCTGTAGACTAATGGGAAAATCTCTCCAGGAGGCCTGCCTCCAGATGAGCTGAGCCTCTACCTTGCATTCGCCATGTGGGGAGGGCATGACCTTGGCTTCCTGGGTGCCTGGCTCACCCAGCTTCAGAGCCCACAGAGGATGGTGCTCATGTCCCACTTAGACTCATGGAGCCGGCAGGGGCTCATCATGGCGCTCAATGCACTGGCTGGCCTCCGTGTCGTAAAATAACCTTGTGTGTGACGGTTGGATTCAGGATGGATGAATGGCAGAGAACAGCATGTGTTCAAGACACAGCAGGTCTGTGAGTCCACTCTAACATTATTCACCCTACCAAGGAGGCAAGTGCGGTCCGGAAAGGGTGACACTTACCCAGACGCTACAATGCTTGCCTACGGTTCAGCTCTTTCATTTCTGGGGACATCGCTGAGGTTCTTCCAAGTCACTGTGTGTCTTCTTTGGAGAGGTGTTGCAGAGCATAAAGGGGGAAGGTACACAGTCCCGTGTGCTTGTTCTTGTGTGTGTGCTGCGCCTATGTGTATGTGTGTGTGTGTGTGTGTGTGTGTGTGTATTTGTATACATGTAGGCACAAGTGTGTGTGTGTGTGTATTTATATACATGTAGGTGCAAGTGTGTGTGTGTGTGTGTGTATTTGTATACATGTAGGCTCAAGTGTGTGTGTGTGTATTTATATACATGTAGGTGCAAATGTGTGTGTATTTATATACATGTAGGCGCAAGTGTGTGTGTATTTATATACATGTGGGCGCAAGTGTGTGTGTGTGTGTGTGTGTATTTATATACATGTAGGCGCAAGTGCGTGTGTGTGTGTGTGTGTATTTATATACATGTAGGCGCAAGTGCGTGTGTGTGTGTGTGTATTTATATACATGTAGGCGCAAGTGTGTGCGTGTGTGTGTGTGTGTGTGTGTGTGTGTGTATTTATATACATGTAGGTACAAGTGTGTGTGTATGTGTGTGTGTAGGCCAAAGGTGGACTTTAGATATCTTCTTATCACTTATCTTATTTTTTGAGACAGGTTCTCTCACTGAACCCAGAACTCACTTGTCTAGGCTAGCTAGCCAGTGAGCCCTGGGATTCTGTCTGTCTACTCAGCATTGGGATTACAATCATGCACCACACACCACCCCCCTCCCCAGCATTTTATGTGGGTGTGGGGGATTCGAACCTACGTACTTAATTAAGCTTGTACAGCAGGCACTTTATACACAGCGAGCCATCTCCCCAGACTCGGAGAATATTACTAAAATAAATAAATAATAAAATAAAAAAGCTTTAAAGGGATCACAGTATCTTTATGAAGATGGATGTTGGAGAGACTCCAACAGGCAGCCTTGGGAGCTGTAATTAACATCAACATCAAGCCTTGGATGCATTTGCCAATAAACAGCGAGGTGAGAGAGCCCTTCTTGCTTCCTCTTACCCCATTTCACAGACAAACCGAAAGCTCAGAGATGGTGCATTAGGACTTCACAGGTAGCAGGAAAGTAGGAATTGATTCTGGAACACAGAAGGTCTTCGGAGGTGATGCCCGGGGTGAATTATTGCTTCCTCCTGACATATTCTTAAGTTACCTGCTTTCAGCCCACATCTGGGCAGGCTTGGTCTTCAGCTCGGCTGTGTGCTCCTCGGCAGGCTGAGTTAGTTGATTAACACAACGAGGTACAGAGAGCAGCCTTTGAGGAATTCCTGGAGGGAGGCTGAGGGTGTCTTGGTAAGCTCATTACTGGTCTCAGAACTTTAGAGCCACACCTCATAAATTGGTACCCCGTGTGACATTTGGCTGTGTGCTGAGAAGAGATGTCAGGTGTGATTTAGGACTCCTGTGTGTGAATCTCCAGTCTGTGTCTACACACGGAAAGCTACTGGAGGGAGGACTCCTTTATGACTTGCTATTTCTTTTCTCCTCATGAAATCAGCCACCTTCCAGTCCAGGTTGACTGTCCAGAGAGGGAAAGGTGTAAGGGAGACTGCACTGGGTCTGCCTCAGATGGAATCTGCCTGCCTAGGCAAAGAGAGCATCTCGAAGGTTGGGTGTGGGTGGCTCCTCTTGTTCTTAGACACTGGGGTGTGTGAGCAAGAGCCCGCAACCTTCAGCATCCAGGCCTGACCCTCCCAGCCTCTGTCTTCCCAGGTGACTGGTGTCCCCTGCCTCTGTCCATCTCAGTGTACTATTAACGCCTCCCTCTGTCTCAAACCACTTCCCTTCCCCCAGGGAGAGCTATGGGTTGGAAATGATGGTCTTTAATCATTTCTTAAGTGACCAGCTCTGAAATCATTTCTTACTGCCATACACACAAATTAAATCATAAATCCACAGTGGGCTCTGCAAAAGTCTGAAGTGTTGCCCTGATTAAGAGCGGAGAGCAGGCTTCCCCAGGAGGAAGGCATCGCCTGCACCCAGAGGGAAGGCCCGCCTCAGAGAGGCGTGCGCTGCTAGGCACTCCTCAGTGGAAGGGCAGCAGGGCCCATGCATTTAGCTGGTTCTGCTCTGGACTGAGGAGGCACTGAAAAGGCACAAGAGCTGGGGACATTGGAGAGGGCCTGCCTTGGGGTTAGGAAGACAGAGCAGCCTTGTCCATGACGGCGCACCACCACTCTCAGTATTTCAGAACAAATAGCCCCATAGGGTCCTTTGAGGACCTTTGCCAAGTTGGAAGCAGGAGGATGGGAATGATTAGCCAGGACAACCAAGAGTGGTGTGGGATCTGATATGGAATAGTGATTCATACTTATCTCCATCCACTTATATCTTCCCTGTTAAAGACTGCTCTGCCTATGTGGCACACCCCATCTCTATTCATGAAGACAGAATCTTCATTAGGTGGGTGATGGCTACACAGCAAGGTCACTAGAAAACTGCGAAATGTCTTTGAACCATAGTACCACCATGCCTTTGCATATGCCATTTCCTTGTCCTGGAATACCTTTCTTCATTTTATTTATCAAGTAAACTCCTGTTCACTCTTTTTTTGTTGTTTGTTTGTTTGTTTTTCAAGGTAGGGTCTCACTCTAGCCCAGGCTGACCTGGAATTCACTATGGAGTCTCAGGGTGGCCTCGAACTCACGGCAATCCTCCTACCTCTGCCTCCCGAGTGCTGGGATTAAAGGCATGCGCCACCACGCCCGGCTCCTGTTCACTCTAAATCCCGTCGGAGCTATCACTTTCTCCAGGAGCCTTCCTTCTTTCTCGCCTAATAGGGGAGAAGGCCTATTCTCCCTCCACCTCCATATATGCTCACATCATTGACAACTTTTGGTTCCTCTACTAGCATCCAAAGGTGCAACATTTCTGAGGCTTTGTGGTTAAGTGACTAGAGACTCAGGATAAAAGGCTGACAAAATATATTTCTTTCCTTCTTTGGTCCCCTTCCTCCCTCCTTCTGTCTTTCCTCCCTCCTTTTCTGTGTCTTCCTTCCTCTCTTTCTCTCGTCTCTCTTTTTCTACTATTTTTAAAAATATTTTATTTTTATTTATTTATTTGAGAGAAAGAGAGAGAGAGAGTTAAAGAATGGGCACACTAGGGCTTCCAGCTGCTGCAAATGAACTCCAGACGCACATGCCACCTTGTACATCTGCTTATGTGGGTCTTGGGGAATCAAACGTGGGTCCTTTGGCTTTGCAGTCAAGTGCCTTAACTGCTAAGCCATCCCTCCAACTCTCTCTCTATTATTTTTGGTGGTGTCTTATTTGGTAACCCAGGCTTGGTCTTGAATCTAAAGTCCTCCTGCCTTAGTCTCCTAAATGCTGAGATTACAAGCATGAGCCACCTTGCCCAGCTTTCTTCTTAGCATTATTTTTGTTTGTTTTGTTGAGGCAGGATCTCAGGCTCTCTCCCATGTTGGCCTGGATCTCTTTGTGCCCAAACTGGCCTTGAGCTTGCCATCTTCCTGCCTCTGCCTCCCGAATGCTAGGATCCCTGATGTGAGCCACCATGCCTGGATTTCACATTATATTTTCTTTGCCTTCAGCATGCTTTCTCTATGTAAATCACTTTGATTCTGAATTGATAATCTGAATTTCTTCTGCGAAATGGGAAAAACAAAAGCTCTGCCTTTAGAAGCCCACAAGGAGACCGATTTCGGAGCAGGTTGGTGGAGGGATGTGTCAAAACGCTTTAGCTTCTTGAAAAATTCCATCAGCAAGTCAAGGTTTTGGTACTGCAATTATTGTTTGATTCCCAAATGGGGAGAGTGCTTCCAGAAATGTGCTTTGCTTGATGAACCAATACATTTTCAGCTCCCCCCCCACCACTGATGAATTTGGGAATCGAATACCTGTCATGTTGAAATAATTGACATGTCTTGGTGAATGGCTCATATTCTTCTGATGGAATCCTGGATTCTCGCTGAGGATGACGAGACAGACGTGTTACAAGGGAGCAGTATTATTTTATGGGCCTTTATCCCGGTTATTAACAAATGAGCTTTGCGTGTAGGAATGGGAGAATTCGGCAATGAAATTTCACAGGATTATAATGACTATCAGCCCGGAGATGATGACATCTATGGCTACCTGCTTGCGCTTTCCTCAGTGTGCTCCGTCTGGGCCCTCACGCGGTGGGACAGCACGCTGGCTACTTCTGTCCCTGACATCCCATCTTAAAACTATCTGGGAAGCGGCTCTACATTGGGACATAGGCTCCTCAAGGATATCCAGACTGCGGTGTCTGTGAAGAGTAAAGATCTCGGGGTCTACATGTCCTGCAGACAGCAAGCGCCTCATCTTCTCAGAGCTGGAGCTGGCACCCGCTAGAGGTGGGCACAGTTCTGCCCACGGCTGCTCCTCCTCTGCTGCCAGGCTGCCGGGAGTACCCTTTGGCTGATGTAACCACCTCCTCCGGCATTTCTTCTCACTTCCTTTCCCCCTGTGCCCCAGAAACCACTGGAAAGATGAATGTCCCTTTCAGAGCAGGCCTCTGCTGATTACCCAGCCACCACATCCATACATCACGTTTTCATCCCTGGTTGGGCATTCAGGCCGGCAGTGCCTCAGGGAAGCAGGACCAGCATATGACATAGACCATAGGGGGTGCGTGTGTGTTGTTGTTTGTTGTCGTAGTATGTGTGTGTTATTGTTTTTGTTCTTTCCCTTCTTTAGAAGCAGGGGTAGTAGGGCAAGATGCCCTCAGTGAGCAGAAAAGAAATGCATCTTATCCCTTCCCCAAGCCTCTCGTCTGAGCTCGTATGCACTTGGTGAGCTTTTGAGTCTTGGTGCACAGAAACCTGGGGCCTGAAGGCCTATAGCCTCCCTAGGATAACTTTCCATCTAGTAAGTAAGTGTAAAGGTCATGGGCTCGTGAGCCAGGCAGATCAGGTGTTGAATTCTGTTTCTGTGCTGGCTAATCTTGATTGTTATCCTGGCAGGGTTTGAAACAAGCAAGTGAAGCACCTCCTGAGTGTATCCATGAGGACGTTTCCAGGGAGGTTTGATAGAGTAGGGAAGACTCACTCTGACCATGGGAGGCAGCATTCCATAGGCTGAATACAAAGGAGAAAGTGAGCTCACCATCAGTATTCATCACTCTCTGCTCACTGATTATGGGTGCAATGTGAGAAGTTGTCTCACATGCCTATCACCATGACTTCCCTGCCCAAATGGACCATATCCCCTCACATTGTGAGCCACGCCTTCCTTTCTTAAGATACTCTTGCCTGGCCCTTGGTCCTAGCAACAAGAAACACTGGGCAAGTTCAACCTCTCTGAGCCTCAATAGCAGTGAAATGCGAATGCCACTGTCTTTCTTGGGCAGCCTAGTTGAGAAGAAATGGTGTCTTGGCATTATATTTACCAATGAGAAACAGAAAAAAAACAAAACACTGCAAGATAATAATGATGTTATCAAAGGTGGAGGTGAAGCCAGGGATAGAGCTCGGGGTAAAATACTTGCCTAGCATGTGCAAGGCCCTGGGTTGGATTTGCAGCAATGTATAACCTACCTCTACGTTAATATTTACTGGGTTTAGTCTCCAGCAAGATACACACACACACACACACAGAGAGAGAGAGAGAGAGGGAGGGAGAGAGAGAAAGAAAGAAAGAAAGAAAGAAAGAAAGAAAGAAAGAAAGAAAGAAAGAAAGAAAGAAAACATAAATTCTTGCTCTCATGTAAAACAAATACATGCTCATGAGGTGTTCCATACCAGCCAGAGATTCAGCTGTATTCTATCTTATTGCTCTGATCTTTCTCACACAATTTCTACCGCATGGGCCAAGGTGTCTGCTTGAGTTCTAGCCATCATGTCTACTTTCCAGCAAGCAAGAATGAAGGAGAGTGAAAGAAGAGCTTGAATGTCATTTCTCACTTGTCCTATAGCAACCTACAGGATTACAGCTTGCGTCTGAGAAATTCAAGCCAATGCCCATCATTAATGCGCCTTGATGGGAAAAATATTGACTTTGAAAATATAAAATACGAGCACGGTGATGTACTTCATTTATAATGAATACAAAATTATTTTATAACAGGAAATATTAATTGCTGTGCTCAACTGAGCAGGTATTAAGTGTCAGGCACTGCACCAAACATCTTATACTATCTAATTTAATCATAAAATAGCTGTCTGAGACAGGCACCGCTGTTACTCCATCTTTACATGTGAGGAAAGCAAAGCCTCCCCTCAAAAGTTTGTAGGACTTGTTCCACGTGTGCCTTTTCCTACGAAGTCATGTGACATTGTTTACATCTTACACATTGTATGCTAGCATTTACTTAATATTAAAACACACACACACACACACACACACTCAGCCAATGATCTGTCAGGCCTCAGACATCTTGGGCTTAGATCCTATGCGTTATCAGCAGTGGGAACTTGAACAAGTGTTTCTGAGCCTCAGTTTCCCACTTGAGGGTAATCATAGCTCATGTAATCAGGAGACCATGAGTTCATTCTGAGTAAGGGGCCTAGACCATGATGATAAAAGTTGTCTTTTTGTTTTGCTTTGTTTTTCAAGGTAGGGTCTCACTCTAGCCTAGGCTGACCTGGAATTCTCTATGGAGTCCCAGGGTGGCCCCGAACTCACAGCAATCCTCCTACCTCTGCCTTCCAAGTGCTGGGATTAAAGGCGTGTGCCACCACGCCTGGCTGAAAGCTGTCTCTCTTTTTCATTAATATTATTGCTGTTGTTGTGGGTCTCATGTAGCCCAGGCTGGCTTCCAATATGGTATGTAATTCAGGATGTCCTTGAACTCCTGCTCCTCCTGCTTATATTGCCCAAGAACTAGGATTACAGCTGTGTACCACCAGACCCAGTTTGTGGTTATTATTAATACAGTTGTTGTAAATATTGAGATCGCTTTAAAACCAATTCTGATAGGTGGTGGCTGACTCTGGATGGGCCTTGCCCATAGAAGGGTGGCAGGAAGCCACTCAGGATCTGAGGATGGGAACAACTGCCCAGAAACCCAGTATCCCGTCCTACCCCGTGCGCTGCAGAATATGCCAGTTTATTATTGTTATCATCGTCTTCATCATTGCATATGTGTGTGTATGGTACACACACGCCATATGTAGAGGTCAGAAGATAACCTTGAGGTGTTGTTCATCTTCCTCTACTTGTTTTGAGACAGGGTCTGTCTTGTTGCTTTGCCACCATGAACACCAGACTAGCTGGCCCGTGAGCTTTGAGATTCCCCTGATCCAATCTCCCATTGTTCTAGGCAGTTGGGAGGGCAGGCGTGGATGCCACTGCGCATCTGGCTTTTCACAGGCGGCAAGGATCCAACTCAGATCAGCAGGCTTGTGCCGCCAGCACCCGTAACCACTCAACCATCTCCTTAGCCCCTCAGTCTTAACTTTTATAGCAGACCTTTACTGGCCTGGCTCATGTACCTGAGGCTAGGCAAGGGAAAGCAGACTCCTTCTTTGGCAGCAGAGGGACCAGCATGGTGTCCATCTGTCCAACTAGGTGCCAGTCATTCTTTCAAGCCCTGGTCTTTTGTGTGCTGCTGGTTGCATTGGACAAGTCCTTCCTCTTGTGGCCCTGCCATCTCCTGCTTCTCCCGGGGGATCTGCCCACCAGTCTGTGCCTCTGCTCCTTCCTGCCTCCCTTCCTGCTGAGGTGCCTTCCTTTGAGCCACTTCCACCTCCCCTAAGTGCACATCAAGATCTAAGTGGCAAGCGTGTCCTTAACACCTCCTCTCTTTGCTGCAAGGCATCTCCTTAATCATGTTTAACTGACACCTCTGAAGGCAATGGGTGATGTTAATGTTCATCCATGAAACTGTAGACAGAAAGGGCGCACACAGCAGGCTGGAAATTACCTCTCAGCACCTGGGAGTAAACGGTCACTTAGAAAGCACAGCTATCCAGCCCTTCATACCCAGTGCATCTCTTTGGGTATGCCTCCTCAGCTTCCACGATCCACCATATGCACTGCTCCATTCATACAGCCTAGGCTTGGCTTCGCTGCATTGCTCAGAAAGAGGGTAATTCCCCAGCTAGTACCTTTTGAGACCCATTTATCAAGTAGTTATGACCACGGGATTGGCGAGGTCCTGAGCGAACTGCACTGCTCAGAAAGAGGGTAATTCCCCAGCCAGTACCTTTTAAGACCCATTTATCAAGTAGTTATGGCCACGGGATTGGCGAGGTCCTGAGCGGATTGCACTGTTCAGAAAGAGGGTAAATCCCCAGCTCGTACCTTCTGAGACCCATTTCTCAGGTAGCTATGAGGATCAGTGATGTCCTGAGCAAGTCATGGGTCACACAAAATGGATTTGACCAATCTGTCTGTCTTTGGGATACTGCTCAGGCAAACATGGTGTGTTCTATTCCTGGTGCTCAGAGGATCTTTTAGGGTGGGTGTCACCCTATTTCACCACTGATTTGGCTCATGATCATTCCACTCTCAGTTTAGAAGGAGAAACTCCTCTAAGGAGATGCCCCTTGAGGCGGTAGCAGAGCTGGCCAGACGCATCTTGGATGCCTGCCTGCCTACCTGCCCTTGGACAGGCCACACCTCTTTCTCTGGCATTCTGCTAAGGGGCTCACTGCCGTGCCAATGCCACACAGGCAAAGTCAGAGCAGCGTGGGCAGAAGGACTCCTGTCCCTTGTCTACCAAGATGGTTCTGGTAATTCAGCACAGGAGTATCACCTTCAAAGTTTTGGCTCTGTCATGACAAAAAAGTAAATATCATTTATTTTTCCTACTTGTCCCCCTTGGATGCTGTGTAATATCAGTATAGATTTATGTGTTTATGACTTGGTGACCTGGGGAAGCTGGAAACTCCATGGTTCCTGTTTTTACTCCTGGGTTTCTCGAAAGGTCACAGCAAAATTATTTTATCAAGTACACTACAGAAGGGGAAAAATCTTAATTTTATATTCTACATATGCAGCACTTGACCTTCTGTGGAGATGTTACACCTCTTAGCACACTTACTTCCACATAATGCCTTGCTCCCTGATGCACACGGAGAGAATAATTAGATGCCCGGGTTTCCCAGTAGGTTAGGTGGTTGTGCCACAGGGCTGACCTCCACGCCGAGAAGGAGAAAGAGTGGAGGCAGGTGGAGTGGGGAAGGAGTGAGCCCTTGGGATCTGTGCAAGGCTCATCCCCTGGCAGGGCCATGTGGGCAGGTGAAGCAGACTGGCACACCTGATTCCCCATGCTGACTACATGCCTCAGGCTAAGTCACTGCCCCTCTGTCAGCTTCCAGGGTTTGGGATGTGGCAGCTTCCTTTGAGCAACTGTGGATGCCTGGGGCAGTGTGGTAAAGATCCTGAACTCTGCTCGGTGTCAGGTGAGGATTGATTAGTGATGTCTGTCACGGGAGCGCAGGGAGGTGACAGGGTCTCTGTGCTGCGGTCCTGGGTGTGATCTAGCCTGATCTAGGGTATTTCAAAAGTGTTTCTCCATCTTGTCTGCCTGGAATGAGTAGACTTAACAAAGTCCTGGGCCCAGCAACCTTTGCTAAGAGAAAGCTCTCTTTTCCTTTCCAGAGTTCAGAAGGGAAATGAGATTTTGTGATGTAATCAAACATGGTAGCTTTTTACTGTTTTGTTTTTTTTTTGTTGTTGTTTGTGTTTTCAGACAGGGACTTGTTATGTAACCCTGACTAACCTGGAAATTAGTTAGTACAAGGCAAGCCTTGAAATTTTTTTTTAAATTTATTTTTAGTTGTTTGAAAGGAGAGAGAGAGATTGACAAATAGACATTGGGCACATCAGGGCCTCTAGCAAATGTAAACGAACTCCAGATGGATGTGCCACCATGTGCATCTGGCTTATGTGGGTTTTGGGGAGTCGAACCCTGGTCCCTAGGTTTCACAGGCAAGTGCTTTAACTGCTAAGCCATCTTTTCAGTCCTGGCCTTGAACTTTTGGTATTCCTTCTGCCACTGCCTCTTAATGCTAGAATCAGAGTTGTACACCATCTAGGCTTTTTGTCTTATTTTGTTGTTTTGAGACAAAGTATCATATAGCACATGCTAACTTTGAACTTGCTATTTAGCTAAAAATGACCTTGAACTTTTAATCATCCTGACTCTGCTAACTTCCAAGTTTGGAAGTTTGTTTTTCTTTACATATTGGCTCTGTGGAAAGTAGAGGGAGCCTGGGGGGCTTGGAGGACTCACTCTACAGCTCATCCACCTGAGTTGGGCCTAGCCCGGCGCAAGCAGCCATGGTCCAGCCGTAAAGACCCAGTGAGTGGTCACCTTTATTTACTTGGTTATAAATTGATTTTTTTAAATGAAATTTGCCAAGGTGAGTGTCAGGGGAAGTGCTTAAAAACAAGATTTTCCTCTGAGGGTAAATGCTTCGGTTTGAAAGCAAAGGAAGCTCCCTGACTGAAGTCAGCATATGTCCAGCTTGTCCCAGGCGCAGAGCCACCATATTCATGGCATGTTTAGAACACTGGCAGCCGGGCTGTGCTGGGGGTGTAGGCAGAGCCTCTGAGTGGACAGCCAGGGATTCTCCTGCCCTAGTTGTTGCAGTGAGGAATTAATCAGCCCCATGAGGACAGACAACCTACCCCCCCCACCCCCAGGGTGGCTTCAATGATCTTATCTTCACCTTCTATGGTGGTGGTTTGAATCAGGTGTCCCCCATAAACTCATGAATTCTGAATGCTTGGTCCCCAGCTGGTGGCAGTTTGAGAGATGGAACTTTGCTGGAGAAGTGTGTTGTTTGAGGTGGGATTTGGGGTGCTGTAGACAATTCTCCCTTGCCAGAGGTTGGCACGTTCTCCTGCTGTTGTTTCTCACCTACTGTGGCAGAAGTGATGGCCAGCCTCTGCTCATACCATGCTTTCCCCTGCCATCATGAAGCTTCCCCTGACTGTAAACAAAAATCAAGCAACAACAACAAAACTTTCCTATCATCAGCTGTTTCGGGTCAGGCGCTTTGTCTCAGCAATGAGAAGGTAAATACAACATCTTCCACTCTGTTTAATCAAAGGGACGCTGTGAAGCCTCTCCCTACTGGTTAGGAAGGAAGTGGAGAAGGATACTACTCTCTTATTAAGGTTTGTCCTGTTGTCTTCTAGAGCACAGGTTCTCTCCCTGCCCCAGCCTGGGCTCACCCTCCTTCACTCAGCGCTGGCCTCCCTGCACAAGACACCATTTCCCCATCCCCTGCTTGGCTGTGGCCTCACATTTATCAAGGAGGTCTTGGTCCTACTCTGGACTCCATGCTTAAAAATTCCTGCTTGTTACTGAGGTTCTCAGAGGCCTCTTACACCTCAGGATTCCTGTGCACAGCTTCGTAGTATGGATGTAGTAGAAATGACTCTGATCACGACTTCAGGACACACACAGGAAGTGCTCCCAGGCATGCGTTGAATGAATGAAGGGATGCGGCGCACATAAAGGAAAAGGCTCTCATGCCTGCAGAGTAGGCTATGGGAGGATACTGACAGTGGCTGAAGAGGTGGAGCTGGGGGACACAGAGATGCACTGGGGCCTAGAAGACCTGGAGTTAAGTGGGGGCCTTCCTACACCACCCCTCAGGTCACTTCATGCCTCACTTCTAAATCTGCCTTCTCAGATGCGCATGGTTCCTGCCTAGAATGCCTGCCTCTCTGACCTTCTGCTTAAAAAAATTTTTTTTTTACTTATTTATGCATAAGAAGAGAGAGAGATGAGAAAAAGAAAGAGAGAATGGGCACCCTGGGGCCTCCTGCCACCACATATGAACTTCAGATGCATGCACCACTCTGTGCATCTGGTTTCTTGTGGGTCCTGGGGTATCAAACCCTAGACAACCAGGCTCTGCAAGCAAGTACTTTTTACTGTTGAGTCATCTCCCCAGCTCACCTTCTGCCTTTTGAAAATATTTTTCCATACAAAAAAAGCAATATAAATTTACTGCATAAAAATGAAAAAGTATAAATCACACAAAGTGGAAACCTACCCCAAGTCTCACTACTATTAAAAATAAGTGAACTATAATAATAGTATTTGGGAGCACTGTTTGTTCCCATTATTTTCGTATGTTTTATCACTCACCGATATCTAACCAATATTTTCACATGTCACTGAGCCTCACAGTAGGGAGTCAGTTAAATTATGGTGTGCTTATATATATATATATTTACGTTGTTACTATTTTTTTTTTGCTATAAACTGTCATGAATGTCCCTGATAGTTAAATCTTCTAATCATGTATAATTATTTCTTTAGGATATATTCTATAGAAAGAGGAGCTTAAAGATACTTCTTAGATAATTTGCTTCTCAGAGTCCTACTTCTCCAATACTTCTAAGCCCTCATGAGCCTTGGGCAGACTACCTCAACCTGGCCAGTGTCGCTCTGAGACCCTATTCTGTCTCATTCCATCTTCTGCTTGCCCAGTCAAGGTCACAGGAGACTAACAGAATATAATACCAGGCGCTCTCCCTGTTCACTGCCTGCCTGGTGGCTGTTCCCCAGTTGGCAATGTCCCTGCCTCCTGTCCCATTCCTGCGCACCCATGTTCTGCGTACAGACTCCAAACTGTCCCCGTGGGAATAGATGGAGGTGATTATGTTGCTCCTCCAAGACTTGGGCTAGGGACATGAAGGGCCTTCCAGTTGCCTCCCAGCAGCCTAGTTCCCTCCACATGACCCCCTATGACTTCTGCTCCTGCTTGTAGGCACATGAGACCAGTCAGTCAGTTAGATTGAGGCCTGCTTGCTGGCAGGCACGAGGAAAGCCTTGGCTTTCCCTCTATCAGAAGGATGTGCGGTCCCTCCTATCTACTTTTCTCCATTCCCACTGTGCTGCTCTATTGTCACTCTTGTTTGACTGATGTCCCCATTTCTACAGTACAGACATTTCCCTCCAGCCAGCACAGTCTTTCAAAAATCGCCTTTAACCCCAGCTCTCGGGAGGTAGAGGTAGGAGGATTGCCATGAGACTTCATAATGAATTTCAGGTCAGCCTGGGCTACAGCAAGACCCTACCTCCCCTACCTCAAAAATATCAACACACACACACACACACACACACACACACACACACACATTCTGTGTTTCTTCCCAACTTCTAGCCCACCCATGCCTTCCATGGACCTCAAGATCAAGCCCAAGGGCTGAGTCACCTCTCCTCACCTGCTCACTGGCACCTGACCATCCACATATGTGTGTCTGAGTCTCACCCACTCATGGCACAGCCTCACTGGCCCTCTGCTTCTCCTCAGCTAGGTCAGCTCCTTCCGCAGGGCCTTTGCACATATTGTTCTCTACACCTCCTCACTACCTCCTTCCTCTGCCAGTCAACATGGCTCTTATTGACTTATTACCGATTTTCTGCTAGTTGGCATGGCTCTCATTCATTCTTTACGTTTTAAATTATATGACAATTTTCTAGGATTTTCCTAGACTGGGCTAAGTCTCTGCTGTGTCCTCCTACATACACCGCGGTGACCACACCCTCTGAAATTTTGCCAGTTGAGAATCTGTTTTCTTCCATGAGGACATCAGTACAGGGAAATGGCTTCATGTCCCATACTCTGATGTATCCGGTGCCCAGAACAACTCCAAGCATATAGCAAGAGGTCAGTGAGAGCATTTGCTCTCAAACAACCAGCTGGTGTTAACATTTACCCTGGCTCCTTGCAGAAAGACTCTCTGTGCTATTTATTAATGTGTGCTAATGTTCCGAGAATCTTACGAACATCACACTTACCCCTGCAACAGCCAGAGAGGAGGTGACCTTGTGCCCTTGGTTACTGACGGAGGTATTTGGGTTAAAAAGGTTAAATAGCTTGCTTGTATTCACACTCCAGTAAGCAGTTCTGCGTTATTAGGTGGCCTAAAGTAAAGATTCTGTTCTCATTCCTATACTATACTGCATCAGCAGGACCAGGAGGACTTGGCGAAGCTCGGGTGGCTGGACCCCCTTGGCCGAACCCCCTAGGTACCAGGTCTGGATTAGGATCCAGGATTCTGCGCATCTGCGATTCCGGGTACTGATAATGATGCTCCCATTCTAACACATACCACAAGCTGGGTGGCTGAAACAGTGAACATGTGTATTCCACACTGGGAAGTATGGGTTCAAGGTACTGGCAGGTGCAGGTGCCTGGTAGGGCCCACTCTCTGGCGTATAGATGGCTGTGTTCTCACTGCATTGGTCACATGACAGAGAGCAGATGGCAAGCAATCTGTCTCCCATCTCTTAGAAGAGCAATAATCCCATGGACGAAGACTGCAACCTCAGGACCTGGTCAACTCCCAAAGGTCCCCACTTCCAAATACCTAACGTGTGATTTTTCAAGGAAACAAACGTCCAGTCCGTAGCACTACTGCCCTGAAAAACACAGTTCAAACAAACAAACAAACAACAACAACCAAAAGAAACTGGCCTAGACCATTGGAAAACACTCCTCAACCACTGACCGTGGGCTAAGGTTGCCGGATTCAGCCCCGGACTTGCTTCTGAGAGGCTACAATGTCCCTGACTACTCTCTGTGGGCTGGAGGGCCTGTCCCTGTCCCTTGAGGTCTTGCTCTTCTCTTGTCATCCTTCAGTTCGTTGCGTTGAGGCAAAGCATTCCCATCCCAACCCATCTCCTCAGCCACTTCCTTGCTAATCATTTGCAGACTGGCTGCTGCTGCTGCTGCTGTCTGAGCAGCTTAATAGCACTGTAACTTACACTCTCGTCTGTGTCGTGATGCCTGCAGTGTTCATCAATTTCAGCAAGTGTCACCGTGAGTGATATGAGTGTGTGACACAGCTAAGTGTCCCAACTGCACAGCCCATTACATACAGCTGGCACTGGGCCCAGGGAGTCAAGAGATGGCAACCCAGGTGGCTTCACATGCCCTGAGTGATGTAGAAGTCATGGTGGCCTGGCTCACCTCCCACGATGACACCGTGAAATACTTAGCAGTTCTGGATACTTCCACAGCTGCACAAAGGTTTCCCAGGTGAGTGGGATTCCCTGTGCCGTGGACCTCCGTGCGCTCTTGCCCCTTTTCTGCGCTCTCTCATCTCTGCATCAGCTCTTATCCATCCTCCCAAGCCTTGAGCAGGTGCTGATTCCTCTAGGAATTCCGTCTCATTCATTCTCTTCTTCCTCTGAACACCTTTGGACCAGGGTCACTTCTACCCCTGCTGTGGAACTTTCACTAGTTCACAGTCCACTCTGTCTTGCCCTACCTCGCTCCTCGACCTGGGATTCGGAGCTCGCATCCATACTTTTGTGTCTGCTGCAAAATTTAAACCAGAAGGCATTGAATGACATTTCCTTTGATTACTAAAGCTTCTCTCTCTCTCTCTGTACACACACACACACAACATGGTACAAAACACTAGAAAAGTCCAAAAAAATAGCAATTACCAGTAACGTTAAGACGCCTTTTTGTTTTGTTTTTTTGCGAGGTAGGGTTTCACTGTAATTCAGGCAGAGCTGGAATTACACTATGTAATCTCAGGGTGGCCTCGAACTCACGGCGATCCTCCTACCTCTGCCTGCCGAGTGCTGGGATTAGAGGCCTGCGCCACCATGCCCGGCTCTTTTTTTTTTTTATATTTTATTGAGTATAGTGTGTATATGTAGTAAAGTTCATTCTCTCTGTCTCGTTTTAAAAGCCACTTTTTATTTTTTAATATTTATTTATTTATTTATTTATTTAGAGAGAGAAGAGAGAGGGAGGGAGGGAGAGAATGGGCATGCCAGGGCCTCTAGCCACTGCAAACGAACTCCAGATATATGAGCCCCCTTGTGCATCTGGCTTACATGGGTACTGGGGAATTGAACCTGAGTCCTTTGGCTTTGCAGGCAGGCGCCTTAATTGCTACGCCATCTCTCCAGCCCTAGAAACCACTTTTTAAATGTTTTTCAAGATGCCATGTCAGTGCCTGTATAGTGCTCCACTACATGAAGTTTCCACAACTTAGTCAATACACTCTTTTTAGATTTATAAATTCTTCCCTCCTTCCTCTTCTCCCCTTCCTTCCCTCCCCTCCCTCCATTATTTCTTTCCTTCCCTCCTCTCTCATAAATAACACTGTGGTGAACATCTGTGAATGAAAATCTTTCCCCACATTCTGATTCCCTTTTCTTCATAAGTCTTTTGTGTTGAATCAAAGTTCTGGACATTCTGAAGTTCTTAATACCCTTCATTAAATAATGTTCCTGGAAAGAATCCACACATTGTAAATGTCTGCCCTCCTCTTCCAGCCTCTGAATACCAAGACCAGATTTGTGGTTGTTATTACTATTCTTATCATAGATTTTATCTTTGGTGCCTTATCACATCAGGGCTTGAGTGAGCATTCAGTTCATCAAACCAGAGCATGTGTAAGGCTTGTACTAAGCACCAGGGGAAGGAAATATGTGCATGATGAGAACTAGAGTTAGACTTAATAGAGCTTTCAAGCTAGAGAATTGTGCGAGGATGTACAGGTGGTTATTGTGAGCGGATGGGTGTATGGATGGCTGGAGAGATGGTTGAGTGGATGGACAGATGGATGTGTGGGTTGTTAAATGGATGGGTTGGGTAGAGGGATGGATGGATGGGTATGAGAGTGGATATGTATATAAACAGGTGGATGGGTGGGGTAGGTGAATAAATGGATGAGCGGATAGATGGACAGATGGATGAGTGAATGGTAGGTGGATGACTGAATATGTGGTTGGTTGGGTGGTGTGGATAGATGGATAGGTAGATGGGGTGTGGGGTGGATGGGCAGACAGGTGGGTAAGTAGCTGGTTGGGTGGGTGGGTGGACGGTTTAGTAGATTAGCGTGTGGGTGGGAATGCGGAAGGTTGGATAGTACGTAGTAAGTGGATTTATGAATAGATGGATGAGTGGAAGGATGGGCGCCTAAGAACTACTTCCCTACCACCAATTTACTCAGCACTGCCATGAACATAATGGACTAGAGAGTTGTCACATTGCCTCATGTCCCCATGGAATGTCCTTGTGTTGTTGGGAGAGCCCCATTCAGGGAAAAACAAAGGATACTTCTCAGACAGGAGAATTCCAGCTCAGGGAGGTCAGTGTCACCTCCTGCTAGGAAGCCTCTTGATTGGCCTTTCAGACTCAAGCATCCGTGATGTAAGGCAACTCGCAATGTGAAGGTGACGGGGAAATTCAGCCAGGGCCCGCGCAGGGCCGTTAGAGCTGTGAAGGGATCTTCGCAGACCCATGTGTTCGGCCTCTAACCACAACACCCAACCTGCAGCTCCGAGCAGCTGCCGAGAAGGGCACTTCTGCGTCGCTTACAGAGTGGGAGCAAGGCGTGGGGATGGAGGGGCCTTAGGAGCAATGCTCTTTGGACTGCAGACCTCTCTCTTCCTGCTTATGTCCTGCCCCTCTCGCTGTCACCCGACCCCCCCCCCCCAATTTTCTGAGCCAGCTGCTGAGCTGCACCTGCCTTGAGAAAAAGAAAAGGCACCCGGCTCTTAAGCAGGGTATGAATATTCATTGGCATGAACCTTTGCAAACTCATTTGGGGAAAAAAATTAGATCAAGAGAAGTAATCAGATTATTAAAAAGAAAGCACAAGGACAGAAGGCAGTGGTAGAGGGAAGAATCACATTTAAAATGCAAGGAGAGATTTTCTTCCTGCAGAGTAGCTCTGACCCCCTGGACCATGCACCAGGAATAGTTAAGCTCTGTCACATTTCTGCTGCATAAAAAAAAAAAAAAAGAAATGTTTTCTGAGGTACCCGTTGAGGGAGAAGGAGGCAGAGGCAATGTGCCCCCATCCACCTTCAAAAATTATAAAATAATGTTTTGCCGTTTTCATCTTATCTTCCTTAGATATCAAGAAAAATTGCGAGCGCTAAAGAGGCTGTGGTGAGTGCTGAGTGACAGGTTAAAGGGCTCCAATAAAGATTAGATGGTCCACTATCTCCTGAGGAAATTGCATAAAAGTGGTTATTCCCTCTTGCTTCTATTAATTTCCTCTTCCTGGCTGCTTGGAAATGCTTCATAACCCGATGCTGGAGACGGGGACGAGAGACGCTTTCCATTATCTCAATCATTGCACTGTTTATGAGACACTTAATCTGTTTCTTTATAAAGTAATAGTACTGTAGGTGATGGATTCAGTGTCACTGGGAGTCTTCGCACAGGGACAGGAGGAGAGGGGCGTTCTCAGGAACATTGTAAGCAGCGGGTAATTTGTTACAGCTTGGAGGCTCTGAGAAGCTGAGGGGGTGGGGGTAGTGGGTGCGTTTCAAGGTGACCTACTGGTTTTTCCAGCTAGAGATGACATGTACCCGTCTCCTGTTGCTTGAAGTGGGGGAGGGACAAGTGTGTGTTGCCAAGCAGATGGAAAATATGTACATGCTTAGGGCTGGTGATTGTCTTATCCCTCTGCTATAGTCAGAGATAGTGGCGGGAGGTATTGGGCACCCAGAAGTGTGGGCTTGGCCAGCTGAGCCTAGGTCGTCATTCTGAACTGCGATCACACACAATGAAGGCAAATAGACCACGTTTTCTTCTTGCTTTCTCTGTCTCTTTCTCTCCCTTCCTCCGCCCCCCCCCCCCCGCTCTTTGGTGCATGTGTGTTTGTGTGTGTGTGTGTGTACTGTGGGCAGATGCACACACACCCCCCACACACATACGTGGAAGCCAGAGACGGGCATCGGGTGTCCTCTTCTACCTTATTCTTTGAGATAGGGTTTCTCACTGATCCTGGAGCGTGGGCCATTTTTCAGTTAACACTGGCTGACCAGTGAGCTGTTGAGCTCTTCCTCTTCTCTTTGTCCTTCTCAGTGCTGACGTTACAGGCGTATGTGGTCACACCTGGCTTTTTATGTGGCTCCTGGGAGCTTGAACCCAGGTCCTCACGCTTGCTTGACTGCAAGCACTCTTACCCATTGTGCCATCTCTCCACCCCGCTCTTTTCCCTGGTGTACGTTTGCGCATGGTGTGTAGACATATGTTTGTGTGTGTATGGGCACATGTATGTATGCAGGTGCACATGCATGTGGAGGCCAGAAGTTAATATCAGATGTCTTCCCCAGTTGCTCTCCATCTTACTGTTTTTTTTTTTTTTTTTTTTTTTTTGAAATAACATGGTTTCTTGATGAACGCAGGGCTCACTGATTCAACCAGACCATTTAGCCAGCAAACCCTAGGAATGGTCTGGTTTCTGCTTCCCCAGTGCTGCGAGTATACAGGCATTCCACCACACCTGGCCCTTATGTGGGTGCTGAGGAATTCAACTCAGGTCCTTAAGTTTATGCAGCAAACATTGAGCCATCTATCCATTCAAACTGACATTTCTTAAAGAAACAGCAATCATGGGACCCCGCTTTTGTCAGAAATTCAGCTTTTGGGGCATTCCAGGTGTCCCACTGACAAAGGTCTTCCAGGAATCCTCAGGGGGATACGTGTGGCTTTGCTCTTCCCATCTCCTTCCTGGAATAGGAATGAAACTTTCTGCTCAGATCCTTCCTGGCTTAGTGAACCTTCAGCTCCTCCCATTCTTCCACCTCTTTCCTTTTTACTTTATGTTTCTTTCCCTTTCTGAATATAGATAATTTTTGTGGACCTTGTCTTCCAGGACTGGATCCCAGATGATGGCTGTCCTGACTGACTGATCCCCTGTACACACATGAGCAGAGTATACAGGTGATGTTGCATCAGAAGCAACATTCCGTTGTCTGCCTCCCCCACCAGGGAAGGAGTCATCCAGTTCTATAACCCCGTGTGCTCACAGCTCTATACCTCCAACATGGTTCCCTGCTTATAGTAGATCTTCAGTAATCATTCATTGAGTGAAAGGCTCATCATGACAGCAAGGTGCTGACCATAATTCTGTATCAAGTGAGGAAACTCGGGCTATAGAGATGGCTCAGCAGTTAACAGCACTTGCTTGCAAAGCCTCATGGCCAAGTTCAGTTTCCCAGTACTCACATTAACCCAGATGCACAAAGTGACACATGCATTTGGAGTTTGTTTGCAGTGGCAGTAGGCCTTGCCCATCCATACTCACCCACTTATTTTCTCTACCTCTTCCTCTCTCTATCTCTCTCTCAAATAAATAAATAAATATTGTTTAAAAAGGTAACTATTGAGTTTTGCATGAACAATGTAAAGAACTGTGTTATCCGCCTCAAAATTACTCTAAAGTGTTGTTATATATTTGGTTAGGTCAACATAATATGTACCTATTAATTTTTGAAATTAGAGACCCTTCAAACAGACATGCAGTCTTCAGGTTACCAGAGTCCTTCAGGGATCTGCTTTGGCAAATTTCAGTGACTTACCTTTTCCTCAAGGCCATTTGTATTTCACTTCTAGCCTACATTTTCTTTATAAAAATTGTCTCGGAAGCTTCAATAATCACCGCTAATTAAAGCCGCTTATTTTCAGGGGGAAGCATACATCCTTATTTATTTTTCTTAGTAAAATATCAACATTATTAATATCTATTTCTTATTAGTGGTGTATGATATGGGATGAGTTTGAAACTAGGCTGACACTTGTCATTTAAGCCATTGACTATATGAGAAAAGATATCTGAGTGTGTGGTTACAAGTTAAAATCTAGAAGCTTAATAAGAAAATTTATAAAGGATGTTTCTTTAAAAATTACAGAAAACCTAAATATTTTATTAAGCTATAACACTTGAAGTGAAAATATTAACATGGGATTCATTCATTTTTAAATTATAGATAAAATATGTCTTATAGAGAAAATAATTTACCTATTATCCTGACAGAAATAGTCTATGCAAAAATTCTTTTTTCATCATTTGGTTCTAAGATTTAAATATCTGCTTTGGAAGCCGGGCATGGTGGCATACGCCTTTAATCCCAGCACTCTTGGGAGGCAGAGGTAGGAAGATCACCATGAGTTCAAGGCTACCCTGAGAATACAGAGTGACTTCCAGGTCAGCCTGGGCTAGAGTGAGACCCTACCTAGAAAGAAAAAAAAAAAAAAAACAGCAGAAAAGTATCTATTTTGTGAGTTCAGATTTATATTCTGAGTGGAAAACTTGACTTTCAGAAGGGAGTGGGAAAGCTAGGATGGAGAAGAGCTAGCATTTTGTGTATACATTAATGACAGCTACATCTCATTTTTGAGCTTATTAAATTCTAGAGGGCTGTGAAGAAGGAGAGTGTAAAATTTTTATAGAGATGAACAAATCAGGGCTATGGGGAGTGACATAACTTGCCCGAGTTTGTCTTAGTAAGAACCAGCAGAGCCAGGAGGTAGAGCCCAGGATGGCACAGCCATGCCCAGAGCTCATTTCTCTGGGGATAATGGAGTTAGACCCCCCCCCCCACCCGACCATGCTCTAAAGTCTTGGTTGTACCCATTTCCCTCCAGTTCCTCTTCTTGTGACCTTGTTGGAATTCAGAGAGTCAGTCACCCAGAAGTGAGTCCTCCCACTCCTCCATCAGAAATCACAGAGAAAGGTATTTTCCAAATCCCCCCGCCACTTGTGGATACCAGGGTGATTGTCTATGCTGTTAACTTATTAAGTACAAAATGAGGAGGCTTTTAAATGGTTGGAAGAAAGTGAAAACACTTTGTTCTTCTAGGACTGGTACATTAGGAAAATTACAGTGTGGCAAGGACTGAATATGAAATGCATGAGTAGTCACCACGTGCCCCTCCCGTTCCAGGAAAGCATCTTGATGCATCTAGACAGCTCAGGCCTGGGGTCTTGGGGGCTTTTCAGTTGCAGAACCCAGCAGGGCAGGAGCACCAGAAACTGACAAGCAAGGGGCCCAATGCTTCTCCAGGAGAGGAGAGAGAATGAGATGTGGAGAGAAGAGGAAAGGGGGGAAGAAGGAAGGAGAAACTCTACCAAGTGGGCTCAGAAAGAGATTAGCCACGTTACAGGCAGTTTTAAGTATGCCATTCTGGGTTTTCTGCTTTGGTGTTTTATTTATTGATTCCTTAATAAAGATTCAAACTCATTCTTTTTCTTTCTATAGAGATTTTTCTTTTGAATGTATTGCAATGGATCAGCAAGTACTCTGTTGGTTTTTTTTAAGTTGGATTACAACAGAAACTGTTATTACCCAATAGTTGTGAAACAGAATTGAGCTCAGTATGTATCTCAGGGGATTCTCTGCAAAGGAGGGAGGGTTTCATGGTTTTAAAAAACATCAAGAGGTCCCACTTTTTTGACATGCTGAGAAATTATGTAATAAAAATTAAATTAATGGGCTAGAGAGATGGCTTAGTGGTTAAGGCACTGGCTTGCAAAGCCAAAGGACCCAGGTTCAATTCTCCAGAACCCACATAAGTCAGATGGTCAAGATGGTGCATGCATCTGGAGTTTTTTTGCAGCAGCTGAAAGCCCTGGTATGCCCAATCTCTCTCTCTCTCTCTCTCTCTCAAGTAAAGAAATAAAAAAAAAATTTAAAAATAAATTAAGAAAAAATAAATTGACTCTTTAGGTCCACATTTTTTAATTTTTTTGTTTATTTTTATTTATTTATTTGAGAGCGACAGACAGAGAGAAAGAGGCAGAGAGAGAGAGAGAGAGAGAGAGAGAATGGGCGCTCCAGGGTCACCAGCCACTGCAAACGAACTCCAGATGCGTGCGCCCCCTTGTGCATCTGGCTAACGTGGGTCCTGGGGAAACGAGCCTCGAACCAGGGTCGTTAGGCTTCACAGGCAAGCGCTTTACCACTAAGCCGTCTCTCCAGCCCAAGGTCCACATTTTTAAAAGAATTGACCACAGGCACCTTTTGTAAACAATACATTTGAAAAAAAAAAAAAAACTCTGAGAACTTGCATCACCAAGGAACACAGTTGGTGGTTACACCATTCCAGAATATTCTATTTCAAAGAGGTTGTCTCCCATCCACAATGGGCTCTCACCCAGGGCATATCCAGCATCACTTGAAACTGTTTCCTCACTTTAAGTGAGCAGTGGAGTGAGAAAACTTCACAGTATAGAAGACCGCTTTTCTTTCTTGTCTTGGCAGAAAAGCGGTGGATGTTTTTCAGATAGCTTATGTGTATATCATCACGATCATTTCTCCCACTGAGTGATCCTTGGTAACTTTTTTAGCCTCTCTATGTCCCAGTTTCCTCATTAGCAGAATCGAGATGATAATAATAGCCACCCCATAGAGCAGTGGATGTGCAACACTTAACAAGACAAGTTAACAGATGGTGGCTACTGCTATTATTAAAGAATATTCTGCACTTTCCAGGAGGGAACAATGTATTTGGGAAGATGAGATTTGTATAAGTAGTTTTAACAGTTATAACAGTGCTTCTTTTCAGGCAATGATCACATTGTATCATGATAGTAGGACCACACTGGATTCAGAGCTGCTTGATGGTAGGCTGTGGCCTCTGAGTCAGGACCTCAGCAAGTACACAGTATGTTTGTTGATTAGTGAAGTGTTTAGGAAACCGAAATAAATTGCCCAGGTAGGCAGTAACTTTTATCCACTCTCAAAGGAGTTCTAGTGAGAGCATTTTTTCATAGGGACAGAGAGAGTTGAAGGCCGAGGTGCTGAGGGAGGGTCTTGGGAAGATGGGATTACCATCTTGAAGGATAATCAAAGAGGTAAACAAACATCTAGATTCTGGGGTGTCTACAGATGAGACATGATGACGTCTGAGTTCTGTAGCCAAGGAACCCAGACAAAATCCTGGCATGAGGCAAAAATTGCAGGACATCACTTTTTTTTTTTTTTTTTTTTTTTTGAGATAGGGTTTCTCTCTAGTTCAGCCTGACCTAGAATTCACTATGTAGTCTCAGGGTGGCCTTGAACTCACAGTGATCCTCCTACCTCTTGCCTCCTGGGTGCTGGGATTAAAGGCATGTGCCACCACGCCCGGCAGGACATGACTCTTGACAGCTTAAGCCTCCAGAGAAGTCAGAAGAGGTGTCCCCAAAAGAGAGCACTTGAGTGGACATCAAGGTGTGTCAGCTGTTTGCAGCCTTTCCCATTGTCAGCATGTGATAGAGGATACCAAGTCTCTGGTGAATTGCCTGCAAAGCTACATTTTTTTTTCTCCCCAACCTTAAAAGCCTATCAAAATGCAATTAAGGGAGAATGATCTTGTTAAATCACTTTAATTTTTCAAGAATCACTCATGAATTCCTTCTCCATCATTCATAACAAATGCTTGCGAACACATCTCAAACCGTCTCTCATGTGTGCTGTAACATGGCATTAAGAATCAGGAGTCTGGTCCCTTGCTAACCAACACTCCTTCCACCTGAGGCTGTATGACAAGATACCTTCAGTAAATGGCTCAGGGAAAGGCCCTGACTGTTAACGTAGTAAAAAAGGGGGGAGGGGCAACCATGTATACATTACACATTCACACTTGTGTCCCAAGTTTTAAGCTACACATTAGATTCACTTCCTTAGTTACATCTTTTGGCCCACTTGAGGGAGAAGAATTATTTTTCAAGTTGTTCAAGTGAGAGAGGCTACTAGTACCTGGGAGGTATATCCACTAGGGATGTCCAGAAGTTACCCTCTTATTGCTGGGACAAGACATCTGACCATACATCGTATATGAGAGGGAAGGGTTTATTTCAACTTACAGTTTGGTGCAGCAGTTTCATCATGGTGGGGAGAAGCATGGCAGAGCAGAGACTGGGCATCACATCTTGTCACATCAGCTGGGAAGCGGCTGCAAATGCGGCCTAACTAGCTATGAGCACCCAGTGGGCTGGACTTGTAATCCTCAAGGTTCACCCGTCCCCAGCGACATACCTTCTGTAGCAAGACTCCACCTGCTAAAGGCTCTACAACCTTCCCAAATTGTCACTAGCTAGGGACCAAGTATTCAAAACACACAAACCTATTGAAACCACCACAGGATGTTTGAAGAGCTAGAAATATCAAGCAAGGCTTCCTCAGTCTGACATCTTTACTCCATGAACCATGCACAACTTGATATGCTGGTGTTTTTTTTTTTTTTGTTTGTTTGTTTGTTTTGTCTTTTTTTTTTTTTTTAGGATAGCAGAATCTTTCATTTCTCAGCTCCATGGAAGGGTCTCCGGTCACCATTCTTCCATTAACTCTCTTATGATCTCTCTCTGTTACAGCCTGTCCTGCCGGGACCTTCAAGGCCAGCCAGGAAGCCGAAGGCTGCGCCCACTGCCCCTCCAACAGCCGCTCCCCTTCGGAGGCATCTCCCATCTGCACGTGCCGGACTGGCTATTATCGAGCTGACTTTGATCCCCCGGAAGTGGCGTGCACTAGTAAGTGTCGAGCAAGGTCTTTGGGCTGGAAAGCTTCCGTTCTTTGACAAGTGCAAGTGGTGTGCCTGGGGCATGAGAGGCATGTCACACTTCCTGGCAGCGCAAAGCATAAACGCTGCCCATGGTGCTGAAGTAAACCTAGCGGGCTCTTGTGCTGGTTACGGGGCCATGCCTCTGCTCAGTAACATGACCGGTCTTGCCTCCTCCTTCCAGATGGGAGTGCCTTCCTTCTACCCCCAACAAGACAGCCTAAACCCATCGAATGTTAAAAAAAATTTTAGCCTTGGCATGTTCTTTGATAGCAACATCAGGATCCACTAGAATACTTCAACCATTCCGTGAATCGCTAATAGTTACTTCCTCCAAGATGCCCCTCTGGTTCCCTGCAGTTGAAAATCTCCTCTCTTCAGAGGGCTTCCTATGTGTCTGCAGCCGGGATTCCCTTGGCATGCTCATAATGTAATTGTTTAGCTGTCCTGTAAATGCCTTATTTCAGCTACCAAATGAAGCTGCTTGTATACCAGGTCTATATATTCATGTCCCTGGGTCCAGTGTGCTGCCAACACCCAAGCTTCTGCCAAATGACAAGTTCAGAAGCCTGATGACAGTGTGCATCGTGGTGGCATAAATTCTAGGTACTGGGGTTAATGTGTCATCTCCACTGACTGCCAGGGGGAGGGGCTGATTTCCTCCTAATCTCCCCATCATTATGTGAAGCAGGAAGCACTGCTCTCCCTAAGCAGCACTTTAGAGAACTTTGCCCTTCTCTCCTATGTGTTGAAGCTCTGAAGCAGAGATTACCTCCCTGTTTAGCATTCCCATTGCATTCTGGGACAAGCATTTACCCCAAGCTAGCCTCTAAATGTGGTAGAACTTTCTTCTGCATTGGATGCCGTGGTACATCTCACTTTCTTTATACCTCCTTGGACCAGTTCCTACTCCAGTGAATCCCAGCGAAGAAGGCTATAAGAGGGATATTTCACACCGACTTGCATTTTGATGGACAGGAAAAAAAAATGACTGGACTCAGAGTGGAAGAATTTCTCAATTCTGGCCTTGCGGCATATGTAACCTTTGCCTGGTACAGGGTTGAATTAAAAGCATCTTCTAGATCAAGGTCCTGCAGTCAATCGATGCTTATAGATCTGAGCTGAGGCAAAGCTCATCCTCATGTAAACTGATTTTCCCCAGCCCCACTCTCTGGTGGGTGGAGATTAACAGAGATGGTGCCTCTTCTGCTGCCTCAAGTCCCTGTCTTTCTGTAGTGGTGTCTCCCCCACTGCTGAGGATCCCCCAGGGGGTCAACTATGAGTCTGAAAAGTTTTGTTTAATGTGAACCTTTAGAAACCATTAAAGATGCAAAATCACTGTTGCCTCAGTGTCTGCTCCGAACACCAGTCTTCTGGTCAGCCAAAGCCCATATTTAAGGCCTCACGCAGATTCGCTCCAGAAAATATCCCCTTTCACCTCTCCTCGGGAATCTCTCCCTCTGCTGACCCTGTCATGCATATGGAAGCCTGGGCCTCCCGGTTTCTCCCTTCAGCAGACACACTCTGTGAGTTCATCTTGGCTTTAATAAGGCCACCAGGAGGAAGGCAGGTGAATGTGCAGAGGCTCAGAATACTGATGTTAGAGCTACCCTTGCTATAGCTCCCCTCTCCCTTACTTCTGAAGGCTTGTCTTACAGCCCTCTGACCTGATTGACTTGAATGTATAGGATCAAGTTTTGAGGGGAAAATGAGAATATCTCAAAACTTTCAGTCAGACCCTGGTAGACCCTCACTTCATCCTACCCATGTCTTGAAACCTTCTTCTCTGTGTGTGTGTGTGTGTGTTCAGGTGAGTGTGTTTGTAGTTGTATGTCTATGCACTTATGTGTGTAGTCCAGAGGACCACATTGAGTGATGTGTGGAGCCCAGAGGACAAACTTAGGTGTCATTACTCAGAAACATTGTGTACATTTTATAAGACAGGGTTTCTCATTGGCTTGGAGCTCACCAGTTAGACCAGACTGTGTGGTCAATGATCCCAGGTACATGTCTGTCTTAGTGCCTCCCCACCGCTGGGATTAGAAGCACACACTACAACACCCAGCTGAATCAATCTTGTTTAAATTAGACTTCACATGCTTTTCCCTCCTGCCAACTCTGGGGTTGGACATACCAACCTCACTCTGTTGGTTCCACTATATCCCCCATCTTACCTAGAAGTGGGAGCAAGCTGGCCTTGCCTGAGCATGCCACTTTCCCTAGCTCTGTGCCTTACTTCTCAGGGCATAGAGCGCAGGCTCAGGCTAGAAATTGCTAAATCAAAACCACACCTGGCTCTGGTGAGCACACCTGAGTGTAGCTCCTGGGTGCATTGTCCAGCTCCTTGCCTTATTCCAGAGAGACAAGTGCTTGCTGAGGGCACCTAAAGGGTAAGACAATGGTGCAACACAACACTAGACAAAACAAGTATAAATAAAGCTATTACTTTATTGAGTCTCATTATATATTTGATTTATTGTGTGCCAGGGAAGTACTGTATGAAAAAGTCAATTTGTTGGCTTTTATATTCTCATTAGGGTTTCCTTTAAAACCGTTCTAATTGGAGGTACCATCTGTTCTCTTAAAAAGGCATCACACATCACCACAGTAAATAATTTTTCACATACAAGGAGCATATCTGGAGCTGTTGAGGAGAGACACAGCCTTACCCTGTGGCCTTCAGGGCCCCAGCTGGCCCAGCAGATTGAACAGGACAAGGTGTGCAGGGGCCCAGCCCAGACTGAGAGAAACTGGCTGGGGCCTGAGGCTAGAAAGGTTGGTTCACTTTACAAATATAAGTCTCCCGTCTGTCCCACAAGGAAATGACTGCAAGCTGGCTAGACACTGGAGGCACCCAGGTGAAGAAGGACAGGGTCAGGGTTAGCACTGTCTTTTGAAAATGTTATGGGGATAGTGAGCCCCTGCAGCGTCCTGGGCCTGTGTGTGTGTGTGTGTGTGTGTGTGTGTGTGTGTGTGTGTGTGTTCAGGGTGGGAATAAGAAGAGGTAAGAACTGAGATCTCTTAATTCTAAAGGGACTTCAGATCTAGCTTGTTGTCATTATCTTTAGATGGGATTAAATCAATAATTTATTCATTCATCTTGAACATTTTATAAAGAACTCTAGATCTTTAAATTGTGCTATCTTACAAGGCTGTGAATCCTACCGTACTTTATGAATTATTATTTTGGTGGTACTCATGGATCACCTCAGGGCCTTTTGCTAAGGAAGTATGCTACCACTGAGCTTCCTTCCCAGGCCCCCTACCCCCATTAAAAAAAAAAAAAAACAACTTTACTCTGAGATAAGGTCTCATTAAGTTGCCCAGACAGGCTTTGAACATGCAGTCCTCTAACCCAGCCTCCCATGCAGCTAGGATTACAGGCCCAGCAAAAATGAACATTTTTAACATTTTAAGGCATACTGCTAATCTCTTAGGAGCAGTGCATGTATAGTCACTGTATTTCTATAGTGTCAGCTATGTTCAGTGTCCTATCTAAACATTTACAGTGGTAGTTTTCTAAATATACTATATATAATCAGCTGGAAGAGCCAGGGATGCCCTTGACTGCTGAGAGTCTCTGGAAACCCTGTGTTTGCAGCCTGGCAGCGGGCTCAGCAAGGGTGTGGGTACCCGAAAGCAGTGTCAAAGAGGCTGGTTCAGACTCTGGGTGACCTCAGAGGACAGTGGCAGAGTGAATTGTGCAGGCTTTCTCCGAGTCTGTGGTCACAGGACTGTTGCTGGTCTGCCAATGTAGGGTGACCCGCTTATCTTCCTCCTACTCCTTTGCCTTCTGCGTCTTCACCCGGTGCCCTCCTCCCTCCTCCCTCTGCCCAGGCCCTGCGGTTCTATATGCGCAGCAAGAGTACCCGGCCTCTCTTGCCCAGCCCTAGCCCAATACTGGCTCTTATGCAATGGAGATTTCATCCTTTCACCCCAAGCCATGACAATAACGAAGGTGCTTGGGGCAGCTACAGATGGGCTACAGGTGACCCCTCAGCACGCCCTGCTATGAAACTCTGACTTGAAACCAGGCTACTTGTAAACTGGGGATATCACCTTCAATGAGGAATTCCTCAGGGCTCACCTACAGTAGGGGGACAGGGATCGAAGGAGACAAAGGGAGGAGAAGGGGAGGTGTGGACTGAGGAGCCAGTTCTGAGCTTTGATCTCGCTGCGCTTCTTCAGCCTCACTGCTTTCTGCTTCCCCTTCGCTGTCTGAGAGACACAAAATGCCGATTTTTCTCTTGCCCTTCCACGCAGAAGACTTCTGAGACAACCCCCCCCCCCACCAAAGTGTGAGGCTTTCTCCTGCATCAGTGAATACCTGTTGTGTATGTTTTCATCCAACTCTGATCTGACACTGTTTACCTGGAAATAGTGTCTAATCCACAAGTTGAAGGCTTAGTCCCAAGGCTACTGCTCACTAGTAGATGCCAGTCACAAGCCCCATGCTGTTTTTTTTTTTCTTTTCTTCCTTTTTGTTCGTGTGTGTGTGTGTGTGTGTGTGTGTGTGTGTGTGTTTGTGTGCGGATCCATGTGTGTACACATGCATGCGTGTATAAGTGCATAGCAAAGCCAGAGGTTGACATCGGGTGTCTTCCTCAATCACCTTACCTAGTTATTGAAACGGGCTCTTTCACTGAACCCAGAGGTGATTGGTTAGGCTGTTCTAGCTAGCCAGCTGGCTCCTGCAATCTACCCTTCTCCACCTTCTGAGCACTGGGATCACAGGGCCAGGCTGTCCCACCTAGCGTTTATGTGTGGCTGGGAATCTGAACTCAGGTTCTCATGGTTGTGTGGCAAGTCCTTTACTGACGGAGCCAACTCACCAGATGCCACAAGCGTTTAGTTGTTTCACTTGTGCTTCTGACTGACCAGAGTCAGAACCAGGGTTCCCATGAGCTCTTCCTTTAAGTTTGATTAATGCACATGAGTGGCTTACAGAACTCAGTGATACAGGGGTTCCCAGCCCATTGTAAGGGATATCACAGAGAGATGCACAGGGCGGGGTACGGCAGAAGGGGTGCTCGGTAGCTGCCATTCTTTGGGAATCTCTACGTGTTGCAGCTATCCACAAGTTCTCTGAAGTGTTTCAGAGATTTAAATTTTTTTTGTTTATTTTTTATTTATTTATTTGAGAGTGACAGAGACAGAGAGAGAAAGAGGCAGATAGACAGAGAATGGACGCGCCAGGGCCTCCAGCCACTGCAAACGAATTCCAGATGTATGCGCCACCTTGTGCATCTGGCTTACGTGGGTCCTGGGGAATCGAGCCTCGAACTGGGATCCTTAGGCTTCACAGGCAAGCGCCTAACTGCTAAGCCATCTCTCCAGCCCTGTTTCAGGGATTTTTATGGCAACTTCCTTACCTAGGAAAGATCATTTATATCAATGAACATTGGTGATCAGTTTAATCTTCAGCCACTCTCTCTTCCCAGGAAGTTGAGAGGTTGGACAGTCCCTTGCCTCCTGTACTAGTTACTTTCTTGTTGCTGACCAGCAGCAACTTAAGGGAAGAAAGGGCTTATTTAGGTTTATTTTGAGAGGAAGTTTTGTGCCAGGGAAGGCATGGCAGGAGGAGCATGGTGCAGAGCGGGTCACAGCACACTGGAGTCAGTACGCCCGGAATAAACAGGAAGTGGGGCCTGGCTAGAAAGCTTCAAGGCTTGCCCAAGGTGACCCACTTCCTCCAGCAAGGCTCAACCTCCTAAAGGTTCCCAAACAGCACAACCTTAACTTGGACCAATTGTCCATGTACTTGAGTCTGTGGGGGCATTTTACAGTCAAACCACATTACCTCTTAATCCTGCCTTGTGACCAGCTTCTTCCTTCCTTCCTTCCTTCCTTCCTTCCTTCCTTCCTTCCTTCCTTCCTTCCTCCCTTCCTCCTCTCCTCCCTCCCTCCTTCCCCTTCCTTTCCTTTCCTTCCTTCCTTCCTTCCTTCTTTCCTTCCTTCCTTCCTTCCTTCCTTCCTTCCTTCCTTCCTCCCTTCTTCCTCTCCTCCCTCCCTCCTTCCTCTCCTCCCTCCCTCCTTCCCCTTCCTTTCCCTTCCTTCCTTCCTTCCTTCCTTCCTTCCTTCCTTCCTTCCTCTCTTTCCTTCCTTCCTTCCTTCCTTCCTTCCTTCCTTCCTTCTTCTTTTTCTTTCTTTCTTTCTTTCTTTCTTTCTTTCTTTCTTTCTTTCTTTCTTTCTCTCTTTTCTTTCTGGTAAGGTGTCACTCTAGCCCAGGCAAACCTGGAATTCACTGTGTAGTCTCTGGCTGGCCCCAAATGGACAGCAGTCCTTCTATGTCCTACCTTGCCCTCCCAAAGTACTGGGATTAAAGGTGTGTGCCACCATGCCCAACTTGATGACCAGTTTCTATCCTGCAGCTACCTGTATTTAGCATGCCAAGTGGCACTGATCACTGTGAAGATTCCAAGGACTGAAAGAGTTGTATGCTGGGAAAAGGGTAGAGAGCAAATACCAACTCTGTTCATCATGTGGCAGTCTCCTGCTGGGACACCCCTGGGGCACTGCCCAGAGGCCCTGAGATCTTGTGAGTTCTGGAACCATTAAATGACCCAAGTTGCGAGGGGGCTGGAGGAAAACATTTAGCAAACGTTTAGAAACTGCATATGGTGGCGAGATGGGCTGACACTTCAGAGTCAAACATTGAATCTCGACTCTCTCATACCTTCTTGACGGCCTTCACCTTGTTCCCTCACATTCTCACATTCCGTCGCTTCCTTCTCACCATCTCATAGTGGTGTCTGGCTTTCTGAGTTGGTACGAGGATTAAGCAAAATCACATAGCATCTTTGGCACAGTGCCTGGTTTGTAGTAAATTCTCAATCGGTGTTAGAACTTGCTTTGGTTATAGCTCTGGAAAGTGTGAAGAACTGTCGAAGCTTCCAACAAAAGTGGGTGCTGAAGCTGAAAAGAGAAGTGGCATGGTTTTGTTGCGGGGGGCGGGGGTGGGGGTGGGGGTGGGGTGAGCCCAAGTTGCACTCCAACTTGGAACATCACAGTGGCCACAAACCACAGGGTTACCTTGGCCTGAAGGTCCTGATGAAAATGGATGAGAAGGTGACTCAGAAGAGTGGAGAGGTGCAGGCAGAGCATCTGAGAGCCTACTGAGTTCTGCGTGCTGGAAAGACAGCAGAGGAAAAGCAGTCAGGTGGGCTAGGAACAATTGGCAACAAGATAAGGCTTTCAGTTTTTTATTCATTTTATTTTAAAATAATATTTTATTTATTTGCAAGGAGAGAGAGAGAGAGAGAATGGGTATGCTAGTGTCTCTTGCCACTGTAAAGAAACTTCAGACGCATGTGCCTCCTTGTGCATCTGGCATTACGTGGGTGCTGGGGAACCAAACCAGGCTGTCGGGCTTTGCAAGAGAAGTGCCTTTAACTGATGAACAATCTCTCCAGTCCTCTTTTTATTTATTTATTTATTTGGTTTTGATAAAGGATCTAATGTAACCCAGGCTGGCCTTCAACTTACTATGTATCTGAGGATGACCTTGAACCTCTGATCCTCCTGCTTCCATCTTCCAAGTGCTAGAATCGCAGCTGTTCACCACCACCATACCCAGCTTGGCCTTCTACTGTGAGGGAGCTGGAGGAGTAGGGGAGGCTGTCTCTCTCCTCCCAGTAACACAGACTTGGCTTCTGTCCACAGCAGGGTCAGGAGGTAAGGGGAGTATGACGGGGTGAGTCAGAGGGGGCATGTAGGAAGGACGGAGGAACCGCAAGGCAGAGGGAAACCAGGCACCGCAATGCGTGGCGTCAGTGTTAAATAATTTCTAGTTTACTGGGGGACGAAATGGAAGGGAGAAATTTATGAAGCAAGCAAAAATAGATAATTATGCCTTATAAAATTGCTGTCTGTGAAAAACTATGCAGAAAGACTGGTGTGAAAATAATTACCTTGTTACATTTCTGACCGCAAAAAAAAAAAAAAAAATACCCTTTTTTCTGTCAGCCACATGGGAGAAATTTTGATGGATCACAGAGGCAAGCTAGAGCTTGTCTTGTTTCTCTTATTTCCTCTTCAAATGCACTTCTTCAAAGTTGTTCCTCAGCAACTTTGGCTCTAAAAATGGAATGAATACGGGGCTCCAAGATGACTGCGTCCCTTGAGGCCCTCCCAGGACAAAACGCAATTCGGCCAACCTTCTAGGTTCTCCTGGAGGCCTTCCCTGACCTGGGCCCTGATTCGCACACTGACGTAGGGAAATGGAATGGGAAGAGCAGAGGCTGAATTTGCTCCTGATGCTCCAGTGGGTTTGCGACCTTTCAGAACCTGTGCCTCCTCAATGGTAAAACTGGACTGTGATGGATCTCAAGTTAGACGGCCAGCCAGATGACTTAAATGACAGAATGTCTGAAAAGTGCTAGGATGAAAAGCTAGGTCTGGCTGAGGTCAGTGACATGATTTCAATGGGAACTAACACTTCGGGAGCTCGTAGAACAGTATTGTAGATGACTTGATATTGTTCCTGCACTTAAAGGGTTAAATCCTTTTTTACTCTCTTATCTCTTCTCCTCTAAATTAATGTTCTATCTTTTTAAATGATATTTGTTTATATGTAAAGAGAGGATAAAGGGAGAGAATGGATGTGCCAAGGCCTATAGCCACTGCAAATGAACTCCAGATGTGTACACCCTTTGTGATCTAGCTTTACTTGGGTACTACAGAATTGAACTTGGGTCATTAGACTTTACAGGCAAGTGCCTTAACCACTGAGAAATCTCTCCAGCACTCTGTTTTATCTGTTCAAAGTCTGGCAGCTGTTCTCATTTTTATCCCCAGCCCTACAAGGTAGTATGGTGGTTCCTCATTCCTGGACATTCGTTGTGTCTGGGCCCTGGTCTTTCCAGACAAACTGCTTGCGAGGGAAAGAGGACACCCAGATTCTGGTGATAAACAGGGGCATCGGGAGATCCTCTGTAGCTGTTCTTTGCAGCTGGTCTGATGACCACCAGGATACTGTGAGGTCTGTAAGTGTTCCCTCCCTGGTGTTAGGATCAGACCCTGCTAGTTTAAGTGTGACATCCAGTCTAGCTGTGAAGGTGGTTGCCTGTGAAGTCTAAGGACCCATGTTCAGTTCCCCATTACCCATGTAAGCCAGATGCATAAAGTGGAGCATATATCTGTAATTTGTTTGCAATGGCTAGAGGCTCTGGCCTGCCCATTCTCTCTCCTTCTCTTTCTCTCCCTCCAACCCCCCTGTCTTCCTCTATCTTTCTCTGTGTTCTCTCATATAAATAAAAACAAAATATTTTTTAAAGTGACAGCCAGTGGCTGGAGAAATGGCTTAGTGGTTAAGACACTTGCCTGAGAAGCCTAAGGACCCAGGTTCTATTCTCTAGGTCCCACGTAAAGCAGATGCATGGTGGCACATGTGTCTAGAGTTCATTTGCAGTGGCTGGAGGCCCTTGCGTGCCCATTTTCTCTCTTTCTTCCCTCTCTCTCTCCTCCCTCCATCTCTCTCTGTCTCTAATAAATAAATAGATAAATAAAAATCTTTTTAAAAAGTGACATCTAGTGATAGTTTCCTTTGGACTGGTGCAATGTGTGTGTGTGTGTGTGTGTGTGTGTGTATTTATTTATTGTTTGTGCATGCTTGTATGTGTGTAGGCAGGCATGTGTGGACAACCTCAGGTGTGGGTCCTCACATTCATCTCATTTTAGACAGGCTCCTTCTATTGTTTGCTGCTGTGTACTACTGGCTAGGTGACCCACAAACTTCCCAGGATTCTCCTGTCTCCACCGTCCATCTCGCTATAGTAGTGCTTGGATTCCAGATGCTTACATCACATCTGGCTTTATGTGGAGTCTGGAGATCTGAACTCAGGACTTCATCCATATATACAGCAAGTGATTTCTCAGCTGAGCCGTCTCCCCAGCCCAACTGGTGGCTCTTTCATGCAGTCACTGAACAAGCAGCCTCGGTGTCCCTTGGAAACCTAGCAGACATGCACGTTCTTATCCCCTCCAGGCCCTGCCAGATGAGAACTCTGGGGTGGAACCCAGAGAGTTATTTTAACCAGCCAAAGTGATTCAGGAGGATACAAAAGTTGGAAACATCACTTTAGAATAGGACATGTTTCTCTGTCCTCTGACTTAGGATTCCTGGGGAGAAAGACCATTGAGAGAATTTCCACAGGGCCTGTCCCTCCTCATCAGCAGCCCCCATGATAACTGAGCAGACTGGGAGGGGCTCTGCATGTGTGCGCGGGAGAGAGAGAAGCGGTTGGAGGCAAGTGTGCCTGTGTGTGTGTGTGTGTGTGTGTGTATGAGCGTGTGAGTGTGTCTGTGTGTGCACGCCTGCGTGTGCCTGTGCATACACATAAGCGTGCCTGTGTGAGAGTGAATGTGTGAGTGTACATGTGTGAGCATGCCTCTGCGTGTGCATGCATGAGAGTGCGCTTGTGTGTAAGAGCGTGCCACGTGAGCGTGCTGTGTGAATGTATCTGGGCGTATGATTGGTGGAGACCCAGGACATACAGGATTCATCTGGGGCTGGAATTTGTGATTGGGGAGATAAAACAGTGGGTATTTGGGAATACAGCCTAGCTGGAGTGTGCTCAGGATGAGCTGAGAGGGAAACTGAGGCAGGTGCAGCATGATTGGTAGACACTGTTCACCTGAGGTGAGACGGTGGGGGGGGGGTGAGGGCTAAGCGATGTGCCTCACCACTTACGTAGGCTTCTGTCCTACGGAGGCCGTCGTCGCAGGAAGAAGCTGCAGGCTGGCAGCGTAGGAAAGCCCCTGTGGAGAGAAACACTCCACCTGGGACAGGAATCCATGGGAGCTTCCTGCCTACCCATGTGCTATCCTTTTGGGATGATTTCAAGTCCTTTTCAAAAGTCAGATTTTTTTATTAAGTGTTTGTCTGTCTTAAGCTATGGCTTGCAGCATGTGCAAAGAAAGCTGCTCTCCTCAAGGCTAGCTTTATGCTTTTTCTGACCCAGGTTTCAGGAAAAGCTGCACTGTGTGTCATTCTATTGCAAGAGAGTGGCTTGGTCTTACGCTGAGGTGTAGATCCATGTTGTACGTTTAAAAAGAAATTGCCCTGCAGAGGTGTCTCAGTGATGAAGAGCGCTTTCATACAAGCATGAGGGACTAAGTGGGGGGGGGGGCTTAAGTCCACTGAGTTTGATTCCGCAGAAGCTACGTAAAATAGCTGGATGTGGGGAGCAGAAATCAGACAATCTCCGGGGCTCTTTAAAAAGGCAAGTTCTGCAATCAGGGAAGATACTCCATCTCAAGGAAACAGGTGAATGGTGGAGAGGGAGCAGTGTGCTGTATCTGTGCATACGCATGCACACACACACATGTGCATACACTACACACACACCACATCACACATGCTACACACACACGCACACATGCATATGCCACACACTACACACACTATATCACACCTGCTGCACACATACATGTGAATACGCCCCACACTATACACACCACATCACACCTGCTACACACACATGCATACGCCACACACTACACACACACTACATCACTCCTGCTACACACACACGTGCATACACCACACACTACATCACACCTGCTACACACACACACAGTCATTTGTGTATTTGAATGGGGGCAGCCTGTATTGTTCATGAGATGAAGTTCAGGTAAGCAGGGTCATAGATCAACAAGAGTCAGGAGCAGGTGCTTCACTGAGCCCAGGTCAGGAATCCCACCCAGTGCTGGCCAGGTAGAAAGAAGGTTTGTGCCCCTGGATACAGAGTGGAGGGAGAGTGGCTGCAAGCTACCAGCTATTTATAACTGTCACTGCTGTTTCCAGAAGGGTCAACCCTGCCTGTGTAAATGTGCTTTTACACTTCTGTAGTCTACAATTTCTTTTCACAGTCGTTTGACCCCTGTGTGTCTAACCCTTGTGAGCTATCCTATAGCTAAAACTTTTAAGCTAATAGGTGATTTTCTGTCTCTGTGTTTTATCCTGAGACCATGTGCAGTCACAGACTGTTAACATTTGAAGCACCTTAAAGGTTCTGCCCCGCCCCAACTCCCCGCACCACGTTGGCTTTCTCTCTCCAGCCATACCAAGAGATCACCCCATGTGTACTTTTCTGAATATGTGTTGACAGACAGCTCGTGCGTGGTGCAGGATGGTTCCATCTCTCTGCTTTCTCCCACCTCCCATCATTGCAGGCAGGCCCTGACACAATTTGTGTTGAGCATTCCTTCTACTCCTTGCCATTCAATTGTCCATTGGCTGGCCACTGGGGACCAGTGTTCCACAGGTCAGAGGTTTCCATGCTGTAAGGTCAACTTCCTCATCTTTCCTTAACCATTTCCATTAGGCTAAATATCTATTTCGTGTCTGTGCGTCTGTGTGCAGTATACATGCATGTATGTGTGCTTTTATGTTTGTGGAAACGTGTGTGCCTCATGTGTGCATTTGAAAGCCGGGGGTCAGCAGTCGATGTCTTCCTTGATTACTCTCCACTTACCCTCTTACACAGATTCTCTGGCCAAACCTAGAATTCACTAATTTGCGTAGATTAGCCAGAAGATGAGCCCCAGGAATTTGCTGTTTCCACCTCCCCAGCACTGGGAATATGGATGTGCATCAGGGTACCTGACATTTTACATGGGCTCTGGAGATGCACGCTCCAGTCCCCATTTTTGCATGGAAAATACTTTACACACTGGGCCCCCTCCTCAGTTCTACATCTATCATTCCAATCCGACCTCCGAAACATGGTATTTCTCGAACTCCCCCATACCACTATCACTCTTCTGGGTAACATTTTCTGAATTTCTTATATTGATCTTTAACTCTCAAAATAGAGCACTCAGGATGAATTTTAGACCCTCACTCCAGGCAGAGTTCAGTGGGAAAGTGATAGATTTTTCTCCTGTGACCAGGTACATTAGCTTGTTTATTCTGATTACAGCCCCAGACACTACGGGTTCTTATCAGAACTGCTGGCCACTAAACAGCAAATGTTTCCATTTGTTCTATCAGGAAACGCTGCTCATCTGGGACTCTCCTGTTGTGCACTTATGAACATGATCTCAGACATGTTGTCCTGTGGATTTTAGGTCTGAGGTTTTATCACAAATACATCATCTTAAATGCTGACTTTTTAATATCAAGTGAATAATATTAATAAAATTGTTAAGAGAGTAAGATCAGGACATTGTGTTCTGTAAAACTGTTAAGAGTGTGGGGTTTGGACATTGCTATCGAGTTCAAGTCCCACTCTTCCACTTGACAGAGGTGTGGGGCAAGTGACAATAGTTGTCTATGACTCAGTTCCCATAAAATGGGATACTATTGGTATCCATCACACGGCATTGTGGGGATTAAGTATACTGTATCCATTACTTTTTTTATTGCTATGACAGAACATCTGACAAAAGTAACTTAAAGAAGGAGGGACCTATTTGGCTCACACTTTGGAAGCACAGTCCATCATGGTGGAAAACGCATGGTGGCAGGAACACGAGGCTTCCAGTCACATTGTGCTTAGGGAAGCACAGAGAGATATAAATGCCAGTGTTCAGCTTGCATCCATCCTTTTATTTATTTATTTGTTCAAGGTAGGGTCTCAGTCTAGCCCAGGCTGACCTGGATTTCACTACGTAGTCTCAGATTGACTTCGAACTCAGAGATCCTCCTCCCTCTACCTCCTGAATGCTGAGATTAAAGGCGTGTGCCACCACATATGGCTTTCCATCCTCTTTTTTATTCAGTCTGAAATCCCAGCCCATGGGCTAGACCTGCCAAAATTCGAGTGGGTCTTCTCACCTCAACTAACCTAACCTAGAAACTCCCTCAAAGGCATATCAAGAGATTTGCTTCCTAGGTGATTCCAGATCCTGTCAAGCTGGCAATCAATATTAACAAACACAAATGCGATGGTGCTGTTTAAACAGCCTGACATAGAAAGCATTTAATAAAAATGAAGCTGTATTTTATTACTACTATCAGATTTGCCTACTCTATTTTTATGCTTTTTCTCAAGACCCCTAAGATCCAAGCAATAGTACTGTCATTTAGTTAACATTATTTCCTTTGGTACACAAGTATTTGTGTACTTTTTTTCTAGTTACTCTTGTAGAACTCTAGATTTACCCTCCATATGCTTCCACCAAAGGACAGTTGTTTTAGTTACCTTCTGGATGCCAGCACAAAGCTAGAGACCAGAAGTGGCAAGGGTTTATTTTGGCTTAAAGACTCCAAGGGAAGCTCATAATGGCAGGGGAAAGGATGGCATGAGCAGAGGCTGAACATCACCTCCTGCCATAGCAAGTGGAAACAGCTGCAGGGAAGTGATCCGAACAATGGCAAGGGGTACTGGCTATAACCCCCCTGAACCCACCCCCAACAACACACCTCCTCCAGCAAGCCTCCAATCCCCAAATTGCTACCAGCCAGGGACCTAGCCTTCAGAACACATGAGCTTATGGGGGACAGCTGACTCAAATGACCACACCAGTGCTCTTTTAGGAAGAGAAACAATGTTTCCTGGTCTGATTCACTCAGAGAAATGTGCTGGTCCTTGTGAGTCTTTCTTTGAGATTAAAAAAACACCAATCGAATTGGGTAGTTACAGACAGAACTAGGAGGGGATTGGAGTAAAATTATCCACTTAATCTATTCTCTTCCCTACTTAAAAAATCAGAATAATGGTGTAACATTAGGATCCTTTCTTGACATAAATACTCCTCTGAAGTCTCAGGCAGTGGCCCTGAGGTCCCAGCATCCTGCTTGGTTTTAGGAGAGACTTACTGGGGATGAATGCTAGAAATCAATGGCAGCTACAGCTGAAGGTTCTTTCCTGCTTCACTTCCCATCACCCCAGAGGAAAACAGTCAGGAGTGGGCAGCTCTGCATCTTCTATCCTCCACCAGACTCAGCTGGTCTAGAGAGGAGGAGGCCTTGCTCTGCATTCTCGATATACTGTGCTGGTTGTCGGCATTTGGTCACAGGGGTCTTACCTGCCCATGGAAGAAGAAGCTCTTGATGTGCTGATATGATGTTCTTTTTTGTGGTGTGGTGGTGGTGGTGGTGGTGGTGTGTGTGTGTGTGTATGGTGTGGTGTGTGTATGTGGTGTGGAATGGGTCCCCATACGCTCACCTAATGGAGCATAATGTCAGGTCTCTGGCTCCATTGCTGTTATCCCTGGTCTTGTTTTTGAGCCTGAGTCTCTGCTGATTCCAGAGTTTCTGGGGCTCCAACGATTCCCAGGTCACTGCTTCCTGGTGGGAAGGCACATGTGACCATACCCATAAGCTTACTTGAGATTGAAGATTCTAACATTTCAACTCAGTTGGCCTCAGACCCCTAGGCTCCCACTGCATAAGAAGCACTTTGACCACTGAGCAGTCTCTCTAGCTCTAATCTGATTTTTTAATTTAAATTTTTATAATTTTATTTATTTATTTGCTAGAGAAAATGAGACCTGGGGGCAGGGGAGGGAATGGGTATGCCAAGGCCTTCAGCCATGCAAACAACCTCCAGATGTGTGCGCCCCCTTGTGAGCAAGTGCAGTATTGCCTGCTATATCACTGTGTGTCTGGCTTATGTGGGACCTGGAGATTCAAACATAAGTTATTAGGCTTCACAAGCAAGCACCTTAACCACCAGCCATCTCTCCAGCCCTAGTCTGTTGTTTCTAAAACCTACTCTGTGACAACACAATCTGGCACAGTCTCTTGGTAAGAGCTATACTGTTGGGATAACATAGACCAGGGTTAACTCCTGGCTTCTCCTTTGCTTAGTGGTTTTTGGATAGATTCTTGTACCCTCCATATTGTTTATTATCCTATCCATTGTCAAATACCTAACTTGTTGCCGAACACATGCCAATTGACAATCTTGTTTGTTAAGGATAACAACTTAGTGGTGAGCCTTGGATCTCTATACCATTCAACACAAAATAAGAAAATAAATGTGTAGAAGGAACTTATCAGTTGTATCAAATGCTTCTGGAAAGTCATCCTAGGTTGGTTCAACTCTGACATCATAGCTTCACTTCTGATGCCATAGCTCCTCTGTGTCTCTGGTCATTACAAATATATGTGCAGACTATGTGTACTGTGTCAATCCCCAAGTCCTCACAGGTGACTCTGGGTGGCCTGCCAGCCCCCAGTGAACAGTGATGCAAAGCCACCTGCATCTCACATGCAATGTACCATGTGGCATCAGCTAGTTGGATCAGGAACATGAACACATACCCCTGACAGTGACAGTGTCAAGTGTTTGTATTTCAGGTACTGTGCTAATCCCTTCACATTGGATTTTTTTTTTTTTTTGAGGCAAGTCAAACAGACTGGCCTTTTTTAAGAGAGAGAAAGAGAGAGAATTGGTATGCCAGGGCCTCCAGCCACTGCAATGAAACTCCAGACATGTGCGCCCCTTATGAGCATGTGTGAGCTTGTACACTTGCATGACTTTCTGCATCTGGTTTATGTGGGACCTGGAGAGTTGAACATGAGTCCTTAGGCTTTTCAGGCAAGCATCTTAAGCGCTAAGCAATCTCTGCAGCCCAGATTTTTTTTTTTAATTTAAACTCATAGAACATAAGGCAGGTATTTTCTGTTACTCCAATGTGTAGATTAGGGAACTGAGGCTCTGGAGGGCTAAGCAATATACTCAAGCCCACACATGAGTAAGTGACAGGGCCTGTATTTCCTCCAAGGTCTGGTCAGGTTGGGGACTCCAGCTCTTTACCTTTGGTGACAGTCAGCTTGCTTCTGGAAGGAGGGCCGCTGTCTCTGAGGTGACCCAGCACCAAGCCAATGGCACCCCAGGAGAAAACATGAATGGTTGCATTTCATTGGCTGGGATTGGTCAGGTGCTCTCTCCACAAGGTGGCTGGGAAATCCATCTTACCTGACACTGAGGAGAGAGGAGACACAGACTGGGAGGCACTGTTTTCTCTGCTGAGCTTTGTTGTCCCGTGTGGGTGGACACAGGCCAACTCCAGTTTCTCATTTCTTTAAACAGGAATTCCTGATACACAAATGCTCACACATACTTGGGGCCCATGTGCTTGCCTAGAAACAGAATTGCTGAGTTGTTGGGTACAAGCACTCTAAAAACAGGGTGACGTCACCGAAGTGCTTTCCCAAAGGACGCGACCGATGTGCATCCCTGAAGCGTTATGCATTTCACTTTCCCATGTGGCCCAACTGGTTGTTATCGTGGCGTTTAATCTGTGCCAAATTAACTGACCTCCTAGTCATTCTGATTAGTATTTCCCTGATTATACGTGAGTGTGTATTGTTTAATATGTTTGTTGACCAATTTGTTTTGTCTTCAGGGAGTTGCATGTGTTTAACCCTTGCCTTTTCTATTTTAAGCTGACTTCCAGGAGCCCATTAATTACGTGTGGCATCCTGCCCTCTAGTCTTCCACTGATCTATAAGTCTGTTTATGGGTGCCTTTCTTCTGTCATATCCATTTTAATTTTTTGAACTCAAACCTGACCATCTATTTCTTTCTGGCTTTGAAGATTTGTGTCCTGACCTTTTGCATTCCCTTCCAATCTAGGGTATAAAAGTACTCATGTTTATTTTTCTTTCCCTTTATGTTTTTGTTTAACTCCTTGTTCTATCTGGAACATAGGCTGTCATATCGATATTTGTATTTATCTGTGACAACTTGTATGCCATTGGCTCTACCTGAAGTCTTCATATTTTAGTGAGATGCTTCCTTTTTTATAGGCTAGAGGTCTGTACATCAGTATCTTTATCTTGCTCACTGCTTGTCTGAAGTGTTCTGGTACCACATTTATAAATGTGGTAGCTTTGTCTCAATGACTGGTAGACCAATTAGATAGTATTCATTCTCAAATATGTCATGCCCCTTATTAAACTTTGTTTCTTTTGAAGATGAGTCTTGGAGCAAGTTGAACACATTTCATTAAACAATCCTGTTTAATGGGTATTGTGGTGGTTTGATTCAGGTGTCCCCCATAAACTTAGGTGTTCTGAATTCTAGGTTCCCAGCTGATGGCGATTTGGGAATTAATGTCTCCTGGAGGGAGTGTATTGTTGGGGGTGGGCTTATGGGTGTTATAGCCAGTTTCCCCATGCCAGTGTTTGGCACACTCTCCTGTTGCTATTGTTCACCTTATATTAGCCAGGGTTATGTTATGGTCATGTTAGCCACCTTATGTTAGCCAGGTCCACCCTCTGCTCATGCCATCATTTTCTCTTTCCATCATGGGCCTGCCCCTCAGGCCTGTAAGCCAAAATAAACCTCTTTTTTTCCCCACAAGCTGCTCTTGGTTGGGTGATTTCTACCAGCATTGCGAACCTGACTGAAACAGTAATGTTGGTACCTAGAGTGGGGTCATTTGCTGTTAGACACCTGACTGTGTGGTTTTGGCCTTTTGGAGCAGATTTTCAAGAAGAATGTGGAAGGATTTGAAACCTTGGCCTAAGAGATGCCTTACAGTGCTGTAAGTACAGCTTGATGGACTATTCTGATCAGAGTTGAAAGACCTGAATGCAGTAAGAACTAAGGACTGTGAGGTTTGGCTTATGAGGGTGAAGAAGAGCTTTGCTTGGACTGGGCTAGAAGCAGTTTGTGTGAGAGACTTGCTGTCATTCTGTGTCTTGAGAAGTTGTGCAGGGTTGCTTTGCATAGAAACAGACTTGTGTGAGCAGAGACATATGGTACAGAAAAAAATGAAATCTTTGGGTGAACTGCTGCCCATTCAGCTGCAATTGAGAGATTACAGCCTTTGAGATTGGGCCAGCTGACCTGTGCTAGGGCAACAGGAAGAATGTAGACTCTTTGGAAGGGGCCTGAGTGATCAAGGAGTGTCTTGTTCTTCAATGTCTGCTTTATTTCCCACTGGATTACCAAATTGGCACCCTACCTGGTATTGTGGAGTATAAGAAATGCAAGAAAGAGAGGATCATTGAATTTGCAACATAGTCCTGTGTTTTGGAAATGGCCATGGGCAGTGTGAAGCAGGTTTGCTGGATGCTTGCATGGAAACCCAATGGAGCTGAGAGGATGGACCATGTGTTGCAGTGGAGACCCAGTGGAGATGCCGGGGCCACAAGATGGCTGCTAAGGAAAGTTGCCAGGCCTGGATGAAGTTTTCCAGGACTGTAAGTAGCCTAGCTGGAGAGGCAGAATTGGAACTCCAAATACTTGCTTCTGGTTAGAATTATAGGACTTGGAGATGTGTCACTGACTAGAGTTGTTGGACTTGGAGCTGCAGTTTGGTGTTTGCCCTATTTAAATCTTGTGTTGATTGAATATTTCTTTGCCTTGCCCAATGCCATCTTTTGCAGGGGCAGAATGTGGTGGTTTGATTCAGGTGACCCTCATAAACTTAGGTATTCGAATACTAGTCTCCCCTGCTATTAGCAGTTGGAAATTAAAGCCTCCTGGGGGCGGTGTATTATTGGGGGCAGGCTTCTGGGTGTTATAGCCGGTTTCCCCATGTCAGTGTTTGGCACACTCTCCTGTTGCTGTTGTCTACCTGATGTTGGCCAGGGGGTGATGTCCATCCTCTGCTCATGCCATCATTTTCTCTTTCCATCATGGGTCTGCCCCTCAGGTCTGTAAGCCAAAATAAACCTCTTTTTTCCCCACAAGCTGCTCTTGGTTGGGCGATTTCTACCAGCATTGCAAACCTGACTGACATGACTGCCATCATGGAGCTTCCTCTCGAGTCTTCCAGCCAACATGAACCTCTTTTTCCCCACAAACTGCTCTTGGTTGGGCAATTTCTACCAGCATTGCAAACCTGACTGACATGACTGCCATCATGGAGCTTCCTCTCGAGTCTTCCAGCCAACATGAACCTCTTTTTCCCCACAAACTGCTCTTGGTTGGGTGATTTCTACCAGCAATGTAAACCTGGCGGCAACACTGGGGGTTGGGATGGCATCGGGTATGTGCATTGCCTTGGAGGTGACTGTCTTCTTTATGATGCTGAGGCTTTTTATCTGGGGACATGGAATTCAGGTTTTCTTTTATGCCCTTCAGTTAGGTTTTGCAGTTGTCTTCACATAGTTATTACAAATGCCTTGTGGGATTTGATCCTAGGTTCATTATGTGTTTTGTTGCTATTGTGAATCCTTTTTTTTTTTTTCTCATCATCTTTTCAAACAGGCTATGATGACTTGGTAATAGTGGGAGTAGCAAGCCTGTCACCACTGCAGGGATCCGACCAAGGCTGGCCACCCATGTGGGATGTGGAGGGTATTTGCTACTGAGCGTACACTGACCTCCACAGTTTCTTTCCACTATAAGAACAAAGGTGTCTATGCAGTGTCGGCATCTGAACTTGATCTTGACTGACCTATGACTCCCTGAGAAGACTATCTACCTTTTTCAGTTCCTTTTTTTGTTCCCTGACTTTGAATTCTCTGGAATCTTTGGGTGTTTCCTGTGTACCAGGATATAGGCAGCATGTATTTTTTTTTATAACTGTACATAACAGTGCGTGGAAGATACTTCTGCATGTTCACAGGGAAAATAGCATGCTTTTCCCATGAATATTTAGCCCATAGTCCCTTTACAGCTGTTACCTGTTCCATATTAGCTAAGATGATGAAGAATTATGACAGCTAGAAAATCTTCTGTTGTACAGGGATAATGCTCTTGGTCATTTCTGATGCGCTTTGAAGATGTGGGATTCCTCAGTAGTAAAACCTTCTCTAAGGATGGTGGGAAGTCTCCTCCTGCTAAAACAATAGCCCGGAGGCCTCTTCCCAACTACCACCAAACCCTTCCCCCTAGACGCAGCAAGGACTTGCCCAATCTGGCCTAGCTTGCTATTATCTTTTAAAAATATTTTATTTTTATTTATTTGAGAGAGAGAGAGAGAGGGAGGGAGAGAGAGAGAGAGAGAGAGAGAGAGAGAGAGAGAGAGAAAGGCAGAAATTGGGGGGGGGAAGAGAATGGGTGTGTCAGGGCCTGTAGCCACTGCAAACAAACTCCAGATGCATGTACCACCTGTTTATCTGGTTTATGTGGGTCCTGGGAAATCTAGCCTGGGTTCTTTGGCTTTGCAGGCAGGCACCTTAACCACTAAGCCATCTCTTCATCCCGCTATGATCTTTTGAAAGCTCTTTTGGAATATCCATCCCATCCCCTCATAGTTGGCTGTGCACTCTGTGTGATTCCCCAGAAGTGGTTCCGGTGGAGCCAAGATGCATCACCTTCCGGTCTTTCACCATTTGTGATCTTTGTCCTTGACATGCCTTGGCCTAGTGGCTGGTGAGGAGGTCTTGAGATACAGAGCATCATCCTTGTTACGGTTTCCTGCCTGATCCCAGTCTCCATGCTTGCACATGCACTGAGCTCTGCACGGCATCCCCTTTGTGTGAGTAGTTCTAGGTGGTTCGGATCCTAAGTGCACCAGTTAGAAATGGCAGGGCAGGAGCTGTCAAGAGGGCTCAGCCAGTGAAATGCTTGCTTTCCAGGCAGTCGTGAAGACCTGAGTTCAGATCCCCAGAACCCACATGTTGCAGTTATCTTCTCATTACTGGCACAAAGCACCTGACCAAAAGCAGCTGCTAGAGGAAAGAGCTTTATTTTGGCTCACAGACTTGGGGGGACGCTCCGTGATGGCAGGGTAACATCACCTCCTGGCCAACACAATGTGGGCAGCAGCAACAAGAGAGTGTGCTGAACACTAGCAAAGGGATGCTGCCTATAACACCTGTCCCCAACCACGCACTGCCTCCAGCAAGGCTCTAATTCACAAGTTGCCACCAGTTGGTGACCTAGCATCCAGAACACATAAATTTACGGGGGACATCTAATTCAAACCACAATACCACGTAAATGCTAGCAATGTCTGAGCTCAAGTGAGAGACCCTGTCTCACTAAAAGTAAAGAAGAGAGTGATTGATTGAGGGAGCTATCAGACGTCAGCCTCTGGCCTCCATAAACACACATGCATATGCACACCCTCACCCAGTCACCCCCCCCCCCCACCACACACTCAAACAGAAAGAAGAAAAAGAAAGAAATGCAGATTAGAACACGGAGGCATTGCCCAAGGATGATCTATCCTTGATTGTGCCAAAGATTGAAGTGTGTCCCAAAGCCTTTGGATGACAAGATGGCTCAGAAACACCGAGACGCTTGCCGCCAGTGACAGAAAACACCCTGAAAGCTAAGGGGATACAGTCACGAAGGTCTGAGTTCCATCTCCAGAACTTGTCTAAAAACAAGCTGGGCACAGCGGCACATGGCACATGCCTGTCATCCAAGATCTGGAGAGACAGACACAGGACAATCCTTGAGGCTTACTGCCCAGTCCATGTAGCCATCTTGGCAAAGTCCAGGTCAGTGAGAGAGCCTGTTTCAAAAAAAAATAATGTATGGCTTCCCTGAGGAAGGACACCCGAGGTTGTCCTCTGGCCACATACATGTGTACTCACATGTACGCACACAGGCACATGCACGTGAGAAAACACACTGGAGCCTGTCTGAATAGAGAGTGGCCTGGTATATTTACCTTTTAGCAAGCAGATGAATGTAAGGTATTTTCTTTGACACAGATTAGGCCTGAGATGCCATGGTCACAGGCTAGGGTGGCTGTGCTATCCTATCTGCAGTTCTGGGACATCCTGCAGGGGAGGTCAGTCTGCATCTCTTGTTCTTCCTGACTCAGAGGGCCTTTGGGTATGTCCCCTACGCAATGTCTTTTACTCATTAGATGAGGGGTATGTGGTCCATGTTTCCCTTTTAGAAGATGAAGGGCGTGACATACCGTGTAACAATACTGAAAACCTCAGTGTATGTTCTGTAATTTAACTGAGTGTAAAGAGGGTAGTGTTTCCCCAAAACTCCAACGCACAAAGCCTGCCCTTCTCAGGGCTCAGGGTACAGACCTCTACCAGTCTTGTTGGGCAGTGATCTGCATGGCTGTCATCGAGATGCCCACTTCCCTTGAATACCCTTCAGCTTCTCTGTGTAGGCAGGAGTGAGAGTTTCATAGTCCCACATATGTGGCCTAGTCCACAGTGAAGTCCAGCACAGCCCAGCACAATACACAAAGGCTTCTTAGTAGACATGGATGGGCTGATGGCTCAGGAAACAGTGAATAATTCATATAAGTGGATTTCCTAAGGTCCACAGCGGCAAATCTGGGAGTTAGCTTCAGTTTTCTTTGAGTCCAGAGCATTTTTCCCATTCCAGGAGGTTTCTGAGGCCTCATTTCAAGGCTTGGAAAGGGGTTTTAAGGGTCATGTCTTTAAGATCACATCACTCTATTTGTTCTTGGAGTGCCTTTAGTGGGGGATCCCATCAAAGCTTGCCTCATCTTGGGCCACAGACAGAAGATTGAACATTTTATTTCTCCCACGAATGGGCAGTGACTTGAGACTGGCTACAAATATATTTTACTGAGACCTTCTGTCTCCCAGGCTGCAGGGGACATGCCTGTCTTCTCAGGGCTTTGGAACCCTCTAGACCTCTTGGTCTCCCAGCTTCTGCTTATTCTAGAGAGAAGGACTCATGGTCTCTTTTTTTTCCAGAAAGCAGAACCTATTCCTTTTCTCTAAGACAATTAACTCCATTAAAGAAACAGAAACAAAAAAGTGCTTTCTATAGACACTGGTAAGATGTGTAACACTAGACTGTTTGATGTTCCCCAAATCCCTCTCACCAGGGTCCCTCCTTGTTTTGACTAATCATTTCTTTATTATTAATAACTGTTATGATTAGGAGGACTGCATAAGTAGGGACCCGGTGTGTCTAAGCCCCAAATGAGCAATGCACACAGACCTGTTAACACGGTCCTCTAACTGCATCAGTTCTTCTGTTCCTGAAGAGGAGGTGGCAAGACCCTCCTGAACCAGGACTTGCTTGTGAGAAGCCCTGCCCATCCCCTATGTGTATTATATTACACTCGTGCCTTACATCCTCAGGGGCCAGGACTGCAGGCAAGTGTTAGTTCCACCACTCAGCAGCCCATGACTCGATTCAGGCTGTTTCTGTTTCCTCAGATAAAGCTCCTACCTCCCAGGGTGCTGGGAAGATCAATTTCATCAAGTCATACATAAAATGAATAAGACAGCACTTTGCATATAGTGTTTATTATTAAAAGAAAATTCAGAGTTCCATAGAGAACTCTATGGAGCCAACAACAGTGGCTCAGACGAGGATTGCAGCAGCCAAAGGATGAAAAGAGGCCGATTATGAATGTTATTTTAACATCTTTGAACAAAAAAAAATCCCTCTTAACAGACACTGTCACTAGTTTCTCTCCACACCTCTGAATCTTAGCTATCTTCCTTTTAATGATGAGAAAAATGAGGCCCAGAGAGGCGGTATGGCTGGAATGTGACCACAGACACCAGTAGAGGCACGTCTGTCACCCAGGTGTGCACATTTGGCACCAGCACCCTTTCTCCTAGTTGGCTGGAGCTAGGTGACCAAAAGGACTGCCTGCTGCCCTGGTCCAAGCCACTGTTGTCTCTCACCTGGATGATAACTGTGACTCACCAATTGGTTTGTCAGATTTCACCTTCATCCTCTGTCATCCTGTCCTCACGAGGTAGCTGAAATATAACGTATAAAATCCAACCATGGTTGGAGTAATGGCTCAACCAGCCAAGCACTAAACTCACAAGCAGGATGACTCAAGGTCAATCCCTAGCACCCACATAAATAAGCCAGGTGTGGAGGCATGAGCCTGTAATCCCAGTGCCAGAGAAACCCCTGCGCAACTCCATCTTTGGAAGAAGTTCCTCCCCGGTTTAGAGCAAAACACTGCTCCTTATGCCCGGAGCTCATCATTTACAGAGTGCACTAATATTTGGTCTGCTTTTGCCCAGTGGCCCTGAGTCCCTCAAACTTCACTGTTGAGATGAAAGTACCTGATGTCCTCTAATGACATTGCGTGCCACCAATTTCCACCAGGCACTTGATAAATTATTTCCACCTTCCTGATATGGATTCCACAGTCACTTTAAACCTATAATACCACCCCCCCCATGTCTAACACAGATTCTTTAGAATTCTCTTACTGGCAATAAGGGTAACAGGAAAGGGCTTGGGGGAATCACAAGGCCTCTTGTTGCTCTCCAAGGTCCTGAAGCAATGCCACGCACCACATCACAACCTTTTTTTTTTTTCCCTAAGATACCAGTCATTCTAGTTTGAGCTCTTCCAGGAATTCTGGATTTAAAATGATAAGAACTGAAGAGGAATTGGTAATGTGTTTGAGAGAAGGGATGGGGCGAGGAGGAACATAACTTAGTCCTAGTTATACACGGAAGGTAGAAAGAATTAATAACTTTTTTTTTTCCTTGTTTTGTTTTGGTTTTGGTGTTGCTCTCAAATGATGTGTCACTGCAAAAGAAATGCAAGTGAACATGAAGCTGTGCATTCATGTTTATTTGATTACTGGATGACAGCTGAAACTTTCCCTCTTTCAAGTTATGTCACCCTCCAGCCTATGCTGCCTTTGGCTCTGTATGGTGCCTTTAGCGCATAGTCATACTAACTAGGCTTGTTTAATTGCCTGAATCTTTTTCACCCATAGAAATCTTCTGTGTTCCCCATTGTCATATCTGCCATCGCCCCCTGAATCTTATCCATTTCTCTACAGAATCTCAAGGGTATTTCCGCCTTCTCCAGGAAGCCTTTTAATCACTCTGATGCTGTTTCTTTAATTAACTGTGTCACACCAGGCAACAGGGAAAGTGACAACCAGATAGAGGCCTCATTTTGGAGAAGGAAACTGGACCCCACCAACTGTATCACCTGTATGTTCACAAGTACTCACGACACACTCTGACCATCCTCTCTACCCCTAATGTCATGTTCTCACCCTCTTCTTTCATCCTTTGAGCCTCCAATTCATATTAAAGTCGTTTGTTATTTTCTCTCTACAAACTACCATCTTAACTTTTTAGTCATGGGAACATCTTTTGAATTCTCTTGACTTAAAATACTCAGGAGTCCCATTTTGGCTCATTCCCAGGCCCTATCTCAGCACTTTCTCCTAAAGAGAAATAGAGCAGAATTTACAACTTGCCCTGGATTTAAGAAGGGGCTTCCTTGCCTGGAAGGACCATGGAAACAAGATCATATGTGAAAGTCAAACTGCTTCTCAGGAGACTGGATGCATAGGTATGAATATATGTAGAAATCACAACCTAAGAATGTAACAAGATCAAAACCCTTTCTAGAGACCACAGCCCCGTGATTAAGGGTAAGGTCCTAGCCCTTCTTGAGTATGCTTTCTGGAGCTACATGGCCTGGAGGGTACAGAAAGGGACAGAGAAAACTGTAGTGCTTTTCTTCAAGTGTAGCCCCAACCTTGATTACAGGACCATCAGATATCATATCTGAATATATTGATTTGACTTTTCACAAATATCTATACTATTATCTATCTATCTGTCTGTCTGTCTGTCTTTCACAACTTGTAGAACTCCATGGATGTGTATGGTGTCTTACATCTGAGTTTACCAACATAGCTCCATATTTTCATGGCTTTAAGAGTACTCAGTATGGTTCTGGAAGCAGAAGTCTGTTCTCATAGAGAAAATGCCTGATATATCCATCTTAATTAGATGATCCAATAATGACAATTAGTAATAGCAGCTGACTGTACTTAACGCTTCTGCATACCAGCCACAGCTGAACAGTCTGGGCATATTGTCTCATTAAATTCTCAGAATTATCATCTTTCAGATGAGGAAATTGAGGCTTAAGCGTTCACTTTCTCACAGTTGGTCAAGTGGATTGACCATTTAGGGATGCCATGGTTTGCTTCAGAGGCCTGTGAACTCACTCCCAGTGTGAACAATCATGTGTGACCTTAAGTACACATTCACTTTTCTGAGGGAACTTTTCTGAAGAAAGGCGTTGCTTTGAGCAGATTCTCCTGGAAGTCATGCATAGAGTGGGAATGCCATCTCTGGCCTGATGGAGAGCACACCACCAAGGGCTGCAAGGGGGGTGGTCTCCAGTAGCCCCTCATCACTGCTGCCATCCTTACCAGACCCCATGAAGAATATTGCACTTACCTTATCATTTGCTGGAACAAAATACTCCATAGAAGCTTATGGAAGAAAAAGGTTTATTTGGAATTACAGTCTTGAGGGGAAGTTAGCTCATAGCACGGGAAGTGTGGCAAAGCAGAGGCTGGACGGCACCGCCTGTCACATCAGCCAGGAGGTAGCAGCAGAAGTGAGTGAGCTCCATGTGTGCTCATCCAATACACTTCAAGGTCTGTCCCCAGTGACACGCCTCATCCAGCAAGACTCCACCTCCCAAAGGCTCTTCCATCTGGGGATTAAGTATGAGGCTTAGTCACAAACACTGAGGCTATGGGGGGGGGGGCATTTCATACGCAAACCACAGCAATGAGGCATGTAAGGATGCCCAGCTGGCCACAGCAGTGTGAGTTAGCAAGAACTGATCCACTCAGCTCCTCATACCAGACCAGACTCCATTTCAAAATTCTGAGAGCAGGACATTGGTCTTTATTAAGACTCATAATAAAGGAACTAGCTTTCAAGGCTTACCTGTCTTCAGTAGATTTCCCTTTGATTACCCAAGCGCTCTCTTATTTTCAACTGAATATCTACAAATATACTTAACCACTTTCTGCCACCTACCATTTCTTTCCATTCTTAAATAACAACTATCTGGCTGAAACCACATTAATAAGTGGGAAGATTCTTTCTCAAGATTGCAATATCAGCTCTAAAAAGATTTAACTCTTTGAGGTCCCCACGACAACCATGTTTCGTGCAGCTGAGCTACCTCTTGGGTGCATCCTGCAAGATACTAGAGATTTATCCCCATAACTCAGGACCCACCATACTCCTTCCTCATCCAAGCAGAAAATCACAGCTCAACACTTTTCCCATTCTTTCAAAGGACTGAATTTCCCTAGCTTCTTATTTTTTTTAAAAAAAAAAACAGAATGTGTTCATCAGTAGTAACCGTGGCAACAGATCAGACAGGCTTCAAAAAGCCTGTCTGTATGTAATTAAGAAAAACGAGGGAGAAGCTGCGGGAGCAGGGAGTGCAGACAAGGAGACTATGCTGCTGAGCCTGGCCAGACAGTCACTGAGGGCTTTTCCTGATGGAGAAAGGAGATTTTTCTTCACCCTTTCCTGCCTTCTCTGTGCCTGCCCGTTTATAACAGTTAGACCTCCTTTCCAGGGATGTTGCTGGGCACTTAAAATTTTGAATAAATATTCTCTGCATCAAGTAGCTCCCCAAATCTGGGAGTGACCCTTGATGGACAGAAAATGCTCTCAGCGCCGTCCTCCAGGAAGGTTCACGCACAGGCTCAGAACTGCTTAGGTTAGTCTCTTTACTTAGGCAAGAGAGGCCGGGCAGCCCACCTGACAGAATGCGCCCACCTTATCAGGATGCCAAGGCTCAGACACCTGCAGTCATCGCTGTTATACCACATAGCTGGGAAGCCCTAGCATTGCCAGGCCTGGGGCAGACCTCCTGTGAATAAGATCCAGAGCGCAGCATTGATAGGAGGCATCTGAGCCTCAGGGCTGTTTTATCTCACAGCACTTATTCTTATCTGAAATCAACCCCTATATCCTTAGGCTTCCTTCTATCCTGTCAGGTTCCTCTCTCCAGAGAGAAACATGGGCTACATGAGAGCCAGTGCTTGCCTCTCCTCCTCCTCCTTCTCCTTCTTCTTTCTTACTTTTCTCTGCCTTCCAGTACCCAGAAGAATTTAGGGAGTATATGTTAGAGAAGTGATGAATGAATGAAGTGATGAACAGATGGGTGAATGAATGAATAAACAATTGGGTCCTAACCACTATTGTCATCCATACTTGGGTGACCCCTATAAACGCACACTGGTACTCACTCTATGAGATGAATAAGACACAGCCCTGGCAGTGAGGAGGTGAGAGAAGGACACACAGCCGACAAGTTAGCTCTCCTAGAGCTCTGGCTTCCACTCTCAGGAAAGGTTCTTCATGTCTGTCAAAGGATTCTGGGAAGAAAAGGATCAGATTTATTCACTCCCGAACTTAACTATGTCCTCCAAAGTTTTCCCTCCACGTCTCACCGTTGCATGCGCTCTGAGAAAGCACACATGAATGAGAAGGGGGCCACGGCTGTGCCCCATGGCGGCCGTCTCTAAATAAACGTGGGAGTGAGGTCTTCTTGGAGACCACTTGCTTTTTCTTTCTAAGCAGCTGGAAGCAAATGAGCAGACACGGAGTAGTATCCACCTGTCTGGGTCTCCCCAGGGGTTCCAGATCACGGAAGAGGCTCTCCAAACCGTTTGCTGCTTCACCTCTCCCAAAGACTCTGCCACTTAGGGCCCCAAGCAGTAGGTCCTCACTGAAGCTGATGTATCAAGGTCTGTCTAAGTCCCCTACACATGCCCACAGTAAGCCATTCTGTCCGAGTTAGGTGGGCACGTAGACCTTCAGCCATGTACAGAGCTAGTGGAAACCCAGGTGCAAAGGTGTTCCCCTAGTTGAATTGCTACCTAAGCTTGGGAATCACTAAGACCAACCAGATACTGTGGTGAGGATGGCACAAAGAGGCCCTCACAATATGATGGTACAGTCTGGGTTAGGTGTTCAGAAATGGGCCAAGAATGGAAGTGCATGACTGCTTGATGTCAGGGAAGGCTCCTCCCATGTCTCAAAGAATTACCAGGAGTTTGTGAAGTAGATAGGATGGGAAAGAATTCCAGAAAGAGGCTTAGGGGTGTGAAGAGGATTTAGTGCACACAAAGTTCCAGAAACATCCCTCCACGCCACATAGTGAGGGGTGAGTGTGAGATGAGAGAGATGAGAGTCTTAGTACGAATCCCCAGTTAGAGACTTGAGTGACATTAGGAAGGAGGGCGGACATTTGGGGTCACTGGAAGGCAGAGTGTCACTGTGCTGCAAAATCATGTGCATTTCAGAGCTCACGCTCTGGTAGAAGAAAATGGATAAGAGAGATGCAGAAGCCTGAGAAATTGTTTAGGAAGCTTTTGCAATAGAGTGGGGTAATTGACAAGCCATGGGAATACCCAAGGAAGAGGAAGTAGAGCTTACGGAGGACTATGGAGATGGCTCATGTGCTGGAGGTTACAGAGGATGTAACCGCAGGGGAAAAGGTGGTGACTTGACCAGGTGTCAAGGAAAATAAAGATTGAGTTGTGTTCCCTGGGTTTGAAAATGCCATGGTGGAGGAGGACAGAAATAACCAGGCTGCAGGCATGAGAGCAAGAACAATGGCAGTTTCTTTTTGGAAAAAGCTTAGCTGGACCAATGTGAAGATGCCAGGTGGTAGTGCTTGGATTGAAAGTAACAACAACAACAACAAACAAACAACAACAACAAAAAAAAACAGACACACACACACACACACACACAAAAAAAAAAAAAACCTGCAAGTTTAATTTCAGAAGTTGAGGTCGGCAGGGAGGATGAAGTTGAACCTTAAGGAAGAGTGGACGTCTCTAAATGGTGTGAGGGATGGGTAGCCCCTTTTTTGATCAGGGCCTGCTTTAGCCCCTCTGCCTGATCTAAATGATAGTATCAGGATCCCCCGAGGCTACATTTAAATGATTCTGTTGGAAGATTTGCCTCACACCTAGCATAGGGCAAACACTCAGAGAATAAATTTATAGATTAGGATAGAATGAGAGAGTGGCTTATGGGTGAGGCAAGGCTGTCTGCTGCAAACGTGGACGTGTGATAATGGCATTGACGGCTGGGAACTTGTAGGCCGAGTCTCAGTGGCCCGAGGCAAACAAAGATGTCCAGGGCAGGTGTGGACCAACATGGGAGATAACAAATTTTTACAGTGTGAGGTAAGGTTGTCTTGGTGTAGTAAGAGCCCACCTGGGACAGCACCGACAGTTCTCCCAGTCCTGGCTGCGTGCTGACTTGAAGAGAGATGGATGTTTATCCGTGGACAGATGGGTAGAGAATTCTTGAACACTGTTTGAAAGAGTTTTCCCTGTCACAAGCAGGCATGAACACAGTTCTGTAGCTCAGGCCTGATGGGCTTTATATACCAGAGTACTGGTTTTCTTTCATGTTTTCATAGAATTTGATTTAATATTTGCTTTCTGCTCTGGCTGCTTTCTGTTGACTGATTCAACACAGAATCCTTCCCTGGTGCCCCCCCGACCTTGTTGTTATTCCCTCATTTTGTGTGTTGGCATTTGATTCCTGTCTCCTGCATGAACCATTTTACACATGTCTTCGTTCAGCTGGCGACGGTCATGTGCGTGGATTCTGAATGCATAACTATCTGAAGCGACTGCTTCAGCCGACCCGCTGCTGCTCAGAAGGGGGGCTTCCAGGAAGTGCTCGTTTCCATCCGGTAGACACTGAAGACCTGCAAGGCTCAGGCTTGGGAACTTAAGGCTATATGGTCAGTTCTCTTCGTGGACAGGGCTTCTCTGGCCTAGTTGCAAAATGCCCAGCACTGTGGTTATTCAGCAACATTTTCCTCCCCTGCACACACTAGCTTCCCAGTGTTCTGCAAAAAGGCATGTCCACAATTGTATTGTGAACAGTCGCGAACTGGATTTTTCCGTGAGCACAGGGAGCCTGCTTGGTGTGCAGGAGGTGAAGGCGGTTCCGATCCAGGGGGGTGTTTGAGAAGATGAGCTTTGGGGGCCAGGCGTGATGACCATTCTGACTTTGGTTCTTAGAGATCACATGATCCTTAACCTTTCACCTCCCTAAATGCTTTGAGTTGATTACTGTATCTTTTTGCTAGCAGAGTTCTAAGGGTAAATGACATAATGTGTCTCAATCAGCTAGCAGTGTCTGAAGCATACCTATTTTCCTCATGTCACAGGGTCAAAAATGGTGGCTGTGCGAACCTCTCCTACCCAGTGCTGTTTCTTGTCTTCATGCACCAAAGCTGGCCAGTGTAAATATTCAGTGCTCCAGGCTGTCTTGGCAGCCCGTCCTATAGAGAAACAGCCCTGCCTCTGCACATTCCACAGGGGTACTAAGTGGTGTCAGGTTAGGGATAGGATTCTGGGATCTATGGGGACTTTTGGAACAGCCGCTTAAATCCTTAAACTCTATTCCAAATAAGAAGAAGGAAAAAAGAAAAAGACAAATTAAGAAACTCAGTAACACACATCTTATAAACCATCAGCCTGGCTTGATGATGTGACTTTCCTGAGAGTAAAACTAAGTGAAACCCACCTCCCTTCTCTGTACACACGAGTAAAACAAAGCAAGCCACTGTGGGGATGGTTGACAGGGGAGTTTGGGCCAAGTTGTCATCTCCGTCCACCATTTCCCTCCCACAGAATGGATTGAAGCTTGGAGCTCTGGGGTTGAGGAATGGTGTGTGTGTGTGTGTGTGTGTGTGTGTGTGTTAAGAATGATCATTCACCTAAAGTTGCCTTGCTGGACAAGGAAGTGTCCAGCCTCACTCCACCATTTTCTGTCTCCCCACAGGTGTCCCATCAGGTCCCCGAAATGTCATCTCCATCGTCAATGAGACGTCCATCATTCTGGAGTGGCACCCTCCCAGGGAGACTGGTGGGCGGGATGATGTGACCTATAACATCATCTGCAAGAAGTGCCGGGCTGACCGCAGGAGCTGCTCACGCTGCGACGACAATGTGGAGTTTGTACCAAGGCAACTTGGTTTGACTGAGTGCCGTGTCTCCATCAGCAGCCTGTGGGCCCACACTCCTTACACTTTTGACATCCAGGCCATCAATGGAGTCTCCAGCAAGAGTCCCTTCCCTCCACAGCACGTCTCTGTCAACATCACCACAAACCAGGCAGGTGAGTCTGAAGGTTCCTTATGATCCTTCTCTGTCCATGTGGCTCTGACAGTTCATCTGTCTATGGGAAGGGATGCAGCTGCAAGCTTGTCTTCGGACCTCCCCTATGAGTAAAGGTGTCAAATGTTGGACATTTGTGACTATGGAGGTTGTAGTCTTTCACCTTAAAGAGTGAGGTGGAGACTAGGGGATTTTCTCATGCCCAGCATCAAAACAAAGATGAGTATGTAAGCTAGACCAGGACCCAGTATTCCACACCCAGCCACAGCTAGCTCAGTAAACACTGTTGGAAAGATCTCGAGGGAGGGATGGAGAGACAGATGGATGTGTGGTGTAGAAGTCAATTTCTCATTGCTGAGACAAAACACCCAACCAGAAACAACTTATGGGAAGATAGGGTTTATTTCAGACTCATCATTTTGACGGGAAGTTTTATCATGGTAGGAGAAGCATGGCAGAGCAGAGGCTGGGTGTTACATCTCGTCACATCAGTGTGGAGATATCAGAAAGAGTGAGCAAGCTAGTCAACACCCAGTAGGGCTGAACTAATGACTTCAAGGTACACCCCAATGACACACCTCCTCCAGCAAGGCTCCACCTCCCTAAGACATACAGCTGGGGGTTGAGCATGAGACTTAAAAACATGTGAGGCTGTGGGGTTCAGTTCACATGCAAATCACCACACATGGGTGGATAGATGAGTGGATGCATGAGTGAATGGGTAGACAGAAGGACAGATGGAAAGATGGGTGGGTGGGCAGATAGATGACTGGGTTAAACCCTGCAAGCACTGAAAATCCTTGAGAACAGGAATGCTGACGATACCTTAATGGAGAACTCAATTAAAGAACCTTTACAGAAATCATATCTCAAAAGGAATATTGCCTTTGCAGGTTATTTTTCAATTAAACCCTTCTTTTCCAAGAGTGTGTCCTCCTCAGATGCATGCCACAGTGCTATGGAGACCTCAGATAGATCTATGAATTACTTCTTATAGTCAGTATACCCCTGTGGCATGCAAAGCTCAGAATGCATTTTCTTCCTCCTACCTTCCTTTCTTCCTTCTCTTCTGATCTTTGCTCATTACTGCTTTTAACACATCTAACTACAATCCATTTCTTTTTATATCTGCTTAAGCAGTCCGTTCATGCACTAACTCATTTATTTACTCATTCATTATTAAGAGACATTTTATTAGTATCTACTCTATGCCATGCTGTGGGTTGGATGCTGTGAGAAATACTGTGATACTTGGACACTGATTCCTCCCATGAAACTCATTAATGGAAGAATTTACAGGACATGGGCACAAAATACAGAGCTGCAAAGCACTATATTCTAAGCATTGTGTGCTGTATACCTGCAGTAAACACGAAGGGAGTTGGAGAGAAAGGAACAGCTTCTCCCCCATGTGATCGCAGCAAGGCTCAGAGGGGAAGCAGACACCACGACTATCGCGATGGGGGTCATCGGCAGTGGGCCATGATCTTACTCGGCATTATAGATTTTTCTCAACCAATGATTCTACAAGTACAGCTTGTTAGTGGAGTAGCAGTAGCTAAGCTTCTTTCTTTGCTCTCTGTCCCACTGTGTATCTCCCCTTTCTTGACCTCCTCTTTCCTACCCCATCCTTTTCAACTCCTCAACTCTCCATCCTCAGACTTGTTCTGTCTCTTTTAATACCAGGCATCCTTGATGGCAGATGATTGTAGGGTGTGTAAGCTGTCAGAACTGAGAAAGAAAAAAAGGTGTTATGGGAGAGCATGGCTGTCCAGATGGCTGTGTTGCTGTGTGTGTGTGTGTTCATGTAGTGTGTTTGTATGTATGTTCATGGTCACGTGTTTACATGCATACGTGTATAGTGAGAAAATAAGCATGGAAGTGTAGAAGACCCCAGCTGGTGACCACAGCTCCGGTGCCATGGAGACAAAGGTTGTGACAGTCTGTTTTACCCAAGAAAGTAGAATGGTAATTTCTGCATTATGTTGAACATGTAACATGGGCAGTCTTTGTTAGCAGTATTTCCCTTGGTGGATTTAAGGCAGAAAACTGGATGAAATATTTTAGTGCCCCATCTTCTGGGAATAGCAATCCTGCCAGGCTGTCATGTTACGCTGGGCTTGGCTGTCTTTTCTCTCTCTCTAAGCATGTGCGAATAAACCTGCCACTTATATCAGTTTGCTTTTATTTCTTCCCTCCCTTCCCTTCCCATGCTATTCCCGAACCTGCCCATCTGGTTGTCTTGCCATCTGTACCTGCCTGGGCTACAGTGGAGCAGGGTTCCTGCAAGGCTCTCTGTATTATCAGTGTTCAAAATATTTATTTTTATCCTCACTCACTGCTCCGCCACAAGCTCATTTCTCATGCCCTTTGTTCTCCCTTTCAGAGGCCTCTTATTCCTCACTGTCCCTGGTTTATCCTCCTAGCCACACTTATCACCTTCTAGTCTATAATTTTTCTTTGGTCACTGAACAATTTTGGTGTCAAAAAGTTTATAATTAGCAAGAGAGGGGTGCAACTCTTACTTGGTGGCACACGGTGGGTATAAAACAAATATCACACTTGCCATTGGTTCCTAATCTATAAGCAGTGGGGATAGTGAGGACTCATCTCTCACACTCGCTTGATGAATGCATACATGAATGTAAATTCTCTTCAGCCAACAGACAGTATTTTTAAAAGATGGGAACCATCAGCATGAACATTGTAGCCAATGCCTCGACAATAACAATTTAGAAATATGAAAAAACAGAAGTTACCCTATTTTCCCAGAGGCAAAGGAGACTAAACAGTAGCCATTGTGCTAACCTAGTGTCAAGGATGAGGTGATGGATCTGGGTGTCACCACGTATCCAACTTTCCCAGGGAACTGAGCTTGTCCACTCTGGGTGAGGTCCTTGCTGGTTTTCTTTCCTTGGCCTCATGGTGTGGTATGATCCACATAAGTCCCTGTAGCTCCTAGTGTCCTAGGTAGATGGCAGGTACAGAATTTGGCCAAGGGCAGTCCTGGAAGCAGTCATTAAGACAACTTGTGTTTTATTGAGGGGCCACTCTGCACAGGAATTGCCTAAACTGTGAAATGGTTGGACATCACTGGGTGAGTCCTCAATGGGAAATGTGTTAAGTCCTTACTGAGGAATAGACGAGTCATGATTATTGTAACAGACAGTTCATAGTGCCTTCCTTTTGAGTTTACAAAGAATTCTGGAACACATGAATGCATTTGGTCCTCAAATTTATCCAGTAGTGGGTATTTGGTTCCCATTTTTAATTCATGATCAGAAGTGAGAAAGCAAGCCGGGCGTGGTGGCGCACACCCTTGATCCCAGCACTTAGGAGGCAGAGGTAGGAAGATCACCATGAGTTCAAGGCCACACTGAGAATACAGAGTGAATTCCAGGTCAGCCTGGGCTAGAATGAGACCTCGCCTCGAAAAACAAACAAACAAACAAACAAAAAAAGAAGTGGGACAGCAAGATATCCCTTCCCAGTTTCTGCCTTCCTGTGTCCTGTCCTAAAAGTAGACAGTCCCTCTAGGCTCCCTGTTTCATAGTCCCTAACAAGAGTTTTCTTTAGCATTCACTTCAGATTTTTTTTAAATCTGATTCCTAAAATTCCTATACTCTATGTTAGTTTCATACTTAACAAAAGTAGAATTTTTACATAATTACAATAGCAAAGGAGACTATTAGGAAAAGTATTTTCAAACCCCAAGAGATGTGATAGTAAGAAGAGATTTTAGAGATTCTGTAATCATCTTCCAGATCATGGGCACATAGCCCACCGTTCTTCACTCAGAGATGACCTTGACTGCCGGAACACCAAAGGGTCAATTGAGATTCATCATCTCCATCTTCCCAACTCCAGTCATGAATGAAGTCGTAACATTCAAGGACCTTGTATCTCTTGGAGAGTATCAGCCAAGTATTCTCACCTAGGTTATAGGCAGTGCCAATAAATAAATAAATATGCTGCTGCTTCTGAACATCACTGGTGTGTCTACCCCTAGCAATTTTTTTTTATGGAGATGAGGTGGTTCAAATGATGAAACCAGGATCAAGCTGCTTTTGGAATCTTCTCAGCATCTTACTGTCAGTAAATGATGTTCCTGGATTTCAAAGTCGGGTTACTGACCATATTATTCTCAGACCTATCAAAAATCACATTATGGTTGAGCCATGTAACTTATAAGTTCTCTGTAAGTTATTGCCACATAGCTGGGCCACTTTAGCTGTCAAAAAATGTCCATCATCTTTGGTCAGGGTTGGTCATGAATTATGCAAGCTCAGATTTACGTGAGGTCTTCCAGGATGCATCCTTGCACTGAATACAGCTGCCAAGAGTTTAAAATAGACCAGGTCAGGTGGAACTCTGTCTGTTCCAGTAGCCAAGCAATCTGCAGAGAGGTTGTTATCACCACTAACTCCCACAGTCATTCTCTGGCACCTGGCCCCAGATTCAGTCCGATGGCTGGATCATCTAGCTGTCAGAGAGAATTAAATGAATGATAGAGTTCACTTCTCTCTTTTCCAACTAGACCCGGAGCAGTAGAGTTGGATAACAGGGCCTCAGAGATCTTGGGGGTAGGGGGAGGATGAATAATACAATAATGTGGGATTATCCAAGCCAGAGAGAACGAACTCAAAGGCCAGTAGACCAGGGGAGTGTGGTAGAGAAACAAAACAGAGCCAGGCAGAAAGCCTGGTTGGGACCAGAGGGACCTGTGGGACACAGATGCAGCCACCACTCAGCTCCAGCAAGTGTAAGTATGTCCAACACTGCCTGATTTGATAAGCTGAAAATCCAGATTTAAAATGTTGACAACTGATTAGGAAATTTTAAAGCACTTGAGAGCCAAATAAATCGTAATTCTGGAATGGGCCTGCTAGCTGTGGCTTGTATCTTCTGACTCGGAGGGCTAATCTGATTTCCCCAAGCCTTAACCATGAGCCGCTGCACTGTTCAGTGTCATTTTGCCCTGGGGCAGGCTTTCTCCTCCACCCTGGTGCTCATGAGGGGCAGTTATGGGGTTGGATCCCTTCTCTGCTTCTCCCATGTCTTACACAAGTTTATTGTAACTGACAGGATCCCCCATGTCTCACCTGTAAAATGAAAACACCTGCTTCCTAGTACTTCAGTGTCAATCAAACGAGACAGTGGGTGGAAAATCACCGTGTAAAGCCATGCTATGGGCTGAGAGATTCACATCTTATCTGAGAATATGTCCTGAGCCAGAGAGCAAGTTGCCGGACTTTTGCTCCCTACACTGTTTCTTTCCTTTCTTCTCAGCCTCTGTTTGGGACTGAAGTTATCTGGATCTGTTTATCTATTTATTCTGTGTTGTCTGGAGCAGGTGCCAGACCAGAAAGGAGAGGGCCAAGTCACAGTTAGGACCCCGAACCTGGTACAGGACAGCCCTGCCTCTCAGAGGAGCCCTCTTCCTCAACCTTACCTTACGTTGGCAAAGCCATGCTTTCTGCATACTCGCTTGAATCCAGCAACACGTCTTCCATGTGACGTTTATGGTGTACACAGTGCAAGTGTGGCCTGCTGTGCTGATTCCACATGGAATTCTGTGTATCGTGCCCATAACGCAGACCCAATCCGTCACTTAATATTGCCCGAAAACACTACACTGCCTCTGTTACTAGTCATAAGCTCTTATGGTTTGTCCATTTTGAAGGCATTTCGAAGTTCTCAGACCATTCAAGTCACTCAAATACACTGCTGCTCATGTGAATTACCTAGAACATCAATTCTTCTGAATTCATCACCTAATTTGCATTATTCCTTGGTTAAATATAGTATTTGCATGCATAAAGAATAATCTTTGAATATGAAAAGGAATTTATGATATTGCAATATATTGAGCTCTTTGGAGGGAAGATATTATGTAAATCTCAAAATTAAATATTAAAACAATATTACATGCTGCCTGTAAAAATGTAGTGTTAAGATCCCATATGCTGGAACCAGTTCATTTTTAAAGGCTGGTCTCATTGGAAATTAGTGGGTAAAATTTGCTCTGGAATGGAGAAAAGATTAAGTCAGAACTTTTAAAAGACTGGAATGACTTTAAAGAAAACTTTGGAAGAAGTAAATAAAGTTTTAAAGGAAGACTTAAGTAAATTAAATTTTCACTGTTCTTAATTCAGTTTCACGGTTTCATTGCTGTTTTCCTATTGCCAGTTCCTGAAAGGTTTTTATTCTTTCCTAAGTCCTGGCATTGAGAAAGAACCCCTAGGTGGTCTCAGGAAGGCCCTGGCAGTATGCACACACAGATGTGCTGTTGTGGGAGCTGAGAAGGTCAGCAGATGGCGCTGTCATGACCAAGGCTACATTTCCCCTGTCAGCAGCCTTAACGTTTTCCATTACGTGGGGAGCTCTGAGGTGGAGCTACGGAATTCTAGTCACTGAGAGCCTTGGAAGAGATTTGCTGGATGCCCTTAAGTGCCCACAGATGAGCATCAACATGTGTTTGCATGTGTGATGATCAGAATGTGTCCTGCAAGACCACAGACGAAAGCTTAAGATCCTTTCCAGGTGAGCCAGGTAGCCATATCTTCTTCCTCTGCTAAAAAAAAAAGCTAACTCGATCACTAGCTCTGCCTTATGTAGCAGAAGTTGAGGGACCCATGTTTGCTAAAGTAATTATGGTGATAGGAATTATTGGCCTCAGAAGCTACTGGCATGGCCCACTCTATCCTAGTACAGTTAAAGCAAACAAACAGATCAAAGCCTTGGGGGAATGATGGTTAGGATGAGACTACAAGCCCTGACCGTGCCAGAGGAACACGTCAGAGATTCATCCACACTCAAATGGGGTTGTTTGGTTCATTTTAAACTTTGGAAAATGTGTTCACTCACTCAACACAGTCCTTGTGTGACATCTTACTAAGTGCTGGCTCAGTGCTTACCTGTGTCCTAGAGGTTCTCATTTATTCACTCTCTCAACAAGTCCCTACTGAGACTCTCCGTGTGTCATACCCTGTTCCAGGAACATAGCAGCAGAAACAAACACGTGCCTTTGTGAGGCTCATATCTAGTCCACAGCACCCACTGGGACTGAGATGAAAGGCCCAGAACAGCCACCAAGTGGATCAGGGAGTCGGTGTGAGTGACTTGATGATCTGGGCCCCACAGTTGGGCTCTTGGTACCACTGCTTGCTGGGCACTTAGGAAGTGACCCTGTGCACTTGGGAGACAGCATTTCAGTTGGGGGTGGCAGCTGCCGTCCAGTGACTGCATCGCGTGGGATTGTTTAGTGTTCGCTAGCTGCCCAATTTGAACTTCGTGAGAGTAAGTCCCACCTGCTGGGCCCCACAGTGGTTGGGTTTGGAAACTGCCTTTCAGGTCCTGAGCAGAGAGCAGAGGTTAGTGTTGCTGCTGGCGGCTTGAGAAGAACGGAGAATGGCCTTTTCCCTACATTACTCCCAGGGCGACTGGAGTGCCACCAGGAACTTGGGAAACTTACTTGTGGATCTTACTCCAATTTTGGACCAGGTACTCTTAAGTATGTGGCTTGTGAGGTGACAATGGAACTGCTGTCAGTGAGACTGTGAGAGGTCCCTTACCTGTTAAAAGTCCTTCCGTTGCAGAGGGAAAACTAGTTGAATTACGAAATGGCTTTCACTTGCCTTGTGGTCTTGGCAAAGAAGGGGAGAAGACCCTGATGTCTGTCCACTCCACACCCCATGCTAAGTCAGCCCCACGACCCGACTGCAGTGGTCAGAAAAGCATGCCCTGTATCCATTATATTGGCTCTTGAATCCCTGTGACTAGTTCTAAGCACAAAACAGAGAAAGCATTCAATAAATGCTCACAGAATGAACTGATAAATTATTAAATAAACGTAGGAAGGAATGCCTCAGTCTTTCTGAAACGGATCTCGGGCATCGGCAAATGGTATGGCTTTGTCTCTGCGATGGATCTTTTCATCGTGCATCTTTCTGTGTGGGGCTGCATTGGAATTAAGCCCTAAATTCCCCCAAGTATTGGTGAGACCTGGGGCTTCCTGACTGCCGTATCTCTCTGATCAGTGGACCTGTGGGAACCACTATGCTATGACCTGGCCTGTCGCCTCACCCCCCCTACCCCCATACACACAGCCTGGCAGGGACCCGGTTGCCTGAGCAAGCAAGCACGGTTGGAGGCAGCCAGAATGGCATTCCAGTGCTGTTGTCTGTCCACCTGCATGCCAGCTCCATGCCTATCATTTTCTCAGCACCACCCATGTTAAACAGGCAAGAGCACCAGGGGTTTTTGAATGCAGCAATTAACAAAACAGTAATCAAGCTAAGTGTTTAATTTCAGAAAATTAACATCTTCTCTGAGCGGATGTGAAAGACTGGGGGGGAGAAGGCACATCAAATATTCTGGGTAAATAAAGGCAATGCTGGACTTCAAATATTTTCCAGGGAAAGGAAGGACTGTGTCAGCGCCCCAGGCCTTGGGATCCATCTCCTCTTAGGAGCTGCACTGTAGGATGCTAGCTCTAGAATTGAATCTATGGTTTTGTTTTGCCTTTATGTATGTGTGGCACATGTGTGTGTGTCCATTTGTATGTGGGCACACGTGTGTGGGTCCATGCGTGTGGTTGTGCACATGCCTGTGGAGACCCAAGGTTGAGTTCAGGTATCTTCCTCTCCGCTGTGTTTTTCTTTCTTTTGAAATCAGGGTCTCAACACAGTAGCTCACTGATTAAGCTACACTGGCCAGCAAGTCTTTGGGATCCTTTTGTCTCCATTTTCCTGGCACTGGGATTGCAGGCATGTGCCTGGCTTTTACATGGGTGCTAGGGATCTGACCTCAGGTCATCATGTCTGCCCAGCAAATACATTACACACTGAGTTATGTCCCTAACCCAGTCCCTAGAGTTTTAAAGCACACATTCCTTTGTTGTCTTCCCCCGCTCTTTTTCTTTACGTGTATATATAGAGAAAACAAAGGACCCATTCATTCTCGCTATGAACATATCTACCCCACAAATCATCATTCTGCTACAGTAGCCTTCCCTAAACTGTTGTAGTCATAAGCGTGACATGATGAGTTCTTGACTGCGTGTTAGGGAGCTTAAAATATTTTGATTTATTAATTTACTTATTTCAGAGAGAGAAAGAGAGAAGCAGATAGAGAGAGTGAGAGAAAATGGGTGCACCAGGGCCTCCAGCCTCTGCAAACGAACTCCAGATGCATGTGCCTCCTTGTGCATCTGGCTTACGTGGGTCCTGGGGAATCGAACCTAGGTCCTTAGGCTTTGCAGACAAGTGCCTTAACTGCAAGGCCATCTCTCCAGCCCACATTAGGGATTTTTTTTTGTGTGTGTGTATGTATATATATATATATATATATATATATATATATATATATATATATTTTTTTTTTTTTTTTTTTTGCTGAGAGATCCTCTTCCCCACTTCCCCAGGAAAAGGGCCACGGCTCACTCCTCCAAGCAGCCCTTGCCCTCAGCATTCTGTCCTCGGCTGCAGTGTTCAGGGTAGCCACAGATCACGTCTCTGCTCAGAAGCTTCCTTGTAAACCAGTGGTGCTGCTATCGGTGGGATGGGGCTTGTATTCGGGGAGAGAAGTTTGTGAAGGGGTGAGGGTGCGAGGGGCTGGGTGGAGATAGGGCGCAGTAAGGTCCTCATAGTGTCTATTTTCTTACCTAGATTGGGGGTGGGTGCCCATGACTGAGGATGGTGACAGCAAGGAAAGTCTGTGTGCACTGAGGGAATGCTGTGGTGTTTGAGGCACAGGCAGGCAGGCTCTTGAGGTTCTGTGACCCCTGCCATCGCTAACTGGGAGATCAGAGTTCTCAGGAGTTGCGTTGAGCCTGGCACTGCCCGAGGAAACCCCAGAAATGCACTCATGGGGCTGCAGGTCTTCCAGGAGGGGACTAGCAATCTGGCTTAATGAGCAGCTTTCCTTGAAGGGTCTCACAGGCAGCTGACATGGAGAACAAAGAAAGCAAAGCTGGAGAATGAGAGATTGGCTGCCAAGTACCTAGGAGACATCCCAGGGGCTCCCAGACGCCTCCAGGTCCAGTATCCAGAGAACATGGGTTTGGTTCTGCATGTAGCAATTTGTGAAGGATTTGAGTTCCCCTAAAGAATATTACGTATGCAGTTGAATATTCGGGCTTCAATCTCCTCTGTGAAGTGGGAGATAAGGTCTGTTGCTAAGAGTGAAGGGGAAGTTACTGGAGCTGGAGTTTTGTGGGGAGAGGGGCAGATAGGATGAGCCATTGCGGAAGACAAGAGATGGAATCACAAGAGAAAGCTGGAGTTTACAGACACGCTGAGAGCTCATTTGAGCTGATGATCATGTATTTGCAAAGCTCACACCCCTCCCTTTTGCTCCTTGGTGTGGCCTTCTTAGCTATGCCTGGCTCCTAGAGATCAGACCCTACAGCAAATGAACCATGGAGCTAGCTGTTTGAGCTTTGACAGGGTATGCATCTATAGCTATACCACCCCGAATGCACTGATCTCATCTGACCTCCGTAACTAAGTAGAGTCAAGCCTGATTAGCACTTGGATGTGAGACAGTTGTATAGTATGAAAAGATGAAGACAACACATGCCTGAGGGTAGGCAGGGCTATTGTGAATTATGCTCCTGGAAAGATAGAACCTAGGCTGAGAGATATGAATCAGAAAGGGGGTGGCTGGCATGTTGGGTGGAAGTCGAGGTCGGCTGGGTCAAAAGAGGCCAATAAGGGCTGGAGAGATGACTTGGTGGTTAAGAAGCTTGCCTTCCAAGCTAAAGGACCCAGGTTCAATTCCCCAGTACCCATGTAAGCCAGATGCACAAGGAAGCATACGCATCTGGAGTTCGTATGTACTGGCTGGAGGCCCTGGCATACTCATTCTCTCTCTCTCTCTCTTCCCTTCTGCTTGCAAGTAAATAATAAATAAAATAAAATATTCAAAAAAGAGTTGCAGCAGGTGCATCCAAGATTGTAGTGAGGAAGTTGAATACTCAAGTTTTGAATTTGAAATTACAAACTTCAAGTGTACCGTGTCCTGGACACACACGGGAGAGCTGTAGAGTTGAGAGAATGGACTGTGTGTTATTTTAGAGGACATGGAAATCATCTGCTGAAGGACAGGCTCAGGGTGGAGAGGGAGACAAAATGAGGAGCTCAAGCCTTCCACGAATGGGGCTGTGATGGTGGAAGGTGTCCATGGTGGTCTCAGGATCAGGACAGTAGTGGTCCAGACACATAGAACATCTGCAGAGCATTCAGGAGGTGGTAAGACGACCTATGAAAGAGCTGATGGAAGCAGGGAACACACATCACTATTTCTTTCCCCTGAGGTGTACACACACACACACACACACATACACATATCACAATTTGATAGAGTTGCAGGATAGAGGTGACCCTAAGGGAGAGCTGCTTTTACTTAATGAAGGTATGGAGACAATGCTCTGAGAGAATGGTGAGGACTGAGGACTTCCCTGACTTGTGAACAGCCCACTTGCAAGGCTCTGTGGAAATATGAAATATGCTGTGTGGTGGAAAGGGAAAGGCAGGGTCGAGGGAAAAGAGGTTGGATCTTCTTGGGGATGATGGTGTGCAAGACAGAGCTGAAAGCAAACACACCAAGTTGGGGGGCCAGAATTGGTGCTCTACTATGATGAGGAAGGACCCCTGGGCTTTAAGCCAGACTGGACCCCTAGCCCTGGGGGATGATGGTATACTGATGTCAGTCTCAGGGTGGTGATGGGAGGGATCCCAACACAGTGGGAGTTGTGCTGAATGTAAATGGATGGAAACTAAGGAGTATTCAGGATGGACATCCCACTGCAGGATGGGCTTTTTGTTTTGTTTTGTTTTGTTTTTCTGCCTCTGGAGACCCCTCTCATGTTGAAGTTTTGAGTTACACTGCTTTCTGTGATCAGATATTAGACAGATCAGAAGTGTCAGTCAGTCCATACTAGGAAAGGCTGACAGGCCACAGGAGACAGGCTGAGCAGTGCACCTTAGCTGACCTAATGGTCCTCATGGTCCTGTCCTCATCTGCCTGCACAGAGCTCCTGGATCCCTGCCCAGGATGGGCTCTTTCTGACAAGCATCCTCCTCCTTTGCCATCGTCTCCCATGGCTTCAAGGTCACACCGCTCTGATTTCCCATCATCTCCATGGAAATTTCTCATGTCCTGAGACACCTTCTGGTTTGCCCAGGAGTGAGAAGATACTGTGGGAAAATGTGAGGCTGGGGGACCCAGGAGGCTATTTCATAGCAGGACCACTGACCTCCCTGCCTCCTGCCTGGAACAATGTTCTTCACGTTTCTCCCCCGTGAAGGAGTGGATATGGGGGCCTGGTCTCTGTGAAGACATAAGGGATCCCTGAAGGCAGCGCTGGTCTATGAGTGACATGAACGTAACTGCTGCCCTCTCCAATGCCAGGCTCCTCAAGGGGCTCTGGGATCGCTGAGTGCCTAAGTGTAGGGATGGGAGAGAAAGCCCGTGGAAAGGAGGCCGGGCTATTTCTGGCTCTGCATTAACTTGCTGGGGACTCAGGGAAGTCACTTTTCCTCTCTTGCCCTCAGCTCTCTAATCTGTAAATTTTAAGAGTTGACAGAAAATTGAATGACCTGGATGTCCTCTTGGAGCTTAACATTTCTTATTTAGAGATTTCTAGATAAGCAGTTCCCAAACCTGAGCACGCATCAGTCTCACACAAAGGGCTGGAAGGGCTCCTTAAACGCAGGTTTTGGGGCCCATCTCCAGTTTCTGGCTTAATAAACCTATAGTGAGGCTCAAGTGTCGTTTCTTACCAGATTCCAGGTGATGCTGTGGGACCACATTCTGAGAACTCATAGGGTCAGGTGGATGAGCTGAACACAGGATTGTGCTCCCCCTAACACGTGAGAGGTCATAGCAGAAATGAGGGCCCTGACTTAAGCCTACATTTTCAGAGTAGACTGCAACCACAAACCTCAGTTATATACATATACACACACGCATGCATGCTTGGAAACAAACCCTTTGTGGATGGACTACTGAAGGAAGAGACTGGGGCTCCTTGCCTGGGAGTGTGAAACTCCTCATTTTCACTCTCATCTCTTTGAGCTCTACACTCTTGACTCAGCCAGTATCCTATAATGGTATGAAACTGAGGCTTCCCAACCAAGGAAGTCCTCTGACCCCAGGTCACTCTAGGTTATGAAGAGAGAGAAGAAAGGAAGTGCCAGGGTCGTGGAAGCCAAAGCCAGAGCAAAATAAGAAACTGATGACCACAATAAGAGAAAACAATGAGAGAAATAATCAATTCTGCTTTTGTATTCATGCCCTGTCTCCAAACTAATTGCTTATTTGTTTAATCTACTTTGACCAGAAGTGTTACCGCACCAAAAGTATTTAATGAGCCAGGCTTCCTCGTGTAAAATTCAGGCATATTTGTGGGATGGAATGAGTTTTCATCAACAGAGGGAGAAGCTGTTCTCTAGGTAGGACCGTCTCAGCAGTTTCCTTCTAGGATAGAAATGTCATCGGAAATGCAAGTCACCTGTATTCAGACCATTCTTCGGTGGGATGTGTGTCACGTGAGGCAAAGGATGGCCAGCCACTCCAGTAGGTCTCACCCAATCCTATCACTTACACCTTCTAAAAACTTGTGTAATTTAACTTTAGGCCCCAAAGGGACCTCTGGAGACTCCTAACTGATTGAAGTCCCAGTGAGCTGGGGATGGACTTAGCCTCCCAGGTGTCTTCATCTATACAATGCAGAAGTCCTCCTGCTCCGCCCCTTTGGAATGTCTATATTGAGACCTACCCCATGTTCCTCCTGAGAGTCACAACCTGATCTTCACTCTCCCACCCTGTTCTCCTGGGATACTGAGACCCATGCTTGGTAGAACTAAGAAATTTTCTGACAGCCCCCCTCCCCTCTCTTTCCCTCTTCTGTTTGGAAAAGAGCCATGACCATTCTAGTAAAAACAGTGTTTCTCCAAACAGCTATCAGTGGTTGTAGCAGACAGCTTCAGGTTCACTGAGATGAACTTCCAGACCAGGCTCAGTTATGGAGGAAGGGTTATTTATTGAAGCTTACAGATCCAGGGGAAGTTCCATAATGGCAGAAGAAGCTGGCCTGCCTTCACAGGTCCAAGCAGAGAGAGAGAGAGAAGCACAAGCCTAAAAGCCACACAGCACAGCACACTTCAGGAACTCCAGCTAGGCACACTTTGCATATCTTTAGATTGAAATCTGAAACCCACACCACACCTTAAGATCCCCCCAGTGACACCGCCTTCAGCCAGGTGGCTGCAGATGCAAACTACAAACTAATAAGACAGTGAATATATTGGGGACCACCTATTCAAACTACCACATTCTATGTGCATTAAAGGGGAGAGACTAACATTGTGTCTTCTGCTCTAAAGAGCTCACTGTAGTGATGGAGACTAGAGCAGCTGGGATGTTAGATCACAGCTTACTGAAGACACCACCTGAAATCATTCCAAGTCATATTATAAATGATGAGGGCTTTGAGTTTGGAGATAGGAAGGGGTTGACAAGGCCATGCCAGGGCAGCGTATGGCTCCATCTCTGCCTTTGAAGGTTGGCAAGGTTATGAAGAGAAGTCACAGTTAAAGAGTAGGAAATTGTTGATCCTAGAGTAGTCAATGCCTACCATACTTAAATGTTACAGGAGGCATTAGGAATTTTATCTTTCCAGTGGGGAGGGCACTAAAGGTCTTGAGGTTCAGAGTAACATGGGTGAAAATCAAGCTTCAGAAAGACTGATATAACTATAGTATAGTTTGAAATGTAGAGGTCTAGTGTGCTAGGACAGTAAAACGAGATGTAAGAAGACACAGGTAGGAAGAACTGGAGAAATACAGTGGCAGAGTCTCAGGAGCACCGAGTCTTAGCCTTAGCTTGGGCCATACTACCGGATGGCTGGACACGGCTCATCTCTGCCCTAGAGTCCCAGGTCATCTTATCCCTAGCGTCAAGGCACTCAGCACTTCCGAAATTACTTCCCCCGAAAAAGCTAGACTATCTCCAGCTGCCACAGGAAGCCAGCCCTCTTCTGGAACAAGTGTTACTCCCAGCCCCTGGAAGCCTAGCTTTGTCAGCCTTCACTGCATCCAAGTATGTTCGTACTCAGCCCCTCTACCCTCAATTGGGTGACATGTTTATTTATCCCCTCAATGGTATTTATCAAATAAAAACACAAGGCTGGCACTGAATGGTGCTTCTCATGTTTACCTTGAGGAGCTGTGCCCAGGAACTGACCTGCATTTGTGAGCAGCAGTGAACCCAGAAGGAGAGATTGAGGAGGATGTCAAGTGCCCAGCCTGACAGGTAGACTCTCGTTGAAAGGAGGAGGAGACCACACATGGAATATCCTCAGAGCATTTGGAAAGTTCATAACTGAAGGACTAACATTCTTATCTTATAGTTGGAAAATTTGAGGCCCAAGGAAGTTATGGTCTCAGATTAACTTTTTTTTTTTTTTTGGTTTTTCGAGGTAGGGTCTCACTCTAGCCCAGGCTGACCTGGAATTCACTATGGAGCTCAGGGTGGCCTCGAACTCACAGCGATCCTCCTACCTCTGCCTCCCAGTGCTGGGATTAAAGGCATGCGCCACCACGCCCGGCCCTCAGATTAACTTTAACTCAAGATCACACGGTAAGCAGATGGCCAAGCCAGAGTAAGACCCCCCCCCCCCATTTTGACATCATACAGCAAGAGGGCCCTGAATACAGCCCTTGTTCATTTCTGCTCATTCTTCCTGCACCTGGCCAGGGGCTCTGGAGTGTTTGCTGTTACTCGCCTCACCTGTTGTCTTCACAGCTTTACCTGTGGTATAGACTGTGAGCTGCTTATCCAAGGATGCTTTGCCTAGGAAACGCTACTCTAGACAGAATAGAGGAGGTTAGTATTACCATATGATCCAGCAGCTTTAATGCTCTGTCTACCCTTGAGAGAAATGCAAACATATGTCATACAGAAACTGGAGGATGGATGCTCACAGAAACATTACTCCTAATAGCCCAGGTGTAGAAACCACCACAATGCCCATCAGTTTATGGATACTTCTGCTACGAAAAGAAGTGCCCGTGGTGGCAAGAAGTGGTCACCAAGTCTTGGATGCACATTGCTCAGACTGGAACACATGAATTCCCCTGCCAGAGCACTGGGGGAGCACGCCGACCCCCTCTCCATGAGAGGACGGGGAAAGCGACTCCAGGCTGCCCCTAGCGGATTACAGGCAGGGCAGTAGTTGGGCTCCTCTTTCTATGGGCCTCCTGGGAAAATTTAGATATGAAATCTTTCAGACTGAAGAGAACTCTCATCTGAGTTAAGGAGGTCAGAGAGAGCTCGTCTGTCACTGGCACCGTCCTGACCAAATGAGAGATGACCTCAGACCATGGCCGCCTCTGGCAGGGCTCCCACTCATACGGGGAACATGACTTTCCCTGTTATATCCGCCTTGCAGAACTCCAAAATCCAACTTTCATATTTTCGTAAATTAAAAAAAATTATCTATTTGTTGGGGAGAAAGAGACCGGAGGGGGACGCAAATAGAGAGAAAGAGAATAGGCATGCCAGAGCCTCCAGCCACTGCACACAAACTGCAGATGCATGCACCACTTGTGCATTTGGCTTATGTGGGTACTGGGGAATCGAACCTGGGCCCTTAGGCTTCTCAGACTAGTGCCTTAACTACCAAGCCATCTCTCCAGCCCCTTTGCAGACATTTCACTTCAATAAAGCAACTTAATTTTGAATGCATTTTTGTTTGCTGTAATTTTTCCTTAAAAGTATTTATAAATTCTTTTAGGCATAAAATATTTTAACATTATAAATTATTATATCATTTCTTTGATCCAAAGAGGATTATGGTTAAAAATGTTGAAGAGAATTATCTTGACCTACAAAATCAATTAAGAGATTATGAAGTAATTTCTAATAAACAAAGATAACACATTAGAACTTAGTAATTATCCCAGAAAAAAAAAATGAGTTTACTAACTCCCACAGTTTGGAATCAGTGCTACTTAATTGTTAGGGGAAAATATCCCTATTGAGTAAGGAAAACAAAATGAGTAAGAAGAAAACTTTGAATATGCTTGAGTCTGCAACTAAATTGCAGGACTAGGGTCAGGGCAGTGGCTTAGTGAGTCACAAGCACTGCCATACAAGCATGAAGAGCTGAGTTTGGATCCCCAAAGCCCACATAAATGCCGGGCATGGTGGTGTGCACCCGTGATCCCAGTGTTCAGGAGACGGAGGCCGAGCATCCTCGGGCCAGGCTGGCTAGCCAGAGTACTTAGACGCTTTGTTCTGGCTTCAGTGAGAACTTGTCTCCGTAAGTCAGGTGGAGAGCAATAGAAACACTCAACCTCACCCTCGGACCTCCACAGGCGTGCACACACGCATACCCACCCGCACACGTATATACACACATATAAACATGTGCACAACACACACACACACACATACACATGCCAAAATAAAAATAAAAATGAAATTATTTAAAGGGCCAAGGAATATACGGTATAAGCAATCCTATTGAGGCTTCCGTATGTCAGGACTCTGGGATCCAGAACTTTTTCTTTGTTCCTTCTTATTTTATTCACATTGAAAATCTTTTATAAACATATGAATCATTGTTTAAAAGTAATTTTGATGTCATGATCTTTTCCTTCTCTTATGATGGTCTTGTGTAGGTAATGTCAGGCACTGTGAGGTCATGGATATCCAGGCCATTTTGTGTCTGGAGGGAGCACGTTGTAAGGAGTCCTACCCTTCCTTTGGCTCTTACATTCTTTCTGCCACCTCTTCCGCATTAGACCCTGAGCCTTGGAAGGTGTGATAGAGATATTGCAGTAGTGAGCACTCTGGTCACTTCTTTCCAGCACCATGATACCTTCTGAGTCGTCCCAAGGTCACTGCCATCTGAAAAGAGACGATTCTCTACCAAAAGTGAGAGTAGCATTAATATAAGGGTAAGAACATTAAGAGAAGTGCTTACTGGGCAGTTTGATAAATTGAGATGGGGAGGGGATATGATGGAGAATGGAGTTTCAAAGGGGAAAGTGGGGGGGGAGGGAGAGTGTTACCATGGGATATTTTTTATAATCATGGAAGTTGTTAATAAAAATTTGAAAAATAAAAAAGTAATTTTGGGGGGACTTTAATATATGAATTGAACAGAGCTATAAACTTTTGAGAGATTCATGTAACTACCCTCCTCCCCAGACTGAGATTCCCGCCTGCTTCTCATGGCTTCAGATTTGTAGCCTATACTGGAAATGGAAGGCTGGCCAATTGCTTTGGTGTCCCCATCTCTGATAGCACTGGTAATGAGCAGTGACCGATGAGCAGCTTGGGCTCAGATCCTCCCAGAGTCGTGCCTCAGATCCGTTCCAGTGTGTGGCCATCCTCTCCCAACAATATAGTCACATGTCATTTGTCAGTTCAAGCAAGAAGTTTCTGTGCATTTTCTCTACTGTATTTGATAAGCTATCTTGGATAAGTCTGTTTCTAAGGCAACTTGGGAGGAAGATCTCCCAAAAGTCTTCAATAGTTAACAAAAAAAAAAAAAAAAAGGCAAAAGAATTTCTCCCTCAGCTGCCTATGTTTCTTCTCCACCCCTGAGACCTCTGGCCACTAAAGATTTCAAGTTATTTTCTGATTTGGTCACATTCATACTTAAAGAACATGTTATTTGGGGTAGACCCCTCTTGGATTGAATCCTGTTGATTCTTTTCTTAAGCATGAAAAAAGCATTCTTCATGTTGCTCTCTTCTAGGATCCTGTTGGACCAACCTCTTTATATTTCTAAGCGAAGTTACAGGACAATTGTGATTCTGTTTAGATTTATTGACCACCTACATTTTAGGCCAGACATCTTTACTGAACCTTCAGTACTTTCTTTCCAAGTAGCCCCTAAAATAATTCTTTCTTACCCCTCCTTTAAATGGGCTTGCATTTGTTTCTTCGCAAAATTTAAGTAATCTCGTGAACTCCTGTCTTTCTATAGAATGTTTAGTCTAGTCAAAGGCTTTGTGCATGCTTTCAAAACAGACTCTTACACTTTCAGCAAACTTACATCTTCATATGAGGATAATGGGGGAAAGATGACTGGCCAGGAATGACTATTGAAATCAGTGCATTAGGGGGTCACCCGGGCTATCTCTTTGAATTAGTCTCCCATCCTTTTTTAATCTGCCTAAGTTTCTCTAGGAGTTGGTTCTCAGTGAATACCTGAGCTCATTTTTATTTTCTGTGCTGTCTGAGGGTTTCATAACACATAAAACATCCGATCAAGAGGTGGCATTTGCCCTTGAAGAGAGACAAGCCAAAATCCATCATTACAGGTGATTGCCAATGGCTGAGTCCTGGATATGAGCTTCCCCTGACTTTCGCCCAAGAGAGGAAATGTGTTTTTCTTTCTACCACATGCTAAATCCCACCACAGATTAAAATGTTAAGACGTTTAGAGTGCCCTGTGTGAGGTACACAGTTTTCTACAGGGGTTGTAACCATCATGTTATCACCATAAATCAGAGAAACACTGACAGGGATGGCCATTACCCTCTGGCAACTTGTGCTGGATCCATTGAGCTGCTAAAATTGACTGACTCTCTGGGCAAATCCATGCTATCTCCAGAAAGGGACCCATTTATGATTTGAACTCTTGATGGCCTCTGGATCTACTTGCCCTGTGATCTTGCCTTTGCAATCGGAAACCCCCTAGACTCGTGAGTACCTTGAAGGCAAGGTTGGGATTCTCTTTCCTCTGTCCCCAGTGGTTAGGAGAGTCAAGGCATGCTGTTTGGTGCCACGAGGACTTTTGAAGGATGACTTTCTAAAGAATCGAGACAAAGAGATGAACCAAGCCCAAGTATATCCCAGGCTGTTAGAGTTGATGTAGAGGATGGTGGTATGTCAAATTTTAACACACATTAAATGTACAAAATAATTGTGTTTACTGTGATAATTTCACACGTGCATAAAACATAATTTGCTTATATTTGTTATCCATTAAACATCCCATATCCACTCTCTCTTCTCCCTGACCCCCATATCTCTCCTGCCTAGATTCCCCACAAGAGAGAAAAATGTGATATTTGTCTTTACAAATCTCGCCTATTATTTTTAACATGATGGTCTTCAAGCCGACCCATCTTCCTGCAAATGATATGATTTTATTCTTCCCTATGGACGAACAGTACTCCAGTGTGTACATATGCCATGTTTTCTTGATCCATTCATCCAGGAAAGGCATCTAGTGGTTTCCATAACTTAGCTTTTGCAAATAGTACCAGAATAAACATGGCTATGTCTCTCCATTTTTTGCTCACTTTGATTTTTTTCAAGTATCTACTCAGGAGTGGTATATAGCTAGATCACATGGTAGCTCCACTTTTAGTTTTTCTATTTTTGATGAACACACACATGGATTTCCATAATGGCTACACTCGTTTGCATTTCTACCAACAGTGTTTAATTGCTCTTCACCTCCATCATTGCCAACACTTGTGGATTTTTTTTGTTTGTTTGTTTGTTGTTGATAGCCATTCTGACAAGGTGAGTTGAAATCTGGATGGACTTCTAATTTCCACTTCCCTGATGTTGCTGAGGATGCTAAGCATCTTTCATATATTTCTTGGCCATGTGTTGGTCTTACTTTGCATTGTATCTGTTCAGTTCATTTTCCTACTTATTGATTAAATGATGAGTTCCTTTGCTGTTTTACCTGAGGTCTTTGTATGCTCTATATATTAATGTATAATGTGTAAGAGGATTCAGCTATCAGAAGAATGCTGTCTCTTTCTTCACTCTTCTCCTATTTCTATTGATGTTCAGAAGCCTCTTAATTTGAAGCAATCCCATTTGTCAATTCCTGCTATTACTTCCTGAGCTATAAAAGTTCTATTCAGAAAGACATTGCCTTTGCCTACAGGTTGATGTGGTTCTGCTGTTTTTTTCTCTATCAGCTTCAAACTTTCAGACCTTTCATGATCCATTTTGAGTTGATGTTCGCACATGGTGAGAGATATGGCTCTCAATTCATTCTTCTACATGCGTGTTCCTAACACCCTTTGCTAAAGAGGTTGGCTTTTCCTCAATGTACATGTTTTGCTATCTTTGTTAAAAATCAGGTGATTATAGCTGCATGGGTTTGTTTATGGGTCTTCTAGCCCATTCCATTTGTCCACATGCCTGTTTTTGTACCATTTCCATGTTGTTTTGTTGCTATAATTCTGTGATATGATTTGACACTGATTATTTTGATACATCTAGTAGTATTGCTCTTTCTGCTCAGGATTGTTTTGATTACCCAGGATTTTTTTTTATACTTCCACACAAACTTTGATATTGTTTCTTTTCTAGTACTATGAAGAATGCAATCAGAATTTTTTTAAAAACTATTTTATTTATTTATTTATTTGAGAAAGAGAGAGGAAGAGGCAGAGAGAATGGGCATGCTAGGGACTCCAGCCACCACAAATGAACTCCAGATGCTTGTGCATCTGGCTTATGTGGGTCCTGGGGAATCAAACCAGGATCCTTGGGTTTTGCAGACAAACACCTTAACTGCTAAACCATTTCCCCAGCCTGTGATTCGAATTTTGATGTGGATTACATTGATTTGGAAATTACTTTCAACAATGTGGCCATTTTTCTGACATTAAATATGTGGATCCAGGAGCATGGGAGGTCTCTCCATCTTCTAATATTTTTTTCAGTTTCTGTTTGTCAGAGTTTTATAGTTGGTGTAGAGGTTTTATGTCTCTTAGATTTTTGAGGTTATTATTAATGGGTTCTGCATTCTTAGTGAATTCATTATTAGCAGTGCTTAGAAAATCTGTTGTATGTTGATTCTGTATCCTGCCACTTTGCTGAATTTTATAAGCCAGATCTAAAAGTCATCAGGTAGAGCATTTAGTTATAGAATTATGTCATCTGAAAATATAAATCATTTGAATTTTTCCTTTTCTATTCCTCCTTTGATTTCTTTAATGGCTCACTGATGGTTGAAACACACATTGTTCAGTCTTCTTGTATTTTCATAGTTTCTTCTGCTTATTATTTCTACTTTTGAGTCTTTATGAACTGATAAGACACAAGAAATTATTTCAATATTTTTGTATTTATTAAAACTTGCTATATGCCTTAAAATTTTTGGAGAAAGTTCCATAGGCTGCTGAGAATGTGTACTATGCAGCTACTGGATAAAACATTTTTTAGAAGTCTGTTAGGACAATGTGATCTATATTGCAATTAATCTCTGTTATTTTTTGTTGAATTTGGTTTGGATAAGTTGTCTCTTTATAAGAGAGGGATACTGAACTCCACCCACTAGGTTAGTCAGCTTTTTCACTGCTATAACAATACTCTTGTGAAAAAAAATATTTCTTTTTTTCCTTTTTTTCTCAATTTTTATTAACATTTTCCATGACTATAAAAAATATCCCATGGTAATACCCTCCCTCCCCCCACTTTCCCCTTTGAAATTCCATTCTCCATCATATCCCCTCCCCATCTCAATCAGTCTCTTTTATTTTGATGTCATGATCTTTTCCTCCTCTTATGATGGTCTTGTGTAGGTAGTATCAGGCACTATGAGGTCATGGATATCCAGGCCATTTTATGTCTGGAGGGAGAAAAAAAAGTATTTCTTATGGCTCACAGTTTTAGAGATTTCAATCCATGGTCAGCTTGTTCCATTTCTTTGAGCCTTTGGTGAGACACAATATCATGGAACAGCAGGCAAGGTTGAACAAGGCTGCTCATCTCATGGTGGCTAGGAAGCAGAGAGTCAGAAAGGAGACAAGAACAATATATTCCTTTCAAAAGTACACCTCCAGTGACTTATTTCCTCTAACCAGGCCCTACTACCTAGTTTCTATCACAGCCTAATAACCCAATCATTTTTTTGACCCCATCAATGGATTACCCTGTTGATGAGATCATAACTGTCCAGATTTAATCACTTCTCAGTAGCACCACCCGCTGGGAACAAAGCTTCAAGCACATGAGCCTTTGGGGGACATTCAGTATCCACACTGCAACATCCACTATTATTCTATTCTATTCATATGTATTTGTATCTTTAGTCAGGGTGGGCTTCTGGCTGGTAGTAAGCATTTAGGTCTTGCTTTTCTAATCAAATAAGTGAGCCTTGGTCTTTTGACTGAATAATTACAACAATTTAGATTCAAGGTTCTTTTTGAGAGGCATGTTCTAATTCTCATCATACTACTGATTTTTCTAAGATTTGATTCCCAGTGGTCATTTGCATACCTGATCTTTCCCAAGATTTGGGGAACTTTCTACTTTTATTTCACTATGTTGTCTATGCATTTAGTATGTATCGGATCATCTTCATCTATACTCAGAATTCATAAATTTGGTCTTTTACTTGAGTCTCAAAGATTGAGAGTAGTTTGCTCATAATTTCTTATGTAACTCTTTCTGAATTTTATAATCAGAAGCTTTATCTTCAAACTCTGTTATGGTACTTTTTGCCTAGTTCAATCTACTTGTGAAGCTTTTAATTAAAATTTTATTTGATTTATTGAGCTTTTCATGTTCAACATTTGTTTGGTTATTTTCAGTTCTGTATCTCTTTATTAATTTGGTGTTTCACATTATGTTTATCTCCTTTATTTTACTTAGCTGTTTGTTTGTTTCCCTTTTGAGTTCATTGATCACTTTTATGATCATTCTTTTGAATTTTTGTTGCACATTCCATATAGTTTCATAATACAGGAACCAGTAACTATGGAATTAATTTTTGAAGGAGTCATGTTGACTTGTTTTTTTCTTGCCTACTTAGTGCATTTCCATGTAGAAATGTGCACATCTGAGGCTGAGTTAGAGGTTGGATGTTTTAATCTCCTATACTCTTCACATGCACTACTCACCAAGCTCCAGGTAGAACTAAGTTATGCCTAGTTTAAGGTGTACATTCTTTAGAAGAGAGAGAGAAAGAGGGAGAAAGGGAGAGAGAGAAAGAGAGAGAGAGAGAAGGGGCATGCCAGGTCCTCCAGCCACTGTGCATCTGGGTTTACAAGGGAAATCAAACTCAGGTCATTAGGCTTTCCAGGCAAATTCCTTACCCACTGAGCTGTTTCTCCAACCCAAGGTGTACTTTCTTTTTTTTTTTTTTAATTTTTTTTGTTGTTTATTTTTATTTATTTGAGAGTGACACACAGAGAAAGAGCGAGACAGAGAGAGAATGGGCACACCAGGGCCTCCAGCCACTGCAAATGGACTCCAGATGCATGCGCCCCCTTGTGCATCTGGCTAATGTGGGTCCTGGGGAATGGAGCCTCGAACCGGGGTCCTTAGGCTTCACAGGCGTAGTGCTTAACCTCTAAGCCATCTCTCCAGCCCCCAAGGTGTACTTTCTAATAACTGGGCTGGGATGTAGTTCAATAGAAGAACACCCACCTAATAGTCTCAGGGTCCACGTCTCAATCCCCAGAATAATTTAGAAAAAAATGAAAACAAACTATAGAAAACAACACTGATAATGACAGAAGAGAGACAAAGATGATATTGGATGAGCTAAAAAGATACAGGTTAATAAATGTGGGAGCAAAAGAAAAAAAGTACTAAAGTAATGCTACAAAAGATATATTAAATAATAAGAGAGGGAAAAAAAGAAAGAAGAAGGGGAGGAAAAACAAAGATTTTAAAATAGAAACAATAAAAATGGAAAAATAAAAGGGGAAAATGAGAAAGAAGAAAAAAGGGACAAAAATGATCTAAAGTTTTTAAAAAGGGGGAGAAAAAACGTACTAAGAATTAAATGTTGGGCTGGAGAGATGGCTTAGGCTTAATGGTTAAGGCATTTTCCTGCAAAGCCTAAGGACCCAGGTTCAGTTCCCCAGGTCCTACATAAATCCAGATTCACAAGGTGGTGCATGCGTGTGGAGTTCATTTGCAGCAGCTAAAAGTTCTGGTGCACCCATTTCTCTCTCTCTCTCTCTCTTTCAAATAAAATAAAGTATTTTTAAAAGAATTAAATGCTAAGAGAAGAAATAAGAGATAAAAGTAAAAGATGTACCTGTAAATTTCAAGCCAATCAGACATGACCAAAAATGTCTTAATAAAATTCAAACCAAAACAACAATGCAGGTTTCCTCTCTGCCAGAGTCAACTGTAGATAGGAGGATAGGGTTTGTTTTCGCTTACAGTCTTGAGGGGACGTCCCATGATGGCAGCTAAAAGATGGCATGGGTAGAGGCTTGGCATCACCTCTGCCACAGCAGGGGGAAATAGCAACAGGAGAATGAGCCATCTAATACTGGCAAACTAGGGCTAATAAGCTACCAAGCTCCACTGCCAAGAGCATACCTCTTCCAGCAAAGCTCCATCACCCAAATTACCATCATCTGGGCATCAAGTATTCAGAAGGAGGGAGGAGGGGCTGGAGAAATGGCCTTACCAGTTAAGGCGCTTGCCTGTGAAGCCTAAGGACCCAGGTTTGATTCTCCAGGCCCCACGTCAGCCAGATGCACTTCCTGGTGCATGTGTCTGGAGTTCGTTTGCAGTGGCTAGAGGCCCTGGCACACCCATTCTCTCTCCCTCTCCCCTCTGTCTCTAATAAAGAAGTATTTTATAAAAAAAAGAAGGAAGGTGGAATGAGTTTATGGGAGATGCCTTATTCAAACCACCACATACACCCAGTCTTCTGGTTCTTCAAGGCAAAAACTTTGCAGTAATTTTTAATTATTCTCTCTTCTATATCTTACATCTATGGAGATATCCTAAATGGCTTTACCTAGAGACATGAGCAAATGCTTATTCAGTGTAGATCGGGCACTGATGACAGAGCAAAGAAATGATTCCACCGAAGTCTAGCTTAGTGAACCAGTGAGGAATTTATTGGATTTATAGACATATGGGTGAAAGGTTATATAAGGAACATGGGTGACTCACAGGAAACTGCAGCATTGATAGGCCCACCCCAGCATCACCCAAGACACAGCTTACTGTAGTCAGCCCACCACAGAGAGTCTCCTCTCCCTAGCAATTGTTACTGCTTAAAGACCCTTGGGGAGGGAGGGAGGTTGAGAATCTTGTAACTTTCTGAGTTTCCTGAGTCATAAATTTCATGAGCTTCCTGGGCTTCCTGAATCTTAAAAGCCCCATTCCTCCCTCAAGAAGGGAATGTTCAATTCACAGGAAATAGGTACAAAACAGCATTCAGTAACCTAACCTACCTAACACGAAGCTTAGCCCAGCCCACTTTAAATGTACTCAGAACAGTTACAGTAGCCGGCCATTAGGCAAAACCATCTAACACCAAGTTAGTTTATAATAATATGTTGAATCTCTCCTGTAACATATCAAGTCCCTACACCTAAAAACAAACGTCTTGCACATGTACAAATAAAACCTGGCACTGCCGTGGATTGTAGATGACGGATGGTCCTCCATCACCACTGTGGCTCACCACAGTTGCCCAGTGTCAGTAGAGAGTATTGGATCAGACGTTGCTAGGCTGACAAAAGGCAAAACTTCAAAAACTACAAGTACAGTTTCTACTGCATGAGAATCATGGTATACTCAAAAGCAGTCAAAGCTCAAAATCTGGGGACCAGTTGTATATATACACTGACCACTTCTGGGTGTTAGAACCTGGTCCATGTAACCATTGTCTCACAACAATGACTTTGTGATAGGTCGCCCTGCTCTCACATGGCCCGCACATTCGACTTGCAGCACAACAGAAGATATACTGTTGTGTTGCAAGTCAGAATATCACTGCCTTGCAGTCTTCCTTCCCGGTGGCTCCTTCACTCTGTTCACTCCAAGTAGAAGCCAAAGGTACCTGCCCACTGAGACCTTCCCTCTGCTCTACTGCCCTGAATGATGCATCCAGGTTGGACTTTTGGCTCTAGGTATTTCCTCTCAAATCCTCTTTCCCCCTTCTTCCTGTAATTTTCACTCCTGCTTCCGCTTCTCAGGAAGGCCCTGGCTGACCACACGCAGACCGTGAACTTCCCGCACCACGGCATCCTGTGTCCCTTCCTCTTGCTCCCTGTTTCCAATTGTACTCATTGTCTTTTAATGCATCTGTGATTTATTGTGCCTATAATGTGAATCCCTGCGGTATAAAGTAAACTCTATGAGGGCAAGAAATTTTGTTTTGTTCACTAATGTATCTCCAGAGCCCAGAAAAGCAACCACAGGTGACAGATGTTCAATAACTGTTTAATGAATTAATGAAGCTGGACTGTTACAGTACCCAGTCAGGAGACAGGAGATGCATTAGTTGGTTGAATCAGGATCAAAAGTTATTTCAACTTAATAGATTAATAAGCCAAACTTAATACAATAAAGTAAATACATACATATAAATTCCCACAGAGGCTGTATAAACCTTGGGAAAACCTAGCGGTTACGTGTGTCTGTGACTTCACAATTGAATGGCAAGGACATCTTTTTAATCCAAAGACTAATAGTTACATAAATAGATGTAGAGTACACAAAACACAGTAGATATCAGTTTTATACTTATCTTTGTAGTTCAGACATTGGAAGAGCACTGGGTGGATACCTGGGCCTCATGTCTCCAAAGGCTTAGATACCATGGGCCCTATTCATGGGTCCTATTCTACAGAAGTGTTTGCAGCATTTGGCTTTTCTTCTCAGCTGAAAAAAATCTCAAGGGCCAGCTGACTTGTTTCTTTAGGTACTTAACAAGGCATTCAGTACAACAAACAACATCCTATGTTACTTTAGTTGGGAGAAGTAAGATCAGCATAAAGAAGACAAATTTGAGATAAAAATAAGAAATATATGTAAGTAGTAAGAGTTATGGAAATCATAGGACAGCAGGTCTCGAAGGCAGAAGTGTTCCACCCTAAGCATTGCAGGAGCTTACAAGGAAATACTTGACAAAGAGAGTGTAGAGGAGTTCAAGATTAGTTTAGTTCAGGTGGTCCTTGAAGCACATGCCAAGATGAGACTGAATGTGCAAGAGCTTTGTTGCAGAAATGAGATAGAAACCAGAAGAGGCTGGTGTTGGCGTCAGACCACAGTGAGGGTCAGGTCCCTGTGAAGGAGAGAGGGACGGAAGGAGAGCTGGATACTAAGCTTGGGTAGGCCAGTGGGGAGTCATTGAGCCATCAGAAGAGCCTCGTGTCTTGCAGAAATGGACTGGCTACTCAGTCATTGGCTAGAAGCAGCCTGCAGGAGGCAGGCCTCTGTGGGGTCACAATGGGAGGTTTCAGAGTGTAGAAACGGAGGATGTTAGGTGGGTATACTGCCACATGTAGGAGCTCAGGGTAGTTCATTTTCGCTGCCAACACATGGTCCCTAGTGGGCTCTGTGCAAAATAGTGTTCAAAGTCTCAGGTGACCTTGATTCTAAGGTGTCACCACAAAGCCTCTCACAGCTTCTCACTCTGCATGGCTCCTGTGACTGGGGCGATCTTCAGCATGCAGCTCTGCACCCCCTCCCCCCGCCGGCCCAGGCTGTACACAGTAGATGCTCACTGAGTCCCGTGAGTGGTAGAGAAGGCAATGCCTCCACTTCCCCCTCCCTCATGTCCTGACCTGCTAGCTGTGCTCTATAATTCCAGGTCTTGGAGGGAATCTATTAACTTAAATTGAGGATAGTAAATGTCACTCAGCCACGGTCCCCAGAGAAACCCTTGTAAAGTGGAGCTGGAGTGAGGAAACGACCTTCGTCACTGCAGAAGTGCCAAGATTCAAGGGAACAGCCCCCGAGCAGAGCGCAGACTGGAACTCATCCATTACCCTCCTCTCCCCTTTCCTAGAAAGACAGCCCTCATTTATTATTTCCAGACTGTTTTCATTTTACTTACATGGTGTGAAAAAAAATGTCGAATTGGGAAATAAATATTGTTTCCAAACAGAGATTTCCAAATCAACTTTCCTGATCTTGGAACTATCATCTTGTTTCCAAATGTTTGGTTTCTGTATCATTTCTTCATTTATTTTTGTGAGTTTCCTACTGTGAATGTCCTCATTTGGAAAACTCTGACGGAACGTCTGTTGCTGGTCTCTGCTCGTGTCTTCTTGAAGGATGCCTCCTCTTTTCCTTTGAAGCACATGAAAATCTGACCTGCAATACCACCAAGAAATATTCGTTGGAATGTTCCTTTCGATTGCGCAGCAATTCTACCCTGCACAGTTCTCTTTTGCTGTTGTCTCTGGTTCCCAGGTTCTCTTCTCTGCAATTGTTTGGCGCAAACTCAGTTAAGACTGAGGCTGCTTCAACACCTTGCGTTCTAAAACCATTCCACTGTTCCCCTTTTACTTCTGTCTTTTCCGCCTCCTCCTTCAAATGCTCTTTTTAAAAAAATTTTTATTTATTTATTTATTAGCAAGGAGAAAGAGAGAGAGAGACAATGGGTGCTCCAGCCTCTAGTGGCTACAAACGAACTCCAGGTGCATGTGTGCCACTTTGTGCATCTGGCTTTACTTGGGTACTGGGGAATCAAACCCCAAGTTGTTAGGCTTTGCAGGCAAGTGCCTCAACTGCTAAGCCATCTCTCGAGAGCCCAGTGCTCTCTTGTTTTGGACCAATCTTTCTCACCTCTGGCATACAAATACCAAATCCATCCCAGTCCCTTCAAACATGTGCTTTCCTCCGCCAAATCATCACCCTTTCTCTCCTGTGATCCAGATAATTCAGCTTGCAAACCCCACAGGAAGTACTGCAGTCTAGCTCAGCTATCGAGACCGAAAGAGCAGAATTCAAACCCAACCACTTCTCTCTCCTATTTGATCTCCGACAGACCATACCTCTCCTGTGACTGAGCACCTCTTCCTCTCTCCACAGCCCCCTCCACTGTTCCCATCATGCACCAGGTCAGTGCCACCATGAGGAGCATCACCTTGTCTTGGCCTCAGCCGGAGCAGCCCAATGGCATCATCCTGGACTATGAGATCCGGTACTATGAGAAGGTGAGCCAGATCTGGCCCGCAGGCTTGTGAGGCCCAGGCCAGGGCTGCCCTGTGGGTGGTGGCCAGTGAAGTGCACAGGAAGCCCGGCGGAAGAAGGAATCAGGCGATGAAGGTCAAAGACTCCCTAGAGAGTTAGCCAGGTCTTCCCTGCCCAGGTTCTCTTCTGTCCCACCACCTTGTAGTCTAGACAATTGACTGGGTAGACAAGCCACCATCTCCCAGCTGTGTTTTTGCTATACTAACGAAAGGCTACGTGTCCCTGAAACTTCAGAGGAATTTGTAGTCTTATTGATTAGTTGTTTTAAAAGTTGTTGTTCCTTTGCTTCCAACTTAAGTTTGTTTACTTCTAAATTATGCACATACGCCATGACACTAATATGCCTGTGGAGGTTAAGGAACATGTAATTGGAAATTTAAAAGGATGAGATAAAAATGGATTGAAATAGAAATTTATGTGCTGCCTTCCCTGACTGCTCTTCAGCACCAGCTGCTGGGGGCAATACAGGCCATGTGCTGCCAAGAAAAGGGAAATGATGCCCTGCAGAGTAGGTCCCTGGCCTATCAGCAAGGGAAGCAGGGCCTCTCTGCACCCTGGGAAACTACAGCATTTGCAAAAATCCCAGGAAAATACAGTGCTTTCTGTATTAAACCAACACAGCGTTTGTAAGAGTGCCAGGCTCATTTGTCTATTTGTTTAACGGGTATTTATCGAACACTACTATTTGGAAGATGCTATTCTAGGTATACCAGTGAACAAAAGATTCCCGTCCTCAGGGGGTTGCCTTGCAATAGAGGGAGACAAATGACGAACACAGAACATAAGGAAACTCAGTAGGATGTTAAAACAGGGTAGTACAAAAAGTAGAATAAGGTAGAGGGGTCCAGGAGGGTCAAGCTTAGGGGAAGAGCAGGTGATAGAATTAAATTGAATGGTGATGGTTGGCCATTTGGAGAAGATAAGATTTTTCACTCATCACACAAAGAAAGTTATGAAACAATTATCTTTGCAAGTAAGGGAGTAGAGCTCCTGCAAAGGGCCTGGTGTTACTCAAAGAGCAGGAAGCAGACCCAGATAGCTGGAGAGATGAGAAGAATAGGGAGTTAGGGGACATCGTTACACGGGACCTTAAGGAATCAAGCTGCACCACTGAGTAAGACAAGGAGGCAGAGCAGGTTTCGGTACAGAAGAGAGACAGGGTTTAACCTCCATTCTGAACCTATGCAGAACACTCCATTGTAAAACACACCTGCTAGCTCCATAGTCATCTATGAAGAAAATGGAGACTTGAATTAGGGTGTCAGCCAAGAGCTGTTGAAAGGTAGCTGACTTCTAGATATACAGTATGACTTAAAGGCAGAGACAATAGGATTTCCAAATTGGATTTGGGATGTGGAAGGGTTTGGGGGAACTGCTAGCAAGATGTGGCCACCATTGACTGAGGAGGGACTCGCTGTGTCTAACGTGCCTATGTGATGACACAACAGAGGTCTGGAGTAGGAAGACAGGTGAGCACATCTGGAGTAGGTCTGGAGTAGGAAGACAGGTGAGCACATCTGGAGTTAGGGGAGGAGAGCGTGTTCGAGTTGCTGGGGTGTCAGAGGCACGAAAGCCCTGCTCCTGCATGAGGCTGCTGGGTGGAGGGAAATGAGAAGAAGGACGAGGATAGATGCTGTATCGCCGTGCGGAGAGGCTGGATGAACAGAGGAACAGCACTATACCAGAAAGCAAAGCCCTGATTTCCAGTGCCCAGAGCAACCACCAAGCCATGCCGCTGCCATGGTGAAATGACAGCTGTCTGAGGTTCGAGGTCATAGTCTGTATTTTTGAGAAAGTAAAGGTGCCCATGGGTCACCCGTCCAGCTTGTGAGGAAGTGTGCCCTTCCACATTATAGCCAGACCCGTTAGCCAAGTAGATGGGACAGTGTTTGGTTCTGTTTAGAGAATACAGGCCTTTGTAGGCAGTCAGTTCAGAGAAATCCAGTGACTCGAGTATCATTTAAACCATCTGGATTCATAAACACCAAGTATATGCAATTCGCTTTAACTTTGGGGCTCTATTTTTTGTGCAATATATCTTATAACAGTTAATAAAGTAAGGGTTGACTCTCCACCATGTTTTAGACCAATCTGTTTGGACCTACTGATCACATGGTCTCATCTTGTACCAAGCTGACCATACAGCCCCATGGAGTACAGTATATGGTATGATGTCAGAATCATTGGCAAGGGTCCACCCAGGCCCCCTTGCCACACACATGAATGTATGTCCCTGATGAAATAATACTTCATCTCAGAATAATAATAATAACCATAATAATTTTCCTGAAGTGTGCCAATATGGTTTCAGGACTTATTTAATAGGGATTACTTTTTGTGCCATACCCTGGCGTGCTCAGTATTAGTATGGTTGCAAAACAACAACAGCACCAAAACTAAAACAGCACAAAATAAAAAAAAAAGAATCCAGCTTGTCTATGACCACACAGCTGGAAAATGACACTGTCACCTTTGCCCTTCAGCAGGTGGCAGTGTTGGCAAGGGGCTGAGTGTCCTGCGACACCTGCTGTTCCTCACCTGCCTGAACCAGGCAGTTACGTCAGTGGGCAGCAGAGGTGGGTCAAGGACCAAGCGAGCTCCAGGCCTCCAGTGAAAGGCACAGGGCTTCTGTCCCGGCGCAGCCAGGCCCAAGCTCCGCCACCTCCCTCACCTTTCCAGTCGTCCTTTCTCTCCTGAAGTGCTGTGAACTAACCTCAGCTTCTTCGGGTTATGCAGGAAGCCGATTCTCCCATTGTAGGCCACCTCCTCACTTATCATTAATCTATGCTAATTATTAACAGACACACGCGCATAGTACTCAGGGCCCGAGGCGGCTTGCACACCTCAGTGGAACGTGATTGTCCTTTCTCCAGACAAGGGGAGAGAAGGCTTTCCTGGGAACAGAAAGGATCCTTGCCCAATCACTGGTCACCCTTCAGCTTATTAATGTAGACCTCTCATTCGCTTGTAAAGTGCTCCACTATGAAATCTATTCCACTGCCCTGACCATTTCCTGATATATCTAAAGGAAAAGACATTAGCCTATGAGGGCATTTTGAAATAATAGCCACAATGATAATTCATCATATGTTGAATGCCTGGTCTGTTCCAGATATACACAGATGTATTGGCTCTGATCTTTAAAAGAAATATACTCAGAAGCTAACCAGATATAACCAATTTATAGATGATGGAATTAAATCACAGAAAGGTTAAATGACTTAGCAATGACCGCACAGGTCAGTTATGGAGTCACAGAACAAAAATTACAGGCGTTTTATTGTATTTCAATGCTAGAAATTTCTGAGCTCAGTGTGGAAGCAGATGCTATCGCCATTGATGCTAAGATCTCTGAACTAGCATGGCGTCTGAGATAAGACACAGTATCTTAATATGAAGTCCACATCCTTTGTAAGCAGAATGGCCCTCATGCCTGCTCCATGTGACCATAGAGCCATGGTCCTTATGACAGAGAAACACAAATAGAATGAGGCCCAGCAGATGTCCTGGACTCCAACCAAATTAGCAAAACTCACCCTTCTTCTGTCTTGTGCTACCTGTTATCCCCGCAGATATTCCATTTCCTTCACTTAAACCAAGGAGCCAGTATAGCAGGAGAGCAGCCACAGGCAGTATGCCACTAGATAGGCGTGGCTGGGTGTAACAGCTTTGTTTGTAAGATGGTACCTGGAACACTGGTGGCACTTCTGCAACCTCTGAAAATCTGCCTTGAGTCTTCCACCCACCATGATCCTTTCATTCTGTGCTGGGGACATCTTTTAATTTCAGCTCTGTAAATCAAATCAGTAAGGCTCCCCACTTCCCCCCAACAGCTCATTAATAGAGATCTCAGATGCCAGAGAGCTGAGGACACTCCCAGAGCCTCTCTCATGTTCATCTCCTTCCCCCATCTCAGCACAGTCCCATTCATCATTCTCTCTTGTTTACTGTCTTGTAGCACTTTTCACTCCTGGTGTCAGTGCGTGTAGGCAAACCATGGGAGGAGCATCTACCTCTGCTCTCGGCTGTCTTCATGATTAAGTGTTTAGATCTCACTGGCACGTCATAATAACCATCTATCTAAAGGGGGACCAATTGGTTTAGGCTGGAAAATTTTCTGCTTTTCAGATTCCAAGATCATTTTCTCATGAAGACGCTTTCAGAACTCAGCAATATCTTGTGCTCAGCTGTTTCTAACTAGACTGGAAGCTTGATGATTGTTCAGTCAGTGAGTTGTTGGGAGCCCTGGGCAGTCATGCTGGGCTGCTAAGAGTAGGAAGGGGAGACATAATCACTTTCCTCAGAAGCTGTGTCCTCTGTATCACCATAGTTATAATAAAACCAGTCATAAGCAACCTTGCTCATCGCTCACTCATTTGTCTGCAATTGATTTATGCCTTATTGGGGAACAAGAACTGGTATTCATTTTAATCACTGAATATTTTCAAGAACGTGCCGACCATGAAGTGATTATGGGTTAATGCTTGGTCCTCACATTCCAAATGCCAATATATCAAAACACATGTTTTATTTTCTTCAGGAAAATCTACCCAATCACTTATTGATCTCAAGCAATGAACGATTCCATGTGCTTTCTCTAAAACCAGATGATTTGAGCAGATGCCTTCATTTTTGTAGCAATGTGGTGTTTCATTATTTTATTTGTAAGGTGATGAGGTGACTTTCATAGCCTCAGATCTCAGGTAGACACTAGGAGTATTATCACAATAGTAATTAATGATCAGAGTTCTAGCTGACATCCCTTCTATGGTAAACAGACTTCTTTCTGCTAAACTCCTTATCATGGTACGGATGAGGCTAGGGAATCCTCTTGTCGGGGTAGATGCAATTACTGGCAGGCAGTCCTTCCCCAGGCAGTTTCTTCTCAGGATACAAATAGATACCCCCCTCCCCATTAGGGTGAAGATGGGTCTTTTTGTAACTTTCAGTTGAAGGTAGCCTTGAACCTGTGCTTCAGATTGCTTCAAATCACTCGTTGACAGCCCATGGACTACCTGTATGGCAGATTCTAATTTTTTTTGCAGGCTCTCAACTCCTCTGGGTCTTGCTTTTGCATGTTTTATTTTGCTCTCGTTCCCCACAGTGATCCATGTGGTTAGTTTCTTTCATCTTCCGCAACTCAATTCACGTCTGCCTTCCCAGACTCCCTTGGAATAGATCTCCTCCAAAATCTGAGCTTGTTTCCCCTTAATACATTCCAAAAGTCCCTCCTCACTCCACACATAGTGAGTTTCTCCCTGCCACATCACTCAATCAACACTAATGTAATCTTCTGTTTGTATGTCAACCCACCCATAAGGTACTGTCTCCCTAGAAGAGAGAGAGAGAGAGACCGTGCCTTTGTACCCACAACCTATATCAGGCACCCAACATTTTATTGTGTCATTAACATAACTTCCTGCTTGACTGAATGAGTAAATAATACACATCAGGCCAGCCTTGCTTTTGCAAAGTTTTATTTACTTTAAGAGCACAGAAATTTCTTCTTTTATCCTGGCTCAATTTCTCATGTTTACCCCCCTGTTACTTTACTGAGCACTCAGCTTATAGAATCTCATCACATGGCTTTCCTCTCATTTTGCACCTTGCCTCTTGAGCCATTGTGTCTGGAACTCATCACGGTTCTGCACAAGAGGTTGGAGGTCTGTCTCCCTCGGTGACTTCAGCTCTTCAATTCTGCTGATGTCACCTCCTTGCTCCACGATTCATGGTGCATTCAAGACTGTCAGAGTTTGTTCCTGCACGCGTGGAGGTAGCCCAGAGAAAGATATGCTAACATGGAAACAAGAGACCAGGCTGGTATTTAAGGTGCTGAGAGAAGTGGGCTGTAAATTAGAAGGAGAGAAATGAAGAGCCTTTGAGCGAGGGGTGTGAGAGAGGCCCTTCCTAGTGAAGAAGGCTTGGGGCATGTTAACTGGAAGGAGCAGAAGCATCTCTGGAAAGAGGCACATTTCAGATGGTGAGAGGAGCTTAAGCCAAACTCTGGTGGTTAGGGTGTGGCCCCTGGAGGGACAGCAAGACCACAACTTAAGGGGAAATGTGAGAGTACGGAAGGGACTTCATTCTGAAGACTTAGACTAAGAAGCTTGCCTTCATATGATGGCAGTTTTAAGAAAATAAGTTTGGCATTGCATGGAAGTCAGATGGGTGGCCAGCATCAGAAAAGGTGGGAGACGACGAAAGTCCTGTCACCAACCCATTGTCAAATAAGATCAGCAGCTGGCGGTGACCACTGGGATGACCCAAAAGGCAACGTAGTGCTGAAAAGAAGGGACGGAGGAGTGTCCAGCACTGAAACATCTCACATCCTCCAAGGCTCAGGGTCCATTGCAGGAGAGGTGGCAGAAAGAATGTAAGAGCCAAAGGAAGGGTTATACAACTATCTGGACATGATTTGGTCTTGTTATCCAAGATCTTGCAGTGCCTAGCAATACCCACACAAGACCCTCACAATAGGAGAAAAAGATGATGACATCAAATTAAAAGAGAGACTAATGGAGAGAGGGAGGGATATGATGGAGAGCAGAGTTATGAAGGGTAAAGTGACGGAGAGGAGGGGAGGGAAATACCATGGTTTGTTGTCTGTAAGTATAGAAGTTGTCTATATATGTATATATATTCAGCAGCAAAACGAGGAGGTGGTGCTTTAAATATTCTTACGATGGGAGGAGAGGCGGGATGAAAACACAAGGAAGCTTCTCAGTGTCCATCAGAGGAGACACGAGGGCAGGTAGTACAGATTCTAGAAAACAAGGCATGGAGTGTTAGAGGGGCAGGCAGGGGGTGGGGCCGGCCACTTGAGTTGGTGGAGGAACTGAGAACACAGGAAGAAAGGATGTGATCTTCTTGGAGCTGAAGGAGAGGAGCTAGGGCAGGGACACCTAGACAATATGAAGGCAGAAGCAGAAGTAAGTGTGGGAAGCTACCAGAATGACCCAAACCACTTCAGTAGATATAGACTCGCGCTTTTGCCAAATACTTGAGGGAACTTCAGGAGTGATGCAGAACAGTCATTGTCAAGAGTGACCAGGAAGGTCTTCCAAAGGTGGAAAAAAAATACAGTGTAGCTCAGCAAAGCAAGACAAGCACCAGATGAAGGCCACCGAGATTCTTCTCGCTGATGTTAGAAGTGTAGCAAGAAGCAACAAAACTGAGTGGGCTGTTATTTTACCTCTGAATCCCAGGAAGGGAGAAACAGCTGTGAGCCCTCTGTCACACCCTGAGAGCGCAGCCGTTTCCTTAGCGCGGCAATGCGGACGGGTTATTCACCACAGCGTGGGCAACTTGAACACCACTGAAGCAAATGTCTCCTCTTCTCCCAGCAACCATTAACTAATGATAACTCATCATGAAGGGGTGTGGGACTCATGAGCCCCTCTACCATCCATGACGGAGTACTGACAGGCCCAATTTTGTGCAAGTCTTAGGCAAGTAACTACAGCCTCCGTGAGTTCGTGAATGCAACAGCCCAGCCACGTCATGCCCAGAAGACAGAATCCACAGCGCTCCTCCCCATCCTCTCTAGCCCTTACATTCTTCCCATCCCCTCTTTTACAATGTTTCCTGCGAGGTGGAGGGGACAACACAAATGGCCTGGCAGAAAACATTTGACCAAGAGAAGCTTGTGGGAGGCAACGGTTGATTTTGGCTTACAGACTCAAGAGGAAGCTACATGATGGGAGGAGAAAATGACGGCATGAGTAGAGGGTGGACATCACCTCCTGGCCAACATCAGGTGGACAATAGCAGCAGGAGAGTGTGCCAAACACTGCCAAGGGGAAGCTGGCTGTAACACCCATAAGCCTGCCCCCAACAACACATCACCTCCAGGAGGCTCCAGTTCTTAAATTGCCATCAGCCGGGGACCTAGCATTCAGAACACATAAGTTTATGGGGACCTGAGTCAAACCACCCCAGGGCTGTATACTCTAGTAGTCACTTGTACTCAACACTTGGATAAGTTTTGACTCCGACCTTTTTTTTTTTTTTTTTTTAACAGAGTTCAGCTGCCCCATAGTTCAGAGATGGTTCAGTATTCCCTTGGCACAGGCAGACTGTCTCCATTCAGAGGGAGACAACTTCTACCAAGGCAAAGAACTGATAGTGACCAGGGAAGAGTTGTCTGAGGTGTAGTGCTTTGAAGCCAGATGGTAACCTCTTGCTCTTCCCCTGTTTCTTCTTTAGGAGCACAATGAGTTCAACTCCTCCATGGCCAGGAGCCAGACCAACACAGCGCGCATCGATGGGCTGCGGCCCGGCATGGTGTATGTGGTCCAGGTGCGAGCCCGCACAGTGGCCGGATACGGCAAGTTCAGTGGCAAGATGTGCTTCCAGACCCTGACAGACGGTAAGGGCAGGGTGGGCCTTGAGGGCAACCATGACATAGACCCACGGGCCAGTGGGGGAAAGAAAAACAGCCCTGAAGAAGTTGTAATCACACCCCCAGTGATCACTGGACTCCAGTGAAGTTCCCCTCTGACAGGCTTGCCTTTCCCAGTAGACTCAGTGCAAGCCAGCTCTCTTGCTCTCCTAACATCTGATCGTATTTGCCTTAGAAGGGCGCTGCACCCCATGTGGTCTGGCAATTGCACTGTAGTGATTCCATATGCATTGCAAAGTTGCTCCTTACCTCTGCATTAGGTACCTGCCCTATTTCCTCTTTGCTCCCACCTTGCTCCACCGTACTTGGGCTCTAGAGCTGAGCTTACCACCCACAGAAAGAAGCAGAGGAGATGGCATTCCATTCATGGCATTCCTGTGTGCCAGGGATCTTAGACTACTATTACATCAACTTCACCTGTGACCTCTACTAGGCTTGGCACAAGTGTTTGCAGAGAGAAGAGGCAAACTGCTTCTAATGTCAGGAAGCCTGTCCACCAAGTATTTCTACTTGGGAACTTGTTTGCTATTTTGCCTAAGCATCCTAGTCCTCTGAGACCACCTCCTTCATTAATTCTGAGCATGTGATTTCCCCAAAGCCTTGGTACTCTCAAGGACGTGACTGTCTGACTACCAACCTCTCTTTCCCTTAGCTAGCAGCTACCATCATTTATGCATTTCTTATCTGCCTGCCTGCCTACCTGTCTATGCTGATTCATTCATGAGCTGCTCCCAGATAGCTTTCCAAATGTTAGTATTCCTTTGCTAGTTAACTTACATGTTTTAAAAGCCCGTTTTCACATAGCATTATATTTCAGAACAGCTCGCTTACATCTGGTGCTTGATAGGTCATGAGGTTTTATATTGACTAACATTTTTAAGAAATTCTTATACTGAGTAGAAAAATTTAAAAAAATCAAATGATTTTATATAAATACAAGCATGTCCGTTTTCATGTGAGAAATGATAATAGCAGCAAGCGCTGGCAGGTGTTCTGGTGTGATGACCCTGCCCTAAAGACATTGGTAGATGGTTACACCCCTCACCCCACTTCCCAGTGACACCTCTGGAAACATTATTGTGAGCTGTCTGGCCCCCACAGGACTGGAGTTTGCTGCCCATTTTGAGTTTATTTCAGGTGAATCTTCTCTCATATTTCAAGACCGGTGAGGTCGGGTAGAAAGGTGAGCAGTTCATTGAGATTAATAATGCTGCTAGGATGGAAAGAATGGAGGCCGTCTGCTTTTCCCTTAAGGATTCTGTCCCCCTCTTTGCACCTCACTTATCTAGAGATTTATAGGCACTTTGGCAACTGGAGGTACATAGGATAAAAAGCCCCAAACTCGAAATACTCTGTGCACCAGTCTCTTGGCAATTCTGCTAGACAAATCAAGAAGTAACAAATTTCTCCCAAGAAGGTGATTCCTTTTACATTTGGCAGTAAAGTTTTGCGGACCCAAGAGGGTCTAGATGTAAGAGAGTTCTGGTAAGTGGCCAAATTTGGGAGTATTTATCTTAATGACGGAGGCTCGCATGTTAGTGATTATGTTCATAGAGTCTGCAGGTCCCTCTGCTGCGCAAAGGTGAGCTTGCAGATTGATCAGTGATAGGGCCATCGAGGGCAGGAGGACCTGGGGGATCCTTCCAGGGTCAATGGCCGGACTCTGGGCAGATGATTGTCACACCTAACAACTCTCTGCTGAGCTTTGATGTAGCATTATTATTATTATTTTAATTAAGACATTTGGGTTTCATGCTGCTCTGTGAAGATATGAATAACATCGGTAAGGACTTCTTATTATGATTTCCTGCATTTTTATTTTGCTAATTTACTTTTTTAACATACATGCAAAAAAAATCAATTCTTCGCTGCAGGCAACTAAAAGTCTTTGTAGTTAAGTTCTGTAGAGTAGGGGGCTTGTTTTTCTTAGAAGTATTAGCGTCGTTTTCCACCCACATAATTGAAGAATGGTTCTCAAATACTGAGGGGCATGAAAACCCACTGGGATCCTGGTCAAACATACAGATCCCTGACCTTACCAGGTAGATCTGAGGAGGGGCTTGGAACCAACCGTAGGTGACACAATCATCACGTTCAACAAAATTGTTATGCTCAGCAAAATGGCCGTGTTAAGTGGCTGTGCTCAGGGGATCCTGAGTAGTTCATGGAGAGCCTCACTTTAACAAGCTTTGCCATTGAGCTTTCCACATAAAATGCAGGAAGAGCAGGTTAGCATGAATTCCAGATAAATAGCAAACAGTGTTGAGGGAAAATATCTCCGATGTAATTTGAGGGTCATATTCATACGAAAATATTTTTCATGGCTTATCTGAAATTCAGAATGGACTGATCACTTTGTGCTTTCAGTTGCTGTGTCTCACAACCCTAATCATAACAGACCATAAACAGCTCAACCTTCCAGATGTCTGGGTCTAAAGCATTAGATAAGCCTTCTTTTTTTTTTTTAAAAAAATCCTCTCTTCTTTCCTGCTATTCCTTCTTTTATTTTAATGCCTTTTCACCTTCCTCCATTGCCCTTGGTAACCAACCTGTTGCTGGGACCAATGTTGTGCAGGTCCTGTGCGGGTAAGGACAGCCATTGTGAGGTTATCAATATAATGGCCACTTTTTGTGTCTAGATCATGGCTTCTTAATGCTGGCCAGAGGGTAACCACCACAATAATAAGAATGACCAGCTTGGCGGGTGGCTTGTGTGTGTTAAAGGAAAGAGAAGTAGAATTTGAGGACACCAATAATAGGCCAGACTCTATGAAATGTTCACATGGTTTGATCTTAATTTTTTTTTTCCAGCAGACAGGAGGTCTGAGGGCGGCCAGAGAAGCTAAATAATTTCCCTAAGATGAAAAAGAATACACAGGCAACACCAGGGCTTGGATGAGCTCTGCCCACCTCTATGACCCATGGGCTTCCCATTCTGCCTGTAACACAGCGTGGTTTTAACATTTGGCAGAAACCTTGATCTTTTTCTTGTCAAGTGGGAGCTCAGAGTGCTGGGTGATTTCTCAGGCATCTCTTCATCCTTCTCAGCACCTGGTGCAGTGCTGGCTGCCTGCAGATGTACTTTAAAAGTCTGCTCAATGAATCTGTTGACAAGCTGCATTTCAACAGCTTCCTGTCTGCGGAGCTATTTGGGCGATGGGTTTCATTTCCTCTCCACTGGACTTACCCTTAGCATGGCTAACGGTACTCTGAGAGAACTTCAGAACCGAGGGAGTCGCCTCTGTTCTGGAGACAAATGTCATCAGCCCTTAGTTCCCAGATTCTATCACCGCTGTCTTGTTTTAATTGTTGTCGTCTTCGGTAGTTTCTTTCTGTGAGCTTTATAGCTCCGAAGCACTGAAAATGGAGTCCACACGCCTGCATCTATCTGATGTCTCTGACGTTCCGCACTCGGTCCGAGTTCGTGCAGCGGGCGCATGGGGAGGATTCTAATTCTCCTCTCTCACCTAGATGACTACAAGTCAGAGCTGAGAGAGCAGCTACCTCTGATTGCTGGCTCAGCAGCGGCCGGGGTCGTGTTTGTCGTATCCTTGGTGGCCATCTCCATCGTCTGCAGCAGGTAGGTCCTGCACTCCGACCTACTCCCCCCCCGGACTCCAGGCGCCCCCTCCCCTTCCCAGGCTACACAGACATGACAGGACTTGATCATTCCCAGACACAATCTTCATTTCTATCTCAATCCACCTGCAGCCTGGAATTCTCTAGATTATTTATTTTCTCTGTGTCTGGGATAAAACTCACTGTGGGAGCTAGACAAGACTGTGAGTGAAGAGCATCCATCCTTGAACCTCATTTCAGCCAAGACTTTTAGCCTCCTCCTCCCCCCCCCCCCAAACCTCACTGTACAACGACTTTTCAGAGTGACAGTTACAAAATTGCATTTGACTTAGTGGAGCATCGCAGCCTATACACAGACTGGCTTCTGGTTAGTGAGCACAGGCCCTGAGCAGGAGGCGAAAGGCAGGCAGGCAGGAGACGAGGCAAGGAAGAAACCAGAAAATCTGAGTTTTGCACACAGACTGGCCCGAAGGCCTTTTGAATTTTTAATACTGTTTGCGGCTGCCTTGGGTGGTTAGCCCAGATACTGCGTTTGCAAAGCTCTGTAGCCGGCTCCTACCCGAGCAGCTCTGCAGCGTGACCTGCTGCTGATGGAACTCTTTGTCGCCTCTGCCCTCTGACTGAGGGCCACAGCCATGGCAGATATCTGCAAGACCTTGACTTGAAGACAGACTCAACTTCCCAAGGGAATGAGTGGTGGTCAAGCAGAACACTGGCCAGTGCAAGAGCAAACCCTTAAAGTGGAGGCTGGAGAAATGGCTTAGCAGTTAAGGAGTTTGCCTGCAAAGCCAAAGGATCCGGGTTCGATTCTGCAGGACCCATGTAAGCCAGATGCACAAGGGGGCGCATACATCTGGAGTTCTTTTGCAGTGGCTGAAGGTCCTAGCACACCTATTCTCTCTCTCTCTCTCTCTGTCCCTCTTTCTCTCTCTCAAATAAATAAAATATATATATATATTTTAAAAAAAAACCCTTAATGTGAGAGTTGCCCAGGACTTAATCCCAAAAGACACCCAGGGATGACCCTCTGACTGGGCATGAAGTCTGAATGCGACCCTACTGAGAGAGTTCCTCTTCTGTATTTGCAGGAAACGGGCTTACAGCAAAGAGGCTGTTTATAGTGATAAACTCCAGCATTACAGCACTGGCCGAGGTGAGCGGGAAGGCGTGCATGCATGGCTTAACCCCTGGTGGACCACTGAATCAAGCTGGCTAGCAAGCACAGAGAGCCTCGGGGGCCAGACTAATGACTGGTCCAATGACCAATCCCTGACCAGTACCAAGTGCCAAAGTGGCCACTCTCTGAGGGTCTCGGGGGACCACAGACTGCCCTCCTCATCTTCTGCATGCCTTTTGTTGACTTCTGGCGGGTAGATTACCTTCTGCATTGATAAGCCCTTATGGTAGACAGGAGAAGATTGGGTTTAGTAAGTCAATGAATCCTGAAATCAGACTCTGTGGGAAAAGGTGGAGGGTTCTCTATTAACATCTTCTGCCTTATCTTATCCAATTGAGTGGCTGGGGAATGTGTTAACCAAATTCACAGATAAGCCATGTAACAGGCATGCAGGGAATTAAAAAGATAGCAGAGCCCAGGAGGCCAAAGTGCTGGGATATCTCCCAAGTGTTTTCTTTTAAATAATGCCTTTAAAAGTTTTTCTCACTCTTTATCTTACCCCCCTCTCTCTTTTTAAATATCTGTATAAAATATTTTATAACTGCAATTTCTCTTCACTGGTGAACAGAAAGTTCAGTATCAGAATGGCGGTTCCTTCCTCTGTACGATGGCTGCATTGCAAAATTCAAAACAGGTCCTACAAGGACAGTCGGGCCACTTTCCCGCCTCTAAAAGTGGTTTGCTAGGAGACTTACAGCAGGAGCGTCCACTTTCTAAATGACTCCTTCTGAATTCCACAGAAGTCCTCAGTACTCGGTCCCAGCACTTTGTGCTCTCGCTGCCTCTCACCTCGGTCCTCTCTTCGTTGTGTAAGCCCTTTCTGTCCGGCTCATTCAGCACAGAGCATAACAAACAGAGCCCACAGACGAATGTAACCCAAGCATGCATTCACTGGGTTGGTTCTTCTCATAGTGAAAAAGAAAAAAAAAAAAATGGCTTCTGAAGCTAAAGTTCTCATGGATCAGACTACTTCCTTTCTCCACGGTCACCTGATACAGGGGAGGCGGCCATGCCATGAGGGAGTCTGTGTTCTAGCATGGAGGTGCTGTTCATGCTACACAAAGGGCACTCTGTAGATAATGCCTTTTGTCCGAAATCTAGTCACTGCTGAGGGATTTGTAGAGGACACAACCTTTGGCAGCTGGGCTGCTGCACAGAGCAGGGGTTGCTGGGAGGAGCCACAAGCAGGGCACGGCCACTCTACCCATCTGAGACTTCGGTGTATCTGACTTTCAAGTTGAAGGACATCACCTGGGTGCTTCAGAATGACTCGCAGGGATCTCTACCACTTCCTGCCTCCCTTTTCCTCCTCGAGCCTCCAGCATTGCCTCCCTGCCTGCTCTGGCATAACTCCTTGTTACGGTGGGCCACTGGACAGCCATTCACATCTGGCATCCTGTGACCCTTTCAGATGAAGCATTTATAAATAGTCATGTCTGCCTGAAAGCAGAGTCAGGACCACAGTGACATGTGATTGGGTAAGACATCTCATCCAGGAGCTCTCTTTCTAAAGGCGTGCAGGGAAAGCCCAATGCACCCTCTCAGGTCTGGCAGACAGAGTCCCCAGGCATCCAGGGGGTGTGATATGGAACCCTTTTGGGTGGCTTCAAGCCTGGTGTTTAGGAGTAGCTTTTCCATGTAGAGAAAAATGTGTCACTGAAATGCTCAAAACTGAGACTAGAAAGATAGCTCAGTGGTTAAAGGTGCTTGCTTGCAAAGCCTGCTGGTCCAGATTCAATTCCCTAGCCACCCACATAAAGCTGTACATGCATTTGTTTGTCATGCCCCCACACTAAATTAATTAATTAAAAAACTAAAGGCCCCAAGCTCTCCATCAGTGGACTGAATCTCCTATAGAGCCACAGAGGGAAGTGTATCTGGTTTCCAAAGGCTGTAGTAAAACCAACATTCAGTTTTCAGATATAGGAACCTGGTTAGCACCAGTGAGCATGGTTGGAGGCGCAGTGCTAACAAGCTACCCAGTGACCACCTTTGGGTCATTGTAAAGTTCTTCCTAAGCCTCAGTTGACTTCTTAGCCTTTGGAAGTCTGAACCATTTCCGAATGTCCTTTTCTACTATTCATTACTATTCTCTTTTCATCCAATTCATGACATCTGGATCCTCCTTGTACCTGGGTTCTCCAGGCTTACCCTGCCATGCTCTCATTTGTGCATTTTCCTTCTGTGAACATTTATCTCCTTGACTGAAGCTATTACTCCTGGAGAATCATGAGCAAAGGACCGTGGAGCTAGGGGAAGGCCCAGCACACATAGAGCAGAAGAGGAGACTGCAGCTCTGATAGAAGTAGGGTTTGGCTAAAGGAGGGAGGTGGTAGAGATAGGGGTGATGGGTTATGGAAGACTTCCTCTATGCCTGCATTGGGAACTTTAATCTGGTAACTCTCTTCAACTCATACAACCTCCACAGTCATTGCAGGAGACAGGTGTTGATTCAGGAAGGACAATAGCATCCCTCATTCCCAAGGTTTATAGTTTACAGAGGTGGACTGCACACCCTCTTGGTCTGGCTGCAGAACCCACACTTTCTCCATGTTGGAGAGGTTTAAGGTGCCTGGCCCTGAGGAGCAGACCCAAGACTAATAATCGATGTCCTGGTTGGTCATTTGTGAGTCCCTCCCCCCAATTCTGGGTCCCACTCCAGGAGGCAGGAAGCTCAATCATGCCTGACTACACCCGGATCACCCATGTGCTCCTGTGTAGAATGTGAATAGTATGGGGAGCTCTGATGGTTTCCTGCTCCAGGAGTGACAGAACAACCCCCACAACAGCGACTGTGGAGAGTACCATCTCCCCTGGCTTTCCCACAGGCGGGGACTAGGACACTGCAAAGAGGCTGGCAACTCAAACTGATGCAGAAGCTGAAAGACACAAAAGGGAAATGTTTGCCAAGAGCTCACCTTCTCTAACCAGTCAAATGCGGCAGATTTGGTAAATTCGGAAAAAAAAAAATAATCATGTTCTTTTTCCAGGCACTGGTTCAATGTTTCAACTTGGACCCTGGAGCTTGGTAAACAGGGTTATAAAGAAGAGCTTGGGGGCTGGAGAGATGGCTTAGCGGTTAAGCGCTTGCCTGTGAAGCCTAATGACCCCGGTTCAAGGCTTGACTCCCCAGGACCCACGTTAGCCAGATGCACAAGGGGGCGCACGCGTCTGGAGTTCGTTTGCAGTGGCTGGAAGCCCTGGCGCGCCCATTCTCTCTCTCTCTCTCTCTGCCTCTTTCTCTCTGTGTCTGTCTGTCACTCTCAAATAAATAAATAAATAATTTAAAAAAAAAAAAAAGAAGAGCTTGGATTGGGTGGAAAGAGGCTGGCCGAGATGGGCAGGGTGGAAGAGGATCTGTTGGACGTGGTGTCAGATGCACAAATGAAGAGTGTATGAGGCAACAGTTCATGTTCAAGGGCGGAAGGAAAGGAGTACAGGCTTCCCAAGCCCCCAAAGGGGCAGACAGAATGTTGTCATGGTTTCTTGGTCCAATTCTCATAATGTTTGGCTGACTACTGGTTACCTGGACAGGTGATCGAGGTGGGGCAAGGTGCACTTGGCCTCTTAGCTTTGGGAAGTTAGAAAACATTTTATCTTTGGAAAATGCAAATAGGAATTTGTGGAACATAGGTTACTGTATATTTTATAGTGGATGGCTCATTCCTGATTTCTCAGTTGGATGGGGTGCATGGAGAGAGATGAGGGAATTGCTAAAGGGTTAAGGGAGTTCAAAGAGCAGCTCTAATGAGATCACCTCTGTGTTGGGGCAACTGCAGATAAAGTCACTATTGCTATATTTTGAGGAAAGCACAAACAAATGGGGCGTGTGCCTGAACATTTGAGATTAAGAAATGCCCTAATTTTCAGAGCAGAGAACGCAGGCTTGTGAGCCCCAGCCCCAAATGCTTCAAGACACTGTAAAGCACATGGATCTGGACATGTAAACCTGAATTCAGCAATCAGTGGTAACTGCAAGGGTTTATTAAGAAAAAATCATGGGAAGCTCTTCTCTTACTAGGGTCATACATTAGTATATTGAAAAAGAATCACTGAGGTAGGAGGTTTTTATTGGGGCAAAAATGTCTTATAGTCTCTTAAGGGAAAACATTGTTAAGTGGATATAGATTTTTGTCTTCATATGAAAAGAAAAGTGAGTTAGTGACTCTGTCACCCAGGAGGAAAGTCCCTGGCCTCATTCTAGTCCTTGTCCTATTCAATCTCCTTTTGTTTGTTTGGATATATTTTTTTAACTTCATGAGTTAGAATGGAGCACGAGGATGCTGATCGAGTTTGTAGGTAACGGTTGGAAACCAGAACGAACACCGTAAAAGACAGAATCAAAATTCAGAGCTACCCAGCAGCTTCGAATGCTAATTTGAAATCTGCAAGACAAAATGTTAGCAGGATAAATCTGGAACCTAGTGTTTAGGTTAAAACAAAAATGAAGCAGTACAAATAGAAAGGGACTTGACTTACTGTGTATTTACGAGGGAAAAAAAATAACTGGTTGATCACATGCTTAATATCAATGTTACTGTTAATAAAGTGGAATATTAGTGTTATTAACCACCAGTTTTGAGCACATACTGTACTAAATGTATGTGTGTGTGTGTGTGTGTGTGTGTGTGTGTGTGTGTGTGTGCGTGTCTTCTGCACTGGTAACAACACACCAAGTGACTCTGACCTGGAAATCTTCATTTCAAGATGCCATGTTTGTAAAATGTCTCCTCCAGAGGAAAGCAGTCTGTCCTTCAGGGGCAGCGGCAAGCCCTTAAGGAAGCTGGCTCAGAGGCAGTACACTGGCTCCTTCTCTGGAGCTGTCCAGCAGAGAGACAGTGGGTTTTTGTCTCATTCAGCCTTGGGCTCTACAGATTTTGGTAAAGGGTGTTGGAGGAGGATTCCTGCCGCAGGTGAATGATGGGACATGATAATGTCCAGAAACCCTTCTAGCACCAAGACTGCATGTGAGCTGCCCAGATGGGTGGTGATGCATTTCAGAACTTCAGCCCCCGGGGAACCGCCTGAGTACCAACATGCAGGGCGGGTTTGCGCTGAAGGGAGGAATCTGACTGTGGTAGTTCCCCTGCCTCTTCTGGAAGGTTACAGGAGCGTTAGAAACCAATTGTGAGTAATGAAGGCCTGTGGGCATCCAAGGAGAGGCACCTTGGTACAAAAGGCAGCTGAGTTTATAGTGGGTGTTTATTAAGCGTCAAATAAAGTTAAGGACCTACATTCACCCATGTGTCTGCTGTTGGCTCTGAGCCAGAGCCTCTGTAACTGTTAACTCTTATGGTCCAGAGATCATTAGCTAATGTCCTTGGGTTCCCAGCAAGAGCTCAGTGGTCTAACATGGTCCAACACTAGGAGGCCTTTTTCTGGAAGGACTTAACTGGCCATTGGTTCTGGGAAACATGGAAGTGCTAATCAGTTTCCCTGGAATATTTTTCTCAGTAGAAAGCAGCCTGCGGTGTTTTTTTTTTTTTTTTTTTAATTTTCTATATAATCAGCAACAAGTGGTTATAGGGACAAATCCTAAAAGTGTAATAATGTTCACCAACCTCTACTTGTAGGAGTACCCCACTTCATCTTTCACCCATGTTCCTCTCCAGCCCATACTCCAGTTCTACTCATTCAAATGATTCCAGATTGAGTTTTCTGACCAACACCTACAAACTTGAGTATTTCATGTGTGCATCTCAAGTTAAAAACTGCAAGAGTCAACTCCCCTTACATCAGAGATTCTTTTCCGTGTCTGTTACTTGGTTAATAGCAATACCCTACCCTACAAGTTTAGGCATTGATTAGGATTCAGCCTTGTTCCTCTCGAATGCCCCATCTCTTGATTGCTCACCCAAGTGCCGTCTATTCTTCCTTTGAATTTTCTCTCTCTTCCTTTGTTGTCCTCATCGCGGCCCTCTTGTTGGAAACTCTGTTATCTTACTCACAAGTTAAGCAATTACTGTAACAGCCTCGCAACCATTTACCCAGCCTTCAACTCTTCCCCAGCAAAATAAGCTCCCCAGTGCCCTGCTTTCAGTACGTCCTGCCCTGCTGATGAAGCAGTTGTCAGCTGTGTGTGTCCCATGTCATCAAACCCCTTGCCTTTGTTTGATAATCGGGTCCCGTTGGTAGTGCATTGACCCCATTCTCCTGCTTCTAGAGCTCTGTCCTCTCTTCCTACTCCCCCCTCTCTCTTACACACAGACACTCACACACACACACACACACACAGAGAGAGAGAGAGAGAGATGCCTCTCTCTGAACATGGAACATCTCTCTCATGACATTCTAAACTTCTCCCTTCTGCAGGACCTTATACACTTGCCCTTCCAAGTTCATCCAAGTCCTAGAGCTTCTAGAACATTGACTTTCTTGGACCTTGACCTCGAAGACTGACACCCACCGCTTTCTCCATTGCAACCCATTTCTAGGGACAGCTTCCTGATTCTGCATTATTCAGCACTGGCCTCTTTCACGTTCTAACTCACACCATAACCACATGAAGAATCTCATGAGCTTTGTTTCCTGATAGCTCCCACAGTTGCTCCCATGGAGATAGCTGTGTGCTGAGCAGTGCTGAGAAAAAGGAGGGTGCTCAAAGTACTGAAGTCTCCTCCAGAGACTGCACAGATCCCTAAACAGCTACCTACTTAGGCATACACATCTGCAGCAGAGTGGGTGGTTCACAAAGGTGACGAAGTCGGTGTTGAATCTAGACGAAGGTACAGGAGGCACACTTTCCCTACCTCCCCACAACTCTACCAAAGCATGCCGAGGCACAGCATAGTAATGAATGAGAACAACTTTATACGCATGTTCTTTGAGGTCATGCGGTGGGGTTCTAGCAAGTCCAAGTCGTCTCCAGCTGGAGGCAGACTGGCTCCTCCTGTTAACGTTGAAGCCCTGGGTTCAGCTGTCCTCATTGGAATACACAGGAGACCTGAATGAGGCCACCAATTTTCTTTAGATTACTGCCCCCACATGTCACCTACTGATGAGAACTGGCCTGTGCCCAGGCCCCTCGGCCTTTTCCTGAGCTCCTGTCTCCCTGACTTTTCAAAGCCCTCACATTAGATTTCCAGCATTCCTCAGAGCTCCTCTCAGCCAGCTCCTTTCTTAGAACGTCCTGATCTACAGATACAGGGTCTCTCGCAACGGACAGCGGCTCCTTCTGCTTCCAGAAATGCTTGACGCCATGCAAGAAGGCTCCAGACAGCAGCTATTAATCCTCCCAAGCAAGAGCTCAGATGAATATAGTCTTAAAAGGCTTTTGACAATCCAAACTGTGACCCCTGTCATAGCATAAGTGGGTTTTGAAGACAAAGAATGAACATATCTGCAAATTTCATCTTCCTCAGAAATTAGTAAGGCAGGAGATCATAAAGCTGAAGGGCATCTGTCTTTTAAGTCCATTCATACCACTTTTGTGCCAGAAATATGTAAACTATGATTTAAAAAAATGGGAACTATAGAAAGTGACAAATACTTTAACAATATATTAATAACAATAATGTGAAATGCCATGCTAATTATTATTAAATGCCTCTTGCTATAGGGATCTATCATACCCGATAACATCATCAATCCCACTAACAATATTTCCCCAACACTCGTAATCTCAGAACATCATCTGAGCTCTATTTCCCAGGGTTTAGCTGTGCCGGGCTCTGCCGCGGACTTGATTCCTGGTTCACTTTCTGGTGATTCATTACACTAAATACCATTTTCCTGATAATTAAAAACTGCTCACTGGCAAGTGGGAACAGGAACAGGCTGATGCAGGATTTATGTAGAAACACAAAATGAGGCAAAAGACAAATGGCCTGTTCTGCCTAGCTCAAGGCTCCCTCTCCCTCCCCACCCTGCACCATCTTCCGAGTCTTAAGGAAGGCTCGCTGGACCACAGGAGAACAGGCCGAGGGGATGTGTTATACACGATGAAGCAGAGGCAGCCGTGTGGGTGTGGGGTGGACATTACATTCGTGTGCTCGAGCGACATCACACTCCTGCTTTAGAGCACACAGATTCCTGCCCTTAGCCAGAGGAGCTGGGCCAGGGCCATCTCTTTCCCTGGCTTTTTACACCATGACTAGAGGAAAAGCCTCCAGTCTGAGCTGCTGATGAGACCTTCGTTTAACTTACTCAGCTTCCTTCCTCAACTCAGCTATGCTAGTATTTGATTTCAAGAAAAAGAGGAACTGATTCCTACCATTGCGTAGATACCCCAGTGAGGATGTTCGTTCTAAAATGGGACATTCCATTGATCGCACTCCTGGGCTCTAGGCAGCCTCATGACTTCTGTTGAAAGGCTTCAGTGGCAACCAAAGCCTTTGACCCAAGAACAGAGTGTGTATGTACATACACACGCATACACACCCTCATGTACACATGCACACACATCTTAATTCTGCAAGGCAGTAGGCCTCTCTGAGTGTAACATCCACACGTAATCACAGTAAGAACTTTTCCCCATTTGAGCCCGCTTTGTGACACATCACTGGCCCAAAGAATAAAGGCCCCATCAAGAGATGCGCTCTCTCTCTTCTGGGAATAACTCCTTTGCCAAACTGGCTGGGCCCAATATTCATAAAGCTCATTAACTCATAATCTTTTCCCATTCATCCTCATATACGTCTTTACTTGCAAGCCATTCATTACAGCACATCCTAGATTGTTTAATTAGTTTCCATGGAAGAGTTCCTGTAGGACAGCTTAGCATACATCTTTAAAAGCTCTTGATCTAAAATAATAAGGTAGTTATTTTTAAGGCAACTAATACACCCCTAAGCGGCTTACATCCGCCACTGCCCACCCCTTCTCACTTCCTCCTCCTACCTCCCCAAACACTTCCTAGAACCATTTATTTGTAACAGTAATGAGTCCGTTAGTCAGGAAGTCCTTTCTGTACATCAGGCAGTGTGCTGGAGCTGCCACTTACAGGCCTCCTAAGACGAGGATTTTATTTCCCAAGTCGGCGGAGGAGAGAATTGTTCTAAGAGATGAACATGAACTTATATTATGCAGGGGCTGGTAAAAGGCTTTGGGGTACTGATGACACCTGTGGGTCCCAGCACCTGGACTGCAAAGAACAGGGGGGATGTCACAGCTTGTTCACATTGTCCTGGTGGCTCCTTTTGCATTTTTTTTAAATATGTATTTATTTGAGTGAGAGCAAGAGCGAGAGTGAGAGCGAGAGATGCAGATAGAAAGAGACAGAAAATAGGCGTGCCAGGGCCTCTAGCCACTTTAAATGCACTCCAGACACCTTGTGCATCTGGCTTACATGGGTGCTGGGGAACCGAACCTGGGGCCTAGGCTTCTCAGGCAAGCACTGGAACGGCTAAGCCAACTCTCCAGCCTTCTTTTGCATTTTGAGTGTGTCTCCATTACCTCATTTACGTCCCTCGCTCTCCCTTGCACACTGGCTGATGTCCACAGGCAGCAGCTGTGTTTCTTTGCCTGAATGCTTTCTCTGGCCCCGGAGCCTCCCTCCCACCTGCACAGCAGGGACATGCAGTGTGCAAATATTGATTAATGGGAATCGGTGTGGAAATACCTTAACACCCTTCGCCTCTAGCGTGGGCCAACTTTGAAACCTGTGATTCCCCTATTCTAGCTCATAGGCCTTCCTTGGGGAGATAAAGCCTGTTTCAATAACCCATAGGGTCCGGTGGCTTAAGGACACACCTCATACCAGCCACCTTCCTTCCTCTATTCAGTTCCCACTTCCGCTTTGCATACTTCTCGGCCATCACCTCTGCCTTGCTTATTGCTCATTGCTTGGGCCAAATACCGGACGAGAAGCAGCTTAAGGAAGGAAGGGTTCGTTTCGGCTTGCAGTTCCAGGAGTACAGTTCATTGTGGCGTGAAAAGCATGGCAGGGCAGCGGTGACAGGAGGCCAGCTGGTCACATTTCATGCACAGAGAGGAAGCACAAGGAGAACAGGAAACAGAGCCAGGCTATGGAATGTCTTAGGCCTCCCTTCCCCTCAGGCAATGACCTTCTACTTCTTCTAGCAGGGCTCCACCTCCAAACTGTGCCACCCGTTGGAGACCAAGTGTTCAAACGCACGAGTCTCTAAAGGATATTTCAGGCTCGAAGCATAACAACTTCCAAAATCACAACCTTTCTTCTGGGATAGTTTCTGAGGAACCTCAAGCAGGGCTGGGGCAGCCTGGAGATATTGCCCTGGGCTTTTCACATACTCTCTGCCATCGTTTGTCTCACTCTTCCCTTCTGCATAGTGGGTGTGAAAAGGGTGATGTTCTCATCTCTTATTTTATTTGTTTGCTTATGAGAGAGAGAGAATGGGCTCATCAGGGCCTCTAGCCACTGTAAATGAACTCCAGACACATGCACAACCTTGTGCATCTGGCTTACGTGGGTACTGGGCAATTGAACCTGGGTCCTTAGGCTTCACAGGCAAGTGCCTTAACCACTTAGCCATCTCTCCAGCCCCCCCCCACCTCTGTTTTGTCCTTTGTCCACTTATGCTAAAAAGTTCTGTCATTCACATATATGTACACATACCCTCACAACACCCTTCACATGTCCCAGGGGATAGGATAAACGTGACATACCTGAGGACCGCTCCCTTTGCTTTGCCCACTGTTAGTTGGTATACCCCAAGGTCAAAGTCATCCCCAGGTTTCCCAGAAGCATTCTAGAATGCGTTAACCATCCCCCACCACCAACACAAACAATGAAAAATGCTAGGTGTGGGTTTATTTGGATGGTAGAACAACCTACCTTTCAGGCAAATCTCTTCTTACATAGCAGGACACTTGGGTTCTCTTTAGCTCTGGAAAATAGCCCCTTTATTCTTTACCATGTCCTCCTTCCTTCATTTGGATTGCCCAAAGTACTTCTAGCCCTTTCCTGAGTAGGTAGGTAATTAAGACAACATCACAAGAAGCATCAGATGTGATTATAATGGGACATGCCAGAACTAGAGTGTTTGCAAAGGGCTTGGAGTCAGCAGAGAATAAGCTGTGGTGATCTGTGAGGTTCTAAGCCCGGACTTCTGGGACCTGAGCTCCAGCCTCGGTCCTAGGGTCCCCACCACGAGGAATGAGCATTGTGGCTCATGGACACACCTGTCCCTGTAGACCTAGTTCCTTCATGGGTGACAGCAGCCGCCAGCAGAGAAACCCTCCTTCACAAGGCCAGGGCATTGGATTGCATCACCTATCTTTTGGAGGCCCCACCTTTCAACATCCTACCATGGTGAAAACAATTTCTACATTTAATGACACATCAAACAAGTTGAAAAATCACTCTTCAAATGAATCCATTTGTTTCTTGGGTTCCATTTACTTTTTTTTTTTTTTGGTTTTTTTTGCCCCCTGTCCTCTACTTTTTGAATGTATTTTTTTCTGCAAGGACAATTCTCTATTTTGTCCCCAAGCACACTTATTTGTCTTGCTACTGTATATATCAGTGACAGGGTCCATATTCCTTTATGTATTTCTCATCTCCCATTTTATTCGTTTTTTTATACTTCAGTGTGTCTGAAGGCATGGGGGTTCAATTACCATTTTTCTTTCATTCCAACTCTTTTTTTTTTTTCTATGTAGACTTTGCTCTTTTGCTTTATTAGTATTTTCCAAGCTTCTCTTCACATTTTCTCGCTTGGTGTACTATTTTGGCATTTCCGTCTTGAGGGTTTTCTAACAGTGATTTCTTTCTCCCTTCCTTCCTTTCTTTGTAATTCCACCCTCATTCCTCTTGTGGCTGTGGACTATAGCCGTCAGTTATAACCTTAACAGTGGCCTCCACTCAGGAAAGTTGTCAAGTTGATAAATATTGATATCTACCCTACCATTTTACCACCACTTTTCTGCTAATGCATTTGGTTGGAATCAATCAGCTCCTCTGCCTTCTGTGAGTGCCTGGTTATGGGAACTGGTCCCGATCTGTCACTTATAAGTAATCTATTCCACATTTCATCAAGAGCACAGAAAGAGAAGAAAATATGGAGGAGAAGTAGAGGACAGAGAACCAGGCTCCCGTAATCCAAAAGGAAGGGAGATGGGGATGCTGAGCCAGAAGCAGGGCAGGAAAAGTCTGCAGCAAGCTGGCAAGCTGGAGGGTCACTCCCAGGAATACCCCTAGTGCTGGGGACTTCAGCCATACTTAATGGGGACCCTATCCTCTTTGGGATGTTAACCCTGCTTATCTCCTCCAATAAGGCTCCCCAGGGATGAAGATCTACATTGACCCCTTCACTTACGAGGACCCCAATGAAGCTGTCCGGGAGTTTGCCAAGGAGATTGATGTTTCTTTTGTGAAAATTGAAGAGGTCATCGGAGCAGGTATGGCTCTCCCCTCCCCTCGTCTCTGTCCTCTTGCTGTCCACACATCTCCTCCCTACCTCTCCAGGCTGTCTTTTTCAGCACAAAATGTCAGTCCGTTGGGAAGAGAGCTTCTGCCTTCTTTATCTTCAGAAGATGAATCTGGACCACCTATAATGTGCATTGAGGATAGAGCAAGAGCATCATTCAGAAACTTTTGAGGACCTTAATCACACTGGCTAAGGTTGCCTGGTGTTGCAGGTGTGTCAGTTATAGTTGTAAAAGATCCAGAAGTATCTTGGGGAGTAGACCACCAAATGCATAGAATGAGAAGAGGTAGGGTACTTGGTCATGTAGGGTTTTTTTTTTTTTTAAAATGATCTTAAACCAGGATCTAGCATCTCATTACAAATGTCATATCCATGACTTTGAGCCAGTATTTCTCACTGTTCTTAGAGTTGTCATTTTCCTGTGCACATATACCTGGATCTGGGCCAGGATTCAGAATAGAAACTCGGCCCTGTGTAGAATTGCTCACTGAAATACTCATAGGATGTCACACACACACACACACACACACAGTCTAGAACAGTGATCTAGAACACTTGTCTGTCTTTAACAGATTAATGGATTGTAGAGTCAACTTGATAGCAGACTAAGCCTAATTGAGATAAATGAGAGAAAACATGCCTAAACATCTTTACTACCTCTGGTCAACCTTCTTAGAAGCTATACTTAATCTGAGTCACCTTCCTATAACTATTTTGTTCTATAGCATTCTATGTCTATTTTTTGTTTTCTTGTTAGCTAGTGTTCAGGCTGTCTTCACTAGTATGCTGTAGTGGGTTTCTTTCTTTCTTTCTTTCTTTCTTTCTTTCTTTTTTTCTCTGAGTCTAAAATGCTTTTGTGTCACTGTTTGGCCATCCATGGAGTGGCATCTCCCAATAATATTTTAACTCAATAAAATATAGTCAAAGACTTAAGGACAGCCACTTCATATATTATCTTCAGGGGAGATGTCATCATCCTTCCAGTCACTGCCTCTCTTAATGCACCGGAGGGTCAAAAAGCCATCTGTGAAATTGGAAGTCACGTTGGAAAGCCTGCCCCATTAGGCTGCCATTTTCACGCTTTGGTTTTCCTCTTGACGTGCTGCGGAGCTGCCTCCTCGGGTCCATCTCCTCCAGCCTCGCCATGGCAGGTGCTGGGACTGTCCCTGTCAAGACTCACCAACCACCCCTCACGAGTTCCAGTCTGCTGACCGGAATCCGATCCACAAGCGTCCCTCCGCATTTTCCATTGACTGTCATTAAATATGCTACCGAACCACGACTTTCACTTCTGTGAAGATAATTTTCTCTTCCTCCTTAGTCGCTGACATATTTAAGGATCATGCCTTGGAAGGCTGGATACCAGACAAATTGGATTAGTCTTAGGGGCTCTCATTTCTCCAGGAAACTTGAAAGAGTGTTGGGGAGGTGGGCTCTCGGCCCTGCACTCTGTTTGCCCGCATTATTAATTGTTGTTATGGCTTGTGGTAATGGTGCTGGTGATTTTAATGTTGTTATTTATGTCATATGCTTAGAGCAGTGTGTTCTGGACTGCATTTCATTCCAGACAGCACACATCGACACCCCCTCCTGCCTCTGTCGGGGGAGGAGTAAAGAGCTTTCTCGCTTTATGATCCTGCCAGGGAGCTACAATTTGGGGTGAGCTCACCAACTGCTGGATGCCTATAAAGGGACAATTGATGGCCCAGCTCCCTCCTTCACCTTCCATTTGTGCACAGTGTTCTCCAGTACTGCTGTGTTTGTGCATTCTGCTCAGAGGAGCATCAGCGCTCTGAGTGGCTCGCACAGTATTCAGGAAAGATGCATTTAGCAATTTAGGTAATGCTCGACAGTATGGCATAAAAGACCTCTGTCTGGTTCTGCAAGCCACCCTCTACCAAGGTCCATCTCCTTGTGATTCAGAACCATGCCAGACCTGATCCCTGTGGATATTAAGTCACTGTACATACATAACGGGGGGAAACGTCAACACTAGGCACTCCCACTGGGAAGCATTCTTTCTCCAGTTCCTTGCTTCCTCTCTTAACATACTCCCTTCCTCTGCAAGCTGCCTCACCGAGACTGGCTCTGTCTCATCCTAAAAGAGCTGGTCAAGTGTGATGGTCAAGTTAAAAAAAAATGTGTAACGTAAGAATTATAAAATATAATTGGCCATGTTTCTTTTAGCCACCTGGAAGGATTAGAGGGTGAAAAATTGGTTGCAATATCATAAAAAGTAAAGAGAGAGAGAGAGAGGGAAAAAGAAAAGCAAAAGTCATGCACTAAAGGAAAAATCAATAGCCTTCCTCTAGTCTTCCTTTCTTCTCTCCCTCCTTTTCTCCTCATTTCTCTTTTTCCTTCCTGCCTGTCTCCCTCCATTGCCTCCTTCTCACCTCTTCTTCATATAGCCCCATGCTCTGGAAGGAACTGAAGGGTTAGTAGGACTCCTTTGTTAGTTATTTTCCCAATTGCTGTGATCAAATTCAGAACTAGAAGCATCTTCAGGGAGGAAGGGCTTATTTTGAGATATATGGTTAAAAAGGGACATAGTGTATCACCGCAGAGAAGGCATTACATCAGGAATATGAGACAGCTCGCTATAATGCATCCATAGTCAGGAAGCAGAGAAAAGACAGGAAGTGGGGCCAGATTACAAAGCTGCCACACCCTACCCCGCCCAGTGGCCAACACCCTTCCTGTAGGAAGGCCCTCTAACCCTCTCCCAAACTTTCCACAACCTTTAGAAGACTCCCTTCTTCCATTTCCTGAAGGTTCACAACCTTCCAAACAGCACCACCAGCTGGGAACAAGTGTCAAAAAGACATGAGCTTACTGGAGGAGACGTTTAACATTCAAACCACAACAGCTCCCCAAAGGAAATGATCTTTGGTCTGAGCCTTCAAGGATGAGCTAGTCAGAAAAATAAAAAGTAAGGTTTTATGGAACACATTAGAGAGAATGAGACAGTGACAAAGAGGAATGCCAGATAACTCAAGGAGGAAAAGGCACGTCACCTTTCCAGCCCAGGCGTCCTGGAACTAGGCTGCACGAGCTCCCAGAGGCCAGCTGAATGCACTCTTCCAGCCCCATGTGCAGGGGTTCCATGTTTACCCTGTTAGTAGCTTAACACCGGTCATGACAGGAGTATCGACACCATGGGAACTGGCAGATGCTGCAAGCCATGGGTGTTTGTTTCTCTTTGCTTCTTGGTTTTTCTGGAGAGCCAGTAGTTGGGCGCTTAACAACACACCCTTGCCCTGTAAGCTGTGAAAGGTTATTTAAAAGAGGTTGCCAAGGTCTGTGCCTGCCAACTATGAGCCAGAAGACAAGGGTTGTGTTTATAATTTTAGGGTTCGGGGAGCCCCTCATTCCTTAGGCATTGCCTAATTTGTGCCTGCGGTTGTGGGGATACTGAGAAACACAGATGCCTATCCTAAGGAGCTTATTCTCTAGCACACTAATCATAGTGCCCCAGACAGTGAGAGAGAGAAAGAGGTTGAGAGCTGGGGAGAGAGGTGTAGAGACTGTGAGAGCCTGGAGACAGAAAGCAAGCTCTGGTAGTATGGAGAACTAAGAGTACAGGAATCTGAGTATGCCTGAGGATCAGGAAGCTTGAAGGACTACAAGCAAGAAGGAATGGAGACTGTTGGGACAGGTTCCTATAGATAAGCCTGGAGAATCAGGCTGGCCAAGAGATTTAGAGGCCGAGGCATGGATTATATCCTATAGAAAACAGGATTCTGAGCAGATGGGGTGATGGGATGAAGTTCAGGGAAGGGGCTCTGCTAAATGCTGTGCTTGGATCACATGGCAAGGGGAATGTGGGAAAAGGTGGATAGTCTCCCAGAGACCGGAGGACCAGTTACAGGGTCTTGTGTGGATGTGGGAACAGTCTCTAACGTGACTGATGCTGAGGGCCAAGGGCCATGGCAGTAACTAGATGTCCAAATAGGGGTACACCCAGTGTGTTGGAAAAAGCAACAGGGAGCTTGGTGACTGGAGTTGATGGGGCAAATGTCATGAAGACTGTGACCAGAAATGCAGGGCATCTGGCTCAGCACCAAGAAGGCAGAGTGAGGCTTCCTGGCACCTAGAGTGTGGGAGTGGTGGTTGTGCATGGGAGTGAAAAAGCCAGTGAAGTAGAATCCAGAAACTATGCAGTTGAAGAATTACGTCAGCTGCCAGAGTATTTCCTAAAGTTGTTGAGGTTGGTGAACAGAGGAATAAAGTTAGCAGTAGTGGGCTTGGGTGTTGACTCAGTGGCTAACGTGCTTTCTGCCAATTATGAGAATCTGAATTCAGATGCCCAGCACCTATGTGCAATGCTGGGAGTGACGGTGCGTACCTGTGATACCAGCACTGGGGAGCTGGATCCACAGGGCTTATTGACTACCTAGTTTAGCCCAACTGCTGAGTTCTGGGTTCAGTGGGAAATCTTGTCTCAATTAAATAAGTTGGGGGCTGGAGAGATGGCTTAGAGGTTAAGGCGCTTGCCTGCAAAGCCTAAGGACCCAGATTCAGCTCCCGAGAACCCACATAAACCAGATGCACATGGTGGTGCGTGCACACAAGGTCACACATGCTCACAAGATGGCACACACGTCTGGAGTTGGATTGCAGTGGCTAGGGCCCTGGTGCACCAATTCTCTCCCTCTCTCTCATAAAACAAACAAACAAACAAACAAAAAAGCCAACTCTTGGCCTCCACAGGCACACATGCACACACATGAGTACCTGCACACATACATGCAAACACAAACACGCATGCATGCATGCAAATTACACAAGCACATATACATATTAAAAAAAAAACTAAATTGTGAGCCAGATGTGAAGTCACACGAAAAGATTGAACCACTGGCCATTAATATGTAGCTAGGGGCTGGGGAGATGGCTCGGTAGTCAAGTGCTTGCTGCACAAGCATGAGGACTTGAGTTTAGATCCCCAGCATCCACATGAAAGCCAGGATCAGTGGCATACTGGCACCTGTCTCTCATCACAGTACTGGAGAGGTGGAGACAGCAGAATCCTTTATGCTTTCTGGGTAGCTAGTCTAGCTCAATCCATGAACTGCAGCATAGATTCAGTGAGTAGTTGAAGCTGATACCTAGCATCTATGTCTGGACTCTGCACGCACACACACAGTCATGTGTGCACACCAGCCTACGCACATGGAGACACACAAAAACACTCATGCAAAACACACACACACACACACAGTACATAGTTATTTTCAACATCCTTCTTTCCTCACGAGGTTCAAAGTTCTCTGAGTGTGAAGTGTTGTTGTTTCATAAATATTTGTTGTATATGATGAATAAAGTGGACGCTCAAGGGTAAAATATGACAGAGGTAAAAGTGTGCAGAGCTGGGTAGTGTTTTGGAGCATGAAGAGAGAGGTTAGAGATAGGGAATGAGGTCCTGAGTTATTTGATTCTCTGAGAGTGGCTAAGTGGAGGGAGGGAAGCCCAATCCTTCCTCTTCTCCCTGTGGATATTGGGGTTAATTAAAGTCTCTGTAGGGGAGCAACACACCACCCTGGTGTCTTTGGGAAACAGTAACGCATGGCAACTGTTGCTGTTACTTTCTCGTTGCTTAGCAAACACCCGACCAGAAGCAGCTTATGAGAGGAAAGGGTTTATTTCAGGTTGACACATTTCCAGGGGAAGCTTCATTACGGCAGAAAAGGCTGGCTCACTTCCATAGATCCATAGCAGAGAGAAACACCATCAACAATGCCAGCAAACATGTTCAGCCTGAGTTCAAACTGCTGTGAACACATCTTACAGCCGGACTTACCATCCACCCTCCAGCTGGCTGATGGAGACTTAAGTTGCAAGCTTTATAAAAAAAAAAATACCTCAGGCTATGGAGAACACGCACTCACATTCAAACAAGCATGGCAACCATAAGTCTGACTCCTAGGAGTCACTTCAGAGCTCATCTCAGATGCTTTGTTTAATTTTGATTAGTTGGAGCAGTAGAATTACAGAGAGAATAAACCAGGTCTTTACTGTACGATCGGTCCTTATCGCATGAGTGGGGATCCAGTGATCAGTTTACAGCCTGCGTAACTATTTACAGGAGGCCGTGTACCCTGCCCAGCATGTGGAATGTTTCTGGAGGTCCCATCAGAGGTGCCATCCCACGGAGAACATCTGGTCATGCTCTAATGAATAATGTACTGTAGAGGCTACCAATGCAGCCCTTCTGCCGTGAGGGATTGAGACTGCTTGCAGTTAGAGGGCTCGGTAAGGGAACTAGCGATCTGTCCAGATAAGCATGGGCTCACCGTGTCCATGTGAAGATGACCATGAGTTTCCTTGAAAGTGATTGGGCAAAAAGGTCTCCTATCAGCTTGAGACTCTTGGGCTCATTCAAAATAAGGCTGGGCAGCATGAGGGAAGCAAGAACGGCTCTAAATCCATATACAAGTCTCCATTTTACTTTTTGTAAAAATTTTAATTTATTGATTTCAGAGACAGAGAGAGAGAGAGTGTGAGAGAGAGGCGGGTAGAGAGAGAATGGATGCCTCAGGGCTTCTAGCCACTGCAAACAAACTCCAGACGCATGCACCACCTTGTGCATCTGGCTTTTGTGGGTAGTGGGGAATTGAAGCTGGGTTCTCAGCTTCACAAGCAAGTGCCTTAACTGCTAAGACATCTCTCCAGCCCTCAATTTAAATTTTTAAATGTTTATTTTTATTTATTTATTTGAGAGAGAGAGAAGGAAAGAAAGAAGTAGGCAGAGAGAGAATGGGTGCACCAGGGTCTCCAGCCACTGTAAATGAACTCCAGATGCATGTACCCCCTTGTGCAACTGGCTTACGTGTGTCCTGGAGAATCTAACCAGGGTCCTTTGGCTTTGCAGGCAAGTGCCTTAAGCACTAAGCCATCTCTCCAGACCCTTGTTTAACTTTTAATTAAAGTAGTTAGCTTGTGCTGAATGCTTACTATGTGCCTGTTACTACCTTGCATACTTTGCAAGTATTGTCTCATTTATCCTAGTACTAGCCCTGTGAGTCAGAGTTTATGTTTATGTGTGTATGTGTTTTTTCTTTTAAATGGCAAGGAAATCAGCATGCAGAGGACAGCCTGCTGCAGGCTGTGCTGCCCATTGAGTTAATGATGCAGCGAGAATTTAAACCCAGATACAGCTGATCTGAATCTGGTAAATGAAACCCTTACACTCGCTGTCACTTTAGTTGCTGTGGAAAAGAGCAGCTAAATATACAGTCATTGCTGATGCTGATAAACTCAACATAGCAGTTAAAATACCCAAGCCTCTTTGCTGGGAATTCCAATACTTCCCTAGAATTCATTATCCCCATATGATAGTGCTATAAAGACCATCCCACAGTCCTTGGAGAAAACATGTTCTTCAGAGAATTACACACTGGTCCCATCTTCTCCTGTGGTTACCTGTCTGCCCTAAGCGAAACATTAAGGGGGCCAAGGTACTTTGTAATTTGAATGATATGTGCATGTTACAGAAATAAATTATGTATATATATATATATATGTAAGCACTTGCATGTATAGACAGTTAAAATGTACATGATATGGTGGTATACAGTTGTCTGACAGTCACAAAAAGTTATATAAAAAAAGAGGTGTCCAATTTTTCTCTCACCACCTTAATATTGGGTTTTTTTGGACACCATGGTCATCAAGCCAGTCCATTTTGTACACCTACTGCTTGCATAATGAACACCTGAGAAACTCTACTGAAAGATGAGGATGGCTGTGATCAATTAGTAATGCCTGTCCTCTGTGCTGGGTCAGGAAGTGGTAAAATGTGTGCCATGGTCCTACCATCACCCTCTTGTTTAGTCATGATCTACTTATCTTGCCTAAGCTAGTATGCTGAAGCTTGTTAGAAATCATTGTATAAAACCTAGGTTAAATTTATCCTTTAAAAATTCCATATTGGGCGCAAGCCTGAATTAGTAAGTAGGAGCTCTGCTTTCCATCTTTCCCCCGAAGGCAGTTTGTGACTTCAAAATGCTGCTTTAAAAAGAAGAAAGAAAGAGTGCAATTGTGTGTGTAGGATCCACGCTGCACATAGCCAGTAGCTACTGGCTGAAATACCTGCTGGCAGGTTGGATGTTTCATTTTTCAAGAATTGAAAATTCTTCTCTTCTGATTTTACATATAATAGTCAAGGCATTTAACGCTGCCGAAACACTACTTTCCGCTTCCTCATTTTGTCAAGGAAGCCAGGAAATAGTAACTGGCAAGGTTGAAACTTGCAGGGAATAATTTCAGCAGCTGTCTAGGTGGCCTATCACAGGAACCTACTAGATTGCACTTGGCTGACAACCTCGAGGGCAGTAGTTTTCAAACTTGAGCCACACGTCAGAATCACATGGAAGCGTGTCCAAAGCCCTTACTCCAGGGCCCACCTATTAAGCTTCAGATTCAGTAGATATAGTAAGACACAGGAATCTGTATATTTTTAGCCAGTTGCTGCTGCTGCTGGGCAAGACCCAGACTTTGAGATCCACTGCTAAGTGCCACTGATCTCCAGACTGGCCTGATAATGGCACTGTGCCCTCATCAAGTAGATGCATCGCTTTTGGAGAGGTCCCAGGGTCCATTGCAAAGATGCATGCAAATCAAAGTCCATCCAGAAAAAAACATTAGGCTGGCTGTATTTGTATTGTGGGTGACACCGTCCACAGAGAGAATCAACCACAGCCACTGCCCAGCAGAATCATTTCCTATAAGCACCTTGATTTGTCTGAAATGTATGTAGATAGTAAGCAATTATATTTTAACAAAAAAAAAATGGTATGGGGCTGGAGAGGTGGCTTAGCTGTTAAGGCGCTTGCTTGCGAAACCTAAGGACCCATGTTTGACTCTCCAAATCCCACGTAAGCCAGATGCACAAAGGTGAGGCAAGCACAAGGTCGCACATGCCCACTAGGTGGCGCAAGTGTCTGAAGTTCAATTACAATGGCAGAGGCCATTCTCTTCTCACTCTGGCTCTCTCTTGCTATCTTTAAAATAAAAAAAATTAAAACTATATATAAAAATGGTATGATGTAGTGGGCATATTAAAGTCTTTATGAATTCAGATCTTGGAAATCAAACCATCAAACTCTGACCTTAATTGTAAGAAAAATTTCAAAGAGCCAAAATAGGGGCTTTATTGTTTTTTTTTTTATTTTTTTTGGTTTTTCGAGGTAGGGTCTCACTCTAGCTCAGGCTGACCTGGAATTCACTATGGAGTCTCAGGGTGGCCTCGAACTCACAGCCATCCTCCTACCTCTGCCTCCCGAGTGCTGGGATTAAAGGCGTGCGCCACCACGCCCGGCTTTTGTTTGTTATTTTTAAAATATTTTTATTAATTGATTGATGGATTTATTTAAGAGAGAGAGAGAGGCAGAAAGAGAGAAACAGAGAAAGAGAGGGAGATAGGGCACATCAGGGCCTCTAGCCTTTGCAATTGAATGCCAGATGCATGTACCACCTTCTGCATCGGGCTTATGTGGGTCTTGGGAAATTGAACCTGAGTCCTTTGGCTTTGCAGGCAAGCACCTTAACTACAAAGCCAGCTCTCCAGCCTTTGTTTGTTGTTTTATTTGTTTGTTTGTGTTTGTCTTTGAGACAGGATTCTACTGTGGAGCCCAGGCTGGCCTGAAACCTGTGGTTCTCCTGCCTGCTTTCCCTGAATGCCAACAGTAGCTTCTTGAAGCTAGTGTATGAGCCTAAAAACCAGAGAATTCCAGCAACAGCAGTTTCTTAGATTGTAAACATAGGTACTTTTTTTTTAACTAATAATGGAAATACAAGCTGGTGGTGGTACACACACCATTAATCTTAGCACTGGGGAGGCAGAAGTCGGAGGATCACTGTGAGCTTGCGTCCAGCCTGAGACTACATAGTGAATTCCAGGTCTGCCTGGGCTAGAGCGAGACCCTACCTCAAAAAAAAAAAAAAAAAAAAAAGGAAAAATTTCCATCAAATCTTACCTCCATACAAGGTTGTGGAGATGTTAAAGGGCTAGGCACCTTAGACCTTACCCTCCTAGGCTTATCTGGGGACACCCTCCATCTACCAGGTCCCTGGAAGAGGCATTTCCTCATTGCCCCTGTGTGCCTTGGATCAGGCACCTGCAAGTCTCATAAGGCTGGAGAAACTTATGTCTCCTCCCTTTCTCTACCCTTACCTTCCAAAAGACACTACACTCCATCCTCTCCTTATTTCTATTCTTTTTTTGTTAATAGCCACCCATGTGCATCCTGAATAGTTTGTTATTTACCAAACACTTTCTCATAGTCCCCAACTCAACATCAAGTTAGGAAGGTATAATGGTGTGTCACTATGTTTTTCTTAACTTGTCATTGAACGCTTCCATAAGTATAGACAACAATAAACCATGGTAATTCCCTACCACACTCCCATTCTCCTGCTCTCAAACCCACCCTCCATCAAATCCTCTTCCCCTTCCAATTAGTCTCTCTTTGGATTTGATGCCATCATCTTTCCTTCCTATTACGAGGGTCTTGGGGAGGTAGTGTCAGACACTGTGACATCATGAATATCACGGCCATTTTGTTTCTGGAAGATTGCATTGTAAGGAGTCCTACCCTTCCGTCAACTTTTTCTTATATGGCAATGAGAAGGTTGATTCCTGAAGAAGTGAGAGCTAATCCGAGGTGCACTGACTTGTGGGTTGGAGTACACATGGATTCTCTCCCTCACTCACAGCCTCCCTCCCTGCTGCACTGGGGGGCGGGGCTACGTGGCCATACGGGCACCTTTGAGCCAGGCATAGTGATTAACTTCTTTTGCAATTGGTGCAATTGAACCTGGCGTGGGGAATCTGAAGTCTTTTGGTTTTTTTGCACATGTATGGTGTGTGTCATGTGTGCCTGTGTGTTTGGTTGCACATGTGTGTGATGGGTGCAGAAAACAACCTCAGGTGTTATTCTCAGGTAATTCCATCTGCTTGTTTTTGAGACAGGGTCTCTCGTTGGCCTTGAGCTCACTAACTAGACTGGATTGCCTTGCCAGTGAACTCTAAGGATCCTCAGTCCATGCCTTCTCTGTGCTGGGATTACAAGCATGTGTCATGAACACAGTCTTTTTTTTAATCTTTATTTTATTTTATTGGTTTGAGAGACAGAGAGCGAGGCAGATAGAGAGAGAGTGAATGGGCACTCCAGAGCCCTCAGCCATTGTAAATGAGCTCCAAACACATGTGCTACCTTGTGCATCTGGATTACATGGGTCCTGGGGAATCAAAACTGGGTCCTTTGGCTTTGAAGTCAAGTACCCTAGCCATTTAGCAATCTCTCCAGCCCGCAGACTGAGTTTTTATGTAGATTCTGGAGATTAAATTCAGGTCCCCATGTGTTGCATCCAGGTTCACATTGCTGGTAGAAATCACCCAACCAAGAGCAGCTTGTGGGACCAAGGAGGTTTATTTTGGCTTATAGGCTCTATGATGGCAGGAAAAACGACGACATGAACAGAGGGTGGACATTAACCCCTGGCCAAAATAAGGTGGACCATAGCAACAGGAGAGTGTGCCAAATACTAACAATGGGGAGCTGGTTATAATATTCATAAACCTGCCCCCAACAATACACTGCTTCCAGGAGGCTTTAATTTCTAGTTGCCATCAGCTGGGGAGACTAGCATTCAGAACGTATAAGTTTATGGGGGACACCTGAATCACACCACCACACCATGCTTAGGAGGTAAGAACGTTAGCCAATGGTCCATTTCCCCACCCCAGAATAACTATTTATTTATTATTTACAAGCAGAAAGAGAGAGAGAGAGAGAGAGAGAGAGAGAGAGAATGAATTGCAGTGCCAGAGCCTCCGGCTACCGCAAATGAACTCCGGGCACATGCGCCACTTTGTGCATCTGGCTCTACATGGGCACCAGAGACTCAAACCTGCATAACTAGGCTTTGTAGTCAAGCGCCTTGACTGCTGAGCCAGCTCTCCAGCTTCCAGGATCACCATTCTTTATATCACTGCAGAGCACGTTTTTCAAAATGAAAATATTTTTAAATATTCTATTTATTTATTTATCTGGGGGGATGGGAATGGGCGCATCAGGGCCTCCAGCCACTGCAAACAAAATCCAGACACATGCACCGCCTTGTGCATCTGGCTTATATGGGTACTGGGGAATCAAACTTGGGTCTCTAGGCTTTGCAGGCAAAGTGCCTTAACCACTGAGCCATCTCTCCAGCTGCAGAGCATGTGTTTGAGAGCAGTGATACCATGGACACTGAAGTCACTCATTATAAATCACAACTCACCTACCCAAGGAGAGAATGTTTATTCTTTTCCTTTCCTTTCTTTGATATTCTTTTTTCCTCTTCCATTTTCTTTGTGTTTATGAGGGGCATACATGTATATACATACATACATATGTGTATATATATATACATATATATATATATATGTATATATATACACACACACACACATATATACAGGTACACATGCATGTGGAGGACAGAAGCCAATGACAGGTGTCTTCTTTAATTGGCCTTCATTTTATTTTTTAAGACAGGGTCTCTGTCACACTGGACTTAGAACTCACTGATTCAGCTATATTAGGTGGTCAGCAAGTCCTAGGGGTCCCCTTTCCCAGGATTATGGGATCTTCTGCCATGCCCAGCTTTTACATAGGTGCTGAGATCCAAAGTCAGGTCCTCGTGCTGTGTGCCACTGAGCCATCTTCCCCGCCCTGTGAAGCCGAAATGCTAGAAGTATCGCACTTAAAGACCAGTCAGTCATGATAATCAGCACAATAACATTTGCCAGTCAGAGAAGTAATTGACCTCCAATGTCTTACAGAGAAACAACTTTTCAAAGCCAGGTTTTCCTTATTTTATGTTTCCCCTACTTTCTTTCCCCCTGCCCCCTCGTCTCTGCTCCCATCAATACAGCCCATACTGTGTGCTCAGTCCTGTGTAGTGTAAGGAGGCCTGCATGCAAGTTCTGCTCTCTGAAGTATTCAAAGGTGTAGAGATAAGTGCCTGGACTCCAGGGCTCTGAGCAGTCCACTGATCTTTCATTAGTTATTAACATAACTGTATGCTCGGGGCTTTAGATCATGGGTCTCAGCTTTGAGCTTTGGCTGTGCCCCAGGATCACCTGGGCAGCCGTGTCTGTGCCTAGCACTTCTGTACAGGACCCCGTATTCAGAGAGGACCCCACTTCATTTTAACACCCTGCTGTCACTGCTTGAAATTCTTCATAATTTTTGAGCAAAGAGTCCTGCATTTTCATTTTGTACCAGGCACTGGGAATTACATAGCCAATCTTGCAAGCAGTTTTTAAATATGTCAATGCCAAGGCTGCAACCAGACCAATTGCTCAGATCTTGAAGTGAGACGTAGGTCTCCGTACAGGGTAGGACTCCTGGGTGATTGCAAGGTTAGCCAACTTTGAGAACCATGGGTATAAAATGGAATTTTCCAACTGAGATGCTTGTTATGTTGGGGGTGGAGTGGTTATCAGTCTTCCAAACTGAATACAATTGATATATACAAAGTGATGACTGTCCTGATTGTAACTGACTCCCGGGCAAGAGCTTTGGATGAATGACGCCCATTTATGAAATGGTTTTAAGCCTGGTATGGTAGTGCACACCTGTAATCACAGAGCTCAAAAGGCTGCAGCAGGAGGATGGCTACGTTTGAGGGCAACCTGGGCCCAATGTGAGACCCTGTCGAGAGAGAGAGAGGGAGAGAATTCTACTTTCTTGCTCTTGACTGGACACTGTGTGGCCGTGATTGTCACTATATACAAACTGATTTGACATGCACACATCAAAAAAAAGATGGTCTATGAATTCTAACTTCTTTCCCTGGAGTAAGGCAGAGAGAGACATGGGCCAGAACCTTGGCTTCGTCTCTTCTGGCTCTCAGCTCTGTGGCATGGGCTGTGCTTTCTCTGCGCCACCTTGCTAATGTCCTTATTGGTAAAATGGGCATACTAACACTCAGGTTGCAGCAATGCCATGAAGATTGCAAGAAATGAGGCATGCAAAGAATCTAGCTCATACCAGCTAGGTAAATAAATATTTGTGTGTCTTCTCTTCCCAGAAGGAATATTAGTATATTTGTATCCCCACACCCCCTCGAACTCTCAACTACACTATTTTCCTAACGGGAAAATATAACTCATTCTGGCAACAAGAAGAAATACTAACCAATGCCATTCAATTAGCATACGTATGAATGCATGCATACATATGTAGACACATATATACATAGATAGATACATACATATATGCACTCACCCATATATCCATATATATGACAGCTCCCTGTTGTTCAGTCCTTTTATTTAAATTTATGCATTTTAACTACACAAGTTATTCTTATTACAGCTCAACATAAAGTTAGCTAAATTAAGTTTACTAGTCTCTGCTTTCTCCTCCCATCCCCATCCTTCTAGTGTAAGCATTTTTAGAAATAATTTGGTGTTAAAAATAAATTTGATATATGCTTTTCATGATTTTTTTTGCAATCATACACATATCCCATATGGACACACAGTGTGTATGACATTCTATCACTTGCTTCCCTTTTATCTTCTTCTAACAATATAATGTGAATGTCTTTTATAATGAACACTTATCGCCCATCTATTACTCTCAGTGTCCCAGGCATTCCCCAAGGTGAGTGCGGTATTTTTCCATCCATTTCCTAGTAGTATGTGCATTAAGTGTGTATCTAGTGCTGTGGGAAACATTCTTTCTCTTTCAAGGTAGGGTCTCAGTGTGTAGCCCAGGTTGACCTGGAATTCACTATGTAGTCACAAGATGGCCTTGAACTCACAGTGATTCCCCTACCTCTGCCTCCTGCGTGCTGGGATTAAAGATGTGTGCCACTACAAGAGGGAGGGAGAGAGAGAGAGAGAGAGAGAGAGAGAGAGAGAGAGAGAGAGAGGGAGAGGAGGCAGAAAGGGCATGCCAGGGTCTCTAGCCGCTGCAAATGAACTCCAGTCACGATGTGGATACTGGGGAATCAAACATGGGTTGTTAGGCTTTGCAAGCAAGCACTCTAACCACTGAGCCATCTCTCCAACTCTGTAAACATTCTTTTACATAAATTTAAACACTGGTATTGGATTAAGAAATGACAGTGTCTCAACAATTTTACAACCCAAGAATGGGCAAGCAAAGGCCAAACAACTATTAGTGCGTATGGCTCACCAGCTTTTTATTAGCATGCCTACCACTTACCAAGAGCTCCAAGGATTGTTCAGACTACAAATGTGAAAATGTCTCCATCTGACTTCAAGCGATTCACCAAAGCAACATATAATTCCATGTCAATATAAATGATATAAATGATATCTAAGTACTAGGTTTAAGTTGAAATCTTCCTGATGGTGCTAAAGCCACTTCCCCCTCCAGCCCCACATGAGAACATGTCCAGTAGACCCTGGGGACAGTTTTGCATGAAAGTCCTTTCATGCATCTTTCTACAGCAGAAAACAAAAGGAATATCCCTACTAAATCACACAGGCATGTTAACATGCCTTTCGAATCTGGCCAGTAATTTAGCTGATGGCTCACAGTTTGCTCCCTCATTTTCTTCCAGAAGCTTCAAGTGGAACAGAAAGTTTTCCCAGCAGAAGCCCATGCTTCTCTTGACAGGCCTTTGACACACATCTCAGGGATGCACTTGCAGGTAGCTGCTTAACTGCTTCCTGCGAAGGAACTAGGAAGTTACAACAAGATCAGGTGAAATCATCAATAACTTTTGAAAGCGCATTAAAGCTTCATCCAGCGGATTTTTGTTTGCAGGCAGCTGTGAAATAGTGTCATAGAAATTGTTTTTGCTCTTGGTGATTTCACTGCAAAAATGGTGCACCCTTGGAGGTGCATTACTTGCAACCACTTGGAGAAATAACTTAGTGTTCAGCTGCCAGACTTCCAGCTGTAGCAACTCCTGGGGGCCTTGCTCTCCCAGGTGTCCCCCAGCTAGTGACCGAGCCTGGTAGGGCCTGGCTATTTCCAGAATGAGAGCTTTCTGCTTGGCATCTTCCTCTTGGGCAGCTCAAGTCTTTGCCAGGTCTGCATGGGATCTAAGGTTCTTCACAACCTTGCTTCCTTTGGGGTTTATCTTTCACAGATAAACGTGTTTCTTCCCTAACTTTTCAGTGTCTGCTCTCTGGGGGACCGAATAAACACAAATGAGTCCACCACAACGTATGAGCATCAGGAGTAGGCATCTTATTGAGTACCCAAACATGTCTCCTATCCCCTGGACATTTTCACATCTGGCTCCGCTAAAATCCAATTATAATTCAACCAAAGTGAAGCTGGCCATTTCATTTCAGTTATTCAGCTGAGACTCACATGAAAAATTAAATGTGTGGATAAAACAAACTCATATGCATTCTGAAATTTTAGATATTCAAACCATTTCTAAGAACAGATGTAATATTTCTTTTGTGTTTTACATGAACTGATTATGGCCAAGATACTATAGCTACAGTGAAAAAACCCGATTTCCATTTCTGCCGCTGTAATCACAGTTCTACCTTGCCGTTGTCCCTGATGATACTCCTCCCCGTGTGGTTCCATAGATGGACAAGGAAGAGGACGCTAATGGCATTCTTACTATTTCAGGAGAGTTTGGAGAGGTGTACAAGGGGCGTTTGAAACTACCAGGCAAGAGGGAAATCTACGTGGCCATCAAGACCTTGAAGGCTGGATACTCGGAGAAGCAGCGGCGGGACTTTCTGAGCGAGGCGAGCATCATGGGCCAGTTTGACCACCCTAACATCATCCGCCTGGAGGGTGTCGTCACCAAGAGTCGGCCTGTCATGATCATTACAGAGTTCATGGAGAACGGTGCCTTGGATTCATTCCTCAGGGTAAGAGCCACTGAGAGGCGTGGATGATGCTACTGCTGGGCGCAGGAGCACGGTGGCCGTGGAGAAGTGTTGTGAGGATAACCCGTTTTCAGGAATGTCCCGCTGGCAGTGAGTGGGCAGGGATGGGAGACCTTGGCCATGTTGGCAGAGATTTGTTGCTGAAAGGAGAGAGCAAAGCAGAGCTTGAGGGATCCTCAGAGGGTGAATGCAGCAGAAGGGGCTTTCAATAAATGCTCATTGGATGGATGAGACGAAGGGGGCAGAGAATGGTCATTGGCATCTACGTGAATCACTGAGATGGAAGAGACTCCTCGAAGCTTCATGGCCCTCTGTGATTCATGCAACGCCAGTGGCCATCTCTGCTTTCGCCTAGCACAGCCACCCTCTCTACCTGCTGTCTTGGGCCACTCTTTTCTAGAAAACCCCTGGGTTTTCTATCCCCTGAGGAGGCATTTCTAGGCAGGCGAGTAGAAAAATGCCAAAGGCACCTAGAAATTCCCTGGAATCCACGGAAAGCTGTGACTCCCAACTAACCTGAAGCAGGAGTGTCGTGAGGGAGAGAGTAACTGAACGCCTTTTGTTTGGGAAACCTATGAAAGCTCGTGGTCAGATCTTGTTCCAGTGAGACCAGCCTCATGGTGTAGGTTATCCCTGAGCCACAGAGAAGAGAGGTGAGCGAGAGGGGCTACCAGGTGCTGGTATCTGGGGAATGAATGGATAGCACCTGAGGCTAGGCTGGGAGAAGACTCAGTAGGGACATGGTGATGTTGAGAACAGACGGTCTGGGCATGGAAGGATGGGCAGAACCTTCTGAGCAAGGACTTCAGGGCAGTGTTCAGAAGCAGGCTGCGCACATCACCACCATTACCAGGCGGTATCTATGGCCGCCAAGCACAGGACCATCCATTTATCCGTAGTGAGATACTGATGGAGTGACTGCTGTGCGCAGGCTCACACTAGAGGCTGGGCCTATGGAGCTGAGAGGTACAGGTCCTCAGGCCAGGGACAAATCACCTCAAGTCCTTACCAACTTAGCACACAGTTTTATTTATTCGTTTGTACGCTCATGGACCTGCTGAGTGTGGGGTGGCGTGTCTCTGTTCCTTGCAGAGCAAGACGGAGCAGTTCAGGGGTAAGGCTTGCCATTGTCTGAAGCCTCCCTCATTCTTGCACCTGGCATTGTATACGATATCCGTTACTAAGGTACCTTTCTCCGTGCCCAGCTTGGGCTTCCTTGGAGCAAGAAGGATCCCAATAACAGGCATCCTATGAGAAGAAAATGAAAACTGTATCGTCCCTGTAACTTGGCCTTACTAGTCACATAGTGTTACTTTCTCTGCAGTGACAGAGCCACCTACATCCAAACTGAGCAAAGAGTCCTGATATTTGAATAGGGGACAGTAACCCAACATCTGTTTAAATGACGGAAGATCTTGTTATGTCCGTTTGATAGAATTCAACCCACCCTGGCTTCTGGCAGCCTCCTACCTGCGTTATACTTCTTGTATAAGAGGTTTCATAGAGGAAGACTGAAATTTTCCCGGGGAAGTCAAAGGAAGTGTCGTAGAAAGGATAAACTCCTCAGAGACTATAGGATGGGATATTTCACAGAGAAGCGAGCAGTAGACTGAGGAACAGGATGCTAAGTGCAGAAGTCAACATAAGCAGAGGTTTAGCCACGGCATGGTGGCTCCCACAGCGTGGGGAAGGTTGCACTTGCACGTTCCTGAAGCTACCTTTTCAGGACAGTGCACATTTGTTGCCTATGGTGGGCGATTCAGCAATAGCGGGGGTTATTTTGAGAAATGGGAACAGAGACAATTGATATAGATTAAGTAGGACAGACCCATGTACCGTGCCTAGCCTAGCCTCCTTGAAGGAATGGTTACACCTATCTACTGAAACTCCAACACCTGACACAGTGAGCCCCAGGTACATGCTCCTTGAATGAAAATCATGAACAAGAGCTGGGGAGATGGCTCAGTTGATAAAGTGCTTGCCTTGAAAGCATGGGGATCAGAGTTCAATCCTCGGGGCCCATGTGGTGGCCTGCACTGGGAAATTAGAGAAAGGAGGCTATCTGGGGCTCACTGGCCAGCCAGTCTGACCTAATTGGTAAGCTCCTAGCCAGTAAAAGAATGTCTTGAGTAAGCAAATAAATAAAACAGGCAGATAGCGTTCCTGAAGAACAACAGCCCAAAACCATGTACACACACATAAAAAAAAAGAAAACCATGAACAGTTATTTCTAGAACCAAATGTTAAGGAGTGGCAGAAGGTAGGGGAGTTCCAGTTGTCCTGTGTGTACATGAATCTTGTTCACTGACCTAGAGGCCACTTCTGAGCAAGGCACGCACGCTCTGTGTTTTGCTGAGCATATTCATCTGTGGTCAGAGATCTGATGGAGACAATCCAATGAACATGAATAGGAGGCAGTGTTAGAAGAAGCACTGTTTTCTAGACCAGCACAGCCTCACGACTTGTTCAGGAGTCATTTATTTCCTTGCAGTCACTTTCAGAGAAAGCCACCGCATGATCAGAGTCCCTCTGTGGGACATGCAGAGGACATGAGATTCATTGTCCAGGAGCCTGTGAAAATTAAAACCCCACACTGCCACTCCTGACGGAGTCTGTTTCAGTCTGGGGCCTAGAATACAGAGACATGTTGGACACCAGCATTTTTTTTATTGACAATTTCCATACTTATATAGAGTAAACCGTGATAATTCCCTCCCCTCCCCCACTTCCCCCTTCACAAATCCATCATATCCTCTCCCTATCTCCGTTAATCTCTCTTGTTTTGATGTCATCATCTTTTCTTCCTCCTATTCTCAGGGCCTTGTGAGGGTAGTGCTAGGCACTGCGAGGTCATGCATATCGAGGCCAATTTTCGTCTGGATGATTGCATTGTAAGCAGTCCTACCCTTCCTTTGGCTCTTATATTCTTTCCACCACCTCTTCCACAATGGACCCTGAGACTTGGAAGGTGTGATAGAGATGTTTCAGTGCTCCATCACTTCTTCTCAGCACTGATGGTACCTTTTGGGTCATCCCACTGGTCACCGCCATCTGAAAAGAGAAGCTTCTCTAACCAAAAAAAAAAAAAAAAAAAAGAGAGTAGCATTAATATATGGGTATGAACGTTAAGTAAAGAGCTTACAAGGCCATTTGGACACCAGCAGTTTTCATGATGATAAGGTCCAGTGCATAGTGGGAGAAAACCTAGGGGAAACAGAGGAGCATAGGGAAACAGAGGAGAGGGGACACACAGCGAGAGAGGGGTGTTGGGAGCGGGTAGTGCCAGGAGCCGAGAGGAAATGGAGCGTTTCTGACTGCTTGCACCTCGTGGAGGCAGGTAATCTATAAATCTAATTTCAGTCTTACTACCAAACCCTGGAGCCTAGCAACATTAATTGATGTATCTGCTGCTTGATAAAATTGAAAAAAAAAATAGGTCATCAGTTCAATTCTACAGGGTCCATCTTCTAGGAAGGAGGATAATTTTAGGATCACCATTCAGAAAAGAGAGGAAAAAGGGTTAGTCCTCAAATTGTGCCACTGTTTCCATTGCTCCAACTTCTGGACTTAGCAGCTTTGAGAGGGCCCTGGGTCAGCGCCTGAGGGACATACTCAGTACATCAGTCATGCTTTCTCTTCATCCTCTCTCTCTGTGTAGGACTTAGAAACCTGCTTTGCTAGAAGGATAGGAAACACTGTTATTCTTCAGCAGTACACACAGGGAGTGGTTCATTATTTACCAACATTTTCAAATGGCCAAGCGTTGCATCGCATAGCTCATATGGAGTCCATCCGGTAGTTCTCCCCCATCTTAGGAGACATCCTTGGAGCTCTGATCCATGTCTACTGCCTTAACTAAGAAGAATGACTTGCTCCAGAAGGCCTTCTTGCCGAAGAATGACTCTGTGTTTGCTAGCTGCTGGTTCATTCACAGATGGCCATCGCTGGAAGGCTCTTGGAAGTCACCGAGTAATGTCAAATGGGATGCTTTTCGCCAGGGAAGCCTTTTCATGAGCTCAAGCTGGAAGGAAGCAGCCCAGATGTCAGGGAGAGAACACCAGCTCAGAAGTCCAGAGACTGAGGCACTGCCTTGGCTTCTGCTATGAGTCACCCTGTGGCCTGGAGCAAGTCTGTTAACTCAATTTTCCAATCTATCAACTAAACACATTCAGCTGGATGAGCCTGAAAGTTCTCTTTTAGTTAAAAAAAAATCTACAATTCATTCCCTTCAAACAAATCAAATAAGGGTTTCATTTCCTGAAGTGGATTTGTCAATGAAAGTTGAAATACCTAAATCCTTCCTGTTTAATATAAGGGCCAGCAAGCGGCTTTGGTGCATTTGCAGGAAAGCAATTTCAGTAGAAAGCACTCCATGAAGGGAAGAAGGTTTAAATCACTCCACCCTGGCCCCACATTTCTTCTCTCTACCATGTCCCCCCCGGCCACCCGTGCTCAGCATTGAACCAGGTTCCTTCACAAAGTTACGGATAAATCTGGCGGTGGTTGTTCAGGGAGGAGTACATTGGGAAGATACAGTGGCCTGCTCAGAAGAGCCTGTGATCATGAAGCCATCTTAGTATGACAGCAGGATCCCGAGCCAAGCCTTTTTGCACATATTGCCTCATGTGAGCTTCCCCGAGCCCTGTGAAGGGTGGATGGCATGCTCCTGTGTTGAAAATACAGCAATCACTGCTCTGGAGGCTGAATAACATTTTCAGTCTTGCAAAGCCAGTGAGTGGCGGAGCCTGGATCCAAAGGGCCTGTTTCACTCATGACTTCCAATGTGTCTCTTCCTGACCTCCTTTGACCGCCAAAGTGGAGTATATTTTGTAGCAATTAAGATAATAAGACAGCTCTAGGAAGACCACAACAACTTGAAGGGAAAAAAAAAAAAAAAAACATAGGCATGGCCTGGAGCGATGGCTTAGCAGTTAAGCGCTTGCCTGTGAAGCCTAAGGACCCCGGTTCAAGGCTCGATTCCCCAGGACCCACATGAGCCAGATGCACAAGGGGGTGCATGCGTCTGGAGTTTGTTTGCAGTGGCTGGAAGCCCTGGCGCGCCCATTGTCTCTCTCTCTTTCTCTGTCTCTGTTGCTCTCAAATAAGTAAATAAGTAAAAATGAACAACATTAAAAAAAAAACACACAGGCACATCTCCAGGTGCGTCACCAGCGTCATTCTCAGAGTTGCTTACAGCCACCACCATTGAACCCCCCCCCCCCGGAACCGCAGCTTCTTTAAGAAAACATTTTCCGCCATGATCTTGTCTTCACTTCCAGAGAGGAAATAACAAACTGAATTTAAAATTAAAAAAAAGGATACAACTCGAGTGACATTCAGCTGAGATACAATTTTATGATTTATAAAACTTGCATGGAGACTTTTTGAGAAGACCAATCCTCCAGAGATCCACTTGGAAGAAGCACAGGGTACTCATGGAAGACTGGCTGGCTTCTTGAGAAGGTGTTGTCTGAAGTTTGTTGGTGAGAGGAGAATGCGCATCTCTCACAGCATCTCCACCGCTCACAGATGGGCAGCCCATGTTCAAAAGCAGTCAGCTCCCAGAAGGCAGCACTTTCTTTCTTTCTGGCTGATCAGAAGAAAATGTCTCAGAGAAAGCATTGGGCGGGGCTGGGGAGATGGCTCAGTGGTTTAGGTGCTTGCCTGCAAAGCCTAAAGACCCATGTTTGATTCCCAGTACCCACATAAAGTCAGTTGCACAAGATGGTGCATGTGTCTGGAGTTCGTTTGCAGTGGCTAAAGGCCCTGGCATGCCTATTCTCTCTCTCTCTCTCCCCTCTGCTTGCTAATTCATAAATAAACAATAAAAAAAATTTGCAAAATGATTGGCAGGTGGTTAAGAACTGAGTTAGCAGCAGCTTGGCACATAGGGTGTGTCTCCTTCAGGGTGTTTGTAGACCCTTCCTCTAGCAGGAAGGAGAAGGAAGTAGCAATTTGCTCCACTCCTTCAATTGATCACGAGTATAACCCCTCAAAGATGGACCCAAGCTTGCAATAATTTTTAATTTTGTTTATTTTTATTTATTTGAGAGTGACAGACAGAGAGAGAAAGGGGAGAGAGAGAGAGAGAAAGAAAATGGGTGTGCCAGGGCCTCCAGCCACTGCAAACAAACTCCAGATGCATGCGCCCTCTTGTGCATCTGGCTAATGTGCATCCTGGGGAATCGAACCTCAAACCGGGGTCCTTAGGCTTCATAGGCAAGTGCTTAACTGCTAAGCCATCTCTCCAGCTCCCAAGCTTACAATCTTGCATGAGGAACAACCTTCAATACCTCTTGATATCCTTGTTAGATTTCTTGATCATTGGTGTTTGTTTTCTCTAACAGAATGTCTTATAACAAGTCTTCTAGACTATCCTATTTACTTTATTTTTAATAGAAAACTATAGTTGTTTTTTTTTTTCAGGAGCACATGCAAAAAAAAGGCACACCCATCCACAATTAGATAGCGTATGTGAGAGCGTTGTACGACGTCTTGCATCCAGTAGATGCTCAATGCAGTGGAGCTTCTCCCACTGTGGATGCTATGTGTACTGCATATGACAACTTCTGGGGCCAAGTGTGTGGCTTGCTCAGGGAGGGCCTGTGCTCAGCAGTAACTAGAGTAGACCCCCTGGTGGCCTGTCTTCTCCCTGCTGTCCTCCAGTCACAGCATCCCAATGTTTAGACTATGATGTTTCTATAGGACACAAATTATGACCCTTGGGGGAGCAACTGGTGCTGAGCTTGGATTAGAGAACATGTTCTTGGCAATATGAGCCAGGGTCTACTACTTTAACCACTATCTGCAGCTTAGGGGTGGCAGAAAGAAGCCACTTTTTGTTGAAATTGTGAGCCTACCAATGACAAGAGACGAGAGTATTGCAGGCTGGCATGATGAGACATGGCAGCAGCTCCTCCTCACTAGCAGTGCCACATGTGCCAGACACCATGTGTGAACTTACTCCTATGCTGATCCCTATAAGGTGGGCATGGTTATGCAAGGTGAACTTTGACGACTCTGGAACTAACCAAAGAAAGTGCCTTACACATTGAGTTTTGGAAGCAGGAAGAGTTTTGGAACCAGTCATTCATTCGACTGATGCTTGTTGAGTCTTCTTTTTCTTTCTCTATTAAGGTTTTCATCATTGATAAGACTCTGGAGGACCACAAGAGATGGGATTCTTGTCCTCAAAGAGATTAGAGCCAAGAGGCAGCTGCACAGAATAATACACACACATCTACAAGGTCCAAAATTGTTCTATTCACTAAAAAGACTGATAAGGACATCCCACTGAAAGGCATTCTCCCATTTGAAGAAGGGAAGAGTTGTATGGATGTCTTCTCTGAAGAAGGGAATTCAGCAGAAAATAAAGGGCATGGCTGGAGAGTGCTTGATGCACAAGCGTGAGGATATGTGTTTGGATCCCCAGCACCCATATAAAGTGTCCAACGTGGCAGTTGTGTCCTGTAATCCCAGCGTTGGGGAAGCAGAGACAGGAGAAGCCATGGGTTTCCTGGCTAGGTAGACTAGGTTCACCAAGAGACGTTCTATCATGAAAGTAAGGTGGAGGGCTAGAGAGATGGCTCAGCAGTTAAGGCGCTTGCCTGCAAAGCCTAAGAACTTGTGTCCAAATCTCCAGGTCTCAAGTAAGCCAGTCACACAGTGACACAATTGCGCAAGGTGGCACATGCGCATAAGGGGATGCACATGTCTGGAATTCGTTTGCAGTGGCCGAAGTCCTGGGTGCACCCATTCTCTCTGTCTCTCTCTCCCTCTCTCACAAATACGTACAAACAAATAAAGTGGTAAATGACTGAAGAGAACACCGAATGTCAATCTCTGGCCTCCACACACATGTCCGTGAATTCGTACACACATGTGCACTCACACACGTGCTAATATGTATGAACACTACACACACATGCACATGCCAACAAAAAAAGAAAGAAAACGAAGGGTAAATAGATGTGGATTATGATGAGGGAAAATGGAGTGGAGGAATCAGAAGAAATGGGATAGGAAAGCACTCTAAGATGGGGAGAGAGCTTGCCTTGGGAATACCTGCAAAGTTACCTGTCAGCATGGCTTATAGCAAAGGAGTCCAGGCCCAAGGCCTAAGGCAAGACAGCCACTGATCTCTGGGGTCTAGTGAGCTGTGCACAGTTCGGCGATTTCCCTTAATGCACTGGGAGGCTATTAGAGAGTTTAAGCCAGGGACTGACATGGCCTGATTTATGTCTTGGAAAGATGGCTCTGGCTGGCGTGGAGTGAATGGATTGTAGGGGTGAGGGAGACAGGTGCAAGAGGCTGTTACAGGTGATGGATGACGATGACTTGGTTGGATTGGTGGCAGTGAAGAGGGAGAGGAGTGGATGGGTTGGAGATGTAATTTGGAGATGAAATCGACAGGGCTTGGCAAGAAGAAAGCAAAGCATTCAAGGAAAAGAATGAGGAGGAGGGAAGGGGCAGCAGTGAGCTGTGTGCCCAGCACTGGCAGGTGCTGACAAGCCTCTGGCCATGTCATCTAGGCTCCTGTTCAGCCACTGAAGACCATCTTGATCTCTATCTTCCTTGTGTATTATCACAGCAAAACGATGGGCAGTTCACAGTGATCCAGCTGGTGGGGATGCTGAGGGGCATCGCGGCCGGCATGAAGTACCTGGCTGAGATGAACTATGTACACCGGGACCTGGCTGCACGGAACATTCTGGTCAACAGCAACCTGGTGTGCAAGGTGTCCGACTTTGGCCTCTCTCGCTACCTCCAGGATGACACCTCAGACCCCACCTATACCAGCTCCTTGGTGAGTCATTGCTCTTCCTGGGGAAACCATGGCAGGATTCAAAGGTGGCTGTGGATGTCTGGACACCTGTTGATGAACTTAACTCCCCACTGGGGGAGTCAGTGGGCTGCTGGGGAGACCCATCCACGTAAGAGAAACCCCCAGCAGTTAGTGTCCAGACAAGGATTCAGCCATGGCTTTTGAGAACGGGCTGATGCCTGTTTGTTAAGTCACGGTATTTCTTGGCCCATGGGGGAGAGATGATTTTGCGGGAGATGATGTTACGATCCAAGCAGGTAGACAGTGACAGCAGAGGCATCACTCATTAAGGAACAGCTAAGGTTGAAGCTTTCAGTCCCCGATTGGGCTGGGTACTGCGTCACCAGACAGAATCTTTATCTCTGTCATCCTTTCCCTCTATCTTGCTTCCTGAGAGCTTTAAGGACCCACTACATGACGAGTGCTCTTAAATCTGTATTTCCTGCTCAGCCTCCCACTCCACATCCTGAGCAGCTCTAATCATCTATATCCCACTGCCTCCTCCACACACTTCCACTTAGAATTTTAACAGGTCCAAAATAGAGTTCTGGCTTTATAGTCCATGTCCCCTCCCTTTTATTCAATCACTGTATCTGGCATCACTTAAGGAGAGATTGAAACCTGAAAGTCACCACTGATTTCTCCCTATGCCTCAACATCCAGGTCCAATCTGAAAGCAATTCCTACAGGTTCCTAAGAAATCCATCTCTCTTGACCCATCCACTGTAACTCCTCATTACAAGACATCATTGTCTTTTGTCCTGATTGCTACAATGGCAGTCTAAACAATGCCTGACCAGAGCATCCAAAATGATTGTTATAATCACCTTCTTGCTTAACCTATCTCTTGCTTGAGCCTGAAAAATATGTGTTATATACAAATTAAAACAATACTGCAAAGCCAAGCAAAAGAATGCCTAGAAAATGACATTTCCCTTGAGGCAAGAGTTGATAAACTTTCTCTTCAAGAACCCATCTGGTTAATATTTTAGGCTTTGCTGGCCAAGAGGTACAGCAGAGGTTATTATGTAAATAATTATGCAACCATTTACAATGTGACCCTCTAAAATTATTATAAACATCATTCTGAGCTCATGAGCTATAAATATGGGACCAGCCAGATTTCACTCTGAGATGAAAATGTTCTAAGCCCTGCCCTGAAACAGGATTTTCTTTTTAAAAATATGTTATTATTTATTTATTTACTTATTTATTTATTTGAGAGATATATAGACAGAGAGAGAGAGAGAGAATGAGCATACCAGGGCTTCCAACCACTGACAATGAACTCCAGACATATGCACTATCTTGTGCATCTGGCTTACATGGGTGCTAGGGAATTGAACCTGGGTCCTTAGGCTTTGCAGGCAAGCACCTTAACCACTAAGTCATCTTTACAGACCCTGTAGCAGCATTTTCGATCATGAGACGTGTCTCCTTTCATAATATTCTCTTTGCTTAAAAAAAGGCCCTGGGGCTGAAGATGTGGCTTAGCAGTTAAGGCACTTGCTTGCAAAGTCTAAGGATGCAGGTTCGATTCTCCAGATCCCACATAAGCCAGATGCACATGCGGCTGGAGTTCATTTGCAGTGTCTAAAGGCCCTGACATGCCCATTCTCTCTCTCTCTAATAAAATAAATAAAAATAAAATATTTTTTTTAAAAAGGCCCAAATCTTTATGTTAATTACATAAAAGTGAGATCATACTATTCCTGCTTCGCTACATTCTTTGTATTTCTCTGGCTTTCTTACTGCCAGGTTGATTTTCCAAAACCTTCTAACTGTTTACACCCACACTGTAGGAATGTATCTTCTGGCATTCCTGCCATCCCTGGTGGTGATCAGGTTCTAAGGATGTCCTCATCCAACAATGAGAAATGGATACCTCGTTTTATGTTAATTTGTATTTTCATGCAGTTGCTAAATTCATAGTTCTTCTGTTGTCTGCACTTGCTTTTATCTACTTTTTCATTTACCGCTTATTGCTTTTCATACAAGGAATGTTAACCCTTCATCAAATAGGATACAATTGCTCATTCTTTTAATTGTTTATGACATGCTTTGACTCGTAACATGGTTATTTATATAGTCAAAATTATCCATCTTTTCCTCTGCATCTTTAAAAATATGTATGTTTGCATATTCGTGTGTGTGTGTGTGTGTGTGTGTGTGTGTGTGTGGTACTCATGTGTGTGTGTGTGTGCTATGGGGGCGCACCTGTGTGTGCTTATAGGTGGAGACCACATAGCAACCTTAGGTGTTATCCCCAGGAATGCCATGTACCTTTTATTGAGACAAGGTCTCTCAATGACCTGCAGCTAACCAATTAGGCTTGGCTAGCTACCAAGCAAACCCAAGGGTTCCTCCTGTTTTTATTTCCCCAGCACAGGGACTACAGGCATGTGCTTTCATATCTGGCATTTTTACAAAGGTACTAGGATCAAACTCAGGTCCTCATGCTTGTATAGCAAACTACCAAATGAGTCATTGCCAAGGGAAAGAAGGAAGAAAGAGATAGGTAATATAAAATAGAAAGAGAGAAGAGAGAGAGAGAGAGAAACAGGAGAAGATTAAGGTCAGTCTTCATCTTACCCTCTCCAGGGCCCTGTGATTCAGGTGTTCCCTCTAAGGACCTGATGAAGATTCAGCTATTTTAGTCTATGTTTTAGGATATGGAATTTTATGGTACCATTGCCATTTGGATCCAATTTTGTGACGCCCCCCCCCCCATCCTTACCCTCCCTATTGAAGCTGTTGCCCAGACACTCCTCAATAGCTATGTAGGATTCTGATTTGTTTGGAAAGCTCTATTCACTCAAAGTTATTAAAAGTTCCTTAAAGTTTTCCATACTATTTTATTGCGTGGTGGGTTGCTTTATATACAAATGTTTAGTGCATCTGAAATTTATTTGTTTCTTCCCAAGACTTTTACTTAAAAAAAAAAATTCAGGCATATAAAAAAACTTGGAAGAATTTGACAGAAAACAGCAATATTCCCAATCCCTTAGATTCTAGAATTAGTATTGTGGTATTTCTTCATCTTATAAATTCTACATACCTGTGTCCATCCATCGCTCCATCATTTTTTCTCTATACTTTTTGTTTAGGCAATATTTGCCTAAATTTTAATGCACATTTTGAGTTTATATTTAAATTTTAAACAAATGCACACAGTTGTATAACCTAAACTCCCAAAAGATTAAAAACATGGGCATTACCTCATAAAATTCCCTCATGTACTGCCTAGTCAATTAACACACATACATGCTTGTGTATTTGCACACGCACACACACACACACACACACACACTCAAATATAACAACTGCTCAGGTTATATAGGTATATTTGTATATCATATATGTATATGATTATATTCACAGATGTCCCTTCCTTGGTGTGTGCATTCTGGGGGAGGGGAGACAGAGAGAGAGAGAGAGAGAGAGAGAGAGAGAGATCGTATGGTTCTTCTTCAGTTTGCAAGGGCCTTTTTCCGTCATGGAGGCTACATTTTCATGACCTAATTCTAACCACAATCACCTGCCCAAAGCCTCTCTCCAAACACCATCCTATTGGGGATTAGGGTTTCAACATACTGCTTTGGAGACACACAAATATTACATGTTTTTTTTGTTGTTTTGTTTTTTGTTTTTCAAGGTAGGGTCTCACGCTGGTCCAGGCTGAACTGGAATTAACTATGTAGTCTCAGGGTGGCCTCGAACTCATGGAGATCCTCCTACCTCTGCCTCCTGAGTGCTGGGATTAAAGGCGTGCGCCACCACACCCGGTCAGAGGTGATATATTTGATTTTAGAAAAATAGCTTGTCTTTTCCCGCCTTGCCTTCTTCTTCAAATCTCTTCTTTTTCCCTCTTTAAAAAAACACAACATCCTCCAAAACTTACTTAATTTTTTTTCTACTTCCTCTCACCATAAAAATCATTGGACAGACCTAAGAAAGGTAGATGTTCTGAGCATGGGAGATTAGTCCTAGTGAGTATTAGAACTCACCCATGAGGGACCACTAACCCAGAAATATGGAGAGATGAGCTGTGCACAGGGAGATTGAACTATATTGGGGATGATAGAAGCTGTTGGAAGAGGAAGCGTACATAAGGAACGCATGAAAGTTAGAATGAATCTGGCAGTATTGAACTGGAGTAGAGGTATTGGCGTGAACTATGGAAACAGAAAAATAAACACAGGTTGTATGCTCGAAAACAGTCACAGTCATGTATCAAGTGTATGCCTGACACTCAGATCTTCATTTCTCTCTTCTCTACTACAAGCAAGCAGGACTCATTAGAGAAATGAGGGACTGGGGAAGGAAACAGAAGAAGAGGCTACCATGCCTTTTATTGTGCAAGGAAGTGAGAAAATACTTAAAGAATGATGCAGATGTATTTTAAAAGCCCATGGTCCAGTTTGAAGTGCCTTCTAATATCAAATCTGGGATGATCTGAACCTGAAAATCTACAATGATCATAACAGATTTATTTATCCATTTAATAATATGGGGACTGTTAAATCCACACAGATATGAATATGATAGAAGTGCACTCTTTGGCATGCATCAGGTTCACAGTTAGTTCAGACACGAAGTGTGGCTAGACACTGAAACATGAGGGGAACATGGGGAGAGGGATGGATATCACGTAACTTCAAAGTATTGCCTTCCAGCACATTTATTTACTACAAAAAGCGAGGAGTCACTTTACAGAGGAGAGGTTTGGCAAGCACCCTCTGAATCATGGGATTAAGGTTTACAGACAAGAAGACGTTGTATGCCACCCACCTGGCATGTAGGATGCAAAGAAATGACTGTGGCGTTTATGATACTCTGTTCAAAATGTACAACCTGTTTCATCATCAGGAAACAGCAGACCAAAATGGAGGTACATTTTATTAAATGCTTGATCTGTCATCTTCAGAAATGTTGCACACACACACACACACACACACACACACACTCAATCATATTACATTGTTGGCTTCTAAGATTCCCCATTATATTTAGTTTCCTTAGCTTCACTGTGGTGTGCCTAGGTATGTTTCCTTTCTCCCAGATTGGTCCTGCTTAAGGTTTTATAAGTTTCTTAAATATTCAGATTTGTGTTTTAAGTATAATCAGGAAGTTTGAAACCATATTTCTTCAGATCCATTTTCTGTCCCTTTTTCTTTTCTAGGGTAACTTCTCTTTTCGGATATTATATATATTTAGTTCCATAATTTCTAATTAATCCCCATTATACTAATTTTGATTAGGAGTTTTATATTCATATTCATCAAAGGATATCTTTCTTTACCTCATTGAACATAGCTATAATAGCTACTTTAAATCTTTTTTCCCCTTATACTTTTAACATCTGAATTCTCTTGTGGCAAGTTTTCATCATCTTTTCTTGTGAAAATGAGCCTCATTTCTCATAGTTTTGGTTTAGCTACATCATGAATGTTAGGATGCAGACACTCTAGATTCTGTTACGTTGAGCTGCGCTGAGATACTTGATGTAGCAGGAAGTTAACTTGGTTATACTGACTGCAGACTCGAACGTTCACGGGGAGCATCAATGTAGCTCTCAGCTCCTTGGGGTCTCAGTCTAGCTTGAAAGGAACAGCCCAGGGTCAGCCAGAGACTTGAGGTCCTTCCTCTCTGGCTGATCTGAGGACCATTACTTGGGCTTCTCTTGATTCTTTCAGCCAGCAAGGTGGTGGGTTTTCCACTGGAATGTTAGCACTGAGCAGAGACTGAGGTGGTCTGTAGACAAAGCTGCAAATAGGTGTAACCTTGTGCTGCTCAGTTTCCAGAAACTCCATGGAGTATCCCCTCTTCTTTCCTTTCCTTTTTCCTTTCTCTTTCTATCCTTTCCCCACCCTTGTCCTTTCCCTTTCACACCCCTCTCCTTTCCCTTCTCCTCTCCTGGGGATTCTGTTTGTTAGAAGCATATCTGAACCCCTTCCCCCCACGGCCACACACACAAATTGTGTCCTACCTTTAATTCCAGTTCTGTAAGACAGTCTTCATAACTTCTTGGCTTCACCCTAATTCTCTTATTTCATGCAGCTCTTGCAAGATCTTTTTTAAAATCACCATCTCTGAGTCCAGCTGGCATTGCTTATAAATGAAGACCTCATTAATAGCTATTAAAGTTTTCTAGTCTTTCCTCCTAGGCTTGCATCCTTCATCTCTCACTTTGACGTAGTTTCCCACCTAACTTCTTTTCTCCAGGTATTTGCTCTCTGTTTTAAATTGCTATTTCTAGCCCCAGGAGCATTTCCTTCCCAACAGGCTCCTGCAATAATGAACAGATAAAATTTATTCCTTTGTGCTTCCCTATGATTGCAATAAACTCACTAACCTGGAGTTGCTACTAATATTCTCACTTTCTAAGAAGGACAGAGAAGCGATGTGGGCTAGGCTCCAAATACCTGTGCTATCTACACGTGTTCCGTTTTGGCAGACAGATTTCTGAATATTGTGATGCGTGAGCTAACAAATGTTTTCGTGATCTCTTATACACCAGCTCTCCGCATTTGACCTCACAGGTCTTTCTGAAGTTACCAATTTGGCAAAAGGCTCACACATCCCAGGAAAGATGATTTGTCCTTTGTATTTGGGGATCTCATACACCTTGTATGTGGAGAACTTATACACTTTCCCAAATCTGATCTCCACTCACTATCAGCCGACATTGGTACATAGAGCTCCAACAAGATTCCATAAACTTCTGGATAGGGGCTTTATGTTGGTGAAATCAAGAAGTGTGACCCCATCCAAAATGGCTATTTTTTTCTCCTTCGATCTGTAGGAAGAGACCATCTTGTCCCTTAGTGAGCACAGGCTCCCTTCTTAGTATTCAGACAGTACCTAGCCTTGTGCTGAAGAAGTGACAACTTGCCTGTCTTACAGAGCCCCAAGCTGCCTCTCTCACAGGTCTCCTGGCTTGCTCCTGACTTCGGTATGCAAGGTCCTCCTCCCTGCAGACCTCCCTGTTTCATCATGAGCAGCACTTAGCCTTCAAGACACTTCTGAGCTCCTTCAGCCCTTCCCCTTTGACTCCTCTTGCCATCCCATCTTGTCCTAAGCTCTTGCTCTGCCCTCTCCTTGTGTTTCTGCCTCTTCTAGAACTCACTTCCTTCCAAGCCTGCCACTTCCTTCTCCTCCTTGCCTTCTCTGTCTCTTCTTGTGTGGGTGTGAGTCCTCTGCTCTGACTCTGTTCTCCTCTGCAGACCTCTATCAGAGTTGTTCCTGGAGCATCTGGCCCTCTTGACATGAGGCAAAAGCTGTCTTCTCAGGCTGTTCACCAGCTGCTTTGTCCTTCTTTGGTCCTTGTTCCTTTGCCAGTACTTCCTCTCATGCCACCTTGCCTGTGCCTGACTCTCACTTCCTTCACTGACTGCTTGGTCAGCTCACGTGTTAAGCTTACTCTAGAATACACCCATCTGCATTAGACTCATGGAGGCATGGGGCATAACAGTCCATCCTCCTCCCAATAAAGGGACAACTGGTGTCATGACCCACTCCTCACTCCTCTATGATGAATTTCAGTCATCCCAAGTCTTACTATATATAAGCAGTACCACCAACTCACCATGGTCTACCCTCCCTGCCAATTACCCATTAGTCCTGTGAATTACAGTGTCAGGGACAGCCTCCATCTTTACTGATGTGAGTCAGGCTTCCATCACTGTGAAAAACAAGTAGCAGAGACAATCCACTGACCAGGTAGAAGACTGGTTTTGGTTGATGGTTTCAGTCCTTTAGCCCCATCACTGTGGCCTACGGTGAAGCCAAGCATCACTGTGGGGAACATAGACCAGAAGGGAACGACTCACCTCATGACATCAGGAAAGCAAAGGGGAAAAGAGAGATTCATAACATATCCACTCCTCCAAAGCCCATTAAGCTCTGTAACCATGAGGTCAGATCCCTCGTGATCCAGCCATCTCCCAAAGGCCCCACCTCAGAGGCATGGGGGCCAAGCCTTCAACATAGAAGCGTCTGTGCACATTTAAAAATCCAAGACAGGGGGCTGGAGATATGGCTCAGCGGGTAAGGTGCCTGTCCATAAAGCCTAATGACTAGAGTTCGATTCCCCAGTACCCACATAAAAACAGATGCCCAAAGTGGCACATGCATCTGGAGTTTGGTTGCAACAGCTGGGGGCCCTGCTGCACCTATTCTCTTCTCTTCTCTTTCTCTTCTCTCTGTCTGTCCTTGAAAATAAATAAATAAAAAGCATTTTTAAAAACCCAAGAAATAACAGCTTTATTTCCAGGACAGTGTCTATTCTAGCCACAATCAACACAATCCATCTAGGCTGAAATCTAGTGATTTCCTTTCACAACTTCTTTCATGATATTGTGCTGCCAGGTTGAGTTCTGTACGGACCTGGAAGGTACTGGAGGGCCTTGTCTAGAACCTTCTCTACTGGTCTAGTATGGGAAAACAATTCTTTGATATGGTAGAAGAAGGAAGGATTAGGGTCACACTATACTGTAGGAATTTGGGCTGGGTCTTCTCACGCGAAAAATGAGGTTTATAAGATTCTGTTAGATTTGTAAGAGCGCATGTGATAACTCCTGACAACAACCTCCAATACAAGCCCTACTCCGGCTATTGCTTATATGGTTGCTGGGGCGGTCACCATGAGCAGATTCCGGTCTCCCAGAATCCCACCGCCAGACACCCTGACAGGCATTGTCAAGGCTGACTCGTAAAAAGATCCAAAACAGCCTCTGAGAAGCTCAGAAGCAGCCCACATTCACAAAGGAAGTTGCATGTCCTTTGGTCATGGGATGAGCATGGAAGAGTCTTGAACAACGTTTCTCGGGAGAAAGCAGGGGAGATGTGACTCAGACCGTGTCTGTCTACAGACACCTATGACTCTCACGTTGCTGTGCACGCAGTCTCCTGGAGGGCTCGTATAGATGCAGTACCTGGGCTGCACCCCAGGGTTCCTGCTTCCAGGTCTGCAAGGGAGCTGGGGGTTTGCCTTTCCTGTGAGTTCCCAAATGATTCTGTCTCTCCTAGTTTCGGCCCACTTTCAGAGACCCAGTGCATTGAAGATGTTGTAGCAGAAATTTTACTTCACAAATATCCATTGTCAAGAAAGTCAATGTGTGTGTGTGTGTGTGTGTGTAGAACATGTGTGTACTGTGTTGTGCTATGCATGATGTATGGCATGTACACATCCCAAACATCTGCATGCAGAGGCCAGAGAATATAAATTTTCCTTCTCTTGTCACTCACTCCTCCATGTACCTCCTTGAGAAGGGTTTCACCCTGCATCCAAGCTGTTGTCTGTCAGTGAGCCCCAGCATTTTTCAGACCTCTGACTCCCAAGATCTGGGCTTACAGATGCGTATGGCCATTGCCCAGCTATTTTTCCTTTTTAACACAGATTCTGGGGAATTGAACTTGGCAGTCTCTGGCCTGAGAGGCCTTCATGCTGAATTATGAATGCTCTTAGCCACTGAGCCATCTCCTTCCCTTAGCATGGGAAAGGATGAAGGCTGAGACCTTATTGGAGTCCAGTGCCTTTGCAAGGCTGTAAGCACTCATTCTAATTTCTCTACCACATACCCAGCCATCATTTCTGTCTGAGGAGTCAGTCAGGACACAGTCAGGACCTAACCCCAAACTTGTATTTGCTTCCAGTCTTGGGTCCTTCCACATTTGTCCAGGTAATGACCCATTTCCAAGAGTCTGAACCTCCACCCCATCAGAGGATCTATGAGGAAACAAAAAAAAAAAAAAAAAAGGGAAAATGCTGATTAATCAGCCTGGAGATCCTGGGGATTGGCAAGAAGAACTTGGGAGCAGGTCATGAAAGATCACTGTCAAACTTTTAGACTCACCTATACCACAGCATCAAAAGCACATAGATTAGGCTTTCGGTCATTTTTGCTTCCATGTTTCTATCAGGAAAACAAAACAAAACAAAACAAAACAAAACAAAACAGTAAGACGGGGTTGAATTTAAAGGAATCCCCTTGCATTGTGTTTTCTTTGCCTCTGTATTTAAGGGAAGAGACCGTTCTCGTAGTTTGAGTCACAAATGGCCTGCGAAAAGCTCATATGTGAAAGACTTGTTCCCCAGCTGAAGGCACTATTAGAGGTGGTGATTCCAGGAGGAAAGGCCTAGGGACCAGTTGAAGGAAAGTGGCTCATTGGGTGTGCCCTTGGAAGGGAGAGTGGAACCCCTGGCTCCTTCTTCTCTTGCTTTTACTTCCAGGCCAACACGTACGTGTTCTCTGCCACGATGTTGAGAATCATCGCAGGCCCAAAGCAACAGAATGGAAAGTTCTGCCTATCCAGGAAACTTACCTGGGAGTCTTCTAGAGAAGGAATTCAAAGAGAGGAAGTCAGCTGGTGCCAAAGTCTCACTCTTAGGGCTCTTCCCTCTTCCTCCTGTCAAACCCAAGTCCAAACTGCTACCACTGTTCTCTGGAAACAGCAAGGGGCCGAGGGTGATGCTGAGAGCAGGCATCCCCCTTACCCAGGCTTTGATGTTTCCACCAGGGGCCAGTGATGCCATACGCAGTCCTTCTGGGAAGAAAATGGCTAGAGTTAGGAGGACTCTTGCAGGAGGACAGGAAAATAGTATAAACTCTGTGGACATTGCCCCAGGTCTGGGGTGAGTGACTGCCCATTAGTGCTACGCATGTATACACACACATATGTTTGTGCACACATGCATGTGCACATGTGCACACAGAGAGAGGTGTGAACATGGTATAGGATTTTATGCAGAGATTCACAAAGCAGTCAGAAACACCACGAGATGGAGATGCAAAGGAACACACAAAGAAATCTGCCCAAGCTCCCAGAAACATCCAGAAACATACATTCAAGGGCCCAGACATTCCAAGTGCCTCTTGATAAGAAAGCTAAAACCTGGGCTTTTCTTCTTTCTTTAGCTCTCAGAAGTGAGTTTTTCTGCTATAGTACTTGGTTTTAGAGTTTGTTTGTTTGTTTGTTTTTTCCTTACAGTGTACCTAATACTTAAAAGCAGAAAATTATCTCACAGATAATCCTTCCTGCACGCTTTCCAGGAGAGATCCCTATCTATCTGCACTTAGCTGCTCTTGTCCAAGAAGTTGCTACAAGATGGGCATTGTGGTGAACACCTGATAATCCTAACACAGCAGAGACCGAGACAAGAGGAACAGTTCAAGGCCAGCCTGGGTTATATAGTTAGAAGCTGTCCCACAAATTGAAAGGCTGACCTGACTCCTCTGCTACAGATCTTGGGCTGTAACTTTTGTCCTTCAGAAAGAGCAAGGTTTGCTGGCCTTCTGTGCAAGAACCCAGGTCCAGTTTTCCTCTTTTCCTCTCAGTTCCTGGCAGTTTTACATCTCAATCATACTTTGCCTCCCTTTCTTATCCATGGCCTCCCTCCAGAGGCTGCTTTCGGAGCATGATTTTTAGCTCTTCTTTGAATCTTAGGACTTGGGAGGCAGCATTGTCTCCTGGGTGGGAAGGAGAATGGAGAGGAATGAAGACAAGCAAGGAAAAGACGGAGGAAACCCTTTAATTGCAGCCAGAATAAAACTGAGACCCGGTCCCCTGGAAATTCTTCCCTGGTGTTAATTAAGCTGAGGAAAAGAATAATTCAAATGTCACTGGGCCCCATGCTCTGCCACTCAAACAGTCTTCAGGCAGCGCTGCCTCCTCCTTCCTCTGATCTTGCCATGGGTCACTTTGTCAGCAAATGCTCAGTTAGGGATAGTAAGGCCTGACTGAAGTGCCCTTTGAGAAAGACGCAGCGTAATTATTTTTAGCAGGGCCTGTGTATTATTAGCCTGGGTGGAATCAGTATGGGATTTCAGAGCTAGAGCCAGCCAGAACCCAAGGACTCATCAGATTTCTCAGTCAGTGCTTCCCTCTGCTCTGGGCCATTGTGGCTGTGGTGTGGACCATTCAGTGTGCAAAGGCCTGCCTTCACATGTTCATCCTCGTGTGGGAGGCATGGCCCTCTGAGAGGCGGCCAAGCTATGCCTCTCTTAGTCGTTCTTGAGCGAATACAGGTTGAGCACCGAACATGCGCATAGCTCAGTAGGTAACGTTGTTTAAAAAATAGGTCCTCAGTACAGGAAATTCCCTTCCAAGTAAAATAGACATTAATGATGCAATTAGTCACAGAATTATCATTGTTAAGTGTGATGGTGGGGAACATCAAGGAGCCCTGAGAGGGGAACTCCTAGCTGAGACCCCAGGATGGAAAGGAGTTAACCAGGGAACTATCCCAGAGCCAGTCACACATTCTATCCCTCAGCAAGGACAGAGTGTGCAGAAGTAGTAGCGTGTGGAGCCTGTGTGAAAGCACAACTGGGAAGAAACAGCTGATCTGTAGAAAGGGCCAAGGGGGCACGGGGGAAAAGGCTGTAGACGTGACTCCACATTGAGACAGGGGCACTGTTTGAACAGCCCAAAGCGGGCCGCCGAGGTTTGGTACCAACCACTGGACTCCAGGGTTATGGGAAGGTAAGAAAAACCAGGCACAAGACCCTACAGGTGAGTTTTCAGGGACTGAGCTGGTGTGAATAGATAGATGAGCTGTGAGGGTCCCGTGGCTTAAAGCACTCCTTGACGGTGGGAACCTGATGTTATCTTTCTCAGCTGAGGGCATAGAGAGAGTCAGGCAACAAGCCAATCAATCAAGGATCATGGATTTATTTAAAGAAGTAAGGATCTCTGCTAAAAAAAAAGAAAAGAAACTAAAACTTCATATTTAATATGCTGATTGTCAGTAGTGTGTCTGTCACTTTGCTATGATATATGCTTCTTTTCCCAACCGAGTGCCTAATGTGCACAAGTTTGGAGCCATAAGCTTAGGAAAAGAGAGATGGTATTCAGCTGACATGAGAGGAGCAGATTCCCAGTGCAGAACTGTTGGCAGCTCATCTCCAGCCCCGCCCCAGGCAACTTGAAGACTTCTCTTTCCCCCTAAGGTCCTCCATTTAGGCAAAACCTGGATTTATGGCTTCAACACAGAAAAGACTTTCAGGACTAGCCAGTATGAAGCACAGTTGGGGTTTTAATAAAGAGATTTTAATATGGGCTTTAAGTTCGGTGAGGGGGTTAAGAAAAGAGACACTCAAAAGGAAAAAAAAAAAAAAATCCACACACCAGAGAGCATGGGTGTGGGCTTCTCTGAGGACTTCACACCATGGTCTTTACCATTAGTCATATATAGGATGTGGGTGGGTTTTGTTGTTGATATCTTCAATGAGCTGTTAAGACACCCAAGAGATCCTAGGACAGTACCTGACAGGATCACAGTTGATAGCAGATCTAGGAAGGTAGGCTATCTTTACTGCAAACACAGTCAGTAGTCTTGCTTTATATTCCCAGGGCATATGTGGGGAAAGGAATGAGACCTACTCAGGGGCCTTAAGCCTGATTCATTGCTATTTTAACAGCATATTTATCTATATGTGAAAAGAATGTTATGATAATAATAATAATTATTATTATTATTATTATTATTATTTTGGTTTTTTGAGGTAGGATCTCACTCTGGCCCAGGCTGACCTGGAATTAATTATGTAGTCTCAGGGTGGCCTCGAACTCACAGCGATCCTCCTGCCTCTGCCTCCCGAGTGCTGGGATTAAAGGCGTGAGCCACATGCGCCGGCTAAGAATGTTGTTTTGATGCTGCCATCCTTCACAGCAAATGTTAATGGTGTGGAGTTCTTTCTCCTCTGCTGATAAAAGGCTTAACTAGTCTCCCAGGTGAGGGGCTCCTTTTCCTTCTCATGCCCCCAGAATTTTCCCTCAGCATGTGTGTGCAATCACCATTGTGTACATGTGGAGGTCAGAGGACAACTTCAGATGTAGGTCCTCATCTTCCACCTTTTTTGGGGGGGGCCAAGTTCTCTTTGTTAGTTGCTGCTGTATTCCTGCCTCTGCCTTCCGTGTTGACATAGGAATTACACACGTGCACCAGGGCGTCCAGCTTTTGCGTGGGTGCCAGGGCATGAACTCCAGTCCTAATTCTTGTGTGGCAAGTGCTTGATTCGCTGAACCATCTTCCTAGCCCCTTCCCTGTCTTTCTGTCCTGCCTCAGAACCTCACCCATGGGAAGACACTCAGTTACTATCTACACGCGATGGCGTAGATTGGTGGGAATGTGGACAAGCTGATGAGGGCACAGGGGTGTGGAAGGTTCTGAAGAAAGGGGCAATGGTCTGACGAGACTAGCCTTCAAAGCGCCTGTGTGTGTGTGCTCCTTCTGGAGAACACTGTTGGAGAGAGGGGCTGAAGATGGGTGAGCCCTCAGCTGGGGACTCGTTTTACCAGAATCTTGCCCCTTCCAAAAGGAAAATATATAGGAGTCCTTGGCCACATTTCCCCATATACACACACCTGTCTTGTGACCTTATTTGCAAATGAGATCTTGGAAGATATAATCAAGTTAAGAAGAGATTGAATCAGAAAGGACCCTCAATATCTAATCACTGGTATCCTTAGTGAGAGACATACAGGGAGGGAATGGCGATGTGGTGACAGAGGTAGAGATTGGAGTGCTGTGTCCGTAAGTCAAGGAGTGTGGAACAGTGCCAGCAGACACCAGGAAGCAGAAGTGGTATGGCTTCAGAGGGAGCAGGGCCGCAGTGACTGACACGTTGATTTCAGACTCGCAGGCTTCGTAACCGTGAGACAATAAATTTCTATTACTTCAAGCCACAGGGTTTGTGGAACTATGTAAGAGCAATCCTCAGTAACCTACACAGCCTCTAAGAGACCGACTCCATTGCAACAGGTGGGCACTGAGTGGGCGGTGAGAATATAATAGATGAAGTGGTAAGGGCCTCTGAGCACACCATTGGACATCTTGAATGTCCATCTCAAGTTTATCCAGAGGGAAGTGTATGTATGGGAGCGGAGGTTGCCCTGCACAACCCTTCCAGCTTGAGATTTAAAGGTCAAGGGTTTTAACAGGTTAAGAAAACAGAACTTTCAAGCTCTTGGGGGTTGTGTTTACCAGGGTAGAAAGGCTTTCTGGCAGGAGCACGGGCCTCAGAGAGCTCTGGCTCCATGTTAGATAGCAGATGCTTTTCACCTCCAGAAAGTTCTGACCAGTCTGGAGATGAGCCTTTGCAAAGCCGCCTGGCTCTGACGTTGATGGCTGATGCACACTGTGGGATCCTCGTCCTGAGCATCTGGCTAAAGGGCCTACAGGACCCGGTAGGGCTCGGCCTAAGGGACTTTCCCAGAGCAGGTCTGTGGGTTCAGAGAATCTCTGCAAGGCAAAGTGTTTATCTAGGAAAAGGAAACTGGGCCTTTCGATCGATTTAGCGCTCTGAGAGGCTGAGGAGAGAATGATTTTTCTAAAGAGCAGGGTAGCTCTAACCCAGTGCTATCAAGGCTGAGCATATTTCCTATCCTCTGGAGAGAGAGAATTCAGAAATCTGGAGGCAGCCAGGACACTGTCAGCCAGTGTGGCTCACAGACGCTGAGGTACAAGAAAAACGTGAGTCCGGTGGCAGTTAGAGGGGAGGAGAGAGGGAGGAAGGGGAAAGGCAGGAGTGCAGATCAAAGGCCACTCAGCGGTCCTGGGGAATAGTGGGGAGGATATGAGAGGTGAAGACTTTGTTTTAATCCTCCCACAAAACATTCGCATAAAGCCTTTCCTGTGAGAACCCACAGAGGAAGAAACAGGAAAGAGGATTCCAGCGAAAAGATCCATGTAGACTTCTCCTAATACTGCTCACTTAGAGAAGACAAGCCATCTGGGTGTTTGATAAAAAGGAAAAAGGCATCAAGACAAGTTCAAAGCCACGGATTCTGCTTGGGAGTGCAAGCTGCTCACCTCTCTTCCTCATGGCCAGCTCTTTCCTTTGTTGGAGGCAGCCTTTTTAAATTTTTTTTTTTTTTTTCCTTTTTCTTCCGTGAGCAAGTCAGCAATGACTATTTTTTCAAAGTACCCTGCCAAGTCACTTTATTCTCTTGTGGTCGAGGATCCAAAGACTGTGGAGAAAGGAGGGGAGGAACCCAGGTGATAAGGGCCAAGCAGACATCTGATTCCTGCAACATTTGAGAGTTTTCTGCTAAATGTAGAGCCACAACCCACAGATGGCTGGGCTGACTCCAGCAGGTCCACACCTTGCTACTCCATGCCAGAGGGCACGAGAATATTCTTCCTGTATAGAAGAAACGTGTTTGGGGGGCACAAACTCCCAGGACTGTGGTGCATGTTTTAACCAGAAATGGTCATTGGGCCCTGATTGTGGACCCCGGCACTTTGAGAGAATTCTTCCCTGGGAAGGAATTTGGCCCACTCTAAGGATCATGGAAGATGCAGGCATCCCAGTAGTCCAACAGTGTGAGTACGCGTGCTGTAAATCAATATTCCAATGAAAGGAGTTAGATGGCTTCGTGGGAGGATGATCTATCCTGGAAGGTGAGAAAGGGTGGGCAGTAGTGAAAATCCCTTCCTATCACTTTAAGACGTCATGTTCTTTCTGCATTCTTTCTCCTGTTCCACATACTATGCATGGCTCTCCTACCCTTACATAATAATCATGTACAGTGTCACTGTTCCATAATAACTCTCAGTATTAGAATTGTTTCAGTAAGCAAACAAGGCTCAACCATTGGAAAGGCATCATTCAATTTTTGCTATTGCTGTTTATTTGTATTGGCTTTTGATACCCATTACCCTAATCATTCTCTTTAATAATGAATACAATAAACTGATTTTTTTTCTCTTTATATTTTCATCACATTTTAAGTCATGTACTATAACAAATCCCAATAATGCTAATGATGGAAAATTCAGGGCAGAGGACATAGGAGTAAAAGGATGGATAACTCTGAAGTTGAGAGCAGTCCTAGGGACAAAGGCTGAATGTTAAGCCGGAAAACATGGCTTGAGCTCTGGATCTTCCGGCCGTTAACTTTGTATAATCTAACGTGGCTTGTCCAAGGGTCTCCTTCTGTCTCTGTCAAAAAGGCACAACATATAGTACCTGGTATATGTCACATGGTTATTATAAAGATCAAAGAGAAGCAGACTTGAATGTTTAAATGAACCCCTACAATCATAAAAATGTAAAGAAAGGCCCAGGTTACTATAAAAGCTAATGAAATAGGATCATGTATGTAAATAATCAAGTGAATGATTTTTTTTGCATGCATGCATGTGTGTGATGCTCATGCATGTATGTGAGTGTTCATATGTGTATAGGTGTGTTCAGGTGTGTGTGTATGTATAAAGGCTAGAGATTGATGCCAGGAATCTTCCTTAAGAAAAGAGGGAGGGACTAGGGAGATAGCTTAATGGATAAAGTACCTGACCCACAACATGAGGACCCCAGTTTGATCCTCGGTACTCATATAAATGCCAGGCATGCACCAGCATGTTATAACTCCAGCACTGGGGAGACAGACGCAGGAAGGTCCCTGCCACTCACTGGCCAGCCAGTCTATCCCAGTAGGCAAGGTCCAGGACAGTGAGAGACAATGCTTCCCAAAAAAGGTGGATAAAATTCCTGAGGAGCAATACTTTCAGTTTTCCTCTGGCCTCCTCATGCGTACATGTACATGTGTACCAACACACACACACACACACACACACACACACACACGCACACAGAGGGGGACTTTAGAAAAATAGTTTAACACTGATGGAAAGGTTTTTCTTTAGTGAAGATAGTGGCTTGGCTAGTGGTTACTAGAACACTGTTCACTCTGTTATCTATGCAACAGAGAAAACCAAACACATTTTCATTTTTTGTCAAATTTTAATTATTTGACAAAAGAGACTACACCCTAGACTGGATTTCAAATTTAGATGAAACAGATCCCTGTGAAATGTTCATCCCACCCAGAATGGACATCTGCAAGAAGGAGTACACAATCCTTTATTTTAAAGCTATAAAGAAACTCTAGCCCAATGTACTAGGTGCGGATGCAGGCTGTGACGGCCCTGTGCTGAGGCTGTTATTAAGACAGTGTGTCTTTGTTATTTTTTTTTGAATGGGCTCCTCCAAATGTACTTTCTTCCCATAGGTTCTGTTATTTTACTATACAATTTTGCAAAATATGAGGGTTTTTATGAAATGCGTATGTGGCATAATAACAGAAATGCCTGTATTAGGAAATTAGCATCCTATTCAGTCACCTTCAGAAAGCTTGAGTTCAGGCATAATCTAGTTGCACCGTAAGTGAGCCTAACCATCTCAGGCAAGGAAAACTTTTACTCTTCAGCAAGATTGAAATTAAAATGATTATGATAAAATATCTATCTGAATCAAAAGAAAGGGACAATACAGGTCTCCCCATGTGAGAGGTGGCCGGGATTTTCTCCACATCCTAGAGTTTCATAGCCCACACGGCTGACGTATTGGAAAGATGTGGCGGGGACCCAGACCTGTCTGCTTCAGCCACAGCTGCTCCCCTCTTCCCTAGTGTGGGCAGTACATCTTCACCAAAGTGTCCTTTCAAATACAGGTTTTGCCGTTATAGTAGGTCATTTCATGGGGTCAACAGTTCTATCCCCTGTGACACTTTTTCTAGGCTTAGAAGAGATTCTAGAGCACGTGGCATGTTTTAAACTCCAGACAGTATGTACCAGTCAGCACTTGTTGACAAGGGGCGGGAGAGTTTGTGTGGTTTTTAAAAAAAAGTCAGTCAGATATTCCTTCTTTTCTCCTTGTAAATTTAATCTGATGACATTCTGAAGATCACATTCTTTCAATTTTTTTTTTTTTTTTTTTTTTTTTTTTTGGCTTGGGAAGTCTTGGAATGACCTTTCGCTAAAACCATTAAGATTTTCTTGTGCTCCCAGTTGCTAATCTGTGCTCTAGGCTATGGCCTTTCAGAGCTGATTTTATTCCATGCTCTCCACAGCCTTCATGTAGTCAGTCTGTCAGTCTGAGACTTACTTGGGGCATGACAGCAACAGGATGAAGTGGCAAGAAACAAGCATCTCTCCGCCTCACCAATAGCTTACTCTGTCATTCCTCTGTCTTCAGGCTTACTCTGCCCCAAGGCCAGAAACCCTGTATTCTTCTGCCCTTTTCTCACTCATCCTTAGCAAAAAAAAAAAAAAAAAAAAGTAAAATACAACCCATGAAGAGCCATAAAGTTCTAAGTGTTCTAGACCTCGGAAGATCTGGAACATTCCAGTACAATAACAGACCCTCTAGGGTCAGCAAAGCCAGTTAGGAGAGAGATTCTACTTAACTACATGCACAAGCCACAGAACTTGGGACAAATCTTTTAGGTCCAGCAGAAAATGTTGCCATGACGCACAGTCCTACAAGCAGATCTTTCAGACTGGCAGGGTTGGAAAGGCCCACATCTGGTTAGCCACTAAGAGCCATGGGTCAAGGATGTCTTCTTCCCTCTGTGGAAAACTGGATCAGCCATATTAACTCATCCCTGGGCTCCGCTGGGTCTCCACAATGGTTTTATATAACGCCATTGGGTCGGTTCACAAGTATTTGCTGCTTAGCCGTGTATGTTATGTATGAGCTTTTCCTCACCAGTTCTGTTAAAGTCTGGAAATGGGAGCAGCCCCAGCAGTTAGTTTTCTGAGAAATAAGTGAATGGAGTGCAGGTCCTAAGGCAGATTAGAAGTGGAGAGAGCAGCCACTGGGGAAGGATTCAAGCAGCACCACTAGTTTAAATGGAGCTGGGAGCCTGCATAGACCAACACAAGAACAATATTGAGGAGCTTCACACAACACTCTGTCTCCACTGTGTCCCCAACACTGAGTTACAGCCTGTTCCCAGAATCACATTTCCCTATTTATTTATTTATTTGTTTTGCAAAAGAGGTGGGGAGAGAGAATTGGTGTGCCAGGGCCTCCAGCCACTGCAATGGATCTCCAGATGCATGCACCACCTTGTGCGCATGTGCAACCTTGAGGACTTGTGTCACCTTGTGAGTCTGGCTTACTGGGATCTGGAGAGTCGAGCATGGGTCCTTAGGCTTTGCAGGCAAGTGCCTTAACTGCTAAGCCATCTTTCAAGCTCTCTCCCCCTTTTTGAAAAAGATTATTTTTATTTATTCACAAGCAGAGACAGACAGAATGAGCACACCAGGGCCTCTAGCCACTGCAAATGAACTTCAGATGTATTTGCCACATTGTGCATCTGGCTCTACATGGGTACTGGGGGATTGAACTCAAGTCATCAGGCTCTGCAGGCAAGCGCCTTAACCTCTGAGCTATCTCTCCACCTTGCACATTCCCCTTTTCATCCTACCCAGAACTCCCCACCACCTTCCTCATATTCTTGCCTGGCCGGTGCATTCTCTCCCAGCAGCCGGCCTGACATCATCTTCTGCCACAGAACCCCTGATTTTTGCTGTGCTGTTAGTAAACGGATGTGGAGGTAACTAATGGATTAAAACGTGGCACACACGTCACTGGAGATTCGAGATGCCAAGCAGGATGGCTAATAGAGAGTGGGGCAGGAGCATGGGTACAATATGGCTGCCCCAAAGGATTCTGGGTTCTTCACAGTAGAAGTGACACTGGCATTTCTGTTCACCAAACTGTGAATTTGATCCTTTCCCTCAGGCTCTCAGTGCTTGTTATAGCCAATCCCATTAACCAGACTTTTCTTGTATAAAAATTTTTTATTTATTTATTGGAGAGAGAGAGAGATAGAGATAGAAGGAGAGGAAATGAGAATGAATGGGTGTGCAATGGCCTCCAGCAACTGCAAACAGACTCCAGGCACATCACCACCTTTTTGCATCTGGCTTGCATGGGTGCTGGAGAATTGAATATGGGTCCTTAGGCTTCACAGGCAAGCACCTTAACCACCAAACCATCTCTTCAGCCCCCATAAATTATTTTTATTTATTTATTTGAGAGAAAAAGAAAGAGGCAGATCTCTCTCTCTCTCTCTCTCTCTCTCTCTCTATATATATATATATATATATATATATATATATATGTATATGTATATATATATAAGAGAGAGAGAGAGAGAGAAAGGGCATGTCAGGGCCTCTAACCACTGCAGATGAACTCCAGATACATGTACTACCATGTGCATCTGACTTACATGAGTACTGGGGTATCTAACATGGGTCTTTAGGCTTCGCAGACCAGTGCCTTAACCACTAAGGCATCTCTCCCGCCCTAACCAGGTATTTCGTCATCCCGATTCCATACTCCCTCTCCTATACCTGGGAAAGAAATGATCGCTGAGTAGACAGTAAAAGGGAGTCTTACTGGTCCAACTTGGGAGACTTTAAGCCCTTGTGAAGAAAGGAACACAGAGAAGTCCCCAACATGCTGTGTTTTAAAAACATGACAATTTTATTTATAAGAACAATGCTTTAAAAAACATCAAAAAATAAAAATGTGTTTAAAGTAAACAATGCAACTTACTTCCTCTCTGCACTTCCCGGAAGTGGTTATCTATAGTAGTTTGGTGCGGTTCTTCCTAACTGTAGCACCTGTGCATATATGTCTGTATGTATATATTTATATGTGTGTGCAGCAGTCTCTTAAATAGGCTCATCTTGCACACATGGATTCGTTCAAAGGCCTTCTTTGTTACCTAGCTATCCATAATGGATATTGTTACTTTTTTGGGGGGGGGGAGTTCTTTTCTTGTAATCCATGATGCATGAAAAGTGTAGGCACGGTAGGAGAGCGAGTTACAGAAATCTTATTTCAGGAAAGGAAGTAAAGGAGGAAGAGTTTGGAGGGATCCCAAGCTGATAACCAGTCATGGGGTTTGAGTGGGGTTTCTTGGAATCTTGGGGGATGTACATGAGTCATCCTTGAGTTGGGATGAGCTTTACTGGGTTACATTTAAATGTGTTTAGAAGACCATGCTTGGTCGGTGGGTCAGGGAGAAGAGCACAGACTCAGATTGGGCCTACCCATGGTGAGAAAAAAGGCACATAAAAAATTCCTAGACAGAGGAAGAACCAAGGAAGTAAAACTGAGGGCTGTCCCTGATGGCCGTCTTGATGAATCAGGTACAGGTGGGTCTGGAATGGCCTTCTGGTCTTGCAGGGCAGGTGGACATCAACGCTTTCTGGGGCTATGTTCCTAACGATCTACAAAAGAAGGCCACCTTGCTCCTAATCTACCACTATGGCCTTTCCCGTCTCAGTCCCCCGCTGTGCCGGCATCACCTAACACGCCCTTGGAGACCATTTGCCGTTGTCTTTGCGGGTTGTTTCCCAGGTTTGCTCAAACATCTTTAGGTGGATAACTGCAGAAGCGACTTCACCAGTTCTTTTCAGATGGCATAAATTATTTCAAATATTTTTTTCAGAGAATTTGTATCTATTGACATCTTTGCACGCTCATATAGATATTTCCATGATATAGATGTCAAGTATAAAAAATTTGCTGGTTTGGGCTGGAGAGATTGCTTAGTGGTTAAAGTGCTTGCCTGCAAAGGATCCAGGTTCAACTCCCCCAGTACCCATGTAAGCCAGATGTGGCACATGTGTCTGGAGTTCATTTGAAGTGGCTAGTGGTCCTGGTGTGCCCATTCTCTTTATTTGCCTCTTTCTTTCTGATCTCACTCAAATAATTTTTTAAAAAATATTTACTGTGTCAAACAATTTTTGAGTATTTAAGTTTTAAAAAATAATTTCAAAATTAAAGAAAATTTCTGAGAATAATATAATCCAAGAATATCTATATAACTTTTTGAAAATTTTTTATTTATTTATTTGAGACAGAAAGAGGCAGATAGAGAGAGAAGGGGCATACCAAGGTCTCTAGCCACTACAAACAAACTCCATATGCATGTGTCACTTTGTATAACTGGTTTTATGTAGGTACTGAAGAATCAAACCTTGGTCCTTAGGCTTTGCAGGCAAGTGCCTTAACCACTGAGCAATATCTCCAGCCCACCTATATAACTTTTACTCAATGCTTCATCAATTCTCACTAAGCCCTTCTACTCTCTTGTTTCTGTTTCTTTCCTTTCTATTTTTGTGGGATCTTGGTCTCATGTATGCTAGCCAATTGTTCTACCACAAAGCTATATATGTCTAGCCCTTTTCTTCAGGTTTTATGGTGTTTGTTTTTTTCTTTTCTTTTTTTTTTTTTTTTTGGTATAGGGTCTCATTGTGTTGCTCAAGCTGGCCTCAAACTCACTTTGTAGCATGGGCACATCTTGAATTTGGAATTCTTTTGTTTCAGCCTTCCATGGAGCTAAGGATTATGGGCTGTGCCCCTAGGCCTGACCCATGGCCCTTGTCTCTATTATTTATCTTTTTCTTCCACTTTTGTAAATAATTTTTTTTTGCAGTATTAGGGATAGAACTCAGGCTCAAGGCCTTATGCATGCTAGTCAATCTCTCTGCCACTAAGCAATATCCCTAGATCTTTTCTGAATTTTTGATAGCTATATTATATACATCATCACTTTTTAGTCTTAGATAGCTCTGAGTTTCCACACTTCCTAAGGATAAGATATTCTCTTCCAAAGCTATAGTATACTTCTCAACTTTAGTAATTTAACATGGATAAAAATAATTTTTATCTACTCTGTTATTTGTATTCTAACTCACCGACCCCCAAACTGTCTTTCTAAGCACTTTTTTTTCCACTCTTATTAGGGTCACATGCTGCACTTAGCACATGTCGATTCAGCCTCCTTTAATCAGTACCATTTTCTCTATCTTTCTTAATGATATTGACATTTTTAAAGAACACCGCTCATATATTTTTAATGGACCCTCCTTCCTCTCAAGTTTGCTATCTCCTCATGATCAGACCCATGTTACGCCTTATGTAATACATAAGTGATACCCTTTTCAGGTGTCGTATTTTGTGGCTCATGACATCCATCTGTACCTCCAGGTAATGCTAAGACTTTGCCGGTTCTAAAATTTTTGTAGAAGTTCACTTACCAAATACTTTTGCCAACTTAAACTCTTGCCACAGTTGGTGAGATTTGCCCATTTCCACCTTCCCTTCCTCACACAGGATACCATCCACCCTCTTCTCTGATTTCCACTGTGCACACTGTGCTTGTTAATGCTTTAGTTAAAAAACAAAGAAGAAAGCAGTGTATATTTTTAGAGACTGTCAGAGCGCTGTGGTTTGAGAAAGTAACACAAGAAAGGTGCTGCCTGCCCTCCATCTCCACTCCACTTCCCTTCTTCTTTCCCATTATCTAGTGGGAAGAAAAGGCAGCTCAGTATTTGAAGTGAGAGGACATCATTTCAGTCCTCTGTCACTTTTTATCAGATGTGGACTCCTAGGGCCCCGTTCCCAGAATCTGTAAGACAAGATACAGAATACCTATTCCCATCACTGATGTCGAAGATGCCCAGGAAGGACCTGGTCTCCCTAGTGGCCTTTGGACGTGGCTCTGCCCACCTTCAAACTCCACTGCGTATACCACCTGAGCAAGGTAGGAGGCCCAGGGAATGAAGATCTTGCTGGGAGGCAGGTGGAGGAGGCTGGCTGGCATAGTTACACCGCCAGCATTAGCTAACAGCTCCTCATACACCCCTCTGAGATAATTAAGCATTATTATCCCCATTGGCAGGTGGAGACAGTAAGACAGAGTGGTTAAGTGGCTTGGTTATAACTGCTGGGTTTGTTTGAGGGAGAAGTGGTGCCAAGAAGGGGGTGTAGTTGAGGAGACCAGAAGAGTTTTAGCTATGTAATGTGACTGATTGTCCAAAAACAAAGCAAACAAAACTAATAGAGGGTAGGAGCTAAAGGGGCCTAGAAACATGGCTAGCAGACATTAGTAAGGCATCGAAAAATTATACTGTAAATAAAGAATAGACCTATGAGGCTGCAGAGATGGCTTAGCCATTAAGGCTCTTGCCTGCATAGCCTAAGGGCCCATGTTCGATTCCCCAGATCCCACATAAGCCAGAGGCACAAGGTGATGCATATGCAAGGTTGCACATGTGTACAAGGTGGTGTACACGTCTGGAGTTTGATTACAGTGACTACAGACCCTGGCACACCAATTTCCCTCCCCCCCCCCCCCCCGCTTTCACTCTTGCTCTCACTTTCTGTCATAATAAAAGGTGTCTGTTACGCTTGCCTCAAAAAAAAAAATTAGAAGTAGTTGCCTGCTAAAATAAGTCACTATAGATGTCCATCAGATGTTCATATTGCATGAATAGATGGGAAATATTTATGGGGGGAGCAATGGAAGTGACTCCATAGTTTGGCATGAGGCTGAGCAGAGTGCTTTAAGATAGCTGAACATGAGGCAAGCCTCCCCTGAGATCCCCTACCTTCTCCAGAAACAGAAGCTACAAGTTCTGCCGGCTTTCCCTACCTCTCTTCCACTCACTGTCAGGATTCCCTGCCAACTTCAAGGCCACAGGAGAGGCATCCTTGTCCCAGGAAACAGGAAGGCCCGGGACCCTCCATGCACAGCGATAAAAGTGACCTGGAATGGGAGAAGAGCAATGGTATCTCACCAGGGAGGCACAGGAATATAGAAGCAGAGGGGTCACCATGGCCCCCGGACAGAGGCAGGAGCCGCCGAGATGGTAGACAAGCTCAGATTCCACTGGCACAACAGACAGACTTTCTGAAGAGGGAGGAGAAACTACTTTGATTCCTTCAGGTGGACCTGGGACTTGGGGGTTGACAGGCTCTAGGAGGAAACCCAACTCCGGCTGTGTTCGTAGAAGTGATGGATGGATGACGCACTGAGCATGGCCCTGCAAAGAAGGGTGGATAGCAGGACGAACTTGAAGTGTTCCTGCTCCCTGCTCCTCTGTGTCAGCCTGTCATCTGAAGGGCTTTGTGGCTTAGGGTTTTAGTTGCACAACAGGGCAGCCCGCCTCACTAGATCCCAGATGGGTGACCAGATTCCATCCCTGTGTTATCAGCAAGCAATCCACCTGTGAAGGCTTTTGCACAGGAATCTCGACCCCATTGGGCCAGTCGATCCCGCTGCTGTCTGCAGGGGTGGGTCTTTAAGCGCACTGACAGCAAGCAGGGCCCTCCTTGCTTTGGGGTCACACGCAGGAGAGAACCCCCCTGCTCTGTCACTGGGCCCTTTGCACTGCTGGCTTCCCTGGACAGTGTCTCCCTGCTCAGTGCAGAAGCCATGTTGTCTCCTTCCCCTCTACCGGCCCTGGTTCTCAGAAGGTTCCCACCTGCCTACTTGTCAAATGCATGAAGGCAGCTAGGAAATTATTGAGCCTTCATTTTTGGCTCCGTTCATTCTTTTTAATTGTAAGCTTAAGAAGTGCTGTAAGATGGGAGAAAAAAAAATAACGATGCCTACATCCCGGCAGCAGGGGCTGTTTCGGGGTGTGGGTAGTAAAAGACAGCTGTTTCCCCTGTTGGTACAGTACAGAAAAACGATGTCTGTTTGGTTTCAGAACAGGGATTTTTTTTTTTTTCCCCAGTCAGAAACGTCACCAAGTGGCCTTTCTGTTCTTCACACATGAAATACACACTATCATCCGCATATTTTTAGTTAATTTATGTCCAAATAGGCCTGTTTCGAGCTGCTGGGAAATGATGTTTGGGTTGCAATTACCTTTCGCAGGCTTCTCGCAGAAGGGTTTCAGCACGCACAAAGCTCAAGGGAGAAGCAGCCAGGAGTCCACACCGACTGTAAATCTTTCCATTTGTAGTTATTCAAATCACATATTTTATTACTAGTACGAAATACATTGTGTCATTCATTTTGCAGGAGCAGCTAATGCTTCAAGAATAGCTTTGAAAAACATTCTGTTTAGAAACAATTTTGTCTGCAGTCACTGATGCTGGGTGTCTTTTTTTTTTTCTCCTGGGCCCCCCTTTTTTTTCTGGGCCCTGTGTGTCATTTGCATGAGAAACGAGACCACCCTTCCCAGAAGCTCACCTGTCCCCCACAGCTGGCCTGCCTCTCTTGGAAGTCCTTCTGGGCACGCCGAGTCATAATTCTTAGCACGGTGATGAATTACAGCGTCACCGTCAAGATTGTGGCTTCTGGAAAGAAGCGAGCAGTAGGGCCAGAGGAACTCTTTCCCCATGATGGGGAGACTGTTTCCATGCAAAATTCCAGCATCCTGGGCTACAGTGAAGCTAGCTTCTGTGTTACATAGGCTCAGGTGCAATTCAACAGCCAGAAATGATCTCCACTGGCTGTTAGGAGCTAGTCAGTCTCAGAGATAGCTAACCTTTTAAGCAGAGACTTCCCTTTCCTTCTTGGCAGATATGGGTCTTATCTGTGTGTGTGTGGGGGGGGGGTGTGGAATCACACTACTGATAAGGTTAAGGAAAACAGGTTAGTGTATTTTCAGAGTGCTTTTAAGGCCAGACATTCACTCTGACATACAGTTCACATTTAGCACGTAAGGCTCATTTCAGACTTTTTGGTCCAGAGCAGTGGACGGTGACAGGCACAGGAGGGGACCAGGCCACATGGATGCACCCCGAGGACAGGGCCATCTGTATTCCAACTTGTCTACACAGGACTGCACAGAACTGCTCTCATGGGTGGATGCCTCATCCAGGCTGGTCAACTACAATTAGGATGGTCAGTGCCCTAAGGGGAATGTCCAATCTGCCCAGTCCAAAGCGACTCTTGACATGCAGTGAGACTTCACCTCAGTTCTCCTGCCGTTTGGTTTTCACCATTTTAAGATCTTTTGACATCAAGTGCAGTGTTGCTTACCACGCACACTGTGTGCTCGCCCCTGCCGTCCCCTGCCACTCACAGCAGACATTGCTCACCAGGACAAACGCTCTTCTAAAGACGCAGAAGGCCTAGTGCACAGTTCCTCCAGCTCTACCCCCGTCACAATCACCTGGAGGAACATTTGTAATTCCCCGAGTATTTTCACTTATTTAGATTCTCTAGGAGTTACAGTATCTAAGAATAAGGTAGATTGTTTTTTTTAATTTTTTAAAAAAATATTTTATTTATTTGTAAGAGAGAAATGGGCACATCGGGGTCTCTAGCCACTGCAAATGAACTCCAGATGCATGCATCACCTTGCACATCTGGCTTTACATGGGTACTAAGAATCCAACCCTGGTCCTTAGGCTCTGCAGGCAAGCGCCTTAACCCCTGAGCTATCTCTCCAGCCTGGTTGTTTTGTTTCTGAGATGGCCCCATGCAGCTCATGCTGATCTCAGAGTCACTACACAGTCAAGAATGACCGTGAGCTTCTGACCCTCCTTCCTCTACCTCTCAAGGGCTAAGATTACAGGCATGTTCCACCGTGCTGCGTCTGTGTGGTACTGTGGATCCAGCCCAGGGCTTCATAAGTGCTAGGTAAGCACTCTATCTACTGAGCTGCATCCGCAGTCATAGGAAGGCTTTAACGTGCTTCAGGTGATCCTGATGTATCATCAGTCACACTCCCTGGCTGTGATGGTGTGATTCATGAGTCTCCCATAAACTTAGGTGCTCTGAATGCTAGGTTCCCAGCTGATGGGGGTTCTGGAATTGACGCCTCCTGGAGGCACTGCATTGTTGGTGGCAGGCTTATGGGTATTGTAGCCAGTTTTCCCTTGCCAGTATTAGGCACACTCTTGTTGTCTACCTGATGTTGGCCAGGGGGTGATGTCCACCCTCTGCTCATGCCATCATTTTCCCCTGTCATCATGGAGCTTCCCCTTGAGTCTGTAAGTCAAAATAAACCCTTTTTTCCCCCACAAGCTGATCTTGGTCGGGTGTTTTCTGCCAGCAATGTGAACCTGACTGCAACAGTAGCTAAGCCCAGGCAAAGCCACAGAACTCTTCTCAACCCAGCCACGGTTTCAGGATTAAAACTAATGCAGCCTATGATTTATCCCAGGTTGATCAATGCTAGTGGTTCTCAACATTTAACAACCACAGAAGGAATTAGTTAGAAATGTAAATTATCAGGCCCTGTCTCCTAACTGGCAACTTGAAAGGCTGGGTAGGGGTGAATTTTACAGGTCCTGTGAAAGATTCTGGTGCGCACTCAAGTCAGAGCCAGTGGTCTGGCTGGTGGTTGTAAGTAGTGGTTGTGTGTTAGAATCACCAACCAGAGTCTAATAAAATTCAGACGTTCATGCTAAACCTACCCAATGCTTGGGCACCACTCCCAGAAGTCCTACATGAGTTTGGCTACTGTGACACTTAAGAAAATAAGCATTTCCCCTTTGTGTTTCCAGTGGGTAGACAAGCTTGAGAACCGCTGGGCTAGGCTTTCTAGGTAGGGAGAGGCAGAGTACTGACCTAGCATTCACTGTCGTGCACTTCTCTCACTGACACCCAGGCCGGAGTTGCCACTGTGGTCTGGGAATATGACTGATAGAGAATGGAAGGACTTCTCCCCCACTCAGTAGTCCAGGGTATGAACTATAATAGAGGGGTCTGGTCACTGGCTAATTAAAAGGCTTTGATGTGATTAAGTGATTTATCCCTCACTTCCAGCTCCCCCCACCCTCTAATAAGTAGCCTTTGATAGTTCTGTCACATAAGAACTAAGTAACAGTATTTTTAAACTAGTTCTTCATATAATCATGTACACACATCCCATGTATTGGTTTTCTATCACTTCTTTAATAAACTATGGTAACCTGGGTGGCTTTAATATCAGACATTTCGTTTTTCACAGTTTGGGGGAGGGGGCTGGAAGTCTGAGATAAGAGTGTTGTCAGGCCCATATTCCCCTGAAATCTCTGGAGGATCTGTTCTGAGTCTCTTTCCAAGATGCTACCTATCCTTGAGGTACCTTTGTAGATACAGAGCTCCAACATCTGCCTCCATCTTCACATGGTGTTTCCCACTTTGTGCCTCTGTATCTATACCTGGATGTGTTATGAGGAAGCAAGTATGGAACCCAGTATGACCTCACCTTAATTTGATTACATCTTCAAATATCTTATTGCCAAATATTGTCACATTAACATTTTCGAACTTCAGTATATCATTTTTTGTGGGTGACGTTATCCAATGCAAAACACTTGATAAGTCCTTGTTTAAAGACAATAATTATGCTCCATCGATTACATACCTACCCTGTTGCTTCACAATCTCAATATAGTCTATGTATCAGACCATTTGGAATACTGAGCACATGAAATTCAGAGCCATTGTGTGATGATCTTAGTTTGAAACCTACCACTTCCAAGCTTCAAGAGATATATGCACAAGTCCATGATCCCATGGTCAGTGTTCCTTAGTTCCCGGATTGCTGCCATGATCCCAGCAAGATGTAGTCTCACACAAAGTTATAGAGACAGGTGGGACAGCAAGGCTAGTAGCAAAACAGTTCTACATCATGGGGACCTGGGGCAGTGGCTGAGAGGCAGAATGCTTGCCGTGCAAACATAGGGACCTGAGTTCAGACCCCCCCAACACCCATGTACAAGCCATGAATGGCAGCACACACCTGTAAACGCAGTGTTGGGTGACAGAAACAGAAGGATCCTTGGGGACAAGCTGGCTAGCTTTGCTAGCCAAATTGATGAGCTCCTAGATCTGTGGGGGACCCTGTGTCAAAAAGTAAGATGGAGAACAACTGCAAAAGGCACCCAATACCAATCTCTGGCCTCCACATACACATGCACACACTCATGTACATATATAGTTGCACACACACATACACATGCAAATATGCTTACACTGTGTGTGCGTGTGTGTGTGTGTGTGTGTGTGTGTGTGTGTGTAAAAAGCAATGCTGCCCTGTGAGCTTCTCGAGAATGAGAAATTAACATGGAGGAATGAGGCCTATGCCCAGACCTTGACCTGGGAAACTTAACAGTGGAATGGTATATCGAGCCAAGTCTAAGGGTTCTATCTGTCTAACCTTATTGTGGCTATCTGGGTAGCATCAGGGGTGTTTATCACCCCTTGGGGGTAGATCTGAGCCTCATCAGTGCCACGTCTTCAGGACAGGTCTGGGCAGAGTTTATACTACATAGATACATATTCCATGCTGGCTGAGACTGAGTGAATTAAAGTGTCCTTTTATTGACACCTTCTACCTATTGTCACCATACCTCCTATTGTAATAATACTTCTTGTTATTATCAGGTGTGGATGTGCCTTAGCAAGTGACCCTAGGATGGCTGAGGTAGCAATTGATCCAATGTCAGGCATCTTCTCTTAGTTCATAAAACTCTACACATACATGCAAAGTTTGTCTTAAAGCTGAGTTCAGATATGATCATTATTAAGCAGAGGTTTTCAAATATTAGGAATTTCCTAACAGCACAGCCATTACATGCAAAAGAAGGTCAGTGTGTGTGAAATCCTTTGGGGAACTCAGAGTCCTGATAGTACCGTGGTGCCTGTCCCTCCTCTCTTGTTCTTCTTCCCTACATCCCAACAGTGGCCACTGTGGCAGCTCTGGGGTAACTTATTGTACTTGTTAATTGAGATTGTTAGCTTGATTGGATTGTGAGACATCTTATAGATTAGTAAAGTACACCTATGGGTATTTCTCTTAGCACATTTCTAGAAATGATGGAGTTGAAAAGACTTGGAACTAATTAATGGCTTGATTCATCCTTTGCTAGAGTCATGATATGATGGCGTTCTTATAAGTGGTGAAAGGTAGGAAGCGGATCCTAGTTAGAGAAAGTAAGTCACTGGGAACTATGTCTTGATCTGTCCCCTTCTTGCATACCCCCTTTCCTCTGCTTCCTTTCCACCTGATGTGAACTGTTCAGCTCAGATTCCTGGCCACAATGCCCTCTCCACCATCATAGGGTGACACTTATGAAACTGGGAGCCAATATATTGTCCCCTTACATTATTTCTATCAGGTATTTGATACAGTGAAGACAAAAGTGTCTAATATATTACTCCCTGATGGAAGCAGACTTGTACACTCACATCCCTGGGGAAGTGAGTCCTTACGTGTTTCACAAAACCCACTTCAGGGATGGTAGTCTATCCAGCCTCTCTCTGTGCACATAGATCGAGGTTCTATCCCAGTAAGCTCTATCCTTTCTCCATCACATAGACTTCTTCCCTCACATTTCCTACCACCAAACACAGAAAGTTCTTGATGCATTGGAGAGGGAAGGACATTTAGAGCACTTTGCAGACACTTCGGTGCACTGACCTTGACTTCTAGTCCAAATGTCTTCTTTGGGCAACAAGTCCTTCCTGGTTAGCAGACACCTGCCTCCTTCACTTCAATCCTCTCACAGAGTGGTCAACATTCTCTACCTATCACATCATTGAAGACAAGTTGTAGCAGTTGCCTTCTCATGGCTGCAAAACACCCAAGCAGAAGCAGCTTATGGAAGTAGATGGGTTTATTTCCAACTTACAGTTTTGAAGGGAAATTTCATCCCATGATGCAGAACAGGTGACCCTTAGCATCACATCTTGTCACAGCAGAAGAGGAAGGAAGTAGTCAAAGTCAGCTAGCTCTGAACACCAAGTGGGTGGGACTGACAAACCTCGAAGTTCACCCTGAGTGACACACCTCCTCCAGGAAGGCTTCACCTCCTTCCCAAAGGCTCCACCAGTGGGGGATTGAGTAGGAGGCTTAATCACGAACCCATGAGGCTATGGGGGGGGGTCATTTCATATTCAAATCACTACACAAGTTCACTCATCATAATCATCACTATGATTTCCTCAGCATTGGAAGGCCTGTATGATGCTTGAAAAGAAAGAAGGAAAATTTACAATGGTCAGGCAGGAACACACCCATCCCCATGCTCGTCTGACTTTGTGATTCTTTTTGTTCTGCCTCAGAGGTCAGCGTCCTCTTGCTCTTCATCTGAGTAAGAGAGCCAGCCAGCCATGACAAGCTGTCACCTGCCTGTCCAGGGTAGCTCTTCTGGAAAGCTCGGCCACCTACTGAGATGGAGGGAATGGTGGTGACAGGCCAAGCTCCATGTTCAGTGAGGCCCAACAGCGCAAGGTGTCAGGAGGGCTTGAGGCTCCTCGCCAGCGGGCCTGCCACTGCCGCTTTACATGCAGGAAGGAGAGGCTCAACAGCTGTCACTGACAGCCCCTGGGGTCTGCTCCAGACTTGGCAGAGGAGGACACTTCCAGACTCCCAAATCACCTCTTTGAAATTCAGAAGAACTACACTTTCATCTTGCACCTCCACCCCCCAACAAACACACACAAAAGATAAGCAAGCCCCAAGCCTCTTTTACTCACAGATCCCCACCACCAATTTTTCTGTCTCTCAGTCTTGCACACACATATTGATAAGTTCTCACTTGCAAGGAATCTCATTCTTTCTCTCTCTCCCTCTCCTCATTTTCTGTCCTCTCTCTTCTCTCTCTCTCTCTCTCTCTCTCCCTCCCCCCATACACACATATACAAACTCCTGTTCTTTCCTACCTTACTTAATCCAAGTATTATGAAACAAAAAATTCCTTTTCCTCTGGGAGAGCCCAGGTCATCGCAGGGTGTGGCAACAATCCCTTCCCTCAAGGTGACATACAACAAGAGTCCCTGCAGTGATATTAGCTGACTTCTAGGAGCCTGTCCACTCCTGGTTCATGGGATGAATTTCCCACCTTCTTCACTAAAACCAATAAATTCTGGGGCCAGTGGGAACCCTGCATTCTACTGCAGGCAACCCAAGCCTGCCCCTCCAGGCATTTGTCATGTGGCTGGCATGTGAGCTGAGGGCATCTCCCACCACAAAAGCCTGCCAGCATCCTCAGGGGAAATCAGAACTGTCTTTGTAGAAAGCTGGACGTATGCCTGGGAAGGTCCAGGCTTGGTGGCCTTTATTTTCCTTAGCTCTGGATAGGAAACCAGATAAAAATGCACTTTTCTGTTTGCGTCCTCCTCCCTACCCCCAACTGGGTTAACCATTTCCACATTCTAAGGCCTTTTTTTTTTTTTTCTTTCTAAAGTACACCATATATTTTTGGTGATTTGAACAGTGTGGTCAGTATATAAATAGCTTCCCATAGCCAAGGCATGAGGCCAGGGAAGAAAGATAGGAAGAAGCTGCAGTCCGTCCTTAGGCAGACTCTGTCTCCCAGGAGCCCTGGGTTTCAATTATCATGAAGTGATATGGAGTCCAAGCAAGGAGCAAGTACTGTGGGTAAGATCCGGGCATTTCTGCATGAAGAATAGAAGAAGAGGATCACACTGGTAATAGAGAGGTTATTGAGTTTGGGAGAGCCTGGGTATATTATCACACTGATACCTAAGGGCAGTGTCAGAGCAGGACACATCTTCCTGTGCCCTGCATTCTGGTTCACCCTCACCTCCATCTACTTCCCCCCTCAGGAATCACATGGCTTCAGTCATCCTGGATTGCCTGTATAATTCCCTTCCTCTCTCTTATTCCTGGCCACGGCACATGCTGTGCTCCACTCAGACTTCCCTTCCATGGCTGATTCACCTGTCAATTTCTGCTTGTTGTCTGGGGCTGGGCATGGGGGAATCATAGTCAGCATGCACACAGCACTTGCTATCTCTGTCAAGTAAGTGCGCATCTTGGCTGTGACCCTCATGATAACCTGGCTATGCAGGCGCTGGCGATCTAGGTGAACAGGGGATGGGTACTTATCCTGATCAGCTAGGTAGGAGGGGCCAGTACTGGTTTCCAAGCTCAGCTAAAGAGTCTAGAAGCTCTTAACCATCCAGGAGAATTCCCCTTTGGCTGTTCCTAGCTACCTTTGCTGACCCTCACTGATAACTGGCGCCCCATCCCCCAGTTCTTAGAATCCCCACGGCTCACCCCAAACTCACCCTTCTCACTTTTAAATAGCATCAGCTACATTTGAAGTTTCTTGTTTCTGGTCTGCCTCAAAATTATCCCACAGAGCTTGATGGCAGGGATTCTGGTGGCTCTTTCCCAGGATGCTAGATCCTCCCCAAACAGTGCCTGCCTATTTGTTAATGAGATGATGGGTGGAGGATGGATGGATGGATGGATGGGTGGGTGGATGGATTCAGCTCTTAGGTAAAGAGCACTTGCTAAATTATCGTAGCCAAATTAGGGGCTAAGCAGATAGTCAAGTTAGAAGCATCCAGTGTGGTGTTCATGGATAAGGAGAAAAAAAAAACACCTGACGATGGCCCTTTAGCAACAGGATCTGTCATCTCCTAGGGCAGGCAGGATGGGCAGAATGTGGACAGAGCAGGGAGCATCCCACACTAGTACAGCCCAAGACCGTCTGCAGCTGCAGAGCTAGGAACCCTTTTCCTCAGAGATGTAGTGCAGCAGGAATGGAGCATGGGGGCAGCTGGTGCCATCTAGCAGTGGGTGGGTCTTCAGGAGACACACCCCATCACTCCTCTTCCTTTGGTTTCCTTGTGTTTCCTCCTGAGCCAACTACTATAAATTTCTTTTTTCCTTGACATGGTACAATGGCAACCACAGCTCGCATCCTGGCTAGCCAATCTCGTGTGGTTCTAGTACAGTTACCATAATTATGCTCTCCCTCCCATCTGCCTCTATCCATCTTATCTTGTCAGAGTCAGTGTGTAGAAAATCGAGAACGGAATGTGACCATGTGTAGTGTGAGACCAGCATGGGTCACCCTGATCTATTAGGTCTTCTCTATGTAAACACAGCAATATTATCTGCCCATAGGGTAAGATGATCCTGGCTGGCCTAATTCACAGGCTGAGGGAATGAGCTTAGAAGGGTACATGTGCCTTGTTTCTCTTCACTTGCTTGAACTGACCTTCATCAGGTTTCTCTTTCTTCCAGGGAGGGAAGATCCCCGTGAGATGGACAGCTCCAGAGGCCATTGCCTACCGCAAGTTCACTTCAGCCAGTGATGTCTGGAGCTACGGGATTGTCATGTGGGAAGTCATGTCATTTGGAGAGAGACCCTACTGGGATATGTCCAACCAAGATGTAAGTATCAGCATCCGGTCACCACAAGCCCTCCTCCAGGTATCTATCATGCAGTGGGTACCCATCCTATCTGATTTCAGATAAGGGTCTCATAAACCAGAACTTGAGTGTTAAGGGCAGAGAGGCAGGCTTACCTTTGGCATGGAAGTTTGTAATAATTGAAGAACTCTGCATGGAGAATAATAATGATAATGACTATAAAGTCTACAAGGATGCTGGACTGTTTCTGAGTAGCCATGGACCATAAATCGATGAGACTAAACTAAGACCCAGTGCCATGGGTCCCAGCCCATACTCCATGTTTCCCTTCCACCTGAGTCCTGCTCTATCTGTGACAGCTTCTTGCACTGAGCTCGATGTAGCTTCTCTTTAGACTTGTATCTTCCGACTTAAAGAGAGGAATTCTAAAGAACCCTTCTTCCCTGGGAAGGAAGTCTTCTGCGAGCCCATGTTAACATCAACCAGCAAAGGGGGCGGGAAGAGGGCTGAGAAAGCTTCCCAAAACTTGCTGGCTTCAGGCAGACCACAGGAGCAGGGCTTTGTGTGTAAGGAGGTCATCAACATTCTTCGGGCTGTCCTCCAGGGACAAGAGTGAGAACGGAGCAGAAAGGGTCATCAGAGATACTGTAAAGAAGAGGTGTTTGGGGAATGTTCCAGATGGGAAATGTACTCCACTGTTAGTAAGGGTGGGGGAGCTTTAGGATTATTTGATTTGATAAGGTTACAACCAAAAGTCCCTTTTGGATTTCAAGCTAGACTATTCCCCTGGACCATTCTCCTGTGTTTTGACAACATACTGAGTGGATTAAGGTTTGTAAAGCCCATGTACCTGTGTCTTCTGCTTGCTCTTTCCGCTATCGGGGATGGTCTTTTCTTTCCCAGCTTACAGAGTGGCAGTCACAGGGTTGTTCCCAGTCTAGATCTGCTTCCTGCAGATCCAACAGTCACAGTGTAAATACCTCCATGCAGTGGCTTATCCACCCCCCTACCCAGCCTCAGTCCATCCAGAGATTTATAGTCATGCATTTGCCCAGAAGACTGAGAAAGGTGATGGCTTCCCAACGAGACTGTGGGGTGGGGAGCTGGGGTGCTGTGGGGCAGTTCTCTGTGCTGCTGTGTACAGATGGCTCTAGCCCCGAGCAGGTGTAATGACTGCATCCTTAACCAGGTCCTGATGCCAACCATGGGTGGCGTCTAGGTCCTCTATTATCTGTGATTATCCACGCCTCGACTCTGCTCCTGTAGCGTGTCCAATCAGTAAGTGGAAGAGCTGACAGCAACCAGGCTCTTTTATGAAATCGGCCGCTCACAGGTTCCATCCATACTGTTAGGCACACAAACCCAACCTATCTCATCCCACCCAGAGACCTTAATCGGATTAAGAACAATTCAGCACACATAGCATAGATTACAAAACTGACAGACAAGATTTGACATATAAGATATTCTCATCCAATGCATTGCATTCATCTATGCTGGAAACAAATAAAATTTCTGAAGTTAGATTTCCAGAATCACCGAATCATTCATTCAATACAGTCAATGCATTCTAATGGTGACTAAGCATCATACTGGTTGAATCTATTCTTGAGGGGTTCACAGACCAGAGGCATATACAGAGGGCTTCGAGAACATTCTGTGAGGAAGAAGAAAGCTTCCTGGTATTTAACGTTTAATCTGGGACACAGAGGGAATAAGAACATCTGCAAGATTACAGCTTTTTCTCATCATATTATATATTTTTTCCAAAATAAAGCCCCTAAGCATTGTCCCAAGTGCAATGCTGCTCTTGATGGGAGGCAGGAGGTGACATCATGCCCATTCAGAAAGCCACTGAGACCTGGTCTGGGAGAGAGTCAGGAGGGGCTCCCGGCTGCTGGGCTGCAGTCTCACTCACTCTTCAGAAAGCACTGAGTGGTGGCGGTAAAGGATTTTACAGATGACAATCGAAAGGCTTTAAGGAAGAGAATTGCAGAGGCAAGTCGGAGTGCTGGTAATTGGGCTTCCGGAGCCCAGGAAGGTCTTTGAACATGTACAGAGAGTTTGTCAGCCAGAGAGAGCAACTTGGAAGTTCTGCTGCTTGGATCTGATTGACAGAGATAATGAGAGTGGCAGTGTCTGCGGAGAGGAGCCGTGGCTTCATTGAAACATCAGAGCTCAACTTAACCCGCTCTGCCCTGGTTCCTCCGCTGCTCGGCGCTCCTCCACTTCACTCTCCCCGGTGTAAGGTCGGGTACGCGCCACCTGCCACCAGCTCGCTAATGAGAACGACACGTTCAGGAGCAGCCAAGGACCTCTGCGAAGAATGTTGGGGGGGGGGGTTCAGGGAGGAGGGCTCTGCTCACTTCCCAGATGCTCCAATACCTGAGAACACTTGGGGTTAGGTAGCTCCTGGTGTACAACTCCTGCCCACCCCATACCTGCCATCTCTCTGGGCACAGGTAGGCAAAAGTAGTCCCTCTCCTGCCTTCTCGTCTCCGCCATTTTAGTTATGGCTCAAGATGTTCACTTTCACTGGACTTGTGGGCTATCCAGAGAATTTCTGTAGCTCAGGCAGCATACTATGCCTTCACTTTTCCTTCCTTCTGAAATGCCTTCTGACCTTACTCTAATCTCCACTCCTGTCGACATCCACATGCATCGTGCTGCTATGCATGAGCAGGCCGAGATTCCCCCCACCCCCAGTTATCACCCCTCCTAGGCAGGACACCCTGCGCCCCGACATTAGGCTATTTCTTCCCATACGATTTAAATGTGGCCCCCTGACATTTCTCTATACCTCTCACCCTGTTCTCCACATCCACTAGCGAGGCAGGTGTGACAGAATGATCGCAAAGTCCCATTAGTGGTCCAAGATTATTTTTGACGTGATTATACTGTTGACTATAAGTGATATGCAATGAGAAAATTTAGAAAAAAAACAACCAGATTCTTAAAAAGTGAATAAGCATATCCAAAGTCAAATTGCCTCAATCAAAACTCAGGACAAGGGGCTGGAGAGACGGCAGAGCTGTGCCTAAAGCATTTGCTTACAAAGCCCGACAGCCTGAGTCCGTTCCCGGGAACTACATAAAAGCCAGAAGCTCAGAGTTTCACATGCGTCTGGAGTTTCTTGCAGGGGCAGGAGGCCCTGGTGTACCCATTCTCTCTCTCTCTCAATCTGTCTCTATCTCTCTAAATAAATAAATATTTTTAAAATGAAGATGCACAGCTAAGTGTTGCCCTATATGAATTAATGAAACAGGTATTTTTTTTTTCTTTGAGGTAACTCGTTGTGTTAGTCAGCTTTTCATTACTGTGATGAAATACCAGGGAGAAATAACTTTAAAGGAGAAAAGGTTTATTTGACCCAAGACTCTAGAGGTTACATGCTTGGCTGGCTCCATTTAGGACTTTTGTAAGACAGAGCATCATGACACATGGCAACAGAAGCTGTTCGCCTCATGGTGACCAGGAAGTGGAAAGAGAGAGGAAGGAGCTAGAGTCCTAATGTCCTCTTCAAGGGTATGCTCGCAGGAACAGTTCTACCATCTAGGCCCTACCTCCCAAAGGTTGTGTGACCTCCCAATAGACTAGTGACCAAGCCTTGAACACGTGGCCTATGGGGACATTTCAGATCCAAACCATGACAAAGATGTTATGGTTTGAATGTGAAACGTCCCCCTTGGGTTCATGGGCTTGGTCCCTAGCTGGTGGTGCTGTTGTTTTTGGAGGCTGTGAAACCTTTAAGAGTTGAGACCTAGCTGGAGGAAGTACATTCCTGGAAGGAAAACCTTTTTTTTTTTTTTTCCTAGCCCATCCCCCACTTCTGGCTCAAGCCACCCGCATCCTGGGCGGTGCCATGTCACAAGCATGCCCCTGCCACCACAGATCTGACCCTCTGCCACACCTCTCCGGGCCACGAGGGACTCTATCCCTCTGAACCTTGAGCCAAAATCAGTCCTCCCTGTTTTAAGTCGCTTCCGTCAGGTATCTGCTCCTCACAATGAGGAGAGCAATGCAGGAAGGTAAAGACTATTTTATATGCCAGAAGCGTCTGTGCTTCCACAGTATCAGCTTGAGTAATAGCAATGAAATTATCTAGACAAAATAGCTAATAGAATGAAATTCTGCTTTGTCAACATGAGCTCGGGAGAGCTTTCTCATGGTTATCCTCCGCAGTAATAGGTGCGAAGTGAAATATGGCCTCATGATGTCTCACAATGTGCTGGCTGATTTCAAACACTACCTTCCCGGACCTCCAAAATGACCAGTAATGGCTCCCTATTTTCAGAGAAGTTGTCCACTACAGAAGAGAGGCAGTAATCACACCCTCCCACAATGAGGATTCTTTCTGCTATACACTGTACACTGTGTGGTACTCAGCATGAGTAATCCCACTGTGTCATCAGATCTCTGTGTGTGTGTGTGTGTGTACCTATATATGTTCGTGTGTGTGTGTGTGTGTGTGTTCACGCGCGTGCACATGCATATGGAGGCCAAAGGTGGACATCAGGTGTCTTCCTCAGTCTCCAGCTTATTCTCTGGGACAGGGTCTATTGCTGAACACGGGGCTCATTGATTTGGCTAGACTAAGTAAGGAACAGGGAGCCTTCTGTTTCTGCCTCCCTAGCACTGGGATTATCGATGTGCACCATGGCACCTGGGTTTCACACGGGTGCTGGGGATCCAAACTCAGGTCCTCATGCTTATGTGGAAGTGCTTTACCAACCAAGCCATCTCTCCAGTTCCTCATCTGGTCTTTTAAAAATTATTTTAATATTTTAATTTGCATACAGAGTTTTAGGCATCATCCATTCTGGAATTTTCAAATGCAATTTGTTTTAGATGATACTCCTCTCCCTAGTTCCCCCCTTTTCCCACAGTAACCTCCTGCTCCTGTTTATGTATGTCGGTCCCCTCACCTCTCCCAAGTCATCTCTGTATATCTGCTCTTGATTACCATTCTAACTTTACAGGCTTTACACACACACATACACGCACGCATGCACACACACGTTATATGCCAGGATCCTCCTATAAGAGAGAACACGAGGTTTTGTTCTTTCTGAGTTTGGGACTTCTGATCTGTTTTAAAGTACACCTGTGGGGGCTGAAGAGATGGCTGAGCAGTTAAGGTGCTTGCCTGCGAAGCCAAAGGACCCAGGTTCAATTCCCCAGTAACCACGTAAAGCTAGATGTACAGGGTGGAGGTTTGTTTGCTCTCTCTCTCTCTACCCCCCTGCACCCCCCGCCCCCTCCCCCCATGCCTGTCTCTCTCTCTCTCTCTCTGCTTGAAAATATTTTTAAAAATACACCTGGGACGTTTCAGGAAGTCACATGACTGTCCCAAGGTTCCACAGCTGGTAAGAAATGAAGGCCCGCCCCACCAGTCCCCGAGTTGGCATCCTCACCACCACAGGCACGTGGGTCGGTGTGTGCTCCTGGCTGACCGGCCTGGACAGCAAGAGCTAGAGACATTTTGATATCGTTTCCAAAAGAAAGTAAGCACACCAAACAAACAGAGCAAGCGCAAAAACAAACGCTAGGATAGGTTTCAACAAAATCCCGCAAGGTCGCAGGCAGAGGAGACAAAACAAGGGGAAGAGGGTTCGGCGTCTTCAGCGTAGCGCTCGCAGCCAGAAGACTGGGCACAGACCCGGGTCCTCGTCCTTCTGATGCCCTGGGGTAGTGGTGCATCCCAGGGCCAAGCCCCTGCAGAAGAGCTCGACTCGCTGAGGCCTCTCTCTAAGGCAGGCAGGCAGACTGCCTTGGTGGGGGAAATTAGTGCCGAGGGCTCTCCAGCGACAGACAGATTGGTCAGCAGTTTAGGGGAGTTCTAGCAGCGCCAGGCGTCTTGCACTAGACTTTGAGTTCCCTTACGCCCACGAGAAATGGAATCTGGGCACCAGCCACTCCCCGGGCCCTAACTAGCTTGCCCTCCGCAAAGCCAGAGAGAGAGAGCTCCTGAGAACACTCAGTGAGTGGAGGGTGGGCTCCTGAATCTGGTTGCCTAGAAGGATCTGGAAAGGGGCATAGGTCAATGAACCAGGTTGACACCTAACCATGCCCAGATGCCAGCGCTCCTGCATTACATCATTCGTGAAGACGTGCACACAGCACGGGCTCACTGCCGTGGGGATCTAGGCTGAGATTACAGGGACAGCCCCTGAGTAGCCTAAGGAAAAGTAGCTTTGGAGTTATTGGGAACTTAAAATCATGTGCCTCTCTTCTTTATCTCCAACCCCATTATTGGTTTTGTGCCTTTGGGCAAATCTGCTTGTACTTCACTGGGGGGGGGGGGGGGTTAGGAACAGGAGGGCAGATAGGGACAAGGCCAAGATCCTCTCCAAAGAGGATAGAAGGGAATTTTTAAAAATATTTTATTTATTTATTTGACAGAGAAAGAGAGAGAGAAAAAGAGAGAGAATGGGCACGCAAGAGCCTCCAGCCACTGCAAACAAATTCGAGACATGTGCACCCTCTTGTGCCTCTGGCTAACATGGGTCCTGGGGAATCAAACCTGGGTCCTTTGGCTTTGCAGACAAACGCCTTAACCGCTAAGCCATCCCTCCAGCCCAGAAGGGAATTTGATTGGCAACAGTTTGAAAGTGTTAAAAAAAAAAATCTATCAATGAAACACCTTGTTCAAAAGTGAATGTTCTGTTCTGGGAAATGGGTAGATGGCTCAGTGGGTAAAGGGCTTGCCACACAAGCATGAGGACCCAGATTCAGGTTCCCTGCACCCGTGTAAAAGCAGGACATGGTGGCACATGCACATAATCCCAGCACCGGGGAGGCAGAGGCGGGAGGATCCCTAGGGTTTGCGGGCAAAATGAGGTGGAGAGCAACTGAAGGAGACACCCAGTGTCGACCTCTGGCTTCCACACACATACGCACACATGCGCACACACTTCATGCACACACATGTGTCCATACGCACATGAACACACATGCACGCACATCAAAACATACACACATGGATGTTTCCAGTTGCTGGTGTTTGTATATAGTGATAATACTGATACGGTTTTTATTCTTTTTTTTTTTTTTTTTTACCACATTGAATGGGAAAAATAATACATCTTGATTTTTCTCTAATAGCTTCAGGTCTTATTATCTTGTGATTCATCTCATGCCTTATGTTCTGTGCATAGAAATTATAAAAATATAAACTGATTGAGAATACTCACTTTCTGAACAATTTACAAGGTAAAAAGGCAAAGAATAAACAGCTAAAATTAATCTGATTTTCTTAAAGCTGAGGTAAAAACACCAGGAAATTACTGAACTCCAAATTATTTCCTTTGTTGTTAAAGGCACTTTAACTGTTTATGTTAATATAAAATCAATGCGTGATCATTATAGAAAATAAAAAATACAAACATGTGAAAAGAAAAACATAAAGAATTTTCATGTTCTCCCTGCTCAGAGGCAGCCACCATTAACTCCACAGTATATAGTCTTCCAAGGTCTTTGCTAAGTGTGTGTATAATTGCTGGGTTTTGTTTTGTTTTGATATTTTTTTTTGTAAAAGCAAGAATAGGCCATACCTGTAGTTATACAGCCTTCTCTCCTGCCTAACATTATAATGTGAGCTTATTTGCATTTCAATGGGTACGTAACTTTAAAGGCTGGGTTAGATTACAGGCTTTCAATTTTATTGTGAGTATAATATAATAAATTCATATGTTTAGCACTTGGGTCATTTATGATTATTATTGTTTTCTAATACACAAAGCACAGAGCAGGCATAATTGACATAAATGAATTGAGAATTAGGAAGGACGATGTGAAAAACACAAAAATCTGAAATGAAGTGCTGAATGATCCCCAAAATTTTACGAATGTGTTCCCTGGAGTTTGCTAAAGTCACCAAAACCTAATGGGGATATTCATTTTAAGGGGGCAACCTTTCATTGCATGACCCACAATCCCCATGGGGTTGACCAGTATCCGTGAGGAGGAGGGCCTCTTCAGAAAAGGGACAGAGATGAGGGAAACGATGGTACCAACATGCGGCCGTTGTCATTGCACTGGACGAGCTTTTTTAATCCTGTTGATCTTCAGTCCCTTTCATGGTGCTGCCTCAGGAGGGCCAAGGCATGTGTAGTGGCCCCTGCATGGGACCGGGAGGGTCTGGATCAGCATTTCTTTCCTCTTCCACCTGAGAGAATGAGGGCACCTGAGGCTTTAGGAGAAGTTTTTGTTTTGTTTTGTTTTCAGTATAAACAATCAGTTCACTAAGTTTCCTATGAAACCTACTTTCATTGCTCACCTACCACCTGCTTCCAGGAAGGCAAAATTGAACCCTATGTCTTCGTTTTGTTATTTTTGTTTTGTTGTATGGTTTGGAAACAGTATCTTCTTATGTCTTGCCCAAGCCTACTTGGAATTCATGACCCTCCTGCATCAGCCCCCCAAGCACTAGGATAGACATGTACCACCATGCTTGGCTCCTGTGTCTTTAAAAAAAAGTATTTGAATTTATAGGCCTGGAGAGATGGCTTAGCAGTTAAGGCACCTGTCTGCAAAGCCGAAGGATCCATGTTGTACTCTCCAGATCCCATGTTAGCCAGACACACAAAGGTGAGGCAAGCGCAAGGTTGCACATGCCCACTAGGTGGTGCAAGCACCTGGAGTTTGATTTCAGTGGCTGAGGCCCTGGCATGCCAATTCTCTCTCTCTCTCTCTCTCTCTAAAAATGTATGTATTTATTTATTTGAGAGAGAGAGTGAGTTTGGGCATGCCAGGGTCTCCTGCCACTGCAAAGGAACTGCAGAAATATATGCTACTATGTGTATCTCGCTTTATGTGGGTACTGGGGAATCAAACCCAGGACATTAGGCTTTGCAAGAAAGTGCTTTTAACCTTTGAGCCATCTCTCCAGTCCTCCTATGTCATTTTTTTTAACTTAAAAAAATTATTTATTTATTTGAGAGAGAAAAAGAGGTTGAGAGAGTGAGAGAGAGAATGTGCACGCCAGGGCCTCCAGCCACTGCAAACAGACTCCAGATGCACGTGCTTCCTTGTGCATCTGGCTACGCAGGTCCTGGGGAACCTAACCAGGTTCTTTGACTTTGTAGGTAAACACCTTAACTGCTAACCCATTTTCTCCAGCCCTCCTGTCTTCTTAAAGAGAGAGGACACCAAGCATTTCATCTACTTTAAAAAAATATATGTGCCCATGTGTGTATATATACATGTGTGTTACATACATGTGGAAGCCAAAGGACAAGTTTGGGTGCTGATCCTCCAATGTCATCTATAAATATTTTTATTTTTATTTACTTTTTATTTTTCTTTTATTATTTGAGAGAGCGAGAGAGAAAGAAAGGGCACTCCAGGGCCTCCAGCTCTGCAAATGAACTCCAGATGCATGTGCCCCCTTGTGCATCTGGCTTACATGCGTCCTGGGGAATTGAACTTGGGTCCTTTGCCTTTGTAGGCAAGCATCTTAACCACTAAGCCATTTCTCCAGCCCCTTTATTTTATTTTTAATCTATTTATTTGCATGTGCGTGTATGGGCACACCAAGGTCTCTTGCCACTACAAATGAATACCTGCCCAACTACATGGGTGACTGGGGAATTGAACTCAGGCCGTTAGGCTTTGCAACCAAGTGCCTTTAACCACTGAGCCACCTCCCCGGCCCCTATTTATTTTCAAAGATTTATTTACTTATTAGAGTCAGAGAGAGGGAGAGAGAGAGAGAAAGGGAGAATGGGCATGCCAGGGCCTATAGCCACTGTAGATGAACTCCAGATGCATGTGCCACCATGTGCATCTGGCTTACATGGGACCTGGAGAATAGAACCTGGGTCCTTAGGGTTCGTAGGTATGCACCTTAACCGCTAAACCACCTCTCCAGCTCATCATCTATACTTTTTGAGATAGGGTCCCTCAGTGGCATGGAACTCTCCAGTTAGTCTAGGCTGCCTGGCCAGCAAGGCTTGAGGATCTGCCTGTGTCTGCTTCCCCACTGGTGGGATTATAAGCACTCACTATTGCACCTGACCTTTCTGCATAGGTTCTGAGCTTGAATACATGTCCTCATGCTTGTATAGCAAGCCTTTCCCAACTGAGTTATCGTCCTAGTTTCTACTCATTCATAATCAAGCATTTACAGAAATTCAAAATGCTTCTGGTCCTACATCGGGCTGTGAGAACTCAAAGGGACAGTAAGATGTGGACCTCATAGCCTAGGAGGGGAAACCAAGATCACAGAAAATATATTATGATGAGAGATACGTGGTTATAGAAGAGGGAACCTGAGCCATCCTAGTCAGAGGGGACCAACAGCAGGGCGGATTTGTGAATGACCGGTGGGTGGCTCAACTCCAGTCGTACCTGTCTCTTGTGTGCCGCTTCAGGTCATCAATGCCATTGAGCAAGACTATCGGCTGCCGCCTCCCATGGACTGCCCAGCTGCTCTGCACCAGCTCATGCTGGACTGTTGGCAGAAGGACAGGAACAGCCGGCCCCGTTTTGCAGAGATTGTCAACACCCTGGACAAGATGATCCGGAACCCGGCAAGTCTCAAGACTGTGGCAACCATCACCGCTGTGTGAGTCTATTGAAACATGGTGACACATAGACATGGGTGGTCTCTATGGTCAAAGGCCTCTTGTTCTATTGAGAACAAGGTTGGAGTAATACAGCTTATATTTTAATGGAAAAAAAAATTCTAGGCTCTTCCCTTCTTTTTCTCCTCTATCACTCTAGACTTGCCACCTCCACTGTGCACTATAGGTAGTAATGGGGCTGTGTCTCTACCCTCAGTTTCTTACAGTGTACTTAACACAGGGCTTTGTATGGGTTAAACTGTATCTGATCTCATTTGTATGCTGCTCTATATCTGGCAATCTTGTTTCCAGAAGGCAGCTTTCTTTTTTAAACTATTTTATTTATTTGAGAGAGAGAGAGAGAGGCCTTTAGCCACTGCAAACCAACTGGGGAACTGAACCTGGGTCCTTTGGTTTTACCAGCAAGCACCTTAACTGCAAGTCATCTCTCCAGCCCAGAAGGCAGCTTTCTGTTAACAACACTAGCCCTACAGGCAATTGTAGCTGTAGAGGCTGTAGACTTCCAACTTTGGCTACCATTTGGGTGGATGAAGGCCCCCACCACTGTGGGGCAAAGAAACACAAAGCAAATGGATTTTCTGAGAATGGATGCACAGAGTGCCTTTGTCTGCTGTGTACTGCTTAGCTATATCTGCATTTAAACATTTTCTTTCTTCCACCGAAATTTATTAGGAGATACAGACTCACTGTGCCCAGGTGCTGGTAGCATACAATGACTGAGACATGGTCTCTGCCATGTCTCATGGAGGTTACAAATCATTTAGGAGCATCAAACTTTAATCAAATGATCACATTAGCAAAATGTGACCACAATAGTGGCTGTGGAAGGGAGATTGAGGGGCGCAGGGAGCCATACCTCCCGCTGCTGTAGGGAAGGCATTCTGGGGAGCGTGGTGATGGTTGAGAGATGCAGGGCCAGGGTGCATTCACTCGATCATAAGGGAGATGAGAGCTGAGGGACAACAAGGGCTCAACCTTTGAAGAAGGTGAGAAGGTCAGGGCCAGTGCGCTAGGTGCACAGTTGAAGAGAAAACTGGATGAGCTTGAGGCTGCTGAAGTAGACACGAGCAAGACCACGCAGAGCCTTTAGGCCGTGCTGAGCTTGAGTTTTGGAGCAATAACTACCTACTGAAGGGTTTGATGTGTATCAAGGTGAAGATGAGGGCTCCTGGTTTGATCATGCTTGCACGTTGCAAAGTGTGCTTGGACCTTACAAAGGAGAACACCTCAAGAATCAACAAAGAAAAGATAATGCCTTAAGTCGGGGTGACGCCTCTGCGAAGATATGAGAGGCTAACTCAGTGCCTTTCTGAAAAGACTGGCTGTGGAGTCGGGCCTGCGTCACATGGCAAGCTGGTTTCGAGTGTCCTTACCTGCTTGTGTGCTCAAAGTCTGTCCTGTAGAAGGTTGGTGGTGGGCTGCGCTACCTGTTTTCAAGTTAGAAGAAAAAGAAAACTGCTACCAGGAGATTAGGGAAGGTTATGGAGAACTCGACACACTGTTTGAGGACCAGATCTTTCGCTGGTGAGGCACCTAAATTGATAAGAGTGGGGTCTTTCCTTCCCTTCAGTTGAATGCTGTGCCAACCCAGCCGTCTGTGTTGACTGAACTGTGACAGTGCTCAGAAGGCTGGCCCCTCAGCTTTGGAGGTGGTGGCAATCTAGGATTCCGGAAGGAAGCAAGCACGGCAATCACCCCGTCAGGGATGCTGCTCTCCATTCCCACTAAATAAGCGCCGAATATGACACCCGTTGATGTCTCTGAAGTTGTAGAGTCAAATCTCTCTTTCTCTCTCTTCCTCCCTCCCTCCCTCCAGGCCTTCCCAGCCCCTGCTCGACCGCTCCATCCCAGATTTCACGGCCTTTACTACCGTGGATGACTGGCTCAGTGCCATCAAAATGGTCCAGTACAGGGACAGCTTCCTCACTGCTGGCTTCACCTCCCTGCAGCTGGTCACCCAGGTGACGTCAGAGTAAGTGACGAGACTCCCCTCTGTCCAGCCCACAACTAGAAGTCAAGACAGAGTCCCATTGTAGCCTCATTTCCAGATCTCCTTCTCTGTATAAAACCAGGCCTAGGATTGGGGAAAAAAAAAAAAAAAAAAACGCTGTGCCTTGGAAAGATGGAGAAAGAAATGGATGCAGGCTAGGGGATGGGGTAGAGATCTATTCTTGGCCCCAAATGAGACTGCTTCAAACTCATAGCCATATGTCATCTGACTAAGCCCTGAGTGTCTCCCGCCCCCCTCCCCCACACAAGTTTGTAAACTTAACCCATCAAACAAAGAGAGCATCGGGATGGAAGGGAAGAACGCAGCAGCCAACGCTCCGCGCAGCGTCGCAGGGAAGGCGTAGCTCTGATTCAGCAGCAACCGCGCCGTTGCGGGGAGCACATCCTCTCAGACCACAGCGCTGGTCAGTGTGCACGCATTTCCGTCCCCCACCAGTTATTTCCCAGTCTGCTGCTCCCACAGGGGTGTGGAGGAATACACAAAATAAAATTATCCAAATAAGAAGAGGGCTAGAAAGGGTCTTAAAGATCCATGTGGCCCATCAGTTCCCCTAGAATGTTCTGAGCAGCACCAGTTGTGGGAAATGTTAATAGGTTCTCCTTGGGGATCAAAGAAAAAAAAAAAAGGTCCCATGGTCAAATAAATTTGGGAAATACAGCATACTTTATCACCCTCTTGGAGATTGACTGTTCATATTAGCATTATAAAGGCCATGAGAAATCCTGAAATAAAGAAACCCGTTTAAAATTATTAAATACCATGGAGCCGTATTTTTGAGAGACAGCATTTTATGGAACTGCGGTTTGGGAAATATTTATCTAGTTTTCAGTCTTTCCATTCAGCAGATTCTGAAGTGGTGTGACACTGGCACTCACATGAGGAAAAGCCCAGGCCACAAGCCTGCTGTGTTAGCTGCCGGTTCAATGGCCTTCTGCCTGTACCCTTCCCCTAGGGCCACAGGGGTTCTCTGACTTCGCTCTTATAAGCATACTTCAGGGATCGTTAAGAAATACGGATGCCTGGTTTCCATCCCCGGACTTGAGACTAATGGGTCTGTGGTGAGGCCTGGGTTTGGGGGGCTTAACGCTCCCCAGGTGAGTCTGATGTGGAGCAAAGTTTGGGAACCACATGAATGAAGTACGACACAGTTAGATTGTGTTCTTGCTCTCTGCATTCCTAGACGTTCAAATAACTCCTAACCGCAACACACACGCACACACCCCTCATGGGTTTCCAGAACTGCAGTGTGTCCTGACCACGTCAGAGTGGGCTCCGGTGGCCTGTAACACACATCTCCCACCCATCAGTCTGTCAGACAGCTGACAGACACTAACTGATCACCTCGTGTGCCGTAGGCCTGGTGCTGGGCTCTGGGGTTTCTGCTGGTCAAGGCAGATGCTGAGTCCAGGAGAGAGAGATGGATGTCTGTACCCCTTACAGTTGAGCCCCGAGGAACAGCTTCCAGACATTCTGAGTAGTTACCCACCTACCTTCATGGCCCCCCAGCCCCCTGCTATAGCGCCATTTGTTTTTGCCATAAATGACAGAGCTTGCACCTTCTCCAGGAAGACGGTTTGGATGTGCATCTAGCCTTGAATCTCACTAAACATCAGAATATGTTTTGTAAAGGTCCATTTCCTGGTGGTGCTTAAAAAGGACAACCCTGCCATTGTGAATGATGGCTAACCAGCCAGGAAAACACTAAAATAAAATTTGAAAACAAGTATTCACCACTGGAAATCCTCTCCTGCAAAACTAAAAGTGATGCCCCTCCATGATGCTCAGAGGGTGTCAAAAATGTGGGTGTTTATGAACACCCTCCAGGTCTGTAGGGGTCAAATGAAACAATTCCTTCAGTCTGGGAATAGTCACATTAAAAAAAAAGGCTGGAGAGATGGCTTAGTGGTTAAGGCACATGCCTGCGCAGCCTAAGGACCCAGGTTCGATTCTCGAGGTCCCATGTAAGCCAGATGCACATGGTGGTACATGCGTCTGGAGTTAATTTCCAGTGGCTGGAGGCCCTAGTGCACCCATTCTCACTCTCTCTCTCCCTCTTTCTCTGTCTCTAATAAGTAAATAAAAATAAATCTTTAAAAAAAAAAAGAACAAGGAGATGAATACAAAGAAAGTCAAACTAAGAATTAAGGGATTTAGTTCAAAGTAAAACATGTCCGCATACTCGTAGAGCAATTCAGATAAAAGATGGAAAGAGAAAATGAGCAACTCAATAAAGTAGATTGTGGGGCAACTTGTGAATTCAAAACGCAAGCATGCTTCCCAAAAAGTATTTGCTGAAAAAAGACTATCTCAAACAGCTGCAGCCCCTGGGGGATTGGCTATCAGCTAAAAGGGGGGGGGGGGATGAATGGAAGCAGAAGAACCAAGGCATTGTGGATACAGATCTGACCCTGGGTGTGCAGTGCACAAAGTAATTACTTTGTGTGCTAGGGCCAGGGAGCTTGGGAGAAACAAGACGGGGTCCCAGAAGAGTTTGATGGCAAAGAGTAGCGTTCTGGGGTTAAAAGTCCGGCATATTTGAGTCTTACTTCTGCTTACTCACTGTACGATCTTGGGCATGTAACTTAATTTCACTGAATGTCAGTTCCTTTGTCTGTGAGTGCACATGGAATAGTAGTACCCATCTCATTTTTAATTTTTTTTTTTAGTGAGATAAAAGAAATAGTTTACACAAAGCATTTGGCCATAGGGGAGGGAAGAGTGTTGTAAAATTACCATCCTTGACTTTGCAGTGTTTTCTCAACATTTAAGGACACTTCCCTGTAGGTTTAGATGAGATAGTATATGACATATGGGTGGCCCCGAAGCTGTGTTGTGTATTGGTGCCGTTGACTTAGCAGAGATGTACAGGAGTCTCCCCAAGGTCAAGTTTAAACCATGAACTTCTTCTTCATGTTAGTACTCACACCTCACTGATGAATCCAACCCCAGCCTCTACCTCAGACATGTTCTTTGACTTCCTGCTTGGGCAGATCTTTGGAAGTTATTTTGAGATCGCCCTTCTTAAAAATGCATGACATTAAAATTCAAACAGAGTCAAAGATTGAAAACTCGAGGGAAAAACATCAGAAGACTGGGCAAACCCCTTATCTTTTCAATCTCAGTAGGTGTTCACTAATTTAGGCAGAAAGTTCCGCAGAATAAAGGAAGCCCCATAGAGAATGCACTAGGAGTGCAAAAAGAAACAGCAGAGGAAAATTCCCATCCCCCTGAGGGTCATGACACTGAAGGAGCTGCTTGAGAGCCCCTCTCTTGAGGAGTCAGGCACACCTCGTGCACAGTACAGGGGACGGGGGCATTAGGGATAGGTGTCATGGCTTGGGGAACGTGAGCTTGCACAAGCAAATAAATGATCTGGAGCTTGCCAAAAACTTTGGTTCACTCAAAATGACTTAGATTTTTAAGAGCTTTTTTTTTTTTTTTTGGCTACCCAACTAATTTCAGAAGCATGCCATTGGTGATGAATTTTTGGTATTTTTCCTTCCTTAGAGACCTCCTGAGAATAGGGGTCACCCTGGCAGGCCATCAGAAGAAAATCCTGAACAGCGTCCACTCCATGAGGGTCCAAATGAGCCAGTCACCAACGGCAATGGCATGAAAAATCGTGTTTCCTTGGGGAAGGAGAGGAAGGTACAGGACCGAGGTCGAAGGGGAACCAGAGGTTGACCACTGTGGAATGTGCTGGAAGAATCAGCGTCTTTGCCTGGGAAACGTGTTTCTATCTGTGGAGAACAAACTGGACCTGTAGCTCATAGGCCGTGTCTTTCGTTTCTCAGTGACAGAAGCATATAGATGCCGTGGGAAACCAGATACATAATCATCGAGAGAGAGGTGATGTTTAGCAAAAGTGGAGACAAAAACCGTATGCATCAGGGAACCAGAGTGAATTTGGTTCCTATTCTGTGGGGGGCTGGAGTTATCCATCTTCAGGAAGAAGGGAAGGAGGTGGAGGGAAGAAACAGAAGCCAGCTGTGTTCCATTTTCTTCCTCACCAATGACATTCTTTTCTTTTCTCCTTTCACGCACCTCCCTGAGCGTCCCTCCTCCTCCCACTTCCATTTCCCCTTGCTCATGAATGACTCTCCTGTAGGGAAGTTTCTTCAAATAAAACCCAGCTCCTGAGTCTCCAGATGTTGTTCTGTCAGTTGCCAAAGGACTTTGCTGACCACTGCATGGGGATCCAACCAATTCAATTAATGTCTTCATATTGAAGAAGAAATGTACCTTCAATGGAAAACCTTGTTTTTCTTTTGTTTGCATTTTCTGCAAAAAGGAAAAAGAAACCACAAATTGGAAAAAAAAAATAGGAAAAAAAAAAAACCTGTTTCTGTGTGCGAGAGCACACACGTGTATGTCTGCGTTATAAATTGACAGTGCTTGTCCGTCACAGATGCAAACAAGGAAATGAACTGGGAAGGTTTTGCCCTTGGGAAGTCCATAGGGACTGGAATATGTTGGCTTGGTTTTCTGGTTGGCCCATTGGCCACTTGGCTCAATGGGAAGAGAGGAGAGAGGGGGGAACTAAAATGAAATAAAAAAGTAAAAAGAACTCTGAAGAGTTTGCGAATTCAGACAGGAAACAGGTGAGTGGTTTGAATTGGATGCAGTGTGGGACATTCTAGAATGATACTGACTGATGAGTCACTCCTGATAACATCTGAAGAAAAGAAGGAAGGTTTTTGGAGAATGTTCTTCCACATCCCTGGAATCTGCGATGTTAAGAGGCAGCGGCAAGGGAGAAGTCTTCTTGCCTTACATGTGGACAGGCTTAAGCCGTGTGACATCCGAGGAATGTTTCAACTGTGTCTGTGTTTCTCTTTACATTCCTGATTGTACCTCATTGTTCAATTCGCTTTTGTAAATTCCATCTAACATTGAAATATTTTTAATTTCTCCTTTTACCTTAATCTCCTTGCTAATTTTATCTGTCTAATTAAAAAGAGCAGAAGCATGTCTGGGTTTACGTAAGATGTTGTCAGAATGTGTGTCCCTGGACCCCAGTTGACTTGTCCTCAAACTACCTGGAGAATCCTGAATAACTGTCCTTCTCTGTAATGTGGCCTGACCTCCTGCCTTGTGTGAGTTGGGATATATACAAAGGACCCACAAGAGAAACAGTATGAATATGAGGTCCTGGGTCTCCAATGAGTGGTACAGGAAATGGCTGGCAAGCAAATACAGCTACTCTTCCTACACCACCAGCCCTGGTTTCAGTTCACACACTGAATTGACAGGTTCACATACAAGTGAGATTTGTAGATGCCAATTTAGCCTGCTTGGTCCTGGTGTATCTGTGAGCATGTTACTGGGGAGTAATGGGCTCTCGTTCCCAAGTAACTGACTTCATATACGTTTATGGCAGTGTGGACCCTACCTCCTAGGACTAGGCAAGTGGTCTTGAAGGTTCTGAACTTCTGAAATTACAGCCCTGAATTACTACAGTGGAAGTAGTTCAAAGTAATTCAAAGAGGTTCATAGCCAAGAGACGCAGCTCTGACTTAAGCAAGTTCATCTTAAAGTACCACTGTGAACTTGATCCCTGGAGAATAGGAGGAGAAGATAGAGGGAGTGGGCGAGAGCTCTCAACAGATTCTTATGTGGCTGCAAAGAGCTCCAGTCCAGCCAGCAAGGTAGAAAACAAAATCTCACCTTATTAATTGATTACCAATTCCATGCACAGTTTACTCATTACCCCAAAGACCTCAATCCATGAAATGTCTTACAAGCCTAAGCAATTTGACTAATCTACTCTCAATTTTCCACAGGAATGAGTTTTAATTTGTCACCAAATTCCTTAGACAGCATTTTTAATCCGAAATCCTTGCCACAGTTCCTCCAATGCTAACCTGCCTTCTTGCTGTCAAAGAACAGGGTCAAGATGAAGGTCATGTTAATCACTTTGATTTGGTGTTATCATAAGGTCCCAGCAAGGACAGAGAAAGAGAATCCACAGCACACAGAGCATACTGGGTCAGCAGAGGAAAGTCAGGTCCCTAGAGGCACATATTTTTTTAGTGGAACGGGAATAACCAAGATCTCAACATCACCACATCTGTCCTGCAGATGCCCTACTTGGTGTTAGATTCAAGCACTACTCCATCTCTACTCCCTAGTTCAACACAGAGCAAGAAGCAAGAGACTGAAGTACGTCACTAGTAAGTGAGACTTCCTCACACATTACCTCTGTGGTATGAAGTCAGTCAGTCTGTCTCACTGAGCCTAAGTTTCCTGGTCCATATAATAGGAAAGTGACAACTACCTTCAGTGAAGATTATTAACCATTCCCAAACAGACTGTCAATGCCAGGCATATGTTTAAGTGCTTTATGTACATTGTCTTTCTCACTATAAAGTTGGGAAGACCTAGCAGATACTGCATTGTGCCCTATTTTCAGTTAAGGAAATTGACTGATAAAAAACCCTTCCAAGATCACCCCAAAATGGGGTCAGCATTTTATTTTTATTTTGGAGACAGAGAGAGAGGAAGAGAATTGGCATACAAGGGCCTCAGCCGCTGCAATTGACCTCCAGACCCTTGTGCCACCTAGTGGGCATGTATGGCCTTGCGCTTGCCTCACCTTTGTGCATCTGGCTTATGTGGGATCCTGAGAGTTGAACATGGGTCCTCAGGCTTCACAGGCAAGTGCCTTAACCACTAAGCCATCTCTCCAGCCCCTGGGGTTGGCATTTTAATAAAGGCATCTGACTCCTGATCTTAACTGCTGCCCCAGTGGGTCCCATACCTGAGTGTGTATTGCTGTCACCTGGTGGGGAGAGATGATACATAGATCACAGACTCTGCCTTCATGCTTCTAGTACCTAGAATTTGTGCTTCTTGTGAGTGACCAGGGTGTGCTGATACTACTGATCTGGAGACCACACTGAGAGTCTCTGTAGCTCATTCAACTTCCTTCTGGAGAATTCTTGACAGTTGCTAGAGAGTCTTTGCCTCCTAAGATGACCATCACAGAGGTTCCCCAAAAGGATGTCAATGAGACCTCACACTGTTTAGCATGAAATAATGGGAGAGATTAATAGGCGTTGGTCTCCTGCAAAGGGGTGTCTATGCACACAGGCACGGTTCGGTTCCAGGGTATTTCCTTCACAGAAATAAAAGTGCTCTCCAAGGAGGACTCTCACAGGCAGTGAGACCCCTCATCATCCATCAGAGGGCCAAATCCAACTGGGACCTTTTGGGGAGGTGCTGATACTAGAACCCCACAGAAACACAGCCTCAGCTCAAGGCCTTTCTTAAAAAAGAAAAAAAAAACATAAACATACTCTGCTCAATGGTCAGAAGCATGTGGCTGGAGCACCAAAGATAACAACATGAAAAATGTGTCTGTGCTGTGTAGCCCAGGGTGACGCAGAGAGAGAAAACACCACCTAGGGTCAGCAGGGTGGGAGAGCAGGAAAGGCAGGTGAGAGATGTTTAGTTAATGCTTCTGGGTCAGGGATGACAGGAATGGAGAGGATCTGTAGAGGCAAGCCTTGGAGACTCCATCCATCTCCCCCTGGCCTTGCCTTGCCCCTTCAACATGCAGAGGAAGGAATGAAGACTTATGAAGATAAAGAAGACAGAGATCAATGAGGTTAGGGAACAGGATTCTGGGAATAGGATTCCAAGAATACTGGGGGTGGGGGGTGGGGAGAAGGGCCAGTGAGGCAGAAGGTAAGGGACAGAAACAGCAACGGATCATTTACAAATACAAGTTTCTGATGCTCTGCCCTGCTTGAAGAAGGTCTTTGTGAATTAACCTGTGGTTTTTATTATCATTTAGAAACAAACAAACAAAAAGAAAACAATGGCTCTGGTCCTAACTGGTTGTAGACACGATTAGGTCCCTGGCCAGTGAAGTAAAGGGAATGAGTGGTTATGATGGGGGATCAACAGCAAACAGTCTCCATCCAGTAATTCACAAAGGGCACCCAATACTCAAAGAGATCTAAAGATTCAGCCTGGCTGAGTTCTGTTTCATTGTGCTATGCAATTCGAACAGAAGTCATGGCTATTTTCAAAAACAGTTTATATTGTGCAAGATATCCGTGGGGCTGAAGGCAGAAGTGATGGGAAGTATTTCCTGGGGTCACAGAAAGTTTCTCAGACACTGAAGAGGGTGGGTCTGGGTCACCCTGGAAGGCCGTGCAAGTTGATTGAGACCAATGGTGGCTGTGTTCAGCCCTTTATAAATGAGGTGACCAAACTCCATTCCTGGCAGAGGACAGGTCCTGGTGGGATGGGGCCCTGTGTTTTCAGGACCTGGAGTAAGGGTGAGTGAGATGAGTTGTAGACTGGTATCCATCACACATCAGAAAAGAAGGACAACTTCACTCCCCTGCATACCTCCTGGGTCAGCCTTTTTATCAGAGCCATTGATGCTTTGCTGTGAGTCATGAGTTGTCATATCACTTCCCACAGCCAGCATCTGCAGGTAGTTCCCCAAATGAGAGCAGGACACAGGGCAGGCCCTTCTCACATTCATGTTCACACTTGGCATACTGCATGGCTTATAGAAGGTGCCAGAATGTTTAGTGAAATAAGTTTGAACTGAGAAAGTTGAACAAGTTATTATTTCACCTGCAGAAGTCTGTGACCTTAGACAGCATGCTTTAAAATAAATTAATCCCTAGGTATTTTGTTGGAATCTTTCTCAATTACTCTTAACTGCTATCAGTCGTAGCCTACCCTAATTTTAGTTTTGCGAAGTTTAAAGCACTCCCTTTCAACCCTGTCTTTAACATAATGGCACCATCTTCCTCAGAGCTCCAGCCCGGGGCACAGCAGCTTCCCACTGCATGTCAGTCACCTCACAAAGGCCCCCAGAAGCAGAGACTAATTTGACCCCATTCCTGGTGTGACAGAGGCAAATACAAAGGGCACAGAGAAGTGAGGGTAGCAGCCTATCTTGAGAGAAACCCAGGCTCTGTCCTACCAGTGATATCAGTCTATGCAGTCTATGCACTGTCCAGGCTTCTCTGGTCAGTGAAACTTCAGTGATTTTTTTCACAGTTTCTGTATGCCAAGGCTTTCTTCCAAGAGGTTGTTGATGTTCCTACAGGCATGCTCACTCTGAGAATTCTGCCTGCTCCTGTTTACCACAAGGAAGGACAAAATAGAAAGCAAGCAGATACATAGCTGAATGAGCCCTGTCCCCTTCTTCTAAGTTTCTGTGCTTTTTAGTTCTTCTATAAGAGAAGCTCTCTGTACCCCAAGATGACCTTGGTTCCCTCCTGTGGCCTTGTTGAAATTCATATCTGCCCCATGTGTGAGCAACTGCTATAGCTCTAAAACCACAAGTTCGAGGCATAATCTTTAGCAGAAGTCAACTTTGTAAGTAACTTGAACAGAAAATGATCTGAGCAGACAGGAACACAGGTTAGAGAAGCAGACAGGTCAAAGAAGATGCCACCCGAAGGACCTGCTATGCTGAAACCTGAAGAATAGAAGGAGTTTGAAAGTTGGGGTGAGGTGTTACTAGTAGAGGGTACAGCTGGTGGTTCAAGTTTCAAAAGCCAGTGAGTAGATGGCATATCTATGGGATCACACACTTTTCACTGAAACTGGTGAATAAGTAGCTGGAAGAATAGGCAGGTGCTAGGTCATGATGTCTTCTATGCCAGGATAAGAAATTTGGATACTTGTGGTTCATGGCCACCCTGGGGCCACTGCGCATCGGTTTTCCAGGGGCATCTGGGCAACTGCGGAGCAGGGTCTTGAGCGGTCGTGAGTGTGATGGGAAGAAACACCTGGGAGACTGTGTCAGAGGACAGCTCGTTTATTTGTTGGGGGAATGGGCTTATAAGCTAATTCACGTAGTGGCAGGAAAAGGTATAGGATACGGGTCACAGGGGGATTGGCTGTGTGAGGGCTGTTGGATGATACCTCATTAACATATAGGGACCTTCTGGGTGAGTGGTAAAAGGTCACATGGCCATGGGGAAACTGAAACCTAAATCTTATCAGGATGTCCAGATGTCCCAGGTGAAGGGAGGGAGCGGCCCCACTCCAGCCAGTCTCAAGGAAGATTATTGGAGTCTAGGCCGGCTGCAACCTCCTGTCGCCTGGGGACCTTGGCCATGCCTGATAGCTCAGGCCTACTTTAGCCTCCAGTGGCCTGGGGCCTATAATTGTGCCCGGCAGATATTCCTTAAGCAAGGGGCAGAAAATGAGTTGAAGCAAGGGAATTTTTATTTTATACAACTCACTGGCTACCAGATCGAAAATGGATTGATAAGACTTCAACTCATCTCAGAGAGCTGAGCCAGGAGGCTGTGTGATAATCTAGACAGAAGTCTTGCGGTCTAGGCAGAGGCGTAAAAATGGTGTGTATGGGTGGGTGGGGGGGATGGAAGAAGGTCAGCAAAAATGGAGGTGGATTAGTGAATGAATAAAGGGTCAAGGTGACACCCCTTGGATCAGGTTTGGGTAACTGAGTAGATTTAGATACAATCATCTGAGATGGGGAGTAAAAAGGAAGGAAAAACTCGGGAGAGGAGAGACCATATTAATCTGTTGCCCTTGGGACATTGGGTTCAAAAGCTCACAATTCAACCAATAGATTTGGGTTTTTAACGTAGATTTGGAGATCATCTTTTGCTTAGAAGTTAGTCACAGAAGTGGAAAGGCTTATTCTGTGAAAGTGTGGAGGTAGACAGAGAAGTGAGCTTGCAGGGAACCTTGAAATACAGCTTTTTTTTTTTTTTTTTGACAGTCATCCAGACACAGAAGTCCACACAGAGTCACTACCCAGCAAGAGGGAAACGTAGGAGCTGGTAGTGTCCATCCAGCCACAAGAGCACATTCAGTGGAGGGAACCGAAGTCCTAAGGCCCAGTGTTGCCTAGAAGGACCAAAGTTAGGAGAGCACTGACAAGAACCAGTGGAGCGAGGCATGGTGGTGTGCACCTGTATCATAGCTGTTGGGACATGGCGGCAGAAGGAGCAGGAGTTCAAACTCGACCCTTGGCCACATAGTGAGAAAGGAAGGAAGGAAGAAAGAAGGACAGGAGGAAGGGAGGGAGGGAGTAAAATCCCTGAAAGGAAGGCACAGATGGCCTCAGTAAAGTCAGGTTCAGCAGAGAGGTGGTAACAGAAAAGATGGTGTCTGAATTACGGAAAGAAAACAAAACAGCATGGTCTTTCAAGAAAACAGTCTTTGAAGGGAGAAGAAAACTATGGATGCAGCTGAAGGAGTCACCTCTGGGGTGATGCTATTTTGTTACTTCTTAATGGGAAACACTTGGGCATGTTTGAAAGCTAATGAAAAAGAATGGGTGCCAAGAGAAGCAGAGGAGGATAATCGAGAAGGTCAGGCCCCAAGAAGACAGGGAGTTTCAGATGGAGGGATGGTGTCGCTTCAAGTGCAGCAATTCTAATTTGGTCTGGGGGATGAAGAAAATGGGGAATGACACAAGTTCCTGGCAGAACCCAAGCTCACCTTCCAATTTCCTCACAATCTAATCACTTAGTTCCCATGGCCTCTTGTGTGGAAGAAGCACTATGATTGGGACTCACAGGCCTCACAAGCCCTGCTAGAGCCATGAAACCAGCATGTTCGCTTCTGATGAAATGGGTAAATGGACAAAGGCGTTAGCTAGACGGAATGAGATAATAGCACAGGTCCCTGTCCTACTTAAAGGCCCTCAATGGCTTCCCACCGTGAGTGGGATGAAGTTCAAGTTCCTGTTCATGGACAGGAGACCCAAGGCCACCTTCTGTAGCCAAACTTTCCATTAGGCAACACGTACCACCTGCCTACATCCTTTCCCCCTCTGTGCCTGCTGTCTCAAGAATTTTCCACTACTGGGTGGGATCCCTTCCATTCCCCAACCCAAGAGCCCCATGGAGCCAGCTAAAATGCCATGAGTCTTTTAAAAGTGGCCCTGCCAGCAGTCCTTCAATTTCTTCTCTGGTTTCTATGCGATTGCCCTCCTTCCGTTACACTCAACCTAGTAGGCTCATCTTCTAGCCAGTAAGGTCCTTTAGAACAAGGATGAGATCATGTTCCTATTTGCATCTCTGGCACCCCACACATAACTGTTCCTGAGAGCATTGGCTTGGCCATTATAGTCGAAATAGTCACAGTGGGCTACAAGTTCTAGAGTCAAGGAACAGGAGCTGGAGTTATAGCTCAGTGATAGAGTGCTGGCCTAGCATGCGTGAATTCCTAGGTCCAATTCCAGGCAGTGCTAAAGCGACGGAAGAGACCACGTCTGAGAGGGTCCTGGATACATACAATAGAAGGTACGCTCAGGTATCGGGCAAAGGTAACAGTGACAGGTGACATGTGAACTGGTCAGCACTGGGGAAAGCCCTGAGGACACGCATGATCATCTTAATGAAGGCTAACCAGGAAGGCGATGGCATTAGGATGTCTCTTTATTAGGGCTAGAGTCTTAGCCATAGGGAAAAACCCAGGATTAAGACTCCATGGCCCAAGGCACTTGGGTAGAGGATAAGAAGTCCAGTTTGTTAACAGCAAATCAGCCTCCCCATCCCACCCTCCTTTATGAACAAGCAGGCACAAAGCCACTGCTAAGCTCCAGGGACTTCGTATGATGCTGGGTATAAATCATGAAGTCATGAACTCAACTCAGTGTTACCTTTAAAGTAAAGGCAAGTCCAAGTCTAGTTGGAGGCCAAAGCTTCAGCCACAAGGACAGGTAGGCAGCTGACATGTCTCTGTGGCATCCAAAGTCGGGAGGAGGCAGTGCAGCTTATTATCAGACTGCCCAGGGAAATAAAGAAAACATACTTTTGCAGACAAGTAAGGTGTATGCCTGGACAGGCCACCAGCTTCTTTTACTCCATTTTCCCTTGCACTCACAGAGCAGGAAAACAACTACACTGGATGTGGGAAGAACACAGGACTGTTTGCATAAGGCTCCTTTATTTTTTAATTACTTATTTATGTTTTTTGTTTTTTTTTGTTTTTTTTTTTTGCTGGTGAACATGATGCTATTTAGCAAACTCTACCTGTTCAGATGCGGTGGACTCTGCTGAAATGAGCAGGCTCACAAAAAAGTCATCTTGGGACTCTCCCTACTTATATTACTGGTGTGGGCAGGAAATGAAGGCCTTAGAAAGTGTCACTTGTCTAAAACTATATGGACGACGGGTCTCTTCCAAGTGTGAGCAGTTGATCCACCTTTTGCTGAACCCCTCTCTGAAATGCTGTCCTTATCGCATGATAAAGCAACTGCCTTATTCCAAACGTGTTCAAGGAAAAGCCCCGATCCAGGAAGCTGTGCAAACAAGTGCTCCCTCCACTCCGAAAGCCAGCAGGGTTTGGCACGCCAACTTGATTTTCCTGTTTGATCACAAACAGTTCAGGGCCCTCTGACCGCAGCCAGGAGATGTTCTGAGGAGGACAAGCTGAGAGGGGCTCCCATGCCAGGCTTAAGTGTACGGGTGACAGCTGGACATGCCCAACATTTAGGATTTGTCTTTCTATCAGCTAATTAAAGGAGGTGCTCCTGGGGTGGGAGCTGAAATTATGACCACTTGAGAGGTTCTCAAAAATAATAATCACAAATTTAATAATAGAAGCGATGACAGCAATTGTAATTTTTTTTTTGAATGCTCGCTGCAGAGCCAAGCAAACCAATTACTCATAAACTTGTATTATGATGCCCATTTCGGAAATGATTTAGCTAATAGGTCTCAGAGAAGTTCAGCTAACTTGTTCAAGGTCATACTGAAGAGAATGAGTTGAACCTAAGTTATTTGTCTGAAGTGTCATTAAGTCATGCTGCTGCCTGAGCTGGATGCTTTCTGTAAATATCTTACCAACCACTCGTGTTCTGTTACAGAAAAAACAAAGTGACTTGTGCACACTGTATGTCTGTAATGGGGGTGGTATTATCTGTTACAGTGAAAACAAGAGGCCACTGATAAACCAATAACATCTAAATCACATAACACCATGGTTATGTGGTTCTTGAGCGCTCAAAAATGGCAGCTAGAATTAATTATCTTATTCTACAATGGATTTGGAAACATGAGCTAGAAATAGAGAGTGAGTCAGTGCCTGGGGTTTGTTGTAAAAGTCTTCTTGCCTTCTGATAAAGGTCAATCCTTAATCTCTGTGGATTTGGGGCTTTTGCGAACTTCACAGTTGCATGTTTCTGTCATCTGACTCATTTCTGCCCTTCACCTTGCACATGTGCAGAGACTAGACTTGAGCTTTGACTCACTCTTGAGTGGATCCCCAGGCTGCTTGTCAAACTGGCCAAGGGTTGGAGTCTAGAAGGTTTCCACCAGGGTGTTCTCTTGGCATATCGCTTGCTCACTTCAACAGGCCAGCGGCCTTTCCTTTTTGATTCTAAAACAAGTCATTTGATGAAAGCCCAATTTCTGGGTCCAGCAGTCAATAAGAAGAGCTTTATTCAGATAAATAACTGTTAAGAGGTTTTTCTTATGACAATCAGGCCTTCTCAGGGGTCAACTGTATAGATAGGTTCTGAAGGTATGTTGAGTAAACCACTGAATGACAAGATTTTTTTTTTTTTTTTGGATGCATGTGTCCAAATTCTCTAATGTAGGACTCATTGCACATTTACTTTAAGATACACTAACGAAAAGAAAAAAAGAAACTAACACAAAAATTTATTCATGGAAGAAGAGAAATTGTGTTGTATTCTTTTGAAATAGGTTTATTCAAGTAAAAACATATATGGGCTTTAGGAACCATAGTGACTAAATGACAATGCAACTAATATGTAGATGTGGCAACATTTTATGGAGGAAATTGAAAAGTGGAAGCTTGGAAACCTGTGAATCTGTCCCACTTGCCACTTCCAACAGTACCTGTCAGGTACCCACAGAGCCCAGATAGTCCCTGGTCCCACTGTTCTACTTCTGCACCCCCATTTCCTCCCTCCTGTCTGCTTCCTGGCCATACTTAAGGCCTCAGCTAACCTTGAAGCAATTCCAGAGTCTTCCCATGGGGTCCAGCTGCTTCCTCATGGCCCCTTGGTCCATAGCTGAACCTATAGGCTTGAGACGTAGCGGGCACATGAGTCTTTTAAGTAAAGGAACCAATAATTGAATCTGTGTAACTTTGCCATCACTCACCTCCAGCCTAAGAAACCAAAGGACCGTCCACACTCACTAATTACACTGGTTCGTTTTTATTTCATTTTATTTTCTTATTTTGGTGTGTGTGTGTGTGTGTGTGTGTTATATGTGTGTTTATGTATGCAATATGCTCATGTGTGAGCACAGGGCACACACGTGGAAGTCCGAGGAAGTCTTTTGGATGCCAGTCTTTGCCTTCCACCTTTTTTGAGACAGGGTCTCTTGCATTCACCAGGACTATGTGATCCATGAGCTTCTGATACTAGCCTTGTGCATGCTAGACAAACACTCTACCTTTCAACTACATCCCTCAGTGCACCCTCACTCTTTTTGAAATCACTTCTTCCCAAGCTCCAGATTGGGCCATGCTTAGTTGAACTCTTAGAGTTGAAGTCTGCTTGTACACGTGGTTTACTTAGTGTCCTTGCTAAATGAAAGTGCTACAGTTGAGCAGGGCACCTGCTGGTGAGTCTCCCTGCAGAATGTGGCAGATGGCACCAACTTTGCCCAGTGGGAGGAGGGCTCCTTTGCCTAATGGTGACCTCCGGCCTTACTCACAATCTGATATTTTCCAAATGTAAAGTGCCTACTGCCACTTTGAAAGATAATCTCTCTGACATCCAATTTAACAATTAACAAGCATTTTTATTGTTTTTCCCCCTACCATGGGGTTTAGCTCCTGCTGGGATGTTTCACAAAAAGGGAAGTTTGCCAAGGACTAACTTGTCTGGCCCATGGGGGCGTTAGTATACAGCCGACTTCATCTGAGTGAACATCACTCCTGTGGTCTTATTTGCAAACTGTCATGCTGTGCTGCAAGTCAGTTAACTGTTTGTGGTTTTGAGTCCTGTGGCTAGCAAACAAACCAGCAAGGAAAAAATTCTGAGTATCTCTTATAGATTGTAGTACAGTAGGGGATGAAAATTTTTTTCTGCAAAAAGTCAGATGATAAATAGTTTAGATCACATGATCTATGCTGCATCTATTCAACCCATGGCATTTTAGTATGAAAATATTCACAGGAAATATTTCAATGAATGAGTATGAATGTGCTCCAATAAAGCTTTATTTACAAAAGTCAAGTGGAGGGCCAGTTATATTACATGGGTGACAGCTTAGTCTAATTTAGTGGCAAGAGCTCCTTCTCTAGAATGAGATCAACTGGGATATAAACTATTGTAAAATGGCATAAAGGGATAGTGACTATGGCCAGAGAGGTTGTGACAAAAGTTAGGAACCTAAAATATTGGTAAGTCTCACTAACCAAATCCAGATCCTGGAGCTAAATAACCATGTCAGGCCATACTTACTTGAAAGCTGGTAAAGGGTACCCTTACTGTGTCCAGAAATGCTTATTACCACAGAAGAGTAGAGACAAAGCAACCCACCAGAATACTTTTGATGAAAAGTAGATGGTTCCTGGCCAGTTTTATTTATTTTATTTTATTTTATTTTTTTGCAAGCAGGGAGAGATAGAGATAGAAGAGAGACGGAGAGAGAATGGGCACACCAGAGCCTCTAGCTACTGTAAACAAACTCTAGATGCATGTGCCACTTTGTGCATCTGTCTTGCATGGGTCCTGGGGAATCAAACCAGGGTCCTTTGGCTTTGCAGGCAAATGTCTTAACCATTAAGCCATCTCTCCGGCCCCCATGGCCAGTTTTAAAAGGATAGTGGGGGCTGGAGAGATGGCTTAGTGGTCAAGGCATTTGCCGGCAAAGCCAAAGGACCCAGGTTTGATTCCCCAGGACCCATGCAAGACAGATGCACAAAGTGGCACATGCATCTGGAATTCATCTGCAGTGGGTGAAGGCCCTGGCGCACCCATTTTCTCCCTCTCTCTCTCTCTCTCTCTCTCTCTTTCTCTTACACACACACACACACACACACACACACACACACACACACACACACACAAGGTAGTGGTCCTAGACAAAGACATGAAATCTGTTCTTTGCAAATGGTGATTCCTTCTTTGGAGAGGGTGTGAGAACTAGAGAAGTAGAGGAGAGGGTGCTGGCAGTGTCTCCAAGAAGTTAGAATCTTTATTCCTGTATTCGTTTTGTCCACCCACTCATTTATTCATTCACAGTGAGTGAATCTTTTCAAAATCCCTATGAATGCCAGTCTGCCTCTGCTCTAACAGAGGTCATAATCTATAAATTGGTAATTAAGAATGGAGTGAGAAGGCTGGGCCTGGTGGTACCTGCCTGTAATCTTAGCACTTGGGAAGTAGGGGCAGGAGGAACAGGAGTTTAGGGTCATCCTCAGCTACATAGGTAGTTCAAGGCAAGCCTGTGCTATATGACACCTTGTTTTGACCCCAAATGCCCCCCCCCAAATCATGTGAGAAGGCCCCTGAAGGTATGCTTAAAAGTTTGGGCTTCCTAGTCAGGAGTCTGACAGGAAGCAAAGTACCATTTCCAGATAGCTTCCACCTACACAGCATGCAGGATTATCACGCATCCTGCCCAGGAAAGCATGGTCTTGGACAGGGGGATTGGTCTCCAGCTGCTAACACCCTAACCTGACCTGTACCTTGCTGCTGCTCTTGATGGGAATGTTTTGCTGGGCCAAATGCTGCCTTCCCCTCGTGCCAGGCTATTTGCCCACCTCTCTGAGCCTCTGAGCCCCAAGAGTTTTCCTTAGATCTGTTGTATTCCAGCCACAATGCACAGTTGTTCCTTTTCCAGTTCACGACAAGAAGCAGACATCATCAGCTGCCGCACACATGTAATTAGAAGAAATAGGAGCAGTGAGAGAAAACTGGTTAAGTAAGCCCCAAATGACTTTCATAATGAAGAAATAAATCTCAGAGAGAAGCTAAGCAAAGCCAGAGCACACACCATGTTCCTTTCTCTTAGTTGCAAGGAAGGATAGCAAGGTCACCCCACAACACAGGATTCTGCCCCATCTGAGCCCACTCCTCAGGGGCCATGATTCCCCCTTGCCCTGCTCCATTTCTGGGGATATCGTGACTTCTTGTAACCCCCCCCTTTTTTTTTTTCTTAGTCCTGCTCGCAGAATCCAAAACCTTGGGCCAGAACCTTATCATCATCACCACATGGCCCTTTCTCACATGTTCGTGACACGGCCGTTCATTAGTCACCCCTCCAACCCCCCGCTGTAGGCTCACCCCGCTCATGCTCCTCTCTTTCCCCTCTCTTTTGCTTTGTGAAATGCTTTTCAGCTGTCAGTCCCATTTCCAGATTTCTATGGCAACCATAACCCCCAGCCTCATTGCCTTCTCCCCACCCCACCTTTTCCTTTTGCAAGTAGGATTTGCAAGGAAGCTTCTGGCAGGCTGAGCTTCCAGTAATTTCCCTCATGAAACAACAGCTGGAGAGAGAGAGAGAGAGAGAGAGAATATGCATTGAGGTGGGACCATGAAGAGGGGCCAGGTGAGGGAAGCTTCTAGGGGACAGAGACGTAACTGAAAGCAATGCGCACATGGAGACTAGACCCCGGGGTGGAGCAGTTGACAGTCCTGCGAGCCGCATCTCACTGGGGCCTGCAGAGCTGGCTGAGGCGTGGAAAGTATGGACAGAGGGTCCTACGTGAGCTCTGACTGGTGGCCATCAGAATGTCACAGCAGGACTTCAACAAGGGACGTTATGCTGCAGCAGGAGCCATTCCTGCTGGGCCCTTGTGACAGAGACCTAAGCATCTAGGACGCAAGCCACAGCCCCCAGGGGAAATTATCCCAAATATCCTCATTACCAAAACCACTGTGTTTGAACCCATCAGCACTTAACTGCCGGAAGTGCCCTTTCCCTAGAAGACAGGGCCATTTCACCAGCTCTAATGGCCATCTCCCTCATCCCAGTCCACTGCAAGCCACAGGCTCCTCTGGGAACTGCAGGGTGCCAGGCAGGCGTCAGGGAGAGGGCAGGTGTGAGGAAGCTAAGGCCAAGAGGAGGTCACACTGCTGGGGCCAAGGTGAAGCAGGCGGCTTCCCCCTGGAGGGAAAAGGCAAAGAAGAAGCCGGGAACAAGGGTACATTTTAATAGCCTTATTACGTGCCATTTTTATAAATAAAAGAAATATGTTTTAGGCTGCTAATGACCTTCAAATTAGCAGCTTTTTCAGAAAACACTTATGTATTTTTAATTCCACACGTTGCGGAGTGTCAGTAGCAGAAGCTATGAAAGCAGCGGGGCAGCTGGGTAGTTTTAAATAAGAGGAAACCCAGATCATTATTTTTGAAACTGTCAGCTCTTACGCCTCTTAATGCATTCACTTCTATCATCTCTTCCCCCTATCACTGTGGTCTTTGAAGAGTCGCAGGCATTCTCTGTGGGGAACAGGAGCAGAGGCACAGCCTGTCTATGTGGAGGGAGCCAGGGTTCTACTCCTCACCTTGTCTATAAGAGCATCACAGCCACTGGCAGGGAGAAGGCACCAGAGCTTCAGAGGAGCATCGGAGAGATGGACGAATTTCTGCCTGGGATATAGGATGTCAGCTGATGACACTTGTAGCTTTCTTCTCTAGTTGGTTCCTGATTCCAAGTTCTAAAAAGAGAAACTATTGGCCTTGGAATAATTGAAATAGGAACAGAGGATATCGAGAGAGACAGAAAGACAATGAAAGAAATGGTGGCAGACACAGGTAGAAAGAGCAATAGTGTGAGGTTGAATAGGAGAAAGAGTCGGCATTGAGAAGAGCTCCTCAAAGTATAGCCTTCAGACCAGCAGTAGGGAACTTATTAGAAATGCAACGTTTTATGAGGCATGGTGGTCCACTCCTGTCAACCTTGGCACTGGAGAGGTGGAAGCATGAAAATAGGAGTTCAAGGCCAGCCTGGGTTACATAGTGAGCCTCTGTCTCAGTAAGAAACAAATAGACAAAAAGCTTAAAGGGGTACCAAAGACAGCACGTTCTCAGGCCCAATCCCAGACACATTTTAGTGACCACCAACTGAGGGAGAGGCCTCTGGGTTTTCATAAGCTTTTGTGGTGCTGGTTCTGACATCACCAAAACTACTGACATTCCTGAGAAGAGAAACCAGGGCGGCTCAGAGGAAAAAGAGAGTGTAATGACAAGTAGGAGGAAGAAAGGATTGCTTCCTGCTGTGTTTGCATAATCCCCTTGTAGGCATCTCACCCATGGGCCCCCAGACCCACCACCTGGAGCCTCTTCTTAGCAATAAGAATGGATCTGATCTCTTAATGACCAGTCATCCCCCGCCCCCCCGCACCCAGCTACCCCATGCTTCTTCCAACACAATGGACAGTTTCACTGTAACATTATTATGGTGGTATGAATCAGATGCCCCTCATAAACCCATATGTTTGGAATGCTTGGTCTCCAACTGGTGGCAGTTTGGGAGGTGGAGGCTTGTTGGAGGAAGTGCTTTGCTGGGGACAGGATTTAGTTTATGGGCAGCTACCCCTTGCCAGAGCTTATGTCATTCATACTCAGCTCACTCTCCTACTGTTATCTTCTATCCACTGTGGCAGACGGTGACATCTGACACATGCTCTACAATCCTTTTCCTGCCACCATGAACCTTCCTCTCCAGATTGTGAGCCAAGATAAACCCTTTTCTTCTATCAGTTGCTTTTGGTAGTGTTTTCTTCTGACAACGTGAAGGTAACTACGACAGACATTTTGCTAAAAACTGGACCGACCACCACCACTGAGGAACCCTTTGCAGCGAACATTCTGCACTTGTAGTTTCAGCCGCTGCAGGGCATCATCTTCCAGGCAAAGATGTTAGCCATTTGATCATGGAAGACTTGGTGTCTAGAGACAAAGTTAATGAGTACAAGTGGTCATTACATATTCCAGCTGAGATACTATTCCCAGGTGCACAGGATCAGTAAACAAAACACAGACCTGCCTCGTCAGCAGGACCTTGCAAGGGAAGATAGACAACTGGCAACACGCATAAAGTCAAATTGTCTAAGTCTTTGAAGGGGGAAAGTCTTGTGGAAAAAAAAGGGATGTTTGAGAGCAGAAAAAGACTGGTTTGGAATTTTAATTATGGTGATCAGGACAGAGCTCATGAGGATGTAGGATATGAGCTCATATTTGCAGAAGGTGAGGGACTAGCCCGGGTGGAAGACAGTCAGGCAAAATTCACTAGTGCTATGACTCAGTTTATTCAGTGAAACACAAATATACTTTCCATAGACTATTTCACTTAAATTTCTTCCTGTCCTGAGGCACCAGGCATCCTTATTCACATTTCACAAGGGTAAAAACTGGGGTGTAGGAAGGGTGCTACATAGGCAGCCTGTCTAAAGTTGTCAAGAGAGTAATAGTAGAACTAGGATTACAATCCTGATCTTAAAACAGGTATAGCTCTCCAAAATCCACCTTGTCTTTGTAATCTTCCTGAAATTCATTTTATTGATATAGTCAGGGGGTCTCTTCTCTTTCACTACACTTTCTAATTGCTTCTAAATATGTGTATGAAAATTGCCCAACTTATCAAGAAGTGTTACCATTATTAAGATTCTTTGTGTGATGTTAAACCATAGCTAGAAAAACTAAGTTTAATAAGTATCAGATAGATTTTCTGTAAAAAAAAAAAAAATTGACATGTCAATGCTGATAATGAAGGGGGACAGAGTCCAGCCATGAAGACAGAAGAGGCTGCAAGGCAGCCAGTAGCTATAGATGAAGCAACAAGGTAGACCCCACTTATGATCGCATGACCTTCAGATGCCCAGGGGAAGGGACTCACATGGCCAAGAGAGCAGACCATAACAGAAGAATCAAGGAGAGAGCAATCACTTTAAATGATTTTAAATCTCCCAGTCCAGAGGATATCACAAGGCTCTTCCAGAGGTAGTCAGATGATAAGGAATTGGGAGAATCTGGGTGCCCGTTGCAGGGAGAATCAATAACCAAAATGTAGTGGATGCACAACACGGAGTGCTGTGTGTTCCAGATAACAGACTGCTAGATCTCCACATGGAAGCCGGCACAGATTTTAAGATGAAAGGAGTCAATGAGCAAAGCAAGACAAACATAGGTATTTAATGTGACCAATTGACAAGAGTGTATATTACCTGGAGTATTCACAATGAGCACAACAGAATGGCTGCCTGTGGTTGGGGGTGCGGTGGGATGATTTACCTGCTTCCCACTTACGTCATGTGCTGCCTTTAAACCAGATCCATGTGTGTATACTTATCTGTTTGTGGACATCTGAGATGCTTCATTAGTCTGCCAGCTCTTATTCTAGGACAGCGCTATCTTAATTATTGCAGCCTCATTGCACATTTTAATATGGTCTAACACGAGTCATCCATCCTTATTCACTTTCATATTTCTAATAACTGTTTTCACCTGTACACTTTCTCAGGTAAATTATCAGTTCATTTTGTAGAAACCCCAATCATCAGTACATTTGTTGATATAGCTCTAAGTATTAAATTCATCTGGGAGAAAAATGGACATCTATCTATACCAGGCTCTTCTTCTAGCTTAAAGGGATAGGCATTTCTCCCCATTGTGTCAGGTAATCTTTTATAGACTTCTGCAAGGTATTGTACTTTCATGATAGATGCTGCATACTTCTTACTAATATTTTCTGTAATTTGTATTTTTTTGTAGTCAGAAGATTCTTCTCTTTCACTATACTTTTTAGTTGCTTTTAAATATGTGTTTAATAGTTGTCTGACTTACTGAGACATGCTTTATTTAATGTGTCTTTGATGAGATTTATTATTCTATAACCTAAGCATATAATAATATAGCTTACATTAAAAGACTTAATTAATTTCAAATGATTTCCATTTAATTTCCCTGCCTTATTATGTGTTCTAAAACTTATACAGAGATATTCAACAATAGTATTGGTGGACATGTTTATCTTTTTTTACTTAAACTGAAGCACCTTTATTGTTTCTTAACAAAGTATATTAGTTGCTATTTTATGATTTAAATAAGGGAGTGGATATCTTTATTTTAGTGATAATTGTTTAAAATTATTTCTTTATATCTTTAAATTAATTTTAACTTTTATAGGAGAGATAATATAGTAAACCAGACTTGATTATCTAGAATAAAGCTTACTTCCTATAGCATGTTTTGCTTTTGATTTTCTGATGAGTCTGACATATTATAAATTCACATGGGTTTTGTGCTTTTATACTAACCAGGATGAGTGTGTGGCTTTCCTGATTTTGTACTTGTGCCAACTTTTCAGTGTTTAATTATTAATGGCCCTGGTCTTTTTTGTAGAAGTTTTAATTAAAGTATAATATATAGAGAAGGATTGTCCAGATGATGCATCAACAGCCTGGTGTTTTCCATAAAGCAAATCCACCCATGCAATCACTACTCAGAGTTGGAAATCAGAAAGCCACTGGCATCAAATTCCCTCCCTGTCATTATGCCCCAAGATTGTTTTCTATTCTTTTGAATGTCATTTCAATGGGATAATATAGTAAGTATTATTCTGTGCCTGATTTTTTTGCTCAAATAATATTTCTGAAATCCATTTATATTCTTATAATAGTAATTCATTCATTTAATGGCAGATAATGCTCCTTTGCATGATTATACCACACTGTGTTTGCTATTATTGTTGTGTATTTGTACCATTTCCAGTTTTGATTATTATGAATAGTTAGTAAAAATGAATATCCTCATGCATCTCTTTTGGTGTACATGTTTTTTGAAATAAGCATTCTGTGCTTCCATTGGTCCATATCTAGAAGTAGTGTTGCTAGATCATAGTATATTTGTATGGACTGCTTAAGCAAGTACTTTAACATACTTTGACAGAGACGTAGACTGAGAGATAAAGTTTCAACCCAGGAAGGTCAACTGCCAATTTTTAATCTACATACAACCTGGCTGAGTCCTCGAATAATACTGTTCTCATTTGGTAAGTGAGACTTGTTGACCAATAAGTTGCTACTTATTGAATTCAAGCTGGCCCACCACAGAAAGAGGATACCAGTCCCAGGAAGAAGCAAGTCTTCATATGTCAATCACTAGCTTTCAACAAGTACAAGCTAATAGATGCTTTTTATAAGGGCTGTACCCTAACACAGAGAATCCACTCACAAAGTTCCATAAGGCCTTACTTAGAGAACGTCCTGTGAATTATCTCCAGGCTTATCACTCACACCTGACTGCAGAAGTGTGCTCACAGTACGGTCAGATACATTGAGATTTTGGCTGCTGAAATCATCCTCTGTATAGTCAAGTCTTTGGACATCAGGAAATAGAGACCGTTATATTAAAATCTGATTCATCTCACAGATATACGACTACATTTCATATAGTATATATCTTATAGTAACTAAGATATAGACCAATAGAATAGAATTGAAATCATAGTAATAAGTCCATATACTCAGAGATAATGAATTTCTTGACAGAGGCACTCACAACAAGTAGTAGTAAAAAGGAAGAGGGGGCGGAAAGAATGTCAGAACCACACGTTGGGTCATGATATGCAGAGACATTTCCTCCTACACATAACTGAGTGCTAACTCCACAACACATGACCCATACACCTCAACAAAGAAGGGCCAGGGGGAGGAGGGAGGACAGGGAGGAGACTAACAATGGTACCAACTTGACTGTATTCACTGAGTACAAAACTAATTAATAAAAAAAATAAAAATAAATGAACCTGCTCAATACATGATCCTGGAAAGCCTGGATGTTGTTTTACAGATGACTGGAACTTGATCCCAATTTCTTACTTTATACAAAATTAATTCAAAACATTTAAAATCTAAATATAGAAACTATGAAACTACTAGAAAAATGATAGAGGAAACACTTAAAGACATTGCTACTGACAAAGTTTTTTTTTTTAATTATAAAACCCTAAAACTCAGACAACAAAGGCAAAAGTAGATAAATCAGATTTTGTCAAATTAAGAAGTCTCTGATAAGACAAGGAAACAATCAGCCGGGCGTGGTGGCGCACGCCTTTAATCCCAGCACTCGGGAGGCAGAGGTAGGAGGATCACCGTGAGTTCGAGGCCACCCTGAAACTCCATAGTGAATTCCAGGTCAGCCTGGGCTAGAGTGAGACCCTACCTCGAAAAACCAAAAAAAAAAAAAAAAAAAAAAAAAAAAAAAAAAAAAAAAAAAAAAGACAAGGAAACAATCAACAGAGTGAACAGTCAACTTTTGATATGGGAGAAAATATCTATGAGCTAGTCATTTGATAAATGATTGATATCCAGAGTTTATAAGGACATAAACAAACTCAACATGATGAGTAAATGATCTGAACAGAAATCCAAATGACCATTAAATGTAGGAAAAAAAATGTTTATTATCATTATCCACCAGGGACTTGCAAATCAAAGTCAATGGGATGTCAACTCACCTCAGTTAGAATGGGTATTATTTGAAGAAGAAAAAAATCCAGGAAATGCTGGTGAGGATGTAAAGAAATGAAAACTCTCATATGCTCTTACATGAGTAAATAAGTTAATATAGCCATTATGGATAACAGTATGTCAGTTCCTCAAAAACTTGAAAATAGATCAATCATATGATCCTTTTATCCCACTTCTAGGTATATTGTCAAAGGAAATTAAATCAGTATATCAAAGAGATAATGTCACCCATGTTTATTTTGCCACTATTCACAATAGATAGGATACAGAATCAACCTAGATAACCATTAATAGATACATGGATGCATAAAATGTTACATACTTTATATTATTATATATTATATTATATTATATTATATTATATTATATTGTAGGTATGTTTTTCAGCAAATATAAAGAATTAAATAAATCCTATTGCAGTAACATAGTTTAAATTTGTTCTCTGTCATGTGGAAGCTAGAAACTTAATCTGAAGTTTGGATAATGATTCCTGGAAGGAAGCTGGAAAGGATTGGGGGGAAAGTAGAGAGAGAGAAAAGAGAGATAATGGGTATATAAACACAAATAAGGGGATTTAGTTCTAGAGGTCCACAGCATAGTTGACTAGAGTATAATAACATATGATATCTTTTTTATATAACTAGACGGTTTCATTGCACACCGTACTCCATAAATATGTCCAATTAAAATTATAATTGAAAACATATTGTGGGCTCTAAAACTTGACTTATTCACTAGTGGTAAAACACAGAGTTTAGGTAACCCTGGGAGCCGCTAAGTGTCCTTCATCTTTATGAAGCTCTCTGAACAGTAGAAGCTTTTCACATTAAAAACTTCACTGTTCATGCATGTGAAACTTTAATACAGTGATCCTCCCCTATATGTAGCTTTGCTTTCTATGATCTGAATATATTAGGTGGAAATTTCAAAAACAAACAAATCGTGGGTTTTAAATTGGGTGCCATTCCGAATGTCATGATGATATCTTGCTGCATGCAACACAGAAGCAAATATCCCTTTACCCCAATGTATCCATGTCATGCATGCCCTCCTGTGAGCCAACCAGTAGCCATTCTGAAAGTCAGATCAACTGCTTCATGTTACGGTGCTTGTAAAGTACCAATGTACGAGAGTAATGATGCTACCAATTCAAAAATATATCAGAGAGAAGCTGTATTGTAAGTCAGAGTTCTGTAGAAGAAAAGAACAGATAGATGGGCATATGCTACAAATGGGATTTATTAGGTTGATGCACACAGTATGGTCTGGCTAATCCAACAGTTGCTGAAAGCTACAGAGGCTGAGATCCAGTCTTCTGCCCAGGCCACTTAGTCCAGGGGGCTTGCATGCCTCATCAGTCTCAATTTGGTGATGAAGGCCTAGAGGAAGACCCTCTGGTCTTCAGTCCCTGTTGGCAGACCAAAGAAGCTAGATTCTGATGTCAGCAAAGGATTGAAGCAATGGGGCTTTGTATGTTTTACACATTACAACAGGACATTTAATTGATTTAAAAATGTTCCATCCATAAGTTAACGTTAACTTCCTCTCCCACCCTGAACAACACTCATATCCCAGTGGCTGAACCCAGGCCATGAGAAGGACAGTTGCCTTTGCACCTAGGCCTGATACAGCCTTAAAGGTTTAAGTGCCGCCTCTCCCCAAAATTCCTTAACATATTCAGACAGGTGCACAGGGTATCCACTACTCTGTAGGAACAAAGGGAGATCACAGGCCTATACCCAATCATCTTCTTCATGTTAAAGCAGCTGACGGGATATGAGGTGGCATTGAGGGGGCTAGGAGAGAGCTGCTATACACCAGTGACCCAGCCCCATTCACGTTCCACTTTGAGTAGCACAGCAGTCGCTGTCAACTCAGCCAAATGAGCTTGCGCTGTGTTTAGCCACTCCGGCATTATGTTGAATGGTGAAGTCTTTGTGTCTGATATCACCTGTCTCTGCCCTCAGGAGCTCCATGACTCAGTTAGCCACAGCCTCACTGATTTCTAGCTGGGGCCCTGATGTTCGTGGGCCTTGGGCTGGCTTGAGCTTGACTCACACAGTGCTAACCTCCTTTAAAGAGTCCACATTAACCTAGAGAATCATTGCCCATTACTAAGATAGCACCTCCTACGTTTTCATTCTGTTTCCACATAAAGACTCAGGGAACTTTCCAAGGTGGCAGAGCTGACAGCGAACATTTATCTAGATTTCTCTGGGCCAGTTTCTGATTCTGTGCTGGGTCACTTTCATCATTATTGTGAGCACAATCCAGGATGGTAAGACCCTGAATACCAAACAATAATTCATGTATGGTTTTCCAAGGGAGTTTCTCTGGCTTAGGGAATGGTTTCCTTATAACAGTTAGCACCAACTGCATAAATAAAACCAGAACTGAACCTGTTACCATCATCTCCAAGGGACAGATCACATAAGAAGCTAAGCCACATAGGAGCCAGGTGCTTTCTTATAAGCACAGGGTATCTCAATCCCCTTCAGCTCTGAAGCCAAGCAGCTAAAGGTCTATCCATCTTCATGGTTTCTACAGATAGTAGTCATAAGCTTGCTTCCTTTTCATGCTAAGTGTAGCTATCAGTCTTGCAATAGCAATTTGATAAGGAAGACCTTTCAGGCCCTTGCTTCCATGAAAAAGAATTATAATACTTCCTACACTGAGGAGAACATGACATGGGCAGCCAGACTGATGATGAAATCCCCACAGCAGCATTCTAAAGGCCATATTAGGCAGCTATCTCTGAACCTGTTTCCTAACACTTTACCCTACAGCCACCTCCCCAATGCCTTCTCATTATAGGGCAATGAAATACAGGACCATGTATTGTCTGCTTAAGCATTCACTTTGGCCAATATGTTTACATTCCTTGAATCCCATTAATTAATTCACTAGGTCTTTATCCTTCTTTTCCCAGAAAATCATATTTCTGCCAGTATCTATTCTCACTAAAATGTTGAAACTTTAGAGAGTCAAAGAATTTACTGTCCTACAAAGCCCCTTCGTCACTGTCTCATGGGTGCTCGTAGAAGACACAAGACTCTTGATCAGAGATGAAGGAAAGTTTATTATGGGAAAAATAGTAACCAAGACCAGGGAGATGGCTCAGTGCTGGTTGTGCAAGCATGAGGACCTCAGTTTGGATCCCCAGGACCCACGTAAGTGCCAGGCATAAGGGTGTACACCTACCTGCAATCCCAGTGCTAAGGGGATTGAGATAGGCAGCTCCCTGAGGCAAGCTAATTAGCTAGAATAGACAAACCTGGGAGCTCTGGGTTCAGTCACAACCCTTGTCTCAATAAATAAGATGGAGAAGAATAGAGGGAGACACCTGAACCCAATCCCTGCCCTCCACACACACACCCACACACATTCATGTGCACCCACACATGCAAACATACATACACATGAACTAAGTCAGCATGCCATCTTGAAGGTCAGTTACTTGAGCACTGGTTCCTATAGGGTGACATGACTGAAACCTACTGACACCTGCATATCCAGTATGTGGCATGTCAGACCCCTGAACTTTCCCAATACTCGCCTGCCCTTTGCTTCATACATTTTCTTACTGTCTTTATTTACAGAATGGTGAGCATACATGCACCTTGCTCTGAAATCAATGCTCATCATCTACCAAAGCTATTCACTGTGCTAATATTCTGAAAGAGGCAGCATAGAATAAAGGCCCCGCCATGGCCTGGCCTACCAGACAGACAGAAACCCAAGAAATCCATGGTAAACTGTGTGTTAATGCATGATTTGCATCAGTTCAACCTGTGAGGTTTGGCAAACACATACAGTCATATAACCACTATTTTAATCAACATGGAATAATTTTTGTGACCTCACAAAGTTCCTGTGGGCTCCTTTCTCGTGACTTTATTCTGTCCACTCTCAGCCTCTGGAAGCCACCATCCGGCTTGTTTGCCTTTTCCAGAATTTCCTATAAGTGGAATCATAAAGGATATAGCATTTGACTTCATTCACTTAAAAGAATGCTTTTGAGAGTCATCTATTCAAGTATCAATAGTTAAATTCTTTCTCTTTTTGAGTAGTATTTCATAGTCAGAATACATGACAATGTATCCATTCACCAAGTAAAGGACAATTGGTTTGTTTCAAGTTTTTTTTTACTATTATGAAAATATGTGCTATAAACATTCATGCACAAGTGATATCTCGTTATATTTTTATTTTCTGTCATGATTAATGATGCTAAGCAGACTTTCATGTGCTTGTTTACCATCTTGCATTTCTACTTTGGTGAAACATCTGCTGATGTCTCTTTTTTAATTTTTAATTTTTATTTATTTATTACTAAGTTTTAAAGTTTATATCTTGCTTTTTATAGTCAAAAGAAGTGAGATCATGCGGTAGTTTTACATCTTTATCTAGCTCTTTCACTTACGTTTTTCCAGATTCATACATGTATTTTGTTTCTTTTAGAGTGGTGTGTGTATGTGAGTATGTGGGTGTGGGTGTGTGCAGTGTGTGTGTGCATGCATATGTGCACTGTATGCACGTATACACACCCACGTGGTTCCCTGAACACTCACCTGCCATGGCTGGAGGGGAACAGTGGGTGTCACGTTCCAGGCCCAGAGCCCTGGCCATGCTCCATTCTCTGCTCCCCTACTGGACTAGGGTTACAGACATGCTTGGCCTTGCTTAGCTGTTTGTGTGGGTTCTGGGGATCAAACTCCAGCAGTCTCTCTGGTCTATGTAGGCTCTCATGCGTGCACAGGAAATGGTCTGACCTGCTGAGCCATCTCTCCAGATCTCATCCATGTTTTCACAGCAAATGGTAGGATTTTCCTTCAAAGGCCAAACAGTTTTCTCCTGTGTATGTATGTGTATACACATGTGTTCATATATGCCATATATACTCAACACATATGCAATGATCTTCTCATTGATTCCTATCAGTAGACACTTGGCACTGCTTCCACATCTTGGCTGCTGTGAACAGTGCATCAGGGAGCATGTAGCCCATATATCTTTAAGAAGTGGGGATTCTTTTATTTAAAATATATGATGTATTTATTTGAAAGCAGAGAGAGAGAGAGAGAAGAGAGACAAACAGAAAGAATGGGAGCCCCAAGGCCTCTAGCTACTGCAAATGAACTCCAGACACATGCACCACTTTGTGGATCTGGCTCACATGGGTACTGGAGAATTGTACTTGGGTCATTAGGCTTTATGGACACGCACTTTAACCACTGACCCATCTCTCTAGCCCAAGAAGTGCTGGTTCTTTTGTCTTTGGGTATACACCCAGAAGAGGAGATGATGGTCACGGTAGTTCTGTTTTTAGTTTTGAGGAGGAATAGTCATATTACTTTCCACAGTGGCCACACTCATCTGTGTTCCCACCAGCAGTGTTGTGTGCCCTTCTACTTCACCAACACTAGTCATCTCTGACATTTGTGGTAATAGTCTTTCTATCAGTGACATCACACGATTACTTTGACTTCCTTTTCTCTGAAGATCAGTGACGTAGTGTGTTTTCGCATATCTTTTGGCTATCTTCATTTCTTCTTTGGAGAAATGTCTATTCAAGCTCTTTGCCAATCTTTTCTGATCTGATCATTTGCTTTTTGCATGTGGTTTATTTCTTATTTGTTTTATCATCTATTTATTCATCCACATTGCATTATGTGTGTTACCTGTGTTTTGTATATCATCTACTTATGAAAAAGACAAAAAGTCCTTTCCTTTAAATTCCAGAATAGGACAAAAATATCCATTCAGCACTTATATTTTTACATATTACTAGAAGTATTAACAAGAATAATGAAACTCCAGAAAGAGAGAAATATATCTGAATCAGAAAGGAAAAAAGTAAGATGATGCCTGTGTGTATATGACGTGATTCCATATCTGAAATATGTTCAATATTCCACCATAACTATTTGTTAATAACAAATTCAATAGAGTTGGAGGATATAAAGTTAGCATACAAAGTGATATTTCTTTATAATAACAATATATATCAAAGGAAAATAAAATAATCCATTAAAATGGGTAAAATTATTAGAAAAAAGTTTAATGAAGGATCTGAAAGGCCTCAACACTGGAAACTATAAAACATTGATGAAAAAATGGGGGAAGATACAAATAACTGGACAAGTGTCATAGATTTGTGGGCTGGGAAAGTCAATATTGTTAAAAATATCCATACTATAAACTAGGCATGGTGACGCACACCTTTAATCCCAGCACTCGGGAGGCAGAGGCAGGAGGATTGCCATGAGCTCAAGGCCATCCTGAGACAACATAGTGAATTCCAGGTCAGCCTGGCCTAGAGTGAGACCCTACCTCGAAAAACCAAACCAAAATAAACAAACAAAAGAAGTGCATACTACCTTAAGCAATATGAAGTTTCAATACTGCCCCTATACAATTCTAGTATTTTTCACAGAAATAAAAATGCTAATTATAACATTTATATGAGACCATAAAAGACCCCTGGATATCTAAAACTCTTCAGAAAGATTACAAAACTGGAGGCTTACACTTTTTCTTTTGAGGTAAGGTCTGGCTCCAGCCCAGGCTGGCTTGGCAGTCACTCTATAGTCTCAGGGTAGCACTGAACTCACAGCAATCCTCCTCCTTCAGCCTCCCAAGTGCTGGGATTTAAGGCGTGCACCACCACATCTGGCTTGCACTTTTTGATTTCAAATTAGGATATAAAGTAATGATAATCAAAACCGAATGGTGCTAGAATAAAATCAGACATATAGGCCAAAGGAGCAGAAGACAGCATATTCTATCAACAGAGTTTTGACAAGGTAACCAAGAAGACTTGACAGGGAAAGGAAAATTTTATAACCACACTCAAAAGAATAAAGTTATACCCTTACATTACATAATATTAAAATTGATTCAAATTACATTAATGACCCAATCACAGACTTGAAATCATAAGATTTCTTGATGAAAACCATGGTAGACAACACTCTTTGATATTAATCTTCGCAACCACTTTTAGATATCTTACCCAAAGCATAGGCAAGAAAAACAAAGCTAAATACCTGAGACTGAATCAAACTCAATAGCTTCTGATAGCAAATAAAGTTCTTTATATATTCAGGATAAGTGCCTTCCATAAGACATTTTCCTTAAAGAAATTTTCTGTTTTAAATGTATTTTTAATATTTATTTTTTAATTTATACTGCAATAAATATTTATTATTTATTTTATTTATTTATTTGAGAGAGAGTGAATGGACATGCCAAGGCCTCTAGCCACTGCAAACGAAGTTCAGATGCATGTACCACCTTGTGCATCTGGCTATGTGAGTACTGGAGAATCACACTTGGGTCTTTAGGCTTTTGAGGCAAGCACCTTAACTGCTAAGCCATCTCTCCAGCCACTTTGCAGACATTTTATTTATCTATTTGTTTATTGGTCTTTCAAAGTAGGGAGTAGGATCTCACTCTAGCCCAGGCAGACCTGGAATTCACTATGTAGTCTCAGGGTGGCCTCGAACTCAGAGCAATCCTCCTACCTCTGCCTCCCAGGTGCTGGAATTGAAGGTGTAGCCACCACACCCAGCTGACATTGTCATGTAGACTATTGCTTCTCATTCTTTTTCCTTAACATACAAAGAGGGAAAAAAGTAAATTTTAATTAAGTCCAATTTATCTTTTTAAATTCCTGTTTAGGATTTATGCTTCTTGCGTCCTCTAAAATATCTTTGCTTGCATATAGGTAAAGGATATTTCCCTTTATTTTTAATTTGGGAGACTTCATAGTCGCACACTTTATATTTAGGCTTATGATTTACATCACACTACTCTTACATGGCACAAGATATTGGCTGAGGTTTATGTCTTTATTTACATTTGCATGTGGTTATCCAGCTAGTTTAACAATATTTGCTGAAAAAATGTCTTTTATGCATGGAATTAAATTGGTACTTTGACTTAAAAGCAAATGAATGTAAATGTTTGCATCAATTTCTGATAGTTCTATTGCATTTTATTTATCAGGTCTTAAAATGTGAGAGAAAAAGTCTTTTGTTCTTTAAAAATGTCTTGACTATACTAATTTTTTTCTTTTCCATAAAGACTTAAGAGTTAGCTTTCTGATTTTACAAAAGGCCTGCTGCTGTTTTCAATAGGGTTGTCTTGAATTTATGAATTTGTATATCTATATCTCCATTTATTTAGAGCCTCCTTGATAATTTAATTAATACTTTATAGCTTTAGTATATAAATTTTAGGATATGTTTTGTTTGTGTTATGTTTATGATGCTATTGTAAGTGGAACTTTTCTATTTCCAAATGGTCATCTATAACACATATTAATGCAAATTTTATATTAACTTTGCTAAATTCATTATAGTAGCTTTTCTGGACATCCTTGGGGCTTGTACAAAAGGCACTCATGTGAAAATTGATGCAGTTTCATTTCTCTCTTGTTTTCTTCCTTTTTTTTGTCTGTTTATGTCTTAGTTCTCTGGATGGACCCACCAGGAAATGTTGACAAGAAATGATGATCACTGATGCCCTTGCATGTTCCTTGTGTTAGGAGAAGAACATTTAGTGTTTCTTCCTCATAAATGTCTGGGGTGGGGCTGGAGAGATTATTCATCAGTTAAGGCACTTGCCTGCAATGCCTGACAACCTAGGATTGGTTCCCCAGTACTCATGGAAAACCAGATGCACAAAGTGACACATGCCTCTTGAGTTGGTTTGCAATAGCTTGAAGCCCTAGCATGACCATGATTTTTTTTTCTCTTTCTGCTTGCAAACAAACAAACAAACAAACAAATCTATTTTAAAAATAAATGTCTAGGGTGACTTTATGAAGAGTTGATATCTGTCTTGTTTAAATGTTTGGGGACAGTCCCCATTCCTGCAAACAAGGTCTCTGTGGTTCTTTTGTGGCTAATGATGTTGGACAGGTCTGCCATGTCTTTACCAGTTTTTGGTCCATTTGTTTTGTCAGTTGCTAACGGTTAGGTATGTATGTACCTATATCTTTTATAATTCTATCAGTTTTTGTTTGTGCTGTTATGTGGGGGATAAATAATTATTTGGGGTTTTTACGTTCTCTGGATGTATTCATACATCGCCATGAAATAATCTCCTCTATCTCAGATCATATTCTTACCTTTATTAATGTTTATTAATGTTAGTATACTGTATCATTTTCCATCCTTTGTTCTTTATGTATTTCTTGTGGGCAGCAAGTAGTTTGGTCTTATTTTATATTCATTCTAACAATTCTGCTTTGTGATGAGCATGATTAAAAATTTTCATTTTAGCCGGACATGGTGGTATATGCCTTAATCCCAGCACTCAGGAGGCAGAGACAGGAGGATCACTGTGAGTTCAAGACCACACTAACTACATAGTGAATTCCAGCTTGGCCTGGGCTAGAGTGAAACCCTACCTTGAAAAACCAAACAACAAAATTCATTTAATGTGCTCACTGGATAACATTATTATGAAAGTAACTTTAAAGTATTATTGAGAGACACTAAGTAAGTTTTTAATAATAAATATGGTATTGAATTAATGGACAGAAAACTTCAATATTCTAATGAAGATAGTTATTCTAAAGGTGTATGTGTGTGTGTGTGCTATGTGTAGTGTGGTGTGTGTCACATGTACAAACTTATTTTGGAATAGATTTTTTTATATTTCTAAAATATATATTTAGACATGGAAAAATAGTCTGTAGCCATACCATCCTGAGTGCATCCATTTCCATCTGATATGGAAAACATACCACATTTAAATATCTAAAAAATTAAAATATGGAGAGTATATTACTCTTACAAATATTAGGATATATTATAAATGTGCAGTCATTTAATAGTGTATGATTTACACATGAATGAAGGGAAAAAATCAGTAAAGAAAAGGATCCAATATTCATCCAAAATTTGATACATGAATATCATGGTATTCTGTACCAGTGAAGAAAGTATGTTTTTTTTTTTAACACACAGTGTTCAGATTACTCTGAAACTCTCAAAAAAATATGATTTGAATGCTTTCTTTGCATTTGGCATTGATAACATTATGATCAAAAATTTAAACACAGGAAATACTAAGCAAAGACACAAGTACTGGCATGATACACTTTTAAAAATAATATTGAAAAGTTAAGTTATATTCAGAACACAAAACCAAAAATTTTGAACAGAAATAACAATTCTGAAAATGGAAATAAATAGAATATAGATATATCCAACTGATCTTTGACAAAGGTACTAAGGCATTTATTGGGGAAAATAAAGTGTTAACAACAAATAGGGCTGAGATAATTAGACTTCCATAGGACTAAAATAAAGCAGAGATAGACACAGACCTTACACCCTTCACAAACTATTTCAAAATGGACCATAAATGTGAGAAATGTAAAATTATAGGGCATTACAGAGAAAATATGAATAGCTAGATTCTGTGATGATTATTCAGATAAAACATCAAAAGTGTAATCCCTAAAAATACTGATACATTAGAGTTTGCTAACATGAAAAGTTCGTTGCTAAAGATGGTATTAAGGGAATGAAAATAAAACAAGTCATATGCTGGCAAAAAATATTCACAAATACATATTTGATAAAGGATAAGTATTCAAAACACTTAAAATTAAACACTAGGAAAACATTCAGCACAATTCACAAATGGACCAAGAATCTGAATAGATACTTGACCAAAGAAAATTCATAGATGGCAAATAAGCAACAAAAGATGTTCTGTTTCACTTGTCATTAGGGAAAGGCTAATTAAAACAATGACATATATAGCAATTATGGAGATGTGCCTACTAGAAAGATCCAAATACAAAGGAACTGACAATGGCAATTCCTGGTAAGAATGTGAGAAATAGCAACTCTCATTTATTGTTTTAATGACGATGTGAAATAGTGTGGGCACTTGGAAAGACAGCTTGTCAGTCCCTTATGAAGCCAAATATAGTCTTACTGTTAACCTGAAGATCACACTCCTAGTATATAGGCATTTACACACTTGATCTGAAATTTTACTTATGTGCACATGGAAATTTTTCATAGAATTCCTAGCAGTAGAGTTTATTCATATTTGTATTAAACTGAGAGTGAACAGAGTTTCTTTGTTAAGTGAATAAGCAAACAAACTGGGCACAGCCACACAGTGGTCCTCCGTGCAATGGTTAGCCATACGAAGACAAAGAGGAACCTATGTGCATCCTGCTAAGTGGAAGAAGCAAGTCTGAAAAGGCGCACATTGTATTGTTCCACTTATGTGACATTCTATGAAGGGAAAACCTATAGGGATGGTGAATATATTGATTACTGTTATGGGGGTTTATGTCAGGAATGGAGGGTTGGTTAGAAGACATGGAGGGGGTTTTTAGCATGGTGAAACTATCCTGTATAAAATATGATGGTGGCCATATGACTCTATTTATTAAAACCCATAGAACTTTGTAACACAAAGAGTAAATATTAAGCATGGAAACAAAAAAAAATATCAATTAAGAGTTGAGATGGGGCTGGAGATGTGACTTAGCAGTTATGGCACTTGTCTGAGAACCCTAAGGACCCAGGTTCAACTTCCCAGTTCCTAACGAAAGCCAGATGCATGAGGTGGCACGTGCATCTTTAGTTCACTTGCAGTGGCTGGAGGCTCTGGCATGCCAATTCTCTCTTTATGTCTTCCTCTCTCTCAAATAAATTATTTTAAATGATGTTGAGATATTTCAGGGTGGAAACTAGCATGTGATAAAAATATCTAACTTTGGGCGGTTAGGGCATCTGCCTGCAAAGCCAAAGAATCCCAGTTCGATTCGCTAGGACCCAAATAAGCCAGATGCACGAGGGGGCACATGCATCTGGAGTTTGTTTGCAGTGCCTGGAGGCCCTGTTGCATCAATTCTCTCTCTCTCAATCTCTCTCTCTCTCTCTCTCGCTCTCTCCCTCTTTCTTCCTTTCAAATAAATAAATAAGATATCTAACTGTATTACAAATACATGGGATAACCTCGCTGAAGGGGATGGGCAAATAGTGTTTATCTAAGTAACTCAGCCTAAGATCAAAAGGACTTAACTTTAAGCACTGTGCTCCACTTAGTAAAACTGCTTCCCATGGGGTGATACTGAGCAATTCTGAAAGTATTCAACATTTACATTACATTATAATCAAATAATTAAGGAGATCAATGACAGATACTGGGGGCCAAATTTCTCTATATTAAAATGATATGTTATAGATAAACAAGGAAGGATGCTAGCTAGAGTGCTCTCTCTCTCTCTCTCTCTCTCTGTGTGTGTGTGTGTGTGTGTGTGTGTGTGTGTGCCTCTCTTGTCTTCTATCATCCAAGAGGGCCTAGCAATGATACTCCATGCTATAGTAACTTTCACATTGCTGGGATAAAACACCTGTCCAAAAGTAACTGATAAAAGGAGAGGGTTTATTTTGACTTACAGTCTTGAAGGGATGTTTGTAATGGCATGGGAAAGCCTAGCACAAGCAGAGGCTAGACATCACTTCAGCCACAGCAGATGGAAAACACAAAGAAGAGATTGAGCCATGCTGTGGCCAAGAGGGTGCTGACTATAACACCCCAAAGCCTGACCCTCCTTCAGTCAAGGTCCACCTCCCAGATTGTCATCAGCTGAGGACCAAGCATTCAGAACACATGAATCTATGTGGGGGGGGGTGGCGGGGGACATCTGATTCAAGCCACCACACTCCAATAGCAGTGAACTCATCTGGAAATCAGACTTCAGTATCTAATACCATTTTTCAGTAATAAAGGAGGGCTCTTTGGAGAAATGATTGATTTTTAGGACCCAAGCCAGAAGCATCTTGATGTGACAGGAAACAAAGAAATGCTTATAAAACAAATCAACCCATAATGTCAAGGATATACCAAAAGGACACAGAAGCCAACTGAAATAGCTCCCAATGGCCCAATATGTATGTCTATACTCCAATAGAGTTTTACTAGCTGGAGCCACAAAATAAGAAACCAGCATTATATTATAAACAAAAGCATTAAATAAATATTCATGAGTTCATACTGACATAAATAATTGAATAAACAGACATATGAATAAATTGGGAAAAAGACAAGTTGATCATGCAAAATACTTCCCAATAATTCATTGAGATGTTCTGTCTCAAAATACTGGTGCTAAAATAACTACTTAGGTGTGGGCTAAACATGGTGACATCCTTCCAGAGAGTGAAGTGTGGGAAGAGGGAAACCAAATAACAGTATGGTAGAGAAATCTGATTGTTTATATCAGGTGGTCAAGCTCGACATCAGTTGGGCTAACTCATGTTTATAAGTGTGTGGTGCTTTGACTCAGGCGTCCCCCATAAATTTAGGTGTTCTGGATGTTAAGTTCCCCAGCTGATGGCAATTGGAAATTAATGCCTCCTGAAGGCAGTGTATTATTGGGGGTGGCCTTATGGATGTGATAGCCACTTTCCCTATGCCGGTGTTTGGCACACTCTCCTGTTCCTATTGTTCACTTATGTGGGCCAGAGGGTGATGTCCACCCCTGCTCATTTCATCATTTTCCCTGCCATCATGGAGCTTCTCCTTGAGTCTATAAGCCAAAATAAATCATTTTTTCCCAAAAGCTGCTCTTGGTCTGGTGATTTCTACCAGCAATGCAAACCTGACTGCAACAGTAAAGTGGTACCAAGAGTAGGGTTGCTGCTAGACACTTGACTGTGTAGCTTTGGCCTTTTGAAGCTGATTTTCAAGAGGAATGTGGAAGAATTTGAGGCCTTGGCCTAAGAGATGCCTTGCAGTGCTATAAGTACAGCTTGATGGACTGTTCTGGTCAGAGTTGAAAGACCTGAATGCAGTAAGAACTATGGACTGTGAGGTTTGGCTTATGAGGGTCAGAAATAGCTTTGCCTGGACTGGGCTAGCAGTGTGTGTGGGAAGCTTGCTGTTATGCCTGTGTCCTGAGAAGTTGTGCAGGGTTGCTTTGCATAGAAATGAACTAGTGTGAGCAGAGGGATATAGGAAAAAAAAGTCTTTGGTTGAACTGCTGCCCATTCAGCTGCAATTGAGAGATTATGACCTTTGAGATTGGGCCAGCTGACCTGCATTCGGGCAATGGGAAGAATGTAGACTCTTTTGAAGGGGCCTGAGTGTTCAAGAAGTGTCCTATTTTTCAAAGTCTGCTTTATTCCCCCTGGATTAACAAATTGGCACCCTACCTGGTATTGTGGAGTATAAGAAATGCAGGAAAGAGAGGGTCATTGAGTTTGCAACATGGTCTTGTGTTTTGGAAGTGGCCATGGGCAGTGAGAAGCAGGTTTGCTGAATGCCTGCATGGAGACCCCATGGGGCCATGAGGATGAACCGTGGGTTGCAGTGGAGACCCAGTGGAGATGCCAGGACCATGAGATGGCTGGCAAGGAGAGCTGCGGCCCTGGATGAAGTTTTCCACGACTGTGAGTAGCCTTGCTGGAGGGGTGGAATTGGAACTCCAGAGACTTGTTGCTGGTTAGGATTGTTGAACTTGGAGATTTGTAACTGACTGGAGTTGTTGGACTTGTAACTACAGAGTGTGAGATTTGCCCTGGTTGTTTTAAATCTTGTATTTGTTGAATATTTCTTTGCTATGCCCAATGCCACCTTTTGCAGTGTGAGTATGTATTCTGTGCCATTATGGGGTTTGGGGGGGGACATTTTTGGTATTATGGCTCAGTTAAAAGATCTTGGACTATGGAGATGTTTGAACATCATTGTGATTGATATAAACTATGGGTACTTTTAAGTTGGACTGAATGCATTGTATTTTACATCATGTATGGATATCGGTTTATGGAGGCCAGGGGTGCAATGTGGTGGTTTGATTCAGGTGTCCCCCATAAACTTAGATGTTCTGGATGTTAGGTTCCCTAGCTGATGGCAATTGGAAATTAAAGCCTATTAGAGGCAGTGTATTGTTGGGGGTGGGTATACTCCGTTTCCCTATGCCAGTGTTTGTCACACTCTCTTGTTCCTATTGTCCATCTTATGTGGGCCAGGGGTTGATGTGCACCCTCTGCTCATGCCATCATTTCCCCTGCCATTGTGGAGCTTTCTCTTGAGTCTGTAAGCCAAAATAAGTCATTTTTTCCCCAAAAGCTTCTCTTGATCAGGTGATTTCTACCAGTAATGAGAACCTGACTGCAGCCAAGTGTATCCACATGACTTAAATCCTATGATATTCTTGTATGTTTCCTAAAAAATAGTTGGCTATTACTCTTTAAAATCTCAAGGGGTCCAAAGAAGGGAGTCACACTAACACCAATCTTAGGAGACATGACGACTAATGTAATATGACAGAAACATGGATCAGAAGTGTCATTAGTAAGAGCCAAGGGAATCTGAATGATGTGTGGACTTTAGTTAATCATAATACATCAGAATAGGTTCATGATGTATTATAATAAAGCCAAAGTGACAAGATAATAAGAAAAGGAGAATTTGGAATGGGGTACATAGGACCTTTGTCCTGTAGTCACCAGTGTGTGCATGTGTGCTGTGTACGCATGTGTGCATGCATGCATATGGAGGTCAGAGGACCACACAGAGTATCATTCCTCAGATGTTGTCCACCTTTTATGAAACAGGGTTTCTCTTAGCCTTGAACTCAACCAACAGGCTAAACTAACTGCTGCAGGCAATTTCCAGGGATCTGCCTGTTTCCATCTCCCTGTCACCGGGATTAAAAGTGTGCCTACCAAAGTGCCTGGCTTTTAAAACATGGGTTGTGGGAATGTGCAGTAGACAGCTCCATGTTGCTGTGATGAACATATCCAAGCCAGGCACAGTCCATAAGAGGAAAGGATTTATTTCAAGCTTACAGATACGGGGTAAGTTCCGTAATGGCAGGAGAAGCTGCTTCCATATATCCAAGCAGAGAGACACAAGCAACACAGCACCACACATACCAACAGGGACCCTGGCAGAGCTCAGACTTCTCTGCATACCTTTGGGCTGGAATTCAGATCCATCCCCAGACACACCTTTGGGCTGGAACCCAGTATATACCCCCAGTGACACCTCCATCCACCCAGGTGGCTGGAGATCCGTGTTACCAGCTTTAATAAAACACCTGAGTCTATGGTGTGTGGGGGGGGGCATACATTCAAACTACCACAGGATGGAACTCAGGTCCTTATGTTTGCACAGTGAGAGCTTTACCAACTCAGCTGTCATCCCAGCCCTATTCACTTTTCTTTAAAGTCAAAAACAATTCTCAATTTGAAAGATCTATTGAAAATTTAAGATAACAAACTTCATAAATCTTGCGAAAAAACAAATGCTTTTTTAAAAAATTTGTTTGCATGCTTGTGTGTGTGTGTGTGTACATGCAGTTTTGTGCTCCATGGTGCAAGTGCAGGCTCAGCATGAGTAGGTCATAAAACAGCTTCCGGGTTCATCCTTGCCATTCCACTTCATCTGGGGCCGGGTGGCTCTTGATCTCACTCTGCTGTTGTGTGTTTCGCTGTGCTCTCAGACCTACCAGGAAATTCTTCTGTCTCCACCTCTCATGCGACCATCAGTGTTCTGGAATTGCAGATGCTCAACATAGCTTCCTGCTCCTTACACGAGGGCCTCAGAATTGACCTTGGCCCTCAGACTTGTCCATCAAGGGCTTTATCTACTGAGTCTTCGCCCCAACCCCAACAAATTCTTCGAATACATGGCAAAGACTAATTTTTTTATTAATTTGTTTTGTACTCAGCAAATACAGTCAATTTGGTACCATTGCTAGGCTCATCCATGTCCTACCCCCTCCACCTGGCCCCTCCTTGTTGAGGTATATGGGTCATGCATTCTGGAGTTAGCTCACAGTTATGGGTAGGAGAAATGTGTGCATATCATGATCCAACATGTGGCTTTGACATTCTTTCCACCCCCTCTTCCGCAAAATTTCCCTGAGCCATGTTGGGTTCATTTTTGGTCTGCTTCAGTGATGAGGTGTTGGGGGGCTCTGGGTCTCTGGATATCTGATTTGGTAGGAGCTGATTTTTCTCTGTGCTGATCTCCTTCACCTTTGTGCTGGTACCCAGTTCACCAAGAAAACAGCACCCTTGCTTGTTTCGCCAGTTGTTCTTAGTTTCAGCTGGGGCCCTTTTGAGGTATGATGGGGTGGCTCTCTCCTTAGGATCTATGTCTGTCTGCAAAATAGAAGCAGATTCTCTAATGGAGAGTAAGTTAGCACCAGACAAATGAGATAACCCTTACTTTTTATAGAGAATTTAATAGGTGTAGGCCCTCTTGCAGTCCATGATTGGTGGTACCTTGATTAATGGAGAGTGGACTTATGTTTGGATATGGTTCTGACTTGTTTCCCAAATCCAGCTATGGGACTCGTAACACTGAGAGGATCAGTTAGCCAAATCAAGAGTAGTTAATTTCCCACCATGGCTGTGCACCACTATTACACTTGTGTGAGCATCACAACAGGTTATTTGCTGCTAAGTACGTTAGACCATGAGTTGCTTGGACAGATATTGGTCATTTTCCCCCAATCGCCCATGTAGTACCTTCTGACACTAGACGCGCTGACTGTCTGGGGACTGACTCTCTTCCAGCTTCCAGCCATGCCATTCCATTTTATGTGTCAACCGCATAAGGTGTCTTCAGCAATAGGGTCTTATAACTAACTTTTGGTGGGTCATCAAGTACTCTGACAGAAATCTGTCATTATTTTAGGAAACCTTGTAGGTCTCTCTGATCAAAAGCTCATTGTGGATGATAGCCACATGCTGGTACTGGAAGTTACAGGTCAGTGCCTACTAAGAAAAGGAAGAAAAAGATATCTAATATAAAAGAGTTAGAGAGATTGAGAGAGAGAGAGAGAAGCTGTAGAAGATTAAGGTCAGTCTTCATCATACCCTCTCCAGTGTCTTGTGGCTCAGGTGTTCCCTCTATGGGCCTGGTGAAGGTTCAGCCATTTGGCCTGCCTTTTAGGATGTAGGATTTTATGGTACCATTGCCATTTGGGTCTAGATTTATGTTTCCCAGCCCCTCCCTTGCCCTCCCCTTCCTCCCCACCCATCCTATTGTCTAGTCCATGAGCTGCTTGCTGGGTATGTAAGGCATCTTGGGTAGATTCAGGTTAGGTGCTGTAGCTGAGTGAGACTATGCGGCGATTTTCTTTCTGTGATTGGGTAAGTTCACTGAGAATGTAATTTTCAACACAAAGATAATTCTTATAAAAAAGTCATTCAGGGATGGAGAGATGGCTTAGTGGTAAAGGTACTTTCCTGTGAAACCTAAGGAGCCAGGTTTGGCTCCCCAGAACTCAGCCCAGATGCATAAGGTGACACATGTGCACAAGGTCACCCATGTGCACAAGATGGTGCATACATCTGGAGTTTGATTGCAGAGGCTGGAGGCCCTGGTGCATCAATTCTCCCCCCCCCCATATATAATTTAAAAAATAAGAATATCAATAACTTAATAGAATCAGAATCTAGGAATAACTAGATAGCTGACATAAATGTAATTGGAAATTACTTCTGAACACATAAAAATTTGAATGTTATTACTCATAATAATATAAATGCAAATTGAATTACAGAGTGAGACCAGGATTTTAGTGATCAAGTGGGCCTACTTTGATAGCATACTTTGTTGGGGAGCAGGAGAGACACAGAAATCTTCATCCTTTGTGGGAACATAAGTAGATACTACTGATACTACTCAGTAGATGGAGACTTGACTGTGCATGTACAAATGAGCACTATGTATAACTTAGGCCAACACCAGCCCTCTTTGCATATAGGATTGTATTCTATTGAAATATTGATCTACATATACAATGATATTCATACAAGGAGAATCATCATTGTTTACATAATATTAACTTTTTTACAGAGCTAGGTATTCATTATTATGGGACGGGTTAAAAATTACACATATATAAGCTGGAGAGATGGCTAAGTGGTTAAAGGTGCTTATTTGCAAGCCTGCTGACCCAAGTTTAATCCTCAGCACCCATGTAAAGACAGATGCAAAGTGGTACAAACATCTGAAATCCTACACACCTATGGCAATGGCATGTGAAGCCAGCAGAACCGGGAGGCTTGCAAGCTTCAGCAACTGGGAGACTGTGTCTCAAAAAAATGTAGGAGATGAGACGCCTTATGCTGTTTCTGACCTCCACATGCATGCCATTGGCATGAGTACATCCATACACACACATCATATACCTGTATACATACATATACACACATAAGTAATAAAAATGGAAAGAATAAACCTACACATATGTAAATCAGAAATCAAACTACAATATATCCATTAATAGGAATTAGGATAATATTAGGATTGTGATGCAGCAATTGCCAAGATATGTCAGGCAAAATGAGCAAAATACAAATTTATAATGTTGTGTACCTAATAATAATTCTTATTAATACATACAGCAACAATTTAAGAGAAAATTGTACCCCTAGAAGAACTGGATAATTTAAAAAGCATAATCAGAAAACAAAAAAAATGTGTTCTTAGTAATCAAATATGATTGCATAAATACAAAACAAAATTGCAATCTGAAATAACTAGAACACAACTGACTATAGATTTGATCCTCTGACAAAGATTGTTAATGTCTCAAAATAAAAAAAAAATTGAGACTAATTGAAAGTCAAGGAGTCAAAAGAAAGTTGTAACAAGTTGACATCCACATAGAAAAGATTCAAAGGGGGCTGGAGAGATGGCTTAGCGGTTAAGCGCTTGCCTGTGAAGCCTAAGGACCCCGGTTCGAGGCTCAATTCCCCAGGACCCACATTAGCCAGATGCACAAGGGGGCGCACGCATCTGGAGTTCGTTTACAGAGGCTAGAAGCTCTGGCACGCCCATTCTCTCTCTCTCTCTCTCTCTCTCTCTGCCTCCTTCTCTCTGTCGCTCTCAAATAAATAAACAAACAAAAAATTTTTTAAAAGATTCAAAGGGAATGGGTAGCAGCAAATAGTAACAGATTACCTATAGAAGAAACTGCTCTGGAACTCAGGAAAGAAGTAATTCTTCTGTCCAGAAAGCCCCACCAAAGGCCAACAGGGACGAAGGTATACTAGCTCTCATTAAGAAAAGTTTTACTGAGGCTTCTGAACTCCAGAGAGTAAGAGGAAGTCCTAATACTTCCCAGAGACAGGAAAAGAATAATCAAGGGGCCATAGACTTTTCATGTGCTACAATAGATTCCAAAAGGCAAATAGAATGCTCTGACAATCCTAAGGTGAGATGGTATGACCTAGGAAATGCATGCCAATCTAAAAGTGTCAGTCAAGTGTGAGGGTGAAATAAAGACAACCCCCCACCCACACACACAAAGCAAATAAAGGGGCTGGAGAGATGGCATGGTGCTTGCCTGAAAAGCCTAAGGACCCATGTTCAACTCTCCAGATCCCATGTAAGCCAGACACACAAAGCTGAGGCAAGCACAAGGTCACAAATGCCCACTAGGTGGTGCAAGTGCATGGAATTAGATTGCACTGGCTGAAGCCCTGGCATGCCAATTCTCTCTCTGTTCTAAAAAAAAAAAAAAAAAAAAACAGCAAAAAAAGAAGACATGGATTCTCTGAATAAAGCAACTGCTGTTCAGATGCCATAGGGCACAGTCTTAGCAAAGTAGGCGGGGATGTTTTCATGAGGAACATTTTGCAGAAGGAAAGAGATTTCATTCAATCAATAGCCTGAACAGAATGCTTAATAATCCTCCATTAGTCAAATGTGAAAAGAAGCTCAAGATATCTAGGAAAAATGGAAGACTGCTGAAGAAAAATATGGTGTTGTCATTAAAAGCCAATTAGAAATGAGGCATGATGACCCAGCAGAGATGAGCTGTGAGGTGTGTGTGTGGGAGGGAGAGGGTGAAAATAGATAAAGCATGTGGCTTCTTTCCTTCATAGCAGTTCAGTGACAAAGAAGAAGGTATAATTTGGGGGAGAGAAAAACCCACAGTATTGGGATTTGCAGTGAATAATATTTACATATTCATAATATACTAAGTGCTTAAGTGGTATTCATTTATTTCTAGAATCATCTTATGAGTAATTGCTAACAGAACTAAATTATAGTTACAGAATAAAAATTAAATGTTACAAATTTCGACCATGTGCAAAGTACAAAAGAGAAATGAATACTCATTTCTTCCCCATACATAGTGGGGAATAGCAATGGCTAAACGTGAGAGTAAAAAAGGAGAAGCCGGGACTTCCAGTCAAGATGGCCACCGCCTAACTGTGCCACACTTCCCCAAGAAGGAAAGGCAAGGCATTAAGGGTTCACTGGATCTTCTGGGGAGAGCAATCTCTAAAAGATCACCAATGGGAGGGTGCAGAGGGGGATAAAAGGGGAATCAGCTGGTTACCTCACTCTCAGATAGCCCATCAGTCCCCCAATACTCCAAGCAGCCACCCAAGCCACAGTCCCAGCCTCAGGATACTCCCACACTTACTGTACAAAAGGTGACCCTGGCCAGAATAGTTCCACTTGCCTCACTGTGCAGGAGCGATGGCCCTGCTAACCCCGCCCACGCATGACCTCGGGCATGATCCGCCTGCCCGCCCACCCGAGTGAGCTCAGGCTCAATCCATCCATTTGCCTGCCACATGTGCACCGCCCATCTGCCCAGGTGAGCTCAGCCTATTCTGCCCATTTGCCCGCTTGCTGCTCTGGTCGCCCGCCCATCCATGAGTGAGCTCAGGCCCATTCCACCTGCCCATGCATGAGCTCAGGCTCACTCTGCCCATCCACCCATGCCAGATCAGGCACAATCCCCCATCTGCCATGCAGGCCACCTACCCATCTGCCTGCCGCCGGTGGCCCACTGTGTCCTAGCTCAGGCTGCTCTGGTGGCCCGACATACTAGAGCTCAGGCTGATCCACCCACGTGTGAGCTCAGGACCACTCTGCCTGTCTGCTTGCCCACCTGCTAGTTCAGGCCAGCTCCCACAAGAAGCACCACTTCCCCCACCCATGGAGTCTATAGTCCTACTCTCCCTGCCCATACACTGTGATAGACAGACCACAGTGCAAAAGAAATAACATGAAAAATTAAATGCAAGTAAATCCAGTAAGATCACCCAGTCCTACAATAAATGTCGCTAATCAAAAGATAGAAGAGACATTATATTAGGATCAGAACACCAAAATGAAGCTATGAGCAATGCAACCTTTACCAAGCTACTGGTAGAACTTGCAGAAAAGCAACAAAGGACCAATAATCGTGTGGATGCTGCCATCCCTAGACTAGACCTAATAGATAAGAAAATGGAAGGAATTCAAAGACAGTTAAGAGATATGAAGGAGAGTGAAAAAAAGGAGGACCTCAAAAATCAGCTGGCAATGCTAAATGAAGACATAAAGAAATGCAAAGATGAATTCCAAGAAGCATCAAGAAAATCATAAAATGATGTGAAAAGGAAGCTTGACAGAGGGATGGAAACTATACACAGAAAAGTAGTAGAAGATGCAAACCTGATTGAACAAGCCCAAAACTCTTTAGAAGCCCTCAAGAATAGAGGCAGACATGTGGAGGATAGAAACTCCTATCTGGAAGACAAGACAGAAGAAACAGTTCAAGAGTTCAAAAGTTTCAAAAATTTCTGTGAACAGTACATGAGGGAATGGTGGGATACCCTTAGACGTCCTAACATCCGGATCATGGGAATACCAGAAGGGGAAGAAATTCAGACCAAAGGCATGGAGAACTTATTTAATAAAATAATCGAGGAAAACTTTCCCACTCTCTCAAAAGAAATGCCCATTAAAATACGAGAAGCTAACAGAACTCCAAACAGATTGGACCAACGAGAAACTCTCCAAGACATATTGTCATTAAGATTCTAAACATTAACACCAAAGAGAAAATCCTAAAAGCAGCTAGGGAAAAACAGCACATTACTTTTAAAGGTAACCCCATCAGAATTACTTCAGACTTCTCAATGGAAACCCTGAAAGCCAGAAGGGCCTGGAATGGAACACTGCAAAGTCTAAGAACCTATGGCTTCCAACCCAAACTACTCTACCCAGCAAAAGTATCCCTCATAATAGATGGTGAAAGAAAAACTTTCCATGACAAAACTCAGCTTTACAATTATATGAACACAAAGCCAAACCTACAGAGAGTATTTCAGGAAATTCTCCACACAGAAGAATCAAATAATCAACCGCAAAAGCCTACAAGAAACAGATCACAATAACCAAACTCAGAGAAGGCACAAAAAACTTCAAAGTCCATGAAAACACCAACCCACATATACCATCACAATATGGCAGGGATCAAATCAAACCTCTCAGTCATTACCCTAAATACTAATGGCCTTAATTCACCCATCAAGAGACATAAGCTAACAGGGTGGATCAGAAAATTAGACCCCTCAATCTGTTGTCTTCAAGAAACCCATCTCACCACTAAAGACAGACACCTCCTCAGGGTGAAAGGGTGGAAAACAATATTCCAAGCAAATAGGAATAAGAAACAAGCAGGCATAGCTATACTAATATCAGATAAAATAGACTTGAAACCAAAAATTATCAAAAAAGACAAAAAATGCCACTTCCTACTTATCAAGGGAACGATCCATCAAGAGGATATCACAATCATAAATCTTTATACACAAAACACAGGGCCATCAAAGTTCATAAAACAAAACCTACTTGACAACAAAAGAGAAATAGCCACCAACACTATCATAGTTGGGGACTTCAATACACCATTATCAGTAATAGATAGATCATCCAAACAGAAACTCAACAGGGAAGTAAGAGAGCTCAACAAAACCATTCCATCCCAAATCCATAGACTACACAGTCTTCTCAGCAGCCCATGGAACATTCTCTAAAATAGATCATATACTGTGTCACAAAGCCTGCCTCCACATATTTAGGAAGATTGACATAATTCCCTGCATGATATCAGATCACAATGCTATATTGATAGAAATTAACAAGAAAAGACCCACCAAGAATCCCACTGGCTCCTGGAAACTGAACAGCACACTTTTAAACAATACACGGGTAATGGATGAAACAAAAAATAAAATTGCAAAATTTCTAGAAATGAATGACAACAAGAACACATTGCACCAAAACTCATGGGTTACAATGAAGGCAGTCCTCAGGGGAAAATTAATAGCACTAAATGCCTTCATAACAAAGACAGAGAGGTCTCAAATCAATAACCTAACCATCCACCTAAAGGCACTGGAAAAGCAAGAATTCAACACACAAAGCTCCAGATGGAAAGAAATAATTAAGATTAACTTAATGAACTAATGAACTGGAATTTAAGAAAACAACTAAGAAAATTGATGTAACAAAGAGCTGGTTCTTTGAATAAATAAATAAGATTGACAAACCCCTGGCCAATTTGATCAAGAAAAAAAGAGAGAGAGAGAGAGAGGGATGCTTCAAATTAACAAAATTTGAAATGAAAAAGGAGAGATCACAACAGACATAAGTAAAAATGGGAGAATCATCAGCACTTATTTCAAAAACCTCTACTCCACAAAACTGGATAATATGGAGGAAATGGATAAATTCTGGACACATACCATCTACCAAAGCTAAACTCAGAGCAGATTAATCTCCTAAACAAACCTATCACACTCAACAAGATTGAAAAGATAATCAAAAAATCCGCAAAAGAAGAGTCTGTGCCCCACAATTGGAACAGGGAAAGCTCCCCAACTCCTTCTATGAAGCTAGCATCACCCTAATTCCAAAACCAGGCTGAGATGCCACAAGAAAAGAAAACTACCAGCCTACTTCCTTGATGAACTTAGACGCAAGGATCCTGAACAAAATCCTCACAAACGGAATCCAACAACACATCAAAAACATTATCCACCTTGATCAAGTGTGATTCATCCCAGGAACGCAGGGGTGGTTCAACATGTGGAAATCTGTCAATGTAATACACCACATAAACAAGGTTAAACAAAAAAACCACATTTTGATAGATGGAGAAGAGGCCTTTGACAAAACACAACAACATTTCATGACCAAAACATTGGAGAGAATTGGCATGGTTAGTTCATATCTTAACATAATAAAGGCAATATACAAAGCTCCTAAGGCCCAAATAATACTTAATGGAGAGAGACTGGAGGAATTCCCATTGAGATCAGGAACAAGACAGAGGTGTCCACTCTCACCTCTGCTCTTCAATATAGTATTGGAAGTCCTAGCTCAAGCAATAAGACAAGAGAAAGAAATAAAAGGGATACAATTTGGAAAGGAAGAAGTCAAGTTAGCTCTATTTGCTGATGACATGATTCTATATGTAAGAGATACAAGAGACTCTTGAAAGTAATTAAATCCTTTAGCAAAGTAGCAGGATACAAAATCAATGCACAGAAATCAGTAGCCTTTCTATTTGCAAATGACAAAGATACCGAGAAAGAAATAAGGGACATGGTCCCATTTTCAATAGCAACAACAACAAAAAAATACATTGGAATAACTAAACAAGGAAGCGAAAGATCTATACAATGCAAACATAAAAACACTCAAAAAAGAAATTGAGGAGGGCTAGACAAAATGGAAAAACCTCCCATGCTCCTGGATAGGCACAATTAACACTGTGAAAATGGCAATCCTACTGAAGGCAATATACATATTTAATGAAATTCCAATTAAAATCCCAACATTGTTCTTCACAGATATAGAAAAAATGATCTAAAAATTCATATAGAAAGGCAGAAGGCCTCAGATATCCAAGAATATCCTCAGCAAAAGAAATACCTCTGGAGGCATCACCATACCTGATCTAAAGCTATATTACAAAGCCATAGTAATAAAAACAGCATGGTACTGGCATAAAAACAGTGGTATAGACCAATGGAATAGAATTGAGGACCCAGCCTTTGGGTCAAGCAACTACAGCTACTTGATATTTGACAAAGGCCCTATCAATATAGGCTGGAAAAAAGACAGTATCCTTAACAAATAGTGCTGGACCAACTGGATAACCATATGCAGGAATTGAAACTTGATCCACATATTTAGCCATGCACAACACTCAAGTCCAAATGGATCAAAGACCTCAATATATGACCAGAAATTTGGCTACTACAGGAAGGAAATATAAGAGAAACTTTCCATGATATAGGAGTGGAAAAAGACTTCTTGAACAAAAGCCCCATTAGCACAGGATCTTAAACAATCACTCAACCACTGGGATCACATGAAGCTGAAGAGTTTCTTCACAGACAAACATACAATAAGCAAAGCCAATAGATATAGAATGGGAGAAAATATTTGCTAAATATCCAACTGAGAGAGGCCTAATCTCTAGAATCTACAAAGAACTCAAAATCCTGAACAATAAAAAGCCAAACAGCCCATTCACAAAATGGGGCAAAGAGCTGAACAGGCAGTTCACAGAGAAGAAATACAAATGGCAAACAGCCACTTAGAAAATCTTCATCATCCCTAATCATCAGGGAAATACAAAGTAAAACAGCTATGAGATTCCACCTTACTAAGAATAGAAAACATCAAAAAAAAAAAATCAAATGAAAATAAATGCTTACAAGGATGTGGAGAAATAGGAACCCTCATCCATTGTTGGTGGGATTGTAAGATGGTACAACCACTTTGGAAAGTAATATGGAGACTCCTAAAAAAGCTGACTATAGAGTTACCAACAGTCCCAGTTATTCCCTTACTAGTCACGTACCCTAAAACCTTTAAGCCTCAGTTCAGAGAGATTTGCTCAACCATGTTTATAGCAGCTCAATTCGTAATAGCTGAGAGTTGGAATCATCCTAGTTGTCCATCACTAGACAAATGGATAACTAAGATGTGGTATATCTACACAATGGATACTTACTACACAGCAGTAAGAAAAAAAAATACACAATGAAATTTGAAGAAAAATGGTTGAACCTGGAACAGATCAACCTCAGTGAACTAACCCAATCACAGAAAGACAATCGCTGCATAGTCTCACTCATCTATTTCACCTAACCTGAATCTACACAAGATGCCAACATACCCAGCAAGCATCTCGAGGACCAGACAATAGGGTGGTTGGGGAGGGAGGGGAGGGCAAGGGAGGGGGTGGGGGACACAAATCTAGACCCAAATGGCAATGGTACCATAAAAATTTCTACATCCTAAAAGGTAGACCAAATGGCTGAACCTTCACCAGGCCCTTAGATGGAACACCTGAGTCACAAGCCCCTGGAGAGGATACAGTGAAAACTGACCCTAATCTTCTACTGCTTCTTTCTCTCTCTCTCTCTCTCTCTCTCTCTCTCTCTCTCTCTCAATCTCTCTCCCCCCTCTTCTCTCTAACTCTTTTATATTACTTATCTTTTTCTTCTTTGTCTTCATGGGCACTGACTTGTAACTCCCAGTACCAGCAGGTGGCTATCATCCACAATGAGCTTTTGATCAGAGAGATCTATAAGGTTTCCTAAAAGAATGACAGATTTGGGGCTGGAGAGATGGCTTAGTGGATAAGCACTTGCCTGTAAAGCCTAAGAATCCCGGTTCAAGGCTAGATTCCCCAGGAACCACATTAGCCAGATGCACAAGGGGTGCATGTGTCTGGAGTTCATTTGCAGTGGCTGGAGGCCCTGGTGCACCCATCCTCTCTCTCTCTCTCTCTCTCTCTCTCTCTCTGTCTCTTTGTCTGTCTGTCACTTTCAAATAAATAAATAAAAACAAACAAACAAAAGAAAAAAGAATGACAGATTTCTGTCAGAGTACTTGATGACCCACCAAAGTTTTAGTGGTAAGACCCTACTGCTGAAGACACCATATGTGATTGACACATAACATCGAGTGACATGGCTGGAAGCTGGAAGAGAGTCAGTCCCCAGATAGTCAGTTCATCTAGAGCCAGAAGGTGCTACATGGGCTACTGGGGGAAAATGACCAATATCTGTCCAAGCAACTCATGGTCTAACCTACTTAGAGCAAATAACCTCTTGTAATGCTCACACAAGTGCAATAGTGGTGCACAGCCATGGTGGGAAACCAACTGCTCTTGATTTCTCTAACTGGTCCACTCAGTGGAACAGAACCCATAGCTGGAACTGGAAAACAAGTCAGAACCATACCCAAAAATGAGCCTGGTCTCCACTGTCAAGCTATCACCAATAATGGGCTACAAGAGGGCCTACACCTATTAAATTCTCTCTGAAAGAATAAGGGTTAACCCATTTATCTGTTGCTAACTTAACTCTTCTTGGAGAATTTGCTTCTCTTTTTCAGATAGATGCAGATCCTAAGGAGAAAACCACCCCATCATACCTCAAAAGGGTCCCAGCTGAAACTAAGAATAATTGGCAAAACAAGTAAGGGTGCAGTTTTCTTGGTGAGCCTGGTACCAGCATAAGGGTGAAGCAGATAGACAGAGAACCACTTCAGTTGAACTCCAGAAGCTTGTGCCACCTCATGAGCATGTGTGACCTTGTGCTTGCCTCACCCTTGTGAATGTGGCTTATGTGGGATCTGGAAAGTAAAACAGGAGTCCTTAGACTTTGCAGGCCAGTGCCTTAACCACTAGGCCTTCTCTCCAGCCCCACAGCTCTAACTTTTCTTTTTTTTAATTTACAATTTCCATAATTGTAAACAATATCCCATGGTAATCCCCCTCTCTCCCCCCGACATTCCCCTTTGAAACTCTCCATCATATCCCCTCCCCCTCTCAATCAGTCTCTCTTTTATTTTGATGTCATCATCCTTTCCTCCTATTATGATGGTCTTGTGTAGGTAGTGTCAGGCACTGTGAGGTCATTGATAGCCAGGCCATTCTGTCCCTGAAGGAGCACATTGTAAGGAATCTTACCCTTCCTTAGGCTCTTACATTCTTTCTTCCCCCTCTTCTGCAATGGACCCTGACCTTTGGAAGTTGTGATAGAGATATTTCAGTGCTGAGCACACCTCTGTCACTTCTTCTCAGCATTATGGTGCCTTCTGAGTCATCTCAAGGTCACTGCCATCTGAAAAGAGAAGCTTCTCTAACCAAAAGTGAGAAAAACATTAATATATGGGTATGAACATTAAGAGAAGTGCTTACTGGACAGTTTGGTGAGCATAGTATATACATTTATCCAGACACCAGCAAACGTTGCACCCCTAGGGCTCATGACTACCGCTGTTATAGGTTTTCAGTATCAGGGATGTATTCCCTCCCATGGAGCAGGCCTCCAGTCAAATTAGAGACCAGTTGGTTTCCCTCATAACAGACATATCACTATTGCACCCATTGACTCATTTGGCCTGGCTGGACAAATAAAAGGCTTGCAATGTCAACTGTTGAGCATCTTCACTGGTGATTTCTCTCTCTCCTGTTGAACTACATGCAGTGTGGCTTTTTCCAGCTTTCTGTCAGCTGGTCTACATGGAGAAGGTTATCAGCTCAGGTCCAGCAGGGTTTGTCAGTGACCTTGCAGCCCAAGCATGTGGAGTCTTCAGTAATAGGATCTTACCATCTATTACTGATGGGAAACCAAGGGCTTCGGCAATAGCCTGTAATGTTTTGGGGGCATCAGGGACCACCCTGGCCAACAACTCACTGGAAGGTATCCCATCCCTGGCACTGAAAATTTTCTAGTAACAATGTGTGGTTCCTGAGTGTTCCATTGTCCGAAAAAGTAGGTTTCCATATGACTTATTTAGTCCTTCCTCCACCTTTCCTTTACTCAACCTTTTCCTCTGACCTCACTTAGGCCTTTTCACCCCCATTAATCTGTTTTTCTACACACACACACACACACACACACACACACACACACACATACACACACACATAAAGATTCTCCACTCAGCATCTCTAACTTTTTAATACGCTGATTTGAATCTCATTGATGTCACATCCTGATAGAATCCCTAGCCTGGCAGATGAGGGATGTCCCCCCTTATTGGGGGTATGATATGAGGGAGGGTATTTGCAGATAGTCAGGCTTTCATGATTGCCTGTGTGTTGGGTCATGGCTCTGTGGTCTGGAAGATAGCTCCACTTCTGTGTGAACAGTTATTTCTAGTGGATAAGGTAGTGAGCTTGGGGTGACATGGAGGGCATGAAGTGCACACCTCTGACCCTACCAGCTGCTTCAGATTCACACCGCAGAAAGAGTCACAAGATGCACAATGAAGGAGTTTGCAGACGCCAGCCCCAGGATTGAGTTCATTGAAAAGCGTGTATGAGCTGGGGCAGACACAACAACCTGTGGAGATAGTACTCTGCAAAGGACAAGGATAGGAAAGGGTGCATCCCACCTGTCCTCTCGACCTCAAGAGAAGCAGGACCTAGCTTCTATGTGAGAGTTCCAGTGACAGAGGTATTCCTGCAGGGACACTGGGAAGAACAGGAATGGCTCTACTGTCCTATCACCTTGTGTACTACTAGTTCGTACAACAAAGTCCCACAAACCATTCAAGGAATAAGCACATTTCATCTCTCACAGTTCTAGAGGCTTGAAGTATAAGACTGCGATGTGGCCCAGTTGCTTCCCTCTGAGACTGGGAGGAAGTGTGTTCTGTGCCCTCTGCTGGCTTCCAGGGTTTTGATGACAATCTGGTACTCTTCAACTTACGCAAGCATTGCCCTGATCTCTACTCTCATATGCCTATCCTGTTTCCAGTGTGCATGTCTCTGTGTCTCAATTTCCCCAGTTTATGATATGGTCATTTATTTCCCGCACCCAAGATTTTGTCAGTTAATGGTGAAAGGAGGCTCTCTCAGACTAGGGGTCAATTTCTCATCTGTTCCAATGTCTGTCAAGTCTGCAAGCACATACTGCCTGGGCTGTGGCTTTCCAATGGCGGATGGTTAGAGGCAGAAGCACAGTGACGATGACAAACCGCAGCACGCTCACACTTCTGCTCTGCTCATGTCACCCGGGCGACCTCGCTGGTCCGTGCAGGTTTCCTGGTGCAAAGCCCGTGCCCGTGCTTCAGACACGCCCAGAAGGCACTTCAATTTTATAGCAATAGGAAAATATGTGTATCTTTCAGGGAGTGGAGAAGAGGTAAAATGATGTCCAACCAATAAAATCCCTGCTTACTCCATAGTTGTCGAATGTTTGGTAAGTACATAAAGTGAAAATAAGCTGACCCATACTCAGAGATTGCTAGCTTGTTGCCATCACATCATATCACAGTCACAGTGACCCTCATAAACCACACTGCCCCCATCCTGCAGTTGTCCCTTCACCCTAGGGCTGGAAAGTCAGAACATACTTATTGGATTTGAGAAAGAAAAAGTTTCCTTGGTGTTGCATCAGAAGTTAAAAACAGTATTCAGTTCAATAGAATGCCAGAGCACAACCAACTATATGAAACTCAATATGAAGACATTAAAAAAAAAAAAATCCTACATTTAGGTGAGAAAAAAACTGTACAAGATGGAGAGATGAAAACTTAATAACACTTCATGTGAGAAAAATCTGGGTGTTCCAACTTATCATAAATAAAACAAGAGCCAATCATAAGGCTTCTTTCACAGATGTATCCAAGCTAAGCATGTAACATGTATATACGTTTCTCAGTGTGTGTGCATTATTTTAAATGCAGAACACATTTTTGGAGAGATCTGTAAGAAAATGCTAGCAGGGGTTATCTCAAGGTGGAAGCGGGGATTGGGGAGGGATTCTTTGCTTTTCATTCTATATCTTCTCATATATATGACTTTTTTTTACCATGAGTCTATATTATTTTTATATTGTAAACATTGTTTAAATTGAAAGAAAATGTAAGAGGTGATCGAAATACTGTTGGGGCTAGATAAAACAATAATTTGAGGCATTACATTTTTTATTATTGTAACACAATATGATAGTATACCAGAATGTTCAATATATACCTTCAGAGTTGCAGTCATGGCAAATACACAATTCTGTGACTGGTTTTTATCATTTGACATAAGCAGGGTTTAGGCCCATGGGCTCTGAAATCAAAGTGCCTGGGCACTAGCTATGTGATCACATGACATTGCTGACCTTCCCTGGGCTTCATTTACCATGTTTGAGATGGCAGTGACAATGTTATCTACCTTGTGGAGCTACTGAAATCACACAAAGAGGAAATCACTAATATGCAATGAACAGAGTCCAGAGTGTCATTAGTGTTCTTTGCAAGTGTTAGTTATTTGCTAACGGACATTTGGGTTATTATTATTATGCTTCTCCAGTTATCTGTGCAGTTTCTTTGTTTTTAAACTTAAAAAAATTATTTATTTGAGAGACAGAGAAGAGAGAGAGAGGGAAAGAGAATGGGCACACCAGGGCCTCCAGCCACTGCAAACGAACTCCAGATACATGTGCCCCCTTGTGCATCTGGCTTATGTGGGTCCTGAGGAATCAAACCGGGGTCCTTTGGCTTTGCAGGAAAATGCTTTAACTAAGCCATCTCTCCAGCCCTGTGTAGTTTCTTTATCACCTCTGTGATTACATGATCTCATATATCATAGTTTAGTTATTTTGTTTGGAATGTTTATATAAAGAGGTGTGTGCTAGTTAATTTTCTATTTGCTATGAGAAAACCCGTGGCATAAACAGATCAGAGCAGGAAACTTTGAATTTGTCTCATGGATTCAGGGGCCTCAGTCCAGAGCCATGTGGATCCATGTTTCCGGTCCCCATTGTACAGCAGAAAATCATGGCAGTGGGAGTGTAGAAGAGGGGCTCACTTCACGGCACACAGAAAGCAGAGTGGAGGAAGGAACTAGAGACCAGATATATAACCTACAAAAGCCACACCCTACCAGTGACCTACTTCCTGAAGCTATATTCTCCCACCTCCCAAAGTTTCTACCACATCACAAAATACCACCACCAGCTAAAGACCAAGCCTTTAGCACATGGGCCTATGGGGGACATTACATATTCAACCATAGCAGTGTATGTGATTTACTATAAAGATGCTTCTGAAACTTTCACGCATGCACACGCGCGTGTGCGGACATGTGTGCACATCATTTAGGGAGCTTGTTAGAATGATTTTCTGATTCCGGAGGTCTAGAGTGAGACCTAAGAGACTGCATTTTAGAAGTTCCCTGGTGAGCACAGGTCGAGCAGCAAATTTTATGGAGTTATAAACATCTAATGAAAACTGAAGAATTAAGAGGGGTTGAAAAATAGTCACAGGAGAGGTGAGGTGTGCTAGTTTAAAAAGGAAATGTCCTCCATGGTTTCATGTATTTGTGATTAGGCCTCTAAGTGTTGAGTCATCTCCCCAGCCTTCCATTAGGCCCTTCTACACAATCCCTAGCTGGTGGCAATTTGTGAGGTGGAGACTTGCTGGAGGAGGTGTGTTACTGGGGGAAGACTTTGAGGTTTATTATCCCAACTCCAAGCCTGGTACCTAGACAACTTCTGCCCGTGTACATGACAGTCTCCTGCTCAAACTTTTCTCCCATCAGTTGCTTTTGGTTGGGTGTTTCTGTCCCAGCAATGAGAAGGTAACTATAACACAAGGAGTAATTTTCCCAGATAAGTTGAATTGCTGTGTCATTTAATACCTTCTGATCTTTTAGAAACTGTCACATAAAGGAGAAGTCTGAGTCCTGAAAACTTCATAATTCAGACTAATTAATAGAAATAATAGGGAGGCAAAATTTCCCTCCAAATAAGGGAAATCTTTCTTGCGGGTCCTGTTTTTGTCATAGCGCTCAGTGTGTGAGCTAGCATCATTGGCTTAGCCAGTCACCACACAGGCAGATCTAGCCTCCTTCAGTAAAGTGAAAGGAATGTGGAGTCAAATGTATTCAACTTGCAGAGGCAGCCTGAAGGAAATTTTCTAAGAAAGTATACCGGGAGGCGACAGCTTTCTGAATGGTATCTACAAGGAGCCTTGGCATTTCATGGCCATCTGGGGTCTGGTTAGGTACTCTTCTGCATTGAGAGGGTATGGTGAGACCCTGTCTCATTCAGGACCATTCTGCCCATGAGTTCTCCAAAGTGCCAGACTCTCCCAGTCGGCCCCTCAGTCACACTGCTTTCTAACTCCAGCTTCTTGGCTCTTGGTCTCTCTATGAACTTGCAGTGTGTCGACTGCCAAGGCAGCAGACTTCACTGACAGATTTTTTGCTCACCACGTGGCCAGGAAAGATCTGGGCATGTCCTTCAATGGGATGTAGACATCCTGTCCTCCTTCTGGCAGGAATCAGTGGCATCGAAGTTCGCCCCTCTTCTTAAGGGGTGGGCCTGGCTCTCCACCCGCTGGGTGGGAACAGCTGTGGATCTGTGGGAAAGGAAGAGCGCTAGGTTTGCCGTCCCAGTTCTGCTTGGAAACTGAGCATTTCCAGGGTCCTCGGGTGGCCTCTGAAGGGCAAAGGAAAGAGGGAAGCACGCAATGTGGAGTAGAACAGGGCTTCTAGGATGCACAGGTTCTGAGTGGGCCAGAGTGCGTGAAGCCAGCAAGGAAACAGGGCTCACCAGAGACCTTCTGGCCAGTGATATCCTGCAACAGGGTCATTGTTGCCCTGAAAGTAGTCTTCTCCCCAATTACCAATTACAAAGACATGTCTTTCTTTCTCAACCCACTAAGGAATCTACCAGGCAGAGCCTTCTCTGTTGGTGTCATTTTTTACTATCTATCTATCTATCTATCTATCTATCTATCTATCTATCTATCTATCTATCTGGAACAAGGTTGAACTGACAATTCTGACACCAAGTGTGAAGGGTGGGGTGCCCACAGCCCTCGACTTGCCAATTTGAAGGCACTGAGAATCTATTGATCAGTCCATTTCTGACACTAGCTCTCTACTCTGCAGACTCCACAGGTTCAGGGCTTAGTCCCACGTGATGGCTTCACTTCCAATGCCAGTTGCCAGTCCTGGTTAGCACCTGTGTTTCTGGCTAGAAACTCAGAGTTCCAAAACTTCCTGTGCAATTTCAATGATTGACTAGAATGGCTCCTAGAAGTCAGGAAGGTCCTTTCTTACAACTGTGGCTCATCATAAAGGTTAAAACTCAGGAATAGCCACGGGGAAGAAGTGCCCAGGGCAGGATCTGAGAGGTGGGTGGGGTTTCCGTGTCCTTCCCAGCTACACCATTCTCCAGGCACACTGGTGAATAGTACCAAGTCAGAAACATCCCTAAGTCTATTGTTTTTCAGGTCACATGATATGGGCCCGACTAATTAAATCAGTGGCCACTGCTGATTAAATCATCCTGCCATCCTTTCTCCTCTTTTTGCCATCATGGAAGTAGGGTTAAAATTTCAACTTTCCTTATTTTATTTTATTTTATTAAAGGGAAAGAGAGGGAGAGAGAGAAGAGAGAGAGAATTGGCATGCCAGGGCCTCAGCCACTGTAATCAAACTCCAGACACTCATACCACCTAGTGTGTGACTTTGCACTTGCCTCACCTTTGTGTGTCTGGCTAATGTGGGATCTGGAGAGTTGAACATAGGGCCTTAGACTTTACAGACAAGTGCCTTAACCTCTATGCCATGTCTTCCACACAGTTTCAACTTTCTAACCATGCCTTAGCCTTCTTGACAATCCCACAACTGTCTACACTTAGAAGCCCCCTCTCAGCATACAAAAGACTTTTTAAAAGTTTTTTTTAAAGCATTTTATTTATTTATGTGAAGGAGGGAGAGACAGGGAGGGAGGGAGGGAAAGAGGCAAGTACATACAGAGAGTGAATAGGTGCACCAGGGCCTCCAGCCACTGCAAACAAACTCCAGATGCGTGCACCACCTTGTGCATCTGGCTTACATGGATACTGGGGATTTGTACCTGGGTCCTTAGGCTTCACAGGGAAGCACCTTAGCTGCTAAGCCATCTCTCCAGTCCGACAAAAGACATTCTTATTGCAGGAGATTTCAACGGTTTTAGGAGATATATGCCAGGAAACGAAACAAGCACCAAATCTTTGATCATAACTGCATCACAAAGGTTAGTGAGATATTTTCAGAATTAGAACCCTAGACTAGACTCGTGTCCTTGCCTGCGTTATCTAAGGTCTTGTAGTGAAGACACAGCTGGTGTTAGGAATGTTCAACGATGACACTCACTGGTTGTTGCAGTCAGGTTCGCATCGCTGGCAGAAATCACCCAACCTAGAGCAGCTTGTGAAGGAAAAAAAAAGAGGCTTATTTTGGCTTACAGGCTCAAGGGAGAAGCTCCATGATGGCAGGGGAAAATATGGCATGAGCAGAGGGTGGACATCACCCCCTGGCCAATATCAGGTGAACAACAGGAAGGAGAGAATGTGCCAAATACTGGGGGAACTGGCTATACACTCACAAGCCAGCCCCCAACTACATGCCACCTCCAGGAGGTATCGATTCCCCAAATCTCCATCAGCTGGGAACCCAGCACTCAGAACAGCTAAGTTTATGAGGGTCACCTGAATCAAACCACCACTCTGGTTCAGACACTGTACTGAAGGACGGGGAAAATCAGAAAGCAGGAGAGAGCTACACCATTCTGCCTTGCCTTGGGGAGAGCTTTGGTGACCTCTTCTCAAGTCTGATTGATCACCTAGTAGTGAGTGTCTCAGGGCAGACACTGACCCCTGAGTGTTCCTCGATTGGAACATCACACACAGCCGGTTCTCAATAATCACATGTGGAGTGGGGAAGAAGGAAAGCTTATGCAGAGGTCAGAAAGGAGACATGGAGGGCTGGAGAGATGGCTTAGCGGTTAAGCACTTGCCTGTGAAGCCTAAGGACCCCGGCTCGAGGCTGGATTCCCCAGGACCCACGTTAGCCAGATGCACAAGGGGGCGCATGCATCTGGAGTTCGTTTGCAGTGGCTGGAAGCCCTGTCGCGCCCATTCTCTCTCTGTCTCACTCTGCCTCCTTCTCTCGGTCTGTCACTCGCAAATAAATAAATAAAAATAAATAAAAATTAAAAAAAAAGAAAGGAGACATGGGAACAGCAGGGTGAGGACTCGGTGGCCCAGACTCTGGCATACTGTACAGACCACTTGCTCCTTATGACGCTAAGCCACCTTCATGGTGGTTGGTCATGACTTCTTACTCATTATGGGGAATGATGACCTTTTTATGTCTGGGTCAAAGCAGAGGTCAGCAAGCAAATTTAAACATTGAGCAAATTTCTTTCTTTCTTTCTTTCCTTTCTTTTTTTTTTTTTTTTTTTGAGGTAGGGTCTCACTCTAGCCCAGGCTGACCTGGAATTCACTATGTAGTCTCAGGGTGGCCTCAAACTCATGGTGATCCTCCTACCTCTGCCTCCTGAGTGCTGTGAGCAAATTTCTTAGTCATACACTCTTTTATTCTGGCAATGCTGAGATGGACAACTTTTACATAACCCTAAGCTCAAAGCTACTCACCTTGAACTAAACTTGCATCTTTCTAACAGAGTGTGCTGCTCATGAAACCTGCCGAACGAATGAATGGTGAAGCTCAAGGGAACAGTGACACAGGACATGAAAACCTTCTCTCCAGATCAGCTCTATCAGGGGAAGGAGGAAAGGAGGAAGAATAGTGGAGTGATCCCCAGCTGACATCTAATTATCCAGCCTGGCAGAATTCGGAGCAGAGTGAGTATGCTGGCATGATTCTGGCTGGCAGGTGGACCTCTGGCTTGAGTCTCAGTAGTGGTCACACATGAGTCGGTGGTGGTGGAGTGGGAGGAACACTCACCAAGGTCTCGTTGCGCATCCGTCTCCTTGAGAGTTAAATCCCTCCTCCAGATTCCCTCGTTTTCCTTTCGTTATCTTACAAATACTCTTATTAGGCAATTAAATGGATAAAAGAAGAAAGAGTTTGAAAATGACCACCCACATGCATAACTAGTTAGTATGGAATGGAATAGGTTGCACAAGGCCCCTTGGACGCATAAAGAGAACCAAAGCTGGTGATGAAAAGTCAAACTGGGTTGAGAATGGGGAGACATATGTGTGTCAGCCTCATCCTTCTACCCTCTGCCTGGGGCTGTTTTATTTTATGTCCTCGCCCTCCTCATTTTAAATTCCTGTTTTCTTTTGCAGAGTGTTAATACAACCCTCTACTTCACATGACTGCTATAAATGGTTTAAATGCATTATCAAACACCCCCAAGGATTAGACGACATAAGAGAAAGGTTTTGCACACTGTGTGCATGACTTAGCTTGTGACCCATCTGGAAGGGACCCAGTGGGTGCAGGAAGAGCTAAACAGTGGGTTGGTGCTTAATTCACCATTCCCCAGCCTCTAGGGAAGAGTTCGTTGCATGCCCAAGCACCATGTAATTGATGATGACAAAGAAGGTCAGTGAAAGGAAGCTATCTTCCTTCAGAATACAAACAAAAGCCCGGTCACGGGGCTGAAGAGATGGCTTAGCGGTTAAGGCGTTTGCCTGCAAAGCCAAAGAATGCTGGTTTGATTCCCCAGGACCCACGTAACCCAGATGCACAAGGGGGCACATGCATCTGGAGTTCGTTTGCAGTGGCTGGAGGCCCTGGCGTGCCCATTCTCTCCCTCTCTCTCTCTGCCTCTTCTTCTCTCTCAAATAAATAAATAAAATATATATTTTTAAAAACCCAGTCACTCAAGTTTGGAAATGGATTAAATGTAGTGGACATCATTTACTCCGAGTTTACTATGTTCCAGTGTATCATGCCAAGTGTCTTACATACAGCAGTATCTCAAATATTTGCTTAAGAAGTCTCTGATCTAAGTATTGGAGTAGCCATTGTACAAGGGAGAAAACTAAGGGGTGGCAATATGAAGTACATTGTGTAACCCAAGTCCATCTTTGCCCAAAGCCCATGCTTGCAACCACTCCTAGGAAGGATAGATTTCCAAGTAGGGAAGAACAATGGAACAAGTCCCCTCATATTTGCCCTCCATAGCTCTGTTCCCTTCAGGAACTCACTAATCGCCCTGCCGTCTCTACTGGGCTGCTTTAGATGGTCCAACTTCCTCTTTTGTATTCAGACCCAGACAGAATCCACAAATGTAGCTTGTATGGGCACAACCAGACCATAAGGCTGGAACAGACTTTACCCATACAGTACCCCTTCCTGCCTTAGAATTGTCTGTAGGTACTCTATAAATTATTGTCTGCAACGTGGTACCACTAGGTAATCAATTGCAAATTAAGGTCAAGTTCCAGAGCTTCTTGCCTCAGCCCTTCCTTCTTCCTAATCTCTACACTATGGTAGACACCCTCAAACATTCCTGACAATCAAAAGTACATGTTTAGTTTACTAATAAAACACGGTCTCTTTTGGGACTGCCAAAGAGACAGGTGATGCTCCATCTCTCAGGCTGGCCTAAATGAGGATGATACCTGAGAGAGTACCCAGGAGACACTGTCACACTTCAGAGGAGGAGTCAGGTCCAACACCAGGCACAGGGCCCAGTCCAAGCCCAGTGGATCACAGAGTCAGTGCACACAGGAAGGGGTGGGAGGAACTCTTGCCAATTTCTCCTGACATGTGGGGCAGCAGGAAGAGGTGGGATCCCAGGCCCTGAGAAGAAGGAAGATATGCATATATGCAGCAGTGACAACACCCTGATTTATAGACTGGGCAATTTACCATGAGTTTGAAACACAGTCCCCGCACCTCCACCCCATGCCACCCAGTCTGATGCAGCAGATGCCTCTGACAGATGTACAGTATGTTCAGAGACTCTCTGGCTAGGTCCAGGGATGGGGTGGAATCTGCAGGTGCAGGTCAGCAGGGAGGAGGGAACACTGACTGAGAACAAGGTGGGCAAGAAGAATCTTTGGAAGACTTGCCACCAATCAGCGCCTGCCACAGTTGGCCTCTAAAGTCAGCATTTAATTTATTTTTAGTTTTATTAATTTATTTGAGAGAGAGAGAGAGAAAGAGGCAGAATGGGCACACCAAGGCCTCCAGCCACTGCAAATGAACTCCAGACACATGTGCCCCCTTGTGCATCTGGCTTATGTGGATCCCGGGGAATTGAACCAGGGTTCTTAGGCTTTGCAGGCAAGTGCCTTAACCGCTAAGCCATCTCTCCAGCTCTAAAGTCAGTGTTTTAACACAGGGTGAAGGAGGCAAACACAGGGCCAAATAATGATGAAGTAGGCAGGTAGACGGCTGATATTATAAAAGGGGGAGTGCCCTGGTTCTAAGACACTTGAGATGGAACCACAGCAGACTCACCAGTTCTGAGCCAGAAGCCACACAGCCCAGCTCCTCACAGAGCCTAAGCTTGGAGCTGGCCATGATCCCTGAGGCTGGCAGGTCTATGCCCACCTATGAAAGTTCATTAGCCTTGCTGCCAGGATCTAAACAGACAGGCCATCCTCACGACTCTCCTTCTGTCCGGTGCGATATCAGCTGAGGATCAGCCATCTGTGGAAATCCTATAGACATATACCATGGGCATGTCAAGTAAATCAATCTTCAATTGACCTGGACCAGCCGTCTCTGCTTTTCGCTGGAGTAGATGCCACTCAGGGGCTAGCTAACTGCTTGTGCTCTAGTGTCATGACTTTCCTGAAGCCCTTGGGCTTCATTCTCATGCCAGGCTCTTCCCCTGGGCTGTGACAGGTGTTGAGGGTGTACATGACCCGGAGGCTGTGAAAGCCTTTCTAGAGGGACACTGCAGATCAGATGCCATGCCAAATCATGCCAGTGTCCTTACTGGGATCACAGGCACTTCCTTACTGCCACAAGCAAACAACCCAGAACCTGTTCCTTGGGGGATCTGCCACAGATCAGGACATCTCTAGTCTGTCCTCAAGGGTCTCTAATGTCTCCCTATACTCTGGATAGGAAGCTGGAAGCCTGGGATCCCATGAGTCTCGAGCACTTGTCTTGAGTGGCCCTTTCCAATATCTCACGCTGGGCTAATTGCAATCCAGCCAGTCAGGAAGAAAGAAATCCCTTCACTCCCTGTTTGTCATAGGCTGTGAGTCCTGGCTCAGAAAGAGACTCTTTTCCTAGCTCTTTCCAGCACCTTGTCCGGGGAGTCCACCCTGCTCCAGTAACCCAAGGGAACTGAGTCTGGAAGACTTACCCATGACCTTTGAGGCAGAACTGAGGGTCTGGTACTGAGAGAGGCCCAGAGAATGGAGGGATGGATGCATGCATGCAGGACTGACAAAAAACAAAGCAGGGATGGGAATTATCTTTAATCTCTCATGTGGATTAAAGAAAGTTTTTGTACCTATGATGAGGGAAATCATGAGCCCTAGGAGTACAATGTCTGCCTAAATGTATATACTATGCTCAACAAACTGCCCAGTAAGCACTTCTCTTAATGTTCATACCCATATGTTAATGCTACAGAGGAATGCTCAGCGTTGAAACATCTCTATCACACCTTCCAAGTCTCAGGGTCCGTTGCAGAAGAGTTGGCAGAAAGAATGTAAGAGCCAAAGGAAGGGTAGGACTCCTTACAATGCATTCTTCCAGACACAAAATGGCCTGAATATCTATGACCTCACGATGCCTGACACTACCTACACAAGACCCTCATAATAGGAGGAAAAGATGATGACATCAAAAATAAAAGAGAGACTGGTTGAGAGGGGGAGGGGATGTGATGGAGAGTGGAGTTGAGAAGGGGAAAGTGGTGGAAAGGGAGTTATCATGGTTTATTGTTTATTGTTTATAATTATGGAAATTGTAAATAAAAAATTAAAAAATAAAAGAAGGTTTTTGCTAAGATGTGTCCAAAAAAAAAAAGATTTTATTCTTTGCTGTTAATATCTAGACTTTGGCGGCATATAGGTGTGCCCTGATGACAGAAAGGTTGACATTTATAAGTCATTGTTATTAAATTATTAATTCAGTTAATTTGAGCTCTGAAGATCATATAGTATTTTCTCCCTGTGCTCCCCACACTCCCCTCCCTCTCTTTCACTCTTGGGGCATGAGACTTCTTTTCCTCCTTCTAGAAGCCAGTGTGAGACAGCTGATTTTTCACCATCATATCAACATCTTCTTTCCCCCTCCCCACAACCATCTTCAAACCCTTGCACATGCACGCGCATGCATGCACACACACACACACACACACACACACACACACACACACACACACGGACATAGGCATTACTTCCCCCAGCAGTCTTAGCTCCACCCATGCAAGCATTAAGCATCTCTCCTCTCTCATTTCTGACTTTTCAGATGCCTCTGGAATGAGGCTTTTCATGCATCTGCGGGGCTGGTCCCAGTGGTGGCTTACAATTGACATATTGGAGATTACTCTTCATCTTGACGCCCGCTCCTCTTGCAGTGTCTTGTTCCTCCACCCTTGGAGATCACACCACAGTTTAATGAGCAGTGATGGTGCCTTCTGCAGGTAGAGAGCAGGGACAGTCCGTGGGCTCCAGTAACCACAGGGCTGGGCCTAGCTCAGTACCTTTGAGACAGTGGTGGTCACATATCCTGCAGATTCAACAACCTTGGTTTAGGCCACGCCCTTTGTCACAGCCTGTTTGGCAAAAGGGGCAAAGAGTCCAGCAGAGTGTGAGCTTCCCTCCCCATGGACGCCTTTAAGACCTCTCAAAGGAAGATACGGCCAACTGTGAGCTCTGGCCTGTCCTGCCTCTGGGGATGTGGTTCATTCCTTACCCTTTCTCCATTCTAACTCCAGACACACGGAGCACACTTTCACATTTACTTCCAAGTCTTTTCCATAATCTCTTAAGAGAGGAGAAAGATGCACTGCCTTCATTTTTCTGGTCCTTGGTTTCTATGTTGGTGGCAAAACTGGTCAAAGTGGGACTTATTCAGACTAACCACAGCATGAACTTGAAAAGATCCCATTAGACACCCAGGTTGGCCTCAGGATCATGTCAGAAATTTGGGGTGATGGAACATTTTTTATGATTATTATGGCACATAGATGATTATGCATTTGTTAAAATTTATGGAATGCTACATCTAAAAGAGAATTTTGTGCTCTCTCTCTCTCTCTCTCTCTCTCTCTGTGTGTGTGTGTGTGTGTGTATGTGTGTGTGTGTGTAAAGAGGGAGGATAGCCTCTGAATCATATCAATAAGGAACAAAATGAGAAGATGGTAAGCAGTGCTATGATTTTGGTCCCTAGACCTGAGTATTTGGAATCTAAGGGAAATTTCGGGAGGCGGTCCATATATTGCAGCAGAGTATCCACCTCTTGCAGAGTATCTGTGTTTCAGCTGATGTCAAATACAATATTCCACGAGCCTATCCCTGCTCTCCATTCTGCATCTCAATTCTGGAGGGTACAATCCGGGGTCTTGTGATGTGGATATTTTCAGGCTTTTCATCTATGTGTCGTGTTTTTCCCCCCAACCACAATTTCCATGACCCTGTTCCTTCCAAGAATCTCACCATGCACCCAAAGTAGCAGTTACTGCTCAGGAGCTCTGCCCAGTCTCACTTCAACGCATCTCACCTTCAGGCAAAATGGGCTTGTTAGGAAGATTTCTTCTGCCCAGAGGAATTTCGGGCTGTCTCTAAGTGTGGACCTAACTCCTTCCATCCACTGCTCAGTGTATGAGCATCTGTTGGAACCCACTGAAAACTCTATATTTCCTAGCTTTTTCAAAGCAACACAGGGTGGGAGTGGGCTGAAGAGATGGTTTAGTGGATGAAGCACTTGACTCACAAGCATAAAGACTGGAGTTTGGATCCCTGGTACCTAAATGCTGGGTATGTGTGGTGACCCGCCTATAATTCCAGAATTTGGGAGGTAGAGATGAGATTCCTGGAGTAAGCTAGCTAGCTAAACTAGCACGCTGGGAAGCTCTCAGGAAGTACTGTGGACAGACGATAGAGTCCAATGTCAACCTTTGGCCTCCACAGGCACATGCCCTGTGCCCATGCATAGCTCACACAACAAACAGAAACAAAACTACCACAGGGGAACTTCCTCATGGAGTAGTATAAGATGATAGTCGATAATCAATCTCTGCTTCCCAAATATTTTCCGTTCTCCTGCTTAAGTATCTCACATTTCCTGGCCTCCTATTGGTGGAGTGAGACTAACCCATGAGAAGAAGTCTCTTGTGCCCCTTCTTTGAGACTGAGGATTGAATCCTTTGTATGAGACTTTTCAGACCACTCCCCAACCCTCCCCCACACAAGACACTTTTCCTATGCAGTATGGCTGGCATCTGATATGGTGACTACTCTGTTACTCAGGGTCCCTGAGCCACTGTGATGGCCATTGTCCTTCTTAGCAGCCCCTCCCCTAACTCACTCTCTCACAGTGTTGAGTGAGTGAGGTTTGAATCCTTGTTGTTTCAGCCACCGAGGTCACCAGTGTGACTGGAGCATGGGTTCTCCTAAACAACACCCATATTGAGGTGGTCATGATGTCTGGAGACACATCATTGATTAATAACAGTTAGTTGTGGTCGCAAACAAGGCCATATGTGGACTGTCACACTTGCATACTACCTACCAAAAGAAACCAAATGGCTTTGTTTTTAGCTGTGCCCTATCCCTGTTAACATCCCCTGATCCCTAAGGACAATGGGGACGCATTTTGGCTGACTGACTCTCATCCATGATGCTCTTGGCCCAGAGGGAACTATCAGTAGAGCATGGCTGTTTTGTGGGTTTGTTTTGTTTTGCTTTAAGATTTGGATGCTTTCTTTACCATATATCAAAACAATAGAAATAAGAAAGATTTTTAAGCCTTTTCATGAGAAGTAACAAGAGGGTGGTCATTTGGCTTCTCCCCATTTCTGAAGAGCTTTCCAGTGTCTTGGTATCACTTACTATGGGCTAATTTGTCAGCAGGGACTTTTATTAATGTAGGTATTAAATTGTTGGGATTCAGATGCATGACCTAGTTGGTGTAGTGTCAGATGGATTCATTTATAACAATGATTCTACTATTTCTTTTTCTTAAGGGTCTCATTTAGCTCAGGATGGCCTCAAATTTTCAATGACCTTAAACTTCAGATCCTCCTGCCTTCACCTCCTTCCTGAATGCTGGATTATAGACATATACTATCATACCCAATTTCATATTATGCTGTGGATTAAACCCAGAGCTTCATGCATGCTGGGCAAACACTTTTGCAACTGAGCTATACCCTGCCCTCAGTGTTTAAATACTCTCAAAAATCTATGCAGCCTACATTTTCCCAGACAATGGACCTGAAATTGCTTCCACACTAACTTTCAGTTTCTTATATCCGTTAGTCATTTCACTTTCCTAGCCATGTTGTGTCCAAATCTGCCTTATGTAGAAAACAGCAAGGAGATGGGGTCGGAGAGTCAGCGCCATTTCTGCAGGCCTACCAGTGCTCACAGATGTCCCATTCCAGTGTCACTTGCTCCAGGCATTCATGTCCCTGGCTGATGAGGTTGTAAATTAATTAGCCACTCACAAAACAGAAAACTTAGTTTCTGAAATTTTTGAAGGAGTGTCAGCCCAACAGCGTCAAATAGTGTAACATGATTCATGTTATGGAGAGATTTTTTGTTGTCTGTTGGTCACTTGCTTTAGGCTCTCAGATGTTTACAGAAGGACCGTCCTCTTCACATCTCACCCTCATTTGTGGTGAATGCCAGCAGTTGCTGGGCCCCAGCACCCATCTCACTGAGCTAGAGTCATCTCAGGTGAGCACAGCATATAACTGCAAAAGCTGTTCCTTGTCTGTGTGCTTATACATTCCATTTGGGCCATGACCCAGTCCACATACCCCGGAGGTCTGCTGCCTATAACTAACTTCTAGAACCAATTTCTATTATCAGCTGAGGTTTTGCTGCAACAATGGAAACCATTTCCAACCGACTATGAGCAGGGGAAGAAATAACAAAACCCTGGGGAGTGGAGTTTGTATGTAATTAATCAGAGGCTCCCTTGGTAGCTAGCTTACAGGCATGAAAGGCTGGCCTTGGGACTCTCGCAGACCATGCTGTTCTATGCATCTCAGCTGCAGCCAGAACCAAAAAACAAACCCTCATAGAGGACACCTGTCAATCTTTCTCTCCCTTTCCCTGCAGTTTGATAACCCCCAGCATAAGCTGTGTGACTGGTCCAGCTTGACCCATGCATCCAGTCCTGAGAACAGTCAGGATCTGTTACCAACAGAAAAGCAAATAGCACATGTCTGTGTAGAAGAGCCTCAAGAACTTCACGTAGCCCAAGCCCCCTTTCTCCTTAAGCCCTTCTCCCCCCAAGCCCATGACAGGAGAGAGGGTGGGACAGGTCGGCCTCATTAACAAGAAAGCCCTTTGTCTAGTGAGATGCTTGTGTCTTGAGAACATTGTGATCATAGGGACTCAGGCCACTAGCCATGGCCTTGCTCAGAGGAAATTCCTATCAACTCTTTTCTATCAACCCTGGGAATCTCTGCTCTGGGTTTAATCCCCAGCATAGTTATGATATTGGGTGTAATAGTGTAATAGTATCTACTACAGAACAGGCATCTCAGCACTGCAGAAACAGGGAAGGAAGACAGACATTTCTCCTAGAAGCAGGAGCAGAGTTCCAGGACCTCTGTTTTGCACGTGCATGGGAAGGTCTTCGAAAGGAACAGTTCTGTTCTCTATTTCCACCCAGCTGCATGAACACAGCCCCGGAAGAAGACTTGGTCAAAGGGTGCCTTCACCTGGGGAGCCCTTGCAGCATTTCGGTTTACAGCAGCCTCTCTCGGGAGGACGGAACACTTGTTTGAGTTCACCGACAGTGACAATATTGCATTTCCTCGCTGGAAGTGTGAACACTCCCTTCACTCAATATGCATGTCTCAGACAGCGAGGGATGAACTGGGCTCCAGGGAGCACTATACTGTGGAGGACAGACACTCAAAAGGCTCCGTCGCTCAGCCTGGAGGAGTTCTGGAAAAGCCATCTCAGCAGTCCCAGGAAGCTGTCTGCATGCGACCTGCAGTTCTGTGTTTCAAGGATCCTTGGAGAGACAACAATACCCTCATGACCAAAAAAAAAAAAGCCTTATCACAGAGCAGAACCTGTCCCCACACTAACCCAGCCTCTTCCCAGGGCTACTGCCACATTCTAGAGATACTGAGGACTGGAAACAGATCCCCTCCTCAGGAACCTGTAATGCCTGCAACAGCTCTGGTGCCTTCATGTTACTTCCTTCCTTTTGTCATTCCCTTTATTTCACCAGCTTCCTGTGCCTTCTGCTATTTACTTTTTTCAAAATCATTTTTTGGGGAGACGGATTTAAAAATTTTTTTTGTTCATTTTTATTTATTTATTTGAGAGAGATAGAGAAAGAGGCAGAGAGAGAGAGAGAGAGAGAGAGAGAGAGAGAGAGAGAATGGGTGTGCCAGGGCCTCCATCCACTGCAAACTAACTCCAGATGCGTGCGCCCCCTTGTGCATCTGGCTAACGTGCGTCCTGGGGAATGGAGCTCGAACTGGGGTCCTTAGGCTTCATAAGCGCTCGACCGCTAAGCCATCTCTCCAGCCCGAGAGGGCCTTTTTTTTTTTTTTTTTTTTTTTTTTTTTGAGGCAGGATCTCACTCTAGCCCAGGCTTACCTGGAACTCCCTCTGCAGCCCCATGCTGGCTTCATAAGGATCCTCCTACCTCAACCTCCCAAGCACTGGAATAAAGGCATGTGTCACCATGACTTTAATAGTGTTCTTTAGATCCCTGATCCCTGTTAGCCCCATCCTCAACCCTTTTCACCAAGAGAATTGGTCGTTTCTTTGTGCCCCATCTGTCCCATATTTCTGTTAAGGCACCTTAGCAGTTTTGTGCAATTATTTGTTTAACCACCTGCCTTCACCAGTACATTATGAGCCCCTCCAGGGCAGACAGCTCACCACTCTGCATTCGGTAAGCCCTGAGATCTTGACGTGAAGTCATTCAGAACACTTACTGAACAACTGGCTGCCCCTGCATGCTGAGCGTGGCCCGCTGCTGAGGGACTTGGTCCAGGGAACTGCACAAACACGGGCCCGGTTCGTAAGCAGACTTTGTCCACATCACTAGTTGTATAAAGCCTCTTATTTATTCCCCTAATGCTACCTTGTAGATTCTTAAAATCATCTCAAAGCTTTGGTTTTCTATGAGCAGGGTGACCAGGTCTTCTCACACTGTCTCTGGTGACTATGAATAGCAAGTTGGGAGGAAACATATGCAGTGGGTCATACTATTTTGAGTGAATTCCAAATTTTTTTCATGCCAGGTGTGGTAGTTTGAATGTATATTTCCCCATAGACTCGTGTTTTATTAAAGCTTGTAATTTGGATTTCAAGCCACCTGGCTGGAAGAGGCGTCACTGGGGAGGGCGGATCCTGGTGTTCAGACCAAGGTATATTTGAGGATGCACCTGATCTCCAGCCTAAAGCTATGCAGAGAGGTTGAGCTCTGCGTCCCTACTTCTTTGCTGCCCATCTGAGCTTGCCTGTGGCGGTTTGGTGGTGTCTCTCCACTTGGATTTATGAATGGAAGCCAGCTTCTCCCACCATTGATGGAACTTCCCCTGGATCTATAAGCTTGAAATAAATCCCTTCCTCCCATAAAACCGTCTGTTTAGAAGTTCATCTCAGCAATGTGAAGCTGCCTGCAACACCAGGTATCAGAATACATTGGAAAATAATATTGGAGGTCTGTAAGAAATAAGGAGGCTGACCTGGGGGTTCAGTACTTTTGCTCTGTAGCTTCCCTTTCTGACCATGGTTTTTAACCTCACAGGCAAGTGTGTGTGTGTGTGTGTGTGTGTGTGGTGTTCATATGTGTGACCTGTGGGGGCACACATGTGGAGGTCAGACGACAACCTGTGGGTGATGATTCCCACCTTCCACCTCATTTGTGTTTGTCACCTTCCATAGGTTTGAGGCAGGCCTCCCATTTGCCATTCATCGCTCTTCTCACCAGCCCAGGGGCTTCTGGGAAATTCTCCTGTCTACATCCCCCTTCTCACCATAGGCTTGCTAAGGTCACAGAAGCCCACCACAGATTCTGGCTGTTACATGGAGTCTGGGAATCTGAACTCGGGTACTCACACTTGTGCAACAAGTACTTAATAACTACTGAGGCATCTCCCTAACTCTATCTCACAGGCGGGCATGAAGTTTAATTGAGTAAAATAGAGTAAGTACCTGGTGGTGTCTAGTATACAGTAGATGTGCCCTAAATATGAGTAGTTAAAAGAGCTACTACGTTTCCAGGAAGCATTTAAGAAAATAAACAGTGAAGATACTAAAGAGGAACTTACAGAAAGATGCCACGATCCCTGTACTTTTAACCACAGCCTCTTTTCCCCAGAAAAACCAGAGACTTTAACACGTCCAGAGCATGACTTAGCTCTGAGTCTTCAGGGCTAACAGTAGTTTGATGCTTGGTAATAAGTGTCTTACATCTACTTAAGTCAGCTTCAGAGTACAGATATCTACATGTGCCCACTCCATGGCAAGCCAATTCAATCCCATACAAATATATCCATCAGTGATCAAAAACCAGTACAATACTACCCATAGCAACATTGCACGATGTCCTAAACTTTGACACTACTCAAATGACCACGAACAGGAAAAGGAATAAAGTAGTCATGATATATTCATACAGTGGAATGTTGTACATCAATGACAATGAATTACCTCCACATGTTTCAGCACGGATGAATCCCATCACAATAGTATTAAGTGAAAGTAGCTAGGGACAAAAAAAAAAAAAATACATGCTTTGTAATTCCATTCATATAGACTTTAAAAGCAAGTGAATTAGAATTGTACTGTTAAAAGTCAGGATAATAGTCACCCTCAGAGGGAGCAGAGCTGGCTGTAAGAGGGAACATAAGAAGGTGGCTTTTGAGATGCTAGTAATGGTCTGTCTCGATATCTAGGTGCAGGTAACATGCACATGTCTAGGTTACAAGACATTTATGGTTTGTGCTCTGCTATATGTACATTTTGTACTTCAATTTTAAAAACTCTACTATAATATTGCCACAAATACACACAAAAGATGGCTATGGCAGGCCTCCAAAACAGTGATCATGTAGGGACCTTCGTGAGAGGTGGCAAAGGGAATCCCATTCCATAACAAATCAGATACAGAATCTGCCCACTGATGACATGATATTTTATTACCCGAAACCAAGAAAGACTTTTGAGATGAATCCTGGCTGTAGCCTTCCCTTAAGCTCCTCCTTCAGTTATAGGTTCTGCTCCTTATAAAATATTTTATCCTAGGAAATTGAACCTGGAGGGCATGGTTCCCCCTAACTCTAGCTCATGAAGCTGGAGAAGGTAATCCCTGTCTCACCCCAAATTTAGATCTATGATCTCATTGAATGTACCTTCAGAGTTGATGACAACTTTGTTTTTGATAAGCAGCAGATCTAGGTATTTCAGTCTTGGAAAAATACCATGTGAGTTCCATCTCCCCTAATTGAAAATGCAGAAAAAGATAACCCAAGACATGGAAGCATGTATTGATCTTGTCATCAAAGACAGAAATCAAACCTGGTCCAACTTGTACAACCTCAGTATTGACCCAAGCCTATTTAACACTTGTTCAAAGACTTTAAATGCATGAATAAGACTACAAAGAATGCCCTTTTTTAATCACAAAATCACCAGTGACAGAAAAAGCACCTTTGCCCTAGCCCTCTCCTGATAGCTTTAGATTATTTGAATTTTTATTTGTTGGCTGGAGGAGAAAAAAAAAAGATGGCCAGCATCTGTTGTCAGATGATAATACAACGTTCCCAGGAGGCCTTCCACAAGGCAGTTTCTGTCTGTCACTAAGAACAGTTAACCACTAGTTATGCCTGTAGATGACACTTCTGGTTAGTGGGCCCAACAGCCATCTCATCTCCTTTTCTTTTACAGCTTTCCACTATAGAAGGTGAGGAGTTAGTAGATCCCCATTCTCCATTATAGCTGCAGATAGTCATGCTTACTGTGACGGCTGATGTTAAAGCAGAAGCTTTCTGGGGTGCTGTTTTCGTTGATTCATGAGAAAGCTGGATGTCATTTTCTTTACCTTAGCTATGAATGTCTGGAAGCAGTTATCTTCCTTCTGTATAATACAGGTGAGCTTGGTAAGAATGATAAAGGAGGAAAAAAAAAAAAAACCAAAGGAGCAAGAATTGCCTGCTTTTAAATGAAAAATTCTGTTGTGGAGATGAGATCTAGAATATCTGACAGAGGATGTTATAAACTACCAGTGCAGGACAAGTGTACCCATCAACTTCCTGTGGGAATTAGCATTCATTCTGTTTCCATACATGTATAACCCGACGACCCGAAGAGTCCAATCATCTCAATTCACGAGGAGCAACTCGAATCACTTCAGTCTCGTGGTCAGACATCCAAGTACTACCTGGGACAAACACCAAGCAAGAAGTGATTTTTCAAAATGAGAACAGTTATCTGCAGAAGAGAAATAAGCTTTTCTCCAGAATTCTGAGTCTTGCCTCTGTGATTCTTGCTGGAGGATATAAGAACTTTCAGAAATCTTTATTGATGTTGGGTCTGTGGGTCATAGAAAACAGGTGCAGAGTAGCTGGCCCAGGAGCTGGGACTTTCAACACGATCTTCTCTTTCTCAGACTTACTCAAAAATTTCATTTCACTTAATAAATGGATGCACAGATACAAACATCATGCTCAAATGTAGTATATTTTATTTCCAAGATTTAAGGAGGCACCAGAAATGTTATCTCATCTTCTCAGTAGATAGCATAAGGTGAAGGAACTTGTCTCTTTAAAAAAATATTTTATTTATTTATTTGCAAGAGAGAAGCAGAGAAAGAGAGAGAGAGAGAGAGAAGTAGAGAGAGAGAGAGAAAGAGAAAGAGAGAGAGCCAGGGCTTCTAGACACTGCAAATGAACTCCAGACACACGTGCCACCTTGTACATCTGGCTTACATGGGTACTGGGGAATTGAACCTGAGTCCTCAGGCTTCGCAGGCAAGTGCCATAACCACTGAGCCATCTCTCCAGCCCAGGAACTTGTTTTTCACATTGAAGGGCATATCCCATATGGTCTTCTAGTTCATATCCTATATGATCTAGATCAGGGTTTACTAAATATTTTCTGCTTACAATCCCTTTCTACCTGAGAAATATTTACATGACACCAGGCATATAGACATATAAAACAGGTATAAAAATAAATACTTACTGGAAATAAATCATAAAGCAATTTATTTTCAAACAATTCTTTTTTATGCCAATAATTTTATCATTCATTGACAATGAAGCAAGTTCATGTACTGAGATGGGTGTGCTTGTTTATATTACATAGAGTTGAATGTTGGTTGAATAGCTAATCTATTGGACATAGAGCATCTTCGAAAGTTTTCAGAGGGCTGGAGAGATGGCTAAACAGTTAAGGTGCTTGCATGCAAAGCCTAAAGACCCATGTTCTACTCTCTAGATCCCAAATAAGCCAGATGTACAAAAGGTGAGGCAAGCACAAGGTTGCACATGGCCACTAGGATCTGGCCCACTACCACATGGCGCTAGCATCTGGAGCTCCGTCACAGTGGCTAAGGCCCTGGCATGCTAATCCTCTCTCTGTGTGTCTCTCTCTGCCTCTCTCTCTCTCTCTCTCTCTCTCTCTCTCTCTCTCTCTCTAAAACAAAAAAAATAAAATAAAGTTTGCAGTGTTGATCAATTTTATATCTGCCAATGCTAAGGACACTACTTTGCATAAATGCATAATACAAAATGGCAGAAATATGTTTAGAGGCTGTCTCAGAAATTGTTGGAAATTCTATCTTAATCCCAAGCCAAAATTCATTTAATTATGATTTTTTTAATGAAACTCAAGTCAACAACTCAAATAGCAATTTTCACAAGCAAACATTCTTCCACAATACAACCCAAAGAGATACTAATTTGAGACATGCTGAGGAATGATGGTAGGGAAATATTAAAAATCTGTTGTTTTCTATAATTAAACCATTATGTTTCTACAGGAGCAGGAATCCTTGTATGTACTACAAAAACAATGCCATTCATAACAATGCAATAACTTCCAATCTGAGTCCAGGTGTTTCAGGCATGTATTGCTGATATATGCAGTATGAAGACATTCACGGAGAAAAGGATTCATGCCATGTCTTCAGAGCCAAAGATTTAGCAAAGTCTCATAATGGCATCCTGGATAAGCAGGTGACCAGACTCCTCAGATTCATAACATGTTGATTCTGACTTAATTTTGAGTTATGGCTTGTTCACACACTTTGTACCATTGCTAAGGTTTTCTATTTTATTTATTTATTTATTTATTTATTTATTTATTTTTGCAGCCTTCACATTGCTATAGGACCACCTATAGGGTTGCAATCCACAGTTTCAGAAGTTGGGACCCAGATCACAGGAGCCCTAGACATGTCACTAAGTTAATAAGCTCCTGGATTTTTTTTTATAGGACCTATCTCCAACCCCCTGGTATTAGTATATCTTTTTTAAACTTCTATGGTACTTAGTACTTTCAATATTATCAGTGGACTGTACAATTGTACAATGTTTGGTGAAATACCATGGTTAATGATTCTGCAAATCAAGGGAGTTGGTATAGCCTGAAGGCAGCAAATTAAGGTGTACTGCGGCCCCTGCCAGAGAAAAGAGAACTGATTCTTGTGGTCCTTGGTACATTGCTAAAGACATTTGCTATACAAACAGTTGTGCAACTGTTTCTAAGGGTCTATGCCAATTTTTTTTTTCATTGGGAGATTTCACTTCTGAAATAGCAGCTGTAAGTGGTGTTAGCATTTGATTAATTCTGAAGTCATTCACCTTCCACACAAACCAAGCAGACCAATTTAAGTGGAATATAAGCAGACACACCACCCTCATATCTTTCAAGTCTTTATTCTCTGTAGTTTCCTTTGTGATATAATTTTGCTTTTGGCTTATTACCCTATAAAGGGGGACAAGCTCCAGAAGCTCCTACTAGGACTTTCTGACTATAAAAACCACTACATATTTTTTTTTTAGCACAAGGAACAAATGTTGGGGTTTCCCTAGTTGCTGAGCATGCTGTTTCAACTATGTATTAAAGAACTTGAAAATAGGCATAATGAGGATTCAGAGACCCAGTGGGATTGCTGGGAACAGCACTGGGCCTAATTTATCTTCAGTTCTTCATAAGCATCCGATCTGCCAGTGGACTACTATGGCATTTTGGCTCCTTAAGGATTCGTATTGAATCAGGGCCAGTATCTTGTGATTCCTAAAAGTTCTGGGCATTACTCATTATCCTTGAAGAAGATGCCTAGAAACACCTGAGGTAGTGTTGCAGGGACCTAGCTCGGGAGAACCCAAGGGGCCTTGGCCTGTGAACCAGCATCAGCTTTAAATCTGACCCGGGAGACCAGAACTTTCCATTATGGGATCTCAATCCAGGTTTCTAACAGCCAGACAATTTTGCCTTGCTATATAAAATCAAGTAATATTTTAATATGTTGCATATCTATTTCATTCCTATGGACATTGTGGTTATTGCTACTGCCAAAGTTTTCTAAAGAGTAAAACCATGTGTGTGTGGGTGTGTATTTTATGTGCGTGTGGATACAAGTGTGTGTGCGTTGTACATGTGTGTGGAGGCTAGAGGTTGATGTTAGGTATCTTCCTACTTTATTCTTTGAGACAGGATCTCTCACTGGTCCTAGACCTTGCCAATTCAGCTGGACTAGCTAGCCAGATAGCCACAAAGATTGCCTATCTCTGCCTCTCCAGAAGAGTGTCACTATGCCCAGCATTTGATGTGGGTACTTGGACCCAACTCAGGTCCCTGTTCATGCACAGTGAGCATTCTACCCACGGAACCATGTCCCCAGCCCTAACACCCTCTTATGACCACCTCATCCTTGCTGCTCATTATGGTAATCTCTCCCATCTTATCCTGGTGGTTCGATGCTGTCACGAGTCTTCTGTGCCTTCAGCACCACACAAATCCCATTGAGAAAGGAAGGTGCTACCCAATGAGAACACTTCCAGGCCTACACATGCCACAGCAGAGCTACTCAAAATTCTGACCCTTCTTAACACTCTTCTCAATGCAGTCATCAAGTACAGCTTGGAAGCTTCTCAGGGGACTCCACGAGGTAGTGTGAAAGTTGTACGAGGTAAACCTGCCTCAGCACTCCTCTTTTCCCAAGCACTTTTATTCTTTCCTCTGTATGTCATGCTGACGAACTCTGAGCATGTCACTGTCACTGAGCTTAGGTTTCAGTCAACTAACCAAACAGCCATGTCAATAAATTCAGTCTGATTCACTACTGTAGACGATCCTTCTTGTCCTGTCACCTGACAAATCATTCCCAGGACTAGCTTCCAGGTTTGTGATTATGTAATTTGGCAAAAAAAAGTGACATTATTCTGCAGTAGAAACCATTTTCTTTTAGGAGAGGATGCAGCTATCCCCTGGATCATGGGTACTCTAACTGTAGTCATAGAAATGAGAACAAATATGAGCTCCTCATAGGAGTATGAAGAACTTGAGGCAATAGATAGGCAAGAAGGTGCCCTAAAGGGCCCAGAGAAGCTGGAGGCTGGATCCAACCATCTACTCTTATTGGAAGGAAGATGAGAGAATGAAGAAACGCAAGAGAAGTTCCCACTTTTCATTTTGTCTTCTCTATCTTCCTCTAGCATCCTTCACTGGCAGAACGTACTAGAAAGCCAGCTCATATGGGGAGTAGAGCTCAGTCTCAATATAAGAAAATGTCTGACCGCATGCTCTCAAAGGTGAGAACTGATCCCAACATGGTCCCAGCAGTTTTCTTTATTCATTTTGTCACATAGCATCTATCTACTCACCTTTTCCTAGAAAAAAAAGTACCATTAATTTCTTTTTGAATCCACCCTTTTGTCATTTTTCAGTCCATTCAAATGAGATAAAATTAATCACTTTTAATTCTAGAGGTGAGCCCCAGGATGGTTAAGTGAGTCAGAATATCACATCAGGCTGGTCACACTGAGAAAGGGGAAAAGAAGTAGTGTAATGGAATTCAATCAATGTGAACCTGAGACACAAAGACTTTCCTACAAGTCCTGGGACAAAGGCAGAAAGAAATTCGAGACTGACTCTGAAAACCTGTAGGTTTGAGCTGTAAGGATCTTACCTGGAACTTGATTATAGGCATAGAATCAACACAAAAGAGAGAAGAGAGATGAGACAAAGACAGTGTGGGTCCGGGTGACTTTCTATGAACCTAAGTGTCACCAGCATTGTCCCAGAACATTTGTATTTTACCAGTCATGAACTCCTTTTTGATGGGTGATGTGCCTGACTGCCTTTGGTATCTACTCAATACATTACTTCTGAGAACTATCACCCAGAAGAATGACCAGATCCAAGATGCATGCCTGCTTCTGTCAGAGACCATCACAATCTCTCCCACCTCACCATCACACGTATATCCAAGTCCCATGTTGGAGTTCCTGATCAAAAATCAGAATAAACATTAGCTTTTCATAGTGGGATCAAATTCTGTAGCTAGGTCTCACTCACATGATGCTAATAACCCAATAAAATTGTTTGGCGAACCTCATCTTAGAATTGATTGCTTCAAAAGAACATTTGAAGTGGTAATCCACCCAGAAGGTAGAAATCAAGAAGTTGTGGGTTTCAGACCAGCCTGAGCTGCAGAGCAAAACTCTGCCTCAACTACAACAACAAACAAATATTAGATGTATACAAAGTAGAAACCCATAGAACAATCAAACAACAATAACTATAACAAAAAACCACAGGGAGACTTGCAGAGTATATGTGGTTGAGCTCTGAGTTTCCAGACAGTCAAGAAGGGGAAACAGTCCAGCTGATGCAACGAAGCCTACAGGTTTGTTTGTTAGGATGAAGGCACCGATAATCGTGAGTGGCAAGCACTTGCCATGTGTCATTTCCTGTCTTGAGAGAGACAGGGTTCATTGCCAAAATTCTACCTCCTTGTGTTAGTCAGCTTCCGTTTATTGTAACAAAATACCAGAGGCGATAAAGTTTGAATAAGGAAAGATTTATTTTAGGTAAAAGTTCTGAACATCCTGGTGTAAAAGCAGATGTCTAATTTCTTTGGCAAGAGTGGGACCTCATGGCAGGAGCATGCGGTTGAACAAATGACTAAGATATAATCAAAACAGAGGAGAAAGACTGAGAGATGAGCTAGGGTCTAACAAGTCTTATAAGATCATACCCACAATGACCCAAGGACCTCCATTAGGTAGGCCCTTCCTCTCCAAGGTTCTACCACCTACCAATAGCACTGCCCTGGGACCAAGCTCTTGTCACGTGGGCTTTGGCAGTGGTGGTGAACATTCAATGAAGTATAACACTCCTGTAAGTAGAGATTGTGTTCATATCTCTAGAATGGACATTTTCTTTAGTGTCCAACTGTAAGGGGGTGCTATGGATCCAGGAAAGTCTGTGCACCACAAAACTTAGGTTTGTTTCTAATTTTAGTCAAGAACTGAATAAAAAGAGAAAACTGAGAAGAATAGTTATTCAATTATTGTAATTATTAAGGAAGTAGAGCCAAGGAAAGGCACCCATGTGGCTAGAGATCTCACATGGAGGGCCTGGGGGAAAAGTGTGGAAAGAACAGAGAAAAGAAAGCTCAAGGATCTCCTACCCTGTGGGGAGCTGGAGGGGATAAAGAACTCATGAGAGAGTAAGGGCTAGAGAACCCTCCCAGCTGGTCATGGCCCGAGCTAGCCCAGGCCCAGCCAAAGGAAAAACTCATCCATAGCTGGAAGTTCCCAAGTGATCAGATAGAGAGAGAGAGACTGCCTCCTGTTGCAAAGGTGTTTACAACCTTAGGATGGAGGGCTGTCTTTTGGCCCAGGTGAAACAGAGGGCCAGCTGGTTGGTTAAAGTTAGGGGATATCTCAGGAAGAGATTAGCTCTGGCACCAATTTCCAGGGGCCGAACTTGACCAACCACAATGTTTAAATCCTATGAAAGACCTCCCTCCCAGGAGGGGTCCTGATTGTGGAAAAATAGTCTCTAAGCAACTAGGCAAAATATAAGAAGTCAGATGATCTTGGATTTCTAGCAAGTGCAAACTTTCCTGGCTTCAGGGGTTGAGTCACCTTAACTCTAACCCCACCCCCGACAACAGGATCCAGGATCTTCGTATAGTTATTACCATCAGCTTTTCCAACAACTCTGCTTCACATATAAGAAAGCCACACAGAATATTTTTTCTTGGTGCCAAATAAAAAGTTTTGTTCTGATAGGCATCCTCAAATCAAAGATATTGGATACTTGCTAGACGATGTCTTTATTTCAGTTTGACAAAAACAGAGAAATTTTTCCAGATGGATGGTGCTTATATAAATGAAGTGTCTCCAAATCCTAGCTCTGTAATGGTATGTCTATGGGGAACTAAGATAGCCCAGGCCAAGCATTTTGGATTCTTATGACCTTGCTAAATAAGAAGGCAGAGCTTAGGGGGAATCGAAGAAAATGGGGAAACCTGCACGTTGATCTGACCTCCTATGTCACAAGCGGGCCTGGGGGAAGGGCCGGGTCTCTGCCTATTTATGCTGGATTCTCCACACTGTAACTAGAATGATCTTTCTAAAATGCAAATTTGAGCATGACATTCTCCTACTTGAAAACCCTTATTAAAAGCTGCATATTGCCTTCAGGGGAAAAAGTCCAAGATTTTAAAATTCATTCCTTTATGACTAAGCCCTCACGCCCTGGCCTCATCTATTAGCCCTCTCTGTTTCTTCCCAGACTATGTTCTAGTCACACTGAGCTATTTTAGCCCCTCAATGGGAGTCCTCCCCCACTTTCTGGCTCGTCTTCCTGCTGCTTTGTCTCCAAGCATGTCTTCTCTCTCCGTGCTTCCTCTCTGTGCATTTCCATGTCATCTTTGCCTGGCTGACATTTACTCTTAATTCAAGAACTAACTCAGGTCTGTCTTTCCTTGGAAACCTAACTCTCAGGTCTTGGCTAAGTGACCTCCTGGCCACCTGGGCTCACCCCCAGCCGTTACTCCCCAACTCCAAAGCATTAGACTCATTTTCTGCTAAGGTCTCAGAATAGCCACTGGGTATAAAACGTGCTTGTTGGACAAGCCAGTTGATACAAAGAACAAATGAAGTGTCTTACATGTTACGCATCTCCATTGAAAGACATTTCCAGAAGTTTCAGTTAATGCATATCCAAGCACAAAAGATGTTTTGTTGTGAACGTTTGAATACTGAAGTGAACGAAGCTGTACACAAACATTAATAAAATACTGGGAGTGGCTGCGAACCAGACTGGAGTTCACTAACAGAAAGTCTCACCAGCAGCTTCTGAGCCCGGGGCGGAAGAAACAATAGCATATGTGTCTGGTAAACCTGCAGGTGATAGGGAGAAAGAATCATATCAGCTGGCATTCCTGGTGCACAAGGTCACGGGGACAAGACCGGCCCATGTTTGGCTTTATTGTGGACTTCGTTTTGCTTGATTTGAGCAAGTCTTATCATGTGTCAACCTCTGCCTTGGTTTCCAGAAGAACCTGCAGAGTGGCTTAAAGAACACATACATTCTACACGCTATTCGCAGCCACCCTGGAGTATGCCACCCACCCCAGTGCTCCAATCCCTGACCTCCTGGAAGCACGACAGTGTAATTTGGTGGGAAGAACCCCGAGGTAGTCACTGAAGGTGTTGTCTGTTCTGGTGATCCCTAGTCTAGGAGGGCTCTTATGAATTTGAGACCCACATCTCCACCTCTCTGAGATCAGTTGCTAATCTGTGAAATGGGGATAAAGATATCTTTCCTGTCTTCCTCAGGGGTTGCATGAAGATCAAATAAGATAATGGTTGTGAAAGCGCTTTGAACACTGTAAAGTACCATGGAAATTCGAGAGTATGATGAAGAGACAGCCACTGCCCCCACGTGCACTTCAAAGGGGAGAAACAGGGTGGAGAAGGCTGACATGCTCTGCTTTTGAAGTGCACAAGAGCGGCTCTCAGCAGAGGAAAAACAAGGTTGCTGCTTAAAAGGCAACTTTCAAAACAACCATTTTCTCTGTGAAGGGAGAATATAGTTGGGAGTACTTCAAAGGCTAAGGAAAATTTCCAGAAAAAAAAAAAAAAGATGTTCTCAATCCAACTTTTAGTCAAGTCATAGTTATTTTAAAAGCCTTCAGAACTCTTCATTTATTAAAAAAAAAAACTTTAATGCATTTAAAAATTAAAAACTATTAAGAGGGGCAGACAAAAGCCCACTTTTTCCCTGTTCTTCAGAGCACTCTGCAGAAGGTGGCTGTAATGAGCCGGCTGCCTCCATCCGTCCGTCCTCTGATTAAACATTCTCTTGGTCCTGATAAATTTCTTACCAAGAATAAGTTACCAGAAATAGTATCTGCACCTATCCATCTCTGACACCCAGCTATCAACCACAGCGAGGTTATTTATTTGGTTTTTCTTTTTCCTTTCTTTTTGTATGGCAGCTTACAAAGGATCAACTTCAAGAAACAGGTATAGAATCACAATATCCTATTTCACCATTCCAAGCAAAGACAACTTTTTTTTTTTAGTTGATCTGACTCTCTAGTCCAGTCTGCAGAGAAACTCACTAAATAGGTCATAGCAATTCTCCTGCCTCAGCATGCCTAGTGAGTGATGATATTACAGAAATAAAACTACTATACCTAGCAAGATTTCCCATTTAAAAACAATTAATTCAGAAATAAATAAAGGCCAGGCCTCAGGTCATGGTTCTAATGGGTAGTGAATAGCAACGTAGGAGTTCCTGGCCATGACACGCAGGAGGACAGCCCGTTGGAACTTGGTCAAACCTATTTTAAAACCTGACTGTGTCTTCCTCCCAGTGGCCCCTGCCCTTTCTCTCCAAGCATCATGCTGAGCAAGCAGCTTAGACTGAAGTCTTCAAGGTCCAGGGAAACCAAACTTGGCTTGCCACCACCTGAGAGACTCCCCAGACTCCTCTGGCTGGCATTCAATAAGGTTTCTTAGAGATATGTCTTGTTTTTTTTTCCCCATAGATCATATCTATGCCCATAGGATATGACAAAATTGAGGGCCACTTAGACAAAGTCCATTGCTCACTAGAAAATTCGCATGTTCTATCCTCATAAAATGAGTAAAACCAAACTGAGCAGAGAAGGTCAGAAAGAATGCAAAGAGGTGACCCACAGAGAAGGAGATCTTTTCTCTCATATCTCCCACCAGCTCTAGCTTCAGAGTACATTTTTTACTAAGGGCTTTGAAGACACAAGTTACAGAAATCTCAGTGGTCTAGAGCCAGAGAAGGCAGCTGCCAAAGGAAGATTAGTCCTAAGGAACAGAGAAAGAGCCGGCTGATGTCATAGGGAAGAAGAGGCGTCCGAGCCCCAGCTCTTCTCCCACAGCTTTAAGCAACCCCGTTTAATTAAACTTGTGCCTCTTGCTGGCACGAGAGCAATGGAAGTGTCAGTTTGCTTGTCAGGAGCTCGTTTGCCTGGAGCACAGCGCGGAGCACCGGTGGCTGTGCGCCAAGCATGTCTCCAGCACAGATGGGAAGGCCGAGGGTGATTACCCTGTCCTGGCCGGTTGCCTTCCTGGGTGAAATTTCAGAAAAGTAGGAGACAGTGTCTATCTGATTCTTATTCCAGGGAAGGCATGAGGATGGCCACATGTGCCATTCTGATTTGGGCAGGAAGACTACCAGGAACCTTCTCCTCTAAAAACTGCTTTGTAGAAGAGTAAGCCCAGAGGCGTACCATGAACAGGTCTAGCCAACAGCTCTGCAAATATAACTGACTGATCAAACTGCCTGAACCCTACACCACAGATGTGAAGCGTTTTTACCCAACCCCTGCCTTCAGCTGGGCTCTCTCAGGTTTCCCCTTCATATCTTTCAAGTGTTTAGTGGACAATGCTGGGGTGCCTGGTCAATTCTAGTTGATTGTGAGAAAAGAGCACAGCCTGTATTTTCACTTGTCTCCATATTTCACAACTGACCATGTGGCCTGCTATTTTTTTTGGGGGGGGGAGGCTTAGCCAAGAGGTCAGTGCGACTAATACATTCCTGAGAAGTTGGATCCTCACTTTAGTGTTCTCCTAGATATTATGACAGAGCTCATTGTATCCCAAACCCCAAAGGGATTATGAAAGCCACGCCTGAATCCTAGGGCTGTTTCAGTGTCTGCTGTGTCCCTTCTACTCTTGGAGAAGACTGTATCATGGTTCTTCCTTGAAGGTCCCTTTGATAAGTCCGTTCCTCCAGGAGCTCGAAGCTACCTCCCCTTTCCAGCCCTAGGCACCTATGCTGTAGATCAGGACATTCTGGTTCAGTGAGGAGGCATGGGCTATTCAGTGTCACAATGAGGGTCTGCAGGAGAAGGGCATCAGAATGTTTTGATGAGCATGCAGATTATGGAAGGTTGGTACTGACGCACATTAGAGATTGCCATATGGTTATTGGAGAAATATGGCCTTATATAAACAGAATGATCAGGCCTAGCATGTGACAGCAAAGAGTGGATGTAAGCTTGGCCTTGCATGTATTCTGATGATGCTAAGGGCAACAACAACAAAGACTTAAAGAGCACTGGGGACTTCACGCCTCTCCCAATGAGAGATAAACATTGTTTATTTGATTTTTTTATTTAAAAATATTTTATTTTTATTTATTACTTTGAGAGAAAGAGGTAGGCAGATAGATAGGTAATTGGTAGGTAGATAGACAGATAGATAGATAGATAGATACCTAGAGGATAGATAGAGAATAGGCATGACAGGTCTTTCAGCCACTGCAAATGAACTCCAGATGTATGTGCTACTTTGTGCAGCTGGTTTGCATGGGTACTGGGGAATTGAACCTGGATCTTTTTGCTTTACAGGCATGCGCCTTAACTGCTAGACCATCCCTCCATCCCAGTTTATTTTATTTTTATTGAGAGCTTTAATATATGAATATGCTGTAATTTGATCGTATTCTATCATATTACCCTCTTTTGTTCTCCTCTCTCAGGCTCCATTCCACCCAGGACCCTCCTCTTCCTAGGTAGTCCTTCCTGTGTTTTGTTGTCTCATTCATTTTGTCTTCCTCCTTCCTCCATGTAAAATGTTGAAAGGTCTAGAACAGCTCAGAGCTTGTGGGTGTAGTTAACTACTGCGGGGTCATGAATGCACCTCTTCTTTACTTCACATCTGTGCAGTTCATCTTTCACTCCAACTTCTGTTGGCAGGACCACTTTTACGTGAGTGGCACTCTGCTTTAGCCACACCCTGTCTTTCTTAAGAAGCTTTTGAGGAGTTCCTGGGTTGCTCAGTGTGGGATGCTTTGGGACTGCGGACACAGCTGTAGTCAGAAAGCATGAAGAAATTAACAATACATGGGCAAGGATCTTTCATCCAAGCCTCAAGTGGATAATTTCAAGATATTCTGCTTTGCAAAGAGTCCTGGCAAGATTGCTCACAGTGGTGGCCAGCTCAAGCACACCATACGCATGGTCCTTTCTCTGTTCCTGCTTCACTCGCTACCACCAGCATGTGAGCCCTCTAGCTGCTATTCTACTCTGCCTTCTCCCAGGGTGAATTTCCTACCTGCAAGTCCTCATCTCCAGCTCCAGGGGGGACCCAGGCTGAGTTGTTTAGCCACATTTAGATACTTTAAGTAGAATATCTGCTTTAACCCTCAAGTAACCCTAAGAGGAAAATACCATTTTTGTCCCTTTTTGGATGATCACAGTGAAGTGCCGGGGGGATAAGTAACAAAACCACCGTGTCTTAGGTAGGGATGGGTGACCTCAGGGAGCTCAGACACAAACTCAGTCCCTACCTGGGGCACTATGCTTGCTTCTGGGCTGTGATCCCGTCACTTGGTGCATGTCCACGGAGAGCGCCAGGACCATGTGGAAGTGCGAACAATCCTTAGGAAGGAGAATGGGAGGGGAGGGAATGGCAAAAGGTATGTGTGAAAGCACCCTGCTCTTCAGGACCTCTCGGCAAGAAGAGGAGTCTGTTCTGATGCGGTGGGGAAGACAACCGTCACGTTCCTGGAGGGAGGTTTGTACTCAGTATCCTGACAGCACTGCCTGGCCGCAGCATGAGTAATCCTGGCAGACAGCAAGCTGATGCTTCTGTAAGTACACTTTGGGGGGGGGGGTACATCAGACAAAGGTAAAATTTGAAGTTTGGGCCAAGAAAGTTTGTGTCTTCACTAATCTGTCCAAAATAGCCCTGACTGGCAATTTCTTAGATCCCTTTAGTTGTTATTGCTGTTAGAGCGACCAAGAGTGCAATTTCACTGGGAGGGGGGGTAGGAGGAGCAGTGTGACCCTGGATAGAGGAAGATCACATTGCTGGCTAACTAAAAAGGAGTTGCTCTCCTGAATGAAATGGAAAACTGAGAATCTGCTTTAAGGTGAATTTCTTTTTTGCAGTATTTCTTTAGAACAAGCATGTGCTCAAAAAAGTCCCTGGAAATACTCATAGTATATGCATTAGTCAGCTTTTTGTACCTGTGCCAAAATACCTGAGAAAATCAACCTGAAAGGAAGAAAGCTTTACTTTAGCTCACTCTTTTAGGGGTGCTAGTCCATGGTCACATGGTGTCGTCATGTTGGACCTAAAGCAAAGCTGAGTACCAAGGTGGAGAGTGTGTGATGGAATAAAACTGAACATTTTGTGGAAGAAAGGAGAGAGGAAAAGAGAAGAGGAGGTGAGAAGAGGGGAAGGTAGAAGTGGAGGGGAGGAGAGGAGAAGAAAGAAGAGAAGAGAAGAAGCGAGAGGAGAAAAGAGAATCTAGCACTCAAGAGGATGTTCCCTTCATCTAGGTCCTGTGCCCACTAAGTACCAACCACATCCCAATAGGCCATCAAATTATAAATCTGTCAGTGAATTAACCCACTGGTAAGGCTAGAGCACTGAGGACCCAATCGCTTCCTGAAAGCCTTGCGTCCACATTGAGGATCTGTGTGTGTGCGTGCTTGGGAGATATTTGAGGTTCAAACCATGGCAGTGTGAAGCTAAGAAAACATGGTGTGTGTTTGGTCTCCAGCTGGTGGCAGTTTGGAGGACTGGTGGGACCTTTGGGAGGTGGAAACGTGCTGCTGGAGCAGGAGTGTCGCTGGGGTGGACGTTGAGGTTCAAGTACGAGCAAGCCAGCTCACTCTTGCTGCTCCTGCCCTGCTGCCGATACGTGACAAGATGGCAGGCCCAGCCGTCTGCCGTGCTTTCTCTGCCAAGACGAAACTTTCCCCCAAGACTTTAAACAAATAAATCTTTTTCTCCCATCCGTTGTTTTCGGTTGGGTGCTCGGTCTAGGCAACATGAAAACAACTGTAGCACATGACCACCAGCTTCAAGCCATCTGTGAACTCCAAGTTGGCCTTATTCCTCGGCTCTAATAAAACAGTCTTGTTCCGAGTCCTCTGTGATGAGTTTGCGGTATCTCCTGTGATATCTCAGTGAGTGTTCCGAACTAGAAACAGAGCACTTGCCTGAGAAATGGGTGAGGTGCCTGGTGAGTAAATTGTTCAAGATCCTTTGTGAACCTATGAGCAGTGGGTGGACAGAAGGCTTTCTGCTTGGAGCGGGGTGGTCAGGACTAGGCTCTACGCACAGATGTAAGAGATAGAAGCATTGTCATCATTGACTCACTGACTTTGCCCATGACAGGTGAGCTTCACATACAGAGTCAGGGCCGAAAGGGCCCCGTTTCTCTAAACAGTTCCCCACACAGGAGATGAAATGGACTTCAATGTAGGTAGTTTGTAAGGAAAGTTAAGGAAACAATTGAATCCAGAGGTCCAGTCCATACCTTTGATACTCTCTCCCTCTTTTCTCGAAATCCACTGACTTTGTAAACAGTGCATGTGAGTGGCCTCAAGCTCTGTGCGAGCTTTTGCTCTAATTTCTCACTGGAGAGGCCCAGCAGCCAGGAAGCTCAGAGGGAGGAACAATGAATCGGTGATGGTTTTAGGACCAGGAACTCACCGGAGGGTGAGGAAAGCCTCATCTATCAAGCAACTAGGCCCGGGACAGAAGTTGTTTGTAGGGCTGGAGGAGGGATGGCATACTTAGTAAAGCAGTTAGTAGAGTGCTTGTCACACAAACATGAGAACCTGAGTTCAGTGCTTCAGAATTTACGTAAAAAGATGGGCATGACAGTGAACATTCATAATCCCAGTGCCAAGGAGGTGGAGACAGGAGATCCATAGGATGTGCTTGCCAGCTAGTCTAGCTGAATTGATGAGCTCCAGGTTCAGCTAGGAGCCCTAGCTCAAAAAAAAATAATAACAAGAAGAAGGTGAAGAGTGATCGAGAGACCCCGAAAGTTGGATTATGGGCTCCACATGCATGTGCAAAGTTTCCTGCACACCAACACACACAGAGAAAATCTTAGATTAAGAGGGTGTGCTAGAAGTATTGGACCATTTTCAGCCATCACCAAGCCAAGGATACTTGAATGTTTTCGTTCTGCTCACCTCTGTGGCACCTCCTGGCCTTTATGGCCACAGTCACCTCTTCTAGTCTTCTAACCCCCCCCCCCTTGACACAGGACGAATTGACTCCCAAATAGCTGCAAACAGAAGAAGAGACATTTCGGCAAATGGGTGTTTATCAGACTGTCCACTTAGAACCCAGTCCAGGCTCTATCCCATGGTCTTGGCGGCCCCTGTCCCCTGCTCCATGCTCTTCCCTCTGCATTCTCTTACTGCTCTGCAAACACAGTATCGCTGCTCCTCCTGCCTTTTCCTCTCTCCCTCTCCTGACCATGCTGTTACCTACATGGAGACCATGTCCCTTTAGTCTTTATAGATCTCCTCTTTCTCATTCTTTGGGGCTCAGTTAAAGCCTCCCATGAAGAGAGGACTTCTCTGACCTTTGAAGCCTATAGATCCTGCGGCCAGATACCTTCAGCTTTATTCCTCACCGGCCCCAGTACTTTTTGTCCTGCAGAAAGTGGAAGCAACGGGAAGGAAGCTGATGGCTGCAGGCGGTATCTTCCCTCACCCCCTGTCCACTGGCCCTGCAGGTCTCAGCCATGGGAGGACTTGCAGGAGACTGGAGCAGGGAGGGTGCAGTCTTCTGGGGACTTTTTCCTTTCTCGCTGCATCAGCTAGTATCTCTCATAGCTTTTGAGGCAACTGAAGGGTATTAAGTAGAAGGAGGCATCTTCCAGTGTACCTTTTAAAAAACATCACTGTGATTGCTCTTTGCAAAAGAGTATTGGATTTGGGGAAAGGATTTAGGAGGCAGTCCCAGTGAGAAATGAGAATGGCTTGGTCCAGAGTGATTGCAGACTCAGAGGGAGAGAAGTGGGCAGATTAAAGCTGTCTTTGAAGGAAGGATTAACAGATGTTTGTGATTGTTTGGATGAGATGCTTGAGTGGAAAGTACTGGCAGGAATGACTTTCTCATTTCTGGCTTAGGCAACTAGGTAGACAAAAATGTCATTTATTATGATGACAAAAACCCAGATGTAACAGATATTGTTGTGTTCAAGGAGGAAGGTTCATTTTTTGTGCTTGTTTTCATCTCATCCTGCAGTATCTATTGTCTATCTAATCTATTACCTATCATCTATGGATCTATAATCCACTCATCCACTACCTATCATGTCTTTAAGTTTGGATTTTATTACATGGATTATATTATGTTACAATTTTATTTTCCAACTGTTTTTCATGTATGGATGTAGTATTGATTTCCATTTTGCATATTGACCTTATATTCTGTAGCTTGCCAAGTTTATAACTTGGATTTTCTAGTGTGGGTATATGTGAATTCTTTGAGATTTTCTGTGTAGGCAATTGTGCTGTCTATGAGTAATGAGTTTTACTTCTTCATTCACAAACTTTGAAAATGGTTAGAATTTGTACCAGGTTGAATCAAAATGGCAAGAGAAATACCTGATGCATTAGTCTTAACATTAGTCTTAGGGAAAAGTCATTCACTACTTCCTCATCAGCAATGTTAGCTATAGGAACTTTTTGATAGATTTTTCATCAGATTGAAATGATTTTTATCTACTAGTTTTCAAGAATATTTTATGAGAGAGAAAGCCTGAGAGAGAATGAGGAGAGAGAGAGAGAGAGAGAGGGAGGGAGGGAGAGAGAATTGGCATGCCAGGGCTTCCAGCCACTGCAATCAAACTCCAGACATGTGTGCCACCTTATGCATCTGGCTTACCTGTGATCTGGAGATTCAAACATGGGACCTTAGGCTTCATAGGCAAGCACCTTAACCACTAAACCATCTCTCCAGTCCTCCAAGAATTTTTTAATCAGTAATATTTATAAAAGTTTATCAATTAGTTTCTCTATATCTGTTGAAATAATCATATTCCCTTTATTCTTATTTTTTAGTGGTAACATTCTATTAGTATGTTGCTGACATTAAAAGCTACAGACTGGGGCTAGGGAATGGTTAAGCAGTTAAAGGTACTTGTTTACAAAGCCTTCCATCATGGAGTTAAATTCCCCAGCCACTCATGTAAAGCTTGACAGGTATTCATTTGTAATGGCAAGAGATTCTGGCACCTCCCCACTCTCTGCAGCATGTGTGCATGCATGTGCACACACAAACACACACACACATAAATATTTTTAAGCTGTGCATAGTTAATGCATACAACTTAATGAGTTTGAAGGCAAGTGTACAACCATTAAGCCATAACAGAAGCTATAAACCTATTTATCCCGTCCCCTTTCTCTTCATCTAGCATTATTCTTTAATGAGACTATTTAATACAAGGTCTATCCTTATAGTGGATGTTTAACATAGGCAATACACTAGATAGCAGACCTCTAGGACTATTCATCTTACATAAGTGAAACTTCATACTTTGAACTAATACTTTCTTGGTTGTGCCCCTGAGCCCTGGAAACTATCATCCTACTATATGAGTTTGTTTTAGAATCATGATGTAAGTCATGTCATTTAGTATTTGACCTTCTATCTCTGGTTTATTTCACTTACCATAATGTCCTCCAAGTTCAGTTTTGATGTGGTAAATAGCAAGATTTCTATCTTATTTAAAGCTAAATAAATATCCCATTATATATGCCACATTTTAAATCCATTCACCCACTGATAAACATGTAGTTTTTTTCCATATCTTAGCTAATGTGAATAGTATTGGAATGAACAGGAAAGTACAATTACCTCTATAAGGTGCTAGTTTCAATTCTGTATTTTGGAGATAAATCTCTCTCAGCCAAAGTGTTTTCCTTTAGTGTTGGATTCAATTTGTTACACTTTTCTTAAGGTTTTTATGACTACCTTAACATGTGTGTTTTTTCATTCTTATGCTGTGTATATTTATAGCTGAGATGTGGCCCTGATACATCCAAACTACAACATCTCCCAATACAGCAGAAACATCTGTGATACTGGGAGATGATCTCACCTGTTTTAAGGACTGCTGTTCTTCTTCACCTATTTACCAATAGCTATTAACATCCACCAGTATTTGTGCAAAATTTATATATCGTGATGATATTTTTTTAAAAAATATTTAGTTAGTTATTTGAGAGAGAGATAGTGAGAGGAAGAGGGAGGGAGGAAGAGAGAGAGAGAGATTAGGCATGCCAGGGTCTCTAGCCAGTGCAAACAAACTCCCTGGCTTACGTGGGTACCAGAGAATTGAACCTGGGTCCTTAGGCTTTGCAGGCAAGTACCTTAACCATTAAGCCACCACTCTAGCCCTCATGATGATAATTTTGATGATGATGTCTATGGTCCTTTTATTTCTTTTTCTGGGTACTCAGTCTATTTAATCAAGAAGCATGCCCTATAATTTAGAGATGTTTCCTTAATTTCTTTATTCCTGAATGCCTCTTTCTATTTTATCTTTGGGATATTCCTGTTATTTATACTTTAGATCTTTAAGACATTCCAAAATAGCCTATGATTTCTCTTTGACTTTGCATCTATGTTTTTGTTCACTTGCTTTCTGAGTGATATATTAACCTCCATCTTCCGAACCATTTGGAGAAGAGCTCTATATGTTGTTTGAATGGTTAGATAAAATGGCAGGGTGAGTAGCCCAAAGTTAACTAAGGGAAGCATGCATGGAGCTGTCAGAGTTTCTAAAACTGTGGAGAGATGGGATGAATGTAAACCTTGTCTTTAAGCTCCACAGCAGAAGACTAAGATGTTGGGGCTCAGACCTGAAAGAATAAAAGGAAAAATTTCTTCTCTTCCTTATTGGTGGTGAATCTTGTTGGGCCCATGTTCAGCCCTCCAGAAACCACATAAGCCAGACACACAAAGGTGAGGTAAGTGCAGGGTCACACATGTGCACTAGGTGGTGCAAGTGTCTGGGGTTCAATTGCAGTAGCTGAGGCCCTGGTGCACCAATTCTCTCTCTCTCTCACTAGCTCCCTCCAAAAAAGAAAGAAACTCATTGTCATGACAGCTGAGTAACAGCTAGAATGCAAACACATCTGCTTTCTCAGAGGTTCAGAAAAACCTATCACACAAGGGAGGAGACATTTGGAGACCCATTCAGGAGCCCACCTTTCTTCCCTGTAGTTCCTACACTCACTCACCCCTGTGCTAAGCTTGATACTCTAGAGACTTTGGGCCAGAGACTCCTCAACTCAGACCTAGGAAACAGTTGTTTGTCCATCACTATGCCTGGTAGATAGAAAAAGTGTTTCAGTGTCAGTCCTATTTGAGGCTCTATTTTCTCAGCCAGAGCCCTTGGTCTGTTCACTTGGGAGAATAATTACCATAGCCATCAGCTATTTCCAGAAGCTTGGAAAGAGAGATTTCTCTAAAACATTTTTTCTTAAGTAAAACCAGAAACGGCCTCAATACAAGAGGAACACCACAACAAAGGCCTGGTTTCTCCAGTGTTGAAACCTGAACACTACAACACAATGCTAGTGTCTCCAAGTCCCCTTGGGGCCATTTTCCCCAGGGTCACAAGCCTGAAAACTACCAGTACCTGAAGCCATCTCCAACCTCTAGAGATCTGTGAACATGGGCAGACCATCTCCTCCATCCTGCCCTTTCCCACTCACCTTCAGGGAATGCCACTACATGTGGAAAGGGCTGGATAGAGGACATTATGAGATAGAGGTTTCCTATGCAAGTTGAGAGATTTCATCCGGATCCTGTTTCCAGCATTGCCTTACGGCACAGCAATGTCATGATCACTTCGCAGCCACAGAAGGAATTATTTCCTCTGGCATCTTTCATTTCTGATCCCCTCGTCCTATGTGTCTGTCTGCTGACGAACCAGAGCTGTCAGAGCCACCTGTCACTGCAGGGGGGAGAAGTACCTATTTGACAACTGTATCATCCTCTAGCATATTCTCGGTACCTGACGTCTGCGTTCCAACCCATGTTTGTGACACTTCTATTATTTCAAAGGGCTTCACGAGAGTCTTCAAAAGAGAATCTCAAACTCAATTATTTTAAATTCATTTTCATTTTGAATGTGCTACAAGACATGTTTAGGAGGGAGCATGTGCACCATAAAACCAAAGCAATGGGAGGGCCATCTTGTAAAGGAACAGCTTCACTCATTTAAAAACAAACACAGGAGCCTCTGAGGATTGCAGCAGCCAAGATATCAGAATGTGACTCTCATTGTGGCTGGGGTTGGAGAATGTAATGTTATAATCCTGGTGCTAGCCATCCCTGTGGGAGAGAGAATTCTCTAAGTGGAAAGAAATACATCTTCCTGTTTCCTTTGAAATAACACCGCCCAATGATGATAACAAGCTGTCCTTTCCACCACCAGTCTCATATTATCCCTCGACAACATGCCACAGCCATGTCTAGGCCCCGGGACTTCTCTCCTGCCCTACTAAATGTAAGCTCATATGCTCTGTTCTCTGGTTCCTAACTCGAGCTGCTTCTGTTTGTTTTGATTTTTGTCTTACTAAATACCAACCAAAATAGAAAGAAAATACTTTAAAAAAATTACTGTAGAGCTTCAGTCAGCAGGGAATTGCTTGTTTTCCAAGTTTGATTGCAATGTTTTGGCTTTAGATTTGGGATAGTACCCTACAGAAATGCATCACGCCTTCTGCCCACAGGTTCTTAGGGAAGTTTCCATAACATCTGACCAAAAAAACCAGAGACTAAAACTCTGGCCGGACAAAAATCTAAGGGAAAGTTTTGTCAATGGGACCTGAAATGATAAAAAAAAATTATGGACAAGAGAATACAGACATGATGGGATTGTCACAACTCAAAACTCGCCAGGAAGAAGACACTGGCAGCTTATGAGCAGTTTTTCCCAGGAGAGCCCAGCACATCGCCCAGCTTGAGTTTGGCAATGAGAGATAATCAGTTAATCAGGATCATTACTTGGAAGATTGTCTACAGTGATGGTTTCCAATTATTTTGAGATGCATACTCTTTAAAAGAAAAACGCATTTACAATTTATGCAAATTTATTTACAAAATCATATAAGTATGCGTCATTCCTCAGCAAATAACATACATTTGGTGATTAATTAAATAATGATCATGAGTGAGAATTCGTCTTCCAAATGTTCTTCATGACAGTTGTGAGCTTTGGGGGCCAGATTTTAATCAAATCCTAAGAAATCATCATGATTTGTATCGCATGATAAGACCAATAAAGCTTAGATATATCAAATTTACTATGCTCCAATGTTTGCCAGCATTGACATTTTAAATCTTTGATTAATATTTTCTATGCCAGGATTTTAATCGTTTAACCATTTTGTAAGGATTAGACTTATTTTAGTGGGATGTATTATCCATAAATCCCTTTAAAGAACAAGATATCAACCATGATTCTTCACAAGACAAACAAGCAAACAAGTAGATTATTGAAACCATACCCTCACCTCCAGAATGATAATTCACATATTAAAATGATATGGGCTTAATGTCTTTCACAGTTCATAGAAAATTCATATATTTATAGTTATAAGGTTTTTTTTAGGTGTGTGTATGGAATCAACTTGTTTAGCTCTCAGGGTGAGCATCTCCATTATCCTTTCTTGAGGTCATTATCCTCTTGACTAGCTGGTCCTATACTCCACTGAGGTTGAAAGAAGCTGGCTGAAGCATCCATTTCTAGATGGTGCCTGGGAGCCCACAATGTAGTTATAAGGAAAGTGGAGAGGAGAGATTAGAGCACCTCACAGTCTTCTTAGCAGAGCAACACGTACAAAACTGGAGCAGTGCCACTCGATAATGAAGTATAGATGATAAGGGTTAAGTCCAAGTCACTCAGGCACTGGTGGGAATTGTGAACCTGGTTGTCTTCCATGCTCAATATCAACCCACACAATAGCAAAATGTCCCTTATGGCCATATGTACCTAACAGCCTTGCTCTTCATTTGTAAATGTGGAAGGTCAGCCACTACCACCTGATTTTTAAAGAAAATCAACAGTATGGTAGTGGAAGTAGAAAATGAACCAAAACAATATAATAAATTAAGAGTTCAGTGAATGTAAGCAAAGATATGAAAGCAATTTAAAAGATTGTACTACTTAGATTCTTAGAGTCACTTGACAAAAACATACAAAAAGGAGCAATCACATGGAAATTGATTAAACATTTTTAAATCTGAAAACTGAAGTCCTAAATAGCTGGGAAGAAAAAAAATAAACATAAATAAAAACAAAATTAGTGAATGGCAAGATAAAGAAGTGTTCCATAGCACAGAAAAAACATAATAAAGAAAAATACAGGATTAAGTAGTAAATATGCAAATGGGGCAAATGTAGATGAGAATATCATCAAAGAAAAATGGTGGCACCTGGAAAGACAAGATAAAGTAGAGCTAATTTCCTTTTTTGTCCCTGCCAAAAACAACTATAAACTCTAGAAATGTAGCAAGAGATTACCAAAGAACTTCAACAGGTGCTTTAAAAAAAATAAACTGATTTGGAGCTTCAAAGACTAGACCATTAACACAGAAGTAGGTTGGCTTGCACTCACATACCTGACAGAAATAAGCTACCCATGCCAGGATCCAACCTGGCAACAATAGATTTCCTGTATCCAACAAAAGGATCTCTAGCAACATGAAATGATCACAATACCAATGGAAAAGTCAACTGGACAGGATAAGACTAGATAAATCATTATCATAATACACCATAATTAAATTTATGAAAACTAAAGGTAAAGTATTAAAAGAAGCAGGCAATGAATTACCTGCATGTGAACATCCACTGGAAATGCTGGAGTGGACTTCTCATCCAGAACCATGGAGGCCAGAAAGTACTGGGACAGTGTTTTTTTAAGTACTGAAACTAGAGCACTATAAGTAGAACAGCACACTCGATAGCCTGTGAAAAGCATCTTTTAAAAATTAAGGAGAAATAAACATCTTCAGGCACAAGATAACCAAAATAATACATTAGCAGATATGCCTTTGAAGAATGAGTAAAGAAAATACTTCCAATGGAAACAAAGTAGGAAATAAGGAGAGGAATTTCAAGCATGTAAAGAGGACATTGGGAAACGCAGATATGTAGGATGCATAGCATAAACTACCCTATTCCTCATGTGTATGTGTTTTAAGTCATACTTGATGACTGAACCAAAAATTATATTACCATCTGACATCCAAGACAATGCTGCTTAAGAATGGGGCAAGTATAATCTACCAGAGATGCTGACATACCTAATAAGCATCTTGAGGACCGGACAATAAACGTAGGTGGAGCGGGAGGGGAGGGCAAGCAGTGGAGGTGGGGGACACAAAGCTGGACCCAAATGGCAATGGTACAATAAAATTCTACATCCTAAAAGACAGACTAAATGGTTGAACCTTCTTCAGGTTCTTAGAGGGAACACCTGAATCACAAGGCCCTGGAGAGGGTATGATGAAGACTGACCTTAATCTTCTCCTGTTTCTCTCTCTCTCTCTCCCTCTCTCCCTCTCTCTCTCCCTCTTCTCTCTATCTCTTTCATACTACCTATATTTTTTTTCCTTCTTTTCTTTGGTGCTGACCTGTAACTCCCAATACCAGCATGTGGCTAACATCTACAATGAGCTGTTGATCAGAGAGACCTACAAGGTTTCCCAAATGAAGATGGATTTCTGTCAGAGTACCTGATGACCCACCAAAGTTTAGTGGTAAGACCCTCCTGCTGAAGACACCATATGCTGATGGTACAGAACATGGAGTGACCTGGATGGAATCTGAAAGACAGTCAGTCCCCAGACAGCTTGTCTAGTGCCAGAAGGGGCAAATTGAATGACTTGGAGAAAATGATCAATATCTGTTCAAGCAACTCATGGTCTAAACTAGTCAGCAGCAAACAACCTGACATGATGCTCACACAAGTGCAATAGGGGCACACAGCCATGGTGGGAAGGCAACTGCTCTTGATTTGGCTAACTGATCTGCTCAGTGGAACAGAACCCATAGCTGGAGCTGGAAAACAAGTCAACCATATCCAAAAATGAGCCCACTCTCCATTATCAAGCTCCCACCTATCGTGGGTAACAAGAGGGTCTACTCCTATTAAATTCTCTCTAAAAAGCAATGGTTATCCCATTTATCTGGTGCTAACTTTACTCTCCATTGGAGAATTTGCTTCTCTTTTTCAGACAGATGCAGATCCTAAGACAGAACCAGCCCATCACACCTCAAAAGGGCCCTAGTTGAAACTAAGAGTAATTGGGGAAATAAGCAAGAGTGCTGCCTTCTTGGTGAACCTGGTACCAGCACAAGGGTGAAGGAGAGAGGCACAGAGAACACTCAACTCCTACCAAACCAGATGTCCAGAGACACAGAGGCTCCCAAGACCTCATTACTGAAGCAGACCTAAAATGAACCTCAGGGAAATTTGTGGAAGAGGGGGCAGAAAGGATGTTGGAGCCACACGTTGGGTCATTATGCATAAAGACATTGCCTCTTACCCATATCTGATGGTTAACCCCCACAATGCATGACCCATATTCCCCAATGAGGAGGGTCCCTGCAGAGGGGGGAGCGCAGAGAGGAGGTTAATGATGGTACCAACATGACTGTATACACTGTGTATATAACAAACAAACAAACAAACAAACAAACAAACAAAAGAATGGGGCAGGTAAAGCTATCTGAATGGTAGAAAAGTTGTCACAGTTCCATAGAGATGGCATGTATCAGTTGCTTTCTCATTGTTGGGACAAGATACCCAACTAGAAGCAGCTTAAAGAAGGGAAGGTTTATTCTTGGCTTATAGTCTCGAGGGGAAGTCTGTCATGGTAGGGAACGCATGGCAAAAGCAGGAACCTGGCTCACATAAGCACAACTACAGGGTGGAAATAAGACAGTGATGGCTTGCAACTGGGGATGAGCTATTATGTCAAGTCACTCCCCAACCCCCATAAGCATACTTCCTCCAGCAAGGCTCTACTTTCTACAGTTTTCACAACCTTCCCAAACAGCACCGACCACTTGGGATTAAGTATGCAAACACATGCGTCTATGGGGGACATTTTGCATTCAAACCACCACATGGCATTATATTGATGCCAGTTGTGATAGGTGGAAATTGCCCCTCCAGACGTGCTCATGTCTGAATACCCAGAACATATGTGGATTGTACATGATGAAAGAAGCTTTGCAGACTTGACTATGAATCTTGAAATGTGATTAATTTCCTATAGTATCCTACTAGACCCCATGTCAGTACAAGAGACCTTAGAAGAGAGAAGGAAAGATAAGGGTGAGAAAAATGAACATAAAAGGATAGAAGGAGAAGACAGAGAGAGGAATCTTGGCTTTTCAGATAGAGGAAAATGCTATGAGCCAGGTAATATAGAAAGTCTTTACCATCTGGAAAAGGAGTAAAAGAATGCAGTGATACCTTTATTTTAGAATGCTGACTTCCAGAATCAACACAGGATAAGTTCATGTGTCCAAATAACTAAATCTTAAGTGAAGTGTTATAGCAACATAATAAGACTGACATTCATTAGACTTTTATAAGTCACATGCGGGAGTTATACCTGAGTAACCACTACAAGAACTGTGGAAGAGAAATAAAATGAAGCAAACTTCAGAAACACAATAACTACATCAATGTAATATATCATAGTATGAAAGTAAGTAAAGCATATAATAATCTCAATCAATGCAGAGACAAAATTCAACTTCTTTTCATGAATAAAAAAGTCAATAACCTGGGAATAGGAGGGACTATCCTCAACCAGACAAAAAGGCATATGTGACAAACCACAGCTAATATAATACAAAATGCTCAAAACTGAAACTTGACCAGATCAGAGGAGGAATAACACAAAATTCTGGCTTTCTCCCATCCTACTTGCAATACACTGAAATTCCAGGCAGAGAAATCAGGCAAGGAAAATAAATAATATGAACCCAAGTTGGAAAGGAAGAATTAAAATTATCCCTATCTGGAGATCACACACACACACACACACACACACACACACACACACACATTTTCAAGAATCTATACACATATATTCACACATATAGGCATATGTATCCATATATATATACAATGTCTTCAGGAATTTACAGAGAAGCCAGAAACAAATTCAGCAAAGTTGTAGAACACAAGATCAACACACAAAACCCATCATATTTCTACATGCTAGCAATGTACAATCCAAAAAAGAAATTACAGAAGCAATTATACTTACAATACTATCATAAGGAATAAAATGCTCCAGAATACATTTAAGCAACTTTAAGCAAGATGCAAGACTTGTTTGCTGAACACTATAAACCAGTTTTGAAAGAAATTTAATAAAACCTAATAAATGAGAAAAAAATCCGTATTTGTGGATTTGAAAACTAAGCATTGTTAAGATCACAAAACTCCCCAAAGCAATCTACAGATTCAGTGCAATCCATATCAAAATCCCAATAGTATTTTGTAAGAGATTGAAAAACTGATCCTAATATTCATAGAGAATTGCATGGTGCCCTGAACAACCAGAACAATCTTGAATAATAGAAGAACAAAATTCTAGCACCTGCACTTCCTGATTTTGAGATTTATTGCAAAACTACCATTAATCCAAATAATGTGATGCTGCTATAAAGATAGACATAAATTAATGAAATAAAATAGAGGGTCCACAAATTAATCCATGCATTTTTTGTCATTTTGTTGTTAATAAAGGTGCCAAAATGATTCAATGGGAAGAAATTGTCTTTTCAACAACTGATCCTGGAACAACTGGATGTCTATATGCAAAACAATGAAATTACAAAACTATGTAACCACATAAGAAATGAGTAAAATAGGTTAAATACCTAAATATGAGAGCTAAAATAATTAAATATACTTTAAAAACCCACAAGATTAGATCATCATGCCACTGTCAATATATTTCAGATGTGGCACTAAAAATACAAAAGGAAAAAAAATAAGATATATTGGAGCTCATCACTTTAAAAAAAAAAACATACTACTTGAGGGCTGGAGAAATGGCTTAGTGATTAAGGTACTTGCCAGCAAAGCCAGAGGACCAAGGTTTTATTCCCCAGGACCCACGTGAGCCAGCTGTCCAAGGTGGCACATGCAACTGGAGTACATTTCAGTGGCTGGAGGCCCTGGCATGCCCAATCTCTCTGTCTCTGTCTGTCTCTCAAATAAATTAAAAAAAAAAGATAATAAAAAGTTTTAAAAAATACTACTTCAAAAGACATGGACAGGGGCTGGAGAGATGGCTTAGCAGTTAAGGTGCTTGTTTATAAAATCAAAGGACTTAGGTTCAGTTCCCCAGGACCCATGTAAGCCAGATGCACAAGGTGGCACATGTGTCTGGAGTTTGTTTGCAGTGGCTGGTAGCCCTTGTGGGCCCATTCTCATTCTCTCTCTATTTCTATCTCTATCTCTCTACCTGCCTCTTTCTTAAATAAATAAAAATGAAATATTTTAAAATGTCATGGGCAAGAAGATAGAGTAACAATGGGAAAACAGAAGAAACTATCTCTACATCATACATCTTATAAGTGTTTCATTTCTGACTAAACAGAGAATTCTTCTGACTTGATAATAACTTAACAAGAATTAAGAAAAGCGCTTGGGTTTATATTTCTGCCAAGAAGATACACAAGTGACCAAAAACCAAGTAAAAATGTGCTTAACACCACTGTCCCATGGAAAATGCAAATCAAACCATAATAAGATATAATTTCATATCTATTTAAAATGACTATAATCTGAAACTGGAAAGTAATAAGTGTTGCTGAAAATTTCGAGAATTTGTAATAATTACACATTACTGGTGGAAATGTAAAATGTTGTGGCAATTATAGAAAAGAGCACTTGATACTTCCTCAAAATATGTGGAAATTACCATATCATCCAACAATTCCATTCTGAGATATATGCTCCAAAGAAATGCAAACATGAGTCAAGCAACAACTTCACAAGAATGCTCACAGCAGTACCACTCACAGGAGTCAAAGGTGGAAGCCACCTACATGCATCAATTCCAGATGAACAAACAGAACTTTGGTCATCTCTAGATGAACAAACAGAACTTTGGTATATCCATGCAGTGGAAATATTATTCGTCCATGAAAAGGAACTGCATGCTGATGTATGTCACAACATCAACAAACCTCAAAAATTATGTTAAATGGTGCTGGAGAGATGGCTAAGTGGTTAAGGCACATGCCTGTGAAGCCTAAGGAGCCATGTTTGATTTTCCAGCTCCCATGTAAGGCAGATGTACTTGGTGGTACATGTAACTGGAGTTCATTTGCAGTGGCTAGAGGCCCTGGTGTGCCCATTCTCTCTCTTTCTCTCTCTCTCTCTCCCCTAACTAAATAAAAAATAAATATTTAAAAAATTATATTAAATGAACAGAATAGTCAATACGAAAGGTCACATATTATATGATTCCATTTACATGAGATATCCATGAGTGGAATCCATAGAGAAGCAGAGTTGGGACTGCTGAAGAGTGAGGGCAGGGCAGCAAAGAGGGGTTACTTAAACAGGGATAGTTTTCTCTTCATTTATAGTAAGCAAAACGTTTTGGATGCAGTAGATGTCATGGTTGCACATTGAAAATGTGCTAACTGCCACAGAACTGTGCACTTTGAAGGTAATTAATTTAAATTTAATTTTATAAATGTTGCTTTTTATAAAAGTCAAATCCAAAATTGTCTAGACTATACAATTCCAATTACATAACATTCTTGAAATTACAAAAAAAATAATAATGGAGTACAGATGAGGAGGTTGTAGAGTAGCAGCATAAGAGATGGACGTGGGTGCATTTACAAGAACCGCAGAAGAAATCCTTGTAGTATCGGAAGTGCTTAGTGTCAGAGTATGAGACTGGATATAAACCTACACAGGTGATAAAATGGAATAGCGCTTAACTGATAGATGTGTACATGCACATGCACACACATAACAGTAAATTCAGAGGACTCTAAGTAATGCTGGCAGACTCTTGTTAGGGATCTTATACTACATTTCTGCAAAATACTACCATTGGGGAACAACTGGCATAGGCCCCTCTTTATAATTGCTTTAAAATACATAAGAATCTATAGTTACCTCTGTTCAACAAAAATGTGGCAGAAATTATTGTGATAGATTAGTAATTAGGATTCATTAAAAGAACATATCATGACTAGTGATATGGCTTGGTGATTAAGAGTGCTTGCTGCTTAAACATGAGGGCCTCTAAGGTTACAGACCACAATGTTCAATACTCCAACACCCATGTAAGAAGTGGGGTGTGACTACACACCAATCAGTAATCCCAATGTGGGGTCAGAGACTGAAGAATACTGGGGCTGCCTGATAGCAACTCTAGGTTCATGGAGACACCATGTCTCGAGGAACCAAATATGCACACACACTACACCACACACATACTCTACACACAGATTCATATACATGCCAAAAAAATCAAATCACAACTTAATAAAGATTAACTTTAAAAATCACTTTAAATATGGTTTATTTAAATTAATTTATATTAAATTTATAGAACTTACAATGATACCCTCAAATGAATTAATTAAACAGACACTTTAAATACTTCAAATATGGTTTGTCAGAGCCCTACTTAAAAAACAGCATAGACGTTGAAAGTAGAAGGGGAAAATTGCTTACCATCATCAAATATGTTCTTCGCCTGTGTACTCTGTATGTGGCATAGTTCTAGACACTGATACCTCAGAGAAGCAAAGAATAGATGATATTGTGTCTGCATTCATCATGCAGTCTAATGGTGGGGGGGGGCTACATATAATCAACAATGAGCAAACAACCCCGTCTACACTGTCACAGCAAGATTCAGGGGACCGCGACAAGTATTACAGTTTTAGAGAGGGAAATGCTGGATAATAGCATTAAATTGAATTTAAGCAAAAGCATGTTAAATTGAATTCAAGATGTTATGTAGGGTCACCTATAGGAATAAAGAATGTCTATACAAAATGATGAAAGGAAGAACCTAGAAATAAAATATAGCAATCATGAACTATCCAGTGAGATTCTATTATGGAACTTGCGTGATTAAGAACACGAAATTCCCCAATAATGAGATCAAGGTACATCTGCTCAATACTAATGAGAAGAGAGGCTCAGCCAAACAGTAGCCAGTTTTAGAATCCTTTCTCCATCACCAGAGTGCTATGTAATATATTATATGTCTGCACAAATCAACAGCAAGCCAACAGTTGAGGGGACCGGAAAACTTCCAGGGCTTTTTGCGAAGATTAATTGAGGTCAGATAATATAGTGATCCATCTAGTTTACTATTTAGCATGTCATAGACACTTAATGTTTTCCAGGATAGTATAAGCAATGCTGCAGTAACAAAACCACAGGTCGCAGGGTCCCAGTCTGAGAAGGCTTATTTATGTCTCACATAAACTATAATGCAGGTCACATAGCCCTCCTCCATCTTATAGCTAAGACACATGGCATATGTGAACTCCAAGGTCAATGTAGTCAAGAAAAAGAGCTTTGTAAGATCTGGTAAAATGCTACTGAGCACTGGCCTGGAACAAGCTCATAACATCACCCATTGGCCAGGACCTTGTCACGTGGGTCTAAGGTATTTGCAAAGGAAACTGGGACATGTGGTCTCCCTGTGTGTTCAGGAAAATGAAACAGCGTGGAGGCACAAAGCCGAGGTGCCACAGCAGAGAGAGAGAGAGAAAAAAAAAAGGAAAACACGAAAATCTCTACTCTCATGTCATTGCTTCTATTGCTGCCACAATCATGTCCAAGGTTGTAACAATAATAAGCAAACTAACACCATTCAGCTTTGTGCCAGGCATTAGCCACTTTTCATGATCTCAATTTATACAGAAACATTACCAGATAAATTTATTGTTTATTGTAATGAATCAAGACTCAGAGAGGTTGGGATCCCCTGAAGTCACAAGATGGTAATCACTTGTCTTATTACTAGTATTCTTCTGCTTAAAACCAAGTTTCTTCCAGACGACTCACCTACCCAGTGTGATCTCCCTGGCAGACACTAGCCTTTCTCAGTGCTCAGCTGCCTGCCTGGTACACAATCACTGAAACAACTCTAAAGAGCTTCCCTCCATAGTAATTTTTACTTTGATTTACTGGTTGTGTTAAAATTGTTGTTCTATAATGGTCACATCTAGAGAATGTTGCACTTAAAGGGAAAATTGCCCTTAATAAAAACGAATGATACTAAAATCCTTCTCTCCCAATGAAATGATTCTCCTGTATTTTGTTCTATGTGTGAGCACACCAAAAAAAAAAAAAAAAAAAAAAAAAAAAAGCTTCTTCGGTCTATTATTTCCCAATTACCTCCTCTGGTGTTAGCTGAGAGAAGAGAAGGAAGATGGGATTATGAGGCTCATAACATTTGATCTTTTCCAGGCTTCAGCAAACCTGTGAATCACTTTCATAAGCTAAATCAATATCAGGTGTCACCTGGTGGCAGGTAAGGGCAATTCGATGGCTTTTCTAATACCTCGCAGGCATTGATTTTTCCACATATCAGGACAAAGGACAGGCGATAGAGAATACAGGAGTATGCAAAAGCAAAATTGCTACACAGCTCGGAAGGTCAGGTCGAGAGATCTCAGTAGTTGCATATGCTCTGAGTACAAGCTCCCTCTTGTCCAGCCATTCACACCTCCCTCAGGAGACTCCGAGGCCTAAGAGTCAGGAAGACACTATTTAGCTTCTGCATAAGAGGCAACCTGGACTCTTGCACCCATTAACCAACACAGGCCGGTTTCTCCACTGTCTCTGCTCTCAAGAGCCTGTGGCTAAAACCTGCTCTATCAGTGACTGCAAGATGGAAAACATGTTCCTCAGTGTTCGGTTTATTATCATCTGGAACTTCTTCTAGCCTAGTTCTTTTGAATCAGGATCTCCGGGGGTGGGACCCAGGCACCTGTGTTTGAACACCAAGAAGTTTCAGACACAGGCTCTGTAACCGCTCTGTTAAAAGGACCTATCATTAGATAAAGCTCCCCATTTCCCACAAATGAGAGCCAGGGGCCCGGGGACATGGAAAGCTGAGGCACAGCCTCAGGATGGAAACCCAGTTTCCTACTCGGAAGGTTTGTTCATTTGACTCATCCGTTCGGTGATCCGTCGGGGAAGCTGACCACATGGACTGGAGCTGTGCGGGCTGAGGGTGGAATCCTACCTGGCAGAGTGGCCACTGCGACTCAGGGGTGAAGGCTGGAGGATCTGGGCAGCATAAGCGCCATTGCTCAGACTGTTTACTTAGGGTGGAAGATGCATGCCCTGGGAGCTCATCCCATCCAGCTCTTTGGCTCTGAGCAGGGCTGAAGGAGGCTTCTGAGCTCCTCTCTCTCTCTCTCTCTCTCTCTCTCTCTCTCTCTCTCTCTCTCTTGTGTGTGTGTGTGTTTGAGAGTGTAGACACTCACATGCCATAACACGCATGTAGAAGTCACCAAACAACCTCAGGTGTTGGTCCTGGTCTGCACGCTCCATCTTGTTTGAGGCAGGGTTCCTTGATATTTACACTGCATAGGCCAGTCTAGCTGGCCTTGAGCTTCAGGGGATCCTCCTCTCTCCACCTCCCATCCCACTGTAGGAGCACTGGGATTATACACATGAGCTACCATATCCAGCTCTAGATGGGTTGTGGGGATCCAAAGTTAGGACTTGACAATTGTGTGGCAAGTGCCTTATGCACTGAGCCCGTTTCCCAAGCCTTGAGGCTCCTTTTCTTTTTATTTTATTTTATTTTATTTTGAGAAAGATAGAGGGAGAGAGAGAGAGAGAGAGAGAACTGGCACACCAGGGCCTTAGCCACTGCAATAAAAGTCCAGATGTTTGTGCCACCTAGTGGCCACGTGTGACCTTGCTCTTGCCTCACCTTTGTGAGTCTGGCTTATGTGGCATCTGGAGAGTCCAGCATGGGTCCTTAGGCTTCTCAGGCAAGCGCCTTTACTACTAAGCCGTCTCTCCAGCCCCGAGGCTCCTTTTCACATCAGTCCCTCAGTACCTCTAAGTCAGCATGGAGGAAACACCGAGGAGATGCTGATGGATGGTCCAGTGGTGTAAATGGAAACTCAGCAACCCACCGTCAGTGGGTAGAATAAGAGGCTTTCTAGGCTGGACTGAGACTCCGTGTAGAGTATTTATTATCCAGAGAGACCAATTTAAATATGCTATGTGCCACTTAAAATAAAAGTTACCATGTCTCCTTGCTTTTATCTAAATTTAACCCCATTACTTTTACTATCTTAGTAATAAAACAGATTGAAGTGTGTGTAGAGGGGGAGTTGAAATAAGAAGCTTGCTTTCTCTCTTATTTGCTTTCATTTTTGTTTATATCCTGTCTTGGCTTTAAAAAAAAAATTGAAGCACTTAAAGAAAGTAAGTTCTCACTTGGCTCCCCGTCTGAATCCGTGATGAGTCTGAGTGGGTTCTTCGAGGCTCAGACCATATTTGCTCTAATCGGTGGCTTTGTTGATGGCAATGTCCACAGTAACCTCAGGTTAGGTGAAGTAGAAGTGGGAGAATGTCACCTTTAGCTTGCCTTTGGTGCTGGGGACGTCTGAGTGTGAAGCAGAAGGTAAATGAATCTACCAGATTGGCAGACTAGTCACTAAGAAACTACAGACCTACAAAACCAAGGGGAAGGAAAGAACGGCAGGCTAACTGGGAGCTTCCTGCCAGTAGCGCAGGGGGTGGGGGCGAACATCTGAGTGTATCTTGGCCACTTACACGGCCTCACCCTACTACAGGGCCAACCCACGAATGATATCAGGGACGGCTAGGCCATTAGGGGTTCCTGGAGATTTGGGGTTCTCCTGAGGTACTATCTGCTATAGCTCTGTTCAGCCTATTCCTCAACTTGTCATGAGTCATGTGTCTTTCTGCCCCACAGCCTAACTGTTCTTTTCTTGCCCATAATAGTCCAAGATCCTTCCGTTTAACTACTCTCATAATGAAGAAAAACATATTTCTAACTTAAGTGTGTATTCAAAAGTCCCCTCGTGCTAATTTTCACTTTACCTATCCCCAGACTCCACCTTCAGAAAGCCTCCTTGGTCAGTGTAGTTCAGAATGACCCTGCGGGAACTCAACACATTGCAAGCCGCACTAGCTCTGGGTACTAGTGGACTGGTGAGGTTAGGCTACATTAGGCCACATGAACAAGACCTTCAAAATCTCTTTGCCCAGGGGTCAGGAGATGGCTCAATGGATAAGAGAGCTAATGTTGCACAAGCAAGAGGACCCAAGTTCCATCCCCAGTATCTGTGCAAAAAGCTGGGCGTGGCCAGACCTGCATGTAACCTCAGTGATGGGGGAAGGGCAGAAACGGGAGGATTGTTGGGACTCACTGGTCAGCCAGTCTAACCAAGAACTGGTGAGATCAAGGTTTAACAAGAGACTCCGTGTCAAGGAAATAAGGTGGAAGAGCAGGAGAATAGAATACCTCTTAAATTTTCCTTTGGCCTCTGTGCACATGGGACTCACACATCTGTGCGCATATACCACACACACGCACACACGCGAGTGCGAACGCACACAAACTCTATGGCTAAATACAACGCAGTGTCTTAGACTACTCAGCCTCTGCTGTGAGTAGACACTTAAGGATCCAGAGTGACACAGCTACTTGATATTTGCACCAATGACTATTTCAACAGAGAGGAGGAAGCATGGCCCTTGAATCTTCCCCCTGATCCACTAGTCTTGACCTGTACATGTTTCATGGGCCAAAGTATACCACACAACCATGTAGAAAATGAAGAGGCAGAAACATAATCTAAGGATGTGCTCAGAGGTGGAGCATGAGCTGGAAATATTTACATTGATTGGTCACAACCAGCATCTCGTGGACCCAAGCAAGGTGCTTTCCCAAGCATGACAAGCCTACCAGGCTCTCTCACCAAGCACTACCCAGAGCCACGATGACACCTCTGGATATAAACCTGGACTGTTCATGCCTACACACCTTTCCTCTCTTCCTAAGGAAGCTTTAATTACAGATAATGCTCCTCTCATCTCTGTCATGGAACCTCAGGATATTGAACACAGAGAAAGAATCCTGCATCACCCAGTTGCCTGTGCTGTGTCCTTGAAGCAGTAGACCCATTCTTTTTAAGGAAATTATAAAAAGAAGGAAAATCCCAAAGCCTTCTTTCATCCTTTCTAGTGCCAAATAATTAGGTCCTTTCTGTTCTTTCCTTCCTGACTATACCAACCACTTGGAAATAAAAATAAAACAACAACAACAAAACAGAAAACATTCAATGGTAGGATAAGATAGAGTGTGCATGTGGGTGAGCGAGTAAAATAGAACTCCCCCAACCCACGTCCCCTCCCTCAGAAAGACTGCCTGAGAGACATACCCAGTTGGGCCGCAGGCTATGATATACTTAGAACAATATTGCCCAATTGCAAAGGCATGTGCCTGTTTTCGTGAAATGGAAGCATCTGTTGGAATTATTGGAGGTGTCCCATCACTAATTAAAAAGAGCTTTCATTTATAGAGAATGCACCATATGGATGTTGCTGACTCGGGTTGCTAGATGTGAATTAGTACTGAGGGAGTTGCTGGGGCAGGTGTATGGTGAAGAATATCCAGAAAAAAAAAATAATAATTTAGCCTTCCGAAAATTCTCCTTACAAGGAAGTGTGGGTGTGGGGAAGTTGTTTTAGTGAGACATCTAAGCATGACACAATATCCCAGGTTGTACCTGCTGTGTTTTTGCTCACTTGTAAGCATCCCTCTAGGAGGGTGGCTACTACACCCCTTTCACTTGCCAAGTCACTACTGTGTCTTCAAGGAGCTTTCCAGGTCAAACAGGTTAAGCTACAGTGCTTGAGAGGCCCTGTGCGAAATGATAATGTAGAACTTCAAGGTGATAGGTAGTGCAGCATCAAACCCACCAAGGGTCCTCCTAAGTGGGGAGCCCTGGCAGTTGCTCAAGTCACATGCTTGTAAAGACAGCCCTGCTTGTTGGGAGAAAGTAGGATCTGCTAGAGAAGGAATTAGCAGCCCAAGTGCATTTTAGTCTCTAGGGGTCTTTCATAGTCACACTCCACTCTGAAAACCACACAACCGATTCTCCTGGCAGGTCAGAGTCAGAGAGAAGGATGGACTTGCCCTTACGATGCCTGACTATGCAGAGTTGTGCTGGCACCCAGATGCTTACCCCAGGCCCACACCTTCTCCTACTTTACAACTTATCTACTTAGAACGTTCTATGCTTGGGAGCCCTGCTCCGCATCATTCCCTCCTGCCCCATGTGTACTCCAGGAGCCCACTGTCGCTACCCTTCCCGTCCAGCGGAATAAGGCAACGGCAATCGGGAGTCTTCTCGAAGCAGTTTATTCAGGAATCCTTGACATCTGGGGGTGTGGGGCCCTGATAACAAGCCCTCCTCCCTTTAAATAGCCCGCCTAACCTAATCAGCAGCTGCCACGTGGGCGTAAGCAACAGGGCGCAGTCAACCACCTGATGGTGATCTAATCATACGTAGCGCTGTACATGCGCACTTTGTAGTGTGTACGAAGGGGAAGCAGGAAGTGATGCTTAGTCATGATACTTGGCAGCCAGCCCATGCGCCATCTTGTAATGGCCGCCAACTTGCGGAGATTTGGCAGGAAGCCCGGGCGGCCTTGGGGCAGCGACCTTGGCAGGAAGCCCGCGGCGCCCTTGGCAGGAAGCCCGGGTGGCCATCCACACCCGCTCTCCACATATCCCCCTTCTTTACTAAAAATGGCAAAGAGAATGCCTGTCTTAGGTTGTCCCAAGGACCAATACTCCTTACCCGTCATTGGGCGACAAACAGCTCGAGGTTTGTTCCCTGTCTTAGGTTGGTAGTATCCTTACCCGTCATTGGGCGACAAACAGCTCGAGGTTTGCTCCCTGTCTTAGGTTGGTAGTATGGTCAAGGAATCTTACCCGTCACTGGCTACTTCTCTAGCATGCCGAGCCACACCTGCAAGGCTTGTACTAAATGCGCTTGATCTTGTATATGCTTTGCCCACATGTTGCACATACACCACAGCATGAAGCCGCTAATCAGAATCAGGCAAAAGGCCATAGTCCCTATGCCCACCCATTCCTTCAAGGTGAATCCAAGTAGACAATCCTGCAGCAAGGGACGCATCCACTCTGGTAGAGTTGATGTGGATGATGGACAATCGCAGGTCTCTCACGAGCACATCAAATTCACGAGACCAATTGCCTGTAAGATAACTGGAAAGAACTCAAGACAAATTAGCCAAATTGTTATGTCAAAGTTGGAGGAAGCCAAGTACGAGTGCGGAGGCGAATGCCACGAGCCTCATCACGGATATTTGCAATTCGTTGAAGTAAGAATCGTAAGAGAGCAGGTAACAAGCACATAAGAACTACGAAACAAACCCCAAATGTGATGAAATGTCCAATCCAGGCATGAAAAGATCCCCAATCAGGTATTGCTGACTTAAGAGCTGTAAGTAAATCATTAGCTGCCTGAGCAGCATCAAAATTAAGATGAGCATCCTGTATTGCCAAAACTTCTGAATGTAAATTAATTAAATCTAAAGAAATATTATCATGATGCCATATTCCTTCCAAATGCATTTTCACCTTTTCCCAACTAGAATTAAATATTTTAGGTGTAATACAAATCCATTGAAAATCAGCATGACATTGTAACCTAGTTTTAATTTTGAATCCTTGTATTTCTTCCCCCAAAAATCCAACAGTGTCAAATAAAGCATCCAACTTTTCCTCTATCTTTCTATCAATACTTTCTTGTGTACCTAATGTAATTGAAACATTTTTAGCTAAATTATTTACAAAATGCGCAGTATGAACTTCTTGTGTAAGTGCAACAGCAGCTGTAGTAGTAGAGGCTAATAAAGTAATGAAAGCCATAATACCAGCAATAATCAATCCTACAACTCTTTTTGTCTAGTCAAACTATTTTTAACTTCCTCAATTATTTGCAATCCCTTCTCTGAATACCAAGGCTTAGTGAGCTTAACAGGTATCATAGCAAAAACAGGTTGTTTAACTATAATCATTGAGCTACTAGAAGAAGTAATACAATTAGACAATGAACAATTAGTACATGTGACATTAAATATACCCTCTGCAGCATTAATCCAAGTAACTTTAGTATTCCCAGACATTATAGCATAGGGTGGTGTTATACAAGCCATAACAGTTCCTTTTGTAGGATAAGCTCCGTCCATCTGACTGGCCAGGAGCACAAGGCGGTGGCCGTGGAGGTCCTGGAGAAGATGGCGGAACCTCTAATTTAATTGAATCCACTCTCTCCACTAACTTCTCCAGCTCTTCATCTGAATCTTCCTCCTCTGAACTTTTCCCTTTCTCAGACTCCTGGGATCGCTCCTCTTTCAACTGTTCTAAAACTTCTTTTCCTCTTTCAATTTCTGCTACGCACTTCCCTTCTCGATCAGTCAAACAAGAGCGAACAAGTTTCCAGATAGACTTTATTCCTGGAAGAGTCAGTCCCTGGTCTTGTGCAAAATCTATATCTCTCCCTAATTTATCCCAACCAGCAATAGTTAAGTGTCCAGAAGCTACAAACCAAGGAGCAATCTCATCTACAGCTTCTATGAATCTCTGTATGGTGGCACTCTTCAGCCCTAGTCCTTTCGCCTTCAATAGATCTTTCAGTACAGATGCCGCAGTTCTACTAGAAGAAGTATTACCCATTTTATAATACTTATTTCTTATATTATAATGCTTATCACTTATTTTATAATACTTATCACTTATTTTATAAATAGTTTCTCTTTACCGAGAACTTATATTTATCACTTATTTTATAGTACTTATTTCTTATTTATAGGAAGGTTCTCCTTACTGAGAACTGAACTTATATAGAAGGTTCTCCTTACTGAGAACTGAACTTATATAGAAGGTTCTCCTTACTGAGAACTGAACTTATATAGAAGGTTCTCCTTACTGAGAACTGAACTTATATAGAAGGTTCTCCTTACTGAGAACTGAACTTATATAGAAGGTTCTCCTTACTGAGAACTGAACTTATATAGAAGGTTCTCCTTACTGAGAACTGAACTTATATAGAAGGTTCTCCTTACTGAGAACTGAACTTATATAGAAGGTTCTCCTTACTGAGAACTGAACACTAAGTCCCAACTTACCTGGGAACTTACCAGCTAGCTGCAGTCTAGCTGCCCTGACTACTTCGAGTTCTGAGTCCCCGTATGGGCCACCACTTGTCGCTACCCTTCCCGTCCAGCGGAATAAGGCAACGGCAATCGGGAGTCTTCTCGAAGCAGTTTATTCAGGAATCCTTGACATCTGGGGGTGTGGGGCCCTGATAACAAGCCCTCCTCCCTTTAAATAGCCCGCCTAACCTAATCAGCAGCTGCCACGTGGGCGTAAGCAACAGGGCGCAGTCAACCACCTGATGGTGATCTAATCATACGTAGCGCTGTACATGCGCACTTTGTAGTGTGTACGAAGGGGAAGCAGGAAGTGATGCTTAGTCATGATACTTGGCAGCCAGCCCATGCGCCATCTTGTAATGGCCGCCAACTCGCGGAGATTTGGCAGGAAGCCCGGGCGGCCTTGGGGCAGCGACCTTGGCAGGAAGCCCGCGGCGCCCTTGGCAGGAAGCCCGGGTGGCCATCCACACCCGCTCTCCACAGCCCATGTATATTCACTTAGCAAGGAAGGAATCCTTAGTTTTTAAGGAATAAATAAAATACCGCTCAGCTGATTCTTATAATTCAAAATAGCTAGAAAAGAGATGGAAAATTCTTCAAGATATGGGTTTCCAGCTAACTGAGATTAAGGAAATGGTCAGCCAGATATATTGAAACAACTGTAGAAATTTTTCCCCTCAAAAAATAAAAAGGGTATTGGTATGTCTCCATACCGTTTGCTCCACAAACCTACCACCCAGTGTTTGTATCCACAGCATACAGATAAATCTTGATGCAAAGTGGTACAGTCATCTCTAATCTCAAAGCATCCTTGTCAATGAGAGGCAGCTCATAGGCTGGCCAGGCTGACCTTCCCTGTAACTAACACTGACAAAAAAGACTGTCTCAAACAAGCAGAGAGGCATAACAGCCAAGGCTGTTCTCTGACTTCCCCATGCACACAGTGACATATAAGTGCCCATACATTACACAACACACACACACACACACACACACACACAGTATTTAGGACCAGAAAAAAAGGGTGTAGATCCTCTTATGGCCCAAGATTAGTGGAAGCTTGACAATGGAAAGCAGAATCATTATCTGGATATGATTCTGACTTGCTCCCAGTTCCAGATATGGTTTCCTTTCCATTGAGCAGATCTATTAGCCAATCCAAGAGCAGTTGGTTACCCACCATGGCTGTGTTCCACTATTGCACTTGTGTGAGCATCATGTCAGTTTGTTTGCTTCTGAGTCGCTTAGATTTTGAGTTGTTCAGACAGATGTGGGCCACTTTCCCCCAGTAACTCATGTAGTGCCTTCCAGCACTAGATGGATTAATTGTCTGGGGTCTGGCTCTGTTCCAGATTCCAACCAGGTCTCTCCATTGTCCATGCCAAAAGCATAAGGTGTCTTCAGCAGTAGAGTCTTACCATTAACCTGTGGTGGGTAATCAAGTGCTCTGACAGAAGTCTGTCTTGTTTGTTTCGAGAGACCTAGTAGGTCTCTCTGATCAACAGCTCATTGTGGATATGAACCACATCCTGGAATAGGGAATTACAGGCCAGAACCTAGGGAAAAGAAGAAAGAAAAAGATAAAGAAGAAAGAGAAACAGGAGGAATTTAAGGCTAGGTTTCATTTCACCCTCTCCAGGGCCCTTCAAGTCAGGTGCTCCCCCTAAGGTCCTCTTGAGGGATCAACCTTATAGTCTGACTTCCAGGATATAGGATTCTATGGTACCAGTTCAATTTGGGTTAAGTTTTGTGTCTCCCCCATCCTTCTGTTTCCCCCAAGCCCTACCCTCCCTATTGTCCAAGCCTCAAGATGCTATTCAGGCATGTCAGCAACTTGAGCTGGTCAAGGTTTGGAACCACAGATGAATGAGACCGTGCGACGATTGCCTTTCTGTGATTGTGTGGGTTCACTTAGAATGATCTGTTCCTAGTTTTACCATTTCTCTACAAATTTCATTTTTTTTCTTATTGCTGAGTAGTTTCATTGTGTAGATATACCATGTTTTGATTATCCATTCATTCAATGATGGGTACCTGGGTTGGTTCCAGTTTTTAGCTATTATAAATTGAGCAGCTATAAAAATGGTTGAGCAAATATCTCTGAACTAAGATGTGGAGCTTTTAGGGTAAATGCCCAGTAAGGGAATATCAGTCTGTGCGTAAGTCTATATTGATCCTTTTCAGGAGTCTCCATATTGATTTCCATACTGGTTTTACCAGCTTACATTCCCACCAACAGTAAATGAGTGTTCCTATTTCTCTACATCCTCAGCAACATCTGTTTTCATTTGAGTTTTTAATGTTTGCTATCCTTACTGGGGTAAGGTGAAATCTCATAGTTGTTTTAGTTTGCATTTCCCTGATGGTTAGGGATGGGGAACATTTTCTTAAGTGTGTGTATGCCATTTATAATTCTTCCTCTGAGAACTCTCTATTTAGTTCTATGCCCCACTTTTGGAGTGGGTTGTTTGATTTTTTTATTGTTTCTTGAGTTCCTTGTAGATTCTAAATATTAGGCTTCTGTCAGTGGTATAGCTGGCAAAGATTTTCTCTTCTTGAGCGGATAACCTTTTGGCTCTGCTTACGGTATGTTTGTCTGTACAAAATCTTTTTAGCTTTATGAGAGCCCATTGGTTGAGTGCTTGTTTAATTTCCTTGGCTACTGGGGTTTTGTTCAGGAAGTCTTTTTCCAGTCCTAAATCATGGTGTGTTCCTCCTACTTTTTTCTTCCAGTAGTTTAAGAGTTTCAGGTCTTATGTTGAGGTCTTTAATCCATTTAGACTTGATTTTTGTGCACGGTGAAATGAGTGGATCTAATTTCATTTTTCTACATATGGTCATCTAATTTGTCCAACACCATTTGTTGAAGATGCTGTCTTTTCTCTAGTGTACATTATTGGCACCTTTGTCAAAGATCAATTGACTGTACTTACTTGACCTAAGTTCTGGGTCTTCAATTCTGTTCCATTGGTCTATGTTTCTGTTTTTATTCCAGTACTATGACTTTGTAATAGAGCTTTACATTGGGTATGTCGATACATCCAGAGTGATTTTTTCTTTTTTTCTGAGGATATGTTTGGATTTATGAGGTCTTCTGCCATTCCATATGAATTTTGAGATCATTTTTTCAATATCTGTGAAGAATGATGCTGGTATTTTTATTGGTATTGTGTTAAATCTGTATATTGCTTTTGGTAGAATTGCCATTTTCACAATATTAATTCTACCTATCTGGGAGTATGGGAGGACTTCCATCTTCTCAAGTCCTGCTCTGTATCTTTCTTGAGGTTTTTTTAAAATGTTTTCATTATGTAGGTCTTTCACATCCTTGGTTAGTGTTATTCCAAGGTATTTAGTTTTGTTGCTGCTGCTACTGAAATGGTTCAGCCTCACTTATTTCTTTCTCTGTATATTTGTCCTTTGCATATAGAAAAGCTACTGATTTTTGTGCATTGATTTTATGTCCCGCCACTTTGCTAAAGTAATTCATCACCTTTAGAAGGTTTGAGATGGAGACTTTTGGGTAACTTATATATAGGATCATGTAATCTGCAAATAGGGTTAACTTGACTTCTTCCTTTCCAATTTGAACCCCTTTTATTTCTTTCTCCTATCTTATTGTTTGGGCTAGTACTTTTAGTGTAATGTTGAAGAGCAGTGGTGAGAGTGGACACCCCTGTCTTGTTCCTGATCTCAGAAGGAACTCCTTGAGTTTTTCCCCATTAAGTATTACTTGGGCTGTAGGAGCTTTATATATAGCCTTTATTGTGTTGAGATATAAACCCTGCATGCCTATGCATTCCAGTGTTTTGGTCATGAAGTGGTGTTGTGTTTTGTCAAAGGCCTCCCTTGTATTAATTAAGATGATCATGTTGTTTCTATGGTTCAGCTTATTTATGTGGTGTATTACATTGACTGATTTCCATATGTTAAACCATCCTGCATCTTTGGGATGAAGCCTGCTTGATCAAGATGAATAATGCTTTTGGTGTGTGGTTGAATCTGGTTTGCAAGGATTTTGTTCAGGATATTTACATCTCAGGTCATTAGGGATATAGGCCTATAGTTTTCTTTCCTTGTTGCATCTTTGTCTGGCTTTGGTATTAGGGTGATGCTAGCTTCATAAAAGGGGAGGAGTTCCTGGTCTCCAATTATGTGGAACAGTTTAATAAAAATTGATTTCAGTTCTACAATGAAGGTTTGATAGAATTCAGCTGAGAGGCAATCTAGTTCTGGACTTTTCTTTTGGGGGAGGTTTTTGATTACCTTTTCAATCTCCATGGATGTGATAGATTTGCTTAGGAGATAAATCTGCTTTGAGTTTAGTTTCAGTAGGTGGTATGTATCTAGCAATTTATCCATTTCTTCCAGATTATTTAATTTTGTGGATTAGAGGTTTTGGAACTATGCCCTGGTGATTATTCTAATTTGACTGATGTCTGTTGTTATCTCTCCTTTTTCATTTTTAATTTTGTTAATTTGAGACTTCTCTTTATTTTACTTGATCAGTTTGGCCAGGAGTTTGTCAATCTTGTTTATTTTTTTCAAAGAACTAGTTATTTGTTTCATCAAAATTTTAAATTGTTTGCTTAGTTTCCAATTCATTAATTTCTGTTCTAATCTTGATTATTTCTTTCTGTCTGGAGCTCTTTGGGTTGGGTTCTTCTTATTTTTCCAGTATCTTTAGGTGGACAGTCAGGTTATTAATTTGGGAATTCTCTGTCTTTGTAATGAAGGTATTTAGGGCTATAAATTTTTCTCTTATGATTGCCTTCTTTGTGTCACATAAGTTTTGGTAGGTTGTGTTTTAAACATCATTAATTCCAGGAATTTTACAATTTCTTTTTTGATTCTTCCACAACTCATTCATTGTTTAAAAGTGTGTTGTTTAATTGCCAGGGGTTAGTGGAGTTCTTGATGTGTCTCTTGTTGTTAATTTCTAGCTTTAAAGCATCGTGATCTGACATAATGCAGGAAGTTACTTCAATTTTCCTGACTTTATGAAGGCACACTTTATGATCTAATATATAGTCAATTTTTGAGAAGGTTCTGTGGGCTGCTGAGAAGAATACATGTTCTGTAGAGTTGGGGAGGAAAGTTCTGTAGTTATCTGTTAGGTCTAGTTGATCTATGATGATGCTGAGCTCTATTATTTTCCTGTTGATTTCATGTTTAGATGATATGTGTACTGGTGATAGTGGAGTACTGAAGTCTCCACCTATGATGGTGTTGGTGTTTATTTTTGTTTTATTGTTGAGTAGATTTTGTTTTATAAACTGTGATCCACCTCTGTTTGGCACATATATATTTATGATTGGTATGTGCTCATGTTGGATCATTCCCTTGATTAGTAAGAAGTGGCCTTCCTTGTCCCATTTGATTACTTTTTGTTTGAAGTCTGATTTATCAGATATTAATATAGCAACACCTGCTTGTTTTCTTTTATTTCCATTTGCTTGGAATATCATTTTCTAGCCTTTCACCCTGAGGAGGTGTCTATCTTTAGTGATGAGGTGGGGTTCGTGAAGACAGCAGATAGAAGAGTCTAGTTTTTTGATCCATCCTGATAACCTGTGTCTTTTCATGAGTGATATTTAAGGTTCTTACTGTGAGGTTTGAATTAATCCCTGCCATGATGAAGTGTTTAATGGGGTTTGGTGCTTTCTTGTGTTTTGTACTATTTTGAGCCTGGTCAATTCTGGTTATTTTCTTGTTGGCTCTTGAGATTGGTTGTATGACTGTTTTATGTGGAGCATTCCTTCATTATTCTCTGTACGTTTGACTTTGTGTTCATACAATCATAGGGTTGATGTTTTTTTCATGGAAAGTTTTCCTTTTACCACCTATTATGAGGGATACTTTTGCTGGGTAGAGTATCTTGGGTTGGAAGCCATAATTTTTCAGACATTGAAGTGTTCCATTCCAGGCCCTTCTGGCTTTCAGGGTTTCATTTTTATTTTATTTTTTTTGGTTTTTCTATTTTTATTTTTATTTTTTTATTTTTTTTGGTTTTTCGAGGTAGGGTCTCACTCTAGCCCAGGCTGACCTGGAATTCACTATGGAGTCTCAGGGTGGCCTCGAACTCACGGCGATCCTCCTACCTCTGCCTCCCGAGTGCTGGGATTAAAGGCGTGCGCCACCACGCCCGGCTGGCTTTCAGGGTTTCCATTGAGAAATCTCATGTAATTCTGATGGGATTGCCTTTGCATATTGTGAATTGTTTCTCTCTTGATGTTTTTAATACTCTCTCTTTGTTTTAATTGTTAAGAGTTTTAACTATGTGTCTTGGAGAGTTTCTTCTTTAGTCCTGTGTGTTTGATGTTTTGTGGACTTCTTGTATCTGGATGGGATTCTCTTTTGAGAGATTTGGAAAGTTTTCTTCAATAATTTTGTTGAATAATCCTCTGGCCTGGATTTTCTCTCCTTCTGGTATACCATAATGCAGATGTTTGGTCATTTTAGGGTATACCAGAGTTCCTTTGTATTCTGTTCACTTCATTTTTTGAACTTAGAAAAGTTTTTGGCCTACTGATAAATTTCTTCTGTCTTGTCTTCCAAGTAAGAGGTACTGTCTTCCACATGAGTAACTCTGTTGGTGATTGGTTATAGAGAGGGTTTTGTAATTTCTATTTGATTTTTGTTTTCTGTTGTGTTATTCTGCATTGTGTCCATCTCTTTTTGGAGGTACAATTTCAATTCGAGTTCTGATTTCCTTGATGTTTCCTAGAGTTCATTCTTATATTTGATCAAGTCTTCGTTAAGCTTAATAAACCTGTTGTTGAGATCTTCCATTTCTTTACTTACTTTCAATTTATTCATATCTCTTTGGAGGGTTCCAACATTTTCTTCAATCAAGTTAAGCCTACTGTCAAAAGCTGAATGCTCGAGGAGACAATTCTGTTCAATTTCATTGATATGATTGTTGGTTCTTTGATGGTTTGTTTCCAGTTCAGTGATTTTTTCTTTTTTTTGATCAGGGTCTCATTGGTTGTCGTGTTTTCATTTTGGGAATGAATTTCTGTTGATTTCTCTTATTTTATTGGAGGCTTCTTTGTAGTACTAGGCATCCTAGGTAGAGATCTCTCAGTTTTCTGACTTTTGTTGGCTTTTCTGCATTGTTGTCTACCCACATAGGAAGATTTTTTATTTTATTGAGGAGGAAGCAAGTTTTTGTACTTTGACCCATGCGACCTCTGATTCAGGTGAACAAGGATGTTGTTATCCACTGGCCAGTCAGGATATCAGAGCAAAAGACCTGATTCTACAGCTCACATCAGGACCAGGGCTCCCTGAACAAGGCACAGTGGGACCTATCAGGAACAAAGGACTGGGAAGAGCCAGGGTACAGGAATCTGGCCAATTACTCCATTCCATGCCCTCCAACACACAGATCTGCTCAGGGAACTTGGACCAGAAAACTGGGAGGAGCCAGGAAAGAGAGGTCTGGCCTATTCCACACTTCCCAGGCCTGCCTGCACACTGTCTGCCAGGGAACCTAGACCAAGGAGGTCCCTGTATTTCCTTTCTTAAAACAACAGCTTCCCCTTAACCCAGAGCTGCTGTCCATCAACTAGTCCCAGTGGTTTTCTGGTCTCTACTCCCCTGCCTCCAATGAGGCAGCCTCTTAAAGCCTCTAAAAAACACCAAAAACCAGACTTACCCTCAGGATCCTTCTATGGGAGAAGTGAAATCTTGTGCTGGGGAGATGGTTCAGTGGATAAAGTGCTGGTTAAAGGTGCTTTCCTGAAAAACATGATGGTTTGGATTTGATTCCCCAGTACCCACATAAAGTGAAATGTGCAAAGTGGCACATACATCCAGAGTACATCTGCAGTGGTAAAGGCTGTGGTACACACACACACACACACACACACACACTCAAACAATAAATAAATGAAACATCAAAATCTCATTTTTGGACTGCAGACATAGTTTAGCAGTTAAGGTACTTGCCTGCGAAGCCTAAGAACCCAGGTTCAATTTCCCAGTACTCAATGTAAGCCAGATGTGCCAGGTGGCACATGCATTCATGTCTGGAGTTTGTTTGCAGTGGCTAGAGGCTCTGGCATGCCCATTCTCTCTCTATCTGTCTCTTTTTCTCTCTTCTCTCTCAAATAAATAAATAAATAATAAAATTTTAAAAAATATCATTTTCTCCTTAACATAAGAAAAACTCTGGATAATAAAAAATATACATACTGGAAAAAATGTAAAATTTTCTCTGATTGCAGTTTATATGATCTTTTATGCAGAAAATCAGAGAACAGCCATAAAAATGAATGCTAATAAATGATTTTAGCAAGGTCATAGGTAATATGATTATTTTGCAAAAGTCAATTTCATCCTTATGTATTAACAGCAACCTAGTGGAAATTGACTTTTTTTAGTTCAAAAGTATCCACTATGTGTAAACAAATCAAGCAGAGCAAAGAGGTGAAAGGCCTTTGCTAGAAAACATTGCCAAGAGAAATTAAGAAAGATCAAAATAAGTGGAAAACAGATTATTTTACTATTCTGTATTAGAAGGTTCAGTTTTATTATATGGTAATTCTCATATTCACTGCACTCTCAATCAATATTTTTTATAGAAATTGACAAGATAAAGTTTATATGAAAATTGTAAATTCTATTTATCAGTGGTTAAACCTTATATCTAACTGCAAAGTTCCTAGACTCACCAGAGCAATTGTTATTTAGAGCAGCGTCACGGAGCTTCATGACTTGAGCTCAGTAATCAAGGCAGTTTGGTGTTGCTGAAAAGACATTGATCAAAGAAACAGAATAGGAAGTCCCAAAGTACACAGCACATATTTAGTTGATTTTTGACAAAAATGCTCAGACAATTTAGTAGGCAAAGGAAAGTCTTGACAAAAATGATGTCAAGACAGCTATGTGATGATGCGAAAATAAATCAACTACCTAAATGTAAATCCAAAAAGCAGGATATTTATAGAAGAATACATGGAATAACTTGGTTTTGACCTTAGCATATACAACATGAAAATACAAAATTCATGAACTATGAAATAATAGAGAAAGATAAACTGAACCCAATCAAAAATAGTCTTGGGCTAGAGAGATGGCTCAGCAGTTAAAGATGCTTACTTTCAAAGCTGGTTGGCCTGGGTTCAATTTCCTTGCAACCACATAAAAATAGACCCCAAAAGTAGCACATGCATCAGGAGCCTGTTAGTAGTGGCATGAGGCCTTGGTATGCACACACAGACACACACAGCCATACACATGCATGCACACATGCTCACACATGTGCACGTTCACACACACATGCATGCATGTGTACAGACACAGGTACAAACATATAAAAATTATTTTAAAAATAATATTTTAAAATTTATCTTTGGAGCTGGAGAGATGACTCAGTAGTTAAGGCACTTTCCTGCAAAGCCTAATGACCCATGTTTGATTTTCCAGTGCCCACATAAACCCAGATGCACAAAGTGGTGCATGCATCTGGAGTTAATTTGCAGCAGCTAGAGGCCCTAATGTGCTCATTCTCTTTCTCTCTCTCTCTCTCTTCTTTCTCTGAGTGCAAATAAATAAATTATTTTTAAATTATCTTTGTTTTTAACCAGTATTTTGTTTTCTAGCAGCATCAGCATATATCAATTGTACAATATAAGGGATTTCTTTTAAATGAAATTAAATAAGGGATATGTCAATTCATTTCTGACATGTCTCTATATACATATGATGTACTTTGCTCATATTCATCCTCATATTTACTCATCCTGTTTCCTCCCATATTCCATCTTCCACATATCTAGCAGTTCCCACTTTACATTCATATTCTGTCTTTCAACTGGGTTCCACGTATGAGAGACAGCATGTTAGATTTGTCTGTATCCAGCTTATTTCATTCAACATGGTGACCTCCATCTACCTCTATTCATAGCTTCATTTTTCTTTGTTACTGAACAAAATTGCAGTTGCATATACATCACATTTTCTTTATCCATCTATTAATGAGCATGTAGGCTGATTCTATAACTTAGCTATTGTGGCCAATGCAGTGATTAACATGGATGTGCAGGTATCTCTGTAATCACATGACCTTGATTCTTTGGGGGTATATACATAGAAGTGGTATAGCAGGATCATATGGAAATTCTACTTTCAGGTTTTTTTAAAATTTTATTTATTTGACAGACACACACACACACACACAGAAACAGGGAGAGAGAGAGAGAGAGAGAGAGAGAGAGAGAGAATGGGTGTGCCAAGGTCTTCAGCTGCTGTAAACAAATGCCAGATGCATGCACCACTTTGTGCATCTGGCTTATGTGGGTCCTGGGGAATCAAACCTGGGTCCTTTGGCTTTGCAGGCAAGTGCCTTAACTGCCAAGCCACCTCTCCAGCCCTCTACTTTTAGTTCTTTAGTCACCTCCATCTTCTGCTCTTTGAAAGTACATCATTAAAAAAAAAACAAAAAAAAGAGGCAAAACTACAAACCGGAATAAAATGTTCACCTCACCACACACGTGTTGAACAAAGAACTTTAACTTATTTTTTATAAAAATAAGTAAGAATCTTTATATTTATTATTATTTAAATAAATATTGGAGAAATAACTCTTATAATTCAATAATAAAATGGGCAAAAACATGCAAGCAAAAGAACATATCCAAACAGCCAGTAAGCACATAAGAAGATGGTTAATATTATCAGTCATCAGGAAAATGTGAATCAAAACCACAGTAAAACAATACTTGCTACCCACTAAAATTGCAAGGCCATCCATACGGTGATGGAGAGTACATGAACTCTCACACACTGTGAACAGAATGAAAGTGGGGAAGTGACCTAGAAACTCCAACAAGCACCCACCCTATGACCCAGTCATTTGACCCTTGGGAATTTACTCGAGGGAACTGAAAACTCAGAAAACCTCATATATGTGAATGCTCACATTGGCCACAGTGCTTGAACTATCAATAAAATAAAGAGAGAAACACAAAAACAATGCTAATTTCTACTCACAGGTGAATGGCTGAATGAGTATGGTATACTCACTCAATGAAATGCTATTCAGCAATAAAATCAATAACCTGTCCATGTGCACACCCTGTATAAATCTCAAAATACTTAAGCTCAGTTAAAAGAAACCATATGTACATCATGTATGCTTCCATTGATACAAAAAAACTCTAGAAAATGCAAAATAATCTATAGTGACAGAAAACATACTAGTAGTTGCCTAGGAATGAGGGTAGAAAGATGAGTGAAATACTGAGGTAGAAGGTAACTTTTGAGGTTGATGAAAAGTTTGCTGTTTTCACTATTGCCATGGTTTAACTGGGGAAGACAGATGGGTCTCCGAGGAGTGCAGATCTGGGGACAGTTCCTGAGAGGCCGGTCTGAGCATGGGCGTATCTTGTTCTGATTCTACAGCCCTTTTCTGCTACCACGACACCTCTAATGAGAGCGTCTGTTAAAACCCACGTGCAGGTATTCCCCAAGACCAACCGAACCCACTTACACACCTTTGTGAGGGTAGAGATCTCAAGTGGTTCCACAAAGGAGCAGGACAGCCGGTTTCTGTTTGAGCAGAGTGAGCCCCAGATGCTTCTGTTGAGGACCTTCTACATATATATATGAGTGAGAAAGTAAATGAAGAAGCAAATATGTTTAAAAATCTAAATATCTGTAGGTATATAAGCAGGAGGGCGAATGTGAATTAAACTTGTAAAAATAGGACCGTAGCCAAAAGTGAACAACAAAAAGAGATGAACTGGAAGAGAGGGGGCGAAGGGCAAAAAGGGTACAGGTGATAAAGGGGAGAAGGGGCTTGGTGGGGGAGGGGAATAGGAAGGAGGAAAGAGAATCAACAAAACAAAACAAAACAAAACAAATGTTACTTGAAAACGCCAGAATGAATGATACCTAAATATCTGCATGTGGACTAAAATATAAAATGAAAGAAAGAGAAAGAAAGGAATGGAGGAGGCGGAGAGGAAAGGAGAGGAAGGAAAGGAATGGAAGGAAGGAAGATAGAAAAGGAAGGAAGGAAGGAAGGAAAGAAAGAAGAAAGGAGGGAGGAAAAGAGGAAGGGACAAAAAAGGAATCAGATTTCCATTGCAGGGAACCTGACCTCACAGCTTAGAACCTAATGATGGAGATGCTGCTCTGTCTCCATTCCTCTGCCTTTGGCACGCTTTCCCTCTTAAACTCCAAGTTCTGTCTCCTGGCCCTTCTCCAGATTATGAAGGTCAGCTTTCCAAGTGATGGATGTGTGCAGTCCCATCCTCGGTTGCCCCTTTCTACACAGACGGCAACTCTAGATGCAGCAAGACATCCATCTGGGTTTTTTGCCCAGTCATTCGATGTATAGCACAAATCTTGAGCTGAATTCTCTTCCGCAGCTACTATTTCTTATCACTGTACATTTCAATGAAGAAATTGTCCTGGAGGACCCTTGCATCACTTCACCGAGGACCTTGCTTGAACGCAGCTTCCAAGAACTCAAGAAGTTGTTTGCAGATTAGAGACACATGATTAACGTACCAGGAACTCTGGGGTCAGCCTGGAGAGCTGAACTCGCTGGCCGAGGCTCCGGCAGAACTCAAGTGATGAGCACTGGGTTGGGAGGGTAACAGAGGCTGTAGGGAGAGAAGGAAGGAGTCAGAAGACGTCAAGCTAGGTGACAAAGGACCACCTCATGGTCCGTCCTCACTTTTTTTTCCCCCACAGATCCTCTGTCTTTGTGGGAGATGGCTGTGGGCAGCCCCTCAGCAGTTCTCCAACCTCGACCTTTAAACGCCTTTTCCTGAATTGCTGGAGAGCAGTGGAATAGCATCATTTTTGTGTTTTGAGTCTGAGAAAGAAGCAAACCACGCAGCTGGTTGATCCAGATTTTGCTAAATAACCATCCACAGAGAACAGAACAAAGAATCCTGTAATCTGCTTGAAACTCAACATGGGAAAATGGTTGTTTAAACCAATATAATTGTGTACATTTCTGAATTAAAACAATTATGTTTCTGAATCAATCACATTTTCCAATATAATCAGCCTCCTTACCCAGAATTACCCGTTGTTTAAAGAAAACAAGGAGCACTTCCCCCTTTCAATCTAAAAATAACAGAAATCAATGTCAAACGTATCTTCCAGGAAGTTTTCAGTTGGTCCAAACTGTTCTCTGGTGCTTCAGTATGTCCCTGCATCATGGGGCCTTCCACCTCATCAACAGGTGTGTGCGCTCAGAATCAACCCCCTCCCCTCTCTGCCTGGGGAGAGAGATTAGCAGGTAAGATCAAAGTGGCAGATTTAGCCACAAGGGCTGTGCTGGCTGATGCAAAGCTTTGGAGAAGGCCAGTCAGGGAGAAGGTCAGGCCTAAGATTAGATAAAGAAAAAAATCATGTGAAAGAAGTTACTGGGAAAGAATTAGCAGGATAAGCCAATTATTTGCCCATGAAAAGCGAAAAAACACAAGCAAATCCAGCATGATCTGGAAGACAGAGAAGGTGATGGCTGACACACCTCAGGGAAAAACCGAGATCAGAGGTAGGACAGTGGGCAGCTGTGTTTTCCAGTGTCAGCCTGAGGATCTTGGTGTGGGCATCAGTACCACAGAGAACCCATGCGATAACTTGTGGGCAAAATCACATACCTGCAACTGAGGATTGGCAAATGCCACAGTGGCCAGGGTCATGGCCCAGCTGTGTCTTGGCCCAGCAAAAGCATTTCTCTCGGATGTGTGGGGATACACACATTCATAGGCGGGGGTATACATGTGTGTACATGTGCTTATAGAAACCAGAGGTTGATGTGAGCCTCAATCCCTCTCCACATTATTTACTGAGGGCAGATCTCTCACTTAAACACGGAGCTTGCCAATTTGGTTAGTTTAGCCAGTCAATTTGCCCCAATGAACTCCTGTCTCAGTCTCCTGACTGCTAGGATTATAAGAAGGCCATCATGTCCACCCATCATTTATAGGGTGCCAGGGATACAAACTCAGACCCTCAAGCTTGTGGGGGGGGGGCAATCACTTTGCCCACTGAGTCATTTTCCCAGACCTGGAATGTTTAAGAGTAGCGTCTAGCCAGTGGATCTCTATAGTCTTTAAAGTGATATACAGTCTCTCCAGCCTGGCCTTCGATATCCTCTGGAAACGGACAGCTGAGATGCTCTTGTAATGCCAGTCAAAATGGACATTGCCAAGCCGGGAATAGTGGTGCACACCTTTCATCCCAGCACTTGGGAGGTAGGAGGATCGCCGTGAGTTCGAGGCCACCCTGAAACTACATAGTGAATTCCAGGTCAGCTAAACTGGAGTGAAACCCCACCTGGAAAAACAAACAAACAAAAAACATAAAAGTGGTTGCCAACAGTGCCAGACAGAGGAGGCTGGCCCTGAAGCCTGTCGTAGTGGTGGGTATCAATCTTTACTTCTGGGTTTTGGGAACTTGGGAGGTTGTGTCCCAAGTTCATGACAGCATGTGGGACAGACTTCAGAACGTCAACAACTAGTGTGGATCAGCTGCATTGTTCAGATGGCCTTTTAACATAGCTAGCTACTTCCAGCCACCTTGGTCATCATCATGAGCCCATCAGCTCATCTCAGTAGCCTTAGTGACGTGGCTTCTGATTGCGTCTTATCCAGACACCCCACTGTGGATTCTCTCTTAGAGTGTATAACTCAGTCCCTGTTCTCTCCTTGCTTGAGCTGGTACAACTGCTGGGTGTCTACCTCACGTACGTGTGCAATGCTTAGAGTTGTCCTTTCAGACGGAAAGCTCCTCAGAGGTGGAAATGATGACAAATATTTCTTGTTCCTCTTCATGGGATCCCACCGAAAATCGTGCACACTGCGCAGCCCACAGCTGCCCCTCGGGAAATGCTTTCTGCCAGAAACTGCACTAGAAAGTGCTATGCTTTTATCTCTTTCTTTTTCTTTTCTGTTTCTTTCTTTCTTTTTTTTTTAGGCTGGTAGGAGAAATCAAGGTGAAGAAGGAAGAATTATCATTCTCTTCTTTCCCACCCCACCCTAAGGAACTCATTTTAGGTGACTGCATTTTATCCATGTATTATTAATATGGATTGGTATTGAGCATTTACTATAGACAGATCATATGTATTGTGTTTAAACTTTGCAACAAACTTTTAAAAATGTATTTTGCTTTTTAAAAATATTTAATTAATTAATTTATTTAAGAAACAGAAAGAAGGAGAGAGAGAATGGGTGTGCCACAGCCTCCAGCCCTGCAACTGAACCCTAGATGTATGTGTCCCCTTGTGCATCTGACTTAGATGGGTCCTGGGGAATTGAACCTAGGTCTTTGGGCTTTGCAGGCAAGTGCTTTAACTGCTAAGCCATCTCTCCAGCCCACAACAATCTTTGTTTGTTTGTTTGTTTTATTTGACATAGAAATAGGGAGAGAGGAAGAGAGAGAGAGAATCAATGGGCCCGCCAGGGCCTCCAGCCACTGCAAATGAACTCCAGATGTGTGCGATCCCTTGTGCATCTGGCTAACGTGGGTCCTGGGGAATCGAACCTGGGGCCTTTGGCTTTGTAGGCAAACACCTTAATTGCTAAGTCATCCCTCCAGCCCCCACAAGAAACTTTTGAATGAGGTATTGTCATCATCCAAATTTCATGAATGAGGTATCTGAGGCAGAACAAAGCAAGGTGAGCGTCCCACAATGTCTCCATTGTCCAGTGGCATTGCCCTTTAATATATCAGCTCTCCTGGATGAATGAGGCTCTCCCTGGCATATCTTGCTTCCTGGCTTCTCTTTATAGCCACTTCAGGATTGATCCTTCTGTGCTTCTCTTATCCCAAGATGATGCTGATTTCTTCTTGGGTAGCATCACAGTGGGAGATGAGCCAACACTCACATAAGATCAATTTGTAAACCAATACAATTTATCTAAATTTGTTTGGGATCAATGGGAATCCTGCTGTGCAGACCCATGAGGAAAACAGAATATAGAACAAACCCCCTAGCTGAAAATTCCAGCCCATGGTCCAAATAACTTTTAACTGCTCTGATCAGGCCATACTGGCTGTATTCACAACTCACTGGAAAAAGTGGCCCTTTTGGTGCAACTTGGTGGTATTTTGATAACGACACTAATGGATGTTTTTCAATATGTTATCATGGAACAAGGATTGTCCTAGAAGATGAGTCTAAACTTTCTCATTTATCCCTCCCAATATGGGTATAATTATTATTCCTTTTTGAAGTGAAAGGAATGCTCTGTGAAGTTTGCTAAATTGCATAGGTCAGCAACAATGAGCCAAAGATCCAAGTTTGGGCAGACTTAGTCCATGCCCAGGTACCTAAGCAGTACACACGCTTCTCTTTTGCTCATTATTTAAAAGCTGGGTGTGGTGCTATACAGAGGATGTGGTGTGTTGGGAAGTATGCTCAACTGGGAACCAGGCACCAGCCCAAAGCCAGCCCAGATCAGCTCTTGGACCTGATTCCAAGTCTGCTATCCTGCAGCTCTCAGCCCCAGCTGATAGTGTGGCAAGCAGGATAATTTGGGGACAAGTATTAACAGATATATATATATATATATATATTATATTATATTGTTATATGTATATATATATATTGTTATATATATTATATTATATACACATAATATATAACAATATATAGTTATAGATATAATATATAGTATATATTAATATATTACTATATATATTCATAGATATAGATATTCTAATTATTTAGCCTTATTCTGTGCAAGATCTTAACCCAGACACTGTAGATTCATATCACATATTAAACCACACACATACCACATTCACACATACAAAAATTAGAAATAGGTGATGCACACCTTTAATACCAGCCCTTGGGAGGCTAAAATAGGAGGATCATGATGTGTTAGAGGCCATCCTGAGGCTACAGAGTGAGTTCCAGGTCAGCCTGGCCTAGACTGAGATTCTGCCTAAAAAAAAAAAAATAAATAAATAAAAATAAATAGGTATAGCATACTTGTTTTAAAAGTAGGCAGCTTAGATTCAGCAAGGTTGAGTAAACTTGTCCATTGTTCCAAAGCACAGAAGTGTTAGGATGGGTTCCTCGGCCATTAGATTCCTGAGCAAATGCTCTACTGGAGAATCATACATTTCAGGCATCCAGGCAAGAGTGAACACTTGTCAGTGGACTTTGCTACAGACAAAAGTCATGACGAATCATGGGAAACAGGAATAGTACTCATGGTTAGAGATGACCCAGAGTATTCAGAGTATTTCAGTAAGAAGTGGGACAACCGCATGGTCCAGGTTCACATGTGCTTTGATCCTATTTTCAGGAAGTATTGTTCCTTTTATCCTCTGCCAAGCCCAGAAGAGCTGGTCAAATGTCCTTGTATCTGAGACATCCAAGGAGTGAACCTTCTTATTGCTTCCTACAGATAAAGTGATCCTGGAGGCAGCCCTGCCGTCCTGGACTCTGTACCTGGCTTCCCTTTGGTTACATGGCTGTTACTTCCATACCACAGAGCATATTCATGACTCAAACCCTGTTGAAAACGGTACTGTTTCCTTTAACAATAGAAAGATGCTTGTGTTTGATCGCCAGCTCTTGCACTTAGTGACTAGATGACCTTGGACAGGTTATTTAACATTTTTTTTCCCTTTATGCCTCTGTCTTTGAAATCTGGAAAGTTGAGGTAGTAGGCTCCTCTTACAACCTAACAAGGGAGTGCACTCATTCCCTGTCACATAGTTTAAATGGAACACAGCTTTCATCATCTACCCCCTCAAGTTCATGACCTCTTTAAGAAGAAGAGTCTGTGTTATTTAACTCTGTCTCTGCCTTTTCCCAGTAGATGCTCAAAAAGATGCCTATATAATTATTAAACATGACGCCTTTGGTTCTCATGTGCCTCTCAGACTCCCCCTCTTCCCTTGATCAGCTCTGGAACTGGGGTACTTCCAATTTCTCTCCCCTGCTCCAGTTAGACTTTCTTCCCCTCTCCATGCTCTGTAGGTATTTCACTCTGCCTCCAGCCTATAAGGCATCCACTCCCAAGCTCTGCTAGTCCCTCCGATTCATCACTCCCAGAGCTCCATGTCCAACATGGCTTTATGTAGCGACACAAGTGGCAGTTCAGTGGTGTGTGCAAGGTTTGCTTTCATTTTGAATCAATGAAAGTTTTAAAGAATCTTACCTTATTCCTCAAAGGCCCATAAAGCCCTTCATGGGGCTCAAGAGAATTGTTCACTGTAAGATTTTTAAATTGCTTCCAAGTTACTTATCATTCATTCAGGCTCATGCTATTCTTTAAAATTCTTATTGATTTTTTGAAACAGTCCTTTAATTGATATCAAAAAGCAATTACATTTTCCAGGCTGTAAATCGGCTTCACTCCCAATTTTAAATTCATCATCTCTGTAAATAATTTTCTCTTATTATGCATATGTATTAAGCAAACTATAAATAGCATCATTAGCGTACCCATGGTTGCCTTAACAATCAGTGACCCTTGAATTTGATTTAGAAAAATTGATTCTTGCTGAAATTTTCCCCTTAAGCGAAATTGCCAGTCCTGCTGAATGTCTGGGCGAATGAAGGCATTAGTGAGTCGTTACCTTCCATTTCCTCCTGGACTTCAACATAGCAATTTAAGGCAGAGATTTGCATATATTCACCTGTTGGCAAGCGTCCCTAGTAAAAACGCAGTGCATTATCGGCAAGTTCCTTTATTCATATTTGATTCTTAAATTTGAGGCTTTAAGGAAAGAGATTCCAGGCTGGAGAGATGGCTTAGTGGTTAAGGTGCTTGCCTGCAAACCCAAAGGACCTAGGTTCGATTCCCCAGGACCCACGTAAGCCAGATGTACAAGGTGGCGCATGCATCTAGAGTTCGTTTGCAGTGGCTTAGAAGCCCTAGCACGCCCATTCTCTTTCTCTCTCTCTCTCTCTCCTTCTTTCATGCTCTCAAATAAAAAATACTAAAAGTATTATAAAAAGAAAAGAAAAGAGATTCCTCAGTAATAACACTCCCTTCTAAACACAGAGAACCTTCCTCTTGAAGTCTGATGTCCAGCTATGAGAGGCTAAAGTGGGATGAGAGGGAGCAGAGAAGGCCTGTGATTCCTGCAGAAACATCTCGCATCTCTAAGAATGGTCCCTGGTGGGCCTCATGATGATATGGAGAAAAGCCCATGCATAAGATTAGGAGCGTGAATCCAGGGTGATATTGGGGAAGCAATAGAAGAACAGGAAATTGGTAGGCACGGGAGTTGACACAGAGTAATTAGATTAGACATAAATTTACTTTCATTTCCCTCTCCTTGCTTTATTTCTTTTTGCTGTTGTTATAATGCCGTTTTTCCCCAGTAAATATACAGCTGAGATAAAATGAGTGGGAAGGAAAAAGGGAATATGTGTGTTAGAATGCCTTCCTTTCAGCTTATGTGACAGAAGGTAATGGGTTTTGTTAGACCTAAGATTCCAGCCATCCTTTAAGTAACTAGGTGTCTGTGAGCCAACTGAGGCAGTGTTACAGACCACAGCCTACTCAGGAGTCAAAGAGGTCACAACTCTAAGACGCCCAAAGTGTGGGAGGCACTCTATGCCCATCCTTCTATATCTGTAAGACAAATACAGTTAGTCTAAATGCTGAAGGATTTTTAACTATGTAGGAAACTAGCCCTAAATAGGACATCTACATTATTTATCCCCTGCAAGGCTCACAGAACGTTGCAAAAGAGGTTGGTGGGGGGAAGCAGAAAGAATGAAAGAGCCAGAGGATGGGAAGGAGCGCTATGAAATGTCATCTTCTAGACATGACATGGGTGTTTCCCCCATGAATTGAAAGCAGTTGTTACCTGCACAAAATCAGCCCACTGGCTCCCATCATGGATGGTGCTCATGAGGAGTAACTGGCATTTCCTCCGGTGGTGTTATCTACAAAGTTGCTCATGCTCCAGTAAGTAACCTCCCACCCATACACACACGAGCAACACTAAACTCTGCTGCACACAAAAGATATCAAAGCAGGATTGCCACTGGTTGTAAAGGAGAAGAAGAGGTTCATTGAGGGGGGGGGAGGGACAAGGATGGTAATGACAATAGTGGTAATTGTTGGGGTGAATATAACCAAAAATACATTTACATGCATGTGTGAAAATTGTAAAAAGAAAAATTTTCAACTGTACAGTTCCGTATCCAAACTGTTTGGTTTTTATTTCAGTGTGTGTGATGAGAAAGTCTGAGCCATTGTCCTGTCTCCATACGCAGTTCAGCACTGGGGTTGCAGGTATAGGCAGCCATGCCCAGCTTTTTACGTGGGTGCTGGAAATCAAATTCACATCTTCATGCTTGAGCAACAAGTGTTCTTTCTAGACTGAACCATCTCCCCAGTTCCCCAATTGCTTTTATTTACTGAGATAAGACCAGACTTCAAAGATAACACAGTAACTGCCCATGGGATTAGAATTGTAATGCCTTTTGTCCAGTGGCTTCTTAGCCTGAGGAATGGCCCCTACCTACATTTAAGAGTATCTTAAACTCTCTGTTCATCTATTCCTTTTTGGGTCCTGATACCTTGGTGTATAAGGACTTTTTGTTATAAACCACCTCCTCTAGGGCAAAAAGAGGAACATGGAGGAGCATATTTGAGTCTTTATTCTGAAAATATATCTTTGCTGCTTTAGAAACAAGATTATTTCAGACCTGGGATGGATGTATGAAAGGAAAAAGACTCCCCAAAGACACAGGAAGAAATGTCTGAAAGGTGCACCAAGAGTTTAGACTAAAGGAGCCCCTCATCTCATGCCTTCCTCTACCCTGCCATGTGTGTAACTGCTGCTTTAGAAGATAATACTGGACAGAAGTGACTATTTGGGGTCATAATGACAGAAAGCACTCACATGTAGCAACAAACATCAAGTGTCAGATGCAGAAGCACTGTGACTCACAAGGACCATTAGCTACAAAGAAAAGTAAACCAAGGGACATCATAATACAGTTGCAAACAAAGGGCTGGAAAAATGGCTCAGCAGTTAAAGATACTTGATTACAAAGCCTGACAGCCCAGGCTCTGTTCCCCAGTACTCACATAAAGCCAGATACACAAAGTGGCTCATGCATTTGTAGTTTGTTTGCAGTGGCAGGATGCCCTGATGCACCCATACTCTCTCTCTCTCTCCCTCTCTCTCTCCCTCTGTGTGTGTGTGTGTCTCATTCTCTTTCTGTATGCCTCTTTCTTTCCATCCCTGTCTCTTAAATAAATAAATAAAAATATAAAAATTGCAAACACATATACAAGTTACAATTTATCACATCTACATCTCTGTGGTGAACATTTGTACCAGAATAGATGGCATTATTGCTCCAGAAAGTTCCTTTATTCCCCTTTCTAGTCAATCCCTGACACAGCTGCAAGCAGTATTCAGCTTCTAGTGCAATGAATGAATGTTACCTGTTCTTAAACTACAAGTTGAACAAACTTAATCTAAAGTAACAAAACTGCAAAATCTGAAACTTGCCGAGGGCTGACATGATGCCACAAGTGGGGATCCCCGCAGCTGCCCTCACATGACATGGCACAGTCAAATGCAGGTGCATTAAAACAGGGTCCAAAATTACCTTCATGCCATGGATATGAGATGCAAATGAAACATAAAAGGCGTTTGTGTTTAGACTAGGGAACCAGCCCCAAGATATCTCATGATATATATGCAACTATTCCAAAACACGTTTTCAAATCAAAATATGAAACACTTCTGGTCTTTTCAGAGCAGTTGTGTTCAACCTTTACTTGAAAATGAGATTACACTGTAAGTAGACTTTTGCATCTATCTTCTTTTCAATTTGTCAATGTGTTCTTGGAATTAATCCATGCTTTTGTATGTATTCCTACCTATTTCTTTTTATTGAGTAGTATCCTGTTGTTTGAATGTACCATGGGTTATACATTCATTTTGTATTCATAATAAAGACTCTCAGAGAACTTCACAAAGAAAGGAACACCTTCATTTTGGCAAAGGATACTTATGGAACATCTGTAACTAGTATATTGGCCTTGTCTGTAGCTCCTTTGGCCCTCCTTCCAGACATCAAAGGTCATTCAAGTGTCTCAAAGGAACATCAGGAAGTGTCAGTTGGGGCAGGCTAATGTTTGTCATCTGTTATCATAAGGTTGTGAAAAAGAACCTTACCATTTCTGTGGCTTATAAGAATGCCTACCATGTCTCTCATGTAGGCCAGTGGCTATGAGCATGTCATTTATTCCAGGACCAGGCTGAAGATTCATCTGTCTAACCTGCATTTGTTAAGGCAGAAATAACAGATTGGCCTCTGCTTGGAACCAGTGCACTGAAATGTTGGCTCATAGTCTTGTTGGACAATGAAAGTCATCTCAATAGGTCATGGAAGAACATACCTGTCATTGGGGAGGAACAGGAAAAGAAACCAGATGATGTGTGCTGAACAACCACCTACTCAATGCAGGAGTGGAACAGGGATGCAAAAGAACCAGTCAATGCAAAGGTCCCTCGTTCTGTCAGCATTTTGTCAAAATGAATGCAGGAGACAACTGTGGACAAATGATGGGCTAGTTGTTCTCTAGTGGGGAGAGCTTGTACCTCTACAACTGGGCCTTTGAAGGTATGTGCCTCAGAGCACCATCAAGCACCCTCACTTGTAAATGCTGAACAGTCTAAGTCAGCTTTTGTCTTCTAAGTGCTGACTGTACAGGGCATTATTTGAGAAGGTCAGCACCTACCACCCAGTAAGAGCTTTGATCCCAACATAGGAGGAATCACCACTCCAGGCCCATGGGGAGTCTCTATCACAGCCAAGTTGGCCCAGAAACGTCAACTTTCACAGCATCCCTTCTGAACAAAGCTCACACTGGCCTTCAGCTCTGTCTCCAGCCTTTGAGCCATGTTTTCTCCTCAGCTGCAGTCTCCTCAGTTCCAGAGACACGAGACAGGCTCTGTGAGTGAGTGCTACAATGTCCTCACCCTTACGTTGAAGGAAGAAGGAAATTCTTCTCTGTTCCAAAGACAAGGAAGGGAACATGCAACTCCTCTCCAGCCGTGGTCTGCATAGAGATTCTTTCTTTACACCACCCAGCCTCACCTCTTCTGTGGATAAGCTGGAGGTGGCTGATAGACTGGTTTACGCTCTCACCCTGTTTTGGTATGTGTAGCTACTTGGCACTCACCATGTTGGTCTGGAACCATGGCAAAAATAAATTGTAAAGATCTCTATTTTAATAAACTCTTCTATTAAGCATGATAGAGATGGAAGATGACATAGATAGATGCTCACTGGATTATCCTCTATAATGTTTTCCATTTCCACTATGTCCTTTTCACTTTAAAAAAACAAAAAGTGTCTAAGTGATTAAAGCCAGTCTCTCCAGGGAGGCAATACATTAGGAAAGAACTAAAAGGATGAGAGGGAGAAAGCTTGTCACAGGCCCAGGGAAAAACAAATGAAAGGCCTCCAAACCTCTATGAGTCCAACATGTTCTAGAAATGGGAAAGTTCTTTTTTGTTTTCAACATAGCAGACATAACCAATATTCATTCATTCATTCATTCATGAGAGATCCAGAGTCAAAGAGAGAGAGAGAGAGAGAGAGAGAGAGAGAGAATATGGGTGTGCCAGGGCCTCCTGCTGCTGCAAATGAACTCCAGAAACACATGCCACTTTGTGCATCTGGCTTCTTTGTGGGTACTGGGGAGTCGAACCCAGGCCATCAGGCTTGTAAGCAAGGGCCTTTAACTGCTGAGCCATCTTTCCAGCCCAAAGTCACATTTTTTAAAGATCTTGGACTAGAGATGTGGCTTGACACTCTTGCTTTGATGCATAAAGCCCCACACTGATACAAAAAAAGAAAATCCCTCTGGCTACTGTGTGAAGATACCAATACTGGGGTAAGTGTGGGTGCAAGGGGGTCACTTGCAGTGGTCAGGGAGAGAAATGGTTTATGGGAGAGATTGCTAAGACTGTCTTCTCCCTTGCTTTGCAGGGAAACTGATTCTCAATCTCCTTTTCAATTATGTATGGACATTGACTTCTTGTGTGTGTGTGTGTGTCTGTGTGTGCTACACCAAAGAATCGGGATTTGTTTGTGGGCCAAGGTGTTCAAGAAGCAGCACTTACTTGCTGTCATCACTGCCCACTTGTTGTAACCAGGAGGCCAAAGAATTAGGGGTTACAAGTAGCCCAAGTTACAGAAGCCCCTGTGAAAGAAAACTTCTTGCCAACCGGGAAGTCTGCATTGTACTCTACTATGAGGGGAAATCGCTGTTCACTGTGCTAAGCCACTGAAATCAAGAGGTTTGTTTGTTGCAGCAGCCAGCATTCACGTGACTAGAAGAGGATGCTACAGAGAGATTGGGGAGCAACCATCAAGTTTAAAACATTCAGCATTTGGGGAGTAGATGTTACCTAAAGATTGCCAGAGAGTATGTTAGGTAATGGCACATTTTGGCTTTAATATTCACAAGACCAATGAAAAGAAGAAGATATTGCTATCTGAATTGTACAGTAGATAGAGTACAGCCCTAAGAAGTTATGAAATTCACACAAGGTCACCAAGATAATACATAGCACAGCCAGCATTCAAATTCCAGAACTATTTATCTCTCATGCTGCTGCACTGCCTGATGTTAGGGTAATGGTTGCCAATGTGGAGAAAATGAAATACGGAGACTAAGGGGCGCCAGACATGCCAGGTAGGTGTTGTTATCATTATGGAAATGGAGATGAGGCATTTGGAGCAGTGAACATGTCTGTCAAATGCTGGTGTTGCCCATACATTTCTGGTTTGGACTTCCACTGAGGTCTACAGTGGAACATGCATCTGCCCTGTGCTCTGGGATTGTGAACCCTTCAAGTCAGGCTTGGTCATCTCCACATTCTCAGACATAAGTACAGTCCTAGCATACAGATCTATGAGTCCCACTCAGCATGGGTTCATGGAATGGAGGTATTAGGGAGGGGAGCAAAGTTCATTCAGGAACAACATGCACAGTGATGCTGGAATCCCCTTTGACACATGACCTCTCATTGTGCTTTCAGCATGGACCAGCTCAGGCTCAGCATAAGCATGGGTTCTGTAGAGCCCAGGCATGGAGGCTGCTCCTCATTTTGGAGAAGTGCATCTCAGAAACTGTGGGAAGGAGAACTCATCCTGACAGTCATCTCCTTCCTCTCATAAAATCCTTATGAATTACTTAAAAAAAAACTTCCCTGTGAGTTTCTGGCCCCCATGAATTATATCCATTTCCTTCCATGAGGGTGTGAAAATCTAGACCCTTCTATTCTCTCCGTCATCATTCACCTTGCAGATGCCCTTCCTGATGGAGAGAAGGATGAGTGCACTTGCCCATGCCAAGCTGAGTGACAGCCATGCCAAGCTCTCAAGAAGGCTGCTGGGATTTATGGTTGCCTCTCCTTGTTTGCATTTATATTGCATGGTTCTTGAAGGCAAGACCCTTTCCTCTGAGACTTGTACACTGCTGGGGAGAAATGTGGAGGAGGGGAAGGGACTGCAAGGGTCACTGAGACAGAAATCTGCCAAGGATAAAAACCAGTCACCCTAGAAGACCCTCACCTGCACAGTTAATAGAGAGTTTGTCAGCCTGGAGCTGAGGCTCACAGGCTCTGTAACCATGCACAGGATAATCACATGCCTCTGGTGAACTGTATTATATGATGCTAATTATCCACTCTTTTTCCACCCAGGCTACATTTTCCTGTAGAAGAAGTATATAGTTCCCCACCCTACTGATTGTAGGTTTGGCCACAAAGATTGGCTTTGGGAAGAAATCGGAGTGTGGATGTGATGTAAGTCATGTCTGAACAGAAGGTTAACATATCTGTGGGACTTAGCCCTGCCCTTTTGATTTATGGCTCTACCATGACAACATCTCCCAGAGAGTAGCTGCTTCTACATTCCAGACATATAACCCAGTTCAACACAGCCCAAGAGAAGTCAGGAAACCTTCACTAACCTGCAGCGCTCATGCGGTATAAGAAATTGTGGGGGATGGTTTTATACCATTGGGGTTGTTTGATACCATACTGAAAGCCTACTAATGCAACCCCGTGTGTGCCTAGTGATAGCCTTCCCCAGGGTTACCTCAGAGAATGTGTGTATTTGGGGGGGAAAGAAAGAGAAAGCGACAGAGATAGATAAATGATAGGTAGATGGATACATAGATAGATAGATAGATAGATAGATGATAGATTGATATATAGATATATGTAGATAGATGATGGATGGATAGATAGATGATATGTTGATAGATAGATAGATATAGATATATAGATAGTTAAAGATAGATAGATAGATGATAGGTAGATAGGTAGGTAGGTAGATAAATAGATAGATGATAGATGGATGGATGGATAGATAGATAGATAGATAATAGATGCATAGATGACAGATAGATAGATAGATAGATAGATAGATAGATAGATAGATAGATAATGGATGGACAGATAGATGATAGGTAGATAGATAGATAGGTAATAGATGGATAGATGGATAGATGGATGGATAAATAGATAGATAGATAGATAGATAGATGATAGATAGATAGATAGATAGATAGATAGATAGATAGATAGATAGATAGAGGTAGATAGACAGGGACACAGAAAGAGTGAGAGTGACAGATAGAAGGAAGAAGCTGAGAAGATACCACCCAGGTAGGCTTCATTTTCCTCATGACCAAGTGTACAGGCTAATACAGCAAATGTTAATGGGTGAATCCAGTGTCATACAGAACTCGAAGGCTAATAAATCCAGAGTTCCTTTCATATCCCACAGCTGCAGTTTCCTTGCCACACCAAGCCCACACCCTTCTCTAGATGACGTACAATCTCCTGGAGACACTATTTGCAAGCTGGCTGCCCCTGCCCATCTTGAGACATAGGACCTTTTGCTACTGGGGTAAATCCCAGGCATCTACAATCTTAAGAGATGATTGAAAAACCCGAGTAAGGAAGCTGTTCTGTCAATCAAAAACACCCATGTCTACCTCACCTCTGCTCCTCATTAGCTATAACCGTGAGGCAAGTCACTTAACCTTTTTTATCAAAAATTGCAATAAGAACATTTGCGCTCTCTTCTTCCAGAGCTCTTGTATGAACCAAATGAAGTAATTAATAGGTGTGAACGTGCATTGCCTGTGGCAAACTGTTGTGGAAATGGGAGCAAGTGTGTGTATCCCAGGCCTTGAAAAGGCTGAGAGTCAATCTAGGAGGATTCTTCCTCCAAGGTCAGCAGCCTCGATTCACTTTTCTGGTGTTTACGGCAAGGGCATCAGCCTCAGCACCTCATCTAAATAGCAGGAGCTCCAAACTTGGACCCAGAACAGCTCCAGCTGACCAAGGAGTTGAAAAAGCCAGGTAGATGCCAGGTCAAGGAGATAATTTGGAAGGCTGGGAAAGACAAACAAAAAGCTATCCCAAAGAGTAGGTTTCAATGTACCAGACAAGCTCAGAGGGTAATAGAATCAAAACATTAGCCTGGAAGACTGAAAGGTATTTATTTTATTTATTTTATTTTATTTGAGAGATAGTAAGAGAGAGAAAATTGGCTCATCAGGGACTCAGCCACTGAAATTGAACTCCAGACTCTTGCGCTAGTTAGTGAGCATGTGCGACCTTGAGCTTGCCTCACCTTTGTGTATCTGTCTTACATGAGACCTGGAGAGTCCAACATAGGTCCTTAAGCTTCACAGGCAAGAGCCTTAACTGCTAAGCCAACTTTCCAGCCCTGAAACATATTTACTTCAGGGTCCTCTTTCAGTTACAAGGTACCCTCAGTGCAGGCGTAAGGGAAGGGCATCTTGAAAAGAGATTCTCTTCCCATTCCACTCAGGATGAGGGCATTAGTGAACACCATCTGGATCGTCAACCCCAGTTTTCCAGTTAATCGTTAAGTGGGCTTATCTCTTCATTCAGCTAGAGGATAATACCCATCTTTGAATAACACTTCAGAGCTATATGTCTGTAGATATAGTCTAATTGTGTGTGGGAGACAATGTGTAATTTGAACATCTGTAGGTGTGATTGTGACTAAAGGTAAGAAGGTCAGGAGTGTGTGTGCTCATCTGTGTGTAGGAGTGAGCAAGATAAGCATGTGTCTTGTGTATGAGGAGGTATGAGTGAGCTTGTGTTATCAGGAAAGCATTAGTGAAAGAGAGCATGAGTGTGGATAAGCACAGGGTATAAGGGTATACCCTTTCCAGAGAGGCCATATCTTCCTCTCTTATCATACTAGAGACAATCCATGCCTCTTCTATTTCAATGCAATCAAAACTTCCATGTAAGAAGTGACGGTGGGGCTGGAGAGATGGTTTAGAGGTTAAGGCACTTGCCTAAAAAGCTTAAGGACCTAGGTTTGATTCCCTAGAATTTGTTTGCAGTGACCAGGGGCCTTAGCATGCCCATTTTCCTTCCTTCCTTCCTTCCTTCCTTCCTTCCTTCTTTCTTTCTTTCTCTCTTTCTTTCTTTCTCTCCTTCACTCCATCCCTCCTTCTCTTTTTCTCTCCTATAAATAAATTTAAAAAAGAAGTGACAGTGGTGTGTTCAGCACTGAGAGACATTTGTATCACCCTCTAAGGCTCAAGGATTTTTGAGGAAGTAGTGGTAGAAAGAATGTGAGAGCCAAAGGATGGGGAGAAGTGTTTGAAATTCTGTCTTCCATACACATAGTGATTTTTTTTTTTATTTTTTGCAATCATGACCTCACAGTGCCTGATACTACTACACAAGACCTGCATACTATGAAAGCAAAAACAAAATAAAAAATAAAAAGAAATGATGACATCAAAATAGAAGAGGGACTTGTTGGAAAGAGGTGGTTTGTGGAGGAGGCATAGGAGAGAGGGACAAAGAAGAGTGATGAGCGTGAATTATGATCAGGGCATATTGTGTTTATGTATGGAAATTATCAATAAAGAATTAAGGAATAAACTTCTTCCATGCAAGTATAAGCTAAGTAACAGCTCATTCTAGTCCATGGTTTCATGTTCCTCTCATTTTCCATTCTCTCCAACTTTAGCACTTTGTGGAAAGAATGCATACTGCTCGAAGTTTGTTCCATCCACTCTTTGACCACTAGTGAATGGAGAAAGATGAGAACCCCTCCAAATTCACCCCTCAGCCATCTGCACCCAAGTATCTTTGTGCAAAATGTAATTTGTGACATATTTTCAAATTATTCCTTCTAATCTTTTCAAGCCTAAAATGGAAATGTTGGCAGGCCCCAGAAAATTAGTAAGTTGGAGATAAGAAAACTACTGTGTAGCTCTGTTTCACACATGCTCTGGCATAGTGAAGCTTTATTTTAAATTTTGGAAAAGCCAAAAGAGTCTGGCTTCTTTAAAGAAAAGGGCTGTGAGAAGAAGGCTGTACAATACTGCACACTGCAGGCTCCAAGGCCCAGTCTTTAATGTGTCTGGGTCTATTCATCAGAAGAGACAGGGCAAAGGAGTAGAGGGAGCAGCAGGGAGCAGAGAGCTGAAGCTTCCCTTGTTGGTGACTCAGTCCTCAGGTAACCACAACCTGATTGCAAGGAAAGCAGACCGCGGACTGCAGGAGCTTGCCATTTTCTTTGTGCTCTGACTGCAAAAGGAAAGGAAACAAAAAGTCAATTGTCTCCTGAAAGGACTTGGAGAGAGACAAAGAGGCACGGAACCCCAAGCCAAAGTCATCCAGGTGGAACTGGTCCAGAGGATCACGGAGGGAGAGTACTAAAAGGAGTGTTAAAAGAATTCTTGGAGGATAAAAGGAAAACCTGAGGTCAAGAAGCAATTAATGATAGCTCGCATTCAAAGGCACCAACCCATGTGCCATCATCCTCGTTCCTTCTTGGCACCCTTGAAACTTTTAACCAATTCACCTCCCATGGGGTAAAGTTAATTACTGCATATGATTCTTCTTTAAGAAGATTTATTTTTATAGCAGAATCATGTCGGGCTGGATTGAGGGATTCTACCATGGAGCTATTAACTGTTTACACCCAGAGAGGCACATCACAGCCCCATTGCCATCACAAATGGGGCCCTCCTGTGTGATCTTGACAATTGCCAATTCAGTCATCACTGGTTCATACGGTAGGGAAGACGGGGTGGAAATAAAAGGGAAAACCAGGTCAGATCATTTTTAAAGAGTTCCTTCCTAAACTTGAAATGTGTCCCCTTCTCTGACACTGGAGGAAACAATATGACATACTCAAATATGAATAAGTGAGACATGTATTGTCCTAAACATAACTCTGAGGTTTAGGGAGATGGCTCAGTAGGCAAAGCGCTCGCTCCAGGAGTGTGAATATCCAAGTTTGGATACTGCACTCATTTAAATGCTTGGTAGGGGTGGTAGCTGACCTGTGCTTCCAGCCCTCAGGATGCAGAGATAGGGAACAGCCAGGGTAAGCTGGCTAGCTAGGCTGAATCTGAGCTCTGGGCTCAAGTGAGAGACCATGCCTCAGTCGAATAAAGAAGAGAGCTATCCAGAAAGATACCTGACATCAACCTCTAGCCTCCACATACCCACACACATACACATGCACTCACACACACATGAGCCCACCCACATGCAACTTACACACACATGAGCACCACAAAAACATGCACATATAAAAGAAAAGAAAGAAACTGAAATTATTGTCAGGGAAAATCCATGAATTACTTTAGCTAGTATATGTTTGGGCCACACACCCATCTACTATGACAGGCTGAGAACTGGTTTGCAATAAATGAAATGCAAAGGGAGTCGGTAGGGAAACTTCTTGAGCATCCTGTTATATTGAGAATCCCAAGACCCATGTTCTATACATAGAGTGTCCAGAGAAATCTTTGGGGCCCCTTTCCCACCAGCTTCAAGGACACATTGACAATCTCCCAAGTGAGGTGAGAATCCTGGTTGAATGATTTTGTTTGGATCATCTCCATCTTACAGGTTCTCTCACCAACAAAATACTTCTGCCAGCAATTTAGATTATTGTTCATCTCAAACCACCACAAAACCCATGGTTCATAACACCATTAGGACAATTGTCCGCATGCTGGGACCACATGAAACTTGTATTTTCAGTAATTTTGAGAAGGAATATTGTAATCAATTCCCTGGTCCAGCAGACTTTTAACTTTAGGATATTTGTGACCAATGTTTTAGTTTGCCTACAATTCAAATTTAAAACAAAAACTGTATACAAAGTTAGTTGCTTAATCTCTTGCTGTGAGCCATGGGTGTCTTGTATAATCCACTCATATGGAATGTACCAAAGAATATTTTAATGGCTAACTTATCTCTTTTGCCTTTGTTCAGAAGATGAAACCTTTGAAAAGGGGAATTATATCATATTTACTGTGTAGATTCCTCACCAAAAGTTCTTCATGTACAAACTGATCAACCAATGTTAGGTTTTAGAAGGATGGATGGATATGTACAAAAAGATAGATGTGATTCCTAATCAGCTTCCCTGAACATGCACATATGATCTTCTGTCCATGGTGGGGGGGGGGTTCTTATAATAACCAGGACACTATGCACTTCCCCTCCCCATTAGAATGTCTACAGCTATAGGATCAGAAGGTGGCAAACGGGACATGGTCTTTCTTGAGGTCCACTGTGATCTTTCTGATTTGTCCAGAATTCTGACCTCTACCCAGGTCTCTTTTACCCTGGTCCAGCCAAGGAGTTGGACAGCCTTGAGCCCACTCTCACAGTGTCCCCCACTGACCGACAGATCTATGTGAACCAGGGCAGCTCCACCTGCCTGATCACACTTCCTTGGTTCACTGAGCCAATTGCCCTGCCCTGGTTCCCAGGGCTGACTAAGATGACATTTTCTAGGCTTAGCCATCCATCGCCTCTCACTCCATATGCCATTTTAGTTCTCTTGGCCAAAAAGTAATCTCTGTAAAGTACTGAGAAATTCACTTCTATCAAGAAGTGAATGCTTCACGGGGCTCCGATGCATTACTTCTTATAACCTTTGAAATTTAAAGGGGATAATACCTTAAGTCAAAGAAAAAGAAAAAAGAAGAAGAAAGGAATCTGAGGTTGTAGCATTTCAGGCCTTGAGTCTTTCCAGTTGGTTACGGAGCCTTGCCTAGGTCAGCTGTTGGTTCTGCCCCCCTCCGCTCTGAGCAGCCATATTCCTAACACCCTCATTTATAGATATATGTGGCTCTTCAGTTGTGCGGTGCCAGGGTCCACATGGCAACACTATGGATGCCCCATCCCTGTGAACTTCTTTTCTATCCTACATGAGTCACACTTCTCCAAAGCTCCTACACTTTATCATTATGGTTTATTTTATATATTGGGCCCCACTCCCTCTCCTGTTAGGCTGGTCAACTTCTCCCTAACTGAATTTCAAATCTCAATGGCATCTCTAGTCAATTAACATCACTGACTCTGTCAAAAAGTTTCACTTAGATCCTTTCTCCATTTTCCTGTCTGTCACATAGATCCCATGGCCCGTCATCACTCCACAGAACATTTTTTTTTTTAGAGCTCTCAACTTTCGTCTTTTTGTCTCATCCATCTGGCAATTATGCACCTCTGAAGAGACCCACCTTTGCTTTGACTCTGAGGCAGGGCAAAGCGTCTGGGCTTCAGGGATCATGTGCCACCACAGGGATAAACTGTTCCTTGTAAATTCATGACGACAGTTCTCAGATGGACTCCCTACGTGTCATTTTCCCCTCATCAGCTCCACATCACACGCCTGTCCTCATGTGCCTTCTTCAAACGTCTGATTCCCCCACCATCTTCTCACTCATCGCTGACAACCCTGCCTCTTTCTTCACAGGGAACACTGGGTCCATTACACAGAGCTCTCTTGCCCTCCCACCACCAAGCGCACCAGCACACCCACCTCCCTCCTGTTCCCTGGCCTTTTCTCCCTCCCACCAGCCAAGCCTGCCTTGTCCTCGTGGCTTAAGATTCATCTTCTGCTTCTTCAGAAAACCTGAATTCTGGTCCCTTTTTTCTCCAGTTCCCTCCCAGACTGGTTTCTTCCAATGAGATTTAAGTACCCATGAGTCTTTTCTGCTTAAAGGTTGCCTTGCCTCAACCTTAAAAACCAGTCTAGTTACTGCCCTTTAAACTAAACTTCCTGAAAAAGTTGTTCTGTACTCTCTGTTTACTGTCCCTCATTCTCCTCACCCCCAGCTGGCTTTATATGCTGTCACTTCTGTGAAACAAGCTCTTGCTTATATCCACAGAGCCCTCCACATTGCAATTCCAGTGGGCACCGTTTAGATTGACTCACTGGCCCTATCTGGACACACCCTGTTTCTTGCCATACTTTCCATTTATTTTAATGACATACTGCTGTTCATGCCTAGATTTATGAGAAATCTCTTCTTGGTATCCCTTGAAGGTTCCTCCCCATGTTATTGACTAATTAATATTAAATTTTCTTGACTTTATTCCAGGGCCCACGCTATACACCCTCTCCTTCAGCAAACTCATGAACTTCAGGCCTTCCACCTCAATATAGAATTCTGAATCTACCTTTGGCCTTGGTCTCCCATTCTCTTATATTATTTATTCAGCTGGACCATTGAGTGTCACCCTCAAATAACCTGGTCAAAGACCCCCCCCATATCCATGACCTTCACATCTTCATTCAGTTTTCCTGAGAGCAGAGTACCTGGGGATTCCAAGTCTAGGTCACTCAACTCTAGGCAATCCCCTGGCCCCAGCAGGGAGAGGGCATCCTGTGACATCCCATTTCCTTCAGCCGTGGAGCCTGTGTTTCTACTTCTTCCAATGGCAAAGAATGGGGACAGACTGCCATAGTTCCAGAAAATTGATTAAAGTCTTGGATCTTGGCTGGAGAGATTGTTTGGTGGTTACAACACTTGCCTGTAAAGCCAAAAGATCCAGGTTTGATTTTCCAGTGCCCATGTAATACCAGATGTACAAGGTGGCACATGCATCTTAAGTTCCTTTGCAGCAGCTGGAGGCTCTGGCACACCAATTCTCTCTGTCTGTCTCCCTTCTATCTCTCTCTGCTTGCAAATAAATCAAAATATTATTGAAAATCTTGGATCCATGATTCCCTTGATGTGTGGCCATAAAAGGATACATTTTTTAATTATAACATTTTAATATTATAAAGTTATTGCCTTACCAAAACCTCAAGTTACTTATTTATAGGTGAAGATAATGCCTAAGAATTATACTAATTATGCACATTATGAAGTAGTAGGTATAGAACAATGCTTACCATGTATTCATGATGGTGACTTCTTTATTAGCATTCAACCTTGACGATTCTTCATTGCATTCTTCTCTGAGTTGATCCAAAAACATTTCTGTCATTGCCAAGTCCTCTGTAGAATGACACTGACCTCTCTACTTTGCTAAGAAGACCAAGACCATTCACTGTGCTTCCCTACCACCCCTCCCTTCTGGGCTCCTTCTTCAAGTAGTCATCAGTCCTTCCTCCTACAGGACCAAGGACTTGCTTGTTTTCTTATGGGTCCAGTTCCTCTTCTTCAACACCTTAGGATGCTGTATCTGAGGCCCCTTCTTCCAGCTGTTATCTCTCCTTCCTTTCTTATTCAGAGTCTCCTACTTCTGTTTTTTTGTTTTACTTGACAACTCCCATAATTATAGACAATAGCCCATGGTAATTCCCAACCTCCCCCCACTTTCCTCTTTTCAATTCCATGCTCCATTATATGTTTTCCCCCTCAGTCAGTCTCTTTTTTATTTTGATGTCATCATCTTTTCCTCCTATTATGATAGTCTTGTGTAGGTAGTGTCAGGCACTGTGAGGTCATGGATATCCAGGCCATTTTGTGTGTGGAGGAGCACATTGTAAGGAGTCCTACCCTTCCTTTGGCTCTTACATTCTTTCTGCCACCTCTTTCACAATGGACCCTGGGCCTTGGAAGGTGTGATAGAGATATTTCAGTGCTGAGCACTCCTTTGTCACTTCTCAGTGCCATGGTATCTTCTGAGTCATCCCAAGGTCACTGCCATCTGAAAACAGAAGCTTCTCTAACCGAAAGTAAGAGTAGCATTATTATATGAGTGTGAACATTAAGAGAAGTGCTTACTGGGCAGTTTGGAGAGCATAGTATATGCATTTAGCCAGACACCAGCAGACGTTACACCCATAGGGCTCATGACTACCCCTGTTGTAGGTTTTCAGTATCAAGGATATATTCCCTCCCATGCAGTGGGCCTCCAGTCCAATTAGAGAGCAGTTTGTTTCCTTCATGACAGACATGCCATTATTGTACCCATTGGCTCATTTGGCCTGGCTGGCCAAATTTAAGGCTCACAGTATCCACTGTTGAGTATCTTCACTGGTGACTTCTCTCTCCCATGGAACTGCATGCATTGTGGCTTTTTCCAGCTTTCTGTCAGCTGGTCTGAAGGGAGGAGGTTTTCAGCTCTGCTCCAGCAGGATTTCTCAGTGACCTTGCAGCCAAGTATGTAGAGCCTTCAGCAATAGTATCTTACCATCTATTCCTGGTGGGAAACCAAGGGCCTCGGCAATGGTCTGTAATGTTTTGGGGCATCATGGACCTCCCTGACCAACAACTCACTGGAAGGTATCCCATCTCTGGCACTGAAAATTTTCTAATAACAGTCTATGGCTTCTGGTTGTTCCATTGTCCAAAAAAGTAGATCTACATGTGACTTATTCATACCCTCTTAGATTTTGATTAGCCTTCCCTCCACCTTTCCTTTACTTAATCTCTTCCCCTATATCAACATAGAAAGAACAAGTCTCTTCTAGCCCTAAACCAAACATTTTTCTTTTGGTGTGTGAATATTTGGGTGGTATGTAACATGTTTGCATGTGAATGGGCTCACATGTGTGGGGGTGCATATGGATGGAGTTCAGAGATCAATGTCAGGTATCTTCAGTGGTGCTCTGAGTTTTGTACATACCAGTTTGGCTAGACTAGCTAGCCGGCATGTCCTAAGGATCTCCCTGTCTCTACTTCCCCAGCACAGGCTAGTGCCACCATGTCCAGCTTTTACATGGGTGCTGTGGAGGCAAGTTCAGGTCTTCAACCTGCGCAGCAAGCACTTTACCAACACCTTAACCCCAAAACATTTTTAAAAATTTATCTTTTCCTCCTAGCCAACAATGATGAACCCTACGCCAGCCTCACTCGCATTCTCTCCTCAGCCCTTCTGTATGGCTCCTGGGCTCGCCATCTTCCCTCAGGGTCGACTGCCCAGTTCTCCTTTCAGGCCTTTCTGCCCCACTCCCTTCTTTTGAGATGTCTCTTCCTGGGAAGGTCTGGATTTCATTCTCTATGTTTAACTCCTCTGGCTCAGTCTTCATCACGATCCCTGTTCAATAAGTTAGGGCTACATTGAAACTTATTAGAGTCAAGTGTTCAAGAGTATTCCATTTAGGGCTGGAGAGATGGCTTAGCTGTTAAGGCACTTGCCTGCAAAGCCAACGGACCCAGGTTTGATTCCCCAGTGCTCCTGTAAGCCAGATGGACAAGGTGGCCCATGTGTCTGGAGTTCGTTTGCAGTGGCTGGATGCCCTGGAGTACCCATTCTCTCTCTCTCTCTCTCTCTCTGTCTGTCTCTCCCTCCCTCTCTCTCATCTATTTGCCTCTTTTTCTCTCTCAAATAAATAAAAATTTTAAAAATTTTGAAAAAGAATATTCCATTTATTTTCTATTAATCAATTTGATTTCAATCCAGCTACACTCCCATCCTGTTCAGTTGGTGAGATATTAAGCCTCTGTCATGCCCAAGCATTTCTCTCACCCTCCCTCCTGAGGGGCTGTACCATGATTCTAAGGTAGTACACAGGGATAGGGCTCGAGGACAGGCCCACTGGTAGCAGCACATCAAACTGAAGTAGTTCACACAGGAGAAGCTTGGCAGGCTAGCAGTCTAGCTTCTGTGGGCCATACTCCCAGGTCCTGTCAATGCTTCCATTACTGAGGCAGGAAGTAGATAGCCTGCTGCTTTACCTCAGGACCATAGACTTTGCCCAACTAAGGGACTTTCATCCATCAATGGGAAATCTTCCATATCTCTGATCTCACATCTTCTTCAGATAGCTGAGGCCTTATAAGACATCCACTCAGAGCCCTGTATCCTGAGGAATGTAGCATTGTTCTATGACCTTGATCAGGGAAAGAAAGTAAGGCAATATATCAAAAATGTATCTTGCCGGGCTGGAGAGATGGCTTAGCAGTTAAGGCTTTTGCCTGCAAAGCCAAAGGATCCTGGTTCAATATTCTAGGACCCACATAAGCCAGATGCACAGGGGGTGCACGTATCTGGAGTTTGTTTGCAGTGGCTCGAGGCCCTGGTGCTTTCTCTCTCTCTCTCTCTCTCTCTCTCTCTCTCCTTTCTTTCAAAATAAGTAAATAAAATATATATTTTTTAAAAGTATCCTGCCATCATGAACTCATGAGACTGTTTGATGGCACTTGGTGGGAGGGTTGTAATATTTCATTTCTTATTTTTTTGTTTTGTTTCCAACATAGCAGACGTAACCTTAACCAATGCATTCATGATGATGGGAATATGAGATTATGTTATATTCTCTTTGCTTGCTACGCTGCACTTCTAAAGTCTCAAAATGAATAACACAATTTAAAATCTCCAATAAAAATTTATCTTCCAAATAGGCATTTTACCAATTTATGTCACCACACAATCTTCCTTGATGATCCACCTGTTCTCATGGTCCTCCCTTCCCACACAGCACCCGTGATTCTAAAATTGACCTCCCTGCCTCCAAATCATTTCTTTCACGTTGGCATGTCATATCCAGTTGATCCTGGACATCTGTATTTGCATATCTGACAGGCAGCTCAAGCTCAGCCTGACACTGAGCACCCCCTGCACACACTCTCCCAATCCTTCACAAATCCAGTCAACATGACATCAAAACCTCTCAAATCAATCTCATCCCACCTCTTCTTCCACCCCCCCTTCCACTTCCGGTGCCCCACACCCTCATCTGATACACAACAGTTCTTCAATGTTCACCTATATTCTCCCCAATCCACGCTCTGGTCAGCATCCTTTATAACCCACTTCAGGTGGCCTACAAGTCCTGACATGGTCTGAACTGTTTCCACTTTGTCTGTCCTTCTGTTTACTCCCAACTCTTCAGTTACACTCCTTCTTTTCAGCCTCTCTAAAAGGACAAACTTTCCCACCACCATCTCTACCCTCTGCCCAAATACCATCCTTCCTCCAACAAAACTCACACCCCCACCTCTCTAAAAATCCCTTCATCACCTACCAGTGATAAGACTGTTCACCTGAGCAGAGCAAACTAAGGTTAACCCTTCTTAGTACTCTCCATTCCTTGTAGAACAAGGCTCCAAGCCCCACATAGACCCACAGGATTCTGCAGGATCCAGCCCATGCCAGTCTCAGCACCTCCAGTGCCCAGAGTTCTTGCCTCCTTTAAGGTTTAGAGTCACGACTGCTCCTCTGTGTGGAATGCCTTCCCCTTACCTTCACCTGGGCATCTCCTCCTCACCCAGGTTCTTACAGAAATGGGATGTTCCTAGAGACCATTCTTCGGACTTCCTACTTAAATCTTGGGACATAGATCTTCCCATAGTCCTTATTACACTCGTGATGCTTTTATTTTCATGATCATTTGTCAATATCTGCCTTTTCCACTCAATGACAGTAGAGATCACTACATGCCTTTCCCCTGCCCTATCTTCCTAACAGGCTAGTTCAATGTTGAGCACACAGCGGGTACCCTAAGTGAACAAAGAAGTGATAAGTGTCTCCGTTCACTGCCATCTTTTTCACCATCCCTCCCTAGCCCAACCCACACCTCCTGCTTTGCTTCGCTCCTCTGTCACTGGCACCCAAAGCCATTTCATCTCTCAGGTGTTAGAATCCCGATAGTGCTTTTGACTTCTTCCTTCCCCTCATTCCTTCCAGCCAACACATAGTCAAAAGATATTCTCTGTCTCTAAATAGGTGTAACACATATTCTCCTTTATCCATTCCCAATAGTAGGCCCAGGTTAACCTTTCATTTGGATTATTGAAAATACCTCATAGTTACCTCCTCCCTCACTTGACTCCAGCCTATCTACTCTCCCCAGAATCAGTGGAATTTCCCCCTGAAGTTTAGACAGATCTCTCATTCTAATTAGCTGACCAGTTTACACAAATAAAGTCTGAGTGGGGCATGATGCAGCAACTAGATTAGATTTAAACACAGCAACCAACATGAGTGAGTCTTAACAACACAGTGTTTACTGAGAAGAGTACGAAATGAAATGAAATCATACAACATAATACCATTTGCATACATTAAGATACGGTCAGCCAAATAGTAAACATTCTGTAAGAAGATAGGCATCAAATGCAATAAGGAAGTTGCTTATGGGGAGAAGGGAAAGGGAAAGTGATAGAGGAATATAAAGCAAAAGAATCAGTGAAGGAAGAGAAGGCCCTGGCATACACCACTGATGAGGAATGGGTCATGAAGTGAGAGGCCAGAGCCCATCTATGACAGACAGCTGACCCACAGAGAACTAAGAAACAACACAACTGACTTGCATCCCTGACATGTCAGATCCAATTCACTCTATTTCCATAGTGCTTAGGAGATTTCCTTGCATATCATTGGGAAATCAATAGATGTGCAGAATGTTCATTTGTTTGAACCAGGCAAGCTGTGTGCTATGTCTCAGCATGAGACAATGAACCATCAGTGTCTTTGACATCCCCAGCCTTGGATAAATTCATAGGTACTGACTCATAGACACCTGACCACTTCACCTGAGCACAGTTATTTTCTTAACAACTTGGGCACAACAATCTCTTTTTTAAAAAAAAATTTTGATAACTCTGTACCTTAAAAATTAGGGTACTTAAATTCAGACACTTAAAACAGTTATCTTAATTTTATGAGGTATAGCCACCTATATCATATGCCCACATTTTTCAAAGGAACTAGAAATTGCATCATATCTTTCGGGGTACCCCTTGCCAGCATTCCACCTATCAGATTGTGGAATCCAATCTCAGAAGGGTCAAAGTCACTGGGAGATCAGTTATGGGGTGGAATGTAGGTCTCAAGAAGTAACAAATATTGTTCATTGACTGGTCCAGTAACCCCAGCTTGTTTCCTTCCCACCTGCACAGAATTGAAAAGGATAAGTAGGGCTGGAGAGATGGCTTAGCGGTTAAGCACTTGCCTGTGAAGCCTAATGACCCCGGTTCGAGGCTTGACTCCCCAGGACCCACGTTAGCCAGATGCACAAGGGGGCGCACGCGTCTGGAGTTCGTTTGCAGTGGCTGGAAGCCCTGGCGCGCCCATTCTCTCTCTCTCTCTCTATCTGCCTCTTTCTCTCTGTGTCTGTCTGTCACTCTCAAATAAATAAATAAATAAATAAATAAATAAATATTTTTAAAAAAAAGAAAGAAAAGGATAAGTAGTCGATGGTGGATTTCTGATTCCATCTGGGTCTGTGAGATACTGAGAACTCTTGCTTGCTTGAGATGAACATAAAATGTTCTCATAAACTTTTATTTAAAATCTACAGGTGAAATCCATCTTGGTAGGGAACCCAAGCTCTCATGGCCCTCGAATCTGGCTAATGAAAGTGTTAATGGTTCCAGTAGACGTTGTAAAATAAATACTCATAAAAGTTTGCACAGCACACCATTATATGGCCTCATAAAATCCAAAGGCAATTACCAAGTTATGAGCTCCCTGCCCACCTCCCTAGGCACCAAGGTTATCACAAGTAGAGGTGACAGAGGAGCCTCACAAAGAAGAGAAGCAGTGTGAGAGTAGTCACCCGGCACTGACCTGGGGGACACGAAGGCTTTGCCCGCCCTCAGCTTCCTTGTCTGTCATCTCCAGCTCTGAATCACTTTGCTATCTTTCAGTTCTCTGTGCTTTGTAGCAGAGAATGTCAGTATGCAAAGTGCACCCATAGACTTGATCTCTTTAATGTATCAGGGCCAAGATGACCCAGCATGTCACCTAACCCAAGCCATTCTAGACCCACCACGGCCAATTATTTTTTCCATGTTCATGGTGGGCAACACATGGTACTAAACACCTTTTTTTTTTTTAAAGCTTTTTGTTGACAGTTTTTATGTGTGTTAAAAAATGTAATTTTTGTTTTTTGTTTTTCAAGGTAGGGTCTCACTCTGGTCCAGGCTGACCTAGAATTAACTATGTAGTATCAGGGTGGCCTCGAACTCACTGCGATCCTCCTACTTCTGCCTTCCGAGTGCTGGGATTAAAGGTGTGTGCCACCAGTCCCGGCTTAAAAAATGTAATTTGATCATAGTCCCCTCATGTTCCTCTGTCTTTTTCTCACCCTAATACTTCTACTGAACCCTACCTCCCTCCAACTAGTCCCTCTAGAATTTTGTTTATTAATTATGAATCTGATTGTATAAACCTATTGGGTGTTGGTCATATTACCAGGTCATACACTCTTATTGCCCCTCTTCCCAGCCCCCAATCCACTGAAAGCCCCTCTCGGTGCGGTTACTGGTGTTCACTGTGAGCTCATGACTGCATCTGTCAGTCTTTACAGGGAGGCTGGCAGTAATGCCTCAGCATATTCCTTCCCACCCTGTTGCTTTTACAATCTCTCTGTCCCCTCTTCTACAATGTTCTCTGAGCCTTGGTGAGTGTGTTTGTTATAAGACTACTTTAGGATTAAGCTCTCTCTGCAGCCTCTGAATTTCTGCTTTGAAGCATTTTCAGTATCAGTTTTTTTTTTTTTAATCCCCCCACACCACCTCCCTGGAGCTGGTTTTCATGCTAGCAGAAATAGTAGCACTCATGTCTAGATCGCCACTTCCTCTGTAATTTCTCCTGGGCCCTGGCAGACGTGATGGAGGTGGGTCGTCTCCTGCTAAGCAGTCAGCTATCTTTTCTTATTGAATTGATGGACCTTGTTTCTCTCTGGTTATCACCTCCATCTGTAAAAAGAAGAAGATGAAGGAGGAGGAGGAGAGAAGAAGAAGAAGAAGAAGAAGAAGAAGAAGAAGAAGAAGAAGAAGAAGAAGAAGAAGAAGAAAAAGAATCATCTCCAACTAAGATTGAGTACAACATGAGTTAAATGTGACAAGCCTAGTTATTTAAGGGATTATTTAGTGGGTAGAGCCACTCTTCTTAATCAAAGACCATTGGGGCTTCTTTCTAGGGTCTATGACCTCCCTATCCATAGAATTCTGACTTTATTCTCAGTACCAGGTATGGGTTCTCTTCCACTGAGCGGGCTTTCTATCCAATCAGAGAGCCACTGATTAACTGCATAGGTGGTGTTCCACTATTGCACAGCTGTGTACATATTGCTTAGCTGGTTGAATTCTCATTTAATCCTCCCTTTATGCTGTGGACCATACATTGTCTTTATCCCCATTTCACAGCTGAAGAAAGTGATTCTAGAGGCTGGGCACTTAACCGGTGAAACAGTGGTTCATAATAGAGAGAGTGCTCAGTGGTAGGTTCAAAGCAGTGCAAGTCTTCCCTATACCTAACCACTGTTTCATGCCATAAGCAATCAACATCTCGTGGTTTTATAACCACAGAGCACAAGTAAAACTAAGGCCTAAAGGAATCAGTTGTGATTTGATATTGAGCTACAAGTAGTCCTTGTCTCCAGCATTCCTTGTCTGCCTCTGCTCCCTCAGTCCACCATGTTGCTCCTGAAAGTCTTTCCACTTGTTTGATGTTATACAGTTGACAAAACACTTAGATATATTATTACAAAAAAAATACTAAAATGGAGGGAAAATGGGCCATTTTTTTGTGGTAGAATGAAACTCAACTTGATCTTTTCTGACATTTGCCACAAGCAAATTCAGGTAGTAAATTTGCAGAGATGCCAAGAAGTGGCCACGTGTCCAGCTCTGCACCTTCTATCAAGAGGCACTGTGTGTTGATTTGCTCCATTACTCATGATGTGATGTTTGATCAGTGGACTGAAGTTGTGTCTGCCAGGTCTCTTCAAGATGAACTTCCTCTTTCTTCTATTCAACTGTATAAATGCTTTATTTCTCACCAATGTTTAGCCATTAATTATTTTAGCATCCATTGTTGATGAATATTACATGAAATAACATTCCTGCATATTGGTAGATAGGTCAAGGTGGAGGGAAGAAGAGAGAAATAGAAGAAGAAAATTAGTAAAATAAGTGTGGTACAGTATATTAAACATTTGGGGAATCTGTGCCATGAGTTTATGAAGATTTTTGTGCTAGTTTTGCAATATTTGACAAGTATGAAATTGTTTAAAGATAAAGATTTTTTTTAAAAAAAATAGATATTGGTTAGTTCACGGAACAGGCAGAAAGACTACGAAGCCAGAACTAGCACTGTCCAGCTCAAAGCAATATTCAAAATGCACTGAAAGTTGCCCTGCCAAATAGATGTCTCACTGAGGATCCACTGTGACCTCCAAATTCTAGATGCTTCACTGGGAGCTGCACAAGGCCCCCATCACTGTAGCTGCCAAGGTAACTTTCTCAGAGCTCCATTACTTGTGGCATCAAGGGTGGGTATGTGAGCCTCAGAGCTTGTGCAATAGGCCTGCCAGGCTGCAGGGTGGCTGGGAAAGTGTCCATCTGCTACTTATAGCTCCCCCCCCCCCGAGCACAGGATAAGAAAGGCTTCAATACACTTTAATACATAGGAAAATTCAGTTTATTGAGAAGACAGAATAAACATAAAACATCAGGCATGTGCCAGAAAATATCTGTCATTATTTTAATGTAAAATGAGCCCCTTAGCTCATGCCTTCCCAGTTGGTGACCCTGATTTGACAGGGTGTGGGACTTTTAGATAGTAGAGCCTCAGTGGAGGAAATGGATCACTGGAGGTGGGCCTTGAGGTTTATAACCTGTTCTTGTTCTTGGTTCTTGTCCAATATCTGCTTTCTGGTCTGCTGATATTCCAGCAAGCAGTTAGTTCCATCACCTGGAGCCATCTGCTGCCATGCCTTCCCTACCAGGACGAACTATGTCATTTTAAACCATGATCCAGAATAAACTGTTCCTCCTTTAAGTTTCTTCCTGTGAGGCATGCGGCCATGGTCCTGGGAAAAGTAACTGATACGTAAAATTGGCACCAAGAGGTGGGATTGTTACCATGTTAAACTTTACCCTGTGATTCACAGGCTTTCAGAACTGCTTTGTGGAAGGAATGTGAGGTGCAGAAATGGAGCTTAATTGGCTCGTCTGATAGGAGTTTTGAAGACTAGAGTTCCAATAGGAATTCAGACAGCAAAGGACAAGTTTTTTTTTTGTTTTTTTTTTTTTTTTGGTTTTTCGAGGTAGGGTCTCACTCTAGCCCAGGCTGACCTGGAATTCACTATGGAGTCTCAGGGTGGCCTCGAACTCACGGCGATCCTCCTACCTCTGCCTCCCGAGTGCTGGGATTAAAGGCGTGCGCCACCACACCCGGCTCTAGGACAAGTTTTTAAAGGACTGTAGTGGTAATTGGGCTATCAGTCATTGGTGTCACATTTTGGCCAAAAATCTGACTGAGTCTGCCCATGTCCTAAAAACTTGAGTGAAGCTAAATTGAGAAGCAATGGACTTGGGCTGGAGAGATCGCTCAGTGGTTAAAGGTGCTTGTTTGCAAAGCCTGATGGCCTAAGTTTGATTCTCCAGTACTCGCATAAAGCTGGATGCATAAAGTGGTGCATGAGTCTGGAGTTTGTTTGCAGTGGCAGGAGGCTCTCTCTCTCTCTCTCTTTCTCTCTTTTTCTCTCTCACACACATTTACTTAGATAGATAGATACATAGATACATAGACAGACATATGGAAATATAGACATGTAGATATATCTCAAATATATAAAAATAAAAATGAGGAGTTTTTCAGGTGTTTTGTCCCAGCAATAAGAACATAATTGATATGTTTGTGTGTGTGTGTGTTTGTGAGCACACGTGCACATGCATGCAGCCATGCCCATGCATATGCCATGGTGCACCTGTGGAGGTCAGAGGATAACTTGTGGTGTAGGTCCTCACCTTCCACCTTGTTTTCGAGGCAGTGTTTCTTAATGTCCATCACTGTGTTTTCTGGGTTAGCTGGCTGGCCCATGCGTTTCCAGGTGATTCTCCTATCTCTGCCTTTCTTCTCACCCCAGAAACACTGAGATCACTGACACTCGCATGCTACGGTGCCCAGCTTTATACAGGTTCAGGGATCTGAACTCAGATGCTCATGCTGGTGCAGCGAGTGCTTACTCCACTGAGCCATCTTCCCAGCTTGGAATTTGAACTTTTAAATGGTGTTGAAACTCTAAGACTATGGAGGTTTTTGAAGTTAGGCTAAATGTATTTTGCATTATGAGATGGCCACAACCCTATAGGGGTTAGGGTGAATGTTAGAATGTAAAATCCCTGCCCCCCCCCCACCGAGGTTCATGTGTCGGAACACCTGGTATCTAGCTGCTATCCCTGATTTGGAAAACTGTTGGACCTTTAGGAGGCGCAGCCTCTCTGGAGGAAGTGGGTCACCAGTCCTGCTTACTGTCCAGTCTGTGCTTCCTGGTCCTTTGAAACCTAAGCAAGCATTTCCTGCACGTTCTCATCACCATGGAGCCCCTTACCTCTCTCTCCCCCAACACGATGGACTGTACAGCCTGAAACTTCAGACCAAAATCAACCCCTCTTCCAATAAGTTTCTTTTTCTTCTCAGGCATTTGGTCACAGAAACAAGAGAAATAATGAATAACAGAACTGTGCAGTCTATCCTACCCAGGGCTCTCTGCTGCCTGGCATTCAATCCTCTTATTCTCATCCTGTCACATCCAGCTCAGTTGATATTTCTGATGCTTCAGCTTTGTACCGATAGTCCGCCATCTCACTACTAGTCTCACTACCGACCCCTCATTCATTCCTATCCTCACTTCCTTCTTTACAGACACTTGAACCCCACCTCCCAGGAAAACTGGATTGCTCCTACTGGACATCCTGTCAGCCTCATATGTCAACACTTGATGTCATCACTTACTGTGTTGGGACATCATGAAGCAAGTTCCTTTCTCTAAGCCTCAACTCCCTCTGTTGTAAGATAAGGCTGGTGATAATGATCTGGCAGGGTACCTTCTGGAAGTAGTCATAGATATGAAGCACAGTGCATGTCTGGTGCACAGTAGAGACCTGATATACTTTTGTACCCTGTCCCTTGACCCCTGGTAATGAATATTTGTGTATTGCACAAGCCAATACTGAAGGATTTCATCCCTCAGCTGGTAAAAGTGTCACTGAGGCTGCCAGCCTTCACTAGAAATTGTCCTTGACTAAAGACTGTTTCCTCACCCAGATTCATGATTCCCAGTGGCTGATCGATGCAAAGGCATAAAGGCTCAACTCTCCCGTCACAATTCAGGACAATTCTTAAGGGTCTTCTCAGCTCTCGAGCTCCCTGACATATTGGACTTCCCCTTCGGCTATAGGAGAGTGTTAGTGTCTTTCCATCTCCCACCCCTAGCCTTGTTATGGGATACTCTCCATCCTTCAAGCCCAACTCAGGTTAACACTTCTTCTAAGAACCCTTGCTTGACTTCCACTGGAAAGGCTCCACTCCTTCTTTGGGGCCCCTCTCACTATACTGTTCCCTTCTGATCTGTCTGCATGTGCAGTGTCATGAGTGGATATGTTAATTGTTTTCCAGCTTGCCAGTAGATCTATTCCTTGCTTCCCATTCCTATGCTCTGTAGCTCAGGGCCCAACACTGCAAACTACATTTCCCAGGGGCACATGCCCTACTGACTTTTTCCTAGAGCCAGCTAGGGGGATGCATGACTGAGAGCTCCAGATGTAGGAAGACTTTGGGGGAACTGTTCCATCTCTCGATCTCTCTCTCTCTCTTTCAGAGACGGATATTCCTGGCAGAGGTTGTGCCCACCCCGGCCTCTGCTACCACCAGGCAGACCTAGCTCTGGAGATCCAATCCCTCCATTTCTTCCTTTTTTTCTGATCAGCCTTATAAGAGATGGTTTCTGTCACTAGTCTCTGGACATCCTATTTTTAGTTCTTCTAAACCTGCAGTACCTGTTCTGTAGAACTACCTAGTCTAGGCTCTGGCTCCCTGCCCTGCATTCTCTTGTCCTCACTCAGAATAGGGCAGATTTCCTCATGGGAACTTAATCAAGGTCTGCACCCAGCAAAATCCAAGTCTCCTTGTTGGTTTAAAAAGAAGGGGGGGGGGACATTGGCAAACACAGCATTAAAAAAAAGACCAGATATGATTCTGTACAACAAAGGTTCACAGTTAACCCAGGTTACCCCACCTTCTCACTATCCATTGTCATTTAGAAGAATTCAGAAACCTCGTGCCATTTGGTAAAGAATCAGCCTCAACCAGCAGCAAATATTCTTTATGACTGGGAATGCACCCTCCACAGTATCTCCCAATAGGAAAACTTACAAACTTTTATGTCGAAATAAAATGTGTTTCACCAAGTTGATGTCTCAAGGAATTATCTCCAGATCCTGCTTGTGGTTTTGAAGATGGACACTGTTTGTAAATTATTTTGAACAGATGTTAAGTCTTTAATTATTTCTTGCATTAAAAATTGACAGCAATCGATATTCCCCATGACGAGCTACGAATGAACATTGTGTGTGTGCATGGGTATATTTTCTTTTAATAGTAATTATTGCTTCATGACGACTAGGGGAATTGCTTTGAGGTTTGAAAGTATATTTGCAGCTATGCCCAGGGGATTGTGGATAGTAATGCCTACTGTATCATCTACCTTATTTAAAATTTGCAATAGGAAACACAATTCAATCTCATATATTTCCAAAGGCCAATAGGAAATAGATTGAGCACCAGAATTCAGAAATGCAAATCCAACGCTAAACTCCATCCTGAATCCATCTGCCTGGGTTTTAGCGTTCTTTTTTTTTCTTCCCCAAGGCCAGTGGTGCTGACTCAGTAGTGCATTAAACGCAAATGTGTGGGTTCAGCCCTGACTGGCCATTAATCAATGTGCAGACACAAAGACAGCATTCAAGGATTAGCAATCTACTGCAAGGTGCCAGCCTCTTGTGGGCAGAAATTAAACTAGGCTTTTAGAAGTATGCAGGGCACAGGCCACATCCTGTACTTAAAGGTCTTAGATGACTTAAACAAAATTAATGCCAAGAATTATAAATATTTGGTATTTTTTAAAGGTCCTGTATTTAACAAATCGATTTGTTTAATGGTGGCGGAAGACATGAGACAGAGATAAAACCACTGACTGTACATTTAGCCTCATTGGGAAATAATATCAAAAGTCAACATTTGAGTCCTTTTGTGAATGTGAGGCGCTAATGAAGGCTTCCTGCCCCATGCTCAGAGGTATCAAGGGAAAACAGCACAGTAGTAGTGACTCACCCCAGAGCCTCAGACATCCCCATGCATAGAATTGACTTCACTGCGGGAGAGTCTCACAGGGAGAGGGGCTTCCTCCAGCTCTTCATGTGGATTTCTGCCCTTACATTAAGGGCCCAGTGCTGTTCAGCCAGGAAGGCAGGTGCTTTCCTGTCAGATGCTGCCTGTGTCCTTGGACAAGGGCAGCCTCCTGCTGAAAGAACAGAGCTCCTGGAGTATGCAGGCTGTGTGCTTCCTTCTAAGAGAGAATGTAGGGCGGAAGAAAGGCTTGAAGATGATTCCTCCTGGGGGTCTCTCAGGCAGCAACTGCCCTGTTCTCCCCCCACCTTCCCCAGCTCTTTAATCTTGCTTTGCAGGGACCCCTGGCTAGGATTCACAGCTCCAATCCCACCTGGGGAGATATGCAAAATGCCCCCTGCTCTCTTCCTCTTTCCCTTCCACCTGTGTCACCTTTATTTAGGGGAATGGTAAGCCCCAACCTGCTGGTCCCTGCCCCTAATATCACAAGGGGGAGGCGGAGCACCTCAAGCATGGAAGTCAGAGGAACCTGGAGCAACAGTAACCTAGCAACAGTGTCTCAGGATTTGAATGTAATTATACCCCGAGCGTGATAAATACTCAGAAGGGCTCCTTATGTGCAGATCATACTAAACAAGTCTTTGAAATTACCCTCATCAAATATTGATAGAGGAAAAAAATTTTTGTGAAGAAGAAAAAAAATAATAAAACTCCTGATATGCGTGGTCAAACTTTCCCACCAAGTGCCCTGGGCAGGTTGACGAATTCCCAACTGGGGCAGTTCAGACCATCTCCAAATCTCTTACTCAGGTCATGTGAAGGTATGGGAGAGAAACTGGAGGTAGAGATGAGAGTTGACTTGCAATAAAGGCACAACATTTGCCTACTGGTGAGGTTCAATGACTGGCCTGGGATTTGAGGCTCAGTTTTCTTGTCTCTAAAGTAAGCACATTGAACAAAATGAACTCCATGGATTGCTGTGGCTGAGGCCTGAAAGAAGAGTGGAGGGGAAGGGCTGGAGGGATGGCTTAGCAGTTAAGGTGCTTACCTGCAAAGCCAAAGGACCCAGGTTCAATTCCCCAGGACCCACGTTAGCCAGATACACAAGGGGGCGCACACATCTGGAGTTCGTTTGCAGTGGATGAAGGTCCTGGAGTGCCCATTCTTTCTTTCTTTCTCCCTCTTTCTCTGTCAAATAAATAAATAAATAAAAATTAAAAATATTAAAAAAAGAAGAGTTGGGCTGGAGGGATGGCTTAGCAGTTAAGGCATTTGCCTCCAAAGCCAAAGGACCCAGGTTTGATTCCCCAGGTCCCATGTAAGCTGGATGCACAAGGAAGCACATGCGTCTAGAGTTCATTTGCAGTGGCTGGAGGCCTTGGTGCACCTATTCTTTCTCTCCCTCTTTCTCTGTCAACGAAATAAATAAATAATAAACAAAATATCTTTAAAAAAGAAGGGGGGCAGATATGTGAAGTGGGTGGTACAGGTTCAAGAAGTCTAGGCATAGGGAATGGCATGGATATAGGATATAAACCTTTTGGCATCATCAGAACAAATTCTGTGTTGGATTAGGTAGGTTGAGGACTCATGCATGCACTGAAACAAATGAGGTGCATAGTCCCAAGTACAGCAGTGTCTTGGGAGCCTTGTTCCAGGGTGTGGGTTTTATTCTGAGTGGGACAGGAGCCACTGTAGTTGGGTATGGCCTGACGCCTGGTGCCAGAGGAAGAAGGGTACCATCAGGTGTGCATGATCAGCATGAGTCAATAATTGGTGCTGTGAGGATGGCTGCTAGGCCAGACTAGAGGACAAGACTTAGAGACTAGAAGCTGTTGGATACCAGCGAAGGTGGGAGGTTTAGAGACAATTATCGGGAGCAGCCTCATGGCACAGACTTGCCGTTCAAGTATCTTTGGTCAGGTGTTGTGTGGAGACCTCCAGAACAAAGCCCAAAGATACCACACTCGACTCAGTCATGTGGCTGCATGAGGAGTCTCTGAACTGTAGAATGCTGGGGTCAGAGCAGAACTCAGGCCAAGATGTACCCGGTGATCTCCCCATAGGAGAGAGGGCATCAGATTTCTGCCCCAACATCAGATTATTAAAGATGAATTCTGTGCCTTAGTGGTTAAGGCACTTGCCCGCAAAGTCTAAGGACCCATGTTCAACTTTCGAGGTCCCACATAAGCCAGACGCACAAGGTGACACAAGGTGACACAAGGTGACACAAGCGCACAAGGTCGCACATGCACACAAGATGGTGGACACATCTGAAGTTCGATTGCAATGGCTGGAGGCCCTGGCACGCCAATTCTCTTTCTCACTCTCTTGGATTGAAAAAAAAACAGTCAGTCTATTGGGCTTGCCTCAAAAATGAAACAAACAACAAAAAAAAAAAAAAAAAAAAAAACAAGGTGAACTCTGAGCAGCTAAACACTAAAATCAGAGTCCAAGGAACAAGAGAGAAATGTCCTACATAGAAACTCAGCCTGTGTCTTTATGAGGCTCCTGCTTTGCTTGACATACTCTGTGGCTTAAGCCCCTGCCTTTCCTTGGGTTTCTCTCCTGAGGCTGCAAGACTGGACGTAGGTGACATATAGCCAGCCCCAGGGCTTCCAGTCCTGCTGCCCCCTCATACCAACCCCTTATGCCCTTCTCACTGATGTCTCCCTCCAGGCCTGCCAGGCATGCGTTTCCTCCCCATGAGAGGAAATTCTCCTTCCTCAGATGCAGTGTCTTTAAAGTGCTTCAGATCTCATGCGAGTGTGAATGTGTGTGAGCTCTCTGCCCCAAGCCCCCTTATTGACGCTACTGGTGCTTCCAAGAAATCCAGGCTGGGGAAGTGGAGTGGCAGCCAGGTGAAGAGCTCCCTGTCCCGCTGTGCTGCTCAAGGTTGGAGCAAGTCCTATTGCACTTTCCCCAGTCATCCAGTTCAGTCTTCTCCCCGAACAAGGACATGATACATGTAATAGCTTCCATGCTGGGTGATAATGTCTAGGTGGGCTCCACTTTAAGGAAACTGTTTACAGAAATCCCCTCCAACAAGCTAGCTATAAAGGAAGACAGACTGTTTGATTTTTTGTAAGACCCTACCTAGGAATCCCTATAAAACTCTCAGCCCCAAGGCAGTTTTTTAAACAACTCTCTACTGCACAGTGGGGTGAAAGAATGAATCTTCATAAAATATGTGCTGCAAAACATTAAGGGGCACTGCCTTTTAAATTCAGTGGAACTAGAAGCATGGTGGACATTGGCAGAGAATAGATGTCTTGGGGGAGAGACAATAGCATGTGGTCCAACCTTTCTAGGGCGTCCAGAGGAGCAGCCAGCAGGAACAGAGGGGAAAGAACACACTGACTCGCTATTTCGAATCAGTCTCGCAAGTTTGGAAAATATGTATTCTGTTGGTTTTTATTAAGAAGGAACTTTGTATGGACACATCGTGCGTTGGTACCATTTCTGTTCCTCCCTTCCCCACTCCACTGAGAACCTTCCTCAGGGGGATTGCTGCTGTCCACTACGGGGTTATGGGTCATGAGTCGCAAGAGCAGAAGTCAGTCATTGTGGGGGAGAGGGGAGAGAGAACAATTCCCTCCCAACCTGTGGCTCTTACAATCTTTCTGCTCCCTTCTCTGCAAAATTCCCTGAGCCTTCGTGGGTGTTTTTTTGGGGGGGGGCATTTTTTAGTGACAACTTCTTACTTACAGACAATAAGCCATAATTCCCTCCCCTTCCCCGCTTTCCCCTTCATAACTCTGCTCTCCATAATATCCCCTCCCTCTCTCCCTTAGTCTCTCTTTTATTTTAATGTAATCGTCTTTTTCTCCTGTTATGAGGGACTTGTGAAAGTTTTTCTAGGCACTGTGAGTTCATGAATATCGAGGCCAATTTCTGTGTGGACAGTTGCATTGTAAGGAGTGGTACCCTTCCTTTGACTCTTACATTGTTTCCACCACCTCATCTGCAGTGGACCCTGAGCCTTAGAGGGTGTGATAGAGAGGTTTCAGTGCTGGACACTCCTCTGTCTCTTCTTCTCAGCACTATTTTGACTTTGGGTCATCCCAGTGGTCACCGCCATCTGAAAAGAGAAGCTTCTCTAATCAAAAGTGAAAGTAGCATTACTATAACAATATGAGCATTAATTGTAGTGCCTTCAGGGCAGCTTGGTGAGAATAATATATGCATTTAGCCAGACAAGAGCAGGCTTTATATCCCTAAGTCTCATAACATCCCCTGCCATAGGCTTTTGATTAGGTTTTCAGTACTAGGCATGTATTCCCTCCCATAGTGCAGGCCTCCAGACCAATTAGAGAGCAGTTGGTTTCTCCCAGATCAGACATGCCACTACTGCACCTGTTTGGTCATTTGGCCTGGCTGGCCAAACTTGAGGCTTCCAGTGCCCACTGTTGTCATTGCTGATGACTTCTGTCTCCCATAGGGCTGCATGCAATGCAGTTTATTTCAGCTTTCAGTTGGCTAGTCTACAGGGAGGTTTGTAGCTCATCACCAGTTTGATTTCTTACTGACCTTGCCACCCAGGCATGTGAAGTCTTCAGCAATAGGGTCTTACCATCCATTACTAATGAGAAACCAAGAGCCTTGGCAATAGCCTGTAATGTTTTGGAGGCAACAGGGAACTCCCTGACCAACAACTCACTGGAAGGAATCCCATCCCTAGCACTGAAAATTCTCTAGTAGCAGTCTATGGTTTCTGGATGTGTCATTATCCAAAAAAGTAGGCTTTCATATGTCTTATTCAGAATATTTTGAATTTTGATTGGCCTTCCTCCTATCCTTCTCTTACTCAATCTCTTCCTCTGACCTCACTTAGGCCATTCCACTCCCTGTAATGTGTTTTATTTGCATATATACAATATCATCCTCTAAAGTCCTTCCCTCTGCCCCTTCCTTTATAACCTTTGCCTAGTTTACTGGCCTCTGCTACCAATTTTTGGTTCCAGCTCACACACAAGTCTAAACATTTGTAGCTAGAATCGACATATGAGAGAAAACATGCAATGTTTGGCTTTCGGGGCCTGAGTTAACTCACTTAGTATAATCCTTTCCAGATCCATCCATTTCACTGGAAATTTCATAATTTCTTTTTCTTTAGTGCTGAATAGAACTCTACTGTGTAAATATACCACATCTTTATTGTCCATTCATCTGTTGAGGGACATCTGTGCTGGTTCCAGTTCCTAGCTATTGTGAATAGAGCAGCAATAAACAAGGTTGAGCAAGTATCTCTAAGGTAGTGAGAAGAGTCATTAGGATATATGCCTAGGAGTGCTGTAGCTGGATCATATGGTAAATCTATTTTTAGCTGTCTCAAGAGCCTCCACACTGATTTCCACAATGGCTGTACCAGATTACATTCTCACCAACAGTGTAGAAGGGTTCCCCTTTTTCTGCATCCTCACAAACATTTATTGTCATTTGTTTTCTTGATGATAGCCATTCTGACAGGAGTGATATGGAATCTCAAAATAGTTTTATTGCATTTCCCTGATGGCTAAGGATGTAGAACACCTTTTCAGATGTTTATATGCCATCTGCATTTCTTCCTTGGAGAACTCTCTATTTAGTTCCACAGCCCAGTTTTTAATTGGGTTGTTTGATTTCTTATTGTTTTGTTTTTTGAGTTCTTTGTATATTCTGGATATTAATCCTCTGTCAGATATATAGCTGGCAAAGAATTTTTCTCCCATTCTGTAGGTTGTCTCGTTGCTCTATTCACAGTGTTGCTTGCTGTACAAAAGCTGTGTAATTTCATGAAATCTCAGTGGTTGATTAGTGGTTTTATTTCCCGAGCAACTGGCATTATATTCAGAAGGTCATTGCCTACCACAATATGTTGAAGGTTTTCCCCTACTTTTTCCTCTAACAGTTTCAGAGTTTTAGTTCTGGTATTAAGGTCCCTGATACATTTGAACTTGATTCTTGTGGATGGAGAAAGACAAGGATCTGTTTTCATCCTTCTACATATAGATGCCCAATTTTCCCAGCACCCCTTGTTGAAGAGGCTGTCTTTTCTGCCATGAATATTTTTGGCATTCTTGTAAAAAATCAGATGGCTTTAGTTGCTTTGATTAACATCTGGGTTCTCTATTTTGTTCCATTTATCTATGTGTCTATCTTTGTGCCAGTACCATGTTGTTTTTGTTACTATGGCTTTGTAATATAGCTTCAAATCGGGCATTATGATACCACCAGCCTTATTTTTGTTGCTGAAAATTATTTTGGCTATTCAAGGTTTTTTTTGTTTTTCCAAATGAATTTTAGGATTTTTTTTCTATTTTTGTGAAGAATTCCATTGGAATTTTAATGAGGATTGCATTAAATGTGTAGATTGTTTTTGGTAAAATTGACATTTTCACAATATTGATTCTTCCAATCCAAGAACAAGGGATTTCTTTCCATTTCCTAGAGTCTTCTGCAATTTCTTGCTTCAACATTATAAAGTTCCCATTGCAGAGATCCTTCACTTCCTTGATTAGGTTTATTCCAAGGTACTTTATTTGTTCATTTTGAAGGGATTGTGATCCTTGGTAAAGTCTTTAGGGTCTTTTATGTATAGAATCATATCATCTGCAAATAAGGATAATTTGATCTCTTTCTTTTCAATTTGTATCCCTTTTATCAGTGTCTCTTGCCTTATTGCAATAGCTAGGACTTCTAGTACTATATTAAATAAAAGTAGGGACAGTGGACACCCTTGTCTTGTGCCTGAATTTAATGGAAATGCTCAAGTTTTTTCCCCATTTAGTATTATATTGGCTGTAGGTTTGTCATAAATAGCTTTTATCGTATTGAGATATGTTCCTTCTATTCCCAGTTTCTGTAGGACTTTTACCATGAAGGGATGTTGAATTTTGTTGAATGCTTTTTCTGCATCTATTGAGATGATCATGTGATTTTTGTCCTTCAGTTCATTTATACAGTGCATTAAATTTATCGATTTGCCTATGTTGAACCATCCCTGCCTCTCTGGGATAAAGCCTACTTGGTTGGGTTGAATAATCTTTCTCATATATTCTTGTATTCTGTTTGCCAATATTTTGTTCAGAATTTTTACATCTATGTTCGTGGACGAGATTGGTCTGTAATTTTCTTTTTTTTGTTCTGTATTTGTCTGGTTTTAGTATAAGGGTGATGCTGGCTTTATAAAATGAGTTGGATAAAATTACTACCTTTTCTATTTTCTGGAAAAGTTTGAGAAGCAGTGCTGTTGGTTCTTCCATGAAGATCTGGTAAAATTCACCAGTGAATCCATCTGAGTCTGGACTTTTGTTTTAGTTGGGAGACTTTTTATAACTGCTTGGATCTCTGTATTTGTTGTAGGTCTATTTAAATGGTTTATCTCACCTTGCTTTAATTTTGGTAGGTCATATGAATCAAATAAATCATCCATTTCCTCCAGATTTTCAAACTTAGAGCCATATGTATTCTTAAAGTATGTCCTTATGATTTTCTGAATTTCTTTGGTGTCTGTTGTAATGGGGCCTTTTTAATCTCTATTTTATTAATTTTTATCTCTTCTCTCTTTCCTCTGGTCAGATTTGCTAAGGGTTTATCAACCTTGTTAATCCTTCCAAAGAACCAAATCTTTGTTTCATTGATTTTTTGGATTTATTTTTTGGTTTCTATTTCATTAATTTCTGCCATAATCTTTATTATTTCTTCCCATTTACTGATTATTGTTTTGCCTTATTCTTGTTTTTCCAAGGCCTTAAGGTGAAACAGTAAATTGTTTACTTGTGAACTCTCTAATTTCTTAATATAGGCACTTAGAGCTATAAATTTCCCTCTTAAGATTGCCTTCATTGTGTCCCAAAGGTTTGGGTATGTTGTATTCTCATCATCATTTGATTCTATGAATTTATTGATTTCTTCAATGACCCATTCATCATTCAATAGTGCACTGTTTTGTCTCAATGAATTTGTGTATGCTCCTTCTTGTTTTTTAGTGCTTCCTGTTTCCCTTTACTCTCTTTTTTAAACTGTTATTTGAGTATGGTTTATTTTTTCCTGTTTCCTCATGTGTGTGCTTTGCTTTGTCTTCAGCCTGAAGCATTCCTTCAAGTATTTTCTGTAGAGCTGGCTTAGTTATCATAAATTCTTCTAGCCAGTTTTTGTTGTGGAATGTCCTTATTTCTCCTTCAATTTGGATAGATAGCTTTGCAGGATAAAGTAATCTTGGTTGACAGTTGGTATCTTTCAGAACTTAGAATACACCACTCCAAGCCCTTCTGGCTTTTAAAGTTTGTGTTGAGTAATCTGCTGTGATCCTGATGGGTTTGCCTTTATAGGTGACTTGCTTTTTCTCTCCAACTTCTTTCAATATATTTTCTTTGGCTTGTGTGTTTAGTAGTTTAATTATAGCATGGTGAGGAGAGGTTCTTTCCAGGTTTTGTCTGTTTGGTGTTCTAAAAACTTCCTGTATCTGCATTGACATTTATTTACCAAGTTGGGGAAATGTTTCTTCTATGATTTTGTTGAAAATGCCTACTATGCCTCTGGATTGAAATTCTTCTCCTTCTACTATACCCTGAATTCTTATGTTCTGTCTTTTCATAGTGTCCTATATATCTTGAAATTTCCATTCATACCTTCCTGTTAGCTTGTCTTTGTGTTTGTTTGACTGTATTAGATCTGCCACCTGGTCTTCTCATTTAGATATTTTGTTCTCTCCTTTATCCATTCTACTGATGAGTCTTTCCACAGAGTTTTTTTATTTGACTGTATTTTTCAGTGCTAGAATTTCTCCCCGGTTTTTCTTCCATATTTGTATTTCCTTACTCATGTCTTCTAGTGACCTCCTTATTTCATTAAGGTGATCTTCTGTGTTCTTTTGGAATTCCTTCAGGTGTTTGTTTTCTTCTTTAATTCCCTTATGTTCTTCTTTTATTTCTTTGAGCATAGATAAAATCTTTTTTTTTTTTTTTTTGAAATCTTTGTCAGGACTTTCATTTAAAGCAGTCTCATTGGGGGCCATTTCTGATGGATTTATAATTTTTGGTGGGATTGTACTGTCTTGATTCTTTGTGTTTCTTGTATTATAATGTTGTGATTTTTATATCCTGAGTTTATTTGATGCCTGGGTTTTCTAATAATCTGCAATGCTTTTAGATTTGGAAATCTAACTTTATGTACCTTCAGAGTAGGAGTCTGAGTTGCCAAGTGTAGCTCTTATACTCCAACACAACCTCAGAAGTAATCCTAGGTGTTGAGTTTGCCTGCTTTTCAAGTATTCTAGTGGGTTGGGTGGAGCAATTTACTGGAAAATTCTAAATTTTAATTGAGCAATATACACATTCAATAAAAATCAGCAGAGTATGCAAGTGTAGCAGTTGAAACAAACAGACAACCTTTTGAAGCCAAAATCCCTAAGGGAGTGTGTTGCTCTACCTCCTTAATCCTGTCAGCTGTGAGTTTGAGATTTCTGTTCTGAAATGTGTTCTAGGTCAGCCTGGGTCTCAATCAGACCCTGTCCCCAAAAATGGTAGAAGGAAAAGACAAAGGCCCTATGAAGTTGAATGCATCAAAAGCAACAACTGTCAACCCCCATATGCAGCTTAATTGAGAATGGTATAACCAACCAAGAATATGTAATCCCTAACCTGCCCTGACATGGAAAGACAGATTAGCACTTCCAATGCAGGCCTATGTACCTGATTTTTTTGGTCAGCCGGCCTCATTACCTTTTGGGGTGGCTTCAAATATCACCAATGCTGAGTGCCCACATCAATCCTTCTGGGTTGTGCTGTGAATCTGGTGTTCTGATCAGCTGTGTTGAATGCCCTGCTGACAGAAGCAGAATGTGTTCTCTGGAGATTCGCGGTGCTGTTGGTTGAGGGTTGTGAGGGTGCAGGAAGCCTGGAGCTATACTGGGACTGCTCAATTGGTCCTGCCTGTGTCGCATTCAGCAGCTCCTCTGCTGTCTCCCCTTCATCTTTCTTGACTTTGTTAGGAGGCTGATGAGGTTGGAAAATCCCCTTCTTTGGTCTCTGTTCCCGCAGCTGGGCACCAGGTGGGCATGTGGATCCATGCAGGTCCACTCAGATCAGGTCCGGGTCCACAAGCTCCTCAGTAGGAATCTGGCTGATTTCCTCCTTTCTGCTAGATATTGGTCTCTCTTGCTTCTCTGCTGTGGCCAATAAAAATCCATACACCAGCTGGGCGTGGTGGCGCACGCCTTTAATCCCAGCACTCGGGAGGCAGAGGTAGGAGGATCACCATGAGTTGGAGGGCACCCTGAGACTACATAGTGAATTCCAGGTCAGCCTGAGCTAGAGTGAGACCCTACCTCGGTAAAACAAATGCATACACCTTCACTGTTCAGTGTATTTTGGCTATGTATTTGCTCAAATCCCTCCCTAGGCTGGGTTGGTGTGACTTCTATGCAGCCATCTTACCTGGAAGTCCCCAGTAGGTGTGTTTTAAGTATACTTTACAGTTGGGCTCTCAACAACTTTTGGGGATTTCTTCTTTGGTACATTTTGTGTATCCTCAGTGTCAGTCTTCATCACCCTGGTGCAGGTTGTTAGGCTCACTGTGGAAGCAGCACTCTTGTTCATCTTGCCAATTCCTCTGTGGTTTCACCTGGACCCTAGCTGATCTGCAAGGGGATTGTCATGTCATGATAAGGAGTCAGCTATCTTTTCTTGTCTTGTTGATAGATTTTGTTTGTCCTCAGTTTTTGCTGCCTTCTGTAAAAGAAAAATAGTTTCTCCAATGGATAGTGAGATCAATATAAGTTAAATGGGATGAGAATAGTTATTTAAGAGAGATTTGGGGGCTAGAGAGATGGCTTTGCAGTTAAGGTGCTTGCCTGTGTAGTCTAAGGACTCATGTTCAACTTTCTAGGTCCCATGAAAGCCAGATACACAGTGACAAAAGCGTACAAGGACACACATGCACACAAGGGGGTGTACTGTCTGGAATTTGATTGCAGTGGCTGGAGGCCCTGGCCTGAGAATCATCTCTTTCTCTGTCTGTCTGTCTGTCTGTCTCTCTCTCTCTCTCTTTCTCACACATATACAAAACATATTTTTAAAAAGCAGTCTTTTGGGCTTGACTCAAAAGGGAGAGAGAGATAGAGAGATTTTTTGTTGGGCATAGCCTCTCTTTTGGCCAAAGAATAGTGGGGGCTCCTCATTGGAGTCCATAATTCTGGTTTCTTTGTTTGCCTGCCTATGTATGAAATATATATGGTGTGGTACATGTGAGGTATATGCATGCATTTGTTGCGTAGATGCACATGCCCCATGCACATGCACACAGAGCCCAGAGGAGAACATTAAGTGTCCTTTTTTCACTCATCTGTGCCTTGCCTTGTGACTGAGTCTCTCACTGAACTGTAAATTGCATTTTTTTTTTTTTTTTTGGTCAGACCAGCTGACCAGTTTGTCCCAGTGATCCTTCAGTCTCAACTCCCCACATAACTGGGGTTATAGGCCTGGGTGGCCATACCCATCTGTTTACATGAGTGCTAGGGAATCAAACTCAGGGTGAATAAGATCCTCTCGGGTCTTCATCCTTGCACAGGAATTACTCTTACCCACAGAGCCATCTCTCCTGTCCAGTGTCTGTGTTCTATACATTTGTTTTTCTGATGCAAAAAAAAAAAAAAAAAAAAGACTTCCTGGGGACACACACACACACACACACACTACCAAATTGTTCTTGCTATTATTTGGGATTAAATTTTCCCTTGGGTCATTAGAGAACTTCTCTGATATTCTCCCAACACTGGCACCTTGCAGTATTTCAAGAATAAGGTGGATGTACTCCTGATTGTCCAGTTAGATTGGGAGTAGGAGACCATGTGTGCACAGAGGGAGTGCTGCAGGTACTGGTTGTGAGGTTCTGAGCAGTAAGCAAGGGAGCCACAGGGAGAGTGCACAAGCTAGGGAAGCCCTAATAGAGCTGGTCTGACTCTGCAAGCCAAAGAGGAAGGTTACCAAATGGCTGAGGAATATAGGTTCACACAGGTCAAGTCACCTTAGAAGCAGTGACTTTTATTTGGGGAACACAGTCAGCCCAAGGAAACTCAATAAGAAGGGGACATAAGTTTCAGGACCCCATTCTACAAAACCAACCAGAAGCTTGAGGCTATGGAAGCCCTTGCACTACATTTCACAGGACAAGAGGTGAAAGAGAGGACCTCTCTGTGGAATGTCAAATTCCAAGGCCAAGTTAATGCCAGGGCTGCTCAGTGGAAGCATGATGCTGGTCAATGCTTTCATTAAAGACTAGATCCTTCCATTATCTTTCCTACAGGGAGCTGTGAGGTTGGTGTCAGTCATAACCAAGGAAGAAGTTACCTGAATCCAAAGTAAGCAGTCATAGCATTAACTAATTTAATCATCACAATAGATCACATGGTGGATGTTGACCAGAGAGAGGTGGTTGATTTCCTAGTTAGGATATTGAAGCTGGGTTGCCTTGGTTTAATGAAGCATAGTTTATTTCAAGAGTTACCCCTTAAGCTGCAAAATTCCCACCCATGGCCAAGAAATGGGAACTTTTAGCCCATGCCTTTTCCTCCAATAAATCATTTTTGGTTTTATGGTCAAAAGCTCTACCACAGGGCACTTACTTTTGTATAAATTATAACATAGTTGACATGTAAAAATGTGAAAGTAATAGAGTGATAAAATTCATGTGCCCCCCAAATGCATTTTATCAAATCTTAATATTTTGAAATGTTAGCTTCAGATTACTTTTAAATTAAATAAAGCATCTTAAAGGCACAATGGGCTCTTCCACAATTCTATTACTTCTTCATCCCTCCACAGTTAATCACCAACATGAATTTGGGGTTTATCACTTGATCTCTGATTTAATGCCATATATTTCTCTTCCTGCAAACAACAATAGGCTAATGTCTTAGAGTCCTTTATACATATATGGATGGTTTCATACACTATACATTATGTTACTAGCTAGCTTTGTCATTCAACATGAGGTTTATGAAATTTATTCTTGTAGATACATATAGATTTATATCATCCAACTCTTGCCACATATCCCATTATATAATAACTTCATAAATTATTTCTCCATTTTCCTGTTGATTAACTTTCAATTTGTTTCCATTTTTCTCTATTACGAAAATGATGCTAGGAATACTTTTCCATATATGTTTTCTGGTATGAGAAGGAAATTACTAGCTATACATATTTATTAGCTATTGCCAAATTGTTCTCATTAGCAACTTTTGCTTGGTACAATCTCCTCACTTCTGCATAATATTGGTTTTGTCAGATTTCAGATTGTCAACCAAAAAAGTGTTAATGGCCTTGGATTAGGGTTTTAAATGCAAATTCCTGATATTTGGATAAACTGAATATCTTCCTGCTTATTAACTATTTAAGTGGACTATAATTTTCCATGACAAGAACTTACATATTACATTTTCTCACTAACAAATTCATATATTTTGCAGACTTCTGATTTTGTCCTAGTCATATTCATTGTCTTGATTTTCTTCTTGTCTACAACTTAACTCCTCACTATGCTTTGGCAAAAGGCTATGACTTACCATGTGGATTACTTTGAATGATGCCTTTGAAAACCATCTATGTCTAATGTGTGTGTTTTCTTATTATAAAATATTTTAATTTTAATTTTGAAATGGTGATATTTAATATGGAGATATTTCATAATATACCACTTGCTTGTATTTTTCTACGACATTTAAAATATTTCCTAATAGGCTGGAGAAATAGCTTAGCAGTTAAGGCACTTGCCTGTGAGGCCTAAGAACCTAGGTTTGATTCCTCAGTACCCACATAAGCTAGATGTCCAAGGTGGTGCATACATGCATCTGGAATTCATTAAAAGATAATAAATAAAAATTAAAAAAGCAATAAGGGCTGGATAGATGGCTTAGCAGTTAAGGCACTTGCCTGTGAAGCCTAGGGACTCAGGTTCAGTTCTCCAGGCACCACGTAAGCCAGATACACAGAGTGGTGCATGTGTTTGGAGTTCATTTGTAGTGGTTAGAAGCCCTGGAGTGCTTCTTCTCTCCTTCCCTTTCTCTGTCTCTGTCTCTCTCTTTCTCCCTCTCTCCCTCTCTCTGTCTCAAAGTTAAAAAATAATAAATAATAAATAAATAAAATATTTCCTAAGGTTATGAAGACATATATACTCTTCTTATAGTGGCAGAAGTTTGCTTTTCATATGTAGAGCATGAAGTGAGGAAAGATTCTAATTTTCCAAATAGAAAGTTGTGCTGCTCATTGAATAAGCTTATTTCTGGGCTACTTTTTATGAATTGGTATCTAATTAATAGATGCTAGTTAATATACCAATTGTAGCTGATGTTTAAAATAGTAAAATGTAACAGTAAAAGAATGAATTATAAGATAGCAATACAAAGCTGACTACTGAAATAAGCGCATAAACCTTTATAGTTACTTAACAAGTTTTAAAAAGAAAATACAATACACAGCAGTAAAAATAATAAATGAATGAAAATATAGCATGCATGATAATTTTAATATCAAATAACATGACTGAAAGACCAAACACCGTAAAGTCTTATCAATGGATATAAACGGGTTTCACTTACCCATTCTTCTTCTCCGATTAGCTCATCAAGCCATACCAAAAGAGACATCCCTGAAACAGAGATTCAGAATGACTGAAAAGTAAGGGGATAAACTCATCCAGCTCATAGAAGCCATGACAAATTAGGAACTGTGATTATGCGACCAGCTCGTAGTATTCAATCCCACAAGCATTATGCAAAACCAAGGAACTCTGTGTATCTTTAAAAACACACTCCAGAATAATGACGTTGCAGCTATGAATATGTAGTCATGACATAAGATGGCAACTCCCTATGTGAAATGAAAACAAGAAATTCCAGGGGAAGTGGTATAAGCACGCAATTAATAGGAGACTCCAATATTCCATTCTTCTTCAACAAAGTAGGTCAAGGGGACAAACGATTACAAAATGTCTGAGCAATCTAAGCACTGAGGTAGTCCATTGAGGTGAGTGTGAAGCCAAGGGACATTGGACAAAGGAGAAAAGGAATCAGACACCCGAAGAAGAAGGTAATGGCAGACATAGGGATGCTGTAACTGCAAGCGAGGAACGCCAACGGACATAAAATGCGAGTGGATCCGCCCAAGAGACGCAGGGGGAGAAGCTGGCCTATCCACACCCTGAGACTTATGTCCCCAAGAACTGTGACAGAGGCAATTTCTTTTGCTTTAAGCTACCAAGTTTATGAAGGTATAACAGTGATTGGAAATTAACACAATGAATGGTAAAAGACTTTTTATTTTCCTGTTTTAAGGATAATCTTTAAAAGATAATTGGATATTTAAAGCAAAGATAGTAACAGTGAACTGCAGGATTGATAACATTTGCAGAAACAACCTATAACAATAATAGAACAAGGAGAAAAGTCAGGGGGAAAGGAGCACTGTGGGAAAACTTGTGCTCTCTTCATGAAGTGATACAGTATTTGCTGAAGGCAGATTGTGACGAGTTACAGATGTACACCACAGAGTTGACGCTACCAACAGCAACTGAAACTAAAATTTTGAAAAGCTATTAAGCCAAAAGTTAGAATGGAATAATAGAAAATATTTAAGGACCATAAATTAGTTATTATAATCAAACTTACTCAATACTACTAATGGCTTAATACTACTAATAGCATTTCTATGAGGAAAGTTTCTTATTGCTACTTTCTTGCAGTGTTGGGGGTCAAACCCAAGGCCTCATACATGCTAGAAAAGCTTTCTAACACTGAGCCACATCTCCAGTCCAAGAATGCTTTAGTTTACTTTAGCTCCACATTATTTTCTATAACTAGTTGAATTGATTTGTCTGCAAAGCTAATATGCTCTGGTCATCCTTATCTTTGCCTCTCCTTTTCCCTCTCTTCCTTCCTGACTCATCCCTATACAGAGTTACTCTTAAATTTTTTTATTTGTATATTTGCTGGCATCTTACTAGTAGAGAAATGTGGCTGGTAAACTTCACATTTTAAGTCTTAAGATGTTTTTGACTTGCTTGTTTGCTAGAGTGCAAGTCTGCCTGTATACAATAACAGCTTGGTGTTAACACCTTAAATGCAGTCCATTATTTTTTCCAAGTATCTCTTGCTCCTGAGGACAGATCTTTTGTTGGTCTGCTTGCTGATTTCTAGCTCTGCCTCTTCTCTCTAGTAACTGTCAGGATGTGTTTCTTACCCTCAAGGTTCGTGTGCTGTATCTCAGAGTGGATTCAATTTGATTTTTATACCGTGATTTTATCTCTTCTCTCTGTACCTACTGGCTCTGTCTAGCAGTTTCATGGCTACCTTAGCAGGACAGAGCATCCAGAAATACTTTTCTTACATTAAAGTTCAGAGTCCGTTGCCCCAGAATGATGCCCATTACAGAAGACATCAGGTCACAAGGCTGAGGAGTGGCTTAAGAATCCGAAAAGAAAGTTGTTTTGTTTTATTTTGAAGAAATGTTGGCAGCTTCTCCTCAACAATTCTTATTTTAATTGTATTTATTTAATTGCAAGGAGAGAGAGAGAAAAAAAACATGGGCACACCAGAACCTCTTGCCACTACAAACTCCAGATTCATGCGTCACTTTGTGCATCTGGCTTTATGTGGACACTAGGGAATAGAACTCATAACAACAGGTTTTGGTAGCAAGTGCCTTTAACCACTGAGCAATCTCCACAGCTCTCTTCTGGTTGTTTTCTTTCTGTTTTATTTCTTGAAAGTCCTGGGAAATGTTTGCTGGATAGTCCTAAACTATCCTGCTTGATTTTCAACTTCCCTTGTTACGTTCGTATATCTACTTTCCCTCTTATTCTGAGTTCTAGATATATTCCTCAGTGTTAATTCCTAGTTCTCACCATATCTTCTGAAGTATATCAAATCTGAATTCTTGGCAGCCATGGGGTTTTTGGTTTAATGTCTATAATTGATAATTCTAATGTTTGCATTTGAGTTTTAATGTGTGCATCTATTATTGTTTCATTTTACTTTCTTCTATAATTTATAATTTTAATAAAAATTATATGTTTATCTCACATTTTAAACCTAGTTTTCAGTCTTTTCTCAGACTCTTAAATACATTTCACCCTCATTAAATTTTTGTTTGTATGGAAATTGTTGGCTATCTTTCTTGGCCTTAGATTTCATTAAAAGGCTCATCATTCTGGATTTTAGGCTTACCTCCAAAGGGCATCTGGGGCTAGAGTGATAGCTTAGCAGTATGGTGCTTGCCTGCAAAGCCTATGTTTGATTTTCTAGTACCCAAGTAAGCCAGTTGCACATGGTGGTACATGTGTGGAGTTTGTTTGCAGTTGCTAGAGGCTCTTGCAGGTACATTCTCCCTCTTTCCCCTCTCCCTCACTCTGTCTCTCTTTCTCTTAAGTAAATAAATTAAAACAAGATAAAAGGGGCATCTGCATTAATTAATTTTCTCACTGTTGTGACAAAATCCATGACAAAAGCAACTTAGAGAAGGAAGTGTTTGTTTTGGCTCATGGTGTGAGAAGGGGCTGCAGGGCACCATGGCAGGGAGGCAGGGTGGCAGAGGTGACGAGAGCTGTGGAGGTAAGAATGTGAGGCAGCTGGTCACATTGGTCCCTGGTCAGAGAGCAGAGAGTGATCAATGCTGGCATTGAGCAGGCCTTCTCCTCCTTTTTCTTTTTCAATCAATCCAGGACTCCAGTCCATTGAATAGTGCCACTCGTGGGATAGGTCTTCCATTCTCAGCTAAACATCTCTGGAAATGTCCCCATAGACATCCGAAGAGGACTGTCATCTAGGAGAGTCTAAATTCAGTCAATTTGATTATGGGTTAACCATCCCAACACCTTTAGCTTATTATGCTCAGCTTGCTTCCGTCTCTTCTCACTGCACTCACTCGCCCTATCTAGTACTTGCATGGCTTCCTTCATGAGATGGTGGGGCGGGATCCGCCAATATCGGTCTTACATTGTTCCATAATGTTGTCCATTATAGAAGACATCAGGTCACAATGCGAAGACACACGTCTGGCCTCAGGCTGAGTCTTCCCCTCATGTTCACAGGTGGGTGAGGTCCTCACTCCAGACAGTACATGTGGATCCCGGAACTATTTTCCGTCAGGCCTCTGCATGAGCTAGAATGCCCTTCCCCAGGGACCGAGCACCAGCAGATAGACTTCTACTGGGCTCTTGAATTGCATGTGACCCCTTAGCTCCATAACCCAACATGTGCTCACTCCTGGTGGCTTTCACACTCCTCTTCACTTGACGCCATAATAGTCCTACCCAGTGTTGTGTTTCAATAAATGTACGTAATGAGTGCTGCTCAAATCTGGGCAGTTGTTATACCAATCCCCTAAAGCATTTATGATTTCTTTGTGTTGGGAGCATCACCAGCCCTCCCTCCTATTTTGACATACATAATAGACTGCAGTTGCTCCCCTCCCGCCCACTGCACCATAATACACAGAAATTACTTCTCTGTAACTGGATTTTAGTAGCCATTATCAAATGTCCTTCTATCTTCCCTCCCCCGTTCTTCTAGCCTCTGGTGACGCAATTCTACTCTCTACTTGCAAGAGATCAATGTCTTCAGTTTCCACTTAGGAATTTCTCCCTATGCCTTCAGACAAACATAGAGATGAGCAGTCTTTACCTCTGCTCATCCCCCTGCCTGTCTGCTCCATGAAGTCCGCAGAGATGTCCCTGCCGTATTTGAGACTGTTGCTGCCATTTTATTTGTACGCTTTGTCGTTGGTGTTCATTTGCAGCTCTGAGGTTCAAATCGAGTCTGAACTTGGTTGTTGTCTGGATAGAAAATCTAGGTGTGTCTTCTTAACTCTCTAACATACGTTTAGTCATTTGACCTTGGACTCTCAAACATTTGCTTCTTGGACCTAAGGAATCTGAAGCTACCAGCTTTCGAATCACTGACATAAATTACGTAGTTTAAAAAATTTTAGGACAGCTCTTTCCAAAGTATCTTCCCTGTAGCCTGAGAATGCATCAATTTTGGTGTAAACTGAGCACACAGAGGAACATTGCTGACATGGTGAATGTGGATAGATCTCACTTGAGACCCTGAAACTATCAACCTATTAGCATCCAACAGAAAGTTCCTATTTGCCACTGCAACTCCCAGCACTAAGCAAACAGCAGCATCCTGGAGGTACAGAGGTGTGACAAGATGGCTCAGGCAGCAAAATTGTCAGGCAGGGGCAATGGGGGGCCATTCATGGATGGATGATGCTGGACTCCAGCACAGCTGAGTTCTCTAGAAATGTGAAAGCAAAGCGCCAGGTCTCAGCGTGTGTTTTTGACATGCCAGGGGTGTGGTTTGGTCTGCATGTGCACGGTCTTGCTCTCTCACCCAGCACCTGAAGGTCAGTTGAATTTTTCAGTTTGATCAAGAAGCCCACCACTATCATGAAATAATGACCGTCTGTCTCTAGTTTTCCAAAACATGAGCAGATGTATTGTTTATTTTTTAACTTTCAACTATTCTCTCCCATCACATTTTCCTAAACTTTGGAACGTGTTATACCTTCCTATTACCAGTCACTAGAAGAATCTAAGGTGCCTATCATCCAACCTCAACGGCTTTGCACAGGCTGCCAGCCCCACCCTCACATGAGAGCTGACTACTGGTTCGTGTTTATTACTTTGATTCCACGAGTGTGTGACTTCTAAAAATGTCTTTTAAGTATTTACGATAAAGGCAAGACCTAGTTTCCGAGAGCACGGTGCTCTGTTTCCTAAATCATTTTTCACAGAATGTTAATTCTGTTGGCTGTTCATTGAAATGATCTAGAGAAAGAATTTCTGCTTTTTTTAATGGGGAAGGGAATACTGAATTAAATAAAGATGAGCGTCTTAAGTTTTTAACTTCAGGAATTTTGACTCCTTTAATACTCACATGGGCAGCATACTTCACGATAGATAAGAACTGGGTGTTTCATCTTTCTAGGCTCATCAAATCATGGAAACTCATTTTCCAGTGTGAGCTCTCAATTTAGTAGAACCCTCTGGGAAATACCAGTAAAGTCCAACAACCTTTTGTTCAAAGTTGTATGATATTATTAAGGAGAACAATGCTCCCCATTTGGGAGAGAATAAAGAACTTACTACTGGGTGTTCTGAACTTTCAGAGGTCTTCAGAATCAAATTTATTTTTGCCTATGTGTTGTACATGTGTGTGTGTGTATGTGTGTGTGTATGCAGGTACACATATGTGCACATGCATGTGAATGCCAGATAATAACCCTGAGTGTTATTCCTCAGGCACCATCAACCTTTTATTGAGACAAAGTCTCTCGCTGGTATGTAGCTTGCCAAGTAGCATAGACAGGGATCCAGCTTTCTCTACCTCTCCAACGCTGTGATTATAAGTACTCATCACCACATCCCCTTTTTTTGCATGTTTTGGGGCTAGAACTCAGGTGCTTGCAAGACAAACACTTTAGTGACTGAGCTATCTCCCCAGCCCCCAAATGTTTTTATTTCAAAGGTCTCCCTGGCAGCAATATGGAGTGCAGACCAAAACAGGGTAGCCTGGTAGAGGTTCCAGAAGGTGGGTACTGTTACGGAGAACCATGAATCTGAATTATTAAAGGGCAGACAGCTCACAAAGGATGCATATCGTGTGTTGGTTTCAGGACAGAACTGAAGGAACATGGGTCTGATTGACAGTAAGCTGGGGTGCAGAGGCGACACCAGGGATGTGCTTATTCATTCAACAGATGACTACTGAGCACTTGCCGTGTGCCAGCCGTTATTGTTCTACTGCTGTGCATAAACCAGTGGACAAGAGCCAAAATCTCTGACCTCTTAATATTTTATCTTTCTGGTGCTTTAAGCTGAGAGGCCTTGAGGATTTCATGAAGAGCAAGAACACCTTGGGAGAAGCGGCCTGGAGGTGCCTGGTGGAGACTCTGGTACTCAAGCGATTTCAGGCATCAAGGTAGATGTGGGCGAGAAAGCATGAAAGGCAATAAGGATCTCAGTGAGAGATCTAGGTTGATGAAGAATTCACATACACAGGTGGGAATTGAAGCCATGAGGACATTTACAGCATCCAATAGAGAGTGCAGTGACTGTGCAGAGTTGAAGAGCTCTCAATTTTTAACAAGAGGAGTAGAGAAGGGGCCAGGATGCCCAAAGCAATTTTCAATAAATATCTAGTGAATGAAAATAAGTGAGACTTGGCCTGAGAGACAGATATAAAACCAGGAGAGGAGCATTAAGAGGCAACAATGGGAAATTTTCTGGAAGGATTGTGAGACTGGTCAAATGCAACAGCATTAGGGAAGGCCATGGCACAAATAAATGGGGGCACATCTTTCTTTTCTTTAAATATATTTTACTTATTTATTTATTTATGAGAAAGAAGCAGAGAGAGAAAGAGAAAGAGAGAAAGAATGGGCACTCCAGGCCCTCCAGCCCCTGCAAATGAACTCTAAACGCATGCGCCCCCTTGTGCATCTGGCTTACGTGGGCCCTGGAGAGTCAAACCGTGGTCCTTTGGCTTTACAGGCGAATTCCTTAACCACTAAGTCATCTCCCCAGCCCCTTCTTTTCACCATCGATTCCCTGTAGCTCTTCTGGAATGTCTTCCAGAAGGTTGAGTCTATTATTAAAAATTTCTCATAGACTTAACTTCTTCATGGTCAGTCTACCCATTTTTTTTTTTTTTTTTGCTTCAACTAAAATCTGTTTGGGTGTCTGTCTTTACTTCCAGCTGCTGCTGCTTCTTCTTCTTCTTCTTCTTCTTCTTCTTCTCTCTCTCTCTCCCCCCCCCCTCTCTCTGTGTGTGTGTGTGTGTGTGTGTAGTATTCATGAGTCTGCGTATGCTCACACGTGCGGGTGCACAGGTATGTGTGCATACAAATGGAGGCCAGAGGTTCATGTTGGGTGTCTTCCTTAATCATTCTCCATTATGTTTTTGTTTTTTTTTTTTTGATGATAAGGTCTCTCACCAAACCCATAGCTCACCCAGTTTGGCTATACTAGCTAGTCAGCTTGTCCCGTGGAAGAGCCATACCCACTTGTTTTAATTAATGTGGGTGACAGGGATCCAAACTGAAGTCCTTGTGCTTGTGCAGCAAGCGCCTTACTGATTGAGCCATCTACCCAGCCCCAGTTCTAGGCTTTATGATGTCTCAGAATTTTCCTATTTGTGATCTCTTGAACTGCCAACATTAAATTCAGTCTGGTACCATCTAGCCTCTGTCCTCTGCCTCATTGTAAGCGTCACCCCAGAACAGGGGCTGACAGACTCAGCTTTGGGGTCCAGCATACCCTGCTTGGAATCTAGCCCCTTACTCTTTTCCTTAGCTTGGTCTACCAAACCTGTAATACATTTTTCATATTTTTCCACTAAAGCCTACTGAAATGTGAATTTGACAATTATATCACTGTATTAAAATGCATCTGCTGTGTCTCCAATCTCTATGGAGCAAACTGCAAACTTTATAGCAGTACATGAGAGGGTCTTCATGATCTGGTGTCCACCTAGTCCTCTGGCCTCTTGCCTTCCATTCCCTCCCCCACACCCTGTCCCCTGACATACCTGTACTGCATGCCAGCCACACACTTACACTTACACCTCTGCCACCAGAAATCTCTCTCCCACCCCATCTACCATACTTCTAGCTTTGATGTCTGTGCCTGAACCAAATAGCTAAAAAACACCAGCTTGGCCTCAATTTACTTATCCATTGGAACCCAGGCGGGCAGCCTTAATTACAGATCCTGCGAGATTACAATGCACTTTGCTGTCTCTTTCTCTGTGTCTCACTAGATGATGCCCCTTTTGGAAAACAGATTGGTGTAGAACTGGCTAGTATAGAAGTTACCAATAAATGTTTGATGAGTGCAGGAAATTAAAAAAAAAAAAAAGAGGTGAAGAAACAAAATTGAGAGGGAAAAGTTCTCATTAGGTATATTAGATAATTGACTTGGAATAAACAACTCAGATTCCAACCCATGTCACCCCCCCCCCCATTTACTGTTATGTTACCTGTGTCAAGCCACACATACAAGTACAGGTCGGGTGTGACTTATTCAAAAGTCTTGGAACCGAGACTATCGGAAGTGTTTTCAAAGACTTTATAGGTCGAGTGTCTGTAACTGGAATGCTTAGAAACCAAAATTCTCAAAAACATAAAACTCAAAATTTGGGATTTTGGCGCATGTCTAGTTTAGACTACAGAGACTTAATGAGCAGCGCTGTTTGTTGTGTGTTTCTCACAAGTTGAACTCTGTCTAATTCAAGTCCGGTTGTCATTCACTTACCATCTCCAGTTTGTAAAAGATGAATTAATGACCCTACACAATCTGAATATCATTTCCCAACTCACAGATATAATGAGGCACATCTAGGATTCAAATCTAATATCCAGAGACCTGTGGGTGTTACTACTATGCCAATGGCTTCCAAGTTTTAATCTGATTCTAGTAATAGCTCCCAGCTTACTTTAGTGGACTGTATCACAGCAAAGTGTTATTTAAATGTGAATTCTTATTATAGTAAGTCATTAATTCATCAGCCCTCCCTCTAATCTCCCTTAAAGAAAATCATTTGAACATCTTTAGCAGCTTAAAAGTAGTTGTTAAATAGCATCAGAATTCAACTCAGGGTTGGAACCCATTAGAGTTTCTGGTAAACTTAATCTGTTCTAATTCATTATTAATAATAATAACAATAATTATTATTATTCATTATTAAAGAGCCAAAAACCTTTCTGTCTCATGAATAGAGGGGGCAAACTATTTCTTGAACCCCGCCTCCCTAACGCTCAGGAGGGCATAGTAAAGAGCTCCTGGAGTGATCGTGGCCAAGCTGCATTGTTAAAGCTTTCCTAAGGGAGCCCATGGGCTGTAATTGCTCCAGTCTGCTTCAGTCTGTCATGCTACCTGAATTAAGTGGGTGAATTGGAATTTTCGGTGGAACCTTCTGGGAAATCACCTTTCACCCTCCCTGAGCTCAGCCCAGCCCACCGCTCATTAAAGCAAAGACCGCTTCACCTCCACCCACTTCCTTCTGAACGCCAGGATTCTCCCCTTGGCCTCAATCTGGCAGAAAACTTACCTCATGGAGGAGGAAGGCGCAGGCCTCAAGTGGTTCAGCACCTGCACACAGGGACCTCAAACCCAGCTGTTAACGTCTGCCTGCTCAGGAGTGGGATCAGGCTTTCTTGAACCTTCCTCGAAGTTCAGGTTAGACACCAGAGTCTAATCCCCCTTTTTCCTCTTACCGGGTCTGTACATCCTTGGGCATCCAATTATTTTACTTAGTCTAGATAACTCAGTGCAGAAGCCAATGGCTTACAAAGGGGAAGGCGAGATGGGCAAAGTAAGGCGTGAGGCCAGTCCAACTTCCCTTACTTAGATCACATAACACTGACTACATGCTGACCATGTGCCAAGTACTGGGCTAGGTGAGAGGAAGAGTGAATAAAAGAGCAGGGTGGCATCTAGGAGCTAACATCTGGAGTGGGAGAGGAAACATGAATGGGGAATTCATGAAGGAGGTGAGTGCAGGGTGCTGCAGTCAGGTTCGCATTGCTGGCAGAATCACCCAACCAAGAGCCAGTTTTTGGGGGGGAGGTTTATTTTGGTTTACAGACTCAAGGGGAAACTCCATGATGGCAGGGAAAACAATGGCATGAGCAGAGGGTGGACATCACCCCCTGGCTAACAAAAGGTGGACAATAGCAACAGGAGAGTGTGCCAAACACTGGCAAGGGGAAGCTGGCTATAACACCCATAAGTCCGCCCCCTACAATACACCGCCTCCAGGAGGTATTAATTCCCAAATTTCCATCAGCTGGGAACCTAGCATTCAGAACACCTAAGTTTATGGGGGACACCTGAATCAAACCACCACGCAGGGTCAGAGAAAAGAGCAGGGGACAAGAGGAGCGGAGCATACAGGAAGGACAGCCACCAAGTTCAGATGGGGAAAAGGGATTCCGAGCTCTCTGAGAGGGGAGTGCCAGGCTCGCGCTTTAAGACACAAGTTAGAATTTGGGAGAGAAGCAGGATAGCGTCCTGCTGTCCTGCCGTGTCTGTTGGTGGAAGTTGTGTGACGCTTGCTGAGCTGTGTGCAGGTAGAAGAAGTTAAAGAGGGTCTGGAACAGGGTGTGGAGCGCAGAAAATCAAGTCCCAGGCTGTGAAGCTGCAGTTGAGGATGAGCACACCTAACATGGAGACAAGTCAGTAAGACTCTGTTAAAACTGAGACAGGCAAGATGATGAAACTGATAGAAGGGGGGGGGGGGGAATTAAATTTACTAATTCCTTTAAATTAGTGAAAAACAAGAACACATGAAGAAGTGGAAGCATTAGCTAAATACTCCAAATTGGCTTTGGACATCAAAAAAGGGGTGTCTTTAAAGGCTTCTCAGCGAGTATCTCCATGTGGTCTCCTGGTCTCCAATGACGAAACTCCTGGGTTTCGTGATACACATGCATATGCACACATGCCCATGTACACACATTGGACTACATGAGCACTCACACGTTCACATAAACATATGCACATGTTGTGTAAACTGCTCACACATGCACGGATTCATCCATGTGCATACATAAGTGTAGATGCATGCATCAGGTTTATTAAAGAGAAAATCCTTGGTCTCCCCACTTTGCAGACAAGCAAACAGAACTTAAGTGACGGTCAGTAGTCATGCAGATACCAAGTGGATGAGCTGACACTGAACACAGGTAATGTTACTCCAATCTCAATGCATGTCAACTTACCTCCAGTCACAAGAACCTCAAGTCACCTACAAAAGGAGAGAATCAATCTATGTGCATGTGAAATTACCTCCACTTTCAAGGACCTCAAGTCACCTACAAAAAGAAGACAATCACCAGGTCCTGCATAGCATCTTTGCATCTGAGTAGGTTTGAGGACATGAAAATCTGAGCAAAATTATTACTAATTAGAATTTTGATGAAAAAGAAAAGATTCTAATCTGATGTTACAAGAAACTAATTTGTCGTGGGGCATGGTGGCGCATGCCTGTAAACCGAGCACTTGGGAGGTAGAGGCAGAAGAAGCAGAAATTTAAGGCCAGTCTCCCCTACATAGCAAGTTCTAGGACAGCCTGGTCTACATGAATACCTGCCCCCCCAAAAAAATGCCAATTTGTCTTTCAAGTGATCTATCCTAAAAGTTTTATTGGGTGCTATACTTTCAACAACTAATAAAAAAAATAAAGAGCTTAAACATTGTAAAGTCCAGATAAGAGAGGCCTGCTCATTTTGCTAAAATAGTTATACTATAAAAAATCTAACTAATTGTTATGAATGTACACAAATTTCAACACCAGTGGTAACAATTATTAGTGAAAAATACTTCTAGCATATGAAATAATACTTAAAAATTTCATAACTTTAAAACCTCAGCTTTTTATTTACTACAGACCAAGTAATTTTTGGTTAATTAAGAAAAATGGAAAACGTGAGTGCTAAATTCATTATTTTAAAGTAAAATTTCAAAAGATAACATTTTATCCTTAAGATGGTTTAAAGAATGCTTTGAGTAACGTACTAGTAACTATTAACTGAAGAATTGAGTAAACACCGTTCCAACCCCCAAACACTTACAATGGAGATGTCCTCACACTCACAGTGACACGTGGGAATGAAGCCAAAACAAGCAAGCCTAAGACGCCAGCTAGCCATGAGCATGAAAAATGCTGCAGAAAATAAGAATAAATACGTCTGCTGTAAGAACAATGAAGAGATCACCTTTCCTATTACTAGACAAAGAGGCTAGTATTGATCATAAAACATGCAAACAAAATACAGATTTTGAGGGTTATCTCTGAAACAAGAGATGCAAAAAGTTGTAAAGAAGAAAAACAGAAAAAAAACACACATCAAGTACACGTCAGTCTTAAATGTGTATTCCAACAAAAAATAATTAAAAACATAGAAATCCAGGCCAAAAATGACTTACAAATATTAAAATTTCCAAATTTAACTGATAAAGCTTTAAATGGAAGGATATGAAGAAATGTGTGAATTTGAAGTTAAAAAGAAATACATGAATTTATTTTTTTAATTTTTTTTGTTTATTTTTATTTATTTGAGAGCAACAGACAGAGAGAGAAAGAGGCAGATAGAGAGAGAGAGAGAGAGAATGGGTGTGCCAGGGCCTTCAGCCACTGCAAACGAACTCCAGACGCGTGCACCCCCTTGTGCATCTGGCTAACGTGGGTCCTGGGGAATCGAGCCTTGAACCGGGGTCCTTAGGCTTCATAGCAAAGCGCTTAACCGCTAAGCCATTTCTCCAGCCCCGAAATACATGAATTTAATATTAACAAACTGATATCTTACAATGAAAAGATAGCAGACATCAAGCTTGCTATACTGAAAAAAAATCACATCAAAATATATAAAGCAAAAATGGTTAGAAATATAATTTTTAGATGAATAAATTTACATGATGGCATTGGCAAATTTGAATATATGTCTGTAAATAGTGGACATATCAAATGGACACCAGTATGGATATTAGTAATATGAAAATATAAGTAAATATTAATTGCATATCTATTTGTCCATTTTCACTTATGACATGTGCATATCTGTATATAGTTTAAACTCTGTCCTTCAAAAGTAAAGATCGCACATTTGTATTCCGTGGTCCATAGCACACTTACATAACTTTGATTATATCCAATGTAAATCCACAAAAATATCTGGATAAAAATTGTACATGCAGGGATGTGTGTGATGGTGCACACCTTTAGTCCCAGCACTCAAGAGGCAGAGGTAGGAGGATTGCCATGAGTTCGAAGCCAGTCTGAGACTACACAGCAAATTTCAGGTCAGCCTGGGCTAGAATGACATCCTGCTTCAAAAAAATAAAAATTGTACTTGCCACAGAGTACACAGATTATCAATCTCACAAATTATATTGAAGTGTCCAAACTACTATGAATGATTTTAAAATCTACCATCCTAAATAACTCTTAGATCAAAGGACAAATAAAAATTTAGTTTGCATAAGACATAGAACACAAGAACAGCAACAATAATAATAAGATTCTAGGTTAGTACATATTGAATAAGTCTAAAACCATTTCAAAGAGAAACTAATGAATTGCAAGTGCTTGAAGCATTAAACGCAAATGAAAACAACTGAACCTCAACTTTTAACAAAAGAATTAAAAAGGAAAGTCCTTAATAAATGTAACAAGAAAAAAAATAAAGAACTACTGAAGCTAAATAGGGATGGTGAAATTATCTGTAGGACTGATAAAAACAAAGTCCAAACGCTGATTATGCAGTTAGCAAATAAGAAACTGTTTCAGGAAATGCTTTAAGTTAGGAGTGAGAATGGCACTTGGCCAAAATTACAGGGAAAATGATTTCAAAATCCCATTTAAAACTGCATACTCAAGCTTTCAAAACATCGGAATAAATGCTTTTCTATAAAGATATGGATCATGAAAACTGAGTCAAGGTTAAGTAGATAAGTAAATTGAAGACACTAGGAAACTGAATAGGGTCACTTCAATGATAACATCAGGCCCAAAGAGTCTAATTAAGCAAAGAAATTTTAAGGTTATTTTTTATTTTTTACAATATTTTATTTTTTAATTTATTTGTGTGAGAGAGAGAGAGACAGAGACAGAGAAAGAGAGAGAATGGGCCCTTTCACCACTACAAACAAATTCTAGATGAATGAGATGCAATGTTTATCTGGCTTTGGGTGAGTACATGGGAATCAAACCTGGGTTTTTAGGCTTTGTAGGGAAGTGCCTTAACCTCTAAGTCACTTCTCCAGCCCCAGAATTATATTCATATAAATCTCATAAGATCAATACTAAATCATAGATGTATGGATAAAAGATGCCTTGCTCATTTTAAGTAATTAGGAAAATATGTTTTTTTAAATATTTTATTTATTTATTTATTTGGGAGAGAGAGAGAGAAGGAGCACTCCAGGGCCTTCAGCCACTGCAAACGAACTCCACATGTATGTGCCCTTTTGTGCATCTGGCTTACGTGGGTCCTGGAGAGTCGAACCGGGATCCTTTGGCTTTGCAGGCAAGTGCTTTAACCACTAAGTCATCTCTCCAGCCCAGTACAATATGTTTTTGAAAAATATTTCTGAAAATATAGCCTCTGAAGTAAACTATAATCCAAGCTTCCTTTTCAGTATAGGTTTAAGAAGTATGACTAAGGGGACTTTTAGGGCTGGAGAGATGGTTTAGCTGGTTAAGCGCTTGCCTTGTGAAGCCTAAGGACCCTGGTTCGAGGCTCGATTCCCCATGACCCACATTAGCCAGAGGCACAAGGGGGCGCACGCATCTGGAGTTCGTTTGCAGTGGCTGGAAGCCCTGGCGCGCCCATTCTCTCTGTCTACCTGCCTATTTCTGTATCTCTCTCTCTCTCTCTCAATCTCTATCTCTCAAATAAATAAATAAAATATTAAAAAATAAAAATAAAGGGACTTTTAATTACCTAGTTGAACTTATTTGAATATTAGAATCTATCATATTATTTCATCACATATTTTTTTATCATGTAACATTCACATTTCATGGAGAATAAAAAAAGTTTGATAAAATTAAATTGAGCATACAATGTTATTTTAGTATAATGACTGTAACTTTAAGGCAAAATGGCTTACATACCATGGAATGGATTAAGTTGCTTTCCAAAAGTGCTGATTGGTATGCCTCATCTTAAATCTTTAAATATGGGGAATGAATTTCCACACTTGGTATTTTAAACAAAAAAAGTCACATAATTTGTATGAACACCAATGTGTGAGAGTCACTAATCTCAATGAAACTAGCAAGCAGAATAGTTAACGCTGAAATAAGAGTGGATTACCCACTAAACTCAGGCGAAATATAAGGGTGTCTGCTCTGCGCTCTGTAAATTATCTTCATACCGTAAGCAAGGGATATAACTATTTGAAAACAATATCTAATAGTGCTAAATTATCATCAAGATTATCACTGTAGCAAGCTCCAATGAACTAAAGATCCTTCAAAATGAGTAAAAGCCTTCAGTAAGTCAGGGGGTAAGAACTGGGTATAGGAAAGTGAATAACTTTCTTATGTACTGGCAACTAGCTAGAAAACAATAGCATTGAAAGTGCTTCATTTACAATAGGAGAATATACATGTAGGAATAAACTAATCAAGAAATATTTAGGGCCTTTATAAAGAAGACTTTAAAACTTTGCAAAGGCATATAAAAGTATATTTGAATAAATGGAGAGAAATAACACTTCCTTAGAAAGTAAGACTTAATATCATAAAGGTATCAATTAAATCATAAATGATTTAAAATGTAGCCATCAAATTGCTTTATCACAAGCACCACTGTCTAGAAGTATATCTAGATAAATAAACATGGAAGACTAGGTGAGAAAACTATGAAAACTAATGACTGGAGCTTACTCTGCCTGATATTAAAATCTACCATAAAATCATAAGAATTACAATGATTTATTCTTGGTGCAGGAGGAGGCAAACACCAGAGACAAGTTACCTACGAGTAGAGATGCTGGTGTTCTCTTCCCATCTTCAGCGTCTAGGAGCTGGGTGTTCCAGGACTCCTCTCTGTCACTCTGACACCCTGATGCTCTCACTATATTTGGTCACTCCAGTACCTTCTCCGTGCTTTTAAACACCATGTGTTTGTTCATCACCAAGCCTTCTCTTGCTCCTGGAATTTCATCTTGCCATGCTGTAAGCAGTTACTTTCTGGTCACTGAGACAAAGCGCCCGACCCAAAGCTGTTTGTAGAAGGAGCTTATTTCTGACTTACTCTTTCTAGAGGTACTTTCATCACGGTGGGGAGAGCATGGCAGAAGTAGACAGCTGGGTGTCACAGTTCCAGATATCAGAAGGAGAGAGAGAGGTATAAAGGCATGTAGGGGAAGGCCATACACCTCGAGGTCCACCCCCAGTGACACGCCTCCTCCAGATGGGGATTAATCACACACATATGAGGCTGTGGGGGACATTTAACATTCAAACCACCACCCATGCCTATGTGTCTACCTCACCTTCACCTTGAATTACTCGGAAGGATCCAAATGCTTCCAAAACCAAACCTGTATCTTTCCTACCAAAGCTGCTCCTCCCCCTAATCCCCAAACATTGTGAATAGGCACTTCCATCCTTATAGTAGCTGTCATCAAAATTCTAACAGATGGGCTGGAGAGATGGCTTCCTTGTTAAGGCATTTGCCTGCAAAGCCGAAGGACCTTGGTTCAATTCCTCAGGACCCACGTAAGCCAGATGCACAAGGTAGCGCATGCATCTGGAGTTCATTTGCATGGCTGGAGGCCCTGAAGCATCCATTCTCTCTTTTGCTCCCTCCCAAATAAATAAATAAAGTAAATATAAATAAAATATTTAGAATCCTAACAGATGATGGGTGTAGGGTGCTTGCATTTATTGGCAAAAAAAAAAAAAAAAACTGCTGAAATAAACATAGAAGTACAGGATGTATAAAGAGAACGTGGTACGCATACATCATGGAATACTTGTGAACCTAGAATGAGACAGTCTTATTCACTGAGATGGCATGAATGGAACTGGAGATCATTATTCCCAGTGTAATCAGGCACAGAAAGACAAATACTGTGTGATCTCTCTCATACGTGGGATCTTAAAACATTGCTCTCATCAAAGTTGAAAACAGGTGGTTACCAAGGCTGAGGTGAGAGGAAAGGACAGGGCCAGGCTGGTTAGGGCTAGGTTATGAGGAGATTGGAGTGTTGTGATTTGGATGTTCAAAGTATGCCACGTACTAAAGGCTTTGTCCCCAGATAAAGGCTCTTTGGGGAGTGGACAACACCAAGAGAATCCAGAGCCTCGCTGGAGAACTAGGTCACTGGGGTCATCCAGACAAGGGCCTCTCCATCTCTTTCTCTCCTCTCCTCTGTTTCCAAGCCACCATGAGGGTGGGTCACATGTTCTCTGTCATGATGCTCTGCCTCTGTACAGTCCAGAAATAACAGAGCCAACGAAATCTGGAACCCAAATAATTTTTCTTTTGCATTCATGTGTGTGTGTGTGTGTGTGTGTGTGTGGTGTGCATGCATGTTTGTAGGTGTGTAGGTGTGCATATGTATGCAGGTGCATGTGCACATGTGCATGTGGAGGCCAGAGGCCAAACCATGCATCTTCCTCAGTCACTCTCCACCTTATGTTTTTATTTAAAAACTTCCTTTTCATTTCTTTAAATGTTTATTTATGAGAGAGAGAGAGAGATAATGGGCACACCAGGGCCTCCTATCACTGCAAATAAAGTTGATGTATGCACCACTTTGTGCACACGTCTTGACATGGGTAATGGTGAATCAAATCATGGCCGTCAGACTACGTAAGCAAGTGTCTTTAACCAGTGAGCAATCTCTCAAAGTCCACCTTTTTTTGTTGTTGTTGGAGACAGGATCTCTCACTGAACCTGGAGTTCACCAATTAGGCTAGTCCAGGTAGATGGCAAGCCCCAGGGATCCTCCTGTCTCCACACCCCAGTGTTAGGATTACAGGAGGACACGCAAGATCCAGATTTTTAGGTGGATACTGAGAATATGAACTCAGGTCACCCTATCTTGCATAGCAAACACTTTACCCACTGATCCACTTCCCCAGCCCCAAATCTTTCCTTCTTTGGACTGATTTTGTCAGGCATTTAGTCACAGCAATGAGAAGATGCCCACCACAAGGAGTAAAGTGCCCTGGTGTGCTGTAACACTGGAGAGGGACTCTAGGCACTACTACGCTGTGTATCTTGTAAAACTACAGGAAGTGATTTTGAAATTTTTTCCAATAAAGAAATGTGAATCATGATCTATACAAGGTGGTATACACTTGTAATCCCAGCACTCTGGAGGTAGAGGGAGAAAAATCTTGAGTTCAAAGCAAGCTTGACATTCATAGCAAGCTCCAGGTCAGCCTGGGTTACCTAGTGAGACTGTGTCTCAAAAACCAAACAAACAAAAAGGGCATAAATCAGGAAATAGATAATGTCTGTCATGACTTAAACGTTTGGCAATGTACATATGTTAGAGTTACATGCGCATTGCTGGAACAGAACACCTGATCAAAAGCAGCTAAACATATTTTGCGTAAACATATTTTGGCCTACTGTCTTGAGGGGAAGTTTCATCACGGTAGAGAAAGCATGGAAAAGAAGAGGGTGGACATCACATCTTGCCATAGCAGCTGGAAAGTAACTATAAGGGTGAGCTAGCTGGCACTGGCAAGCTGTGTTAATAAACCTCTAAGTCTACCCCCAGGGACTCTTCCTCCAGCAAGGCTGTATGTCCCAAAGGCCCCAACAGCTGGAGATTGACTATGAGAATTAATCACAAACACATGAGGTTATAGAGGGTACTTTAAATTCAAACTACCACAACATATGTATCAAGTTATATAATATTCTATAGCTGCATACTATTTGTGTTATTTTAAAAGTTAACCTGAAAAATTTAAGAGGCTCTTCAGAGACCTTTTTGGGCCCTTCTTTCTCTCAAAGCCCCAAATCTAATCTATCTTTAAAAGCTGATGATAGATCTTCAAACTACATCTTGAAAAGTTATACAGCCACTTCTGAGGGCTCCTCGGCCCCTCTCTAACCCAAGCTCTATGGCTCCAGCCTATGGCCTCCTCTCTGCTCCCTCTGTTTGCTCTCAACCTACTTCATTCATTTTCCTGGTTGACAGCCAGCATGATTCTTAGAAACCTGATAATGGGTCATGCCCACCCTCTACTCTGACCACACCGATGCCATCCAATCACACTCAGGAAACGTGTGAAAACCTGACGTTAGTCCAGAAAGTCCCTGAATGTTCAGGCTCTCACTCTGGTTCTGTACCTCCTATTACTCAGTAATCTGCTTAAAACAAAGCATATTCAAACACATGGACCTGTAAACATGCACACACAGGCATGACCACACGCACACACATACATACACATATGCACCTAAGTGCCCACAGATACACATGTGCATTCATGCACATGCACATGTCCCCCACACATTCACATGTACACACATACATGACCCCACATGTGCACATGCATTCATGCACACACATGCACATGCATACATGCATATAAGCATATGTACACATTCACATATGGTTACCATAACTATTACTGATACAAAGATGGATAGCTCACAAGTTGCAAACAGCAGGAAAGTTTGCAGTATTCTTCATTGTAAATTCCATATTGCTAGTCGATGCTCATCAACACTCTCCCTATGTTTCCCAGGCTTGTAATTTCAGTAAACCTGAGGCTACAACTGATAAGTGAGTGTAGGTTCAAAACATGAGCATTGGTTGATAGAATTCTTCATATTAATGAGTAAAAAGATAGCAGAAGAAATGCAAACATATGCTGGGACTTCCCTTGCTTGTCAGTGATGCAAATAAAATTTAGTGACTTAGATAACATGTAAAGATTATTTACTTATTGTGTGCAATTCACAATGTAACTGCTATAGACTTGGTGCAGCACAGTTTAATCTATATTATTAACATTTTCTTCCTGGCTTTAGGTCTAGAAAATCAGCAAAATGAGAGAAGCTCTGAATTTGTAGATGTTGCTGATTTTCGTAGTGTTACTATCTTCTTTGTGGCTGACTTTAAGCTACCAACATGCTGCCACTAGGTGCAGAGCCGTGAAGACACACATGAGCACATGGCTCTGGAGTGTTCCTACCATACACATACATTAGATGCAGGCAACCTCAACAGCAGAGATAATAGCTTAGTAGAATAAGAAGTTATTACCCTCAATTTTTGATATAATGTACTTCATTTTAAATTTATATAATTTAAGGTTTGATAATGACTATGTTTAACAACTAGCTTGCACAATCCCTAAAAGCTTTTCTTGAGTACGGCCTCCAGAACACCCACCAGGCTTTCTTCAGGCTTCTTTCCCTCCCACTCCTCCACTGTCTCCCTACCTCGTCCTGCCCAGCCACACTGGGCTCCTCGCTGTCCATGCATTCTCAACCCTGCAGCCTCGGCACTTGTAGTTCCCACAGAAACAACGCTTGTGCAGACAGACCCACAGTTCATTCTCCTCATGGAAGTTGCTCCTTGGAGAGTGCCATCCATCCCCAGGGGTCCCCTGGAGCATCTCAATCTGAAGCTTCACTTTTGTCATGCTTTGTTTAGTGTCTCACTAGTGACTGTTCTCAGACATTCTGCCTATTTTATTCGATCACTGGGAAACTCCACCTTTCTCCCCTAGAAATCAAATCTCATGATGAAGGTCACTCATTGCCTCTTCCATCAGTGCTTTATACAAAACAATTTTTTGTTAAACCCATATAGAAATTAATTTAATACCATCAAAATTAGCATTTGGCATTTCAAAATATCCATAGAGAGAAATACAGAAAGGGACAAGGGAGCAGTATCATGAACACAGATGCATTTCTCAATCACTTTGGGAGTGAAAATGAATATAAGAATAATAAAAACAAAAGACATGAATATGTATGACACAAAAGATGAGGAAAATCATTTTTAAAATGTTTAATGCTTTGCTATCAAGAAATACAAATTAAAGCAATAAGTTCCTGGCAAAACCAGAATAAACAATAACTTTTGTAGCAAATCATATGCATGGAGGATAAAAGTTAATAATCTAACTATGGCACAATGAACAATTTACAGCAAGTGGTGATATAAAATATTCTAGCCATTCTGTAGGATAATTCAGTGTTTAGAAAAAACAGAGTTTTCATGTACTATGATACAGCATTCCTACTGCTATGAATTTATACTAAGGATATAATCAAAGATTTATTTTAAAATGGTGCTGACTTGATATTGCTTAAAATATTAACAATGGAGAAGAATAAAAGGGAGGAGGAAGAAGAAGATGAAGATATTGACATGCAACAACAGAAAGAAAGAAAATGATATATGGTACCTCTATGAAATGGAAAATGATACAGTTATTAAAATGAGTTACAGTCCTGATAGTCTGAAGACACTGTTATGGCAAAAATGTAAAATCCTCCCTCTGCCAGGATCAATGTCTTTAAACACTTGGTACCCACTTGGAAACTCTGGAGAGGTTATGGAACCTTTTGGACATGGGACCTACTTGGCAGATGTAGAGTCATTGGAATAGAACTAGAGGGCTATAACTGTCCGCAGTTCTGGCCTGAGATTTCTGCTTTCTGGCTGTAAACACAATTTAACCAGACACTTCAATATTCTTGCCACTCAATCATGAATGTTTTTACTACCTTTCCCTTCCTGCAATGATGGACTATACATTCTCAAAACATAAACCAAAATAAATTTTTCCTCCCTTAAGTTGCTTTTTGCAGGTATTTTCTAAAATTTTTGTTTTGTTTTTATTTGGAGAGAGAGAGAGAGAGAAAGAGAGAGAAGGCAGACAGAATGGTCATGCCAGGGCCTCCAGCCATTGCAGATGAACTCCAAATGCATGTGCCACTTTGTGCATCTGGCTTTATGTGGGTACTAGAGAGTTGAATTCAGGTTATTAGCCTTTTCAGGCAAGTGCCCTAACTGCTAAGCCATCATTCCAGCCCTCTTTCAGGTATTTAATCATAGCAATGAAGAAAGTAACCAGTAAAAAAGAAATCTTACCTAAAAGGAGGAGGGATTCATTGCTAAATAGGTAAGGCTTGACAGTGTGGTTGTTAGACATTTGGAATTAGCTTGTGGGAGAAATATGGAAGGATTTTGGATGAATAAGCAGAGCTACATGTGCCATTCTGATGGGAGCACAGATGACCAGGATGTGCTCACAAAGTTTCACAACTGCTCAGAAACTGAGTGAGAAGACACTTGCATTAAATTTTGGCCTAGCATCTGGCTATGTTCTTTGCATACATCATGTTAACTTAGCATTGGAAGACATGACTAGTCTCCCAAGATGAGGGCACCAGTGGCAACACCCACCCCAAATTTATTCTATCCAATTCTGACTTGGTGATCTATGAGTTTTTCGGGGCTGATTTACAGAAGCATGGGTGAGGGACTACTTACAGTAATGTGAGTGACACACAAACAGCTGCATTACTGGAAAGTCCCACCCAGAGTGGATGGTGGCTTCCTGGAAGCTGCATAGTTGGAGTCCTTCTCTTAACCTTCCACCTCCCATGTACTCTAGCACCTCGCAAGACCACAAACAGCTGGAGCAGTATTACACAGAACAGGGAGGAATCGGTGTCTTCTCTCTCAGGAGAGGCTTAAATGACCTTCATCACCCTTCATTGCTATGAGGGAACAGCAGCAGACTCAATCTTGTGAGGGCCTTGTGAAAGGAGTCAAAGCTTCTCTACTATTTTAATTAAGTTGGTGTGGTAGTTTGAATAAATGGTCCCCAATATATTCAGTTCTTTATTGTTTGTAGTTTGCATTCTACAGCCACCTGGCTGGAGGCAATGTCACTGGGTGGATCTTTAGGTGTGGTGGTGGGTTTCAGGTTTCAATCTAAAGATATTCAAAGTGTGCCTAGCAGGAGTTCCTGAAGTGTGCCGTGCTGTGTGGCTTTTTGGCTTGTACTTTTCTCTCTTAGCCTGGTCCTGTGAAGGCAGGCCAGTTTCTTCTGCCATTATGGAACTTCGCTGGATCTGTAAGCTTCAATAAATATCCCTTCCTCCATAACTGAGTCTGGTCTGAAAGTTCATCTCAGCGAACCTGAAGCTGTCTGCTACAGTTGGTAACTACTATGCAATGTTCCACAGCACTATGTCCTAGAATTTCACCAAGGTTCAATTCAAAATAATTTACTGTTTTTTTTAAATAAAATTTCAAGGCAACATTAATATCCATATTGCCAGGCTGTGGCATGGTTACTGCCCACTTATTTTATCCACATTTACTGTGTGTGCATGTGTGTGTGTGAGACAGAAACATAAAGTGAAGCAGAACCATGTAAAATGCAGTTTGTCAAGGAAAGAGCAGCATGGGACAAAAAGTAATTGTTAAAGAGATGAGCACAGTTAAAAATATTATACTAGGCAGCCAGGTGTGGTGGTACATGCCTTTAATCCCAGCACTAGGGAGACAGAGGTAGGAGGATCGCCATGAGTTTGAGGCCACCCTGAGACTACATAATGAATTCCAGGTCAGCCTGAGCTAGAGTGAAACCCCACCTTGAAAAACTAAATATATATATAATAAGACATATAATTATATATGTTCATATATATAATTATATATATAATCATATATATAATTATATATAAATATATAATTATATATTATATAATATATAATATATATGTATGTATGTATGTATATATATATGTAACATTTATATATATATACATTAGGCTGGACACAGTTAATATTGTACTAGGCAGCTGGGCATAGTGGTACATGCATTTAATCCCAGCACTTGGGAAGCAGAGGTAGGTGGATTGCCATAAATTTGAGACTACATTGTGAATTCAAGGTAGGCCTGGGCTTGAGGGAGATCCTTCTTCAAATAAAAAAAAAAATTATACTAAATGAAGTAACCCAGGCTCAGAAAAGCAAATGTCACATGTTCTCTCTCATGTGTATTCTAACTTCAAATTTTCACATTGGTATGCAAGTCAGACTAGAAGTCAGTAGAGGCCAGGAAGCTAGAAAAAAAGCCATGAGAGGGCCGAGGAGGAATAAGGTAGGGGTAAGATAGGGACTAAGTAGATAGTAAATAGAAGAGTGAAATGCTTAGAGTTGAAATATTAAAATGGAGTTGGGGAGGGAAGTAGAGAAGAGGAAAGGATGTGGGAGCATTAATCAAAGCTGAAGACATTATGAAAAAGCCATAGGGAAAACTATTTCTTTTTAAACTAATTAAAAATATAATTAAGAGAAAAAAGAGAGCATTACTTGTGCAAAATCTTCCCATGGGGAAAAACAATGCTGCTCTCAGAAGCCATAGGTTGTTACAGGAAAACCCAAGTGCCAAATCTGGGATACCTCCCAGAGAGTTGCTGGGTATGGAGATTTCTGAGGCCCACCATACAATAGAAGGTATTGCCAAAACTCTTGGATCCCACCAGAACTAGATAGCAAGATGCTATTGCCAAAGATGCCACATATCTCAGTTGCAGGACACTGAGAAATCAAGCCAGAACTGAGCTGGATGCTTCCCCTGTGCTGACTAGTTATCATAGTGCTGGAAAATTCCATGTAGACTTCTACAGGAGAAAAGTCATCGAGAGACTTGCCCATCTGTGGATCAACCCTGATGCTACACTACTGACTAGCTAGGCAAGAGGTGCCTATTGGTACAATAATGGCATGATAGTTATGGGAGTAACCAACTGCTTTCTTATTGGATTTGAGACCTGTTCCATGGGAGGAACTACATGCCTTGTACTTAAAACCTAGTCAAAAGCCTATGGTTGGGAAGGTCATAGCCTTTAGGGTTGCTTGACTAAATGGATATGTCATGTTCATCAAATTGCCTCTTAAATATTTATATTGTATTTTATATAATTACATTGATGCATTTTGATTTTTGTTGTTTATTTCTTAATAATTTAATGTTATTTAAAATTATATTTCATAATTTTTTTTTGTTTTTTTTTGAAGTAGGGTCTCATTCTAGCTCAGGCTGACCTGGAACTCACCTATGTAGTCTCAGGGTGGCCTCAAACTCATGGCAATCCTCCTACCTCTGCCTCCTGAGTGCTGGGATTAAAGGCGTGCACCACCACACCTGACCTAAAATTTTAAATATGTTTATTTCCACCGATTAGTAGGGCTCTCATTTTTGGAGAAGCTTCTTTTTATTGACACCTTCCATAATTATACACAACAAACCATGATAATTCCCTCCCCCACTCACTTTCCCCTTCACAACTCCACTCTCCATCATATCCCCTCCCCCTTCTCAATCAGTCTCTCTTGTATTTTGATGTCGTCATCTTTTCCTCCTATTACGAGGGTCTTGTGTAGGTAGTGCCTGGCACTGTGTGGTCATAGATATGCAGGCCATTTTGTGTCTGGAGGAGCACACTGTAAGCAATCCTACCCTTCCTTTGGCTCTTACATTCTTTCTGTTACCTCTTCCACAATGGACCCTGCACCTTGAAAGGTGTGATAGAGATATTTCAGTGCTGAGCACTCCTCTGTCACTTCCTCCCAGCACTATGGTGCCTTCTGAGTCATCCCAAGGTCAGGGCCACCTGAAAAGAGAAGCTTCTCTAACCAAAAGTGAGAGTAGCATTGATATATGGGTATGAGCATTACGAGAAGTGCTTACAGGACCTTTCGGTGAGAATAATATATGCAGTTAGCCAGATACCAGCAAGTGTTATACCCCTATTGCTCATGACCTCCCCTGTCATAGGTTTTCAGTATCAGGCATGTATTGGAAAAGCTTCTCTGTGCAGATGACAATGACTAATGCTGAGACCCAAAAACTCTCATAAAAGTGTTGCAAGCAAGTGACAATTGAATGCTTAGTGCTAAATCACAAATCTCTATCACACCCTCCGAGGTTCAGGGAACACTGAGGAAGAGGTGGTCAAAAGTACGTAAGAGCCACAAGGTGGGAGGAGGAATATTTTGAGAAGCTATCCTCCAAGCAGAATTTTGCTAAGAGCAGTGAGCTGTAACTGTGCCGCAGCATGAATTCAGGCCGTAGTGAAATTTCAGGCCTCAGTGCTGTGGAACATTGCTCTCTTGTCATTGCTTAGCTGTTATCATCTTAATTAGGACGGCAGAGCAGCTGTGACTCCTTTCACAAACACCTCACAAAACTGAGTCTGTTGATATTCCTTCGTAGCAAGGAGGGGTGAGAAAGGTCATCAGAGCCTCACAGGGGCTGGTTGTCATTACCCCCACAGGAATTGCACCATACTGAGCCTATCAACATTTCCAAATGGATGATGAAAAAGGACAAAAAAGAAGTCATCAAAATGAAAGAAATAGAAGAAGGATTACTTGGAATGAAGAACTTTAATGGAAGGGGGTATAAAAGAAGGTATTGGGAGAGGACTATGTTCAGTATAAAAATTTGTCAATAAAAAACGTAGAGAAAGAGAGAAGAGAGAGAGAGAGAGAGAGAGATTGAGAGAGGAACCCTGCACTCAGCATTAGGAAAATAAGAATGGTGCCTTGAGGGTGAGACAACCCCCATCAAAGGCTCCAAGGAATAACAATGCGAACTCCACTGAAAGAGCTCCTGAGAAAAAGTGCCCCCACTGGGCTTCCCTGCTCCAAAGCACACCTAGGGAAATGTCTTCCCAGGTCCACACAGGCCTTTGGCTACTACAGTCATGATCCAAAGGGACCCAGCTACCTCTCAGTGGGCAGCATGACTCGGCAGCATCATCTACACAATGCTTGTTTTGCGGGCACAATGCACAACGAAAGAGTGAAAGGGGTCCAGGCGGTCTGTGCCAAAGTTCCAGAAAGCTGCTGAGGCTGGGTGATGTGGAGCAGGTTGGATTCTCTGTATGGCGGACTGTGAATGAAGCTGCGAAGGTGAAGATCAAGTTTCAACAGAGACCGACCGCAGGGAAGTTATGATGCCAGTAACCCGGGGGCGTCCTCCAAGGAAAGATGCAGGTACCAAGAGACTGGCCATATGTATCCCAGGTAAGGGGCTAGAGGGAAGGGCTAGTCATGCCTCTTAGGACCCAAATGATGTCACGAAGAGCCCCACCAAGGTGCTAGACGTGGAGTTGGAGGGTGTGCTGTTCGTCCTGTTGCGCTTTCATCTTGTTTTGGCATGTGCTTTCCTCACAATCACCACATTATTCCCTTTTGGAACAGGGATGTTTACTCTATGCCATCGATGTTGGCTTTGTTCATGCTTTTACACCGGCTTACGTTTTAGAGATTAGTTTGGGTCTCAGAGGAAACTTTGGACTTTTGAACAGTATTATTAACCAGAAGACTATAGTGACTTCAGAAGCTGAACTGAACGCATTTTGCCCTATGAGGTGTCTGTGAGGTAGAATGTTCTGGTGTGAATGTGAACTGTCCCCCTTAGACCCACGTGTTTGAACATTTGATCCCCCAGCTGGCAGTATGGTTTTGGGAGACTATGGAACCTCTTGGATGTGGAACCTCGCTGCGTGATGGACTTTACCTCCTCAAACCGTGAGCCAAAGAAAATCCTTCCTCCCTTGGGCTTCTTCTTTGGGATGTATTCTCACAGCAACAGGAAAAATTGTTAGTACACCTACGACATAAGCTTGTCCTCTAAAAAGGATGCCTTGAAGTGATTTCTTCAGGGCCAGTGCGTGCACTTGGGAGAGAGACTCGTCTTGTGATTTGTGTAGTCCCAATCGTGTGAGCCGAGTTGACAAGTGACTGCTGGTTGATTATGCTGCCTGCATCTCTGACTTCCCAGAGCATCTTTCCCTCACAACTGGGCCAGCCGTAGAGAATCCTGCTTGGTCCCAGTGGTAGGCCCAGCAACACACCCATGCAGAGTCCACTGAATTTTTAATCAAGATGCTAATATGATGTACTAATGATAAGAAGCTAAGAGGGAGTTTTTTTAATGTCAGAGAACTTGACAGAATGAGTGGAAAGGATGTCAGAAGGTGAGAATTGGGTGCAGCCATGAGTCAGGGGCAGTGACAATAGCTCAAAGGCATAATTGGGCCATCTGCTGCTATACTCTGCAGGAGGCTGGTGGCCCTGTGGTTCAGGCAGAGCTAAGAAACAAGGAATCTAGTTGGACTGACTGATTGCTGAGGAAGGCCTAGCAAGCACAGGCAGACCCTTCCCCAGAGAAGTGCCAGGCATACCCTATAGTAGGAGGGGGCCTGGAATAGAATTTTATGGGGTCTCCTGGTGTCAGAAGCCTGAATCCCAAGATCTTTCCTATAACTAAGTTACCTTCCATTCGGTGATAGCTTAACCTCACAGGATTGTCTGAGCTCTAAGAGTATCAAAGGTTGGAGGGTTGCCAAAGACATCTCCAAACTATTTGAGAAAAAGAAGTTCATTCAGAGAAACTATATTCAGAATGTAGCGATTTATGGAGTGAGAATTCAGACTAACTTTAGAGTTCTGAATGAGCAGACGGTTCTGTAATGGTGACCAGCAATGAGATGTATCCTAAAACTGAGACCCACAGAAAAAACTATCAGTTTGGGAATCCCCACTACACAGAAATGCCTACATTTTAGTAGAGACAGTACAAAACATGGCCATCTATGTCTGAAGATTTTCTGCTGAAGTTTGAAGGCTAGTTTGTTGCCTGGTTTACAACGGCAAACCCTAAAGAGCTGTCAAAAATAGGAGAATGTGGGCTTGAGAGATGGCTCAAGTTAAGGCGCTTGCCTGCAATGCCTAACAACCAGGGTTCAATTCTCCAGTACCCACGTAAAGCCAGATGCACAAAGTGGTGCATGCACCTGGAATTTGCTTGCAGAGGCTATAGGCCCTGGTGCATCTATTTTCATTCATGCTTTCACTCTCTCCTAAGTATTTTAAAAAGCTGGAGAATGCAAGGATAGAATGGATTCTCCAGTAAGATAAGAAACAACAGTAATCAATTACCATTTAAGCTCATGAATTTATTTCCAGAGTCCCATTGGAATATTCGAGAGGAAAACATAAGGAAGTAGGGAAGCTCTATAAAGGAATTTGGTCATTTTAATTACTGAAAAGACCAATTGGAGATCCAGATACCACTTTTGTTTCTTTACAAATTAAGGAAAGGCTTTTCGGGAAAAGTGACAGGAAGTAAGACCTTTGGCCAACTCTCTCACCCCCACATCCTCCGAGCGCATAGAAATTGAGGTTGAAAGGAGGATGCTCAGCGAAGAAGCAAAATTCCCCCGACACTGGGTCCTACGGTGTTGTCCTGGGGCCTTGCAGCACTTACCTCTTCATTGCTGGGACAAAACACCCAGCCAGAAGCAACTCGTGAAAAGAAAGGGTTTATTTCATCTTCTGTTTTTGAGGAGATGTTTCATCATGGTGGAGGAAAATATGCTAGGAACAGACAGCAGAGTATCGCATCTCCACATTAGTACGAATAAAGCAGCAAGGGTGAGTGAGCTCTCGAAGTGCAGAATTGGAACTGGGCTATAAAATCCCAAGGCCTGCCCTTAGTGAAATACTGCATGGCTCTAACACTTCAAATGTCCAGGGAGCTGGGGATTAAGCAGGAGGCTTAATCATAAGCACATGAGGAGGCTACGGGGGGGGGGGGACATTTTACATTCAAACCACCACAGCCCTGAGACTCTGTGGCCAGATCTTGGCTCCAGAAAAATGGCCTCTTGAGCAGAATGCTCCCACTGGCCAGCACAGTCTTTTCTTCATGGGTGGTGGGAAAAATAAACCATCAAGGGTCATGCTGACACACTGACTTGAGGTGACGGTCACACACAGTGGATACACAATGAGCTCAGTGATCTGGACTCCAGGTGACCCTTGGGCTTGATGGTGTATCGGTGACTGTGAGTTGGTGTTCGTCTATCCATGTCTGACTGTATTCGGCCTCAAGTCTAAAGTAGTAGAAAATGCAGTGGCGTGAAGGCAGTGGTCCTGTACCCTCTTGCCACCAGGGTAGTCATGGCACCTTCTCTACAGGTTAAGCACAACATTACAAATTCCTATGGAGTGACCAACAAGTGTTTTTGAGTCCATTTTTCTACAATGCCCAAAAGTCTTCCGAATGCCCTGTCACTGGTATAAGTGGTGACATCATCTACCCCATCAGCCCTCAGCTCTGCTGGCTGCAGGACAGACCCAAACACTTTGGAAGCTGGGAGGAACAACTCTTCTTGTTCTGCCCACAGACGCCTTTGCTGTCCTTGCTGCTTACCTCAGGGATGCTGTGAGCATTGAAAGAAATTACATCCAAGGAATGCAATGGTTATCATTCCAAGAGTTCAGAGAAGGCACAGTTGGAAACAGTGCTATTCTGCATTCGTGCTATAAAACTTCAAAGCATAAATTTAACATGAACAGCAAATAAATTACGATTCACATTTTCCTTTACACTCTGAGGAAGACATTCATTTGTGGGCAATAAAAACAAAGCACAATGACAGCCTTTGAGAGCCCTTAGAAACCAGTTTCCAGAGGCGGCTTTGGCTGCGGCAGCATCGGGAGCGACAAGGTAACCAGCCTTGAACAAAGGCATTGGGGAACTTCAGAGTCAAGTAGAACCACATTGTCTCGATATGAGCAGATTCAAAGAAGCAGGGCGTTGTGGATATTAACATAATCACAACTGTTTTCCCTGGCAAGCCATGAAATTAAACAGGCAGAGTGCATTTGACAATAGAGAATGAATGAAGAGGAGGAAGAGATGGTTCCTGGACCTGAGTGGGAACAAAGCAAGCCAGGACACAACAGAGGGTCTTCACATGCTCTGACTGGACAGAAAACGGGGCTTTAAGAGCCTCACCTTCACCCATGAGTATCCATCTGAATTAACCGCTCATGTCTAGACTTCACATGAGCCTTTGAGTTCTGTGAGACAAACTTTAAATCAAGTTATTATACAGTTAGTATTTGTTCAGGCCCCTGAACACTACAAGGAAAGCTATGGTGCCATAGGTGTGAGGTAGAGACAGGCAGGTAGGTGGTTTAAGGAGGTGAGCTCTAGAGAAGGGGGCTGGTAAGCAAGGGAAACATAAATAGGTGGAGGGAAAAATTGAACTATATATACAGCCACAATAAAGGGCCTCTGAGGCCAAGATAACCTTCAGATACGGCCCTAACTTGTGACAAAGAGACGGGAATGCTTATCCCTTTGTCACAGGCTACTTTAGAGAGGAAGAGCGAACCTTGAAAGTGGGCAATGTCTGGGGAAGAATTCAATTATGAGTTCTTAGTGACAAATCTCCTGCCAATAGAAGGAAAGGGGTGTCTCAATAGGTATGAGAAATCAAAGGGATGGTCTACAACATCCACTATAAAAAAGCAGTATTATAAAAGTTGGGGAGGCTGGGCGTAGTGTCACATGCCTTTAATCCTGGCACTTGGGAGGCAGAAGAAAGAGGATTGCCAAGAGTTTGAGGCCACCCTGAGACTATACAGTGAATTCCAGGTCAGCCTGAGCTAGAGTGAGACCTTACCTCATATACATAAATAAATAAGTAAAAGTTGGGGAGGAGGGACTAAGGAGAATGGTGGGAAGGCATTATGTAAAATTTTTAAATAAGGTTTATTATAAAGATATTATAAAAGCAATAGAAAAATGAGGAGTCATAAAAATTAGAAGTATAAAATATTAGAAGTTAACAAAAATGCGGGCTGGGGAGATGGCTTAGCAGTTAAGCGCTTGCCTGTCAAGCCTAGGGACCCCGGTTCGAAGCTCGACTCCCCAGGACCCACGTTAGCCAGATGCACAAGGGGGCGCATGCGTCTGGAGTTCGTTTGCAGTGGCTGGAGGGCCTGGCACGCCCATTCTCTATCTATCTGCCTCTTTCTCTCTCTGTCGCTCTCAAATAAATAAATAAATAAAAAGAAGTTAACAAAAAAGATCAGGTACACATTAACTGAATTAAGTTTAGGCATATTTAGTATGTTAAGTAACAAAATGCAAATAGTTGCTACTTAACAAAAGACAAACTGAAATAAAATGGCATAAGACATTAGGATAAAAAGATGACTTGAGTTCTATTCTAGCACTATTTAAGACTGGAAATCTCAGGAAATGTCCTTGGTACCAAATATATAGACCATAGGATAGTATACTTTTAAAAACATTAAATGCATAACTGAAGAACATTTTTATATTTGTATTAAAATACAAAAAAAAAACCATGAGAAACATGCTTCTGTGACCAAATTAAAACATAAAAAGCAAACTACATAATACTTGTAAAGACAACAGATATTGGAATTATCAGAGGTATATTAAAACTATTCTAATATGCTTCATGAAAAAGAAAATGTTGAAAATGTGAAGAAGGAACACAAACTGTAAAGATGTCAAATGTAAACTAATAACATGTAGAAATAAAAAATACTGAAATTTAAAGTGCATAGATGTTAAATTGAAAGCTAGACATAACTGAAGCACTCCTTATAAAAGAGATAAAAAAATTATTTTCCAAAAATTGCACAAACATAAAGAAAATCTAATAGCATAAATGCATGGGTTATCAAGTAAAAAGTTACCCATCCTCACATTCAGGAAGTCCCAACAAGATCAGCTAGCTGAAATCAGGAAAAAATTAGCATAACTTCAAACTAAAGACAAAATAAACTCAGTAAAGATAGACAAGATAGTTAGATGATTTGCAATAGAATGATTACCTGTTTATTGAGGGGAAAGTAAAAGTTAGAAGACTAAACTTATACTGCAAAGTTCTGGGAGAAAGTAAGTAAACAAAGAACTGTTTTATCCAGTAGAATTATTTTTCACACAGATGCAATTAAGAAATTTTGAGACAAACAGGAAAGCAAATGGTGGAATACTTGCTAAAGATAAGGATATACATTAGGAAAAATGTACTTAATATTTTTAATAGTTTTACAGTGAATACAGACAGTGTTGCTTCTTTCTTTATAATATGAGTTCCTACTATTTTTTTCTTGTCTAATTGCATTGGAAAGGACATCCTGTACTCAATAGAAGTGATGAAAGTGGACATCCTTATCTTGTTCCTGACCATAGGGAGAAAGAGTCTAATCTTTCAAATTAGTTGTGGGCTTTATGCCTATGATCTTTATCAGGCTAAAGAAGTTCCTTTTAATTTCTAGCTTGCTGAGTAATTTTTTTTTTACAGAAAATAAAGAATAAATGTTAAGTACAGAAATGATAAAATTAGACAAAATGGAAATAAAAGAATTAAGCATTCAATTGAAGAGATTGAAGCAGAACTATGACCCAACTACTCAGAAGGATGTGACAGGCAGATTATAATTCAAGACCAACACTGAATACAGACTCAGTTCAAGGCCAATCTTGGTAACTTAGTGAAACTTTGTCTCAAAATAAAAGTAAAAATATGGCTGGGCATACATCTTGATGGTAGAGTACTTGCCTAGCATGTGTGAAACCCAAAGTTTACTGTCAAGTAGATAAGGAGAGAAAGAAAGGGGCATTAGGGTAGAGAAAGAGAACAGGAAAAGAAGCATAGAATAATCCTAAAAGCAGACAGTAAGGAATAAAAATATGTGGACAGCAATTAATGATATAAAAAAAGGGAAATATAGCTGGTAACCTTACTAGTATCAAGGACTATGTAGCAGATACCTTCTTGTTACTGAGACAAAACACCCAACTTGAAGCAGCTTGTAAGAAAAAAAAAGTGTTTATTTCAGCCTATAGTCTTGAGTAGAAGTTTCATTATCATGGGAAAATCATAGCAAGGTTGAGCTGGAAGCCTAGGTCACATCTCCACGTCAGCAGGAAGGAAACAGTCCATCTACTGGGATTGAAGCTGGGATATACCACCAAAATCCCACCCCCCAGAAAAATACATCCCTCAGCAAGGCTCTACCTTTCATAGGTTTCACAACATTCCCATATCGTGACTAGCTAGGGACCACGTATTCAGAACACATACGGGTATGGGAGATATTTCATTTAATCCACCACATTCTGCCCCTGGCCCCATAGATTCATGGGCATCTCATGATGCAAAATGCATTCAGTCCAACTTTAAAAGTACCCATTGTCTACTCTGTTCAAAAGTCTTGAGTCAAAAGTCACATTCAAAATAGTCTGTTAACTGTGAGGCCTACAAAACCAAGCACAATCTTTCCAATCTGTCGGCACACACACAAAGTATCATGTACATTACAAAGAGGAGGAATGAAAGCTTATCAAGGAAAGATGGACCAATGCCAGAGAGAAAACAACCAGGGCAAAACATTAAATCCTACAACTCCATGTCCAGCACACCTGAGGCTTATGATGAAATCCTCTGGGCCTCAAAGGGTTTGCAACTCCACCCCTCAATCCTGTGCAGCTGACCCATAATTTGGAAATTGCTAATGTCCTGGAGCCTTTGCTGTAAGCCACAGTGCAGCTTCATAGCTCCATGCGATGGCCCCACAGGGCCCTCCTGGACTGGCCAGAACCCAGCCTCCCATAGCTATCTCAAAACCATGTACACTTCATGACCCTCAATTCCTGCACCTTTCATGCCTCCACAACCAGTATCAGGTGAGTGAAAATGATAAATTTGTAAATAGAAAGGTGAATAAAGCTGGAACCTCAGGAGCAGCCCCCTTCCTTCCGGAAGAATCAGCACTCCTCCTATTGTCCCAACTCAGAGCAGCTGGCCCATCCTCAGTGGTGGTAATCTTTTAAACAATTGCAGCTCAACCAATCGCATTCTTTGTGTCTGGGTTCTGAACCTTCTCACATTTTCCTGTGCCAGACTTCATACATCTCTGCTCTATATTTTTCCCCTGTCAAACACACCAGTCCATTACTTCCAAATTTAACGTGGCTCAAGTTCCCAGGACCCAGGCTAAACACAGCCAACATATCACACAGTTTCTAGCTTCATTCCCAACAACAATCCTTTCTCCTCTGAAACCTCATAAGCTGAGCCCTGATAGTCCACGCATCTCTCTACATTTAGCTCTTTCAAATTTTCACCAGAATGGTCCATCAAGCTCTGCCTACAGCACCACAAGCCTTCTCTACTCCATAGTTCTACATCCTTCCATATTACTTCCACAAAAAAAGTTGCAAAAGGCCAAGATATACATGGTCTCATTGCAACAATGGCTCCACATCTTGGTACCAATTTTCTGTAGCAGTTACCTTCTCTTTGCTGGGAAAAAAATAGCTGACCAGAAGCAGTTCATGGGTGGGAATGGTTCACAATATCAAGGGGAGTTTCATCATGATGGGGAAAGCATAGTAGACCTGAGCAGGAAGCTGGGTCACATTTCCACATCAGTGGAAAGGAAGTAGTCTATCTACAAGGCTTAGAGCTGGGCTACATCATACTATGTTCCTTCCAGCCAGACCCCACCTCCCAGAGTTTACAGAACCTGCAAAACAATGTTGGAAACCAAGCTGGGAACCAAGTGTATAGCATAAGTGTCTTTGGGGGACATTTAATATTCAAACAAAATAACATGTCACACCTAGGGCTTTTATAGAGCTAAAGATCATTTGAAAGAACTGTTCCTCGGTCTGTCTTCTCATGTATTCTAGCCATATGCCTGTCAGCAGTAGTTGTATTTAGTTTCCAGAGAATAGCTTGGGAGTACATTTCATGGGACCTGGACCTCCTGGAACATGAGGCCCATCCCCATGCCTGCAAGGAGCAGCTTCTGCCATTGTGATCTGTGAAGTCCTGCTCACACGTTAAAGATGAATTTGGGCTTATAAGAAGACCTGTGAAGGATTACTGCTCTCATAGGAATAAGGAAATAGCATTGGATATGTCCATAACCAGAATCAATGTTTTCCTGGCAATGAGAGAGAATAAGCACTGTGTTTACTCGGCATGAGCTGGACCATTTCACAGGAGTCCTGAGTTTTGCAGAGGGAGAAACAAATGAACAGGGTATGGAAGGACTATTCCTTGCCAATGGGTCCCTCTGGCTGTAGATGGATAGTCATCAGTAGGTTTTTGCCAGCCACAATTCCTACTATAATAATTAATAGGTTGTCTGTTGTCTCTTTCTGAATTGCACTATTTTATTAAAGCAACATTATGTTCCCTCAAAAGAAATAGATTTAACTTTCACTTCTGAAAATAGTTTGAATATGAGGCAATCCGAAAACCTCTTACAAATGCTTACTAAAATATTTATATGTGTCCTAGTACCTATACAGCCTTAGTCTCATGAAAAGAAATTCTTAGATGCACAAAACAAAGAGAAAGCTACAATCAAACACCTGAGCTGACCCTGTAGCAACCCTAGGGGTATTTTTCAGTTTTAGTAGCTAAAGGATATTGGTTTTAATGACCTCACAGGGAAATAAAAAGAGGTCTTGATCCTGCTTATGATGAAGAATAGAACAGAGACTTCTATATTAAAGCTAAGTTCCTGAAAGGTTTCACATTCTAAAAAGGGAGAGATTAAAAATATTAATGCCAAAGCAAAGGGAAAACAAAAGAAAGTTTGCATGTCGTGGCATGGTCTCTCAGCAGGAAAACAGGAACTCATGGTCCTATGCTTACATGAGTTTTAGGGACTAAATTTAAGCTTTCTGTAGGACAGATTTGGACCATTTGACAGATTTTTTTTAATTTAAATTTATTTATTTATTTATTTGAGAGCGACAGAGAGAAGGAGGCAGAGAGAGAGAGAGAGAATGGGTGCGCCAGAGCTTCCAGCCTCTGTAAACGAACTCCAGATGCGTGCGCCCCCTTGTGCATCTGGCTAACGTGGGTCCTGGGGAACTGAGCCTCGAACCGGGGTCCTTAGGCTTCACAGGCAAGCGCTTAACCGCTAAGCCATCTCTCCAGCCCATTTGACAGATTTTTTTAAAAATTAATTTCAGGTTACAGAGAGTGCTCAATGCTTAATGTTCCTGCACAAGGACCTGGAGGAGCTTGAGACCTACCTGAGTTTGAATCTCCAGAACCCATGTAAACAGCTGGGCATGGCCACACACATTTGTGTCCACCTTCCTGTGGGGGGGGGGGCAGAGAAAAGAGAACCACTTAGGCTCGCATATGGCAAGTTCTGGAATCAGTGAGAGACTCCATTGCAAGCAACAACAGGCAGGTAAATGCTAGAGGGGGACACGTTATGTTTTCCTGCAGCTGCTGTAGGAAAGCTCATGAATACTGCAAGCACGTACATGAAGCATCACATCCTCATACTACAGGTGAAAAACGCACACATACTACTTTTTACGTGCAAAAACATTTTAACAATTTTCTAAAAGAAAAGTGAACAATTTATAGTATTATACTTTAATACAAACTACATACATTTCCTACAGGTAAAACATTTTACAGTGAAAAAAAGTTAACTGCATGAGATCAATAGACACAATGAACAATAGGATTAGATGTTTAAGAATATCAGATAATGAACCCCTCAGACAGAAATGACAAGATAAGTATGATTAAAATTGAAAAATAATCATGAAAATAAGACACCATCTGAAAAAGTTTCCAGAACTCATTTTATGAGGCCATGTTATATGTTTGACATCAAATTCAGACAAGGATATTCTGAGAAAGAAAATATTTGGCTGATATCATTTATAATATGGGTATAAAACAATACTAAAATGCTTTTGCTAACATTACTACAAAATGCACAGAAAAGATAATTGCATTATGACCAAGCTGAATTTCAGAGCTGTATGTTTGGTAAGAAAATGAAAGGCCATATGACATTTCTGTACAAAGCAAAAGCATTTCATACAAGTTACAACTTCAATGGTTCTACCCCACGCAAAGAATTAAAATTAAAATTTAAGAACAAGTGCACTTAACAATAGATACCCAAAATACATGATGCAAAGCTGACCGAATAGAAGAGACAAATAAGCCAAGGCTATTCACTGGAGACATCTGTGATAGGCTTTCAATAGTGGATTGAACAAATAGGCAGAAGATCAACAAGGAAATAGAAGACTTGAGCAATACAATAAATCAACTGGCCTAACAGACACCACGAGGAAATTCTATCCAGCAGCAGAATACAGAGTCTTTTCAAGTACATATGGACCACTCTTCATGTGTTGATCATAAAAGACACTTCAAGAAATTTAAAAGTAGGGCTAGGGAGATGGCTTAGCAGTTTAAGGTGCTTGCTTGCAAAGCCTGCCAGAACAGGTTCAGTCCCACAGTACTCACATAAAGCCAAATGCACAAAGTAGCTCATGATGTATCTAGAGTTTGCATGCAGTGGCAGGAAGCTCTGATGTATCCATTCCTCTCTCTCTCTCTCTCTCTCTCTCTATCATCTGTCTATCTGTCTTTCTCTGTATATATCTCTCAAATAAGTAAATTTTTAAAAATTAAAGTGCTGAAAGCAAAGCATGATCATTTATATCTGTTATCCTAGCACTTGAAAGGCTGAGGCAGGAGGATTACTATGAGTGTGAGAGCAGCCTGGACTCTACAGTGAGTTCCATGATAACTTTGACTATAAAATCAGACCATTTCTCAAAAACAAAACAGAAAGAAGTTTAAAGTACTTAGATAAACTCTATTTTCCAATAGCAGTTAAATGAAATTACAAAATAATTACTCCAGATGTGGTGATGTTCATCCATAATCCTGGGACTCAGGGTGCTGGGGTTACAAGAGGATCATGAGCAAGCGAGAATTATTCCACCAAAGAGAAGTTACTTCAGTCTACAAAACCAATCAATACAAAATATCATATTAGTAGAAGAACAAGACCCATCACCAACAAGCCCACGATATCTGACACCATCATTCACTGGGGAACTGCCAATCTAAACCACTTCACAACCACCAAGGTTTCTGGAATCAAAAAGACAGAGAATAATATACTATGGAGAAAGTGGTCAAATTAAAGTATCTAGGCATTGCTGCTGAGAATGCAAAAGGATGGAGGAATTTGAAAGGCAGAAGTTTGGAAGACACTTTTTCAGTTTCTTAAATTACTAAACATAGATTTAACATATGACCCAGCACTTTCACCATGAGGTATTTGCCCAAGCAAATGAAAATATATAAAAATATGAAAGTATATGTCACCCAAATTATGTATACACATATTAATACCATTAACCATAATAACCATAAATTTAACTAACCCAAATACCCATTAACTGATTAATGAATAAACAATATGAAACAATCTAGACAATGAAATATTGTTCACAATAAAAAAGAAAAATGCTGGTAAGTATAAGAATATTTATGATACTTGGAGATCACAGATTGTATAGTTACGTGTATATAGAATTTCCAGAATAAGTGAGCCTAAGGAAATAGGAAACAGATTTATGGTTGTGTAAAACAGAGGGAGGGGGGCAAAACACAAGGAGTGATTACTAATAAACAAATAAGCACTTTTTATTTTTTTTAGATTGTGGTAATAGTTGCATAATTGTGACTATACTAAAGTCCACTGAATTTTATTATTTAAATGGGTTATTTTGTGGTACATGAATTGTACCTAAACCAAGTTTGTTTATTAGCATTTTTATTGGGAATTTTAGTACATGAACATGCTGTGATTTGCTCATATTATTGCCCTATTGTCCTGTTTTGTGCCCCTCCACTGAGCACCTGCCTCTTGCTTTTTCTTTAAAGAACCAAATCTAGTCCAACCCAGAAAAAAATTTTAAAAATGGTGTTAAGTGATGAATTCCCTTCCCCAATTTTTATGCTGTAGTGCTAACCCCTGTATCTCAAAATATGCTTGAATTTATAGGTCAAGCCTCTAAAGATGTAACTAGGGCAAAATGGGACCATATACATAGGCTTTAATCTAATAAGATGATGTCCCTGTGAAAGAGGAGATTACAAGAAGATAATACACAGACCGAGAGGCAACCATGTGAGGACACAGCAAGAAGATGGCCAGTGAGAGTGGCCTCAAAATCCACCTGCCTTCCTTAATGTGGGACTTCCAGCCCCCAAAACTGAGAATAATATTCTGTTGTTCTTGAGGCACAGTCTGTGGTATTCCATTACAACAGCCTCAGCTGGCTAACACAGACTGAAAACACTGAAGGGAAATAATAAGATGGAGAATGCATGAAAGCATCTATCATGTATCTTACAGGAGTTCTATAAAAAAGGAACATAGAACAGACAGATAGGGAAATGTCTGATGGAGCGATCAAAGAAATGAACATGTAGATACGCAAATGACACAAAACATTCCAAGAAAGTAAAAATTTAAAAAAAAAGAATTACAGATCAATATTCCCTATGTCAATAAATAAAAGTATACAAGCAGCTGACGAAGTCCAATATCCATTTCTGCTAAAAATCTATGCAACTGGGCAACTTCTTTCACCTGATAAAAGCAGTTGGGAAAAACATACATTAATCTCGGACTTTATGAAAAAGTGTGAAAGACTATCTTCACTTTGAAAATGAGACAAGGATAACACACTCTCACGGTTCCTATTGAACATTTTATAAGAAGTCCTATCCAGTGCAGTTGGTCGGGAAAAAGATAAATTCATGAAGTTTGGACTAGAGGAAATAAAACTATTCCTATTTGTAGGTGACATCTTTACTAACATACAATATTCCATGCAACCTACAAAAAAGTTCCTAAAATTAATTAATCTAGGATGGATGCAGAATACAATGCCAACACACATACAAACCAATTATCTTTCTATACACTAACAGTAAACAACTGGAGACTCCAATTAAGAAAATAATAACCACTAACAGTGGAGTGTTCAGCAGTGAGTCATCTCTATCCCGTTCTCCAAGGCTACCTACACAGGACCTGCATAATATAAGAGGTAAAATAATGACACCAAAATCTAAGAGACATTGGTCGGAAAGAAGAAGGAATTCATTGGAACGGGAGTAGGGGAGAAGGAAAAGATAAGGTGGTAGGAGGGTATAAAGATCATGGTATATTGTCTATATGTATGGAAGCTGTTTGTGTCAGTAATAAGTTAAAAGCATAAAAGAATACTCACAATAGCTTCAGAAATACTTAGGAATCAATTTAACAAAATATGTGTAGCATCTATATGCAAAAATCATTGAAACATAAATGGAGGCATTAAAACCTGATCTGGATAAGAGAGAATTATACTGTGTTCATGGATTGGAATTACACAGAGTTCATAGCACACCAGAATCTTGATCCACTAAAAACTTTATAGAATGTCAAAATTTTGTTCTATCAAAAACATCATTAAGGGCTGGAGACATGGCTTAGCGGTTAAGTGCTTGCCTGTGGTGCTAAGGACCCCGGTTCGAGGCTCCATTCCCCAGGACCCACATAAGCCAGATGCACATGGTGGCACATGCATCTGGAGTTCATTTGCAGTGGCTGGAGGCCCTGATGTGCCCATTCTCTCTCTCTCTCTCTCTGCCTCTTTCTCTCTCTGTCGCTCTCAAATAAACAAGTAAAAAATAAACAAACAAAAAAAATTAAAAAAAAACATTATTAAGGACTGGAGAGATGTCTTAGAGGTTAAGGCACTTGCCCATGAAGCTTTGGGACCCAGGTTCAATTCCCCAGTACCCACGTAAGCCAGATGCACAAGGTGGCACATGTGTCTGGAGTGGCTAGAGGCCCTGGCATACCCATTCTCTATCTTCCTCTCTTCTTCTTTTTCTCTCTCTCAAATTAATAAATAAAATATTGAAAAACACTACTAAGATAATAAAAAACAAAGTACAAACTGAGGAAAAAATCTTTGCAAACAGAATGCATAAAGAAACCTCAAATCAGCAGTAAGAAAATAACAATAAAAATATAGACAAAGTACTCAAACAGATATAGATAGAAAACAAGTGGATGGGAAGATATTCAACATTAGCTGGTTGATTTATATTACACAAGATCCCAAGAAATACTACTAAACATTTATTAGAATGGTTAAAACTATTAAAATATTAAAATTATTTTTTAAATTTTGTCTTATTAGCATACAAAAGTAAGTTTTATTATGGTGTTTTCAAGCTATTTTTTTTCCTTTCCCTCCTTTCCCCATCCTTTTTGTACAGCCCCCTCAACTTTGCCTCCCTTCTGCTTTCATAGTACATGTTTTCTTTGCTCCTTTCCCTCCAATTTCTCATTGTCTCTTGATCCCTCTTGTGGTCTCCTACCTCAAATCATAGCGGATATATGGTCTCCCTTCCCCATATTTCTACACATACTAACATTAAAAGTTAGGATCCACATACGAGTGAATACAGGCTATGTTTGTCTCTCTTGGCTGGGGTTACTTCACCCAGTATAATGTTTTCCAGTTCCATCCATTTTTTTGCAAAATATGTAACTTCGTTTTCTTTACAGCTGAGTAAAACTCTATTGTGCATATGCACCACATTTCATTAGTCATTCATCAATTGATGGACATCTAGGTTGATTCTATTTTCTAGTTATTGTGAATAAGCAGGGCTGGAGATGTAAGTATCTCGGTGGTAGTTTTTTTCTTTAATAGAAAGAAAAAAGTGAAGAAATAGAAAAAAAAATCTCTCAAGTGCAAAGGAAACAAATGTGGAATGATCGTAGTGCAATATTTCTAGAATGCTTGTTAAAATTATGCCACCCAACAAGGTGACAGATGATCTTACAGATGCTTTTTTCTTTTGTCTTAAAAGAAACCATTTCTATCAATAAAATGATAAAATGGAACTTTGAAATTATAAAATAAATACTATGTAACCGCTAAGAGAGTCATGTATGTATTTGCACACACATACACACACACACACACACACACACACACACACACACAGCATGTGCAACATTCTTTTGGAGAGGTTTTTTGGAGTTACATCTTTCCCTTTGTGGATTTGATCCCACCAATGACTCCCAAATTAATAATATACTTAGTGAGATGAGTTAGCATGTATGGATATTCAAGTTTTTGAGTCAATCTCTCCAAAACATGGAAGGCTTAGTTATACCCACACCATGAACTTTTTTTTTTTATTAGTTAGTTTTGTATTCAGCAAATACAGTCAGTTTGGTACCATTATTAGGCTCATCCGTGACCTACCCCCTCCCCTTGGCCCCTCCTTATTGAGGTATATGGGTCATGCATTGTGGAGTTAGCCCACAGTTATGGGTAAGATAAATGTCTCTGCATATCATGACCCAACATGTGGCTCTGACATTCTTTCTGCCCCTTCTTCCGCAAAATTTCCCTGAGCCATGTTGGGTTCATTTTTGGTCTGTTTCAGTGATGAGGTGTTGGGGGCCTCTGAGGATCTGGCTCTGATTTGGTAGCAGTTGATTTTTCTCTGTGTTGATCTCCTTCCCCCTTCTGCTGGTATCCGGTTCATCAGGAAAACAGTCCCCTTGCTTGTTTCTCCAATTTTTCTTAGTTTCAGCCGGGGCCCTTTTGAGGTATGATGGGGCCACACCATGAACTTTAACAATGTAAAATTGCTAGTGGATACAGTGGAAACTGAGGGTGAACTGGCAGAAGAGGCTGAGAGAAAAGAGGGCTACTTACTAACTTAGTAACTTACTATAAAGAGTCAGGAGCTAAATAGATAATCAAGAAAGAAAGACAGAGAACATTATTTTGAATTTTGAAAGAAGTAGACAGAAGAACTAAACATAGGGCAAATCAAAATTGAAAATAAGAAAGGGGGAAGAAAGTGAGTGAAACTTATTATTTTGTATAATGGTAAATCAATAAATATACTTAAAGTGTCATTTAGCACTGAGACATCAAGAAATAGAAGCAAAAGCATATTATTTAGAGTTATGGAATAAGAACTAAAACTAAAAAGTCAAAAGTGCTTTTCTTTGAAATATGTTATTAAGATTGGAGGTGAGAAAGAAGTCCTTTCCCCTTCCATTTCACATCGTCTGTACTGTTTAGGATTTTATTTTAGATTCATATTGCAATAGTCATAAAAGTAATGAAGTATTAACTGAAGAGATGGGCAAAAAAACCTTTAAAATATAAGAAGAAGAAAAGAGGGAGATAATATAGAATTCAAGGAAAAAAAATAAACCATAGGAAAAAACTGAAAAGAACAGAGAGAATTTTACAGAAAGCTTCAATAGCTAGTAGAAACATGCTTTTTCTCATTTCTTCAGTTGTTTTCTATTATTTATGTAGCAGTCACTGATGACTTGCCTGAAATTATAGAGAGAAGATAAAACAAGAGGAAGTAAGAAGGACACCCTTCATCTCCTGTGTCTTAAGGAACACTGAGCCGGGAGCCCAGAAGGCTGGCCATGTGACCCTCAGGCCATGGCTCTCCTGGCCTCCCATATGCCAGAGACTGAGCTCCTCTGTCCTGAAACTTCCCACTCCTAGTTCTCCCCTTGCATTGGCCCCCATCCAGCCAATAGCATCAAAATCATAAACATTTCCAAAGTAAGATTTCACTCCTTGTAACTGAGATCTTTCCAAAGTGTTTTTAAGTGTGCTTAAATAGAAACACAAATGGAGTGGGGGGGGGGAGGAGATGAGAGTAGGGGAGAGGAGGAAAGGACAGGAATAAATAATGAAATGAAAGAAAAATTTACAATACTGAATGTGTTTCAAATCCAGCACAAACTAAGTTTTCTGCACACTGTACTGAGGTGGGCCAAACACCGTGGATATGAGCTTCCTATTATCTTCTTCCCTCAGAAACAGCGAGAGCGTCGGAACAGAAGACTCACAGGATCCACGAGTTGGAATATAAACTTGACCTCATTGTACTATTGCTGGGGTTTAAGTGAGCCACCGTCTTATCTGACAAGGAAGCTGAAAGAGGTTTTCCCTCAGCTGCCCTGGTTCAGGGTCATGTATGATAGTCATGTCCCCAAGCACAAGAACCTTCTGTCCTTCCCATTTGACCCGAGTGTCTCATTCTCTGAAAGCTATCACTGGGTTCAGTGTACTGCTCTAGGTGAACAAGTGCTAACTAACATTTCATAGCTGTACTGGCCAGAAGCATATCCCACTAGCCTGTTTCTCCTATCTCACAGACCCCAACAGGAAGATGCCTCCACCATAAACCTCCCAGTCTCTGAAGAGGCAACATGTGAGAAAGGTGGACTGGTAGGAGGGAACTAAGAACAAAGGACTGTCAAAATATGCCCAAATGTAACCCACCAGGACACACAGAGTCATTTAATTTTTTTAAAAGTGCAATTATTTTTAGAGAAGTACTGTATTTGCAGACCTTTGGGGCAAAAAGATAATTTATGTCTACAAAACAAACGACCAGCTAAATGCACCAGATATTAAAATGTCCAATTTATGTGAGAATTCTAGTCCACCCTTACATCAATGCTGAAAGAGAAAATAGCTTAGTCAAGACAGTTGGAGCAATTCAATTGATTCCTAATATGTTTGCACAAAGAGTTTTTAAAAAAAAATACATAGGAAAGATTTTTAAAAAACTAAAAATAATATATGTTTTCCAATAAGTCTAGGCAATGTATGACAAAAGGAGACCATTCTGACAGGTCAGGACCACTACAATTTCAGATCTAAAGGTTATGTCACCAAATCATCAACTCTGATTTCTTAGCCACCCCAGGAGCAGGGCACACAGCCATACTGTATCATCTGGCAGTGGCGGCATGCACACTCGTCAGTACACACCAACAGCCTAGTCCTTGCTTGTGCGAGAGAAACAATGGAATGACAACAGTCTGTACAGAAGCCATTCAGCAAGAGCAGGGAAAAATATCAATTCTTAGAGAAAAAAAATTCAATTAAAGAGCGATAGCTAGTTGTCTGTAGAGAAATTCACCCACATGCTCACCCCAAGCCTTGAAAAAAAAAAGTTCCCATGAAGTCTGTCAGTACGTGGTATGCAGGGTACACATCTGTGATCCGCAGATTTTTTTTTTCCATTAAGAGTTGAGACTGATACACTGTCATAGCTTGTCTGATTGCAGCTGTAACAATGTTGAAATTCTCAAAGGCATAAATGGTAAATATTTATCACTTAATTAATGTTAATATTTTAGGATGCTTATGACAACTCTCAAGATGATTGACAACATGCTGGGGGATACCACGAGATCGAGATTTGGATTTCATGGTGCGGCATACTGGTGAGAAGGAAGATCAGGTTGAAATTAATCCAGACCCTGAACCTAAAGCTCAGTTTCACTTATTTACTAGAAACTGCTGTTAGTCAAGGCTATTGGCTACTACTTGGTGTGATATGGGAGCCAACAGGAAAGATGCCCAGCTTCAGAGTTTGTCACATGGTGAGCTGGAGAGATAGCTTAGCTGTTAAGCGTTTGCCTGTGAAGCCTAAGGACCCTGGTTTGAGGCTTGATTCCCCAGGACCCACGTTAGCCAGATGCACAAGGGGGTGCACTAGTTTGCAGTGGCTGGAAGCCCTGGCGCACCCATTCTCTCTCTTTCTCTATCTGCCTCTTTCTCTCTCTGTCACTTTCAAATAAATAAAAATAAACAAAAATTAAAAAAAAAAGGAGTTTGTCACATGGTAGAGTGTCCCCCACCCAACCCGAGGACGGTCACACAGTATCCTCCATGCCTTGAGCACTTTCACAGTGGGCTTGTGCCATGCTCCTCACCAAGCACTGCAGCCACTTTGCCTCCCCGGGACTCTGCATCGCGCTGCCAACTGGAACGGAAATATGACTGCCCGATTTCTGAGGCAAAGCCAGAAAATGCCACGCAGCTTATACCAGGTTCTCATTTAGCACTCATTCTGCCCAAAGCCACCTGCTGGGTAGGAAGCCCAGTGACTCTGAAGATACCATGATGAAGAGGCTATAGATGACAGGTGTTCCTTCAGATGGTCACAGCTAAGCCTAGCCTTCATCCACCCCCACCAAGGCATCAGACATGTCATTGATCTTGACTCTTCCAGAATAAGCATCCAGCATCTGAGAACTATGGACTGATCTCATTCCATGATATATAGGGGCCACAAGAGAAATCGCCAAGCCAAGTAGTGCCTGGACATCAGATCTTCCAAATGAGATATAATTTAAAAAAAAACAACAAAGCTTATTACTTTAAACCATTAAATTTTGCAGTAGGTTTTGCACTTAACAATAGATTCCTGGCAGCAGAGGGACCTCAGAAGGGCCACCTGGAAGAAAAGCCACGTTCTCTCCCACAGAGTCTCCAGTAACAGCATGGTCTAGCTCAGCCAGATGGAGATGCTTCGGTGCCTATGAGGGTGTGTGTTTAAATGCCAAGTGAGTGACCCCTGGACATTTAGGGACTTGTTTACATGCCATCAACCATTGGTCAGGGATGATCAGAGTTCATAGTAATAGATAAAATGCTTCTACCCAGACCAGAGGAATCAGAATTAAAATAAGACATTTTGAAATTGTCATGTGCGTTGAATAAACCCATCCTGTCCTGCCTGAAAATTTTGGAAATATCCCAACCAGATAGAGCTAAAAATCTGCACCTAACCATGTTCTCTGAAAGCATATGTGTAACTAGAATATATCCCCCTTAAACTTTTCAAAATTGAGTTCTACTGATACTGATCCAATAGGATCCATGGGTCAGGAACATTAACTAGGAAGGAAGAGAAAGAAATCTTTCTCTTCCCTGGGAACAGGGCCTGCCTTAGATGAAAAAAAATATATTGGAGAATGTGCGGCTTTGTTTTGGGCCCTCTGGTCCCTGTGACTCCCTTCTGCTTGCTGGAACCCCGAGAATGCTTGATAACTGTGGGGTCACCGAGACCTGCCCTCAACTCCAGCCCCCAAGCTTCATGCTCCAAAATTAGCTAGTTCCTTCCTCTGCTCCCACAGGGAAAAAATTCTCACTCATAGAGAAGTGGTTGATTACTTCCTTCTGCCTTTATTTACATTACTGGGATTTCAGGCAGATTGAGTAAGTGGAGCGAAAATGATCAGGAGGACCATACAGCTGACAGCACAGCTTTCCCAATGGGCTGCTTCTGGCTTTTCACAGTGCTCGTCCTCCTCCTTCTCTTCTCTCCCACCCTTCTTCTGTTCCTCCTCTGAACCTGGAGAGCATGTCTATCTCTGTGGAGCGAGAGGAGCAAGAGTCCACAATGGGACAGAGGCAAAGTCTAAGAGTAGATGCATCTATGTTTGAGCAGCTTGAACATGGAACACTTCACATGTAATCGTTACTCACGGGAGAAGTAACCTAACCGATGTGGAACAAGCCACTCTCAGATCTGTAGCCTTTGCTGATTTCTACGGTGTAAAGGCTACCTCCACAACTGGATTTCAGGTATAGATGTGTCGTCACTGAATGCAGTGAGGGGCAGTGATGTGTACGATCAGATCTCATGAGCCAGGTCCATCCACCATTAAAAGCATCAGTGACAACCAGGTCCTACTCCCAAGTCCAACATGAGTTGGAGATGGAGTTCTACTTGGAGATCTTTTTTGGTTTGGGTTTTCTTTTTAATTTTTTTTTAGAGGAAAATAGTCCTTGAAGTGTAAATGATACCCTTCTACTTTTATCTCTTCATGGTCCTGCTCAATCCTCTAAGGCCCTTTTCTCCCCATACCTAGAATAACTTGGCTTCTATCACATCACTTCATGACAGTGGCTATGGCCCATTTCTGGTCATCGTGTCCTTGGATTTTCATGTGTGCTCAAGTCCATGTCACCAACCTTGTCCATTCCCTAGAGTAACCGTGGAAAGCATCAGACTTAATTATTTTTTTAATTTTAAATATTTTGTTTTTTATGAGCGAGCGAGCGAAAGAGAGAGGAGAGAGAGATAGGGAGGGAGGGAGAGAATGCCAGGGCCTCTACCCACTAGCAAACAAACACCAGACGCAATGTGCCACCTTGTGCATCTGGCTTCATGTGGGTACTGGGAAATCAAACCTCAGTCACTAGGCTTTGCAGGCAAGCTCCTTAACCACTGAACCATCCCTTTAATTCACGTACCCAAACTTGTCCATTCTCCCAAGTGATTCATCATGAAAAGTGTCAGACTTAAAGGTTGTTTTTTTTTTTTAATTTATGTAATGAACCATGTTAGGTCATCTACCCCATTCATCAGGTGGAGGGACAGGGACACAGAAAAGTCTCCTTTCCTTGATTAGTTTTGTGTCCCCATGGCTCATGTTTCAATAGTACATTTTACTCTGCTTCCTCTAACATCTTTTCACCATTACCTAAGTGACCCTGTCCTTCTGTTGTCATCTCCCCACAGATGGTTTTACACGTCTGTGGGATTATTGGCTATCTCTACTCTTCTCTCCCCTCCTTCCCAAGCTCAAGCTTGGAGAGGGCAAGGGCTATTTGGTTTGCCACCTCATTCAAAGCACCTGGACCAGTGCCTGACATACTAGGCACTCAACAAAATTCTTCTGAAAACAAAAATGAAAAGATGAAAAAAGTGAGTGGATGAATAAATGATGTTAATTTGACTGCTTTGAGATGTTGGGTGATTACATGACAGAGATGGATTTATGAGAGTTTTCTTCATGATATTGCTGAACATCTCATAATGTTACAACATGAATTGTAAAGTGTTTTCTACCATACAGTTGTGATTTTAAACCAAGTACAGAACCCATTCATCATGTCTCTTCAGTTTGCACAGCCACTAATTAAGGAAGGCAGGCTGTTCTTAGACACAAGAGAAATTCAACTCTTGGACAAAAGTATCTTGTCACTTGTCTTTTAAACTTTTGAATCAGTCTGGTGTAAAAGTAAGAAGGCAAGCTTTCAGAAATTAATATGTACAGCTATCCAGCTGTGTGGATGCAGAAGGTTTTTGTCCCTGATGTTATGTGACTTACAGAACATAGACATAAATAGAACAGTGAAAAGAGCCATGATCTGAGACATACAAACCTTATTGACAAACCCTCATTTCACAGGCTATGTTAATCTACATAGCCTCGTATTTCTAACACTGCAGTAAATATCTTGGGTTGGAGAGATGGCTTAATGGTAAAGGTGCTTGCCTACAAAGCCAAAGGACCTACTTTCAATTACCTAGGACCCAGGTAAGCAAGATGCACAAGGTGGCGCATATGCCTGGAGTTTGTTTGCAGAGACCAGGGACCCTGGCGCATCATCCTCTCTCTCTCTCTCTCTCTCTCTCTCTCTCTCTCTCAAATAAATAAATAAAAAGAAAAAATGAGTAAATACCTTAATTTTCACTTTAAAATCAATTCATTCCACATCAAACAAACTTCATCTGTTTCATAAATTCCTTTATTGTTTGAGTCAAATAAAGAATTTCACTGCCCAGGGCTGGGGAGATACCTTAGCCATGAAAGGCACTTGCTTCAAAGGTGGCCTGATTTGCTTCCCAGGTATTCCCATGTATTGTTAGATGCATAAAATGGTGCATGCATCTGGAGTTCATTTGCAATGGCAAGAGGTCCTGGTGCACTTATTCCTTCCCTCTCTCACTTTTTCTCTCTTCTTTCTTTCTTTCTTTCTTTCTTTCTTTCTTTCTCTCTCTCTGTCTCTTTTTCTCCTTGCAACTAAATAAAAAATTAAAAATATTTTCACTGCCCAAAATAAAATCGAAATTTAGGAACAGTGGCCCTATTCAGCAGAGTCCCCTATCCTCCTAAGTGGCAGCTGTGCCCTGCTTCAGGATGCTCCTCAGTTTGTATTTGGGGTCTCCTGCTGCTGAGACCACCCAGAGCTCCTCACTTAAATGCAGTTTCATAGATGAGACCAGTTATCAGACCTTCAATGTGGGTGCAAACCCATAGTGTTCAGGGAAGTAGGCAGCACAAGATTAAAACCAAAATGACCCAGGTTACTCTATCTCTGGTACTTAGTAGTGGTGGGTAAGTGATATAAGTGCTGAAATATCAGTTGCGTCAATTGATAAAACAGTCATGTTACCCACTTCATAGGCTGCTGTAAGAATTAAACAGATAGTGTGGACAACACATTTTAAAAAAAGAACCACAGTGACAGTACCGTGACAATGATCATTTCTTTGTTTTATCATGCCATTTTAGCTGTTAGGTTCAAGTCACATAGTTAAGGAACCTTGCTTTACATGGTTGATAGACATGTGCAGAAATGTCCAGGAAAATAATCATGAATTACAGCTAGATTGAAAAATATCAAGGATTCTGTAGTGGATTGCAGTTGTGCCAAGTTCTGTCAATTCACGTTTGATTAGTACATTATTCCAGAATAGCGCTATTCAGCCTTAGTGTTCTGAGTGGCAGGAAGGGCCCAACCATGAAACCATTATCACTGATGCCACCATGATTCCTCGATGGCTTATCTTCAGACTGTGCAAAAACAATAGAGTAAAAATATCCAAACTTTCTAAACTTAAACATCCATCTGAAAGGATTCCTATCCCAATATGGGGAGGGCCTGAGGAGCTAATGTTCTTGCCCCTGATTTATGGAATTCCCTGAGTCAGGGGCAGGGGACATACCCTGGAAACTTCTCTAGAAATGACTGTGGATGATCCAGCCCTAGAGTGATCCTGGAGGTGAGGGTAGGTCTACTTCTTTCTGCCACACATCTCCAAGCTGTGCCTTGTGGGTTGCAGCACATTAGAGTGTGTTTAGCCCTCCTTCCTTGGCAGGGGAGACTACTTGTGGCTTCCCAAAGGAAAATCAAGGCACAGCTTGAGGAAGGGAAGTAGGCGCAGGGCATCCAGACACAGCCCACTACAGTATCCATTGCTACAATAACCTCTGTTGCTCCCCAACTGGATGCCTATGTGGTTTGGAGGACTAACACCCTGACTTCCCCACATATGTCAGAAATGAACCATACACTCTCCCAAACCCATCACTAAAACAGGTTTCATGATGGGGCATACGACACCGACCGAACCACTGAGGCAGAAATCTCTAGCACGCCACTGGACATGCGGAACAACGGAAGCTTTGTGTTTGCTCACTGGGAACACTGAGACATACTGTCTGCTGACACAGCTCGTGAAGTTGTGTGAGACTCTGGCCACCCTACATGGCCTGGCAAAAGTAGCCCTACACTGAGACCCATCCCCTCCTCTCCTGTCCTGTTGCACCAGGGAGATGGGCAGGTGCTGTTCACAAAATGACCACATGGCCCCTTTCAGCCCCTGGCTGTACAATTTGCTCAAGTATCCATGGAATGGATTTGACACAGGGACATGGAAGAGGGCCAGGAGGAGGGAGAAAAGTAAATACAATTAAAGCCTAAAAACCTGTACTAGTCATTAATTTCAGCTTCCTCCGCAATCAATCCTCTTTGACAAGGCGGAAACCCATCTGGCTGAAGTCTTACAGACTCACAGATGATGAAGGAGAGCTTAGAGCCTTTAGCCTGACATTCCACAGCGCAAAGGGTCCCTTCCACAGGTTGTGTAACAGCGGCTTGAATACGGTTGGTGACAGAGGGCTCACCACCACACAAAACCACAAGCCCTGTTTTCGTACATGTTAAACAAACAAAAGTCTACCTTTCTGAAACTTTCATTCATGAATCATGATCGGTCCCCAGGCGTCACCAGCATGACCTGAGTCCTCAGCCCTGTGCGGGCAGACAGGTGGCACTGAAGCAGAGACAGAGAGGCACACACTGGCAAATAGTATCAGACTCTATGACCACAGCCACAGGCCTTCCCAAAATTGGTCACAGACCAAGACCTGATTCAGGCTTTTGTCTTTGCCCCACCTTCTGTCCCCACTCATGGTTTGGGTCTGGATGGGCTCTTGAGCATCTTGCTTTGTCTCTCCAACTCGAGCCCAGATGCTCTTGACTCATTTCTGCATCGCTGGACCAGATCTCGCACTGACTTCCAACTAGAGGTTCTGAGTAGCACCTGGCTGCCCCCTGCTCCAGACCCTCAGTGATGACCATCTGACCTCTCTGCCATCCGACTGCAGTGCTGCCTCTGGACCGCTGAGGCATGTGTGAAGGGCTGGAGAGATGGCTCAGCAGCTAAGATGTTTGCCTGCAAAGCCTAATGACCCAGGTTCAATTCCCCATTCCCCATGTAGATCCAGATGCACAAAGTGTCTCTCTCTCTCTCTGCAAATAAATAAAAATGTTTCAAAAAACAAAGTTCACATCCTTTTGAACAGACATAGCGAAGCTAGGACATTTGGCTTAGTGAGTGGACAGTGAGCAGGACCCTCACCGTCTTCCACCTTGGCTCTTAGCAGTGCCCAAGACGTATAAATCTAAGAACCGCCCTCATTAGCATTTCTTTTTGAGCAGCTAACCACACAGGGACCCACTTGATCAAGTCTCCTTCACAGAACCTCTTAGAAGCCAAGTCTAACCTCCCTCACATCTTTTTTGTTTTTCTTTTGCTTTTTTTTTTTTTTTTTTTTTTGAAGCCCAATTTACTGTTTAGACTGTGGGGAATCCTCACAGCTGGAATTATGTTGTTGCAAAATCCTCATTTTGCTCAACAAATGCTCACCAACAGAACAGAGTGGCAAAAAGTTAAAGAAAGAAGCTCTGCAAACCCTGGATGCCAGAATTTTTTACTGGGTGAGGCTTGGCTTTATCAGGCTGAGTCCCGCCTCCTCACCAATCATTCCTTTATTCATATGTTCACCCTCACCCCATTATTTATGGGCTCCCTGTCTAGCGCTCTGTGTCTGACGTGATGCACATTACATCAGTCATGGCTGTTGGGGACTAGGGAGGCAGAAGAGGCCCCTTGTTCTAGTACTTCCCTTTGCCCACTGACCTTTGGCCTTGACCTCCCTCCCCACCCCCCAGCAGGCACAAGCAGTGCAAAGATTCGGTGACAGATCCCCAAATAAGAATGAATGGTCAGGAGGTGAGGACATGCTAAGCACCCCTAGAAGGGCCCTGAAAGGTGAGCCGATACTCCGGTTCCGTGTCATGTGTCAGAAATAACACTGGTGCTCACCCTACTGGTAGCTTCTCCTCTTGCCCCTTCACAGACTGTCCCCGTGAGCCTGAGGTTACCTCACATCGCAGGCTGGGGAAAGGCTCAGAAACACAGTGCAGTGGGCTTGCTTGGCCCCACGAACAGCAAACAGTGTCGGCTGCATGGGAATTACACAGCCGAGGGGCAAGCAGAATGGATGGTAGAGGCTGACAGGCCAGGAGACCCCAGAGCAATTTCACTTGGTTTTGATTCATGGCTTGTCAGAGCGCTAACCAAATATTCCATTTTCATTTTCACCCTCCACTCTCTCCCATTGACTGGCATCGTAATTGAAAACTCTGGCATGAAGGGCCGGGGCCACCTGTCTGCAGGGCCCTCAATTCCACCTGCTCAGAACATCTTGCTCCCAAAAGAAGAGGCGGGGAGGGGGGATCAGCAAACAGATGGTATAAAGATTAGACTCACAAGGTCCACCCTCCATTGACTTTCAGTTATCCCAGCTTGAGCAACCCAGGCCTCTCTCACCCTCCCCTCTCTGCTTTTTGAGCTTAGTCCTGCTAGTTTGCTCAACTGAAGAAAAGATGCAGGACCAGAGGTAAGGTGAGTTTAATATACCCTTCCACTGCCTGTTGGAAGACCAGCCAAGAGTCAGGCTGGCAGCAGGAGGGACTGTACAATATGGGCTCAGTCAAACTTGAGAGATTTCTTTTAACGTCTTTCTCTTCTCTCAAATAAATATTCCTTCAAATAAAGCACCAATAATAGTAACACCCAACATTTATAAAGCACATATGACTTTCCAGGTGCTGTTCTAAAAATTTTATACAAATTAGCTTGTCTTACTTTAGCATAGGCACTATTATTATCCCTGTTCCACATATGGGGGACCTGAGATGGAGGACTGCTACGAAAGTTGCTCAAGGTCAAAAGTTTTGAACTATTTAGGTAAGTCTCTCAGCCCAATCAGCACTCTTAATATTTGTAGACAGCCCAGACTGATCTTGAATTTACTTTACAATTCTCCTGCCTCAACCTTCTGAGTGCTGAGATTAAAGGCATACACCACCATGTGTAGCCAGCCCTCTTGTGCTGCTTCTTGGTGCTTAAAGGATCAAGACCTAAAACACATGGGTAGATGACAGATGATAGATAGATAGATAGATAGATAGATAGATAGATAGATAGATAGATGGATGATACATGGATAGATAGATGACAAATTGCAGTAAATGATAGTTAATGAATGATAAAAAACAAAGAAGATAGATAGACAGACAGATAGATGATAGGTACTTTTAAAAATGAAATCAATTGAGTCACTACCAGTATAGAGAAAGTTGACAGTGGTGTAAGAATCCCAGAGCACCTTCCTACTGGGGGAGGAATGACTCAGCTACTCCAAGCTTAGGGGCTAGTAGAAAGGATGAGAAAGGAATAGAAAGGACTGAGAGCTGAGGTTCCAGAGTTCTGAAGTTTGGTTCTGAGGTGCTGTGAAGTAGACACAGGCATTGTCAGAACCTCTGATCTCCACTGTGCGTTGGGCCACTGCGACCTCACACCACATCAATCATCTGACAGAGAGATACCAATGACAAGAAGGCCTGGAGTAGAACATTGAGTGGAGTGTCTGAACACCTCTAGGAGAGGGACTGGGGGACCATAGGAGCTAGATTGTTTCCCCTGCTAGGTAGACAGATGGGGAGGGGGAATTCTAGTTAAATAGCTCTATTCTTTGACTGGTGTGTCCCAAATTGGTGACTAAAGATGACAGAGAGGGTGACTCACTTCCTGGTTCTTCTCCCTGAGAAGAATGAACACATGCTTGGTGGGCTTGCTGGGATATGCCTGGACATGCCCAAGACTTACACAGTTTATAAAATGCATCAAGGACCAATCTACACCCTCATCTCTGTTTGAGATGACCAATCAAGACATGGGGAGGCTTCCTTCAGCCAATAAAGGTTTGGCTCCCACTGTGGCAGTATATAACAGCTCTGGATGCCCTCCTCCCACAAGGAGCCCATATGCTTCCATTAGGATCCCCAGATACCTAACATGAAGCTGTAGCATTTGGTGTTTGCCTTGCTGTGTTTTGGATTGCTTTTGGTCCAATCTTTCCTTACTACATTTCCATTCCTACCTTTTGGAATGGAAATGTTTACTGTGTGTGTGCGCCATTATTTGTTGGAAGTGTGTAACTTTGGTTTTGATTTTACAAAGGATTGCAGTTAAGAGATTGCTTTGAGTCTCACATGGGACTCTGACTTCTGAATAGCACTGGGACTGGTAAAAACTATGGGGTCTTTGGAACAAATACACTTGGCATCATAAGATGGCCATAAGCCTATGGGGGCCAGGGAAGGAATGCTCTGGTTTTAATGTTAAATGCCCTTTAACAATTAAATGGACTCATGGATTTGAACACTTGCTCCCCAGCTGGTGGAGATGTTTGAGAAGATTGTGGAGCCTTGAGGAGATGCAGCCTTGCTGGAGGAAGTGAGACACTGGGGATGGGCCTTGAAGTTTTCTAACTTGGCCTGACTTCCTGTTCACTCTCTGCTTCCTGACTACAGATACAATCGGACCAGCTGGCCTCCTGCTCCTGCTGCCATGCCTCCCCTCAACCCAGGATAGAATGTATCCTCTCAAAACTGTGAGCCAGACTAAACCCTTTCATCCCTTAAATTGCTTCTGGTCACAGCAACAAGTAATATATCTAGTGTATGCAGGCAGTACCTGCAAATGAGCTCCTCAGGAAGCCTAGGGCAATATCCCAAATATGTACTTTTATCAGAGATGCCAAATGATGCTGGGCACCCATCAAGCCTGTGAACTAAAGAAGTAGAGATAGAAGGTTCAGGACCAGTTTCCTTCGCCCATTTTGCAGACTCTGCCTTGTCTACTTGGGCTGCGTTTGCTGCATTCATAGGATGATCACCCTGTGGCTCCCTCCCCGGGCTCTTCATGGCCTATACAGGTGGTCTTCTCAGCCTCTGGGCTCAGGGTTAATGATAATTGGTTAGCTCTGAAGCCTGAATACAGTATATTTTAAACACGAAAGCTCACTATTTTCTGCAACAGTTTTACCCTGCCACCCAGCATTTCCTCCACTCTTAGAGCCTCATGAAGCACAACTGCTCCCCACTATCCCCATCTGCCTAGCTGTCCAGATGCTGTGAACTGTGAGCAGACACAGATGCCACATCCTGCTGACTACATAATGGAAAGTAAGCATTCCCTGTGTCTGCCGTGTTGGTCATCCAAGGAGTTGTGCTGCTTGGAAATGTTACACCAGTTGTTGACTGCTGTAACAAATTCCCACAAATATAGTGGCTGAAACAATGCAAGTTTATTATGTCATAGTTGTGGAGGTCAGAAGTCCAACATGGCTCTCACTGGACTAAAGTCAAGGTTTTTCACAAGGTTACTTTACTTCTGCATTTTCTGAATTCCAAGGGTCAGCCACATTCCATGACCTGCAACCCTGCATGCATTTCCTGACTTAGGCTTATGTTGTCCCATCTCTTTCATCAACCTTCCTGCCTTCTTTATAATTTTTTTTATTATTTATTCATTTATTTATTTATCTGAGAGAGAGGGAGAGAGAAACAGAAAGAGGCAGGTAGAAAGAGAAAGAGAGTGAATGGGCACACCAGGGCTTCTAGCCACTGCAAACTCCAGGCGCATACACCACCCTGTACATCTGGCTTACCTGGGTACTGAGGATCAAACCTGGGTCCTTAGGCTTCACAAGCATTAAGGCATTTGCCTTAACCACTAAGCCATCTCTCCAGCCCCTTCTTGCCTTCTAGTTATAATGACATTTGGGATAACATGGGACCTATCCAGATGATCCAGGATTGATCCCCCCACCCCAAAGTGAAGATCTTTAATCACATCTAGAAAGTCTGCTGATATGTAAGATAACATGTGCACAGATAAGGATGTTGGGGTCTTTGGGGGTCATGTTGGCTGTCGTGGGGTTAACAGTGGGCACAAGCATTTTTCCCCCTGGGCTGTTGGAAGAAGTAAAAACTGCTTTGAGGACTAGACATACACTCGCACACTTGGAACGAGAAGGGAAGGGGCTCCAGCGGCTCCTGGACTGGGAGCGCAAGGCTAGGAGTTCACATTAGGGAGCCTAGTGTATTGGGAGATGTGTGTATGTGCATGCATGCGTGTGCACATGTGTATCCATGCGTTGGAGAGGAGGTTATCTGAGGCTTTGAAAGCTGTGCTGAAAACATCAACCCCCAGAGAGAACAAGAAGATAGCACTTGGTGGCACTCTCTGTAAAACAACATAATAAAAATGTGCATTTCACATTCCCAAGACTCTTCATTGTCGAATTCATTTCTCCATGAAAGCCCAAGAATTCAGGAATTTTGTTTTCTTCATTTTAGCAATAGAGGTCTGAGAAGAACAAATTGCCTGCTGTTGTCTGGGCTTTACTGCTGTTTAACTCCATCAAAGAGGCTGGTCAGCAGTTGGCTGTCAGTTCCCAGTAGCCTGACATGGGGCCTCTGAATATGGATTTGTTGATGAGACCTGAATTACTCAGAGAATTGTGAAACAAGCTCCTTTGCTCCCTGTGTGTTAGCTTCTCTCCTTAACTCCTGCTGTTGAACACACCCTGGGGAGGAAGCCCCCACGGGACCACCCTTGCCATGCCTGACTGCGTCCAGCCCCCATAAATCACATCATCACAATAAACGTGCTCTGTGGAGGCGATTAGAGGCTCGGGAGCCACAGTGCAGGAATGGATGCCCAGCGACCAGGAAGGGGACAAGAAACTTCCCAGGGATTAAGAAACCGCCCTGTCAGTTTAGGCTGACCCCTGGAAAGGGGGACAGGGACATTCTGTGGCCCATCCACAGGAGGCATTCTTAACACTGAGGAGGAGCTCAAGGAGGAACAGAAGTGAGCGGGTAAAAATCTCTCTGAGCTGCCCAGCCAAGTCACAGGGCAGACAAGCTCCCCTGAGGCCTTACTCTTAGGTGTGTGCGGGGGGACTTCGCTTGAGTTCTGTGGTGCCTGATTGACCCCCAAATTTCTAGAGCAGAATTGAACATCCCTCCCAGGAGTGTGTGAATATCAATACTTCTGCAGAAAGAATACTGCACAAAACAGTTGAGAACTCACATACATTTGGGAGCTTGCGGGAGAGGGGAGCAACTTTCATTGTGTTTCAAATGAAGATAAATTGATCATATTTCATTTCTGAGGAGTTTTGTGTGTTTTCCTACTCATGGCTTCACATTTATTTTCTCCATTTACATCCTATTTTGCTATCAAATTTATCTCTTAAATAGTCTGGGTCTGTCTTGCCTCCCCTTCCTTTCCCTCCCTTATATTCCATGATTTCTTCCCAACTCCTGAAAATATTTCCTCTCCCAAGAGAGTTCCCCTTGCTATTCCAAACCATCCCCTAAATACATGTTTTAATAAGCTTCCAACACTGATCTCCTTACAAATCATTCTCTGCCATTTTGCAATTGAACCAATGTCTTGGTTAAAATGAAAACTCCCCAGGGCATACAATAAATAATAAAAAGAATAACATAATTGAGAGGGTTATGATTCTCAGCAGAAGGAAATAATATGAAGCAGCTGGACTCTGTTCCATGGATCTTATGCTCAAAATGCAAAACAGAGAGGAGGAGGTGGTGGGCAGGAGCCCAGCTCCTCCGTGAGCCTTCAGCCCTTCTGGAAGCTCTGCATAGCAGCAAACATTGAGGACACTGCTCTTGGAGAAATAAACATCTATTCTTACAAAAGCCTGTCCTTTGTAAGATGCTAGGAGTCATTCTAGGAGAAAGAAGGATTATAAATGCAAAAAAAGATTTGGGGATTTGAGAGATGGCTCATTTTGTATCGTGCTTGCCCTCCAAGCATGAGGACTGAGTTCTGATGTCCAGCACCCATGTAAAGTGCCAAGAATGATGTCGCAGGCCTATAAACCCAACCCTGAAGAGGCAGACAAGGGAAGACACTAGGGTTTGCTGGCTAGCTAGACTAGCATAATCCATTGGGCTCCAAATTCAGTGAGAGGCCTAATCTCAAAAAAAAAAAAAATAAAATAAGGTAGAGAGCAACAGAGAAAGACGCTCAATGTTGACACCTGGCTTACACACATGCAACATATGCACGCATGCACATGCATACAAACATTCACACATACAAACACACTTTACCACATGCATACACATACATATACATCTACAAAACTGAGTCATAGTATCTTCACACTTAGTGTCAGACATTCCATCACACGGGACTATGGGGAGGACAGACACAGACTTACAGGTGAGGACTAAGGGACAGTAGAATTTGATGGTAAGGCAGGCGTGACCTAGAGTCAAGGCTCTGCCTGTGAGACTGAACAATTTGCTTAACTATGCCTCAGTTTCCACATGTGTACAACAGAGATAAGAACAGAACCTCCTGTGATGGTAATGAAACCATCCCCTTGAATACCAGTCCATGACACAGAGTGAACACTCATTAAGTGATGACCCCTGTATGCACTAACAGGCCTCCACAAAAGGGAAGTTCCCTGCAGCCTGGGGACCAGTCTCAGAAACCTCAGGCAGGGCTAGAGTGAGGAGTCACAGGACAATGCAAGGAATCCCCATTGCTGTGGCTACAGCAAGACTGTAAAAGCCCCAATATGAGCCCTCATCCATGCTTTGTCCCTGTTGGCTATAAGACTGCTCTGTGGGATTGGACACCTCCAAAAGTGAGCTTCTGTGAGCTCCACCCAGAAAGAGTGGTAGACGCTCCTCTGAGTCACTCCATGGTCAGTAAGACACTTCTCCCCTACATTGCTACCACTAATGTTTACTGTTGCTCTCTTTTGTGGCTAAGAAAAAAGAACAGAGGCTCATAGGATGCCTTCAAGGAGGTCAAGGCAGCAAGCCTAAATGCACATGTGAATGCACCTGGTTCTAGGAGGCAGAAGGAGCTTCTTGCAGAATCATGAGTGTCCTGTTACAAAAGCAACAGGAAGACCTGGTCCTCTTGAAGCACACAAAGCAGCCAAGTACAGGTGAGTGTGTGTCTCTAATAATGTCTCTAATAATGTTCCCAGTCCAGTGTGGTTCACTGAGTGGCAGGCAAAGCTGGGTTCTGGCTGCCCACCAGCCAGAGTTGTTCCTGAGAAAAGTTACTTCTGCTCTCCTGGTCCAAGTTCACTTCTTATTTGGTTGGTAGAATCAGAATCTTAGGACTACACACTCAGATTAATGATAGTAGGACGGTACTCCTCTCTTCTTCCCTCCTCTCTTCCTTCTACCTTGCCCTCATGTCTGTCACACATTCTACCATTCCTAACTCCTACTCCCATCCCTGTCATCCATTACCTACTTGTCTCCAAGTACGTTTGAACTTAAAACCCTAGAGACGACCCCTCTAGGGTCTCATTACTTAAAGTGGGGTCCATGGACAAAGAAGTGCCCATTCCTTCTGGGATCTTGTTAGAAATACATAATCCCTTGCCTGACTCCAGGGAGATCTGCATCTCTTTTAAAATGTAAATCTCTTATTAGCATATGTTAATTATACATGGGTGTGGTAGCTTGAATGTCAGTTCCCCAGTAGACTCCAGTGCTTTATTAAACCTTGCCTCCAGCTACATGGCTAGAGGAGGTGTCACTAGGGGGCGGATCCTAGAGCCCAGCCCAAAGGTGTCACTGGAGGTGGATCTGATATCTAGCCCAAAGGTATGCATAGAGGTTTTTGAGATCTGCCTGAGCACCTGCTGGTTGTTGCTTTGGGTGTATGCTGGCTGGTGTTTGTTTTTTGTTTTTTTTTTTCTTTCTGCTTAGATCTGTGAAAGGGGACCAGCCTCTTCTGCCATTATGTAACATTCCCTCCCTCCTGTAATCTGTGCCTTGTTTGAATGTTCATCCCAGCAATGCGATGCTCACTGCAACATTGGGTATATAATTATATACTGGGTTCCATCATGACATTTTCATACATCTATATGATGTATTTGGGTCACATTTACCCTCTATTAGTCTCTTTGGTTGTGTGTGTGTGTGTGTGTGTGTGTGTGTGGAGTATGTGTGGTGTGGTGTACTTATGTATGTGCCAATGCACATGCACAGTGCAAACAGAGGAGGACTTCAGGTGCCCATCTCTGTCATTTTCCCATGTATTTCCTTGAGACAGAGTTTCTCCCTCAACCCAGGGTAGCCATTTTTTTTTTCCAGTGGTGAGTCCCAATGTCCTAATGATTACCCAGTCTTCACCCCCCACAGACAGGTTTCATATGAGGTTGTGTGACCATGCCTAGCTGTTTAATGTGGGCTCTGGGAGATCAAATTAAAGCAGTCTCAGGCCCTCATGCTTAAGCAGCAAGTGCTCTTGACTGCTGACACATCTCCTCAGCATTCTATCACCCTCTTTTGCCCTCCCCACTCTTATTCTTCTCCCAACTAGTCCTCCTTCTACTTTCATCTTCCTCTTCTTATTACTTTTTTATCGAGAGAGAGAGAGAGTAAGAGAGAGAGCAAAAGAGAGAGAGAGAGAATTAGCCATCCAGGGCCTCCAGCCATTATAATCGAACTCAAGATACATGCGCCATCTTGTGCACATGTGTGACCTTTCTCGCTTGAGTCACATTGTGTGTCTGGCTTATGTGGGACCTGAGAGTTGAACATGAGTCCTAGTGCTTCACAGGCAAGTGCCTTAACCACCAAGCTATCTCTCCAGCCCCAACCCCCCCCCCTTTTCTGATAACCCAATGAGTTTCATTAAAGTTTCTTATGGGATTCTGGGCAAAGGATTATTTGCAGGAGCATGGGCTTCTTATCAATGGCTACACCACTGAAGAAATTGTCTCTCCCTCCGCTATGACCCATTAACTGCCTATAAGGGTGAGGTGGGTCTCAGGAACCCCTTCCCTCTACCTATTATTATCTGCCTATAAGTCTTTCAGTAGGGACAGGGGCTCTCAACTCCACATGACAGGATATTGACAGGCCTGATCTTTTGTAGGTCTTGTGCCAGCAATCACAACTGAAAAGCTACATCTTCTTAGATTTCTGAGCATTTAAGTTTGAGTCCTGTATAGTCCAGAGGATCCTCTGAGATCCTGTACAGCCTGATCCCATGCCCACTGTTCCTCAGAGCACATCACGTTCTCACCCTACTGTGCTCCACTGCCACGGGGGATCATGGGTGAGTTTGCCTTGGAATGTGAAAATGCCTTCAGGAATTCTCTATTACATTCATGTGTTGTCTTCAGAAAGACCCTATTTTACACTTGATACCACAAAGATGGGCAGTTCCATTTCTATGGTAATCACAGACTTGGTGCTCTCATGAAAAACTGGTGAAGCTGGAGAGAAGTGCAGACGTGGCAAATTTTAATCCTGCCGAAACATAATCAGCTTTTGCTTCTGAAGCAATTAGCATAATATTACCGATAATGTTTTACATGGCAATTTTGCTGTAAACATTTGTGCTAATTTGCCATGACCTAATTATTTTATGACATATAATTACGAAGTATTTTTCAAGTCGAAATATTTTTGTTTTACATTTCTGTAATCCTTTTCTTGAACAAAAAATTTAAATTATAACTCCCACAACTTGAAACACACAATCCTTTCTTAGCTGTTGTTTGTGACACTTTACATTGCTAAACAGGAGGAATTCCCTAGTGCTTGCATGCCAATGATCATGTATTTACTCATGACTAATTTAAATTGGGCGTCATTGAATCCACCAGTTCCATTATTAGACTAAAAGATTGTCAGATCCACACTCCCAGCCTCCTACCAACACCCACTCACTCCCAAACACAAACACTCTGATTTGTGAGGGGGGATAGTGGCAAATGCTTGCAATGAGGCAGAGATTTTAAAGCATGTGAAAACATTGCCTAAGAGGAGAGCATTAACACTGTGTTACCCGCCCTCACACAGTTTTCCTAGCATGCTCTTAAAACTGTCTCACCATATCCACAAAATGCTGAAGTTAGCAACTCCCACCATTTCTTCTGTCCTTGTTTTATCCATGGTCAGAGGCCTGCAAGTTTTGTGGCATGCATTCTCTCAATTTCAGGATGGGGAGGAAGACGGGATGCTATCTGAGCCACTGTAAAGACAGACCCAGCATCAGTAACACAAGGCTACTTCTGTTACCCTCCACAGAGTAGGTCTGCTCGGCAGTCAGTAATGAAGTCTCAGACTTCATTAAATGGACAGAAATAACCAACAGATTCTTGGACAAGACTCAAGGAGATGCCAGGCTGTGTAACATTAACCATGCCGACTGAGGACACTCACCGAAGCAGATCCCTAGAATGGGTTCTGAAATCAAGCAAGAGAATGCACCTAGCCTCACACCCCGATCCACGTGTGGAAGAGGCAAGCTCACAGAGAACCAGGCAACAGAGGGGAAGACCGAGGCCAGAAAGCAAAGAGGACTAACAATGCTACATAAGCAGAAGGCACCCAAATCTGCAAGTTCCATGTTACTGGTTCACATTTGTATCCATAGCTTTTAGTGTACTTGAAAGTCTTTTTTCCCCAAGCAAAATGCAATGAGGAAAAGGAGTGAGAATACCCACAGCAGATATTCCTAGGACAAATTCTGCTATTAGGGCTCATCTCATGCCCAGGCAAGACTGAGAAGAGCTTGGGCCTTGAAGCTGGACTGCCTAAGTTTGAAACCTGACTCCACCACTTTCCCAGTGTTCTTAACCTCTGTGTCTCAATCGTCTCTTCTAAAAGACAAATATATTGAGCATACTACAAGGGCTATATTAACATTTATAAAGCCTGCAGAATTGTCATTAGGTTAAGTTTTTAAAAGGTAAAATAAAAATTCTGATTTTTACAAGTTTCTGCCAAGACAGGAACAGAATCTGCAAAAGCAGGCCCCTGAAAACTCAAGTAAGTAAAGTTCGATGCATTCACTGTAGTGATTATTGAGCTGGTGATCATTAAACATTTGTTTCAATAAATACTTTTTGACGGAATGTGTGGAATGCTTATAGAGCACATGCTCTGTATTGAGCTCTGGCTAGGTCCTTGGGTGAATACAAAATGACTCACAGAGTAGAAGAAGGATGCATATCTTCATTGTCCACATGATTGAATTTGGAATCATTTAGGAGTCCAGCCTCTGGATGTGCCATTGAGGGTATTTCCAGAGAGGTTAAAATACAATGGGACAACTACCCAGAATGTGGGTGGCCTCATTCCATGAGCTATGGCCCATGAATGAAAAGGAGAATGTGAGCTGAGCACCAGCTTTCATCTTTCTCTGCTTCTTTACTGAGGATGTGATTTGACCCGCTGCCTCATGCTCCTGCTGCCTCAGCTAGAGTTATTCTTCCTGCCATGCCTTCCCCACAATAATGGAGTGAGGCTCAAAATAAACCACTCCTTCCCTACACTACTTTAAAAAAATATTTATTATTTATTTATTTGTTAGCAGAGAGAGAGAGGAGATTGAGAGAAGAGAGACAGAAAGAGAGGCACTGGCAGTACCAGGACCTCTAGCCTCTGAAAATGAACTCCAGATGCATGCACCACTTTGTGCATCTGGTTTTACCTGGGTATTGGGGAACTGATCCCAGAACATTAGGCTTTGCTGGCAAGTGCCCTAACCACTGAGAAATCTCTCCAGCCTCCTTACTTCCGTCAGGTATTTCATCATACCAATGAGGAAAGTAACTAAGATAATGTTGCAGTTGACTTCTCATTGCTGGACAAACACCCAACCAGCACCAGCTTATGGGAAGAAAGGGTTTATTCCAGGCTAACAGAATCCAGGGGCACACCACCAATGGTGAAAGAAGCTGGCTTATTTCCACAGATCCAAGCAAAGAGACATCATCAAAAGGCCAGTAAGCATCAACACCAGCAAGCACAAACAGCCAGAGCTCCAAACTGCTCTCCACACACCTTAGGACTGGACTCAAGATCAACCCCCAAACACGCTCCCTGTAGCATGGATCTGCCTGCTATGGGCTTAAGTTATAACCTCAATTTTAATGAAACACCTGAGTATATGGGGCCATACATCCAAACTATCACATTCAAACTACCGCAGACAGTATGCAAACCAGCACTTGCCCATAAAAAGACTAACGTGTATGGAAAAATCACAAAGCAGAACAAACAGTGCTGGCATAAAAATCTACAAGTTCCATGTTACTGGTTCACATTTGTATCTGTAGCTTTTATTGTACTTGAAAGTTTTTTTTTTTTTCCAACCTTATTTAGGTAGTCTTTATGATCTATAAAACATACCAATTTTAAGTGCATAATAGAATCAATTTTACAAATGTAAGTCACATGAAGACCATCACAATTGCAACATAGAACATTTGCATCACCTCAAAACATCCATTATATCTCATCATAATCAGACACCTCCCCAGCCCCTGGCGACCTCTGATCTGATTGTACAATTTTATATAAGCTGAATCAGACATTACATACAGTTTACACACTGTATGAGTTGAGGTCGAGATTCATTGCTTGCACATGTATAACTAATTGTCCCAAGACATTCACTAAATACTATACCATCCTTTCTGCCCTGAAACAACTTGGCACTTTTGTTTAAAACTAATCAACTGCATGTGTGTGGGATTCCTTCTTAAAGCTCCCTTCTGCTGCATTGATCTTTGTTTATATCCAAATCTCAATACCATATTGTCTTGACTACACATAGCCTTATAGCAAATTTCGATATCCAGTTAAATGTCTTCTCATGTGTTCTCTTTCAAAATGTTTTAGTTAGTCTAGCTTCTTAGCCTTTCTATATACATTTTAGAGCCAGCTTGTCAATTTCAGCAAAAAGGCTTGCTGAAAATTTGATTGAGATATTTTTTTCAACTCTGTAGGCCAATTTGAGAAAATTAACATCTTAGTAATATCATTTCCTTTGGTTTATAAGCACAATTGTCACCATAATTCTAATGGCTTTGTAACAGAGATGGAACATAACACACTGATTCTTGGACTTTTGTATTGTTTTCAGATTTTCACTGTTTGAATAATGCCTCACTGTATTGTGCTGCATGAGTAACAGAGTATAAAACTTCATGTAGGTTATAATTACAAATGGATGTGTATACACACATATATTAACTAGTTTGAAGGGGGAAACACAAGGGAAGAAAACAAATTGAAAATAATGTGTTAAGGAAGTAGAATTGCAGCCCATTTATTTTTCCCTCTCTACTTTCTAAATGTGTTATGACATGAGTATATGACTCACTTAAAACAAGTAAGGATAGAGAGATGGCTCAGCAGTGAAGAGCACTTCCTGTGCAAGCATAAATGCCTGAGGAGGCCTGAGGGATCTCTGGAGTTAGATCCCTAGGGCCCACATAAGCATCTGGGCATGGCCACACTCATCTGTAACCCCAGTCCTCATAGGAAGCAGAGACCCAACAATATTGGGGAAAAAAAAAAGAAAAACAGCAGGCATGCTCTGGGATCAGTAAGAGACTCTGATTAAAATACGATTAGATGGAACCGCACAGACTCAGGCACACACATACTTCCCACACACCACACACACTAGCAAAAGAAAAAAAAATAAGTGAATAGCTTCCATCTGTCTGAAATAGTAGAGGCCAAAAGTGGAATGACCAAAAGTATTGTCTGCAGGGTGTGGAAGGATATAGTGTTTTCAAGGTATTGGGCAAGAGGAGTGGAAGAAAAATAAAAATGCCAGATCAAAGGGATAGCGTGAACAAAGATGCAGTGGCATGAATGAGGGTAGTGTGCCCAGGGAGCACACTGATTCTGTATGGCTGAACAGTGAGGATAGAGGAAGAGTCTGGGATCAGGTCATAAGGGGAAGATGACAGCCTATGAAGTTTCCTATGTTTGACAACAAGGAATTTGAGTTTTATCATGATAAGAAGTGAGGAGCCTCCAAAGTGTTTTGGACTGAAGCATCAACCTATGTGTCTTATATCTTAAGATAATCACTCAGTGAGCAGCAAGGAGGAGAGACTAGAAAGGTGGAACACTGTGGCACGGTGACCAGTTAGAGATACTTGCAGAGATGTCGTTCTCTGGATACAGGAAGTGATGGTGGAAAAAATCTACAGACTTTCAAATGGACTGGATGTGAAGATCAAAGACAAAGTCAGTATTTTTACATTCTCTAAAGTAATGAAATTGGAACTGGGATGGGCCAGTTTTAGGGGTCAGAAATACAATATATGTAGCACCCATCAGAGACCAAATGCAGATAGCATGAAAGCTGAAGATGGTAATGTTGAAACTTAGGAAGAGAAATATTGTGTTTTCTCTTATAGATGGAATCTAGATTTTAGGGTAAAAAAGGTATGAATGTTGAAGGGAAACTGTTTGGGAAGATGTAGGGGAGCCAGAGAAAAGGAGCACAAGAGAGGGCAAGAGGGTTGAATATACTCAAAGCATGTTATATGCATATATGGAAATGTCACAATGAAACCCGCATTTTTTTGCAATTAATACATGATAATAAATAAATTAATGTTAAAATTAATTAACTAATTGATGTTAGAAAGGAACACAGAAGGCAATAGTTGAATCTGGAATTCAGGTGAGAAGGTTAGGCTTAGTGTACAAATATGGGAGCCATTAACAAAAACCTTCTATATTCTTATTTACTTCGTTACTTATTCTGCATAAGCCACTCACAACTGATTGAAAACTATTCTTTGTTCTCACATATTTTCACAGATTCCACGGGTCAGGGATGCAGACAGGACGCAGGAGAAATGCTTACCTCTGCTCCACATCAGCTGAGTAGACAGCTTAGTTCCCTAACTTCCATGGACGTTCAAGAAGAGGTGTGGGTATAGGAAATCATAACTACACAAACAGGGTTCTAGGAGACAGAGATCTGAGAGAAACATGTAGAATCTGACTCAGAGATGCAGAAAATAGTTCAAGAACAAGAGGAAGGGCAACTGCTGGCAATCAGGGAGGTTGGATTGCACTGATGAATGTCGTAACCATCATGGGATGGTGAAAATTATGGCCTGGGATTGGAGAAGGCTGGAAAGCAACAGTGATTACTGTGATGCAATGTCCCCAGCAAAGAAGACCCAACTCAGAATGCCTGGTCCACATGGGCTGACTAAGTTACCCTGTGACTAGCAGACAGAACACCATGTTTTTTTTCCTTAACCTAACAGTGCTCGCAGAGAGCACTATTAAATGGTATTCCTCAGCTGTATGTAGGGTATTAGACAGGGGTCAGCATCAAATGTGGATGGGATAGAATGAGTGTCCTATACCTGGGGGAGGGGTCAGGGATAACCCCATTGGGGTGGGTAGAGGCAGAGTGGTAATGTAGTGCCTGTGTGTATCACAGGGTCACTAGCGGCTGTGTTTGCTACAGATGAGGGCTGCTTTACCATCCTCAGAAGAATCCATGTGAAAGCTGACAGGTAGTGATCAAATGTGATTTTGTGTACTGACTGGTTTATGAAGGCCTGCCAAAAAGAAAAAGTCCCAATCTCTGATAAGCAATGTAACTTTTCATTTGAGACCTCTAAAGTATCCTGCCTTAGGTTTAAAGGCAATCAAGAATATATGAGCCCTCCAAACATGAAACCAAACCTTGAAGTATTTTCACCCATTATTAAAGATAATCTTTCCTTATCTACTGGACAGAAGAAACTTTAATCCTCTGGGGAGGAAAGCAGCATTGAGCAGAGCCTCTGTAATTTCTCACATACATTTGTACACCTTCCAATAAAAATATACCCAGGCATGACAGGAGTCACAATGAAATTATCAAAATCCAAGAACAAAAAATAATGAAGTCTGTTGTTCCAATATGAAACTATTAGGTTCAGATTATAAATCTGAACATTGTGAAAGTATAAAGATTCAGATTTCAAGATAATTTGAATGCATGAAAATGCTTTAAACACTATAAAGTTTTTAATTTTTTGAAACTACTAGATTAATATTTTAAAGTAACTGATATTTATATGTATAAAAAACTGATATAAAATGGAGTGTTTTCCCAACATCTATAAAAAAATCAAATGAAAAACAAGACTGATAAATATGAAGGCTGAGAGCAAAAATTAAATATATGGCTTTAATAGTAGGATAGACAGAGAAGAAGAAAAAGGATTAATGGACTGGAAATGGCAGAACAATAAAAATATACAAACTGAAAAACATAAAAATGGTAAATTCAGAAAAAAGTAATAGATATATGGAATAAGTTTTTTTTTAAGGTCTGGAGAGATGGCTAAGTGGTTAAGGCACTTGCCTGAGAAACCTAAGGATCCAGGTTTGATTCTCCAGGTCTCACATAAGCCAGATGCACAAGGTGGCACATACATCTGGAGTTTGGAGTTTGTTTGCAGTAGCTAGAGGCCCTGGCATGCCCATTCTCTCTCTTTCTCTCTGTCTCTAATAAATAAATAAATAATATTAAAAATAATATATTTTATATGTATCAAAAGAAGTAAAAGCAATATTAATTTAAGTAATTTTTTGTTTATTTTTATTCACTTATTTGAGAGTGACAGATAGAGAGAGAAAGAGGCAGGGAGAGAGAGGGCATGCCAGGGCCTCCAGCCACTGCAAACAAACTCCAGACGCGTGTGCCCCCTTATGCATCTAGCTAACATGAATCCTGGGGAATGGAGCCTCGAACCGGGATCCTTAGGTTTCACAGGCAAGCGCTTAACCACTAAGCCATCTCTCCAGCCTAATTTAAGTAAATTTTATGGAAGTAATTTGGAAAATATATAGCCCAGCAAAATATAAAAAACAAACTTAATAGAATGTTCAGTATCCAAATAATGAGAAAACATGGAAAACTGCTCATTAGTAGTAGGTACAAATTTAAAATTCAATCACAAGATATTATAACATACCTACCAGAATGGCTTAAATGACAAGGACTGATAAAATCAAGTGTTGGCATGGTTATGGAGCAACTGGAATTCTCATAACAAACTGATGGACATGTAAACTGATCAAACCCCTTTGAAAATATTTGCCTATGTGTACTAACCCTGAATATATGCATGCTATCATAACTCCGACAGACACGGATAAATGCATTCAATAAATGACAAGAGGGTAGAGGAGCTTACAGAATGCGAGAGCATATGTCTTTATCACCATAGTAACATTGAGTGTTTTCACTTTGTAAAAGCTGGATCAGCTGTATTCTTAAAACTTTTTCCCTTATACTTTTTTGAGTTATACTTCAACATAAAATTGCAGATAAAATGAACTAGCACTCTAAGTCTTATACCCATAAAAAAAAACAACAAAGACTAAAATCACTTGCCTGTAAGATTTATAAGGCTACAAGCTAGGGAGATACTACAGAAATAAGGTGTAGAAATACATTTATATAGTCACCTGATTATGGCAAAGTTGTGAGTGTGGAGTCTTGTGGAGAAACCATGGTCTTTTAAATTGAAAGCAGAAGGTTAGAGCTGAAGAATAGAATGAAATCTTGGACCAGAACTTTCACCAGATCTTGACTAACTTCCAGGTGCTATTACTCTCACAAAGCTCAACCTGCAATTCTCTAGGGGGACAAAAAGTGGGATTAATCAAGGAAAAGAGCCTTCTAACCATCTAATAGCTGGTAGAATAGTATCACCGACCATGCTGAAAACTTTGTGGTTCCATACTGCCTTCTTTTATAGTTTCCTCATCAGCCAAACCCTTGGTAAACACCTCCAAAAAGCTCATCATCTTTCTTTCACAGTGGGATAAATGGTAGTCTGAGTTCTGATTCAAATATACCAAGCCAATGCCATGTCTCCAAACCAGAGTAATGAAAGACACTGTCTATGAATAATGAAAACTTTAGATGACTTGTAAAGAGAAGATAGGAACCAAGACTGGGCTTCCCTGTCACCAGAACAGTTATAATCAAAGGCCTGTATCTATACCACTGTATCATCCTGAGAAATTTTCCTTCTAAAATTGACTCCCCAGTCAAGGCAGCTGCCAGGTCTTGTGAATGGAACTTATTTGAACAGAGGCTGGAATTTCAGCAGGCTTTGCTCTTTGCTGCATGAGGATGATACATTATCATTACAGGGCTGCCTCCAGGGAAGCCAGGCCCAGAGCAGTAGGAGCAACTGTTGCCATGGCAACTGAGAAGAGGACCAAGCAAAAGACACAGGACCATAAATTCTCATATCTCTGGGTAAAGGTTTTCCTTGATAGAATAACCTTGGAAGAGTCTTTCAAGATACAGACCAGGCAACCTGAAAAGGCAATGCTACTGCTTTATTGATACATCTAGACAGCTTTCAGGATAATTGTGCCATAGGGTCACCAAACCTCATGAAAAAATTAGTGATTCTCTTGACACCCAGTGCCTTGCCTTCTCACATTTAGGTTTCTGCTCACATCACTCTTTTCCTTTCCTTAACCATCCACCAAGATCTGTACCCCACTCACTACTGGGCTTAGATGAATTACTACTTCATACCAAGCTCTCCCTTGGCCTGACTTAATCATGTCACCACTTCAGAGGCTGCTTGTGGCCCTCATAATTAAACCCAAGCTTATGAACCTCCATAGTGCTGTTTGTCCTTTGGCACGGCACTGACAGTGGTAACTTCTCATCATAGCTCCTATCTGTGCGCAGTCGCATCTTTGTAACTTTGACTGCATAAGCATAGAAGTCTCTGAGATCCCCCCCCCTTCTCTTCTAAACTTGGCCTTGCATGGGACTTGGCACACAGGAGACAATATTGATCAACTAAATGAACAAAAAGTAATAAAAGTTAAATGCATCCAACTATAAATCCATAGGGGGCACAGTGGGTGATTCTCAGATTATTTCTGAACAATAGTACCCAGAAAGCAATAATGGCTTTTCCTAAGAGCATAATTCTACAGAATCTCTAAGCTATAATAAGACCCTAAAGATCATTACTTCTAGACTAACCTCATGGCCTTTCCTAAACTAAACTCCATGTCTCTTTGACATAGTCAGATAGAAAAAAAAAATCCATGACCAGAAAGATAGATCTTTACAGTAAGGCATCTGAAACCAGATATCTCCCTTAGGTTGGTAGGTAGCTTCACTTCTAACCTCTCAGACTGAACACAGAAGTAGCATTCAGCTACTCAACATGAGCACCTAGTGAAAACCAGGTACTAAACAAAGAAATGGCAACACATGGGTAAATTGAGGGGCAAACCACAACTTTGAAGAATGATGTGGCTTCATGAGGAAATGATCAGTCATATGTCCCAATACACCTTTATTAAAAATAACATGTATGAACAATTCCACAATAAAAACCATTCTTCTGGGGATGGAGAGATGGCTTAGCAATTAAGGTGTTTGCCTGCAAATAGGGTCCGGGTTTGATTCCCCAGGACCCACGTAAGCCAGATGCACAAGGTGGCACATGCATCTGGAGTTTATTTGCAGTGGCTAGAGGCACTATTTCACCCATTCTCTCTCATTCTCTCTTTCTCTCTCTTTCTCCCTCCCTCTCTCTCTCTCCCTGCCTATCTCTTCCAAATAAAATAAATAAATAAATAAAATATTGAAAATAACCACTCTTCTAACATTGCCCTGTCAGTCTAGAGAGAGAGAATGGTGGCAAAACCTGTGTGTTACAGTGGCAACAGTCTGAGGAAGTCTTGAGAAGAAGCTATGACCAAGACCAGCAGAAAGGTGAAGGTAGGTGGGAGCTGAGCTGGGTTCCATATGATTGAGAGGGTCAGATGAAGACAGCAGCATTGCTGAGGGAGAACACAGTGAAAGGAAAGGGTTTAACAGTGGCTATGGCTCATTCAGTGAGGCTCAACAGAGAGCAGAATGAATTTTAGCAGAAACAGGGCAAGAGATGGAGATTGTGGCTAAATAGACTTTCAAAACCAAGCTGACTATAAACTTGACCCTCAGGCTGTAGAGAGTCTTTGAAGTGTGCAAGCTTCAAAGCTTCTTTGAGGAAGGCCATCCAACATCAGAATGGGAAATAGGCTGAAGTTAGATACTAGCCTAGACATAGCTTCTAGTGAGACAGGAGGCTTGGGCCTACAAGTGGTCCTTGACAGTACACTATATTTGAGAAATAGGCAAAGGACTGTAGAACTAAGATAAGGAAAGAGCAAAACAGGATGGCTGAAGTTCTTACCTTGAGTAACAAGGTAAATAGTGGTCTCACTCTAAGACAAGGAAAACAAAGGGAATAGATGAATGCGGGAAACAATGCATTCGCTTTGAGCATGATGAGGATGAAGTACTTCTCTGCCATTGGTCAAGTATAGATTTAGAAACCACCAGCAAAGAGTGGCGGTACCTGAGCTCTTACTTCTCCACCTTCCCAACTACAGCTCAGTCCCACCCCTCCTGCTCACTTCCATGCAACGTGTACACTTTGGGTGCTGAAGTATCTTATTAGTTCATTTAATATTTGATCCATATTAGGTACACAGGAAATCTTCCACCCTCCCAACCTCCTGCCTCTAGCCTCTATTCTTCACATTGTGGTGGCAGAGTAAAGGATTCTAAAGATGTCTGCATACCGATGATTGGCACCTACAAATATGGTTGTTGTGGTTATTTTCTCATTGCTAGGACCAAAAGCAGCTTATTGGAGGAAAAGGTTTCTTTCAACTTAACAGTTGCAAGGGGAAGTTTCATCGTAGCAGGGAAAGCATGGCAGAGCAGAGGCTGAGTATCATATCTTGTCATAACAGCTGGAGGGTGCAGCACCAGAGAGCTAGCTAACACTGGCAAGCGGCCTGGACTATAAAACCTCAAGGCTTGCCCCAGTAACACCTTCTCCAGCAAGACATAACCTCCCAAAGGCTCTACAGCCTTTCTAAATTGAAACCAATTGAGGACCAAGTATCCAGAACACTTATGGGGGACATTTCATTCAAACTACCACCATTGTAATGTATAAAACAAAACTGACCTGGTGATGTGATTTAAGAAGAACCATAAGGTGAGAAAGTATCCTGGCAAATACAATCCATCACATGACTTCATGAGGGCCGAGGACCTTGCCAAACTTCAGAGAGCCAAAGCTATGGAATTAGGAAGCAGACTGAGCTCACCTTTGGTGACCCTGAAGGTTGAGGAAGGCTCTGGGAGCCAAAGCATGTGGCCATCCCCTAGAAGCTAGAAAAGCAAGGGAACAGATTACAGATTCTCTTTCAGAACTACCAGAAAGGAATGCAAGCCTTCCAGATGCATTGGCTAGAGTTCCATGAAACTCACAGAACCATAAAATGATATACTTAAGCCACCAAGCTTGTAGGAATGTTGTGACAGCAAAAGATAATTTGTTACATCAGCAATACTTATGAAAAACCTTCTCCTTTCATTTTGGGGACACCACAAGTTGAATTTTCTACCCAAAGTAAATAGAGAGCTTTTCAAAAATGAATGTCTGAGAAAGGCCAGGGGTTTCCTTTTAATACTAGTGATTCCAGGGATCCTAGAGGGCCAAGGACCTTATCATAAAAGCACAGCATGTCATGTGCCTCGATAAGGATAACCTAGAGAGAGAGAGTAAGGATTGAAGTAGGAGGGAGCCCTGGCAAAGATGAAGAGGCCAATAACAGAGACAGAGAGAGAGGGAGGGAGGGAAGGAAAGAGGAACCAAAATGGCAGTGTCAGCAAAGGCAGGAGAGGATGGCATCTAAGTGGTAGGTGTTGATCAGAAGCACTAAATGCTACAGAGAGGAGAAAATTGAATTTGACAACAAGCACGTCATTAGTGGTCTTCAAAAGAAGCATTTCAGGGAAGAGATAGGGCAAAAGCCAGAATGCAGAGGACTGAAGAGAGAAATATGAAGTAAATAAGCTGTGAGCAACCCTTTCGAAAAGACTATGCATTATTCATCTTTATTTCTGTAATACTCAGCACAATACCAAAACACAGTGGGTGCTCATTAAAAGCTATGAATTGAAGGCAGGGCTGGAGTCAGTAGGTATAGACCAGCACTTCTCAGACTTTATTGTGCATATAAATCTCCTAGGGATTCTGACAAGCAGAGCTGGTGTGAGATCTGAGGACGTGTGTTTCTTATCAGCTTCCAGATGACACTGGGGTTGAGGTCTTCAGACATCACTTTGAGTTGCAGGCTGAAGATCATCCCACCCAACTACCCAGAAATCATATCCCATGAGCTCTTCTGTCATGTTGCCATCCAAGAAACCAGTATAACTTCTGCAACTATAGGATTTGCTGACTCTGGTCCTCTACACAGTTTGGCTAAACCAGGCACAGTCGCAAGCTCAGCACTGAGAGTGAACATTCATGGAAGGTCTTACCCATCAAATACTATAGCATGTCACAGTCTTTTTTTAAAAAAAATTCCCTCCAACCTCTCCACTACCAACAGCCCCAATTCACCAAAATAACTATTCATATCTCATCACTGACAACAGGAAGGAGGAGCCTTTGACACTGAGCTTTGAGGAAGGGGTCTTCCCATCCACTATTCTCAGGGATTTCAAGTGAGTTTATAAGTAACTGCCAGGAACAAAAGACTGCCAACAAAGGTACCAGAGAGGGCCATGGCTCTCAGTACCTCACCTCCTCCCACAAGAGTACAGGGAGGGCCAGGCTACATGTGTGTATCCTATAAATCAAATCCAGAAAAGGAAACAATCTCAATCCTAACTATCTATGTAAATCTTGATTTAATAAAAAAAGATTTAATTAAAAAAATATAAAATTCCATTCCATACAGGATGTCATTAAATGTCATCCACCATAGATATGGAGATGCAGGATGTTAGATGCTAGTGTTTATTTTGGAGGATTCTTTGCATGTGCATATGCATCTGGTGTGAGTGGTTACATGTATGTTTGTTTGGGGGGCACACATGTATGGGTGCACGTGCATACATGTGGAAGTCAGAGATTGACAGCAAGTGTTGAGTGTCGTTCTCAACCCCTCTCTGCCTTATGTACTGAGACAGGGTCTCACACATGAACTCAGAGCTTGCCAATTTGGCTCATCTAGCCAGCCAGCCTGCCCTACGGGTTCTCTAACTCCACCTCTCAAGTGCTAGGATTACAGGCAGGCTGCCATACCCATCTGACTTTTGTGTAGGTGCCAAGTATCTGAATTCTGGCCCTCCCATTTGCACAGCAAGCACTTTACCCACTGAGCCATCTCTCAGGCCCATATCTTTATAAGAGATAGTTTCCCATGGACTAAGGGCGAGAGAGTGATTTGGACAAAGCTGGTGAGGTAGGCCTTTCCTCTTCTAGTGAGTACCTGTCACAGTTCACCTCAGACACCTTTTCTTAGCTCACTTTCTATGTTGTAGCAACTCATACATTAGAAGAATCTGATCCATGGGAAAGGGATTTAGAAGAGTAGCTAAGGGTCAGTGAGCCAGTCAGAGCTTTCAGCAGAAAGTGACCCAAAAACTCATCTTCATTGGCTTAGGCCACAGAGACTGCATTTGCTCACATAACTGAAACACCCTGGGATGCTGCATAATTCAGGACTTAAACAACATCCCCTGAGGTCACCTCATAGCTCTGACGCTCTGGTTTAGCTCCAAGTTCAATCTCTCCACAGCCCCCAACCCAGTAGTTTCTGTCTTGCTGTAACACCTCCCTCTTAGCTGTGAGAACTGTTTCCAGGCCCCTGAGTGGATGGATGCCTGAAATAGGAGGTAATGTCACCAAGTATACTTTTGCCTATCTGTGTAATATAAATCTAATTCAGAATTTGGGCATAGTAAAAGATCAACAATAAAAAGCATAATGAAAACCAACCAATTTTAACAATATACTATAATAAAAAGTTATTCAAGATGGATGATTTATCTATTTCTGGAATCTGCCATTTAATATTTTCTAACCACAGTTAACCTCGGTGGGTAGCTGAAATCATAGATAGAACACAGAACCACAGACAGTTGGGAATGATCATCTAATACAATGTTTAGTCTGTCTGTGAATGCTCACTTCCCTGAAAGGGTAGGAGGATTAATCTTGTCAACTTGACTAGATTTAGAATAACCTAGGAGACAAACTTCTGGGTGTATCTATGAGAGTGTTTCCAGAGAGGTTTAACTGAGAATGGAAGACCCATTCTAAGATGGAGAGCACCATCCCATGGCCTCAGGCCCTGGACTGAATAAAAGAGAGAGGGAGACGAAGAGGGGAGAGAGAGAGAAAGAGGCACCAGCATTCACTCCCTCTGTTCCTGAGGGAGGACACAACGTGACCAGCTGCCTCCCTTTCCTGCTGCCACCACTAGATGCTTTCTCATCACCGTAATGGACTGTACCCTCCAAGCATGAGCCCAAATAAACCCTTCCTCCTCAAGTTGCTCTTGTCAGGTATTTTGTCATAACAATAAGAAAAGTAACTAATACAGAGAGTAAACTAATGGCCTGAGTTGGGCCTGATTGATCTAATCCACCAGACTTGAATGTTCATTGTTCAACCATGAGGATACGTGGGGGATAAAATTCTCCCAGTTAAATGGTTTGGCCTGGATGCTTCTTTTCAGAAGCTGAGTTGGAGAAAGGGAAGAATTGCTCTCAATCAAATCAATGCCCCATCTCCACAGGAAGATTGACACTATGAGAAAAATGCAGCAAGAGTTTACCACACTCATGTCTGTGCACCCATGTGAGCCCCGGTCCATTTTCATGAGTGACAGGTAGACTCCTGATAATGCATTAGTGACTGGTAGATTCCTGCTGGTCACTTCTACCTCTATCAGAAATACCCTGTTCTGTTGCTCAGAGAGTCCTGCACCATTTGATAACGGCTAAGTCCACCTCCTTTTCTTCTCCCATTTTCCTCTTGCTTACTGCTTTACATTTACCCCTTAAGTGATCCCCTCTCCCTGCTGATCCCACCAGCAAACAGCTTGACAGACTCAGCGTAAAGGGAACTAAATAGGCCAGGTCCCTGCCTTCAGGTCAGACTGGAGGCCTGCTTCTCAAACATCATGACCGAATATCCCTCCTGTTTTCACACCACAGATTCCCAGATTTAAAGAGCAAGGCACTGGAACTGGGAAGATGACTCAGTGGTTAAAGGCTCTTGCTTGCTTGCCTGCTAGACAGGGTTCAGTTATAAAGCCAGACACACAAAAATGTGGTGCAAGGGCCAGAGAAATGGCTTAGCAGTTAAGGCACTTGCCTGCGGAGCCTTAGGACCCATGTTCAACCCTCCAGATCCCACTTCAGCCAGACCCACAAAGGTGAGGCAAGCGCAAGGTCGCACATGCCCACTAGGTGGGGCAAGCATCTGGAGTTCGATTACAGTGGCTAAGGACCTGGTGAGCCAATTCTCTCTCCATCTCTCTCTCACACACTCTCTCTAAAATAAAAATAACTGGTACAAATGTCTGACATTTGATTGCAATTGCAAGAGACCCTGATGTGTGTACACACACAGACACACACAGAAACACACACACAGACACACACAGAAACACACACACACACACACAAGTGCAAATTAACTAATTAATTAACACACTTAAAGAACAGGGAACTGCCAATTGCTGGGATGTCATAAGAGTACCTTAAGGATATCATTTCCCCAAGAGGACGTTGAGAAGAGTTCTCAGTAAGTATGGCCAGGAGGACGTTGAGAAGAGTTCTCAGTAAGCATGGCCCTTGGGAAGTTTAATTAGGTCTCACCTTGATGTGCTGTTGCTTCTACGACATTCCTGCTTCTCAGTGATGTCTGTCATGACTTGTTCATCAATATCCAAATAAATCAATCAAGGTGATTTTCTGCCTAAACCTATCAGCCCACCAAAAATCTAGGCTAGCCTAATAACACTCATTACATCCGTCTACTCAAGATACTTGCTGAGGACTGGAGAAATGGCTAGGAATGTGTGTTTGAGTCTCCAGGCCCCACATAAGCCAGACGCACAGTGATGCAAGCACGCAATGTGACACATGCGTACAAGATGGCACTCACATCTGGAGTTTGTTTGCAGCAGCTGAAGGCCCTGGCATACCCATTCTCTCTCTTTCTCAAAAAGAGAGAGAGAGAGACTTACTGAGCTTACTGAGACACACAGTATAATGATCAAAAATACAAACTTGGGAGCCAGAGAGAACTGATGTCAAGTTCCTGTTCCTTTCTGCATGTTCTTGGGTAGATTATTTAATCTCTTTGAGCCCCCTGTTCCCATCTGTCTGTGAGGATCCAATGAGATTGTATAATACTTGTGAAGTGCTCAGCACAGTACTTGATACACTGCAAAAACTCAGTGCATGTTTGCCGAGGACTGGCTATGTGCCAGGAACTTTACTAGGCTCTGAGCCACAGGGATGAGTAAGATACATTAATAAAATATTAAAATGAGATAATGTATTAAAGAATATCTAGTCTGCCGGGCATGGTGGAACATGCCTTTAATCCCAGCACTCGGTAGGCAGAGGTAGGAGGATCATGGTGAGTTCAAGGCCACCCTGAGACTACATAGTGAATTCCAGATCAGCCTGGGCTAGAATGAAACCCTACCTTGAAAGACCAAAAAAAAGAAAGAAAAAAAGAAAAAAAAAAAAGAATATCTAGTCTATCCCTTCAGGAAATGTGAGAAGAAGAAGAGGAAGGAGCAAGGCCAGCTAACATAGCAGGACTGATTACTAGTCTCTACAAAGATGATTGCAGACTGGCTAAGGTAACCAAGCATCTAAGAGATTATTGTTTCAGGTTTTGGTGTTACACGGTGTATTTCAGTTTAACTTCCTAAATCTATCACCATCAAGTCCCCAGTGACTGCCGATGAGGCGCGCACCGCAGCTTGCCTTCACCAGCTTAAGACTGGTAACAAGAAAGCTAGTGGCTCCCAGCCCAGCTCTGAAGTTGTGTCCTGCAGCAGGTGGCTAGTATCCAGGGCCCTTCAGGGAAGGCAGGGAAAATCATAATTTGCTGATTAGGTACCAAGGGAGGGGGCCCATGTCTCTGGCACCAGTTCCTATAATGTAACCGTCCAGAGCTCTGTGGATGGTGGGTCTATCATGTGTCACCATCCAGCCATCTAATCATAATTATATCACACTCACTCCCATCCCAGTCCCTTGGCAAAGCCCTAAGTGCCCCAACTTAGATCCAGGACCACAGCCAACTCTTATGCTGTCTTTCATTTGTTTTGGCTTCTGGCAAGGTATGAGCTATCCTGCCAGTCAAATATAAGGGGTTTTAATTCCAGGGCAGATGGGGTTCAGTATTCCAGCACAACCTCAGCCAGGCTCTGACCCAGATGCCGCCACAGGAGCCAGGCTAAGATCAGGACTAAGGTCAGACATGACAGGCAACCCACTTCAGCCTGAACATTTGGAATCTCATTTCTCTTGGTTTCGTCAAACCAAAATTATGCTGCTATGCAGCTCAGAGAGCAGAGAAAGCCTGAATCCAGCTTTCAAATCAAATGCAGCTGAAGAGTCCTAAAACCCCCCCTAAGTCAAATTAATCCTTTTGCCAGGAAGTGACCCTCCTCCTCTGAGAAGCTCCTTCCCATCAGGTCTCAGAGTAGAACCATTCACTTGAGAACTACCTTGACCTTTGGTAGGAAAAGCATTGTATCAGCTCCAGGCGATGCAGTCTGGACCCTCCCTGATCTCCCAGACACAGACAAGCAGGGGGCCGCACAGTTGATCTTAACTAAGGCTTCAGGAAAGGCAGCCTGGAAGAAGCTGCGTTAAAGCTGAGACCCCACTGAGAGGAAGCGAGCTCTGGAAGGAATGGGGTGTGTTCCAAACAACTGGAACAGTAGAGAGGAGGCCTGTGCACAGTCTAAACCATTAACGAGGATGGTATCTACAGTTTATTTCATGCTTGTTGCATGCTGGTTATTTTAGATGGCCTAATTAGACATTTTTTTCTAATTAGACACTTTAAACAAGTGCTATAATCCCCGTTTACAGGGAATATATGAAGACTTTGGAAGTACGTGTAGTTACATAATGCTTACCCGATTCAATGGCCAATAATTGAATTGTTGTTTCCAGCTCTTACTGAGGTATGATTAACAAATAAGAACTATTCTGTTTGCTTCTTTTTATTTATTTATTTGAAAGTGACAGACAGAGAAAGAGAGAATGGGCGTGCCATGGCCTCCAGCCACTGAAGACGAACTCCAGACGTGTGTGCCCCCTTGAGCATCTGGCTAACATGGGTCCTGAGGAAATAGAGCTTCGAACCCGGGTCCTTAGGCTTCATAGGCAAGCGCTTAACCGCTAAGCCATCTCTCCAGCCCACAAACAAAAATTATTTATTATCAACAATGTGAGAATTTAACACAAGTATATATTTTGATCACCATAGTCAGGCTACTGAGCATACACATTACATCACTATGACTAATTTTGTTATTGTAGAATGCTTTGGACCTATTCTTTTCATAAACATCAAGTAAATACTTACTATGTTGTTATTAATTATAGTCATCATGCTGTGCATTATATACTAAAAGCTTAGTTAGAACTGAAAGTTTGTACACTGTGATCAACATTTCCCTATTGTCCTTACTTGTACCCCCAGCCTCTGGCAACTACCATGCTGTCCTCTGTTGTGAGTGAGTCTGACTTGTTTAGATTCCACATGTAAGTGGAATTGTACAGTAGTTGTCTTTCTGTGTCTAGCTTATTTCATTTAGCATAATTTCCTCCAGGCTTATACATATGCTTGCAAATGTCAAAATTGCCTTCCTTTTAGAGCTGAGTAGATTTCATTGTGTGTGTTTCACTGTAGATGCATATACATACATATGCATCTCAGAATTTCTTCACTCATTCATCTACTTATAGGCACTTAATTTGTTTTCATGTCTCAGCTATTGTGAACAGTGCGGCAATGAATATATCTCTTCAAGATAGTGATTCCATTTCTTTTGGATATGTAAACCACAGGTTAGATGAATGGTTCATAAAACGTAGTTTTATTTTGATATTTAGAAAAGCCTCCATCCTATTTTCCATAATGGCTGTACCATCTTACATTTCCACTAATAGTGTACAAGGACACTTCTTCCTCCAAAACCTTGCCCATGCTAGTTATTTCTTGTCTTTTAAAATTTTAACCATCATAATAGGAGTGAAGTTTTTATTTGTATTATCCCAGTGATGAGTGTTGTGAAGTACCTTTTTGATATTTGTTGGGCTTTTTTAATGTCTGCCTTAGGGAAAGGAAAAACATCAATTTGAATCCTTCTCATATTTTCAATCAGGTCATTTGGTTGTGAGGTGCTTCCTTTGTTTTACTAGTGAGATTTACTAGTATCAAAATTTCTTTTTAATGAGATAGAGACATGGAGAGAGAGAGAATGGGCATACCAGGACCTCTACCCACTGTAATTGAACTCCAGACGCACCTTGTGTGTCTGGCTTACGTGGGTTCTGGGAAGTCAAACGTGGTTCCTTAGGCTTCACTGGCAAGTACCTTAACAACTAAGCAATCTCTCCAACCCACAAAAATATTTTTATATTAACTCCTTATTGGATAAATGGGTTACAGTATTTTCTCACCACCTGTGGGTTGACTTTTTATTCTGCTGGTTGTTTCCTTTACTGTGTAGCCTTTCTCACTGGACATAATCTCACTTTGTTTGTTCTTGATTTTGTTGTTGCCCTTGCCTATGGTGTCAGATCCAAGACCCACATCAAGGATATTTTCCTTTATATATTCTTGGAGGACGTTTTAGTTTAGAAGATTAAGTCTAAGCCTTTAGGAGGACTTCTGGTCAAGATGGAAGCTTCCTAACCACGCTTCAGCTCATGGGGTAATCTCAGGGAAGAACTTTGGGGCTCTAGTACAAGTAGGTCTTGCCAGACCTCCACTGGGCAGGCAGGAGGGGCACAATCTGGAATCTGCTGCCTCCCACACTCTCAGTTAGACCATTAGACCCTCAGGGCCCCTTACTATTCTCTGTAGCTGACCTATGCACCCCTGCCTCTCCAATCAGGTTTGCTGCCTGTGCTGCCTACAGGCAGCCCTGAACCCTCCCCTTAGCCTGTGCGCACCGCCACCTCACAAACCAGGTTCACCAGGTGCACTGCCAGCTTGCAGCCCTGAGTGCTCTGTGTAGCCCTCTCCTGCTAGCCAGGTTTGCTGGCTGTGCTATGCATAGGTGGCCCTGAGTGCACCCCTTGGCCCCGTGCCCTTCTCTCTCTCTGCCACAGTTCACAGCCCTTCCACACCCTGTGCTGCCTGTAGGCACCCTTGTGTGCACCTCTTGACCCACACACCTGTCTCCCTGACACCAGCAAACTCCCTGGTCAGTACTGTTCTGTGGAGTTCAGCAACTACCACGGACTCTTCACCATCCTGCCACCCCTCCCAGTGACTACTTGAGGCATCACCCCAGCCCCAAAGGGGGAGTGAGTACAGGAACATCTGCCAACCACCTGCCAGGGAGAACCAGTGAATCCTGCATAGCCTGCCAAATTTGGTCCAGTATGGGAGCAAGGGCAAGTGCTATGACCCCTGAGCCATGGGCAAGACACAGCTGACACCAGGTCAAAGGCATCCCAAATCTCCAATCACACTTTTGGTATTAAGCACCAGCTCAGAGCTGCTGGTACACTTATGGCCTCCACAGCCTGCACATCCATAAATATAAAACCATCGCATGCCCATTGTTTTCAAGCACAAAACAAAACACTTACTGAAAACACTACAAGAAAAAATTCTTATCTCCTCCTTAATTAAATAAGACTCTAACACTGAGATGGGTATACCCAAAGGCAGAAAAAAAAAAAATTAAACAACAAACAGAGATCTCCAATAAGGCTGCCTAGTTTCACAATTGAAGTCTCCAGTAAAAACTAGAGGATAGAACAGGAGTAGATTCCTCAAACAAACACACAACAAGAAATGTGATCCTGACAAGGCAAGTCACAGATCTGGAAGCAAATCAACAAAAAAAAGAACAACAATTGCATAAATGAAAAGCACACAATTTCTTCACTAGGCTTAACTCAATTGACAAAAACCAGAGAAATCTCAAAAGAGAGATAAATAAACTGAAGGTGAGCCCCAAAAAAAAAGATCAGCTGGCTCAGATTAAGGAAGACATGATTAAATACAAGAGTGAATTCCAAGAAGTATTAAAGAAATCAAAATATGACCTGAAATTGGAACTTAACAAAGGAATGAATATTATACAGATAAAGGCAGCAGAAAATAGCCACCAAGTAGACCTTGTGAAAACCTCTCTTGAAACACTCAGAGTTAATCATATGGAGGACAGAACCTCAGAGCTGGAAGACGAGACAGAAGAAACAGTTCAAGAGTCCAAAAATTTTGATAAGCCCAAAAACTCTTGTGAACAGAACCTGAGGGAACTGTGTGATACACTAAAATGACATAACATCCAGATCACGGTTATACCGGAAGAAGAAACTCAGACAAAGGCATTGAGAACTTATTCCACAAAATTCTTGAAAAAAATTTAACCACCCTCTCAAAGGAGAGAGCCATACATATACAAGAAGCTCAAATAACTCCAAACAGACTTGACCAAAGAAGAAATTCTCCAAAGCATATCACCATTACAATTCTAAACAAGAAAAGCAAAGAGAGAGTGCCAAAAGCAGCAAGAGAGAAACAACTTATTATATACAAAGGAAATTCCACCAGAATTACCTCATATTTCCCCATGGAAACCCTAAAAGCCAGAAGGGCCTGCAATAGGCCACGTCAAAGTCTAAAAAACTGTGGCTTCCAACCCAAACTACTATACCCAGAAAAAGTATCTCTTATAACAGATGGTGAAAGGAAAACTTTTCATGATATAAGCTAGCTCCATGATTATATGAACACAAAGCCAAACCAACAGAACATACTTCAGGAAACAATCTACAGAAGAGAGTCAAACAACCAATCTCAAGAGCCAGCAAGGTGAAGATCACAATAACCAAAACCAGAGCAAGTTAGGAAAAATACGAAGCACAAGAAGCACCAAACCCCATAAAGCCCCCAACATGGCAGGGATTAAATCCAGTCTCACAGTGATATCCTTAACTACTAATGGTCTTAACTCACCCATCAAAGACACAAGTTAACAGGGTAGATCATAAAAATGAACCTTCTATGTGCTGTCTTCAAGAAACCCAGCTCATCACTCAAAACAAGTGTATCCTCAGGGTGAAAGAATAGAAAATGGTATTCCAAGCAAATAGGATTAAGAAACAAGTGGGTTTGGCTGTATTAATATCTGCTATAAATAGACTTCAAACCAAAAATAATCAAAAAAGGACAAAGAAGGCCATTTCTTATTCATCAAGGGAATGATCCAACAAGAGGACATCACAATCATAATTCTATATACACCAAACACAGGTGCACCAAAGTTTATAAAACAAAACCTACATGACAACAAAGCAGAAATAAACCCCAACACCATCATAGGTGGGGACTTCAACACTCCACAGCCATCAATAGACAGGTCATCCAAGCAGAAAAGCAAGAGGGAAATAATACAATGCAACAATACAATAGATCAACAAGACCTAGCAGACATCTACAAGAACTTTTCACCTCAACTCAATAGAATACATATCCTTCTCAGCAGCCCATGTAGCCTTCTCCAAAATAGTTCATATATTAGAACATAAAGCATGCCTCCATAAAATCAGGAAAATTGATTTAACTTTCTGTATCATATTCAACCACAATGCTTTAAAGCTAGAAATTAACAACAAGAAACATGACAAAATTTCACCAGCTCCTAGAGACTGAACACACTTTTAAATAGCGAATGGGTTGTGGAAGAAATTAAAAAGGAAATTGTAAAATCTCTAGAAATGAGTGATAACAGCATACCAAAATTTATGGGACACAATGAAGGCACTGCTAAGGGGAAAATTCATCTCACTGAATGCCTTCATAACTAAGACAGAGAGATCTCAAGTTAATAACCTAACCATCCACCTAAAGGCATTGGATAAAGGAAGACAATCAAACCCTAAGAGCTCCAGATGGAAGGGAATAATTAAGGTCAGAGCAAAAATTAATGAATAGGCAACTAAAAAAACAATTAAGAAAATTGATAGCTGGGCATGGTGATGCACACCTTTAATCCCTGCTCTAGGGAGGCAGAGATAGAAGAGGCCAATAGACTACATAGTGACTACACAGTGAATTTCAGGTCAGCCTGGGCTAGAGTGAGACCATACCTCAAAAAAAGCAAGAAAAGAAAATCAATGAAACAAGGAGCTGGTTCTTTGTAAAAATACACAGGATTGATAAACATCTGACCAATCTGATCAAACGAAAAAAAGAGAAATCTCAAATTAAGAAAATTAGAAATGAAAAGACAGAGGTCACAACAGACATCAATGAAATTGAAAGAACGATCAGGACATACTTCCAAAACCTTTACTCCACATGACTGGATAATCTGGAAGAAATGGATGAATCCCTAGACACATACCACCTACCAAAACTAAATTCAGAGCAGATTAATCTCCTGAACAAACCTATCACATCTATCAAAATTGAAAAGGTATTTAAAAAAAAAAAAAAACCTTCCCAGAAAGAAAATTCCAGGACTGGAAGGTTTCTTAGCCAAATTCTATCAAACTTTCATTGAAGAACTGAAACCAACTTTTCTCTGTTTCTCATAATCAGAGAACAGGAATTGCTCCCCAACTTCTTTTATGAAGTATCACCCTAATACAAAAACCAACAACAACAAGAAAAGAACACTATAGACAATAACTCTGATGAGCTAAAATGCAAAGATCCTGAAAAAAATCCTCACAAACTGAATTCAACAACCCAGCAAAAGCAGTATCTACCTTGATCAAGTAGGATTCATCCCAGAGATGTGGAGATGGTTCAACATATGGAAATCAGTTAACATAATTCAGCACATGAATAAATTTAATTTCAAGAACTACATGATCATTTTAATAAATGCAGAGATGGCCTTCAACAAAATACAACATCACTTCATGATCAAAAGGTTAGAGAGAAAGGTCATGGAGGGTTTATATCTTCAATACAATAAAGGCTATATACAAAGCACTTAAAGCCCAAAATAATATTTAAAATGGTGAAAGATTCAAGGAGTTTCCATTGAGATTACAAACAAGACAGGGGTGCCCACTCTCACCACTGCTTTTCAACATAGTACTAAGAGTCCTAAGCCAAGCAATAAGACAGGAGAAAGAAATAAAAGGGATACAAGTTGGAAAGGAAGAAGTCAAATTAGCCCTATTTGCAGATGACATGATCCTATATATAAGTGACACAAAAGATTCTGCCATTAAACTTCTTTTTTTCATTTTTCGAAGTAGGATCTTATTCTAGCCCAGGTTGACCTAAAATTTACTATGTGGTCTCAGGGTGGTTTTGAGCTCACAGTGATCTCCTACCTCTGCCTCTTGAGTGCTGGGATTAAACACATGTGCCACCAGACCCGGCTTCCATAAAACTTCTAAAGGTAATAAAGTCCTCACCAAAGTGGCAGTATACATAATCAATAAAAAAGTCAGTAGCCATTGTATATGCCAAGAACAAATATATAGATAAAGCAATTAACAAGGCTGTTCCATTTTCAATAGCCACAATATAATCAAATACCTAGGAATAATACCAAAGAAGGATGTGAAAGACCTATATAATAGAAACATAAACACTCAAAAAGAAATTGAGAAGGACTTGAGAGATGGAAATGCCTCCCATGCTCTAGATAGAATTAATATTATAAAAATGAAAGTTCTACCAAAAGCAATATACAGATTTAATGCAATACCAATAAAAATCCCAGCATCGTTCTTCACAGAAATAGAAAAAGTAATCTCAAAATTCATATGGAATGGAAACAGGCCTCAGATATCAAATATATCCTCAGTAAAAGAAATACTTCTGGAGGTATCACCATACCAAACCTGAAGCTATACTGCAAAAAAACAGCATGGTACTGGCATAAAAATGACATATAGACCAAAATAAAAGAATTGAAGACCTGGCCCTTACATCAAGTAACTACAGCTACTTGATGGAGCCAGCAACTTAGACTGGAAGAAAGATAGCATCTGCAACACATAGTGCTGGACAAATTGGAAAACCACATGTAGAAAAATGGAACTAGACCCACTCATCTCACAAAACACAAAAATTGACTCTAAATGGATTAAGACCTCAACATAAGTCCTAACATTCTTCAACTACTGGAATAAAAAATAGGAAGCACTCTCAGTGATATAGGAGTAGGGAAAGACTTCCTGAACAAAACCCCAGCAGCCCAGGAAATTAAACAACCACTCAACCTCATGAAGCTAAAAAAAAAAAAAAAAAAAAAAAAAAAAAAAAAAAAAACAACTTCTGCACAGACAAACATACCATAATTAGAGCCAACACATTATCCACAGAATGAAAGAAAATCTTCACCAGATATACCACTGACAGAGGCCTAGTATCTAGAATCTACACAGAACTCAAAAAACTTAACAGTAAAAATTCAAACAATCCACTCAAAAAAGGGGGCAAAGAACTGAATAGGGAGTTCTCAGAGGAAGAAATACAAATGGCTAACACACACTTAAGGAAATGTCCAACATCCCTAACCATCAGGCAAATGCAAATTAAAACAGCTATGAGATTTGACCTTACTCCAGACAGGATGGTAATCATTAAAAACTCAAATCATAATAAATGTTGGTGAGGTTGTGGGGAAAGAGGAACATTTTTTCACTGTTGGTGGGAATGCATATTTGTACAACCACTATGGAAATCAATATGGAGACTCCTGAAAAAGATGAAAACAGAACTACCAACAGACCCAGTTATTCCCCTACTGGGCATCTACCTTAAACACTCCACGCTTCACTGCAGATACATTTGCTCAACCGGTGTTTGTAGCTGTTCAATTCATGACAGTTACGAATTTGAATCAACCTAGGATCCCATCATTACACAAATGAACAATGAAGATGTGGTACATTTGCGCAGTGGAATTCTACTCAGCTGTAAGAAAAAATGATATGATGAAATTTATAGGAAAATAGATGGACTTGGAACAGATCATATTCTGCGAACTCACACAATTACAGAAGGAAAAGCTCCAGATGTTCTCTCTCATCTGTGGTTCCTAACCAGGATCAGCTTGAGTTGCTGGCAAACCCAATCAGCAACTTGAATCCCAGCCAATAAGGATACAAGGGTTTGGGGTAAGGAGGAGAGGAGGTTGGGGGGGGCACGGAATAAACACAAAACTAAAGCCCAAATGAACTGGTACCATAGGAACCTTTCTTCTTGAAGATAGACTAAAAGACTTAACCCTCAATAGGAGTATGGGGAAATCATCTCGAAAGAAGTTCCTTGGAGAGGGTGGGATGAAGCCTAATCTTAAAACATTTGGCTCTGGCCTGTAACTCCCAGTACCAGAAATCAGTTGCTACCCACATTGAGCTGTTGATCCAAGAGACATACAAAGTCCCCAAAACAAGACAGGCTTCTGCCAAAGCACTTTATCACTCACCTGAGGTAAAAGGAAAGTCCCTATTTCTGAAGACAACATACGCTGCCAACACAGAACACCAAGAGACCCAGGTGTAATCTGGAAGGGAGCCAGTCTGCAAATGGTTAGCCAGTTTATTGCTGGAAAGCACTGCATGAACTACTAGGAGAAAGTATACAGCAATCGTGAGAGAAAGCAGGGATCAAAGATACTCAGAAACCAGCCTGACAATATGTACAGACCAGTTCCGTGGTGGAACACAGCCTTGGTGGGTAAGCAATGGCTTTCTGATTGGCTAAGAGATCCAACCCATAGCTGGAACTGGGAACCAGACCAGAATCCTATACAGACCAAGATTATGGTCTCCCATGACAAGCTTCCACTAGAGTCTTTGGCCAAAAGAGGGGTTACACAATCAAAGTATCCCTAAATTAACAATACTTATCCCAGTTAACCTATGCTGATTTCATTCTCTGTTGCTGAATCTGTTTTTCTGTTTCAGAAGGTAGCGAGACCTGGGGAGATAAACGACTCCTCTCACTTCAGCCAAGGCCCAGGTGGAACCACAGAGGAATTGATAGGATGAGCAAGAGTGTTGCTTCCATGGTGAGCCTGATAATCAGTGTCAGGGCGAAGGAGACAGATGCAGAGGACACTCAACACCTACCAAAGCAGAAATCAAGAAGATCTTGAGAGGTTTTCACTGAAGTTCTCTTAAAACACCCTCCAAGGCTCAGGGAAATTTGCAGAAGAGGGGGAAGAAAGATCATAAGAGCCACAGGTTGGGATGGTATACCCAGAGGCATTTCCCCCCCGCCCCCGCAATGACTGACTGCTGTGCTCACAACTCATAACCCATAACCCCATGGGGAATACCAGCATCCTCATTAAGAAGGGCCCTCACCGGAATGGGGACAGGGAGGAAAAAAGCAATGATGATACCAACAATTGAGGTATCCATACAAAGTATATTTATAAAAAAAAAAGAAAAATATTTAGGTCTTTAGTCCATTTGGGGTTGATTTGTGTGTATGCTGGAAAATAAGGGTACAATTTCATTCTTTCACATGTGCATATCCAGGTCATGTCATTTGTTTGAGACTGTCCTTTCCCCATTGTGTATTCTTAAAGCTGTTGTCAAAGCTAAGCTGACCCACTTTATGTTTAGGTTTATCTTTGAGCTCTCTATTCTGTTCTTTGAGGCTATATGTCTATTTTGTGCCAGTACCACACTCTTTTAATTACTATATATAGTTTTGTAATGTAATTTTAAATCAGAAAGTTTGACAACACCAGCTTTATTCTTTCTCATTAAAGTTTTAGTGATTCAAGGTCTTTTGTGGTCACATATAAATCTTAGAAATCTTTCCACTTCTATGAAAAATACCTCAGGAGTTTTGAAAAATATTGCATCAAATGAGTAAATCATTTTAAGTTATATGGACATTTTGACAATATTATCCATGAAAATGGGATATTTTTTTCCTCTAGTTATCCTCTCCAATTCCTTTCACTAATGTTGTGTAGCTTTCAATGTACAGATATTTCACCTTATTAAATTTATTGCTAAGGCTTTTATTATTTTGATGCCAATATAAATGGGATCATTACCTTAATTTGCTTTTCAAATAGTTCATTGTTAAGGCACACAAACACTATTGATTTTTAACATGTTGATTTTAAATCCTATAACTTTAACTACTTTATTAGAACAGATTTTGGGTAGAATCTTTTAGAGTTTTCCAGGTGTAAGATGATGCAATCTGCAATATATTTTACTTCTTCCTTACTAATTTAAATGCTACAATTTCCTTTGTTTTCCAGTTTCTCCCTATTAGTATACTCAGTACCATGTTGAATAGAAATGGCAAGTTAGTCATCTTTCTTATTGTCCCTGATCTTATATAAAAAAAGAGCTGTTAGCTTTTCATTGCTCAGAATCATTCTTTGTATTTGTAATCTGTTAGAATACATTCCTTTAACATCAAGTTATTTTAAAGTTTCTTAAGGATTTTATGAGGGGCGAGAGGGCAAGAGAAAGAGAGAGGGAGGGAGGGAGAGAATTGGCACACCAGGGCCTACAGCCATTGCAATCAAACTCCAGACGTATGTGCCACTTAGTGCACATGTGTAACCTTGCACTTGTGTCACCTTATGTGTCTGGCTTACCTGGAATCTGAAGAGGTGAGCGTAAGCCTTAGGCTTCACAAGAAAGCACCTTAACCACTAAGCCATATCTCCAGCCCAATTTTAAAGTTTTTAACCAGAAAAGGATATTGAATTTTGTCAAAGACATTCTCAGTATCTTTTGAGATGATCATAAAATTTTAATCCTTATTTTGTTAAATGTGATATATTGATTTGTGCACATTGAACCATCCCTGCCTCCCAGCAATAAATCTCAACTTGATAATGGGGAAAGACCCTTATAAAATATTGTTCAATTCTGCCGGGCGTGGTGGCACACGCCTTTAATCCCAGCACTCGGGAGGCAGAGGTAGGAGGATCGCCGTGAGTTCAAGGCCACCCTGAGACTCCATAGTGAATTCCAGGTCAGCCTGGGCTAGAGTGAAACCCTACCTCGAAAAACCAAAATAAATAAATAAATAAATAAATAAATAAAAATAAAATATTGTTCAATTCCGTCAGTGAGAATTTTCTTGAAAAATGCTATGACTGTGTTCATCAGATATTAGCTTCTAATGTTCTTTTGTAATGATTTTGCTTGACTTTATTAAGGTGATACTGACTTCAGAAAATGAGTGGAGGCCTGGAGGGATTACTCATTGGTTAAGGGGCTTTCCTGCAAAAACTAATGACCTGGGTACAATTCCCCAGTTCCCATGTAAAGCCAGATACACAAAGTAGTGCATGCATCTGGAGTTCATCTGCAGAAGCTAGAGGCTCTGGCACGCCCATTCGCAATCTCTCTCTATCTCTTTTTGTCTCAATAAATGACTGGATGAGTTCCCTTTCCTTTAATTTTTTTTTCTGGCAGAGGTTGAAATGAATTGATATTAATTCTTCTTTAAATGGGTATAATTCATCAATGAAGTCAAGTTGCCCTAAGACCTTTTTTTTTTGCTGGGAGATTTTTGATAACAGACTTAATCTCCTTACTCATTGTTGATGTTGTCATATTTTCCATTTCTTCATGATTTTTTCGGTAAAAATTCATTTATTTTAAGTTCATTTCTTCATGATTGTTTTGGTAAGAATTCATTTCTTTTAAGTTATCCAATTTATTGTCATAAATTTCTTCATAGTAGTCTTTTAATGGCACTGTCTAAGTCTGTGGGCTTTCTTAAAAAACAATTTGAATTTTTTGTCATATAATTTTCTATTTCTTGGGTCCATGTCTTTGAAGTCAGTTATAAGAAAATTCCTGTGTTCCTTTGATGGCATCATTTTTCCTTGTTTTTTGTTTGCTTGTTTCCTTTATTTTTGATGTTTATGTGAATGTATTATGCTTTGAAGTCTTATATTGCTATCTTCATATTTGAGGAAGAGTCACTGTACCCACTCTTTACTTACCGGTTCTTGGAGAGAAATGTCCATACCAGTCATCAGGACCAGGGATTCTGAGGTTCTGCCAGGCTTTTTCCATGATTGAGTCAGCTCCACTCCTCTTGTTCCCTCTGTTTTCCAAACACTCGATTTCGAGTTCTTTGTCCTGTTGCAAGGGGCCTTCCATGTATTCTCCTTAAGAGTTATCTGAAATTTAAGGTTTTGTGTTTTCTTACACTGTCAGTTTTTATATGAGGAGCATGCAGTGTGTGTGTGTGCGGGGGGGTGTTGATCACACTATCGACGGAAAGGGGGAAAGACATAGGCACCACTGATGGTACCCACAGGCCAGTGTGGGGTTTCACAAACAAGCCACACAGTGGCTCCTGGGTGGCTTCCTGACAGAGCCTGCAAAGCTCTACATGAGCCTCTATTGAGTTTCAAGCTCTGCTGTTTTATTTCTCCATCTTTCTTCCTTGCGTTTAGCCTCTCCCAGCCCCCATAGCCATGGTGGTCTCTTCAGTGTTCTGTAAGGGGTGAGAAAGATGAGAGCCTCCTGAAGCATCCCATAGAGCTGGGGAAGCCAGATGCTCACTTCTTATACTCCTGCTCCTCTCTGTGGGTGGAATGATGGGCCAAGGGAGTTTCTTCTGGTACAGATCCATACTGCCTTAAGAAGAGGTGACATGGGTGAAGTAAAGCACCTTCCTCATTGCATCTGTCTTTCGGTTTTTGCTCCAACAATGTGACAGAACTTCTCTACTGGTTCCCAGACTCTCACACAGCTGTGCCATCATAGTGTTGTCAGATCAAGGCAGCTTGGGAAGGTGACCATATAATAGGCATATTTGGCCATCTTGTTGATATAACTCCATCTCAGAGTATTTTCTATTATAAATGGTCACATTCTGAAATTAATTCAGAAGGGCTCATGAGAGTAAACAGTGCACTGTGATCCTCTTCATGGCTCTGCGTTCAGGGTTTTTGTTTTGTTTTGGTTTTGTTTTTGGTACTTGTTGAAATCAGCTATGGTGTATGTATACAAACTGTTTTTTTTTTTTTTTAAGGAAGAGGTTTTATTCTGCTTTGTAGAGCTAGCTCTCAAACATTTATCAGACAAGTAGTTGATGGCTAGAAGGTACCATCATGTCCTACATTCCTTCCTGTACATCACTGGGACGAAGCAGGGCTTTCCACCCTTCAGCGTTTATAAGAACTACTTCACTGTCTTCTTACTTGTCGCTGGTCCTTCATTAGCTCACTCTGAGCTCCTAGCTAGGAGCTGGGAGTATGAAGAAGAGAAACGTAAGCACCTTGCACTCTCTCAAGGGAATATGTGAGGACTTGGTACAGAGAGCAGATAGAAAGCTGATTTAAAAGTGTCAAGTTAAGCTAACAAACTAGAAAAATAAGTTGTGTTTCATCATCTATATCACCTTGATGACAAAATTAAAAAATATGAGCAAATCTAAGTTTCCACACGAGCAAACAGACTGTCAAGGTCAACTTAATCATGCTAAGGATATAGCTAAATGACAGGGTGCTTGTGTAGCATGCATAAGGTCCTAGGTTCCATTCCTTATTGCTTCAAAGGAAAAGATTATCATCGCTATGTAGGCAGTCAATTGGTACTCTAATAACATTTGAGTAAGTAATAAATGCATGCCTAGTTCACAAAGTCTTATGTATGTCTTCCATGAAATTTATTTGTCTTACCTTCAATTAAGTAAAATCACTAAATATGTTCCTATAATCAAGAGCTTCATGTAATTTGTATGCAATTGATACAAGTGAGGGTAATAATGGTGCTTATCTTGCAAGGTTCTTGTGAGGATGAAATGAGTTCAATTTGCAAGATACAAAATGTAATTTGTATTCAAAGTGTGCAAAATTTGAATAAATATTCATTTGAAATGTAAATTTAGTATAAAAATTTATAAAATTAAATTTATTTCTTGAAGGATTGCAAGTCTGATTTTTTTCCAAAACATTAAAAATTATCCATTGCAGGTAAAGGGCAAAATACACATTGTAATTAATATCACATTTTAAAACAATTATTTAAATTACCTAGGCCAGCTATTATGGCTGACTCGTGTAATCTATTACTCTGGAGGCTGAGACAGGAAGATTTTGAGTTCAAGACCAATATAGGCTACATAGCCAATTCCAAGCCAGCCTGAGCTACATACTAAAACCTTGTCTCAAAAAAATTCAACTTTGTGAAGCTGTATTTAATACACAATAAATATTTTATTTAAAATAAGATTATTTGCAATTTAAGCATTTAATGCCTATGAGTTGTCGATGTCAAGAATCAATGTTACACCACACTCATATTGCATTTGTATCTACATATATATAAATTTGGGTAAATATGAATTTTGTTTGCTTGCTTGCTTTTTGAAACAAAGTTGCTATAGCCCAGGATGGCCTGGAACTTATGGTAATCCTACCTCAGCTCCTGAGTGCTAGAACTGTATATATGAGCCATCATGTCAAGCTTGAATTTTTCAATGTCTTGATAGTCCATTTACCATGACCCTCAGATGTCTTGCCACATACTTGCCTACCTGACCCTGTATGCTATTCCTTTACAGGTTGTTAGCCAGATCCAGATACAGCTGTTGTTAGGAATGCCACATAACCAGGTTCTTGGGTGACCTCTTGGCTCTCTGCATGGTATGCTTTTCTCCCCTCAAGGGTTAGTTGTGGTTCCATCCGACCTTGCTAGCAAATATCAGCCCATTATTTTAAAAAAAAAAAAAAAAAAAAAAAAAAAAAAAAAAAAACACCGCCAGACAGATCCATTTCTCTAGCCCCTGACTAGATACAGAACCTGATTAAAATAAGAGTTGCAAATCATGATTAAGGGTCAAAGTCCAACAGACAAAAGCTTTTGTTGTTGCTTCTGTTTAGTTGTTCTTATGGTAACATTTCTGCCAGCAATTTAAAAAAGTTTGTCACTGTGTGTCTTAGGTAAGACTTGCCAACTTCTTACAATTTTCTGATACATTACCAAGTTCACACACTTAGATTACCAGCATGGCCCTGTATGTAAACAATTATGGACATCAGCCATTCCTCTTAACATCTATATACTCTTGGACAAATCACATACCCTTTTGAACACCTCTTCAGAATTCAACTTTCTCTTCTTGCGAGAGGGATAACAAAACATGCATAGCAAACTTGTGATGAAAACTTCAGTAAAATACATTCAGCATAGTGTTTGCACACACTCAATGCTCAATTGTTTAGTCTGTTGCCTTTATTTTGGCTCCTGGATTCTCTAGTCACACTCTCAAGTCCACCAACAGAGCTGGAATCTCTTAGTATAGACTCTTTATACTTGGCTATGAATGGGCATCTCCCTTCTTTCTTTTGGATGCAGCAATTAAGTGACCTGGTAACAGGCTACAACCAGGAACCTAACTAAGTCAACTAAATGCAATAAATTACTTCTTCCGTTATGTACAAATCATGGGTGCTCATAGATACTAATTGGCTGTCTTCTCTACTTTCCTTTACAGCATTTAAGTAGTTCCTTAACACAATTTTATTTTGGAGCTTCCTAATTATATTACTCCAGGAACCTACTGTCAATGAGCTTGCCTGTGGGAATAAAAAGAAGAGTTATTTATGCATTCTTATATTCCAGAAGCATATATGGAGAAACTGATCATCTTAACCCCACAGAGCATGCCAAAGTACTAATAGACAGTCCCTACTCTTAAGAAATCTAAAGACTCACTGATGAGAAATAATAATATGTAGGAAATGATTAAATCAGAAGTATATAAGCCAAATGAAGACTACTTAAAGGGAATAATGCTTTGGGAGATCTCAATAATAATAATGGCATACCTTTAATTTTTTTAATATTTTATTATGAATAAAACAGATAGTACAATGTATCTGAGCCAGGGAAATAGCATGAACAGAGCCTTGGCTAGTTGACTGAGTCAGCAAGAGTCTGATCCAGTTGGAGTGAAAACCCCATATAGAGGAGTAGTTTCATTTCTATAGACATAATCAAACACTAAATGATGGCTATAAAGCCACAAGTGTTTTTCCTGCCCCCAGCTTTTCTCCTACTTGGGCCAATCTGTCATATACTAGTCTAACAAAGCAATTCAAGTACTGTGTGAGAAATATCACTCTTCCGCTCATAAACTGTCAGTGCTTCCCTGCTGCCCAAACTTCCCTGTGGTAACCTTGCAAGTCAGCCTCAAAGGTGGGATTGTAGTGCAACTGGGACACAGTGAGAATACCTAACTGGGCTGGAATCACAACTTAGTGATTAGCCAGTATGTATACACTAAAAAAAAAAACAACTCAACTTCCTTCTGCTTTGAATCCATAACTCAAGATATTACAACACTTAGTCCATGCAAAGGGTTTAAAATATACGTTGGCACTTAGAAACTACTCAGTAGATATTGGCTACACATATAGGGATAGAATTGTTGATCAACAGAGCAAATGAACCTAAAAAGAGGTCTCTATTGCTAGCCCTTAACACACAGGTCATACATGGTTCAGTTAAGACAGAGCATACATTTAGCCCATCTGAAGATAGGATAAACTAGAGAAGGACTCATATATTAGCCAATAACATTATATTCCACCTCTATGCTAACAAGCAAACAAAAGGGGCAAACCTAAATAAATAAGGATCAGGAATAAATACAGCCCAAAACTTAGTGTGCCAGTAAACTCCAGTTTGCAACATCTAAATTCTGTAGTACAAATACCCCAGCCACAGGCAGCATCAAATTACCATTTAATATCCTGAACTCAGAAATAGAAAGAGATCCTAACACTGGCTTTTAAGAGCTGGCATAGTCTGGTTCTAGAAGCACTTCACAGAAAATAGAAAGTCCTAAACCAGAGATTAAAGTAAAAGATCATGAAGAGAGGCATGCATCAAGTCTGGCCCTGTAGAGTCCCCATAGACTGAGGGACTGAATTAGATATGTGAGGGAAGCGGGGAGCAGGAAGGGTAAGTGCATGGGCTCCGTAGCCAGGCAGTTATAGACTCAAGTCTTACCTTCCTTGCATACTAGTTGTGTGATCTTTACCAGTGCCCAAACCTCTTTAATTCTCTTTCCCTTGTTGCTAAAAAGGCAATGGTAATGATAATGACAAATGCTTATAAATTTATTCACAGAGTGACATGAAATTGTCATATTTTAAAAGAGTGAACAGCAGGCATAGTGACACATTATTTTAATCACAACACTGGGGAAGCAGAGACGAGAGAATCACTAGTTCAAGGCCAGCCTGGGCTGCACAGTGAGTCTCTGACTCATAAAGCCAAGGAACAAATGGATGGGAAGGGAAAGAAAAGGAAGGGGAAAGAAGGGAAAAATAATGAAAGGTTATCAACTAAGAGAAACTGAGTAAAATGCATGTGTGGGTGGGCTATATCTGCATAGCAAATCATTTGACCTAAGAAACATAAAGACAGCTGCCCATTGTGGTGGGTCAATAGCATGGGCTTAGATTGGGGGAGCTGGCTCTGTTCTTCCCCAGGGCAGAGCTAAGCTAATTTTCCTGTTGGCAGTCAGTAGATTTTCGTCTCACTCATATGTTTGGCTGTTTGCAAGACGGATGGAGGCCACAAGGGTATGCGTTTCTTGTGAGCCTGCAGGCTAGTCCAGGCTTCACCACATAGTGGTTGCCAAGAAGCAAGATAATAGTACACACCAAGATAGACAAGCACATTGCAAGTCTTGGGAGGATCATGAAGTCTCACAGTTTCTTGTTTCATTGACCAAAGCAAGTCACACATCTAAACCCAGAATAATGGGAACTGCCATTAGCTTAATGGTCATTATTAAATTAATGTGTTCATTTTTTTTGCAAATAATCCACCACCATATAAAAACAGCAATTGTTGGAAGAGAAAATCTAAGTGGCAGAAAGAAAAGGATGCATGAAAAGTTGTCCAGTCTCAGTAATCATGATGAAAATGTAAATTAAAATGAGATTCCATTTCATATATTACTGGTAATTTAAGAGTCTGATAAAACTAGAGAACAGAATAAAAATAAAGGGATGAAAAATCCCATTCATAGCTGCTGTGAAGTGGACAAATTATAATGCAATCATAGAATCCAGTAACCAAAATTTAATTAGATTTTCATGTTGAATCAATATGAAAAACATAATTCTGAGTTATAGAATCTCAGAAGTTAGATTTGGTACATTGTCTGTGGCATTTTATTTTTAAGGTTATACAATAAAATTATAAAACAAAGATGGGAAAGATTAAGACCAACTTCACAATAATATTTATCTCTTGGGATAAAGGAATGAAGAGCAAATAATCAAAATAAAGAAGGCTTAGATTTATGTAAATATTTTATTTCTCAAAAACCAAAGTATGACAAAATAGAATATTCATTAACTTCAAAAGGCAGGTTAATGAGCATTTTGTGCTAAAAACGTTTGACATAGTCTTTGTGTCTTAGTCCACATTGTACAACAACAACAGAATATCAAAGACTGTGTAATTTATAATGAAGGGAAATGCATTCCTCATCATTCTCAAGGCTGGGAAGCTCCATATTAGGAGCTAGTGTCTGTACCAAAGAACCTTGCGGTGTCATTCCATGGCAGAAGGGAAAAGCATGTCAGAGGGCCAAACTCACTTGTATAACACTCTCCCTGTCAGGATAGCAAAACTACCTTCTATCACAGCATTAGTCTTTTTCTGAGGACAAAGGAAGGTCCCACTAATACTTTTGCTCCAACATATGAACTATGGGGGACACATTCAGACCGCAGAGGTATATTTGAAATATTCATAAGTGACATTTAAAGAAACAATAGCAATATCTTCTTTAAGTACAGAGAAAGGTTAGAAGAACAAAAGGTCCCATTTATGAATATAGACTGAAGGAAGAAAATGGCCATGATCTTGCTCTACTCTGTAGTGGCCAGACATGGATTAAGAAAGTTTATAATGAAAGTTTTGCATTGATTTAGTCAAGCACACTGTTTGGGCACTACCTATGATGTCACATATCAGTCCCCATGCTGTAGAGGATGGAGAAATAAAGGACCATGCTCTTAGAAGCCGACCTTCCCTCCCAGTCAATGGAAACACCTGAAAGCACATGGTCTATGGGTGGCTGAGTGAGGAGCCCATAGCCTGGTGAAGAGATAAGCAGCAAAGCTGTGTGGGTGCTGTGCTTTGAATATGGAAATGTCTCCCCATACGCTCATGTGCTTGAAGACTTGGGCCCCAGCTGCAGGCCCTGTTTTGGAAGGTTTGTGGCTCCTTGTTGAAGGAAGTAGGTCACAGCAGGAGGGACTTGAAGTTTTATGACCCAGCCCTATTTCCTGTCTACTCTCTGCTTTTTGTTCTGCCAGATGTTAGGAGCTGCCTGTCCCCATGTCTTCCACTCAATGATGGACTGCATCCTCCTAAATTGTAAGCCTAAATGAACCCTTCCTCCTTTAAGATAGTTTTGTCAGGTAGTTGATCTCAGCAATGAGAAAAGTAATCCAGTAGGAAACAGTGACAAGGCCACCTTCCCTTTCTCTCTCACACACAGGCTCTGAATCTACAAGGAACTCTTGAAGCTTTGGATAAAACACTGGTGAATAGCTTCCTGCCCTGCCACACAGCACAGAGGAGGAGAGTGTTGTACATGTGCCCATGGCTCTCCAAGGCCTTCCCCAGAGCCTAGCCTTAGTGTCCCAATGAGAACCTCACCCCCGGAACAAATGAGAGAAGGAGTGCCCTCGGTTCCATCTGCTAGCTCCTTGGTGGACTTTATCCCCTCAAGGCTAAACTGCAGAAATGGTTATTTTTGCCATAGCGCCTTTTTATTTCGTTTCAACCCCTATTTCCTATTCTGTAATTACTGCCAAGAAATGTTCACAGAAAACACGCTAGGTTTCTGACAGTCTGTCATGTGGGAGAGACGAGCTCTTCCTGTGTGCCTCTTGGAGACTGAAGTCTGGCTGGGTGAAGTGTGGGGAGATGGGTTCTGGCTGGCTGCTGGGTGGAGAACAGCAGCAGGGAGCCTCCCCTGGGAGCATTCCTGCGACAAGATGGGGCTGATTGACCTTAAAAAAATCTGCAACATGTCTTCACAAAGTTTTTATGATTATCAAATAATCATTGCAGAGCATTTAATAATATGGAGATGTTGAAGATGGTAGTGTCACCCCATAATATCATCTTCCAGAAAATACCACTGAACAGTGGTATGAGTTTGCTATGTTAGAAAACACTTACTTTGGTGTGTTTTAAAAACATAAAAATTTTAGATGTGAAAGGGGGAAGATGCTATACTTAACTTGCCTTATAACACACACAAACACACACACACACACACACACACACACAATATTATGTTTGGAAGCCTTACTATGCCTGATTACTCACAGCGGACACATTTTTATGAATGATATTATTCAATCATTCACAAATACTTACTGAACTCAATGTCAGGCACTGTTTTAGCCACTAGGGGACACAATGTTAAATAAAACAAAGCCTGTTCTCCCTAGGGAGATTTTATATTCTAGTAGAGAAAAAGAAACACATAAACTAACAGATAATATATCAAAGAATCCGATATAATCCGAAAGATACATCCTATGCAATAAAGTAGGTTTAAAAGAAAATTGTGCAACAAATATTATTGTTTTAGCAGCTGGGTGTGACCACTCATGTATTGTAACCCCTGTCCCATGGGAGGCACAGACTCAAGGATGGCTGGGGTTCACTGTCCAAAAACACCAGCTCTTAGTTAAGAAAAAGACTCTGTCTCAAGCAAATACACAGATGATTAATGGAGCAGGGCATCTGATGCTCCCCTCTGGTCCCCACATGAGTGTCTGTGCATCTACACATCACATCACACACCACACACACACACACACACACACTTAAAAAAAGAATATTGTTTTAGGCTATAGTCACAGCTTGGCTTCTCTTGGGAGTTCTGTGTCAGTGAGCTATTATTGCTGTGTTACAAAGTTCCCCCTAGCTAACTAGTTTAGAACAGCAGTATTTGTTACCTCACAGTTTCCTTAGGAGAGGGACCCAGGAGTGATCTAGCTGCATCCTCTGGGACACGGTCTCACAGGTGCAGTCAAGTAGTCAAACAGGTCTAGAGTTAGCTGAAGGCTCCACTGGAGGAGATATTTGCTTCCAATCTAGGTGGTTGTTGGCAGAAGCTAGTTCCTTACAGGCTATTCTCAGGTAGCTTTCATTCCTCACTGTCTCTTGGCTTCGAGGTCTCCCTTAGTCCCTTGTCACATGGGCCTCTCCACAGAGCTGATCACAGCATGGCAGCCTGATTCATGAGAGAACAAGCAATGACAGGACAAACAGACATAGACAGAGAGAAGTCATGCTGTTTCATGATCAAGTCTCAGATGTGACATCTCCTCGTTTTCTTACATTCTACTTATTTTAACAAGTCACTAAGTCCAGCCACATTAAGGATCAAGGAATCACAAGACAGAGAGAGAATGGGTGTTGCAGGGCCTCTAGCCACTGCAAACTAACTCCAGATGCATACTCCAACTTGTGCCTCTGACTTATGTGGGTACTGGGGAATCAAGCCTGGGTCCTTAGGCTTTACTGACAAATGCCTTAACTACTAAGCCAGTTCTCCAGCCTCCAATTAACACTTGTATGAACACTGTATGAAAGTGGAGTCCTGGCCAACACAAAGTAGAATGAAGCTGTTGTATCTTCACTAATCTGATGTGGAAGAGTGGCATTTCACTGTGATTTCTATCTGTTTCTTCTCCAGAGAGGATGACCATTGTTGTAACTGTATGAGGAAGGAAACTTTTTGAACCCTTCTAGCTCTTCCTCTTTAGGGTCTGATCATGTCTCAGCATCCTCCCCTCTGACCATCTGTGTTGGAAGCTGGTTCCAAAGCACCAGCTTGGTCCAGCTGCCGGCCACTGCACCCAGCATATGCCACCTTGTTCCCTGTGGCCTCCGGGCCCACTCTGGCTTCCTAACTGTGGAACCTTTGCTTATGGCCTTTCCTTGAGTCCGTTGCCCACTCACACCTTTCTCCACCTGTCAGACCCAGGCATGTCCTCAGAGCCCAGCATGCACAGCAGCCTCTGCCACACTTACACCCAGACCCTCTTCACATGGTCCAAGCAAGCAATGTGGAGACAGCATCAGGAATGCGCACACCAGGCTGCTGACTCAGCTTCTTCCACATGCTGGCCCTTGTACCAGAACAACGTGTGTCTCCATACACTCCCCAAATCCAGGTCACAAATAATAGCTGCTTATTAGGTAGGCAGTTATGAGGACTTTGTCACTTAACAAAATTCAGTTAAGAGCATTTAGTATCAGACACTCAAGTGGTCAATAAATGTGGTCTCGTTACTGCCATTCTCTCTGCCCTGCTGGTATCTGAGGTCTGAAAAAAAAAATCAGATAATATCCTACTCAATATTGTTTTCCCAGAAGCACCTGATGGTGCCCTGCACAAAGCATTATTTGATAATTATTATTATAATTATTAGTGTACATATGAAACACAGAAATTCACACCTGAATGGATGAAGGAATTCAAGGTGCAGTCTTAATACAGAAGGGTTTAACTGCCAACTGTTATCTTGTGTACAAATGGGAATCCTTGAAGGATTTTGTAAAGATTAAATAACATAAAGCAATGTTTTAAGAAGGAATTTGAGAAATAAGTACATTTGCAAATAAGATTTAAAAAAAAAAAAAACCTGCAGATTTCCCTAGTCCTCAGGAAGGCGAGTGGCCAACACACACTTGGAAGCGTGCTTCACACGGTCTGCTTGCACAGATCACGTGTGCACAGGAGCAGCAGCCCTCCTGCCAACCCCCAGACCCCCTCCCACCACCACCACCAATAGAACCCCTAGCCTCCCACTGGCCTATTCCTGGGCACAGCCCCCTCTAGAGACAAACATGCAAATGTGCTCACTGTTTTTGCCTTGGGCTCTTTCTCTAGCACGGGCAGTGGTTGAAGACAGGGACAGACAGCCACAGCCTGCAGGCTATATCCAGCTCACAGATATATTCCGCTTCCTGGACATAGTATTTTCTGAAAAAGAAAAAGAAGAATTAAAAAGGTCTTGTAAAATCTGAGGTCTGGCCCTGGGTCTGGCACTCTCTGTGGAGGTGGCAGTCTGCCTGCAACACTGGAGCCGTGCATCCCTTCTGCTTTGTTTCTTTTATCTCAGTGTTTTTGTCAAGCGCATGCCGAGTCACGTTTCAGGCCACATTGAAACCTTCAGCCCATGTGGACACTCACCTTGCCCTTCACTAATGGGTATTTAGGTCCCACCAGACACACCCTCAAAGGCACAGAGCAACAGTTCGGAATCCATTCATTACATTTCCCACTGCTGTGACCAAATACCTGGCAAGAAGCAATGGAAGGGAGGAAGAATTTATGTTCAGCTTACAGTTTGAGGGAGTACAGTCTAACATGGTGGGGAACATCTGGCAGCTGGTTGCTCATATTGCTTCTGCAGACAGGAAGTAGGGCTGGGCTATAAAAACTCAAAGCTCACCTTCACTGGCCCACTTCCTTCAGGGAGGCACTGCCTCTTAAAGATTGTACAACAACCCAGAACAGCACCACCAGCTGTGAACCAAGCGTTCCAACACATGAGCCTGTAGGAGGGAGTATTTCACATTCAACTTCTTTCACTGGAGATAGATATAGATGCATAGATATGGATATAGATATAGATATGGACATAGATATAGATGATATAGATATAGATAGATATAAATATAGATCTGGATATAGATATAGATGACATAGATATAGATAGTGATAGAGATAGATATAGATATAGATGCAGATACAGATACAGATATAGATATCTATCTCCAGGGAACTACACACACACACACACACACATATATATGTGTGTGTGTATATATATATATATATATATATATATATATATATATATATATATATTTGCAAACATAGTGTATATATACACACACACTATGTTTGCAAATAAAGCTCTATCATTAGATAAATTGGAACATTGTTTACAACTCTAATCTCTCAAGTACTGAGTGCTTATTTTTTTTCCAGATGAACTTTCCTAATCATCTCATGGAAGATGTTTTGGAGAAAATTGCCTGAGAAAGCCCCAGAGACCTTCAAAGCCTGGGAGAAGATCCTACACTTAGGCCAAGAATCTCTTAGAATAGAAATGGCACCACACCCCACTTCAGCCATTGCTGCCTAGAGACATGACACAACATTCCACAGGACAGACCATCCCCAGAGGGAACTGGGGAAGAGGAAACCCATAGCCTCTGTTGAGGATCATGAAAACAGACTCTGAGATGCAGAAGTTGGACAGATGGAGAAGTTGTTGGGGCAGGCACTAGGAAATGCAGGAAGGAGGCCAGACTTCAGTGCCCTCTGTAACAATTAATTGTTAGAGGACTCAATATAACTTTCTGCCTTTGTGGCAGAGGCAGGCTCAACAGTGGAAAGCACTTTCCAGAGAAGGATATGGGCCTGGCCAATAGTAGCCAACACTCCAGGCATAAGCAGAGTCCGGTCAGCTACTGTAGTATTTCAAGTGGTGTCACTCAGAAGACTTCTGGAACTTCAGATAGTTGTTAACAAAACAATGTGCTGATCAGTTCCAAGAAATTATATCAGAGGCAATCAGATTCGGCAGCTGTTTGGCTCATGAAAGGTGACGTCCAATTAGAGAGTATGATCAACCCCAAACAATGTGCGCTTCCGGTGGCCCACAGTAGTTATAGCTGCACCCATGTCTGACAGCCAACGTTCCCAATGGGAGACTCAGACTCTTCCAGAAGTCTTCATAATAGCTTGGTACTATTGTGTGAAGCTGCATTTTATCTGAGACCTCACAATGACTCCTTGAGACGGGATTGAAAAATGCCCCAGTCCCCTTTGAAGCCTCAGAGAGAAAAGACAATCCCAAAATAACATGTCAATAAAGCTGGTATGCAGCAAGTTTCACAAGTGAAACTCGGGCTTTGACATCATCTCGGCCACAGTCTTCTGGCTTTTATGTGACCTCATCTATTCTTTTGCCTCTAGGTCTACAAAGAAAAATGATCAAATCATATATTTCAGTTGTTCATAATTTGTGCATGCGACATCATAGCCATTTTTAGAAATTTAGCCCAATTTCTGGACGGGACATTATTCTTATGCCTGAGATAAGTCATTTCTACAAGTTTTTCATCCTCATCTCTTTTATCCCATCCTCATTTATTTACTAGCTTTTGGAAAGAGGTCCGGTTCTAATTTTCAAAAGAGTCAGAAAACCCCACAAAAATTCCTTGGGCATTGTTTTAGGCACTTCTCTCATTGCTGTGACCTGACTAGAAATAACTTCAGAGTTTATTTCGTCTTGGAGGGTAGGGGCATACAGTCAATCGTGGCAGGAAAAAGTATGGATAGCAGGAGGACGAGGAGGAGGTCACGCTGCATCCACAGTCAAGGGGGAGAGATGGACTCTGCTGCTCAGCCAGCTTTCCTTTTCATGCATTCCAGGATCCCAACCCACATGTAGAGTGACGTTCCCACTTCAGTTAATCTAATCTAGAAGCTCTATCACAGGAAGTCCCAGAGATTCGTTTCCAAGGTAATTGTAAACCGTGTCAAGTTGACAGCTGAGATGAACTGTCACCGGCAGATTGCATAAAGAGGACACTTGGACACATAAATGAGGGAGCATGTTTTCTGGGATCGACTTAGACTCAGAACAAGTCACACTAGACATGTTTATTGGTGGGACAATCTCAGCAGAGAATGAAAAAGAACTGTAGTAGATACACTGCTTATCGATTTGAGCCGTGCCTTTGATGGCGTTTCCTATAATATTGTTGTAAACAAATTACAGAGATAAGGACCTTATGATGATACCATTCAATGGATTTATAACTGGTTGAATAAATTTAGAAATGATGATTAATGGGTGATATGATCCTATAGGATTTTCTAAACTATGATACAATGAAGAATTCTGACCTCTGCCTTATCCAACACAGAATATTTTTTTTTATCAAGTACTATTAGATTTTTTGTCTCCACGAGTCTGCCTACCTCATCCACATGGCTACAGGAAGGAGCTGAAGAGCCATTGGCAACACCAGTGTGCTACAGGCAGTCTTCACAAGCAGATATATTGGCTCATCCTGACCAGATATTTCAAATAGCGTGTTCTTATTAGAGGGGCAAGCACACAAACAGAGAGTGGGGAAACACACCTTGATAGCAACTTACGAAAGTTAAAAAACAAAATAAAGAAATAAAGACTCAGCCTCACCTTGTAGTGACCAAGAACAGTGCTTAACTTAGTTACTGGACAGTAGAAACTAGCGCCTATCAGCTCTCCCCAGTCATTCAGAGATCTGTATTTTAAAGGAGTCCTTACCCAGCTGGAAAGGAACAGGGACAGGAACAGAGGAAGAAGATGGAAAAGGGCTGAAACCATGTTCATTTCATTACCAGTTTAGTCACTAAAGATGCCTGATGGTTATTGTCTGTAAATATCAGAAACACTGTTACAAGAATAGGGAATATCCTTATTGTCCCAACCCTAGGCGTGGGGCTGAAGCAAATTTTTGTCCAACTTTAGAAAAAGAACCGTCAAATTGCAGTTCCCTGGTAAGCTTCATGACAAGAAGACACGCAGAGCTAAGTATGAAACAGGCTCGCAATCAAGGGAAGCTAAATTATGGACTTTGAGGACCCCAAACTAGGCAGGTACCCTGAGAAATGCTCATTGACAGAGTGGTCCTGGGATGGAGCTGGATGTCTGAGATCTTGAAATATATCTTGAGGATCAAACCACAACACCATTATACACTCCTACCCCGGACTGGTACCTACACTGACCACACAGACCTGGTACTGCTAATAAGTCCTTCACACCATGCCTGAAGCATTAGGAAAAGTAGCTTCAATGTGTCCAGCTTTTCTCAAGATCCTTCTGGGCTAGATTTTTGGTTTTTTCTCTGACTCTCATAGGCCTCCCTCAAGCCTGAGTGTCCATTTAACTATGAGGACCTCACTGAGCATGGATGCTATATCCAAGGCTAGACATTTAGAGATACAATGCTTTAGAAAACCAAGACTGTTCATGGATCAACTTCCTAAAGCTATTTGGAAGCAAAATCTCTCTTGGTGAAGATTTAAAATCAGAGGTGCAGCTTGGGGAATATTAATTACAGTGACCTTCTTGTTGCTGAGACAAAACACACAACCAGAAGCCGCTTATGGGAGGGAAGGCTTACATTTTTGAGGGAAAGTTTCATCACGGTGGAGAAAAGCATGGCACACACAGTAAGTTTGCTCACATCTCGTCACGTTTCTGAGTGGAAGTACTCTAAGTACGGGGCTTGGAAGGCCAGTGAACCTCAAGGTTCACCCAGAGACACAAGTTCTTCAGCAAGGCTCCACCTCCCAAAGTCTCCACCAGCTGATGATAGAGTATGAAGCTTAATCACAAACACGTGAGACTATGGGGAACATTGCACGTCCAAACTGAAGGAGAAACTGGAGTAAAATAGCTTTTTTTTTTTTTTCCAGGTAGTTAGCCAGGGATAGAAGCCCAATGAGGGAACAAGAAGATACCATTCTGCCAGTCCTGGCAAAACTAGAACTCCTGACTGATGCTATCTCATCCAAGATGGCTGCCAATGACACTCTCCAACAGGGATTTCCTACCTCGTCCTCAGCTCAGCTCACCTGGGTCAGCTCCCTGAGCCCACGAACCAATAAGTCTTAGCCCCCTTGAGTCCATTAACCAATCAGGTCTATCCCTTGCATACCTGAGTCTAAAAACAAGGCTTACCCTAATTGGATGTCTGGTCAATATAAAGGGGGTTGACCACCATGGGCTTCTCCTCTGTTTGCCCTGTGATCTGGCCAGTCTGTCTCTCTCTCGAAGCACTTTCCTCTGTCTGGTTATTTTAGTGCTCACCTTCTACCTGTTTCTCACTTTGGGATGGCTTCTCACTTTGTTACCTGTATGAGTTTTCTTTGATCTACGAGTCTTTCACTATTTCTTAATCTTCTCTGGTCTTTTATTTGAAGGAGATCTACTGGTTCCCGTGTTTTGCCTTCCACGTGTGGGTGTGTGTGCCTCCTCCAGAGCCCTTTTACTCCCAGAGATTTTTCTGTGCTAGAGAGTCTCTCCTTCTCTCTTCTCCCTTTCCAGCCAGACACGGAGCAGAATTCTTCTCTGGCTTAAGTCTTCAGCTAGCCTCCTCCTTGGATCTCAATTCCGCCTACAATAAACCTCATAATTCACAATTTTTCTCTAAATAAACTTAATAATTCATAATTTACCCTTATTGAATCTGTTTTATCAATTTTTTTGTTAAAATAGGATGAGAACCCAAGGAGTTGGGGTTCACAGGCTTAGGGGATACCTCCTGAACCCCAAAATCGTGCATTGTAATCACTGCAGTGAACCTCTAGCATCTGAGAGGGGAAAAGAAAGGTGTTAGTATTGGGTGTATCTCTAGTCTGTGACCAGCACTGCCTTGGGGCTTTTCACACATGCTATCACATGAAGTACGCACAAGCTTCCCAAGTTAGCTCTATTAATCCCTTTTAAATAGCAGATGACTGAGATCAAATGAAAGATAATAAGAGAGTGGAGGGAGTCACAGTGACAAAGAGACTCAAAGTGACAGAACTGGCAACTTGAAAAGCGAGGATTAAAATTCAGGTCAACACAACTCTCTAGTCCAGTCCATCCCCACTGGAAGCCTTTTCTAATTTCAGAAGTCTGAATCTAGCAGACTTCCCATCTACACCATCCTTGAATTGACTGTAGAATTTCATTCTTCTAAGTGGTCTACTTTGCAGCAACACTCGGAGAAAGTAATAATCACTCTAGAGCTTGCATTACCAATACGAACATACCTTTTTAAAATGATAGGTTAGAACAATGCAGGGATCTGACCCTGAAATTAAATTCTTGGATAACTCTAGAATTATACATAATGAAACTTGGAAAGAAGAGGAAAAGTTTGGTTAAAGTTCCCAGAGGACCATTCCAACTCCCTGCTTTTCGTTTGGTCTCGCTATCTACTTTTGAGCTGAATCACTTGTCTTTGCAGTATTTCATCAGAGTCATTTCGTCCACTTTCTGCCTGAATGGTAATGTTTGTAGAAGAATCACAGGTACAATACAGTATGCACTTTCATTTTTCATTTAATACAATTAACTTCCCCCAAAGAAATCCTACATTAAGGCTGGAGAGATGGTTTGGCCTTTAAAGGTGCTTGCTTAAAAGCCTGACATCCTAGGTTCAATTCCCCTGTAACTCACTTAAAGCCAGATGCACAAAGTGGTGCATCTCTCTGGGGTTCACTTGCAGGAGCAAGAAAACCTGATGTACCTGTTCTCTCTCTCTCTCTCTTTCTCTCTCTCTCTCCCCTGCAAAAATAAATAAATAAGATATTTAAACAGAAAAGGAAACCCTGCATTCAAAAACCCTGCATTCAAAAGAAGTATTGGGGGCTGAGGACATGGCTCAGCAGTTAAAGATGCTTGCAAAGCCTGCTAGTCTTGGTTCAGTTCCTCAGACTATCTGCATAAAGTTAGACAGGCATTTGATTGCAGTGGCAAAAGACCTTACTGTATGTCCATGCGCAGGTGTGCACATTCACAGTCGTGCCAATAAATAATTGTTAAGAAATTAAAGTAGCATATTAGTTGCTTTTGCATCGCTTTGTGGAATACCCGACAGTAACAACTGAGAGCGGAAGGATTTGATTTAGGCTCCTGGTTTCAGAGGGTTCAGTTCGTGGTTTGTCGGCCCCATGCACCTGGGCAGAACATCAAGGTGGCAGGAGCGTGAGTTGGAGGCTGTTCTTCACTTCTTGGTGGGTAAGAAGCAGACAGAAAAAGCAAGAAGGGGATGGGAATAATATACCCACAAGGAACCACTCCCAGTGACCTGCTTCCTCCAGCCAAACACAATCTCTCAAAGTTTCTGCCACCTCCCAAAGCAGCGCCATGGGCTAAGGGTCGACCTTTCAAGAAATGAGCCTGTGGGAGCCACTTCCTATTCAAACCATAGCAAGTAGTGAGTGCTGTAACGTAATACTGGTTAGAGGACGGGCTCTAAAGCACAACAACTAAGGCTCAAACGCAGACCCCATCACCGCTCTAGCCACTGTCTTCCATGGGATTTGATTTCTTTCTTTATTAGGTTGTCTTGGTAATTGAGTTAGTTAACATAATGTAATACAGAGTAAATAGCATATTTACTCTGGTTTGCTTTCCAAAAGCAAAGGAGCACAATGTCTTTATGTAACATGCTTTCATGCTCTCAAACACTGGAATAATGTGACACTCTCAAAGTCCAACCTTGAATTTAAGCTCTACATCTCCATTGTTCAGACAGTTCTACAACTTGGCCCACCCAGCTCAACCACAGTGACCACAACTTCTCAACTGACCAGGGCTGAGCACCTGCAGTAATCCAGAAATTCATTTATAGACATTTGTTCATGTATTAATTTGACGATATAACTATTAACGATGGATTATTGTATTCATTCATGTTTAATAATTCCATTTTGCAAATTTCTCCTTGTTTGGGACTTCTTAAGAAAGGAGCAGAAAATGTCCCCACCCTTTTGAGGATATATTCATTTAACAATGGACTCACTCATTGTCTGAATAATTTCTTGAGAAGCCACTGCACTCCTAGCTGAGCTCTATGGTATTGGTTGCAACCTAAGCAAACATGATCCTTGCCCTTAAGGTGCCTATAGTAAGATATACTACAAGTAAGTGAGCAAAGAATTAAGCATTTGCATCAGAAAAAAAGTGTCTTGAAGTGAACAGAAAGGGTTCATAGTGGATAAAAAAGGGGTGAGTTCAGGGCTGGAGATATAGCTTAGTGGTTAAGCGCTTGCCTGTGAAGCCTAAGGACCCCAGTTGAAGACTCGATTCCCCAGGACCCACGTTAGCCAGATGCGCAAGGGGGCACATGCATCTGGAGTTCGTTTGCAGTTCCTGGAGGCCCTGGCGCGCCTGTTCTCTCTCTCTCTCTCTATACCTGCCTCTTTCTCTGTCTGTCACTTTCAAATAAATTTTAAAAAAATGTTTAAAAAATAAAAAAAAATTTAAAAAGGGGTGAGTTCAATTTAAATGACATTATCAGAGAAAAGGAAATCAGTAAGCTACAACCTAAAAACTTAGAAGCCACCACTAGCTACCTGCCCAAGAGTGGGCCACTTATTTTATTTAATGCTATAGAGAACCCAGATAAAGCCAGGCATTGTGGCACACACCTTTAATCTCAGCACTCAGGAGGCAGAGGTAGGAGGATCACCATGAGTTTGAGGCCACCCTGAGACTCCATAGTGAATTCCAGGTCAGCCTGGGCTAGAGTGAGACCCTACCTTGAAAAACAAAAACAAACAAAAAAACAATAAAGTACCAAGATAAATGTACCTAGCCACAGTTGTGTTTGGGTTGCTACCTGAAACACACATAGCACAGAGTTCTTAACAGCAAAATAAAGTCATGTGAGAATATGCTGATCCATTCCATGATACTATGATTTAGGGGAATCACTGAATCCCCAATATAGGAATGGTCCTTTGTTGCTTTCTGTCAGCTCCTTGTCTTCTTGTCTGAAACACAAACAAGATAGTTCAGGGCTGGAGAGATAGCTTAGTGGTTAAGGCATTTGTATGCGAAGCGTAAGGACCCATGTTCAACTCTCCAGATCCCACATAAGGCAAATGCACAAAGGTGAGGCAAGTGCAAGGTCGCACATGCCCACTAGGTGGTGCAAGCATCTGGAGTTTGATTGCAGTGGCTGAGGTCCTGGTGCACCAATTCTCTCTCTCAAAAAAAAAATTAAATTAGCATAACATCAAATATAAAAAAATTAAAGTTGGGCAATGGGAGCCTTCTTTCAGGCAGGAAAGAAAAGTAAAGGCAAAGGGACTCAGAGACCTTGTTCTTGTTGTTTTGATCCAGTGACCAACACCACATTTTATGGACTTCTAATTGAATCACTAACACCTACACTTGGAGATGCAGAAGTCAGTATTGTCAGAATCTTCTCGTATTCTTAGGCAAATGGATTATTTTCTCCTTGATTTGGGAGCCAATGGAACACAGGGAAGCGCATTTCAACCAGAGGAAATGGTGTGCCTGAAGACCTGAAGGCTGGAGCCAGCTTGGTGTGTTTAGGAACAGAATAACCCGTGTTATGTGAATGAGGCGGGCACGGAGGAATGTGGGGCCATCCAAGGTTGGAGACATAAGTAATGGGCAGGGCAGTTAAAGCCTTATAGGCCAAAAGTAAGGAGTTCGAATTTTATTATAGGAGTGAATATAAGCCTAAAGCAGTCACTTTCTTACCGCTGAGCCAAAACACCCAACCAGAAGCAGCTTATGAAAGGAAAGGGCATATTTCAGCATATGGTCTCAAGGGCAAGTTTGATCATGGCAGTGAAATCATGTCATCCAGGGCACCACACCTTGCCACATCAGCTTGGAAGAAGCAGCAAGAGTGAGCTATCTCTGGCAAAAGAGGGGCTGCATTACTAAATGCCAACACACACCTCCTGCAGCAAGCCTCCACCTCCCCAAGGCTTCACCAGCTGGGGATTAATTATGAGGCTTACTCACAAACACGTGGAGGCTGTGGAGGACACTCCACATTCAAGCCACCACAAATCCACTGACTGACTGATGCATATTCTATGGAGATCCCCTTTCTGCCGTGCGATTGATGAAGGGCTCAGAGGAGGGGCGGCAGTGGAATGGAGAGAGGCCAGGGCCATTGCACCTAACCTTGAAGAAAGAAAACATTGACTTAGACTGGGGTACAGGCATTGGTGGTGATGAAAATTAGACTGAAATGACACTGTGCTGGTCTGTTTGGGAGTAAGTTAACACAAAATAAAAAATGACAAGGCACTATGTGAAGAATGTAACCATCTCTTGTTAATCAAGAAAATCAAGCTACTTATTGCCACAGGCCAGGTCAGTGAAATACTGTTCACTATAGCATCTGACATGTGTGGGTTCAATGCTTTACAGATATTGTCACATTAATCCTTGGAATAGCATATAAGGTAGACACTGTTATTGTCGCCATCTTACAAATGAGCAAACCAAGTCGTAATCAGATTATATAGCTTACTCAAGGACAATATTGTTAGGAAAGCTAGTGGAACAAGTTTCAAACCCAAAGCTGTCAACTTCTCTGACTTTACCCATCAGGGGCTTACACACTGCTCTTGGGATATTCTCTACTCTGCAGATGTTTACTAAGACACATGAAAATTCTCCATGCCCCCATTCTCACACTTAGGTGTAGTTACATAGACTTTAATGCATGCCAGCTATTTGACATTCATTTATCCACTTTACAGGTTGGAAAACTGAAGGACAGGAAGGTCACATAACTTACCCAGTCATCACAAAGCTACTAAGCTACTATGTTCACCTTGCACAGCAGGTCACCTGAATAGAGTAAGGGACCCAGAAAAATCCACTGGCCCATGCCTTGGAACCAAGTGGTGACAAATACATTTTGACTTTCAGATTACTTGGGCCAAAAGCCACTAAATCGCAAGCTCAACTAGGAACAAACCATGCACCAAGATGGCCACAAATCCTGAATAATTTCGGCCTCCTTGTAGTTCTCCCGTGTTTTACCTCACAGGTTAAATCCTCTGAGTCCCTGTAACGGATGGCATTAGCCAAAGTGATGCTCTTGCCCTCCCGTCCCTCACTATCTCAGCATCCAATTCGCCCTCTGGCTTAGCACTTATCGCTCCAGAACAGTATCACTAATTTATCATTAATGTGTGTGCTATCTGCCTCTATACACAGGAATGTAAGTTCCATGTCCCCAGTGCCTGGGATGTCTGGAACATAGTAGGCATTCAATAAATATTTGATGAATGGATGATTGGATAAATTAGCTAACTTGATTTTAATTTGTCCTGGCATCATGAGAAATCTCCAGAAGCTCTAGGCACATACACAGGTCTCTCTTCAACAGAAGCATTTGAAGCAGTAAAACAAAGGCAAAAAGCCAACATGAGAAGAGATAGCATTGGAAAATGACAGTAGAGTTAGTGCAGGTGAGCCAGCCGGCTACTTTGCGTGTGTGTATGCAAGTGTAAATATGATATTTATGTTGCTGTTGTGTGTGAACGGGTGCACACACATGTCATGGTGTGCTTGTGTAGGTCAGAGGGCAACCTTGAGTGTTGGTCCTCACTTTCCACCTATTTGAGGCAGGGTCTTTGGCTTGCCATGGTCTTCACCAGGCTACCTGACTCACAAGTTCTGGGATTCTCCTGTCTCCACCTCCCTTCTCCTGGTAAGCACACTGGGATTACAGACACACCATGAGTCTGGCTTCGTGTGGGGCTGGAGAACCGAACCCAGGTCATCATCTTGTGCAGCAAGAGCCATCTCCCCACCCCTGGCTTCTGTTTGGATCCTGTCTTGTAAGCATGGTGGCCATCTCTCTATTCTAATGGAAGGTGACACAATCAACAACAGAACACTTGACTAAGCCCTTGAAAGCTTGAGGTACAATGCCCACGGAGAAAGATGCCACAAGGAGAGGAGTCCTGAGAGAGAGGGGAGGGGAGGAGGAGGAGGAAGAGGTGTGGTCCAGGGATGAACCAGGTGACAGTAGGCGTGGCTGTGGGAACACAAAGAGAAGGTGCCTGGTCCTCACCTCCCAGCTCATTATTACCACCAGCCATGCTTTCCTCCTGCCATTTGGTTAATGCAGTAGCAGGGGAAATGTCATGTGTGGCAAGTTCTTTTTGGGTGTCTGTGCCCTATAGGAAATTATTAAGAAAAAGCAGGAAATGAAACAAGGGAGATGACTCCGCTCAACAGCAAAGATAAGCTTTATTGGGGGAGCGAGGAGGAAGCCTAAGAAGGACTCTGACCACTTCCCTTACAGACTCAGGGATGCTTATGGGCAGTGGGGGTCATTGGAATTACTCGGCCACCGAGCAGTCCACCTTACCTCAGGGCTTGGGCCACTATAGGGGAGTGATAATTTGGCTGGGTGGTCTGGATCATTCCAGGAATGTGATCATTGGGAGAGGTGGTTGGGTCACTCTTGGGAAACAGAGAGTTACAATGAAATGGCAGTCAGAGTCCAAAAATGGAGACATTCTGGTTCTAACAGGAATCAGTTCTATTTCTTTTCCTTTTCTTTTTCTTTTCCTGTTTTAGGAATTAAAATAAATAAACAACAAAAGATCCAGAGGTTCTCTGACTCAGACAAGACACTCATCCATCGCTCGGTTGGTTTTGTCTTCCTAGAAAGAACGTAAGCCAAACATGATCTTTCGCTGTTTCGCTGGTATGTTTTTGCAGTCTGGTTTTTCTCGGCTGTCTTTTGAATACCTCGAGCAGAACACCCCTGTCTTGTTAATGACTTCAAAGATACCAGGTCCACTGTGCAGCAAGTGATAAAAATGTACACAGCATGTGTTGGATAAATTAATAAACTCTCCAGAGCCTACGAGTCCTCGGGCCCAGCAGCACCGTAATGAAATGTTATTCTGAAGTGGAGGAGGTGGGAAGGAGAAGGGGAGCAGTATTTAATATATGCAAATTAACTAGTATGCAAATTGCCACTAAGTTAAAAATAACGGACTGCGAGAGGAGCCCATTTTTTAAGCAGCTTGTTTATTCATTAGCCTAATTTCCATTATCAATCCTTCTGTTTTCTTCTTTATTAAGTACTCATATTTGGGGGAAGTTTTGCTTCCTACAAATTGTTTTGCTCCAAAACCCATAACACTGCCTAGAACAATCACCATACATTAGCTTCTCACTGTCTTGTTCTTGATTTTGCCCTTAGCTTGCATTCTTTCTTTCCCTTTCTTCCTATTTCTTGCACGTTGCTGTTTTTCCCTATCGCCTGCACTTGCCTGGTTTCTCTGATACCTTTTGTTTCGCTGCTGAAAGGGGCTCCTACCCAGCGTGAGGCGAGGGTGAAGAGAAGCCTCTGACCTCAGAAGATCTTATTCCAGGGAACTCTGCCACCAGACACCCGGAGCGTCTCTCCCCTCCAAAGCAAAAGGCACCAGCATATCTGGCTCGCCGTCATCTCGAGATGTGGACCACCTTGATCCTCTGACTAGTAACAGAACAACGGCAACAATGCAGATCTTGATTCAGGTCTGTGTATGGCCTCCTCTGCCAGAGACAGACCTTACACAATGTTAAGACAAATTGGCAGCCAAAATCCTTCTCTTTTGTCTGCAAGGAGCAGCCACCTTGCTATGTGCAAGCTCTGGTGCCCCCCAGAGGCCAAAAGTGGTCCAGCGCGCTGGGATGCCCGTGGAGGGGGGCTGAAGGCTGGAGCGGAGCAGGGCTCACACAAAGCCTGTGGCTGCAGTTTGCACAGGAGACTCAGTGAAAGAGGCCCACCCCAGCAGCTGGGCAGGGGGCTTACGGGTGCATCTATTGCTGAGAGTGCGCTTGATCTGGCGAGGCTCGAAGGTTGACTATTGTTTGAGCACGTGGTTTTTAATCCCATATTTAGGACACAACACCCAAACAAGTTGGTAGCAGGCGTTTCTCTGCACAGGCTGCTGCTGGGTTATCTCTGTGCAAAACTGTTGGTGAAGACGCTGTCCCCTTGGCGTGTGCGTGCGTGCGTGCGTGCGTGCCTGTGTGTGTGTGTGTTAGATGTAGAAATACACACACCGAAATTTGCCTGTGTCCTTAGCATAGATGTGGCCAAGTCCCATGGCAGAGAATCCCCAGGCTGGCCCCACCAGGAGCACTTCTGCACACGGGCTGCGCTGCAAGTGATTTCAACGTGACCACAAATTCCCAGAGCAAATAACTCTAATTGCCGCTCCTTCCTGAGCTGCTGCACTTGTCGCTTATAACTGTCCCAGGAGACGGACTGGGTCAGGGTGGAAGCCATGGCTTTCAGGTCTTTCACTCCTCAGCTAAAGTACCTATGACTCAAGGGCAACGATGTCAAACGTAAAAGGTCACCCTTAGGCAGCTGCCCGGGATCATCCACAGACAGGAGGTGGCTAGGGAATGAATTACCATCAGCTCCCGAGCCTCCAGCCAAGACAGCAATCTCCCCGTGCACTTAGGGCCAAAAATGGTGTCAAAAGGCCAAAGACCTTAAAGAGATGATGGCATTAAGAAATAGTCTCAAATGCTAAACTCTAAAGGGAGCCAGAAAGATAAATCATTATCATTTAAGCCCTGCACTTTTTTTTTATACATACTGTCACTGCAATATTTCCATAGAATGAAGAAATAAATCACCCCGCCTTTGACATTTTTAATAACTTTAAGAATGTGGTTAGGGTAATACTTAACTTTATTGACATATTGTATGGTTCATCCATCTCATCAAACCTCAATGAAACTTCAATGAATATTAACCGAGGGGCCATAATGTATTAGGCACTGCCTAGAAAATCCCCCGACCGCTCCCCCAAGAGCCTCCAGGAGCCCTAACTCATTGGCTTGACTCCTTCTATGGAAATTGATAGCCCACAGGGTAAACCTTGATGGTGCTGGGGGCAGGGGCTGTGTAGATCCTAGCTGGGGGATTCGGTTCACTGAGTTTGGGGAAAAAAATTCTCCCCTTGGGTTCTGGCTGTTTGTGAGTGGTCTCAGGTTTTGGGAGCCTCCCTGGAGCATGAAACACAGATATGATGAATGGACAGAAAATGGGATCCCATGCCACTCAACAATTGTGTCCCAAAGTTACTAGATAGAGCTTCTGTAAGTCACCGTGGGACATGGAACTGCTTTCTCCGAACACGAAACCTACCCAGAAAAGGACCTTATACTCGTCAAAGACGCAGTCGAACGAGGAGCAAACATTAAGCATTTTGACTCTCAAATGAACCCTCTTTTCACTGGTAAATAATTATGGTCACTTTTTTATGAAAGAATAGAGAAGGGGCTGGAGAGAAGGCTTAGTAATTAAGGTGTTTGCCAGTGAAACCTAAGGACCCAAGTTAGATTCCCCAGTTCCCACGTAAGCCAGATGCACAAGGTGGCACATGTGTCTGGAGTTCATTTGCAGTGTCTGGAGGCCCTGGCATGCCTGTTTTCTCTCTACCTGCCCCTCTAAAAAAATTAAATAAATAAATAAATAAATAAACAAATAAATAAATATTTTTAAAAAAGAATAGAGTCAGATAACACAGTGAATAATAATGAGAATGTTTCACCCGTTCAAACACCATCTCTTGGATGCACCCTTTCATTCCTGGCATTCTCAAAGACATACATTTTCTCACTCATCCTCAGGGTCTGTTTCTTTTGCACTGAACATCTGTGAGACCACTCTGGCCACCAAAGCATCTATCTTAGCCATTGCTAGTCATTTCATTTGTTCTATTTGGCCATCGCCCCTCCAAGAAGCTCTTCCTTATCCCCCAAATCTGACCAGGTACCTTGCTGTATATTTACAAGGTCCCCAATGTTCATGTTGTCCCTCACAGCTGCGGCCACATTCCATTTTAATAGTGTGGTTGGTTGTGAATGTACCTGTGTGTATGTGCAGAATGTGCATGACGTATGCACATGTTGCAGAGATGCATTTGCCCTTCACTCGCTCATGCAGAGGCCACAGGAGACTACCAGGCGTCCACCTCTATCACTCATCCATATGACAGAGGCTCTCACTCAGTCTGGAGCTGATGTCTTTGCTGAGACTGGATGACCAGTGAGTCCCTGGGATTCTCAGATCTTCACTCCCCACAGGAATGGGGTTACAGCCATGGGTTGGTCGTGCCCAGATGTCTATGTGGGTGCTGGGGTAATTGAACTCAGGATGAATCAGGCCTTCTCAGGCCCTCATGCTAACTCAATAAGCACTCTTACCTGCTGAGCCATCTCCCCAGCACTGTAATTGTCTTTTACTTTTCTGTCTTCTCCAATCTTCTGTGAACCCCTAGAGGGTAGGAACTACATCTGTCTTGATCACTCAAGGTTGTCTCTGTAGACCCTAAATTTAATAACTCTCAGAATGTGGTTCAGGTAATACTCAATTTTATTGATATAGTGAATGGCACATCCATCTCATCAAACCTCAATCAAATCTCAGTGATCATTAAACAAGGGGCCACAAGGTCCCAGGCAGTGGAGCCTGGCATGGAGTAGATGCTCCATAAACATTTTAGAATCCATAAATGAAGACTAGACCAAAGTGCCTCATCAGGGAGAGAAATGTCATCAGCCATTCCTGTCACAAAAGGGTCCAATTTCTTCCTCCCCCTTCATACATCCTGGGCTGCTAACCTGAGCATTCCAGAGTGAAACTTACATTGCCTGAGAAAGCATATTATGGGCCATGTAAAGATAAGAGAACAGCACACATTTAAACATGGCCTTCTTATTTATGGGGATAAACCTCACACTCAAAAAAAAAAAAAATGTATCATCTGGATTGCAAAAGCCAAGGTGACAAATATTTGAGAAAGAATTTTTCAGCAAACATTGCAGAAATGGTTTAATATCTCTACGACATAAAGAATTCATATAAATTGATTTTTTTTTCTTAAATCAAGACCTCAATAGATACGTAGGCAAAGGACATGAGCAGGAATGAAAAAAATCACTTAAGGAAAGTATGAACTAACAAATAAAATGCAATAAACTATCCAGCTTTGCCAGTTAAAACAAGTGTGTGGCATAGGTCCTGAGTTCAGAGGTGAGAAAAGGTCATTTGCCCCTCCTTCTCTCTGCTTCTCAGCGGGGCTTACAATTGTGGCTATATGTCCACTTGCCTGATGAGGTGTTAAGTAGGCTAGGAGCGATGCAGGGAGCAAGAGCGAGCAAGGGTGTGAATTCTAAGATGTCAGTCAAATGAGAGGACATAAGCTGGATGGCAGCAAGTAGAGGGACGCACTGTCATAGAGCGGGTTTCATTTATTTCAAGATGGAGTGCCAACATGGCTCACACAGTGCCTGGTACATGGTAAACACTAGAAACCTGTGCAGGGGAAAATAGAAGAAGATTTCCAACACAGGAGGAGTCAAAAGAGAATATTGGAGACAGTGCCCTGAGGGGTTCATGATCTGCTGTCAACGTCAGTGTTTCATTTCTTCAACAAGCAGCCACCAGGTTAAGGTTTCCTCCAGTTCACCCACTAGAAGCAAAATGAGAAACACGAAATGTTCCATGCCTACATGACTCACGGGTGCCTGGGAAGTAGTGGGGTGGTTCTGAGCAGCAAAATAGGAATAAAAATACGGTTCAATGTATTAATCTTTCAAAAATTAAATACAAACTTATTATTTAGTTTTGCAAACTTCCTACAGTATAAATGTGAATATGATGCTTTTTATAGAAAAGGCAATGGTGATATTTATCAAGCAACATGTATTAGTAAGTTAGTATGACAATAGTGCTGTACAACAAATAGCCTCAGGAATCTTAGAAATGAAAGCCCTTAGACATCCAAGGAAGAATTTGGGGGGTAGCCTAAGACATTCTGTGACTGGATTCCCAAAGCTATACCTCATGCTACTTAAGGCCTGCCTACTTAAAAACCTCACCCTGTTCCTGAGGTGTCCGTGTTCTGTCCCAGCGTTCTGTGTAGACCTCACACATGGAGAGCCTGCAGCGAGATCTGCCAGAGCCTCATATCCTTCTGACAGCCTCACTGAAGGGAAACACAGAGTCAAGTAGGAGCCACAGCCCAAGCAAGGAAGGAAGGCAGGCAGTGCGTGGTATTCTCCTCTCCCGGGCTCAGAGAGCACTGCCTGGAGTCCCGCTGACTTCCCATGAATGTACATTGTTACTCATTAGTGGGGGCTTAGGGGTTAAGGCATTCGCCTGTGAGGTCTACGGATCCAGTTTTGATTCCTCAGTACCCACATAAGCCGAATGCAAATGATGGTACATGTGTCTGGAATTCATTTTCAGTGGCTAGAGGCCTTGACATGCCCCATTTCCTTCCTCCTCCCTCCCTTCCTTCCTTCCTTCCTTTCACTCATAAATAAGTAAATTACTTATTTAAAAGTAACCTCATTAAGGCCAGATATGATGATGTACACTTCTAATCTGAGCATTGGAGAAGTTGCAGCAGAAGGGTGGCAAGTTCCAAGCCAACCTGGGCTGCACGGTGAGTTCTAGAACAGCATGGGCTACACAGTGAGCTCTAGAACGGCATGGGCTACACAGTGAGCTCTAGAACAGCATGGGCTACACAGTGAGCTCTAGAACGGCATGGGCTACACAGTGAGCTCTAGAACACCATGGGCTACACAGTGAGCTCTAGAACACCATGGGCTATTGAAAGAGACCTTGGCTCAAAACAAAAAAGACACTGTGTTCAAAACATTTGGCTGTCAAGAGAGACAATGGGTATCAGACAATGATGCACAGAGATGATGGCCAACATATGATGGAGACTTTATGATTGACTCAGATTGCTGCTTTGAGAATGCTTCCTGACTGTGGAGCAAGAAGCAGGATCCAATGAACTTCTTGAGTTAAGGGAACAGAGCGGAAAGCCTAGAGAGAGGCAGCTACAGCTCATATGACAAAGAGAAAAGAATGGAACAGAGAGAAATTTCTGAAGAGCTATAAGGATTTTCTTTGCATGTTAAGAAAAATGCTGATCAGACCATGTATATGAGAAAACTGCCCAAGTCCTAGAAAATGAAGTGACAGAGAATTGACGAACAGCGTTTGGGGCTCACATGGAGCTAGGGAAAGTGCCTGTCCCCACCAGTAAGACTAGAAAATGCCATGAGTCTCAGAGCATGTGGTAGAATGTGCTTGGACGGCTCGCTTCATTGGTGAGGAATAATTATCCCAAGATTAAATATAGCTTTGTTCTAAATGAACAAGTGGGAAAAACCCAAAGGATTAAATTGCTTCCAAATAAACGTATGCATCCCAGATTAGAGTTCAATAATATTTATAGGAATGTTAAAATATTCAGTATCCAATTAAGGATAGAGTCATCAACAGGGTATAACAACTCTGATATATATATATATATATATATATATATATATATATATATATGTATATAAATATATATATATATATATATATATATATATATATATATATATATATATATACAGTTCTGAACAAAAGAACTTCAAAAAACAGAAAGCAAAATCTAATAGGACTATAAGAAAAAGCAAAGCCACAATTTATTGTTGGAGATTTTAACGCTCCTTTCCTCAATAATTGATGGAACAAAAGACAGAAAATCATTAAGGAATATGAAACTTAAACACTATCAGCTAACTTGACCTAATTGACATTTATAGAATGCTCTCTACCCCAGAGCTTAGAAAATAATTTTTTTCAAGTGTTATTGAAACATTTTCCAAGATTGTATTCCCAGTCAAAAAACCAATCTCAGACTATTTAAAAGAATTGAATTCAAGCAAACCACATTGTTTGACCAAAATGTAACCAAATTAGACATCAGTAACAGAAAGATCTTGGAAACCATCAATAAATAATTTAAACCTAACCAACCTGTTTCCAAATAGCCCATTAGCTGAGGAAAAAAACCTGTAATTTAAAAATATTATAAAGTGGAAGTAAATGAAAACACAACATATCAAAGTTTGTGGGATGCTACTAATGCTGTACTTAGGAGAAAATTTATAACACAAAAAAATGCCTGTATTAGAAAAAATATTGCCTCAACTCAGTGACCTCAAATTCCACACAAAGAATCTAGGAAAGGCAAAGAAATGTAAGCAGAAGTAGAAATAATAATATAACAATGTGAAGAAAACAAACATGGGGGAAAATATCACTAAAACGGAAAGCTATTTCTTTGACCATACCTATAAACCTCTAGCCAGATTAGTCAGTAAAAATAAAGAAGATAAGGCTGGAGCAATTGCTTAGTGGTTAAGACATTTGCCCTCAAAGCCAAGGGACCCAGGTTTGATTCCCCAGGACCCACATAAGTCAGATGCACAAGAGGGCACATGGTGTCTGGAATTCATCTGCAGTGGTTGGAGGCCCTGGCATGTCCATTCTCTCTCTCTCTCTCTCTCTCTCTCTTTCTCTCTCTCTCTCTTTCTCTGTCAAATAAATAAATAAAAATAAAATATTTAAAAATAGAGAAGATACAAGTTGGCATTAACAGGAATGAGAAATGTGGAATTAATATAAATTTTACAGATATTAAAAGGCTTATAGGCTACATTATTAATATCCTCACAATAGTAAACTTCGCAGCTTAGAGAATGCAGACCTAATTCTTATATGACAAAAAGTTCCTAAGCATACTAGGAAGAAATAGCCTGAGTTGATCTATTTATATTAAAGAATCTAGCTTGCAGTTAAAAATTCTCTTATAAGGAAACCCCAGAGCGAAATTGTTCAACCAGTGAATTCTTAACAAATATTTAAAGAAAATGTAATTAGGAGAAAATAAAGAATTCATTGCATCAGCCCAATATTAGCCAAATAGTAGAAACAGGAAAACTTATTACAAGAAAAAATTTTGGACAAATAGATCTCATGAATATAGATGCAAATGTTTCAGAATTTTTTTAGAGAATCAAATCCAAAACTATACAGAAAGGATAATACATTATGAATGACTAAGCAGTGTCTATCCCAGAAACACTTGACTAGCTTAATATTTGAAAGCTTAATGTAGCTCACTATATTAACAAACCAAAAAGTACATGATCATTTCAATTGATGCAGAAAAAAAAAAGGCGTTTTTCAAAGCAAAATTTCTATGCCCAATTAAAGAAAAAAAAACTCTCAGAAGCTAGGAATATAAAGGAACTTCCTCTTTTACATTTGCGTGTGTGTGTGCATGTACACACGCATGTGTGTGTTCTGTGCAATCACATGTGCATGGGTGCATATGAATGCAGGTGCATGTGGAGGCCAAAGGTTAATGTTGAAGGTCTTCGATTTTTCTCCACCTTTTTCACAGCTAGAGTGTCTGTCTTGTGCCCAGACTCACTGATTTGGCTAGTTCAGCTAGCCAACTTAACCTGAGGATCTCTGGTCTCCAACTTTGGAGCACTGCGATTGCAGAGGGGCCACCTCTCCCATTGAGCACTTAAGTGGATGCTGAGGATCTGAACTTGTCTTTCCACTTCCACAGCAAGCTTTGTCCCCTGAGCCATATCACCAAGCCAGAACTTCCTTAATGTGGTAAAGAGTAGATATGAAAAACCTACAACTAATGTCATAATTGTGAAAGACTGAATATGTTTTACTTAAGTTTTGCATTAAGACAAAGATAGCTAATCTCACTACATTTATTCAACGTTTTCCTAAAAGTTTTTAGACAGTTCAATAAGGCAAGAATATAAAATAAAGACACCAGATGGGAAAAAGAATTAAAACTATACTTATTCACAGATAATAATCATTTACCCAGAAAAGCCAATGGATTTCCTAAAGAAAAAGCTATTAAAACTGTCAAGGGAGTTAAGAAAAGTTTGAGGACATGATCAATATACACATATATATGTCAACTTTATTTGTCTATGTTAGCAACAATCATAAATTGAAATAAATAAAAAGGCAAAGCCACTTAAAGTGGCATCAAAAATATTAACTACCTAGGGATAAAGCTCATATAAATGTTTTGTATTTGACTGATAGGATGAAAAAAAATTTTAATTGCTGAGGAAATTTTAAGATGCTCTAGATAAATAGAATGATATGCTGTGTTCATGGATAAGAAGATGCAACAGAGTTAGTCCAGATGCGTGTGCTTCCCAAGCACATGTCCAATATTGCATGCTTGCATCATTGTTCATCTGGCTTATGTGGGACATGGAGAATCATACATGAGTCCTTAAGACTTTTTTAACACACACACACACACACACACACACACATATGTATATATATAATTTACTGATAACTTCTCTACTTACAGACAACAAACCATGGTATTTCCCTCCCCTCCCCCACCTTTCCCCTTCATAACTCTGCTCTCCATCATATCCCCCTCCCTTTCTCTGTTAGTTCCTCTTTTAATTTGATGTCATCACCTTTTTCTCCTATTATGAGGGTCTTGTATAGGTTATTGCTAGGCACTGTGAGGTCTTGGATATCGAGGCCAATTTCTGTCTGGACAATTGTATGTAAGGAGTGGTACCCTTCCTTTGGCTCTTACATTCTTTCCCCATCTCTTCTGCAATGGACCCTGAGCCTTGGAGGGTGTGATAGAGATGTTTCCGTGCTGGACACTCCTCCATCCCTTCTTCTCAGCACTATGTTGCCTTTTGGGTCATCCCAGTGGTCATCACCATCTGCAAAGAGAAGCTTCTCTAACCAGAAGTGAGATTAGCATTAATATATGAATATGAACATTAAGTGTAGTGCTTTCAGGGCAATTTGGTGAGAGTAACCTACGCATTTATCCAGACAAGAGCAGGCTTTATACCCCTAAGGCTCATGATTTCCCCTGCCATAGGCTTTTGATTAGGTTTTCAGTACCAGGAATGTATTCCCTCCCATAGAGTGGGCCTTCAGTCCAATTGGTTTCCCCCAGAGCAGACATGCCACTATTGCACTCGTTCAGTCATTTGGCCTGTCTGGCCAAACTTGAGGCTCCCAGTATCCACTTTTTTTTTTAAACCACTGATGAATTCTGTCTACCATAAGGCTGCATACAGTGTAGCTTTTTCCAGCTTTCAGTTGGCTGGGATATAGGGAGAAGGTTGTCTGCTCAGCACCAGCTTGATTTCTCAGTTACTTCACCACTCAGGCATGTGAAATCTTCAGCAATAGGGTCTTACCATCTCTTTCTCATGGGAAACCAGGGGCCTTGGCAATAGCCTATAATGTTTTGGAGGCAACAGGGACCTCCCTGGCCAACAACTCACTGGAAGGCATCCCATCCCTGGCACTGAAAATTTTCTAGTAACAATCTATGGCTTCTTGATGTGCCTTTGTTCAAGAAAGTAGATTTTCATATGTATCATTCAGAATATCTTGAATTTTGATTGACCCTCACCCCCACCCTTCTTTTATATAATCTCTTTCCCTGACATCACTTAGGCCTTTCCACTCCCTGTAATCCATTCCTATACTTACATATATACAATACAATGTTTTGATTCAGGTGTCCCCCATAAACTTAGGTGTTTCAAATGCTAGGTTCCCCCCGCTGATGGAGATTTGGGAATTAACACCTCCAAGAGGTAGTGTATTGTTGGGGGCAGGCTTATGAGTGCTATAGCCAGCTCCCCCTTGGCAGTGTTTGGCACACTCTCCTGTTGCTATTGTCTACCTTATGTTGGCCATGGTATGATATCCACCTTCTGCTCATGCCATCGTTTTCCCCTGCCACTGTGGAGCTTCCCTTCAAGCCTGTAAGCCAAAATAGACCTCTTTTTCCCACAACCTGCTCTTGGTTGGGTGATTTCTACCAGCAATGAGAACCTGACTGCAATAGTAAAGTGGTACCGAGGAGTGGGATTGCTGCTAGACATCTGGCTATGTGGCTTTGGCCTTTTGGAGCTGATTTTCAAGAGGAATGTGGAAGGATTTAAAACCTTGGCCTGAGATGCCTTGTAATACTGTAAGTACAACTTGATGGACTATTATGGTCAGAGTTGAAAGACCTGAATGCAGTAAGAACTATGGACTGTGAGGTTTGGCTTATGAGAGTGAGAAAAAGCTTTGCTTGCACTGGGCTAGTAGTTTGTGTGAGAAGCCTGCTGTTATGTCCATGTCCTGAGAAGTCGTGCAGGGTTGCTTTGCATAGAAATGAACTGGTGTGAGCAGAGGGACATGGCACAGATAGAAAAACCTTTGGGTAAACTCCTGCCCATTCAGCTGCAATTAACAGATTACAACCTTTGAGATTGCTGACCTGTACTGGGGCAACAAAAGAATGCAGACTCTTTTGAAGGGGCCTAAATGCTCAAGGAGTGTCCTGTTCTTCAAAGTCTGTTTTATTCCCCCCTGGATTAACAAATTGGCACCCTATCTGGTACTGTGGAGTATAAAAAATGCTGGAAAGGGGGTCATTGAATTTGCAACATGGTCTTGTGTTTTGGAAATGGTCATGGGCAGTGTGAAGCAGGTTTGCTAGATGCCTGCATGGAGACCCCATGGGGCCATGAGGATGAACCATGGATTGCAGTGGAGACCCAATGGAGATGCTGGGACCACAAGATGGCTGCTAAGGAAAGCTTCCAGCCCCGATGAAGTTTTTCAGGGCTGTGAGTAGCCTAGCTGGAGGCGTGAAATTGGAAGTCCAGAGACTTGTTGCTGGTTGAAGTTATCGAACTGGGAGATTTGTCACTAACTAGAGTTATTGGACTTAGAGCTACAGAGTTTGGTATTTGACCTGTTTAAATCATGTATTGCTTGAGTATTTCTTTGCTATGCCCAATGCCATCTTTTGCAATGTGAATGTTTGTTCTATGCCATTATGGGTTTTGGGGGATTTTTTGGTATTATGGCTCAGTTGAAAGATGTATGAACATCATTGGAATTGATAAAAACTATGGGGGCTTTTAAAGTTGAACTGAATGCATTGTATTTTACATCATGTATCAATATCAGTTTATGGGGACCAGGGGCAGAATGTGGTGGTTTGATTCAGGTGTCCCCCATAAACTTAGGTGTTTCAAATGCTAGGTTTCCAGATGATGGAGATTTGGGAATTAACATCTCCAAAAGGTAGTATATTGTTGGGGACGGGCTTATGAGTGCTCTATTCAGCTCCCCCTTGGCAATGTTTGGCACACTCCCCTGTTGCTATTGTCTACCTTATGTTGGCCAGGGTGTGATGTCCACCCTCTGCTCATGCCATTGTTTTCCCCTGTGATTGTGGAGCTTCCCCTCCAGCCGGTAAACCGAAACAACCTCTTTTTTCCCACAGCTGCTCTTTGGGTGATTTCCACTAGCATTGTGAACCTGACTGCAACAAATACCATCCCCTAAAGGCCTTCCCTGTCCTCCCTCCATCTCTGCTACTGATTTTTGGTTCCAGTTCACACACAAGTCTATACATTTGTAGCTAGGATCCAAATTTAAGAGAGAACATGGGATGTTTGGCTCTCTGGGCCTGGGTTACCTCACTTAGTATAATCCTTTCCAGATCCATCCATTTCCCTGCGAATTTCATATTCAGTAAGCTTTCAGGCAAGCACCTTAATGGCTAATCCATCTCTCCAGCCCTCTATTGAGAGTTTTGACACATGAACATACTGCAATTTGATCATATTCTCATCTTATTACCTCTTATTACCCTCTTTTGCACCCTTTCCCCTTCTATTCTCCTGAGCACCCTGCTCTTTCCTAGTGTCTCTTGATGTCTCAGTCTTTTTGTCCTCCTATGTCCTGTAGGTCAAAATGTTGATGAGCTCAGTATGATGCAGGTCTTATGGGGACAATGACAACGCCTGTGAGGTCATGAGTATTCTATTAAGTTCACACTCAGTGGGACTTGGGGAACACTGCACAGAAGATGGTGGACCAGCCAGAGAAGCTTCTGTGTGAAGATAGGGGTTAGACACTGAGGAGACTCCCGATGCATGAAAGGAGACCATAAAAGGACACTAAATGAGACATTTTCATGAGGCCCCACCCCCCCGCCAAGGCTCACAGATCGTTAGGGAAGAAGAGGTGGAATGAATATAAGAGCCATAAGGTTGGAAGAAGTATTTTGAGACCTTGTTCTCTGGTCATGAACCTACTGTGTGACTTCACATATATCTTCTACACATAGCCTTATGGTAATTACATGCAATATTTTTAATGTACTGGCATTTTGGCTACAACTTATCACATGAGGTCAGGGGTGGAATTTTCTAGTTTACGACATTAGGTAGATGTTCAAGGGGCTTCAGACTCTGCAGCACACCAGATTTCGCATTTTCAGGTTTTATATTGTCTGATTTATGCTTCCATGCACCTGTTAGAATGGTTAAAATTAGAAACACTGACCACTCTAAGTACTAATGAGGATACAGAGGCAACAGCATTCTCACACAAGCAGGTGCAGATGTGACATTATACAATCACTTTATAAAACAGTTCGGTACCAATAGGAAAGAAAATATTTTCAAGGCAATTCATGCTGAAAACTAAATAGTTGAAGAACAACAGGCTATGTATACTATAATCTAGTAATCACATTATGTCTTGACATGTTAGCTCAGTGGAGTAATAATATCTGTAGCAGGATAAACTTAGACTACGTGTATTTATCCAATAAGAAAATTGCAGGGTGGCTACTAGTGGTTAAGTATGTGAGGAATGATTTAGGTGCCCTTATATGCCTCATGTGGATTGAGTTATCTAGAGTGCATACCTAGCAGAAAAGCACCAACATCAGTATGCCACAAGGTAGATTAAACTACAGGTAGACATTTCTAGAAAATATAAGCTGCAATAAGGAAAAATGTAACAGGTGTAAAAATGCACCTAGTATATGACCCAGTCATTCTTCCCCTAGGTGTTTATCCTAAAGAAACAAAAACATATCTGTACCAATACTTGTACACCAAATGTTCTGAGCAATTTTATTTTTAAACTCTCTAATCTGTTAACAGCAAAAATTGTGCATTAACAGGTAAATAAATATACAAATTATGACTCAGCCATGCAATAATATTCAACAATAAGGAATAGACTCTTGATGAAATAGCATTAATGAATTTCGAAATAACTATGTGGTAAATTAAGCCAGTCAAAAGCAAATGTTTGCAGTGTACTTGATTCTATGTATGTAAATTTTAGAAATTGGAAGCTGGTCTGTAATGATATGAAGTATATCATTTGTAGCCTGTGCTGATGGAGGAAGGTGAAGCCAAGTATAAGGATAGACTATGATGCTTTGGAGAAACTTTTGGAGATGACAAATATATTCACTTGATTGTGATGGTTTCATGAGGGTTTGTGTACATCAAAAATTATTAAATTGTGTATGTTAAGAGTACGTGATCATTGTGTATCAGTTGTACCCCAGTAAAACTATTGAAACAGAAATAAAGCTTTAAAAATACAAGCAATATGAAATGACTTAAAGAGACAGTGTGTTTCTGTTTTATTTCATTTTATTATGTAAGTGGGCAGTGTTGTTTTTCTCTAAACTAATGTTGTTAAAAAGTGAATGACCAGCCGGGCGTGGTGGAGCACACCTTTAATCCCAGCACTCGGGAGGCAGAAGTGGGAGGATCACCATGAGTTCAAGGCCACCCTGAGATTACATAGTGAATTCCAGGTCAGCCTGGGCTAGAATGAGACCCTACCTCAAAAAAGAAAAATGAATGATCCTCTCTGTCTCTCTGTCTCCTCTGTCTCTCTCTCTCTCTTCTCTCTCTCTCTCTCTCTCTCTCTCTCTCTCTCTCTCTCCACTATCAAATAAATGAATAAAAATATTTTAAAATTTTCTCAGGGCTGGAGAGATAACTCAGTGGCTAAGGTGTTTGTCTGCAAAGCCTCAGGACCTGAGTTTGATTCCCCAGTATCCATGTAAAGCCAGATGCACAGTGATGCATGCATCTGGAGTTTGTCTGCAGTGGCTGGAGGCCCTGGTGTGCTCATTCTCTCTATCTCTGTCTCTCTTCTCTTTATCTCTCTCTGCTTGCAAATACAGAAGACAGACTTCTGTCAGAGCACTTGATTACCCACCAAAGGTTAATGGTAAGACCCTACTGCAGAAATAAATTTAAAAATTTTTTAAGAGTGAAGGAATCATGAAAGGAAAGTTTTCAGAGTGGAAAAGCATCAGGAGCCTCAAAATTAGGAAAGGAAGCAGAGATGAGAAAATAAACATTTCATCTAGAGGCAAGTGATCACACAAGGAAGTTACAGTGGTATTATCTGATGCAGTCCTTAGTTTCTGCCACCTCTTTTGGTGGCTTGAGATGTCATTGTTCATAGCAATTGAAAAAAGCTAGCAGTAGGAATTTAGTAGATGCTGGAGTCTCTTAATCTTCAGGAAAACTCTAAGAGAAAATAAAGCTTTAAACAACTTCCAAGTGACTAAGCTGAGGGGTCTCCAAATGACTTTGATTGTAATCCCCTATAGTTAGAAAGGGTGTGATCTTCTGATTCAAGACACTTGCCACTAAAGTGCATGCTGCATTACTTATTTTTCTTAACACTGTGACAAAAATATCTGTCAGGAGCAAATTAAGAGAGGAAGGATTTGTTCTGGATCGTGGTTTCATAGGATCTCATTCCTGGTGGGGATGGGAGAGGTGAAGGCTTGGAACTGGGAGTGGTGAAGGCTTGGAACTGGGAGAGGTGAAGGCTTGGAACTGGGAGAGGTGAGGGCTTGGAACTGGGAGTGGTGAAGGCTTGGAACTGGGAGAGGTGAAGGCTTGGAACTGGGAGTGGTGAGGGCTTGGAACTGGGAGAGGTGAAGGCTTGGAACTGGGAGTGGTGAAGGCTTGGAACTGGGAGAGGTGAAGGCTTGGCACTGGGAGTGGTGAAGGCTTGGAACTGGGTGAGGTGAAGGCTTGGAACTGGGAGAGGTGAGGGCTTGGAACTGGGAGAGGTGAGGGCTTGGAACTGGGAGTGGTGAGGGCTTGGAACTGGGAGTGGTGAGGGCTTGGAACTGGGAGAGGTGAGGGCTTGGAACTGGGAGAGGTGAAGGCTTGGAACTGGGAGTGGTGAAGGCTTGGAACTGGGAGTGGTGAAGGCTTGGAACTGGGTGAGGTGAAGGCTTGGAACTGGGAGTGGTGAGGGCTTGGAACTGGGAGTGGTGAGGGCTTGGAACTGGGAGTGGTGAGGGCTTGGAACTGGGAGAGGTGAGGGCTTGGAACTGGGAGTGGTGAAGGCTTGGAACTGGGAGAGGTGAGGGCTTGGAACTGGGAGAGGTGAGGGCTTGGAACTGGGAGAGGTGAAGGCTTGGAACTGGGAGAGGTGAGGGCTTGGAACTGGGAGAGGTGAAGGCTTGGAACTGGGAGAGGTGAGGGCTTGGAACTGGGAGAGGTGAAGGCTTGGAACTGGGAGAGGTGAGGGCTTGGAACTGGGAGTGGTGAGGGCTTGGAACTGGGAGTGGTGAAGGCTTGGAACTGGGAGAGGTGAGGGCTTGGAACTGGGAGAGGTGAAGGCTTGGAACTGGGAGAGGTGAAGGCTTGGAACTGGGAGAGGTGAAGGCTTGGAACTGGGAGAGGTGAGGGCTTGGAACTGGGAGAGGTGAAGGCTTGGAACTGGGAGTGGTGAGGGCTTGGAACTGGGAGAGGTGAAGGCTTGGAACTGGGAGTGGTGAAGGCTTGGAACTGGGAGAGGTGAAGGCTTGGAACTGGGAGTGGTGAGGGCTTGGAACTGGGAGAGGTGAAGGCTTGGAACTGGGAGAGGTGAGGGCTTGGAACTGGGAGAGGTGAGGGCTTGGAACTGGAAGTGGTTCAGCCCATGGCCTCAGGAGTTTGTGATGGTACCACACGGCCTGGATCAGGAAGCAGACACTTCAGGCTGAGACAGAGGTTAACATAACCTTCAGAGTCCCATATCCATTGACTTACTTCCACAACCTCTCAGTGATGCCACCAGCTGGGGGGGCTGAACAATTAAATCATAAAGCTATGAGGGACATTCCAAGTTCAAACCATATCAAATGCATTCACAGTTATGTCAGTATATCATGCTGATTATAAAATGGGCATTGTGAGAATATAAAATAAAAACAGACAAAAAAAAAAAAGAACAAGTTTATCCCATGTGTTCCCATACTTATGATCACCTTGCAAATTGGTGTGACCACACAGTACAGCATTCTAATCATGTATCGTACCAGTTGTTATGACCACAAGGCAAGGCATTCTAATTGTTTATAGTGCACAGGGACCAAATGGATGCGCCCCTGGAAGATTGTAATGAAATTAGGAAATAGAAATTTTGTGACATCCAAACACTGGAAATAGTTGGCCAGCCCAAAAGAGAATAACTGGTCAAATTTATACCTATCTGGCAAATCTCAGGCAGCCATTTCAAATGTTGTTTGCAAAGAATATTCTCTGGATGTGAGAATGCTCATGATATGGTAGCTGCTGTCAAAAGCAATTTATAATACTTTAATGCAAAGAATTATTCATGTACCACAGGAGACACTGGGAAGAAATGTGAAGCATGGCAGAGTTGTGGATGGTTTTACATTTCTATCTTATTGTTTATTTCCAAGTGCTTCACAATGAACATTCTCCAATACATATGCACCAATTCACTCTCTCTCTCTCTCTCTTTCCCACTCTCACTCTCTCACATAAAAAGAAGGCCAGTTTATTGGACTTGCCTCAAAGAAACGGGAAAAAAAAAACAATAATTTTTTCACTTTAAAACATCTGTATTTTCTATATAACAGGTTATACACTTCCATACCCTCATCCCAGCCCCCACCAACCCTGGAGGCCTTCCCCCTTGGTATCATGGCATCCACTGTGGACCATGAAGGCCTCAGACCCTGTGGAGTAGAGGGGGAACATGTCTCAGGCTATTCCTACCCACTCTGTGGTTTTTACATTCTTTCTGACTCCTCTTCCATAACGTTCCCTGAACCATGACAGGTCTGTTAGCAGTCTAATTGAGAACTGAGTTCTATGTAGCATATGGATTTCTGATTTGATAGGTTTTGATTGTTCACGGTATCTGTCACCATCACCCTAAAGCTGGTTGTCAGGCTAGTAGTAAGAGCAGTGTTCAGTGTTCATGTGGTCACTTCCTCTACAATTTCTCCTGGGCCCCAGAAGATGTGGTAGAAGTGGCACATCTCTTGGTGGGCAGTTGGCTATCTTCTTATCAATGGATCTTGTTTCTTCTGCATTTTCTCTGCCATCTGTAAAATAAAACAGATTCTCCAACCAAGACCCAAAGCAACATAGGTTAAAGAGTGTATACAAAGTTATTTGAAAGATATTGTGGTGTACAGGCTCCTACTCCAGAAAGCAGTGGGGACTTTGCTCTGAATTATGAGTTTCCTGACCATGGAATTCTGAGTCGGTTTCCAGTACAAGACACATGATCTCTCACATTGAGCAGGTCTCATGTCCAATCAGAGAACAGTTGGTTACCTGCAGAGACTGGGTGCCACTATTGCACAGGTGTGTACTTCTTGTCCTGATGGTTGATTTCATAAGCTGCAGGGTCTCCTGATTACTCATGCTCTTACTAACCATTGTCCTTTACTGGCTCCCGTAGGGCTCTCTAGCATTGTGAGGGCTAGCCTGAGGGGTGGCGGGGGTGGGGGCCTTTCAGTTTTTTCAGTTTTAGTTTGCCTTTCAGTTCCAGCATGGTCTTTTTATATCCTGTGACTGCAGCCTGTGGTGTCTTCAGCAATAAAGTATGACCTTTGAGCTCTGGCAGGTTATCAAGTGTTTTTGATGGCCTATATTGTTTTGGGGACCTCATGGGTCTCTTTGGCCAGCAGCTGACTATGAGAGACGACTCAATTCTGGTCCTGGGATTTAACAACCAGAGTCCATGGCTTTAAGGTTAAGCTTTTTCCATCTTCTGTCTGGTCTGTTCCCCTTTCCCCTTTATTGGTGGTTATATCTTGTAGAATGCTAGTCAGAATGAGGGCTTTTTATGGAACTGATTCATATTTTCTTATCTTTTGTTTAATTCCCTCTCCGTCCACCTTACTCCCTACCCTTTCAAGACCCTCCACTCTCTGATATTTTGTCCCTCCCCTAGGCCCTCCTCCCCTGTCTACCTATTTTTTCTCTCTACTGGTCTCATTCTAGTTTTATGGCCATATTCCTGGTTTTATTATCATTTGCACTCATCTCCAATTGACCACAGATGAGAGAGTGAGTATATGTGGTATTTGTCTTTTTGAGCCTGTGTGACCTCACTTGGCATGATTTTTTTACCAAGTCCCATCATTTTCTTGCAAATTTGGTTGTTTCATTTTCCCTTACTGCTGGGTAGAATTCCATTGGAAGCACAATAATTTTATTTTAAAAAAAAAAAAGCACAATAAATAATTCCATCAAGTTGGGTGTGATGACAAATTTTTTCATCTCAGCACTGGAAAGCTGAAGCAAGAAGATTATAAACCCAGCCTTCACTATAAAGCAAGACCCTCAAAAATACCAAAGTTAATAAATTAAACAGTTAAACCCATCAGGTAGGGCATTGGCTATATTCCTTGTTGCTATGACAAAACACCTGACAAAAACAACTTAAGGAAGGAAGGATTCATTTTGGCTCACAGTCTGAGGATGCAGCCTAACATGTCAGGGAAGTCACAGGGGCAGGAGAGTGGGGCCCTTGATGATGGCATTGCATCCACACACAGAAAGCACTTTGTACGAGATGAATGCTGGTGCTCAGGTAGCTTTCTCTTTCTTATTCAGTCTAGAACCCCAGAATATATGATGGTACCACCCACATTTAGGGTGCATCTTCCCACTTCAATTAACCCAATACAGAAAGTCCCTCACAGACATGCCCAGAGACTTGTCTCCCAGATAATTCTAAATCTTACCAATCAAGTTGACAATCAGTATTAACCATCAAAGGCAGTAAAGAGCAATGCCATTGAGGAAGCATCTGGAATCTCATAAGATATTAGGAAGATTAGAAATACAATTTTAAAAGAAAAAGACAGAACTCAAAGTATCCTATGAAGGGTCTGGGCCTTCAAAGCAGGGACCCACTAGCTCTCAGGATAAATAAAGGGTTGTTTTCGTCCCAAGTCCTCTGGCTAGGTATGAATAAGGCCCTGGGGACTCAACAGGCTTCTGGTATAGGTCCTTGCCTCAGAGTTTCTCAATCATCCTGTGTGATAAGAAACAGAAAGCAAAAGTATTTCTTCTCTTAGAAGAAATAGGCTTAAAAAAACATTTTATTGAGAACTTTGATAAATATAGACATGATACCATGATCATAATCTCCTCCCACTACCGAATTTTCCCCCACCAAATCCCCCCTGCACTGAATCCCTTCTTTCCAACTAGTGCCTCTTCTATTTTGATGTCATTATTTTTTTTTTCCTCCTGTTACAAAGGTCTTGTGTAGGTAGTATCAGCCACTGTGAAGTCATGAATATCGAGACCATTTTGCATCTGGAAGACAGCACTGTGAGCAGTCCTCCCCTTCCTTTGGCTCTTACATTCTTTCCATCACCACTTCTGCAATGGCCCCTGAGCCTTGGAGGGTGTGATAGAGAGTCTCACTTAGTGCTGAACACTCCTCTGTCACTTCTCAACACTATGGTGAGTTTTGAGGCTACAGTAGTCACCACCATCTGAAAAGATTTGCTTCTCTAACCAAAAGTGAGAGTAGCATTAGTATATGGGCATAAACATACGTGCTTAGAGGGCAGTTTGATGGGCTTAAAATATGCATTTAGCCAGACAGCAGTAGTAGTTCTGCCTCCTAGGGCTTATGGCCTCCCCAGCCATAGGCTTTTGACTAGGTTTTCAGTACTAGGCATGAATTTTCTACAGCGGAGCAGGAATATTTGGTTTCTATCATAACAGACATGCCACCGTTGCACCAGTTGGTACATTTTGACTGGCTTGTCAGCTGTAAAGCTTGCAGGTTCACTGCTGGTTGACAGGTGCCTGAGCCTGCTGGCTGAAATGGTTCGAGCCTGATGGGGAGTGAGGATTAAAGAAAGACAGGAGAAAAGAGCGAAAGCAAGGACTCCAGTCCAGGACTGAAGCGCCGTTTATTTCTCAGCAGTCCTTTTTAATATGTTCTTGCAAACAGTTTGCCCGTGTACAAAACTTCCATGACCTTTGCACAAGTTTCTATCAAAACAACTTCTTTCTGTTACAGAGTTACGCACCTCGACCACTTCTCAGCACAAAAGATTATTCCAAGGTTGGGAGAGAAACAAACCCTCTGTTCCCAGCAATGCAAGCATAAAGGTTCAAGGATCGGTCAGCTGTTGCCAGTAATACTGAATGTACACAATCTTGCGTACTTGCAGGTGCAAAAGTCTTGTTGCCACACAGCCCAATGCTACAGATTCAAGGCCAGCCCAATGGCCCCCGACAGACAGGTTTGATGACTTCCCCCCACCAAAGGCTGTGTGCTGCATAGCACTCAAACGCTAGTCAGGAAAGAGGTTTACAGCTCAGCTCTAGCTTAATTTCTCAGTGACCTGCAGCCCAAGCATGTGGAGACTTTAGCAACAGGTCTTATTATCTTGGTGGGCAACCAAGAGCCTTGACAATAACCTGTAACATTTCAGAGGCATTGGGAGCCTCCCTGGCTTACAACTCACTGAAAAAGTATCCCACCCGTGGCACTGAAATTTTTCTAATAACAATCTATGGCTCTGGGGCACAACATTATCCACTTCCACAGGAGTCTTCTGCCCCCAATTTTTTATTTTTATTTTTCGAGGTAGGATTTTGCTCTAGCCCACACTGATCTGGAATTCACTCTGTAGTCTTCAGGTGGCCTTGTGCTCATGGCTGATCCTCCTACCTCTGCCTCCCGAGTGCTGGGATTAAAGGCGTGCGCCACCACGCCCAGCTCCAAGCTCTTTTTTAACATAAATATAATTAGCTAGTGAATAAATAGGCATCCATGTGGCTTATTCATAACATCTTAAATTCTGACTAACCCACCCCTTCTTCTCTGGAAGCAGCCTTTTAAAACAGGATGGTTGAGGGATGTTCTAGCCACTGCAACCTGGCAAGGCACAAGGAAAGATTCTGAGGGTGATTAAAGGGGCATGCCAGACAGGCTTCCTTGGGAGTCTTCATTCTGAAGACCCAGAAAAGAGATCACAAGTCCCCAAACCAAAAACCTTGAGCGTTCATAGGCCACAGGCTCACTTACTAAATTCCAGAACTCTGTGACTAGGGGGATACCCTGTGAAACGTGATCCGGGTTTCGTTCCAGACATGAAAGGAAGCAATTTTTCTCACAGTGAGTAATAAACGGATTGGAACTTATTGGAATTCATCACCCCCAAGAGGTGGAGCTGGCAGGAACTATAAATGCCTTCCAAAAGGACTCAGACAAATTTATGAATGATAGAATTGTAAATGACCTCTCTTGCACGCTTTCCCCGGCTCCCTATTTCTACAGCAGACATGGTCTTTGGAGGCTGAGCTGGAATTTGCTCCAGTGGATGCTGACTCCTGGGGCGCCTCCTGCTGGCCAGGCAAGGTCCAGGCCCTTACCGGGTCTCCTCCAGCATCTTGTGCTTAACTTTTCACAGCCTTGCCCACACCACTCACCCTGCAGCCCAGCTAAGAAAAGACAGCCATAAGAGTCTCAAGTAGGTGTTCATTAAATGCAGGTTGATAGGAAGACTGTGGACTCTGCCTGTCCTGGTTAACAGGAGCAGCCTAGCAGGCAGGCTTTGCAAGCAGGCGTCTTTAATCTCGGAGCCAACTTTCCAGCCCAGATCTTGAGGTTTGATTTCTGTAGTGCAGGGATGTTGATTACTTGCTGGTCTTTGTTTTCCACGGCCTTATCCCCAAACCATATATGCCCAGAGCAGAAAATCTGGAGACATGTCAGCACTTCTACCTAGGATATGACCTCAGAGAATACTTCAACAAGTAACTGTGCAAGAACATCTCATGCAAGGAAACATGCCTTAGAAGCTCTTGTGCAGCTAATGTCTGTAGGAGACCCTGGCATCCCTCTCTTCTCATCATCCCCCAGACTTGCTCAACAGACCACCATTGTGGGTTTCTGAGCTTTTATCTGCAAATCAATACTTTGACAAATTCACAATTAAAAAGCATTGAGCTCTGTTCTATCAAGGACACAGTCTCCTATGATCTCTCCTAAAACCTTGCTGCATAACCATTATCTTTACCTATAACTATGTCATGATTCTTCAGGTGAGGATGTAAGGATTTAAATTATTTTTCCATTAGTGGTCAGCATCTATGCTGATTCTATAAACATTGCTTTCTCCATTGCAGAATGAGTATTGCAAAGACACAATAGTTGATTTAAAAACTGGTTGTAAGCTGTAGTGGTCAAGTAGGGTCTAGGTGCTTCATTCTTGGTATTTCTTAAGTATCATATAGGTTGGCAAAAAAAAAAAAAAGATCATAACGCATTAGAGTTGCTCAAGTTGGAAAAGTCATTCAAGATTTTCTACTCAAATATCTTTGTTTTTACATGTAAGCAATGCTGCTCTCACAGAGAGTCCTGCACAAAGGCCAAAAGCAACTTTAGGTTTTAAGAAATGTGAGGGAATAGCGACAGTGAGAAAGAGTACTGTTGCTGAGTTTGTGGCTAGTGCTAAGTGCCAGAGGCTTAGCAGGATGGCTCATATGCCACAGAACTCTCCCTGTCCCTGCTCATCTGAAACATTCTATTTTACACATCCCATGAGTGCGTTTAATCATGCCAGGTATTTACTCTAATTGAGGGTCTCCAAAATACAGTCAGTAGAATTATATAAACCTTTTCAATGTAAAAGAAACAATCTGGGGAGAGGGAGGCTGGAAAGATGGCTTAGGGGTTAAAAGTGTTTGATGGCAAAGCTTACTGGCCTGAGTTCAATTCCCAAACTGTCTACTTAAGCCAGATGCAAGAAAGTGGTGCAAGCATCTGGCTTTAGTTTGTAGAGGCAAGAGACCCTGGCATGCCTATACACATCCACACACATTCACGTGTGCAAATAAATAAAGACTTTAAACAAAGGAAACAATGTGGTTCTGCAAGGAATCCCAAGAGCCCAAAACCAGAGTGCTGAGGTTTAGATCCAACAACAGCCAGCCAGGGTCAGGTGGTGCTTGAAGCCCGTGGATCTTCCTGCAGAAAGAAATGGCACCAAAAATATCCGGATAATGTTGGTTCCCATAATTAGAATGCTTCTGGGCAGTCAGTTGGGAGGATAAGCCAGGACCACAATCAATCCCTGAGCCCAGTCTCCTTAAGTGACATTCCTCGACAATTTTCAAAATAGTAAGTCAATATGATGCTTATGAAGGCTATAGTGGAGGAATAGAAAGAATTATGGAAAGCAGATGTGAAATAAGGAGTTGGAGCATCCCTAGTCAGACTCAGCTCTCTAAGTAAAAAAAAAAAAAAAACTGCAAGCGATGGCTTTTCCATATGCTCACACACCACCCCTGACCACACCACCTCTGCCCTGTCACACCAGGTCACCCTTTTGCAACTAGGAGACAGAGCAAGGGGAAAACGTTATTGATGGGAGAGGGTCCTGGACTCCAAACAAGCTCTGATCTTACCATTAAGTAGGGAAAAACAAGTGAACAAAACCACTCCACCTCGATGCACACTGCAAGAACTCTGGTCTGCCTTGCTCCGGGCACAGGGGCTCACTGCTGTTTGCGGATTTGATTTGCAGATCATTTTGTTCTCTGGAAAGTAACAGTGCCAAAGTGTGGCTACTTCGGGTTGTAGCCTACTGAGAATGACAGGAAGAGTACCAAAACTGGCCGAGGTTAGAAATATGGGCCCATGTGAGAGCCTCTGCTACCCAATGTTCGTGCACCCCAAAATTCTCTCTGCAGGTGACAGGCAGAGAAATGGCAGGTACTTTCACCGAGAAGTAACAGTGTATCGATCATTGATTTATCATTTCTTCAGACAATATTTGTACATTTTAATCACTGTGTTTAATTTCAAGTCTGCTTTTCATAGTGGATTACTGGTTCTGGTTACCAAGCAAGACAAATGATTAGATCTTGAGGGCTCTGAGATCGTTTGGTTTATTTCCTGGTTTGCAAAACTCAGCAAGACTTTGGGAACAGGAGACAAGACTGCGGCAGAACAGAGACAGCTCTGTGGCATCCTGTTTCAGACAAACACAGAGAGATCGCTGTTTTTAGACAAGGAACTGAAGGAAGAGATAAAAGAGGGAAACCTTATTGAGCCCAACTTTTGTCATGCTTTCTGTTGGGTTCAGCAATAGAGGGTTTGAGACACAGCTTTCTTGGAGCAGGGAAGTCTACTTCTTGAGCCATTCAAGCAGGCCTGTGGGAGACCATGGGGTTTGGGACAAAGGGTACAGGATGGATGATAGGATGAGGCAGTGGCCTGAGCAGGTGAATAGGAACTTCAGAAAATACAAGGTGAAGCCAGGTGTGGTGGCACACACCTTTAATCCCGGCACTTGGGAAGCAGAGGTAGGATTGTCATGAGTTTGAGGTCAGCCTGAGACTACATAGTGAATTCCAGGTGCTCCCGGGCTAGTGTAAGACCCTACCTTAGGTCCTCCCCTACCCCCCTCCCCCCCGCAAAAAAAGAAATTAAACACATGGTGAAATAGCAAAAGGGGTTGAAGGAAGCTGGGGAAAACCAAACTGGACCTGAACCGAGAAGTGGAGAGAGTGAGAGAAAGGAACAGGAGAGAGGAAGATTGAAAAGGCACTTGTGATAGGGAAGGAGAGAGAAAGATATGGAAAGAGAGAGGGAAAAAACTAGCACACACTAAAGTTTAGGGAGAAGCCAAGGAAAAAGAGGGGGAAGTGCCTGAGAAGGGCCTATATATGCCCCCTTAGAGAAAAGGGGAACTTCTCTGCAAGGAAAGGGGCCTGGGAGATGTGCCAAGGTATAAGCTGGTTGTTGGGGAAGGACCCAGGCTGGCTAGATATTCCTTCCCCAGTGAGCTCCTTTGGGGGAGTGAGACCATTGAAGCGTCAATTCGGACCAATTGGGAGGAGGCAAGGGGAATGGGTACAGGTCTTTGAGGCTAACATCTTCTATATATCATTCCTACCTTTTCTGATGCTTCTATCGCTTGGTTAAAAATCCCATAAGCCCTAGGATCTAGCTCTGGAAGGACAGAAGGAGACAGCCAAGACTATGATGAGCAGGTAACCAAGAAGCAAGTGATTTCTAAGCTATGTTTATATTTTGAATGTATGAAAACCCTAAGTAGATGGCCTTCTCTTTATACGGCACATTTGTGGGTGTTTGGATGTGGGAATTTGGGGTCAACACTTGGTTTGGGTTGAAGTGTGATGAATTGTTCTGTTTTAAAAAAATGATAGGAGGGGCTAGAGGGATGGCTTAGCAGTTAAGACACTTGCCTATGAAGTCTAAGGATCCATGTTTGATCTCTCTCTAGATCCCATGTAAGATATATGCACAAAGTTGAGGCAAGTACAAGGTCGCACATGCCCACTAGGTGGCATGAGAGTCTGGAGTTCAATTTCAGTGGCTGAGGCCCTGGGGTGCCAATTCTCTCTCTCTCTCTCTAAAACTTAAATATATATATATATATATATTTTGAAAAAAAGAAAATGGTAGGAGGCTAGGGCTGAATGGAGTCTAGGCACAGATTTAGCAAGAAGGATGAGGAATTCTAATCTCCATGCAAAAGATCTGGGGCTGTTCTTTTAGGAATACTCCATATTCCTCTAATTCCACATTCCTGGAAGGCTACAGTCCTGTGAACCTTTCTCTCTTTTTCTCTCCTCTCCCTGCTGGTGGAAACCTTGCTTTCCCACAAATGTGCCCTATGTTCTGGGCTGCAACCACAGTATCTACGTAGCATTTAGGTTACTAAATCCCCACCCTGAACATCCACTACTTCCTACTGTCCTCCTTACTCACTACAGACAAACCTGCTGGGGATCTTTAAGTAATGTAGAGTGCAAAGCCAGGACAGATGAAAATGGAGGCAAAGCTCAGACACCAAGGTAGCCAAGCCAGCAAACAGCCCTCTTCTTCTGGCATCATTAAGAGCTGAGTTTTCTGCCCATAAGTCTTGCCAGCCTGGTTCTCCATCAGGCTATTGTGTAGCAGGGTGTGTGTGGGGGGGGGGGTGGGGGATAGTCTATACCCAAGCCTAAGATTCCTTGTTAAATGGCTCTAATTAGTAAGGATGAATGGGTCAGTAAGACTGTTCTTTCACTCCTCAGTTAGCCCTGTAGCTACAGGTATAGAACAGCAGTAACTTTGGAAAATGTGGAACATAAATTTAAACATGAACCTAAAGGTAAGATAGTTCCTCTCATTTATAAGAGTAGTGGTTGAAATGAAGACGGTATATGAAAGATATTTTCCATTATTTTAAAATGCTGGCTTAGTAGAATGTTTTAGGGACGGGAAAACTTGTTTTCCCAGCAGAGCCCTGTATTACCTGAACTGGAGAGTCTGCTAGGGAAAGGAGTGATTTGTCTGACAATGGCATCTGCATCTCAAAGGCCTAATCTGCATTCTTCCACTTAAAATGTTACTTCAAGCACTGCTTTCTTTCTCTAGATGCCAGTCCCAATAAATCTATGTCTTCTGGAGAAAAAAAAAAAAAAGATGAATAACTTGGAGTTTGTGGTTTGTGCCTTGGGAGCCAGAAAACAGAATACCAGGCTCTGGAGGAAGAAAGATGGCAACAGGCCAGAACTTATTAGAGAGTGTGGCTCATTTTGGAGTATAATGTTTGATACTCAATTTTAAGTGATTGCCTGTAAACCCTACCCATTGCCCACAAACTATCCTTAAGTAAGTCTCCTGTGTTCGTGTGAACTAAAGGTAGATTTAATGGTGGTCAAAGTTCTCAAGACGCAGAGGAGACATGCAGAATTCAGAAAATCATGGTATTACCTAAGAAGCTAAGTAGAAGAGACACCAGTCTAATAAAGAAGATACTCGATATTATGTAATTAATGTTCTTTCCTCCTAAAATTCACTGTTGAAATCCTAATCCTCAATGTGATGGTATTAGAAGGTGGAGCTCTGAGGCTTATGTGCTTGAAGCTCTTTTGCGCAGGATTAACAAGAGAACTCCCCCCATGAAAAGGAACCAGCTTAACCACCAGAATGGGATATGATAAGACAGCAGTCTGCAATGGGGTCCTCACCAGATCCAACCATGTGATCTTGAACTTCCAGTCTCCAGCGCTATTAGATATGTGTTCTGTTGTTGATAATCTACATAGTCTAAGCACAGTTTCTGGAGATGCATTACCTAAATAAGGGTGTTGTGAAAAACAATGTTGAAAGGTTTCCGAATGCCCAACAACCGAACAGTCAGTCAGCACCAAACACATAAATCCAAGGTGTTTCTGGGAGTCTTGTTCCATGTTGCATTGCAAAAACTTCACAACAGCCTTGGTTCTGAAGGCATACCGTTCACATTTTGTCTTGCACATGTGTCATGTGACACAACACCGAGGAACACTGAAACACGACAGCTCAGATTTGAGACTTGTATGCTATGCACGCCAGTGTTCCTACTATAACAAAGTTATCTGCTGCTAGACAACACAAATGTTTTATTATTAAATAATCTTCTTTTTCCACTGTCACTCCTTTGAATTTATCAGACTAGTTGTGTTCGGATTTACTGTATTCCAATGTTTGATTTTAAAAAGTGCTGTGTGGGTTGGAGAGATGGTTTAGCAGTTAAGGCACTTGCCTATGTAGCCTAAGGACCCAGGTTCAATTCCCCAGTACCCACTAAAACCAGATGCACAATGTGGCACATCTGTCTGGAGTTCCTTTACAGTGACTGGAGGCCCTGGCACACCCTTTCTCTCTGTATATCTGCCTTTCTCTCACAAAATAAATTAAAAATTTTTTTTTTTAATGTTTGAGTTGTTGAGTGTCACTAAAAAAATATTAAGTGTATTTTGGCTTGGATTAGGACAGAATTTCCAGAAGTTTCTGTGCAGGCTCCAGCATTTCCTGGGTCTCTGCTCCCCTACAGGGCTGTGTGCATGGCCAGGTTATTTAATGTGAGTTCTGGAGATTCATACTCAGGCTCTCTCAGTCCCCTTCAAGTCTTCATGCTTGTACAGAAAATGCACTTAGCCACTGACCCACCTCTCTAGCCCAAGAAGCACACCCACTTCAATAATATATAAATTTGCTTTTGTCTTTAATATATAGTGAAATTGTATGAATACCAAAGAATTGTTTTATAATAAAATTCTCTGTTGTATTACCAGTAAATATTTGACTTGTATACATATATTACATACTTAGGTATCTGGGATCATGTAAAAATTTCTTGAGAGAAAAGGGTTCATGAGTGTATAAAAAAACATCCTGGTTGATGGTTCTATTTTATGGCAAGCTAAATTGGCTTAAAAAGTTAAATTTTACAAAATAATATATAAAAATTTCAAGTAAAATAAAGCAAACAAACTCAAATTAGTTGCATAAACTCTCAGAGAAACTATCCCAAGATACTTCCAAATATATTAGTCAACTTTATATCTTAAATAGAATAAAGTTTAAAGAAAAACAACTATAAAAATATAAGCTATCTTTATGCAATTATACTGTGGGTTACATTGTTGGTTTTACTATTTCGAAATGCTTGTATGTATTATAGGATAAAATAGATTAATGCTTATGTTTATGCTTTTAAGAACTAGGATTTTAATATTAGAAAAGGAGTTATAGGCATAAGATCAATGAGGTTCAGTAGAAATCCCATAATCCTGAGTTAGAGTTGTAGGCATCAGTATAAACTGATGATAAATTTTATCTTTTGAAAATGTTCATATTTCCTGGCTATAAATGCTGAAAAATTTAAAAACAATAACCAGTTCAATATTATTGAATGGCCCTAGTATCCAGACTATGGTTTGTAATATATATTTTTTCCTGAAAGGACTTTCATTTAAAAAGAGACATATTTCAGTTGTGAAATAGGAAGCAATATGACGAGGCTGAAAAATCTCTTATCATAGTAAAAATCAAGGCAATAACTAAGGACTAACAGGGGTCCATCCTTCCTTTGTTTTTCATTCCTTTTTTTCTTTCTCCCGTTCTTTCTTTCTCTCTCTCGTTCTTTTTCTTTCTTTCAAAAGAACTAAGAATCCAAATTGAAAATTTCACGTTATCCAAAGCTGAGACCAAACTATCCACTGATGTTTGCATCCATAAATCCAAAAATGAGACCAAGGAAATAACAATGACAAAAAGAAAAATTAAAAGTACCTGATGAAAAGATAAGAAACAAATTTATTATTATAAAAACTGTTAAATATGAGAAAGACTCTCTACTATAAGAGCTACATTTCAGAGTAACCAAACTGATGGAAAGCTGAAGATACTCTTTATGGCATTATTTATAAAATACAAAGTGAAGAAAAATGCTAGGACTAGAAAGTTAGTATTTGGTAGTCACAGATGAAACGATGGATCTAGAAAAATATCATCCTTGCTGCCAACATCACAGAAAGAGACCCGTGGACATCATGGCTCTCCTGAAGAGAACACACTACTCCACCAGTGAAGTAGTCTTTCCAGAGACAGTAAAATGTAAAAGCTGAAGTCCCAAGCTTAACTACCAATTGAGAGGAGCAAGAGAACTCATTAAATGACACCATGGGATCCAATTAGCTAAACCCTGACAGTATTTAGGGAAAACAATTACAATTCTTCAACAACTAAGTTATGAAGAACAAAAAGAAAGTGAGAGTAAGAGATGGAAGGGAAGCCTTTGGGATTCAAGACTTAGAAGAGAGCTACAATTGCAATGTAGGCACTTCATCTGTATACAGATGGAATCAAACTGTAAAATACTAATAATAATAATAGGAAGAATGAGATGACCAAGAAGCTATAAAACTGGCTGGATATTTGTGGTATTAAAAAGTCTTGTTGGAGGGGGCACACGTGTCTGGAGTTCATTTGCAGTGGCTGGAGGCCCTGGAGCTCCCATTCTCTCTCTCTCTCTCTATCTGCCTCTTTCTCTCTCTGTCTGTTGCTCTCAAATAAATAAATAAAAATAAACAAACAAAAAATTAAATAAGAAGTCTTGTTGGGGAGGGAGAGAAGGCTCAGCTCTTAAGGTGCTTGCCTGCAAAGCCTAACAACCTGGATTTGATTCCTCAGTACCCACGGAAGCCAGGTGCACAAAGTGGCCCATGCATCTGGAGTTCATTTACAGTGGCTGGAGCTCCTGGTGCTCACACTATCATCTGTCTACTTGCAAATCAATACATAGAACATTTTTTTTTTCAGTCTTGTACTAAGTCAGGCATGGTGGCTCCCAGCACTCAGGAGGCACAGCAAGGAGGATCACTGTGAGTTTGAGGCCACCCCGAGACTACATAGTGAATTCCAAGTCAGCCCCGGTTAGAATGAGACTTTACCTAGGAAATAAAAAAATATTGTAGGGACTGGAAAGATGGCTTAGCAGTTAAGGTGATTGCCTGCAAAGCCAAAGGATCCCAGTTTGACTCTCTAAGACCCACGTAAGCCAGATGCACAAGGGGGTGCATACATCTGGAGTTCATTTGCAGTGGCTGAGGCCCTGGTGCACCCATTCTCTCTCTGCCTCTCTCTCTCTCTCTCTCTCTCTCTAAAAATATAAATAAAAATAAAAATCTTGTAATAATGAGTAATGTTTGGGTTATAGTTTTTAACTAAAAAAGAATTTCTAATTTTTAGAGAAATATGCTGAAGTATTTATAAGTAAATTGATGTGGTTGCTAGAATTTGCTTAAAATTATGGAGATGCAGCAAGATCAGTAATTGCATATACAGAGGGAACAAGATTAGCTATGAAGTCACAAGTGCTAAAACACAGTTCTGGATATCTCTTCATATGTTTTAAATTTGACCATAATAAATTTTAATAAAGAAAGAAAATAGGATATCAGTTTTCTATGGGGCATAAGAGAAATATTTTAACCATTAGTCATCAAGGGACTCACTCCCCAAAAAACATATGACTTAACACTTCAAGGAAGTTTTTGAAGTGAGAGCATCTTACCCCATGTCATGTACTGTAACTGTATCTCTTCTCCTTTCATCCTAAGTGGTTTTGTTTTCTTGTAACTATGGTCCTGTACAGCCCGAAGTCCTCTCAGCCCTCCAGGCCTGACTGAGGAAGATGACGCCAGTCCCAGTAGAAATAATTTTACTCTCTAGAACAGGAACCTGTAGACTCCAGAGAGAACCTCCACTACTTTGAGAAGAGTAGACACGCATGATGTGAGGTTCAGGAGTGACCAAGATCACAGAGACCACTGGGAGGCAAAGATGAAAGCTTTCATTCGGGAACAGCGCAAGCTGACAGGACGGACTCTCAAGAGCGGAGCACGGCCAACCTGAGATTCCAGATAGAGGACTTTTCAGTTGGGGGAAGGTGAGGAAGGGAAAAGTTAAAAAAAAAAAAAAAAAAAAGTTTCTTCAGGGGAGATCTAAGATAGCCAGGGTGTGACACCAGAACAGTGATCAGGTGACTTACAAGATAAGGGAGCAGGAAATCATGAGCTGGGGGCATTACTAGGCAAGGAAGGGATAATGGCTGGGCGGTTCCTTGAAGAATGTGGACGACCCACTTCCTTGTGTCTGTCGCCATCCTGCTAGCTTTGATGACTCCATTTTGGGGAGCCCATCTTGACCTAACAATACACATCAATAAGTCTCTCTAATAGCTGTGCTTATACTGTTTAATTCAAGCTGCTTACATTTTAGGCTGGAAAATCTGTTCTATCTTACCAGCAGGGAGGGGAGAACCAGGATATACCAATACATCAAAAAACAGAGAGCAGTGCCTGACCTACCTGCATAAGACCATCATAAGAGGAGGAAAAGATCAAGACATCAAAAGTAAAAGAGAGACTGATTGAGATGGGGAGCAGGTATGATGGAGAGTGGAGTTTCAAAGGGGTAAGTGGGGGAAGGGAGGGTATTACCAATGGGGTATTTTTTATAATCATGGAAGTTGTTAATAAAAAAATTAAAAAATTTAAAAAAAATAGAGAGCAGGCTGTCTACCATGAGATGAGCCACCTCCACCACATCTGCCCAGGCCTAGAAGCCATTGCAGAGGAAGAGACGACATGAATACTGTTCTCATGGCGAGCCTGAGAACCCGTTCCGGGGATATGGCAAAAGACATGTGGTCACGCAAACCTCATCAAAACAGAGACACAGAGGCTACAGAGAAGGCAACACTAAGTCAGAACACTCTCTCACCTGTCAAGGCTCAGGGAACTTTATGGAAGAAAAGTCAGAAAGATTGTAGGAGTCTCAGGATGGGTGGGAATATCCTCATGCATGTGTCCCCTCACCCACCCACCCCACAGAGACTGACTGAGGTCTTGAGGACCCCACAGTGAATACCAATAACCCCACCACAAGGCCCTCAGAAAATTGTGGAGGGAGAGAAAGAATACAAAAGTGCAACCTTTTATTTTAAAAAATCAATACATAAGTTTGTTTTTTTTTTAATGATGACTAAGCAACAAAAAGAGCATGTCTTTCATGGGTTAATCAGCTCTGACCCGGAGTCTTTTGTTTACTGAATCAAATGTTTAATATTGTTTTCAATGCCTTTGGCCAGAGTATATACCATAACTCTCTATAAGACTGTATTCATTCTCAAACAATTAAACAAAGAGCTCATCACTGAAGTAGACTTAAAATTCACCTACCATGGCTCAGATAATTTTGTGGAAGATGGGGAGGAAAGATTGTAAGAGCCACAGATTGAGACATCATGCCCAGAGGCATTCCATGCCCTCCAAAATGACTACTGTTCCCCCAACATGTACACCACAACCCCATGGGGAACCCCACTGAGGAGCATCCCCAACAGAATGAGGTCAGGGATGAGGGAAAAGAGGATATGATGGATACATATGAAATCCATATGAAAAATGTTGTTGATAATAATAATAAATATAAAAATTTTAACAAAGGAATTATAATATGTTCCAACAATTCTACCCAAAGTAATTGTAGACAAGGTCTCTGAGTGATAGTAATAGCTAAAACATAGAAGCAATTCAAGTGTCTGTCAACAAATGAATAGATGAGTAAAATGTGATATATACACACAATGTAATATTATTCAGACTTAAAAAGGAAGGAAATTTTACAATATGCTACAAAATGGGCAAGGCTAAAGAATATTATCATAAGTGCAATAAGATAGCTACAAAAAGACATTATGATATGATTCCATTTATTGCAGATATTTAAATTATTTAAAATCATAAAGATAGAAAGTAGAATGGTGATTGTCAGAGGCTGGCAGAAGAAGGAATGAAAAGTTACTGTTTAGTGCCTATAGAGTTTCAGTTTTACAGGGTGAAAAGAGTTACAGACAGAGATTATGATAAGGGTTGCACAACATTATGAATGTGTTTAACACTACATAATCCATTAATTGTTTAATGCTATTAAATGATTGTTACATTTAAAATGGATAACACCATTAGATTTATATTACATTTATTGAACCATATTAAAAATTCAAAAACATATACCCAGTTCTTTCATACATTGGCACTCCTGTCTGACACTGGAACATGGGAGACCCCTGACCCAGACCTTGAGTTCTAAGGGACTACTAACCCAAAAGGTTAAAGATTCTCTCACCATAATCTGTGGCATTTGAAAAAACCTCCCACCACAAACTCTTTGGATAGCCCTAATTTGCAGTTCAGTCAAACTCAATAGCCATCTCCTCACACATCCTGCATCTACCTTTAAGTCTTGAATTCAAAAAAAGTTCATATTAGATGAATCAGAGGCAGATTTAGTGACACATCCCTGTAGTCCCAGTGAATCAGGAGGCTGAGGCAGGAGGATCATTTGAGGCCAGGAATGATAGGCCAAGCTGGTGCAACATGGCAAGACCTTATCTCAAAAATCAACAACAACAACAACAAAGAATCAAAGGTATTAATATAAACTGACACAAATTCCCTCATTTCTGTGAAATCTTACACTTCCCTTTCTCCTGTTTTCTAAGTGTTGTGGTTCACTTGATGGTGTTGGAAAAAAAAAAAAAAAAAAAAAAACACCCAGCCCAAAGCAAAAACTGCACATGGAAGGGAAAGGTTTATGTTTGGCTTTCGGTCAAGAGGGGTGTTCATCATGGCAGAGAAAGGATGACAGAGGCTGGGCATGCCATCTTGCCATAGCAGCTGGCAGAAAGTAGCATGAGTGTGCTAAATACCACAGGCAAGCCTGGGCTAATGCAATGAAAGGTTTGCCCCCAGAGAAGACTAACCTCCCAAGTTGCCACCAACTGGGGACCAAGCACTCAGAACACATGAGGCTATGGGGGACATCCCACTCAAGCTACTACAGCAAACAAGAAAATAAAAGAAAGAAAATAAAGGAAAAGAAAAGAAAAAGGGGGGGGGGATAAAAACATCTGAATGCTCAAAATGTCATCCATTATATTTGACCTGGTGGGAAAAAAAAAAAAAAGTCAAATCAGAGTATCCTATTTCTCTTAAATAGAGGAAGTCTAGGTCTGGAGAAGTGGCTCAGCAGTCGCCAGTGCTTGCTGTGCAATAATGGGAGCCTCAGAGATTCCCCCCAGGGTTTGATTTCCCAGCACCCACATAAGAGCTAGCTGTGACCACGCGCATGTGTATCCCTGGTCCTGTAGGGAGCAGAGACTGGAGAATGCTGGGGCTGGCTGGTCAGCCAGTCTGACTGATGAAACGGCAGCTGTAGGTTCAGTGAGAGACTCCATCTGAAGAAACACACAGAGGTGTAATAGAGGACACCCACGCTGTCCTCTGGCGTCCACACACGTGCATGGGGCATGTGCATCTGCACCCACGTTGCACACAACCGCATAGACGACACACAAAAATAATTAAAGTACATCAAGTTATTGCAGTGGGATGAGAAACTTTGTGTTATTCTGCCTTGATTAACTTTCAAATAAATCCTGGCATTAATCCCTGGATCTCACAACAGGATCATTCTATAGAGAAATCTTGGCCCAAGGGGGAAAAAAAAAAACAAATGACTGCTATTCTTACAAACTACCTTGGAAAACTACAGTTTGCAGCAGTAAAGCAATCTAGGGATAGTGGAATGGGCTGTAGCTAGAATGTCAAGAGTTCAAAGACTCATTCTGCCAGTTCCTTGCTTTAGGAAAATTGATCTACTTTTTCTGCTCCTCAATTTCTCAGCTTTCTTCAAGAAGTATGGATGATTATTGTTTTTGTTATTGAAACAGGGTCTCATATAGCCCAGGTTGACTATACGAGCTCACTATATTGCTGAGGCTGGCCTTGAACTCCTGATCCTCCTGCCTATACCCCTTAAATTCTGAGATTATAAGCATGAAACACCATCTACAGAAGCGAGAATAGTTTTGTTTATTTTACAGGGATATTGGAGATTTAAGTGAGGGGAAGAGTGAGAGAACAAGGAGGCAGAGGAGAGAAAGGTGGAGGGAAAAAAGAAGGGCACAAGAGAGGGAAGGGAAGGAGGAAGCCTGACAAGTAGATGCTTAATTATTACTTCTTCTTGTTATTTTACAGATGGATAAAGACCATACCAAAATAGAAACTAGTACAGTCTTCCAAAATCCACAAAATACCCTAGGAAAAAAATGCTGAGTAGACATGGTCAAAATAGACCCATCATATCAAGAGAAGGCAGTGGATGAAAAGCTATTTCCTGACCAATTCAGAGGGAAAGGTGAGTGCCGTTTGGAAGGAGATGAAGAAGTAAAATTAAAGATAGAATATTCCTTTCAGGTGTCTAGGCTTCTCAATAGTGCTTGCTCCAGAACTGAATGATTTATAGAAAACTATAACCTGTGTCCAAAATGCATGTACTGCATCTATAATGTTTATCTTAACCAATGCATTGGAACTGATACTACTGTTTCATCTATAGATTTATATGAAGGGCTCTGGCAAATAGCCTTGGGAGAAGTATCTAGACAGCAGCATTTATAACACTAATTGAAATGTTGAGCTTTGGGGTGCTGGTGAGATGGCTTAGTGGTTAAAGCTCTTGCCTGTAAAGCCTAAGGACCCAGGTTTGATTCCCCAGTACCCACATAAGCCAGATGCACAAGGTGGTGCTTGTGTCTAGAGTTTGCTTGCAGTGGCTGGAGGCCCTGGTGTTCCCATTCTCTCTCTCTCTCTCAAATAAATAAATATAAATAAAATATTTTTTAAAAAAGAAATGTTGGGATTTAATGAATTCAATTTGAGCCAAGGGCTATGTTATGTCTCACAAACATTGGCCAATGGGAAACACAAAGGGCTGAGCATTTTTAACATGGTTCGCGTTCAAAAACTTGCTGTACTCATTGATAATGTGGAAGCACACCTGGGTCACCACAAATTGTAACCCAAAGCACAGACCAAGTTAATCTTGTGTGAAACTTAGTCAATACCATGCTGCTTCCCAGGACCCAAAGGTGGTTTAAAAAAAAAAAGATAGAATGCAAGGGTCACCTTGGCTATTCCCTGACCAAACCACACATGGGATGTCATGTCCAAATTCTGTTCTCCAAAATGCAAAAAGAATTTAACAAACTGTGATATGTTTAAGAATGCAAAATTCCTGGAAACCATCATAGATTAAATCTTGATGAAGACTAAAGAGCTAGAGAGATGGCTTAGGGCCTAAGGCACTTGCCTGCAAAGCCTAGGGACCCAGGTTCCATTCCCTAGTGCCCACATAAGCCAGAGGTGCAGAGCAGCACATGCGTGTGGAGTTTGTTTGCAGTGGTTGGAGGCCCTGGCATGCCCATTCTCTCTATCTGCCCCCTCTCTCTGTTGCTCTCTCTTAAATAAATAAGTAAATAAAATATTTTTTTTAAAAACTTGTAAAGACGAACTAAAATGTAAAGACAGAGAGAGGGGCAAACCTGTCCTCAAGTGTCCCGTGGGCTGGGATCATTCTGTATGATCTCAGAGGACAAAGCTAGGTAGAGACCGCACGTGGACAAACCTCCCATCACAAGCTTCTGCTTTTTAACTTCTATTTCTTTACCAAGTACGTGCATGCTTGTGAGTGCTTGTGAGTACAGGCATGCATACGCACGGTGCACATGTACACGACGGAGGCCAACTTTTGGGTCAGTCCTCACTGTCTACCCTGTTTTGAGACAGGGTTCCTTGTTATGTCCATGGTTCCATTAGAAAACTTCCAGGATATTCTCCTGTCTCTCCTTCCCTTGCCCTAAGTGCACTGGGATTACGGCACACAGAATTTTCAGCTTTTATGTGGAGTCTAGGAATCTAACATCAGGTACTCAGAGTTAGACTTTACCCACTGAACCTTCTCTCCAGTGCCCCCAAACGTTCTAGCGCTTGGATCACACCGGAAATATAGCAAGGGCTATCTGAAGAAATGGTAAGCAGGTGGGGTCTACACAACCACAGTCAGCATGCAAAGGGCCTAAACAGTTGTTTTGATAACCACTATTATGGCCTGAAACATTTTGCCCCCCCCCCAAAAAAAATATATTTTAAAAATACTTTTATGTGGGCTGGAGAGATGGCTTAGCAGTTGAGGTGCTTGCCTGCAAAGCTAAAGGATCCTGGTTCAACTCTCCAGGACCCAAGTAAGCCAGATGCACAAGAGGGCACACGCGTCTGCAGTTCGTTTGCAGTGGCTGGAGGCCCTGGCGTGCCCATTCTCTCTCTCTCCCTGTTTCTCTCAAATAAATAAATAAAATATTTAAAAATAACTTTTATTTACTTACTTACAAGCAGATAGACAGAATGAGATAAGGAGGGAATGGGCGCAGCAGGGCCTCTTGCCACTGCAAACAAACTCCAGATACATGCACCACTTTGTGCATCTGGCTTTATTTGGGTACTGTAGAATGAACCCCAAACATCAAGTTTGCAAGCAAGTACCTTTATCCAGTGGGCCATCTCTCCAGCCCCCAAAATTCACATTTTGAAATCCCAGTCTCAAAGGTGATGATGTTAAGAGGTGGTCCCTGTTGGGAGGTAGTGAGGTCATGTGGGCAGAGCACTCATGAATGGGATTGTTGCCCTTATTAAAGAAGGACAGGGGGCTGGAGAGATGGCTTAGCGGTTAAGCGCTTGCCTGTGAATTCTAAGGACCCCTGTTCGAGGCTCGATTCCCCAGGACCCACATTAGCCAGATGCACAAGGGGGCGCACACGTTTGGAGTTCGTTTGCAGTGGCTGGTGGCCCTGGCACGCCCATTCTCTCTCTCTCTCTCTCTCTCTCTCTCTCTCTGCCTCTTTCTCTCTCTGTCTGTTGCTCACAAATAAATAAATAAATAAAAATACCAAAAAAGTTAAAAATATCTTTATAAAAAAAAAATAAAGGGACAGAGAGCTGCCACTATCTATGTCAGGTCATAGTACAAAGGCACCATCTATGAGATGGGAAATGGGCCCTCTGCCAGCACCACCTTGACCTTGGACTTCTTGGTGTCCAGAATCATAGGAAGTAAGTTTCCATTGTTTACAAGCCACCCAGCCTATGACATTAGTTACAGTGACCCACAAGAGCTAAGATAGTCACCCAGCCCTGACAGTCTGAGCTTCTCAGGAAACTGCAGTTCATCGGTGGCAACGCGGCATAGTAACACTATTGAGGAGTTGTTTTGGAAGACATGTACACCTAGGTTTCAAGTCTGACTCTGTAAGCTTGACTACATTTTTAACATTTCTAGGTTTGGTTTCCATTTCTAAAGTAAGGCATGTAATGTGAAGTGCCTCCTATCACTTGCAAAAATTCAGTCAAATTATCTTAAGCTTAGCATATTAATAACATCTCCAGGAGAAACAAAACAGGTCTCCCTCACCAGTTTGACAACTCTAGGCTTTTCCTAGAGGCACCCAGTGATGAATCAGATGCTGTGTTTTGTTTCCTTTTGATTTGTTTTTATACGAATGTGAGAACTTAAGGCAGGTTGCAATTCTTTTAATAAAGAATAACCCCAGAGCGGAACATTGACAGTTGTTTGGGTGTAGGGAAAACCTGTCTGTGTATTTTGAATCAGGAGCCTTGCTCTATGGCCAGACTAGCCCCAGAGCTCCCAACACCTTCCTTTCCTCATGGGGGTGTGGGGATTATCAGTCTTCCATTGGGCACTCGGACTGCTAGTTAAAAACAAATGGCAGAAGGGGAGTCTGAGCAGAGGAGAGAGCAAACAGACCTGCCCCTGTTTCAGACTCCTCAAAGGGAATGATACACCCTAGGCTTTGACTAAGACAGCAGAAGAGAGAAAGGGTGCCGGGGTCACACAATGAGGGACCCATGATGTAGAGTTGACAAGAGGTGAGGCAAGATGCGTATTTTTAGCTACACCACCAAGCTAACCTCTGACACAGTCTCAACCTTCCCCGACTTATCCAAGAATGGGAAATGCATTGCCTGTTCTTCACGTCAAATTCCTGCTAGCGAATTAAGAAAGCACACAGTTCCTAATTGAGAGGAAACAGCCACACAAGGCCTGTGAGCAAATGAATGTGCCCTCCAAACTGCTGATGCATCTTTGAACTCTGATTTCACTCCTTCTCAGGAGCCCAACTTCATTACCACCAAGCGCTCTGTGCGATAGAAAACACCGCACAGGGAACCAATGAAATTATGCCCTCTTTGTTTGGACTTCAATGGCATCACGAAACACTGAAACTTTCCATGATATCACCTCCTCTTAATGTGAATATTTACTGCCTAGTTCCCTTGAGTAATATCTTCTTTCTTTCACACTCTGTTCAATTTCAGGTTTCAATTTCAGTAATTTTATTGACATGACAACATATACAAATGCTGCTGGAGTTAATCCAGCAATGCTCCATGTCTGGGGCCCGTTTTATATCATCACTGTCTTTTCTATTATTCTCCATCTCTCATTTGGTGATGGGCTGTCAGAGAATAGGAGGGTTATCTGGCTGTCCTTATTTTCTCAGGAAATTATGGAGAAATTTTCCCTTGCATCTTAGAAGGCAGTCTATTGCACTTTACGGCAGTCTGATAAAAGAACGTTACCCATTTTCTTCATGGTTTTATACACAGGAGGCTTCTCGTCCATCTCTCTGATTCCCCTGATATCAAAGTCTGTCTGATGTAAGTTTCAAGTCATTTCTTGCTGTTGTATTGGGGGTGGGGGCTAGAATTGTAGATTTTAAACCTATTGCAGGTTTGAGCCATATGTTGGTTTCCTAAGCTTCAGAACCCAATTACTACAAATGTAATGGCTTGGAAGGACAGAAATTCTTTGTCTCCCAGTCCAGGAGACCAACATCAAGGTGTTTGCCAGGGCTTCACCAAAGGCCCTGGGGAGGTCCATTCTTACCTCTCCCTTGTGCCTGCGGTCAGCATTGTTGACATCACTTGGTTTGTAGATGTAACATTCCAAGCTCTGCCTCCATGGTTTCTTGATTTTTCTTCCTGCGTTTGTGTCCAGATTTCCCTTTTCCTTAAAGACAACTCTTTGACTCAAGGCAGACTCTAATCAAGTATGGCTTCATTTGAGCTTGACTACATCTACAAAGACTCTATTTTCAAATAAGGTCACAGTCACAGGTACCAGAGTTCAATGAAGGCTTGGAGAGGACCAATAGAGGAGCACAGTCACACCCTGGGCTTTACAGTCTGGAATTTACTTTTTGTATGCATGTGTACTCGTGTGCAGTGTGTGTGCATATGTATGCATGCTTGTATATGTTGGGGTGGAGATGTTTACACAGGTGCTCATGCACATGTATGCACCTATGTGTGGTATGGAGGCTTTGATCTCACTTCAGTTTATTTTTTGAGACAGGGTCTCTCACTGAATGTGCAAACTCAGATCTCATCTCATCTGTCTTGAAAACTTGGCTCATGAATCATTGTCCCAACGATGTCTTCAGTGAAGTCTCCACTGCCATCCCTGTATCAGATATCTTACACATAATTCTATTGTCTATCTATATTTTAAGAGAGAGGAGGGGGGAGACTTGGCCAGCCACTGAAATCAAACTCAAGGAGTCTACCTCTCCCCAGAAAAACAAGAAAATAGAAGGGAAATTAGTTAAGAAAAGGAAATATAACGGCTCGGGCTTTGTGTGTGTTTACACATCCAAGCATGATTGGGAACTACTGGGGTCTTCAGCCCTGCCACTTCTCCTGCCAGTACTGGGGAGTTTAATGTAGGTGAGTGTCATGGGTAGATCAGTATTACTTTGGCTTTCTGCCAGCCAGTGCTCACAGTGCTCACGGAAGAAGCCAGGGGCTGGCAAAACTGAACACCGCTGCTCCTCACGCTCCAGGCTGTGGCATGAGACCAGACCATGCCAGAGTCTATTGCTTGAGAAGCTCTTCATGCCCCAACCCCTGGGGCCTGCCCAGAGGGAAAGAGAAACAGACAGGGCTAATTATACTTTCCTAATTTGGAAGAAAAAAAAAAGAGTAACACAGGTCACAGTTAGTTAGATATTGAGAATGAGATCATTATGTACTGAGTATCCCAGCTTTATCAAAAGGAGACTTCATTCTCTCATATTACAAACTCCTGTCTTATCTAAGACAAAACAGGTGGCTCAGAAGTCAGTTTAGACTCCCTTCTGGCTAGAAATTGAAGGAGTAGGAACTAGAAGAAATTGGGCACCACATTTGGTCTTGAGAATATGGATGAGAACTTGAGGGTAAATCTGTGAGGAAGCCAAGACTGTCTACGCATGGGGCTGCTACAGGCAAGCATATTCTGGGCTCAAAGACCATTACGTAGCATCCGTCCCCTGCCACTAACTTCAGCTCAGACCTCAGAGCTAACAGTTGCCCCAAGTCTGGGTCTTTCTCCTTTACAGCACACAAACTGCCCAAAGTTCAGGTCCCTGTGTAGAAGCTCTGTTGATAATGTATGTACGTGAAATTACACTACTAAGTCTCTTCTGAATGGATGTGGCCCTCTGTCCAAAGAGTGGACTCTGCAACTTTGAACTGAGACTGGGTGAGAAGCTGCAACTCCCCATTGTGGAGGACAAGACAAGCCTGCTTTTTCCCCATCAGGTTTTATCTTTTATTTATCTTTTTTGCTCTTTATGACAACCTCCATACATATACACAATATACCATGACCATCATTTCCTTCCTTTCTCCCCTCCGCTGAATCTGTCCTTCCTTACAACAAGTCCCTGTTATGTTTTGACGTCATCATTTTCCCCTTCTACTATGCAGGCTTATGTAGGTTGTGTCAACCACTGTGACGTCATGAGTACCATGGCCACTTTGTGTCTGGAAGATAGATTGCAAAGCACTTCTCTCTTTTTTTGGGGGGGGGGGCTCTTATATTCTTTCTGTCTTCTCTTCTGCAGTGGAGCCTTGGAGGATGTGACAGAAATGTCTCACATAGTGCTGAACCCTCCACTGTCTCTTCTTCTCAGAACTTTGATGAGTTTTGAGTCTCCCCAGTGGTTACTGCCCTCTCAAAAGAGAAGCTTATCTAACCAAAAGTGAGAGTAGCATTTATATAGTCATAGATATAAGAATTTAGAGGGAGTTTGGTGGGCATAATGCATCCAGTTTGCCAAATGACAGTGGTAATTTCCCCCCTAGGTCTTATGACCTCCCAGCTATAGGCAGGAATTCCCTCCTGAGGGTGGGCCTCAAATCCAATCAGAGAGCAGTCGTTTTCTCCCATAACAGACATGCTACCATCGTACCAGTTGATATATTTGGCCTGGGCCCACCTGTAACACTTGCAGGTTCCACTGCTGGCCAAGACGGTTGACGACTTTTCTCCCTCAGGAGGCTAAATAGCTCTTTCCAGTATCATGACAGCTAGTCAACAGGATCCTGTTTTGTTATTTCACAGTCTTAACAGCACTCAGGTCGGCTGCCCATCCATCTGCAGATACCTATAATTGCCCTGATTTCTTGAGTCATTTCCACAAACCCGTGTAGATCAATGCACGGCCACTGCCACTTCAGCCTTACTGCCTGGTATAGTGTGGTGGTTTGATTCAGGTGTCCCTCATGAACTTGGGTGTTCTGAATACTAGGTTCCAGTTGGTGGGGATTTGGTAATTAACACCTCCTGGAGGCAGTGTACTGTTGGGGGCAGGCTTATGGGTATTATAGCCAGTGTCCTCTTGCCCATGTTTGGCACACTCTCCTGTTCCTGTTGTCCACCTGATATTGGCCCGGAGGTGAGCTCAATCCTCTGCTCATGCCATCATTTTCCCCTGTCATCATGGAGCTTCCCCTTGAGTCTATAAGCCAAAAAGACCCCACTTTTTTCCCCCAAAGCTGCTTTTGGTCAGGTGATTTCTGCCAGCAATGTGAACCTGACTGCAACACATAGCAATAACACTACCTTGCCTCTGACTCTAATTGCTACTATCTGTTCTTATCATTTGAGAATCTCACTGACATTAGACATCCCCTTTTGTTAGTAGCATCTCCCATCCTTCAGTGACAGCTACCACCAAATTCCTTCAATAATGCATATGGCACATTTACTCATCCTTTATTGTCTAAATGAAGCGATGCACTCAGGAACTGCCTGGAGAATATACTCAAAATAGTTTCATGTTCTACATAACAAATACAACCTACCAGTCCCATCTCTCTGGGCCTCCTGATTCTGCTCATAAATACTGTACTGAAATAACTCCTGGCTTCTCTTACTCATTAATGGAGGCCAGTGGTTCCTAAGAAATAATAAGAGTTGGTGTCTGAATCACCAGGAGAGCTTATCAAAACGGCTTCCTGGGGTCCACTCGAGAATTTCTGATTCAGTAGACCATTAGCATTTCCAGGGGTATTGTGGAATCTGTGATCTGGAACCACACTGTAAAAAGCATGGTGCAGTGCAGTCCATTGGCACATACAGGCTTCCAAAGGCCAGTGTCAAACATAAGCTCCCTTGTCAAACCAGTGAATCATAATTCATGGGCAAGCCCACAAATCCTCTCCTCTTTGCTGGTTCATAAGCTCTTATCTCTGCAATTCCGTTATGCTGTAAGCTATTTTTCCCCCTTATCTCTTACGCCATAGTAACAACTGGCCTTTTTATTGGCTTGAATGAGAGGAAAGTGAAAGAAAATCATGTGGAGAACAATCAGAACCTTATCAGGGTGCCCACCTCAACTGAGGCCGTTGAATGATCTCTAAACAGCAGGAGACTGCTGACCACCGCTCTGATAAAAGGATGGAGGTCTTTTGCCAGTATGAAAAGCTCAGAGGAGACTGGTACTTCAAGTCTCTGTGGCTCATCTAATCTGATTGCTCTAACCCAAGTCTGAGGGTTCCACTCTTTTCCCACTCAAGGCATGATCATGAACTGAGAGGGCTGTCTAGCTCTTCACTGTCCTTGTCCTTTGCTGCTCTGATAGGCACCATTAGAATTGGATACATGCCCTGATCATCAGCAGAGTCTAATATAAAAAAAACTCTCAAAGAAATTTCTGGTTTTCACAGCAGAATTTATCAGTTGGCTGATCTGAGATGGTCATTTTAAGGCTCTATCAACATTTTTAAAAGTCACTCCTCTATTTATATCCTAGAATTATCATCACACCCATACTGTCAAAGAGGTATAGCCACCAGACATCATAACACCATAGTTTCTGCCTATATGTCATACCAAGTAAATCTAGGTGAAACTTGAATCATAAGAATGTTATTACTTCTCAGAAGTTACTATCTCCCTTACTTACACTGCCATAGAGATTCTTGTTCCTACACAACCAAAGAGTAGCATAGCTTCAAAATGCCATCCAGGGGCCTGCTTCCTTGGACTACTGCTGGTGCCAACTCTTTAAGGGTGAGGGCAGGAATTGGAGTCCAAGAAAGTCGAGCAGAGAAATTAAAGAGGAGGAATAAACACGGGTGCATCATGTTTACCAATTGAGTCTAATTGCTTGATCCAGCAAAGGCATCCCTAGGAAGTAAAGTCCATCCTGAGGAAGGGAAGGGGTTTGCCCACTGGCTCACATCTCCAATTAAAAAGGTTCCCCAAATGAGGGAAACCTTAACTTGTAGAGGGGTCTTGCAGTACCACCAACAGTAAAACCTTGGGCATGAGACAAGTGGTACAAGATACAAGCAGGAAGCAAGACAGCGAATGGCTGGTTATGTTCCCCTATTATGTGGGGTTTTTTCGTTTGTTTGTTTTTGAAACTAGATGTCATCTGGAAGCCCAGGCTGGCCTCAAACTCATAATACTTCTGCTTCAGACTGATTTTTAAATATTTATTTATTTCCAAAGCAGAGGGAGGGAGGAAAGAGAATGGGCACATCGGTACCTTTTGCCACTACAAACATGTGCCACTTTGTGTGTCTGGCTTTATATGGGTACTAGGAAATCGAGCCTGATCCTGCACTTGCAAATAGACATCTTTAACCACTGAGCAATCTCCCCAGCCCTACCTCAGCCTCTTCAGAACTGGAATTACAGGTGTGCACCACTACATTAAGCCTCAGTTTGTATATCTGCAAAATCCAATGGGGTTCATCCATATTTGTTCAACTAGGACAAGAGACAAACAGGTACAATGTGCTATGTAAGAGAAAATTGAATTAACACAAACAGCATGCAAAACAAAATCTTTACTCATTTTTTTCATGTTCTATATGTGTGTGATATACATGCGTTTGCGTGTGTTTATGTGTGTATGCATGTGGGCGTGCATGCAGGTAAAGACCAGAATTTGATATTGGGTGTGTCCTTTAATTGCTCTCCACCTTATTTGTTGGGAAAGTCTCTCATTTGAACCTAGGCTCACCAGTCAGCTAGTATAGCTAGACAGCTTGCCTCGGGGATCCTGTCTCTGCCTCCTAAGTACTGAGATTACAAGTGGGATTCCAGACTCTTCTAGCATTTAAGTGGGTTCTGAGGGTCTGAATTCTGGTCCTCATGCTTACATGTCAAGCACTTTATCCTCTTAGCTATCATCTCAGCCCCAAATCTCTATTCTCATGACCTTACTTTCTATTGTCTAGGAAGGAGAGGAGAGATTAGCATTTACCAACCCAATTTTTATAATTCGTCAAGTATTTGTAATTTTCAATTAGTGGCCACGGAGAAGGAGAGAATCCTTCAACAAAGGTCCATTCTTTACTATAGAAGTTTAAAATACAATCATTTCATGAATCATGTTAAAGAATATTAGCTTTCATGTTGTCATCTTCTACCATTGAAAGGCATATATCATTAAGAATTGTGGATAGGGCCAGACAGATGGCTTAGCACTTAAGCCCTTGCCTGTGAAGCCTAAGGACCCTGGTTTGAGGCTCGATTCCCCAGGACCCACGTTAGCCAGATGTACAAGGTGGCACACGCATCTGGAGTTCGTTTGTAGTGGCTGGAGGCCCTGGTGTCCTCATTCTCTCTTTCTCTCTCTGTCTGTCTGTCATCCTCAAATAAATAAATAAAAATTTGAAAAATTATTTAAAAACAGAATTGTGGATAACTTCCTTATTTGGTCTTTGGCAAGTGATGCCAAACCCCATTCTTGATACCATTTTTTTGTTGCAGTTATCTTTTTGTTATTGGAACAAACATTTGACCAGAAGCAGCTTATGAGAGGAAAGGGTTTATTTCAGACTTACAGAGTCAAGGAGAAGCTCCATAATTGTGGAAGAAGCTGTCTCATTCTAGCAGCATCCACGGCAGAAAGAGAAAAACAGCACCAGCAAGCACTAACAGTCAGAGCTCAAACTAACTCTCAACATACCCTAGGGCTGGATTCAAGATCCACAGCCCCTGGAGGCCTAAGTAGGAAGCTTAAAGCCAGAATATCTGATCCTATGGGGGCCATACATTTAAACCATCACAGCAAGTCTCCTAACTTACTATAATATCTGTTTTTACCATCTTTAAAATGTGCACATTAATACCTTCTAATGCTTCTTACATTATTTTAAAGCTTTCTGGAAGCATAACTAACATAAAATGAATATGTTTAAAGTATTTCAAGTGTATAGTTGGATAAGCTTGGGCATAGATAAGCACCCATAAAGCTATCACCAAAATCAAGATAAAAATCAAGCCCATACATTACTTTTAAAAGTTTCTTCTTCCCCTTTAGAATAATCCCCTTCTCCTCTGTCTTGCCCTCCTCATCTGTGGTCAACTACTGTTATTACCGTGGTCAACAAATCCATTACTCAAGATTAGGAACCACACAGTATGTCATGGGGTGTGGTTTCTTTCAGAGCATAATTGAGATTCATCATGTTCTAGCAGATATCAAGAATGTCATATTTCAATAGTCTATTTCACTTTAGATTGTTTGTACATCTATTGTGGTTCTATAATGTCCAATCTTGCACCAATTCCATCAATTCCATTCCATCCAGTGTGTGTTTCATCTCACCTATTGTGGTTTCTTTTTATTTTTTAATTTTTAATTGAATATATATTTCATATATATGTATAAATGGATATATATATATATATATATATATATATACATTATACACACACACACACACACACACACACACACATATATATATATCTTTTCATGTTCATGTCCTGCTCTGTATTAGTTCTGAATGTCTGTACTTATTTCAGTATATCGCTTTTTCATTCTAGTTTTTATTTTTCTGCTTCATGTTTGACATTTTTCCAGGACTGAAGACTGAACCAGTACAGGATTTTATACTTGCTAGGCAAGTGTGTCCACCACTGAGCTACAACAATGACAAGACAAACAAACAAACAAAAATCCGATACTCTTTGATTAGATGTCAGACATTATCATCTTGCCTTATTGGAGAGTGGATATATTTATATTCACATAAATATTCAATTTTAGACTGCAGTTAAGTTCCTTAGAAAGTGTTTGCCTCTGTCTGGTGACATTGTAAAGATTTGTTAAACGAAACTCTGGCTGTCTAAGGGTAACCTTATTACTGAGGCAAAGTCCTTTTGAAGTCTCCGCCCAATGTCCTCGCATCACACCTTTCTAATCTGATTACTGGGGCTGGGCAAATATTTTCAGCCATGTGTGAGTACTAGGCACAATTACCCTCTCATCTTTGTTCCCCCCTCCCCTTGGCCTCAGTTTATCCTCACACTGACATTACAGAACAAAAGGCCTGTGAAATAAAAGAGAGACTGTTGAAATATGACACTGTTCATGCATGCTATGATGACTCTCAAAATAATCAGTATTCAGATAAGTAGTTGAAAGGGACCCTGTGCAGGTCACTAAAATTCTTTTCTGTGCACCTCTCTGCCTGGCCTGCGCACTGTTCCAGAGACCCATTGACCTCATCTCCTTAGATTCTGAGCCTTCCATACTCAGGCTATCATCTGGGCCCAGCATAGTGGCTTGTATGCAAGTTGGCATGCTAATAGATGCACTGTTTTGTTCCTTATCTTTCAATAATCACTGGCTTCTGTTATCTGATATTCATGTATTAAAAATCATCATTTCATAAATGTTGTTCTTGTTCTGGATGTCTCAGATAGGAGGATAAATTTGGTTCCTGGTACTTTATCTTGGCTTGTTACGGAAGTCCCCCCTAGTCCTTCTCATTATTAACAGCAGTCTATTTAAGGCTCTCAGCCCAGTGACTGGACTCTGGTAAGCATCCAGTAATCACAGCAAATATGGAAGTAGTGAAAACAGTGGTAGGGGCAGTGCTGTGATTGATGTATCATATGATTTTTATAATGAAGGTGCCCCACTCAACCACTAGCTGTATACGAAGTCATTTTAGCAGGAAAACAAACAAATTACTGTCCTGAAAACTCTCCTTCAGTATCTCTGAATTGGCTCCATAGAATCTCGGAAACACTCTTACAGGAAAGTATCCCCAGTGGGGCACTATTGTTCATGCCCCTGCTCCTCAGGGCACCACAGAACCTGCCTCTCCCATGACCACTCTGACAAAGATACATTTTCATCTGCATCTTTTGAGAACTGTGGTCTCTGTTACTGCCATGGAAGGAAGGCACCATGGCCTTTCTTTGTGCCAGGGGTATCAGCTTTGTTGGACAGAACATACCTCATCAGAAAGTACCACCAATATCCTAGAGTCTAGATGGTGCCAATGTACTAGTGTGGGCAGCTCTGAATGATGTAGGTCACTCTCCATTCAACACCTGCTTTATCAGAAATGACCTGCTTCTGGTCCGGTATCCGCCAGACCATTTAGAACACTGGCTCTTTCTGATTTATTCTCAGCCACCTGATGTGCATAGGGTATGAACATGCCTTATCTCTGTCCTGCTCACTGTTGTAATTCTACACTCCACTCGGCGACTATTACACAGTAATGTCTAAGCAAAAGTGTTTTGGATGGATGGACGAGTCCAGTGAGTACTGGGCTAGGAGAGAACATGACAGGTTCTCTGCCAGTAACCAAAGCTTTTGTTCTGGACACATGGATTGTGCCTGGCTCCTTCTTCCTTTGGGGTGAGTTCACACAGGAGGCTCGTCAATCTCCATTAAACACAGTTATCTGGCAGGCGAGCCCCTCCAATTTGCCAGTCATGCCAAGATATATCTGGAACTTCAAATACACCATCAGGCAGGAGGCCAAGAAGTCACTGCTATCCTATTCCCCATCTTAGATAACGCCTAGCAATGTTGTCCAACCAAGCTTGCCAGACGTGTTAAACAATATGCAGCAGATGATAACTGCATAGTCCAAAGAACACAATGCCCATAGACTAGAGTATCCAAACCGGCCCATAAAATTTAATGTTCTATTCCTTCTCTTCCAAGCCCATCCCTTGTTGATACAGAAAAACCAAAACTCTAGCAACTGGATTCCCTTCCTCCTGTTGTCACAGGTACATATTCCAAAATAAATTCAAAAAGATTTCTTTCATTCGCTTTCCTTTCCAATCACCCCAGGTCCATGAGTTGCACTCCAGGCAGAATCATCTCTGGATTCCTTCTCTCTCAGCTTTGGCCCACTGCATCTTCTACTGGGAATTAAGGTCATTTCTCCAACCTTCTCACTCAGTGTATTATATGTCTCACTTCCTCAAAGGTCCAGAGGATGAACCAAATACATGAGTACCATGTTAACATTCCATCCCACAAGATTATAATAATACCAGCAAATCGCATTAAATATGCTATTGGCATAGCTTACATGTTAAGCTCTAAACACCCCTATACAATACCATTCCCCAAGGAAGAGCAATTGTGTCTGCAGGATTTAAAAAAAAAATGCATCTGTTGCAATCAAGAGTTATATTACTACCAATACACTGCATGCTCCAACACAGGACTAAGCCCTGGTTCATCACAATCTCAGAAGTGAATACAGTTTATAGAAAGCATCCTAGCAGGCCACTGCCAGTTAACTGCTACCTGGGCGTATAATCTTGCTGAAGACGGTAACGGCTCTAGAGGCATCTTCTCCTGAGCTCTGAGATGAGGAGTCAAGCCCTATATGTCTTCTGAAACCTGGTAAAATAGTGAGTACTGAAGAGCCTGGGCATCATTCTTATCGGCTGGAAAGTTCTTGAACTTCTTGGCCTGGCCCTCCTGCTACTAAGCTGCTGCATGTGCCATGCTTTGCCAAGCAGTGCAGGCTGAAGGGATGCAGCACCTCCAATATGACTGGCAGATTTACATGGCCAGCAGTTTCTGGAGTTAGCAGCTCACCTGTTTAATCAGAGGCCGTCACTAGTGTCTTTAACCTGTTCATCTGCACTGCAGGCTACATTGAACATCTAAACAATGGCGACATGAACACCTTAATTGAGTGAGATGTTACTGGGGGACTGCCTCATAAGATCGGCTCCCCGCTGGCCACTGAGAGCGTTGTTGCTCCTTTGCTGAACTGAAGTGCCTCTGTGTCAAGTGCAGCAGTGTCCTCAGCCATTGGGCCCTTCTACTGTGAGATGTAGATCTTCAGGCAACGAGCAGTAAAGATAACAAGCAGGCTTCAGTGGTCATTTACTGGCCACTTAGCCTCAAATTTAGGGGAGGTAGTTCAAAGAAAGGTCTGAAAGGTTCTACGACAATGCAAGCGAGCCACATCCAGCTATCACCATGGAGAGTGATACAGACTAGCAGTTTAACGTTCTGTGTTTTAGAAAGCAAAGTGCCTGTGTCTGAACATCTGCACCACCGTTTCCTACCCGTGGGACTTGGAGGAATTGCCAGTTAAGCCTTCTGAGGTTCTTTCTTCATCTTCAAAATTCAAATGGCGATGGAACCTTCTACCCAGATCAGGAATTCAGTGTGATGGAACACTTAAAGTATTTACCATGCATCCTGGTTGATGGTTTATGTGCCCACCAGGTGGATGTGGTTAAGTAGAATAGGGGACATGGATTTAAACAGAGCCAGCCAGGCTTAAACTCCATGCGGTCTCTGCCGTAGCTGCCAAGATACATATCCTCTTTGGGTTTCAACTTCTCAGGTGTGCAAAGAGAAAAAGAAGCCCTGCCTCGCAGAGCTGTCAAAGAGTTCGATAAGGAAAGGTTTCGAAAAGGCCTGTTCTAGAAACTGATCACAGCATACCAAGCCCACTGATTTTTGCACTCAGCTGATTTCCAGGGCTGCAACTTAAGCTCAAGACCCTGTTTTGCAGTCTTGTCTCTGCCTCTCTTTGGAGACACTCCCAAGCCCCGTGCATCAGCCTCCTGTTAGCTTCTCCTCTAGGGACAAGGCTCTTGGCCTTTCTCCTCTCGACCCCTTCCTTTTCTTCAAAGTTTCTTTCTTTGGGGTAAAATTTTCATGTTATCGTAGTTTTGGTTTTACCAAGAAGTTACATAAACACTTCAGAGAATTCGCATTACACTCCACACCCAGTTCCCACTGTCAACACCTTACTTTACACGGCATTTGTCACAATTAGTGTTCCCATACTGATATACGATTGTGAATGTTACTTAGATACCCTAAGGTGTTAATTCAGATATCCAGACAATATACAGTTATTTCAAGGCTTTACTTAATGTCATTTTATTGTTGTTGTTGTTATCCTGGATATTACCTAGGATACCACCTCACATGCGGTCACCGTGACTCCCAAGACTCCTCTGCACACTCCTTAGGCTTAACCTTCTTCTTCGTCACTCAGCATTGAAACTGGGAATCCTGGTCAAGTAGTTGGTAGAATAACCTTCAGTTTAGGTTATCTGATATAGTTCTCGTGATTACACTGGGGTTGGAGTGTTTTGTTCTGACTTGTTTTGTTTTCTATGATCTTTATAGAGATAAAATGCCATGCTTGCTATATCAGGTGGGGAGTACAAGCTATGAACATGACTTTCCGCTGACATTCACCCAGATCACCTAGCTGAAGTGCTGCCTGCCAGGTTGCAACATATGGCTGGTCTTTTACCCCCCCCCTTTTTTTGTAAGGTAGGAATTATCTTTATTTTTAGCCTGCATATACACATGTTCAAGCAATGGAAATGACTTTTTTCTCAATTTTTTTAACATTTTCAATGATTATAAAAACTATCCTATGGTAATACCCTCCCTCCCCCCATTTTCCCCTCTGAAATTCCATTCTCCATCATATCCCCTTCCCCACCTCAATCAGTCTCTCTTTCATTTTGATGTCATGATCTTTCCCTCTTCCTATGATGGTCTTGTGTAGGTAGTGTCAGGCACTATGAGGTCATGGATATCGAGGCTATTTTATGTCTGGAGGGAGCACATTGTAAGGAGTCCTACCCTTCCTTAGGCTCTTACATTCTTTCCGCCACCTCTTCCGCATTAGACTCTGAGCCTTGGAAGGTGTGACCAAGATGTTACTCGGTACTCTAGTCACTTCTTTCCAGCACCATGATACCTTCTGAGTTGTCCCAAGGTCACTGCCATCTGAAAAGAGAAGATTCTCTACCCAAAGTGAGAGTAGCATTGATATAACGGTATGAATATTAAGAGAAGTGCATACTGGGCAGTTTGATAAGCATAGTATATACACTTATCAAGACATCAGCAGATGATACACCCCTAGGGCTCATGACTACCCCCTGTTTTAAGTTTTCAGTATCAGGGATGTATTCTCTCCCATGGAGAGGGCCTCCAGTCCAATTGGAGGACAGTTGGTTTCCACCATGATAGACGTGCCACTATTGCACCTGTTGGCTCATTTGGCCTGGCTGGCCAATTATAAGGTCTGCAGTGTCCACTGTTGAGTATCTTCACTGGTGATTTCTCTTTCTCCCATTGAACTACATGTAGAATGGCTTCATCCAGCTTTATGTCAGCTTGTCTACATGGAGGAGGTTATCAGCTCAGTTCCAGCAGGATTTCTCAGTGGCCTTGCAGCCCAAGTATGTGGAGTCTTCAGCAATAGGGTCTTACCATCTATTCCTGGTGGGAAACCAAGGGCCTCAGCAATGGCCTATAATGTTTTGGGGGCATCAAGGACCTCCCTGGCCAACAACTCACTGGAAGGTATCCCATCCCTGGCACTGAAAATTTTCTATCAATGATCTACAGCTCTTGAGTGTTCCATTGTCCAAAACCAGAGGATTCCATATGAATTTTTATATCCTCTTAGATTTTGATTAGCCCTCCCTCCACCTTTCCTTTACTCAATCTCTTCCCCTGACCTCACTTTGGGCCTTTTCACCCCCATTAATCTATTCTTCTACTTACATATATACAATACCAACCTACTACGTACCCTCCTCCCTTCCCTTCTCTTCCCTTTGTATCTCTTTTTTAGCTTACTGGCCTCTGCTACTGAGTTTTTTCCTTCTCACACAGAAGCCCAGTCATCTGTAGCTAGGATCCACATATGAGAGAGAACATGTGGCGCTTGTTTTTTTGGGCCTGGGTTACCTCACTTAGCATAATCCTTTCCAGGTCCATCCATTTTCCTGCAAATTTCATAACTTCATTTTTCTTTACCACTGAGTAGAACTCCATTGTATAAATGTGCCATATCTTCATTATCCACTCATCAGTTGAGGGACATCTAGGCTGGTTCCATTTCCCAGCTATTATGAATTGAGCAGCAATAAACATGGTTGAGCATGTACTTCTAAAGAAATGAGATGAGTCCTTAGGATATATGCCTAGGAGTGCTATAGCTGGGTCATATGGTAGATCAATCTTTAGCTATTTTAGGATCCTCCATGCCGATTTCCACAATGGCTGGACCAGATTGCATTCCCACCAACAGTGTAGAAGGGTTCCTATTTTTTCATATCCCAGCAAGCATTTATGATCATTTGTTTTCATGATGGTAGCTAATCTGGCAGGAGTGAGATGGAATCTCAATGTAGTTTTAATCTGCATTTCCCTGATGACTAGGGACGTAGAACTTTTTTTTAGATACTTATACACCATCCATATTTCTTCTTTTGAGAACACTCTATTTAGCTCCATAGCCCATTTTTTAGTTGGCTTGTTTGATTTCTTATTATTTAACTTCTCGAGTTCTTTGTATATCCTAGCTATTAATCCTCTTTCAGATATATAGCTGGCGAAGATTTTTTCCCATTCTGTAGGTTGCCTCTTTGCTTTATTCACAGTGTCCTTTGCAGTACTAAATCTTTGCAATTTCATGAGGTCCCAGTGGATAATCTGTGGTTTTATTGCCTGAGCAATTGGGGTTGTATTCAGAAAGTCTTTGCCAAGACCAATATGTGAAGGGTTTCCCCTACTTTTTCCTCTAGAAGTTTCAGAGTTTCAGGTCTGATGTAAAGGTCTTTAATCCATTTGGACTTAATTCTTCCTTAATGTTCCTTCTATTCCTAGTCTCTGTAGTACTTTTATCATGAAGGGATGTTGGATTTTGTCAAATGCTTTCTCTGTGTCTAATGAGATGATCATGTGATTTTTGTCCTTCAATCCATTTATATAGTGTATTACATTTATTGATTTGCATATGTTGAACCATTCCTGCATCTCTGGGATAAAGCCTACTTGGTCAGGGTGAATGATCTTTCTGACATATTCTTGTATTCTGTTTGCCAATATTTTGTTGAGAATTTTTGCATCTATGTTCATGAGGGAGATTGGTCTGTAATTTTCTTGTTTTGTTCTATCTTTGCCTGGTTTTGGTATCAGGGTGATGCTGGCTTCATAGAAGGAGTTTGGTAGAATTTCTTCTTTTTCTATTTTATGGAAAAGCTTAATAAGCAATGGTGTTAGTTCTTCCCTGAAGGTCTGGTAAAATTCAGTAGCGAATCCATCTGGACCTGAAATTTTTTTAGTTGGGAGATTTTTTGATAACTGTTCGGATCTCCATGCTTGTTATAGGTCTATTTAAGTGATTAGTCTCATCTTGATTTAATTTATGTAGGTCATATAAATCAAGGAAATCATCCATTTCTTTCAGATTTTCATACTTTGTGGAGTATATGCTTTTATAGTATTTCCCTAGGATTTTTTGAATTTCTCTGGCATCTGTTGTGATGTTACCTTTTTCATCTCTAATTTTATTAATTTGTGTCTCTTCTCTCTTTCTTTTGGTCAGATTTGCTAAGGGCTTATCAATCGTGTTTATCCTTTCAAAGAACCAACTCTTTGTTTCATTGATTCTTTGGATTTTTCTTTTTGGTTTCTATTTCATTAATTTCTGCCCTAATCGTTATTATTTCTTCCCGTCTGCTGATTTTTGGTTTGCCTTGTTCTTCTTTTTCCAAGGCTTTAAGGTGAAGCATTAGGTCATTTACTTGTGACCTTTCTAATTTCTTAATATAGGCATTTAAAGCTATAAATTTACCTCTTAGGGCTGCCTTCATTGTATCCCAGAGATTTTGGTATGTTGTGTTCTCATTATCGTTTGACTCCATAAATTTTTTGATTTCCCTCTTGATTTCTTCATTGACACATTCATCATTTAGTAGTGTGTTGTTTAATTTCCATGATTTTGTGTATGCTCTATAGCCTTTCTTGCTATTGATTTGTAGTTTGATTCCATTGTGGTCAAATACAATACAAGGAATTATTTCAATTTTCCTGTATTTGTTAAGATTTGCTTTGTGTCCTAATATATGGTCTATTTTAGAGAATGTTCCATGTGCTGCTGAAAAGAATGTATATTCTGCAGCATTTGGATGAAACGTCCTATATATATCTGTTCGGTCCATTCCTTCTATGATCTCATTTAGTCCAGATGCCTCTCTCTTTATTTTTTCCCAGGGTGACCTGTCAATTGATGAAAGTGGGATGTTGAAGTCCCCCACTACCACTGTGTTTGGTGTTATCTGTGACCTTAGTTCTAATAGCATTTGTTTGATGAATTTGGGAGCCCCCATATTAGGTGCATATATGTTTAGGATTGTAATGTCCTCCTATTGGAGTGTGCCCTTAATCAATATAAAGTGACCTTCCTTATCTTTCTTGACTAACATTGGACTGAAGTCTACCTTGTCAGCTATTAGGATAGCAACCCCTGCTTGTTTTCTAGGCCCATTTGCTTGAAACACCGTTTTCCAACCTTTCACCCTAAGATAATGTCCATCCTTTGTAGAAAGGTAAGTTTCTTGGAGACAAGAAACTGTAGGATCCTGCTTTTTTTAAAAAAAAATTTGTTTATTTATTTATTTGAGAGTGACAGAGAGAAGGAGGCAGAGAGAGAGAGAGAGAGAGAGAGAGAGAATGGGCCCACCAGAGCTTCCAGCCTCTGTAAACGAACTCCAGATGCGTGCGCCCCTTGTGCATCTGGCTAACATGGGTCCTGGGGAATTGAACCTCGAACCAGGGTCCCTTAGGCTTCACAGGCAAGTGCTTAACTGCTAAGCCATCTCTCCAGCCCAGATCCTGCTTTTTAACCCAGTCTGCAAACCTATGTCTTTTGGTTGGGGCATTGAGGCCATTGATATTAAGAGATATTATTCAAGGGTGTGTATTCATTTTTGCCATTTTTTGTAGTTCTTCCGGTTTTACCTTTTCTCTCTTATGTTAACAGTATTTGAGTATTGTTTGTTTTTTCCTGGTTCCTTATATGTGTGCTTTTCTTTTTCTTCATCATGGAGGATTCTTTTAAGTATTTTCTGTAGAGCTGGTTTTGTCTTCAAATACTCCTTTAGCCTGCTTTTGTCGTGGAATGTCATTATTTCCCCATCTATTTGAAAGGATAGCTTTGCAGGATAAAGTAACCTTGGTTGACAGTTGTTATCTTTCAGAACTTGGAATACATCACTCCACGCCCTTCTGGCTTTTAAAGTTTTTGTTGAGTAATCTGCTGTAATCCTGATAGGCTTGCCTTTGTAGGTAACTTGAGTTTTCTCTCTGACTGCTTTCAATATTTTTTTCTTTGGTTTGTATGTTTGGTAGTTTGGTTATAATATGGCGAGGAGAGGTTCTTTCCATGTTTTGTCTGGCTGGTGTTCTAAAGGATTCCTGTATCCGCATTGGCACCTCTTTTCCAATTTGGGGGAAGTTTTCTTCTATGATTTTGTGGAAGACACCAACTATGCCTTTGGAGTGAAATTCTTCTCCTTCTACTATGCCCTGAATTCTTATGTTTGATCTTTTCATAGTGTCCCAAATATCTTGAAATTCCCATTTATACTTTCCTATTAGTTTGTTTTTCTCTTTGTTGGACTGCATTAGATCTTCTGGCTTTTCCTGTGGCTCAAGCCGAGCCTGGCGGCTGGCTGGTGTGTTGCCGAGGTCTCGCGCACTGACCTGCCAGAGCAGTTTCTGCCGGCCCATGTAGGCTCTGGATGCTCTGGATCTCCCCTACTTCTCCGCTGCTGTTTCAATTTCCTATACACCTCACTTCTTAGTAAAAGTGTGTATTTTGCCGTTTATTTTTTTCTTTTGGCTTTTTCCCCCCAGGCTGCTTTGGCCTGGTACCTATGCCACCATCTTAACCAGAAGTCTCTTTTACCCCTTTCTATTGCTACTCTTTAGAAGAAAGTTACTGTGTTTATCCCACATCTAAGGAGTAGGGAGTTATGTCTCACTTCCTTAAGGGTAGACTAGCTACATAAATTACCTGGAATTCTTCTACATGAAATAGTCATTTGTTTTCCAACATTTCTTTACACATTTACTCAATGACTTCTTTCAATATAGACTCAAGGATATTTATTTTATACTTGGCATTAAAATCTAAGACTACACTATTTTCTTACGTGATTTGCTTTTGCATTAGCCATTGGGAGTCAACTGGCCCCTGTGACTGTTTGACATACATTATTATCATGTATTTTTGAACACTTTCTAACTTTCTGGTACTGTGCAATGCTCTAGGATCATCCAGTGTATCTCCAGACCCCATCCTATAATAAATCATCTCTCCAGGATCAATATAGTTCCTTTAGTTGGAGAATATATTTCAGACCAAGATACGGTTCTGGATATGTGTATTGCTGCTTGTGTGTTATCAGCTCTCTTCCTTCTCAACTGACATAACAAGGAAATATATGTGTTATTAACCTGCTTATGTATACACGTCTACAAATATTTTACACGTAACCATCTCTATCTACAGTAAGTGAATAAGGGTTCATAGATCAATGATTTCTATTCCACCAGTGCTATATGAGTCATTCTAACATCCTTTCTTTTCTTGTCTATAATCTTCCAGACCTTCAGTGAGAAATTCAGTTCCTTCCATCCATTTGATTAATTCTTCAGTTCCAGAATGCATGTATGGGAGCTTCAGAATTGTTAACTTGTATCTTCACTGGAAATGAACATTACCAGCTGTGGTACAATGTCTATGTATGGCTCCTTTTGTCTTCATTTTATAGTCTTCATCCTTTTCTTTTGTGTGCACATGCATACTCATGTACGTGTGTGTGTGTGTGCGTGTGTGTGTGTGTGTGTGTGTGTTGCTCACGGAGTGTCCTATGCACTCTCCTGAAGAGGCTGGAGGAGAATTTCAGGTGTCCTCCTCCATTGCTCGCCCGCCTATTCTTACTTGAGCTAGAATCTGTTACTGAGGTTACAGAGGTGCATAGCCACACCCAGCTGTTTGAGGTGGGTCCTAAAGGTCAAATATGAGTGGTCTCTCTGGCCTCCTCAGGCTCTCATTCTTACTCAAGAAGTGCTCATAAATGCAGAGCCATCTTGCCAGAAAAGCCTTCATTCATTTCTAACATTACTTGCGTCAGTAACTTCTCTTATTCTTTCAACATGGCTGTTCCAAAATTGTGTAATATATTGTTTTCTCCAGTCTACATTCAGTTCTGAAATCACCTTGGCCTGCAAAATGACTATTTCCTTTCCATATGTTGAGCATACTCTTTGTACTGAAAATTGTACTGAACAGTGGATTTTGGCAAACGTATAATAACAGGTAGGCACCATCACATCATCACACAAAATAATTTAATCACCCCAAAATGATCCCATGAGCTGCACCTGCTCAGACCTCCTTTTTGTTCTGCACCAATACACATGGAGTTTGATGACTATATAATTTTGCCTTTTTCAAACATGATGTAGAGAGATGGCTTAGCGGTTGAGGTACTTGTCTGCAAAGCCTAAAGACCCAGGTTCAATTCCTCTGTACCCACATGAGCCAGGTACACAAGGTGGAACACACATCTGAAGTCAGTTTTCAATGGTTTCGGGCCCTGGCATGCCCATTCTCTCTCTCTCTCTCTCTCTCTCTCTCTCTCTCTCTCTTCTCTCAATCTCTCTCTTTGTCTATCTTTCTCAAATGAATTAATCAAAATGAAAAATATTTTAAAAAATGAAACATGATGTAATTGGAATTGCCCATATGGTTTCCAACAAGCTTCTTTCACTCAACAGTGTGCATTAAAGGCCCTCCCGTGTCTGTGCTTCCATGACTCATTCTGCTTTATCACAGGCCCATTGTGTAGAAGTACCGCAGTGTTTTGATCTTGTCACTTATTGATTATTTGGGTCAATTATGAATAAAACTACAATGAGTGTATGTGTGCAGGGTTTTTTTTTTTTCGCTTAAGCTTCAAATTGGATAAAAACTTATGAATACAATTTTTTGGACCACATGGCAAGACTGTTTCGTTTTGTGCCAAGTTGTCTAGCACTGTGACTGTACTGTTTCACATTTCCATCAGCATTGACCGTTTCTCTACATCCTCATCAAAAATTATCATGAGTATTTTGGAATTTAGTTATTCTAAGAGGTGTCCAGGGATATCCCATTGTTTCAATTTAAAAGCCCTTAGCAAACAGATGATGTTATATAATTTGCACTTTTTATTTGCCATCTGTATATCCTCTTTGGTAAGATATCTATCTGGATCTTTTGCTCATTTTTACTTACTTGTTTTTTTTAACTGTTGAATTCTATTTCTTTGTATATTTTAGATACAAGTCACTTATCAAATATGTCTTTTATAAATATTTTCTCCTTGTCTCTGGTTTGAATTTCATTCTTTTAGCAGTGTCTTCTGCAGAGCTGAAATTTCTAATATTCATAAAAGCCAACTTCTCACTTTTCTCTTTCATGGATTGTACTTTGGAATTGTAACTTAACATTTATTGCTCAATATAAGGTTACATAGATTTTTTGCTTATGTCTTCTTTTAGAAGGTTTACTGTTTTATACTTTACACTTAAATCCATGATCCACTTTAAGTAAAGTCTTGTGAAAGGTATAAGTTCACTGCTAAGGTGTATTTCTTTATTGAATTAGAATTGCTTTTTTTGTCAAATATCAGGGGATTTTGTAGGTGGGGAGATGCTACTTGTAGGCTTTCTGTTCTGTTCCATCAATCCATCTGTCCATTCATTCATTTCTACCTTTTTAGCAGTTTTTCAGTAAATCTTTAGTCTTCGATATGGTGTTGACTATTCTGGGTCTTTCGCTTTTCCATACACTTTAAGAAAAATTTCCTGGGCTGGACAGATGGCTCAGCAGTTAAGGTGCTTACCTGCAAAGCCTAACAACCCAGGTTCAATTCCCCAGTCTTCACATAAAGCCAGATGTGCAAAGTGGTGAATCCATCTAGAGCTTGTTTGCAGTGGCTGGATGCCCTGATGTGCCCATTCTCTCTGTCTCTCTTCTTTCTATTTCACTCTACTTGTGAATAAATAAAGTAAAATAAAATAGCTTTTAAAAGTTTCCTGATATTTATAAAATGCCTTGTTTTGATATTGATTGGAATTATATTAAATCTATGGGCCAATTTGTGAAGAATTGACATCTTAAATGTATTATCTTCCAATCCATACCTACAGACTATCTCTGTATTTATTGGCTTACCTTTGGTTTCTTTCATCAGAATTGTATGTTTTTTTCTGCACATGAAGATACTACAAATCCTGTGTTGGGTTCACAGCAATATATTTCTTTAATAAATGGTAAGTGTTCTATTTCATTTTTGCTTGCTTATTGCAAGTATAATAAGAAATCAGCTTTAGAATATTTAACTTGTATTCCATGATCTTGTTCTAATCACTTATTTCTTTGTGATACTCTATATAAACAATCATGTTGAAAACAAATAGAGTTCTGTGTCTTTCTGCCCAATCTCTATGCTTTTCTGGTCTTATTACAGTAAAAAAGATTCCCAACATGATGTTGAATAGGAGCAGTGAGGGAAGAGCTCAGTTTCTCCTTCAAAAAAAAAATGATATGAATGGAAAGATTTTTGTAGGCTTGTTGTTAATCATGCTGAAAATATTTCCCCCATCACTAGGTTGCTGAATGTTTTGAAAATCATGAATGGGTGTTGAATTCCATCAAATTAATTTTCTGTATCAAATGATATAATCATGTGATTTTTCTTCTTTCATTTACTAATGTGGTTGATTTCATGGGTTGATTTCTGAATACAGAATCAGCCCTGCAAGCTTAGTCTACTGGGAATGGTTTACATACATATATAATTCCTTTTATGCATTATTGAATTTAAGTTAATGATTTTGAGACATTTTGCATTTGTGTTCATGAAAAATATTGGTCTGTGGTTTTCCTTTCTTATAATCGCTTTATGTGGTATAGCTATTAAGGTAATGCTTACTTAAAAAAAGTTCCCTCTCTTATTTTCTGAGAGCAATGTGGAGAATTTGTAACATCTCTTCCTAAAATATTGGGCAATATCAAGATTGAAATTATCAAAGAGGCTGGAGAGATGACTCAGTTGGTAAAGTGTTTGCCATGCAAGGATGAGGATCTGACTTTGAATCCCCAGCTGACTTTGAATCCCCAGCACCCACATAAGACGTTGGTGTGTTGGCTTTCATCTATAATCTCAGCTCTGTGGAGGTGGAGACAGAAGGACCCCTGGAGCTTGCTGGCTGGCTGGTCTATGAACATCAGAGAGATCCATATTCAATGAAAGAACTTGTCTCAAAGAACAAGGTGGTGAACAGTGATACAGACCACTGACCTCCACATGCACATGCTTGCACACCTGCCTACACACATATGTGCTCCCACTCCTATACACATGCACACTCATATACATGCACAACACACACACACACACACACACATACCAAAGTTATCTATGATTGTTACTTTCATCCTTGGACCATGATCAGCTATTAGCTCAGTTTACTCAATAGATGTAAGACTATCAAAATTATTTGTTTCTCCAGGTGTGCATTTGGGCAATTTGGATCTTTCAAGAATGATGTAATCTTCCCAGGCTTGGTGGCACATGCCTTTAATCCCAACACTCGGGAGGCTGATGTAAGAGGATCATTATAAGTTTGATGCCAGCCTGAGACTGCATAGTGAATTCTGGGTCAGCCTGGGCTAGAATGAAACCCTACCTCAAGAAAGTCCAAAAAAAAAAAAGAGAGAATAATCTAGTTTGAATATCTGTACAAATTTGTATGTGGGAAATTTAATCCTCAGTGTAATTGTGTTAGAAGGTAAAAATTAGTGTGAGGTATTTGGGTCATGGAGACAGTACCCTTATAAATGGATTAATTCCATTACAAATCAGGTATCTGTTGAGTGATATTCTGCCATGTAAGGACACAAAAACAAGGTCCTTACAAGATGCTGGTGACTTATCTTGAACTTTTCCTTTATAGTTCTGAAAAGGCAAATTTCAGTTCTTTATAAATTACCTAGTCACACAGGTTATTCTGTTATAGCAACACAAACAGACAAAGACAAAGGATTGGCCTATTTTATCTAAATGATTAAATGTGGGGTCATAGGCTTGTGCTCAGAAGTCCTTTATTATATTGTTAATGTCCCTGGCGGCAGAAGTGTCATGATCTCTAGTTTTGCTTGTGAATACTGGACATAGAATTCTAGGTGGTGGGAAAGTTGCTCTCAACACTTTAAATATTTCACATTCTTCACTTCTTGTTTGTATGATTTCTGATAAGAAGTCCATTACAGTTTTTATCCTTTTAACAAGTTCAAATTTTTAACTCTTGCAAAGTTTTTCTTGTTTGTTTGTTTGTTTGTTTTTTCTTGTTCCTTCAAGGTTTTCTCTCTGTGTTTTGTTTCCTACACAGTCTGCATATGTGGTTCTCTGGACATATTGGATCCATGTTTTGGTTTGGTGTCTATCATTAACTTTTTCCAAGTGTATAATTTTTTTATTGACAACTTTTATACATACAGACAATAAACCATAATAATGCCCTCTAATCCCTACTTTCCCCTTCAAAACTCCATTCTCCATCATATCCCCTTCCTTTCTCCATTAGCCCCATTTTATTTTGATATCATCATCTTTTTCTCCTATTATGAGGGTCTCTTTAAGGTATTGATAGGCACTGCGAGGTCTTGGATATGGAGGCCAATTTCTGTCGGACAGTTACATTGTAAGGGTACCTTCCTTTGGCTCTTACATTGTTTCCATCACTTCTTCCACAATGGACCCTGAGCCATGAGGGTGTGATGGAGATGTTTGAGTGCTGAGCACTCCTCTGTCACTTCTTCTCGGCACTATGTTGACTTTTGGGTCATCCCAGTGGTCACCACCAACTGAAAAGAGAAGCTTCTCTAACCGAAAGTGAGAGTAGCATTAACATATGAATATGAACATTAAGTGTAGTACTTTCAGGGCAGTTTGGTGAGAATAGTATATGCATTTAGCCAGGCAAGAGCAGACTTTATACCCCAACAGCTCATGACCTCCCCTGCCATAGGCTTTTGGTTGGGTTTTCAGTACCAGGCATGTATTACCTCCCATAGGGCAGACCTCCAGTACAATTAGAGAGCAACTGGTTTCCCACAGATACCACTATTGCACCCATTCAGTCATTTGGCCTGTCTGGCCAGACCTGAGGCTTCCAGTGTCCACTGTTTTCATTGCTGATGACTTGTGTCTCCCATAGGGCTGCATGCAGTGCAGCTTTTTCCAGCTTTCAGTCAGCTGGTATATAGGGAGGAGGTTTTCAGCTCAGCCCCAGCTTGATTTCTCAGTGACCTTCCTGCCCAGGTATGTGAATAAGGTCTTAGCATCTATTCCTGGTGGGAGACCAACGGCCTTGGCAATGACCTGTAATGTTTTGGAGGGAACAGGGACCTCCCTGGCCAACAACTCACTGGAAGGTATCCCATCCCTGGCACTGAAAATTTTCTAGTAACAATCTGTGGCTCCTGGATGTGCCATTATTATTTGTTGCTCAAAACTGTTTTGGCTATTCAAGGTTTGTTTGCTTTTTTGTGTGTGTGTGCTTCCAAATGAATTTTAGGATTGTTCTTTTTTTCTATTTCCATGAAGAATGTCATTGTAAATTTAATGGGGATTGCATAAAATGTGTAGATTGCTTTTGGTAAAATTGACATTTTTACAATATTCTTCCAATCCAAGGACATGGGATGTCTTTCCATTTCCTAGTGTCTTCTGCAATTTCTCTCTTGAGTGTTTAAAAGTTCTCATTGTAGAGATCCTTCAGTTCCTTGTTTAGGTTTATTCCAAGGTACTATTTTTTTTTCTTTGAGGCAATTTTGAATGGGAGAGATTCCCTGATTACACCCTCTGCATGTTTGTTGTTAGTATACAGGAAAACTACTGATTTCTGTGTGTTTATTTTGTATCCTGCTACCTTACCAAAAGTGCTTATCATCTGATAGAGTCGTTAGGGTGCTTTATGTATAGAATCATATCATCTGCTCTTCCTTTCCAATTTATATACCTTTCATGAGCATCTCTTGCCTTATTGCTATAGCTAAGACTTCCAATACTATATTAAATAAAAGTGGGGACAGTGGACACCCTTGTCTTGTTCCTGAATTTAGTTGTAAAACTTCAAATTTTTCTATTTATTATTATGTTGGCTTTTAGTTTGTCATAAGTAGCTTTTATTGTGTTGAGATATGTTCCTTCTATTCCCAGGTTCTGTAGGACTTTTACCATGAATGGATGATGGATTTTGTTGAATGCCTTTTCTGCATCTATTGAGATGATCACGTGTTTTTGTCCTTCATTCATTTTATATAGTGTATTACATTACAAATTATCAATTTGCATATGTTGAGCCATCCTTACATCTCTAGGATAAAGCCCACTTGGTCAGGGTGAATGATCTTTCTGATATATTCTTGTATTTTGTTTGCCAATATTTTATTAAGAATGTTTGCATCTATGTTCATGAGTGAGATTGATCTGTAATTTTCTTTTTTTTTTTTTTGTTCTTCATCTTGTTTTAGTATCAGGGTGATGCTGGCTTTGTAGAAAGAGTTTGGTAGGATTCCTTCCTTTGCTATTTCATGGAAATGTGTGAGAAGCACTGGTGTTAGTTCTTCCATGAAGGTCTGGTAAAATTCACCAGTGAATCCATCTGGGCTAGGACTTGTTTTAGTTGAGACACATTTCATAACTGCTTGGATCTCTGTACTTGTTATAGGTCTATTTAAATGGTTTATCTCATCTTGATTTAATTTTGGTAGGTCATATGGATCAAGGAAATCATCCATTTCTTTCAGATTTTCAAACTTAGAGGTATACATATTCTTAAAACATGTCCTTACGATTTTTTGAATATCTTTGGTATCTGTTGTAATGGGGCTTTTTCAATCGCTAATTTTATTAATTTTTGTCTCTTCTCTCTTTCTTCTAGTCAGATTTGCTAAGGGTTTATCAATCTTGTTTATCCTTTCAAAGAACCAACTCTTTGTTTTGTTGATTCTTTGTATTGTTTTCTTGGTTTCTATTTTATTAATTTCTGCCCTAATCTTTATTATTTCTTCCTGTCTATTGATTTTTGGTTTGCTTGTTCTTCTTTTCCCAAAACCTTAAAATAAGGTATTGAAACTGTTTACTTGTGAGCTCTCTAATTTCTTAACATAGGCACTTAGAGCTATAAATTTCCCTCTTAGGACTACCTTCATTGTGTCCCAAAGGCTATGTACCTGCTTTGTTGTCAGTTAACCTCATTACTTTTTGGGGTAGCTTCCAATCTCACCAGTGCTGAGCACCCACCTTGATCCCTCCATGTTGTACTGTGGTTCTGGTGCTCTGATCAGCTGTGCTGGATGTCCTGCCATTGGGGGCTGAATGCGTTCTCCAGAGGTTCACCATTCTGATGACTGGGGGATGGGAGAGTGCAGGAAGCCTGGGGTTGTATTGAAATTGCTCAGGTGGCCCACCAGTGTCCCCTTCAGCTAGTCTCTGCTGTCTCCCTTTCAAGTTTCTTGACTTTGCAAGGAGGCTGATGGGGTTGGGATATCCCCTGATTTGGTGTCTGCTCCTGAAGCTTGGCTCAGGGCCTGGTGGCCACACATGGCTGCTCTGATCAGGACTGCAAGTGCCTGGGCAGGATTCTGGCTCATTTCCTCCTTTCTTACAGATCTTGGTCTCTTCTGCTTCTCCACTGTGGCATATAAAAACCTATACACCTACACTTTTTGGAAGAAAAGTATATTTTGCTGTGGTTTTGCTTGATTCCCTCCCTAGGCTGGTTTGGCGTGACTCCTATGCAGCCATTCTTACCAGGAAGTCCATTCTGTCATTAATTTTGATACACTGACAGCTGTTATTGCCTTAAAAGTTTCTTTCTTCCTGGTATTCCAATTTTGCATGTCATACACACACACACACACACACACACATATATATTGGTTTTTGAAGGTAGGGTCTCACTCTAGCCCAGGCTGACCTGGAATTCACTATGTAGTCTCAGGGTGGCCTTGAACTCACAGCGATACTCCTACCTCTGCCTCCGGAGTCCTGGGGATTAAAGGCTTGCTCCACCACGCCTGGCTGCATGTTTATATTTTTGATATTATTTCACAATATTGGATACTTGGTTCTGTATTTTCTTTTTGCATGTCAGTTTGAGAATTTCTATGGATAGAATTTCACATTCACTGGATCTTCCTTCAGCCATATTGAGTCTACCATGGAGCTCTGAAAGTAATTCTTCATTTCTGTCACTATTTTTGATTTTTAGGATTTTCTTCTGCTTCTTTCTTAGCAGTTCCATATCTTTGCTTACACTACCCATTTGTGTACATTGTTCTACTTTTCCCTTTAGAGACTTTTAAAATTAATCATAGTTAGTTTAACCTCTTCGTCTGTTTTTTTAACATCTGTGCTTTATATATGAAATAATTGTTTGGTCTCCTCAAACTTATTTTTCTTGATATTTAGCATATCTTGAATATTCTTTTTTTAATTTTTTTTAGTTTTTATTTATGAGAGAGAGAGAATGGGCAAGCAAGGACCTTCATCCACTGTAAATGAAATCCAGCCATATCACCATCTTGTGCATCTGGCTTACATGGGTCCTAGAAAATTGAACCTTTGGCTTTGCAGCCAAATGCCTTAACTGCTAAGCCATCTCTCCAGCCTTGCAATTTTTTATTGAGAGTCAAACATGATGTATTACATAATAGGAACTGAGGTTTAGAAAAGTATAAATGTTCATGCTTGTGAGTGCAAGTTTACACATGCCATGGCCATGTGCAGAGGTCAGAGGACAACTCTCAGATACTGGTTCTCACCTTGAATCTTGCCTGAGGCTGGGTCACTTGTTCTCATTTTTGTTCACTGTGGCAGTCACCAGGGTAGCTGGTCTTTGAGCTGCTGGGAAACTCTCCTGTCCTATCCCTGATTCCCATCTTGATGTCAGTATGTAGTGTCACAGAAGCCTGTCATGACTTCTGCCTTTTATGTGGGGTCTTGGAATCTAAACTCAGATACACAAGCCTTGAGTGCAACTGCTGTTTCCACTGAGCCATCTCCTCAGCTAGGAGCTGCACTGTTTAATATTTGCTCCAGTAACAGATACCAAGGGCTCTAAATTCCTTATATGCTCTTGTTTTGATCTCCTCTCTTGTCTTAGGGACCTCTTTATATATCTCTGCTCAGAAAGAGTCTGCCTTGCTGCTCTTTCTATTGTAATTGTTATTACACTAGGGCCTTATCTCCGTGGCAATATGGTTCTGGGGTAGAGGGAGTAATCTGTAAAATTTCCATTAGGTCTTAATCTTTTAGAGGAACCATGTCTCAAGCCCATGAACTTCATAAGCGTCTCTGATTGTCCTCCAAAAGCATGGTTCTTCCCCTTGCTCCATGCAGCTCCTGGCTAAAGAATTACATATCTATTTCCTAGAATCCCTGTCCCTGATTGTCTTTCTATGTTAGGTGAGATAAGAAGGCTGGAGGGAAATTTTTCTTCTGAAGCTGGCGTGGGTTTTAGCCTGTGATCCAACAAAGCGCCTTCTCTAGAATGTGTGTCTCTGCTATGGAGATGCTCGGGTATCTCTGGTGTATTGCACAGGCCGCAGCAGATCTGTTTCCCATGCCAGGGCCACAGCAGATCTTTATGGTATTTTCACTGTGAAAATATGGTGATGTTACTAGAAGGAAAACTATAAATGCACAGCGACTCCTAAGGCTGTAGGCCCCACAGGCCTCAGTTTACCTCAGTATGCACACAGCCTCCAGCAGCTCACTTGTTTGTCACCCCTATCAGCTATGTCTCCAACAGTTTCTTCTCTGATCAGCAACTTGTGTTGCTTTATTGTTTTTCTGTCTTTGTAATTTTACTTTACCCCGGCTCCACAGTTCACGTTAAGTCCAAGAAAAGATATTTTTCGTGTGCCTAGATTTTTTCCTACACCAGAATAGGGAACGATGACTTCCTAAGTCATTGTCAGAATTGACACTGGAAGCTCCCTCTGTTTTCATTAGATGCTATCTTCCATCACCTTCTCATTTTACCAGTGTCCCAGCCTGCACCCACCTCATTCTACCCTTCTCAGAAAACCTTGTCAGGTTAGGCCAGTTCATAGGGCCTTCTCTAGCCTCACAAAGTTGACTGTATGATATACTCACTAAGTGTTTAGTCATCTTGGACCTCCCACATGTCATTGCTCAGGATATGATCTCAGTGTGTTCCTCTCATATATAAGCCTTAGCATCCCATAGGTCCAGTCTGTGCAGAACCTGGCTGGGGTCATACGAACATAATCCATCGTATGCCAAATCAATGGCCAAATGGCAGGTCTCCCCATCCTTTCTGTATGTCATGACTTTGAAGACCCTGGTAGGTAGGGAAGCAGATGTGTCATATATAATCTAGACTGTTACCTCATACTCTTGGACCCTTGATACACAATGTGTGCTGCCTACCTTCCATGATGCCATGTTCTTCGAGACCCCATGGCTCAAACAGCTTGTACGAATGCTTCCACCTACAAAACCCCACACAGTCCTCATGATTTCTTAGTCACATACTTTTCCACTGACATAATCTTTTTTTTTTCTGTCCCTGGTATTAGTACGATGGTAAGGAAGATATCTATTTGGGCCCTGAAGGTCAATTTTCCTTTCTCTTGTTTCTTCTCTCCTCAGAGACCTTTCCTATTAATTCCATATATTTGCACAATAGATAAGCAAGCTGCCTAAAAAGTATATAGTCATTTGCTCGCTGTCAAATAGGCTTCTATGTTCTCAGGCAAATATTTCTCTCTTCTCTCTTATACTCTGTAAAAGCTAAATGCAAATTTATGGTGCCAATTTTCTTTTCTTTTCTCCAGAGACTCAAGTTGGTCAACTCTCATGTTGAATTTAGGAGGTGAAAACATACATCATCTCACCAGTCACACATGCTTGTGCAAATGCATATGATACACTTCTCCAGTAGCCTTTGTTTAAACATCAGCTTCAGAGGCAAATTGGAAACCCCAAATGTTTCTTTGGACATAGTATGTATCTATCTGTTCCACCCTTTGGCTAAGATCAAGTGTTCCACCTTCCTTACCTAACCAAAACTATTGGTCAGCAAGCCCCTCGGCATATCTACATGTCAACATGTCTCCAAATTTTGGCTTATATGTCATTCATATCACTTACAGCACGACTTGGTATTGTGACAAGAGCAGTCTTGCTGCATTGTCTTCCTTGGACTGCACTTGAACACGGGGCCCCCTTTCCAGAGTCAGGCTGCATAGGTCACTGTCCTTGCTGGTAGGTGGGGCTTGTGATCCACATCTGGTACCCACTGGGGGCCCAAATAAGCATGTGTGCAAATGTCTTAACCCCAGCCGAGGATTCATTGTTTCTGGGTCATATGCAAATCAGAGAAGAGGGCTTCATTAAAGAATGTTCCCCTATTCCATGGGGCTGACATTTCTGAGCTTCCAGGCAGATCCTGCTGGGAGCTCAAACAGCTTTTGTTTTTGTTTTGTTTTGTTTTGTTTTTTCAGTGAAGTCTGAGCTTCTTGAACACCAGGACTGATTGGATTTCTTCCCTAAGTCCTCATTATCTCACACCAGCCTGGCATTCACGGTGTGTTACTTGAAATGATTCCATTGTATTTACACCAACTTCATTTGAATTATATGGCATGATGAAATGAAACTTTATTATACACTCTCCACTCCCCCATCCAGGAATTAGGGAGAAGCAAATTGGGGCCCTAAGCTCTTTCTTGTCAAGTTAATGCAGAATTCTTTGTGACATAATCCAGACAGGGAAAGGGTGAACACTATTAGCATAATAAGGCCGGCGTATTAGTTGGCAGGAAGTGTAACCAAATTTAGGTTAACATACAGAACATGAATTTCTTTTACAGACTCAAGAAGGTCAGGGAAAGATTTTAGAAAGAGATGGCTCCTCGCAGCGGCAGTATCTCTTTTACCTTAGATGTGGATAGTCGACACAAGAGAACATTAGCCCCTGCCCCAAATAATGTCCTTTCTCCTTCTCTCATTTTCCCACTTGGAAAAGTCTCACTAACGATAGCTCACCCATACCTACTATGTCATCGCCTCTGAATGGCACCAAAAAGGGTCAGTGAGGATGGGGAGGAGTTGGAGAAATAGGCTGGACATGGAGGAACACGAGAAAGGAGGGAGAGCTCAAGGAAGAAAGAAAATGAACAGTGGCCAACAAGAGTGATAAGGGGAGAGAGTGATATCACAAAGGCTGGGCACACGCAGTACCTCCACTCCATATACCCCTCCCGATGGGTGACATCAAAGCAGTTAAGATGTCATACGTAGGCTCTGGGACTGACAGGGTTTGAAAGTGTCCCCCATAGGCATGTGTGTTGAGCCCTTGGTTCCCAGCTGATGGTGCTGCTTTAGAAGGCACTGCAAAGTTGAGTATGTCTCCAGAGGAAGTAGTCTTTGAAAAGTTATGCCTGGACTGTTCTTCCTCTCTCTCTGCTTCCAGTCCACCAGCAGGTGAGCTTCTCCGCCATACCCCGCTCACCCCCAGCCATGACAGACTGAAACCTCTGAAATCATATGCACAATAATTCCTCCCACTACATTGTTTTGATCATTTGTTATAGCCATGCAAAATCTGACTAGTGCAATTCCTAGAACTTTTCACTGTAAGTCTCAAAAAAGGCTCACCCATAATGATATTAAAGATGTATTTTTCTGTTGGAAAAAAAAAGTTAAGGCTATATTTCTGAGGTAAGCAGATTTAATAAGCCCAAAGTAAAGAAATATATGAGTTAAAAGTCTAAATGTACACATTGAGTGACCTCAAATCAGAAATGAGATGGCTGGCTGAATCCTTAGCTATAATTGAACAGGGCCCAAAAAGCTTAGAAAAGACTTCCTCAGACTGCCTTTGAAAAAAAAAAAAAAGCATCAAAAAACACAACCAATCAAAGTCCCAGAGAGTTTTTTTTTTTTTTTTTAAGGAGCTCAGAGTAGAGATAAAAAGAACTTAAGGATGATCTTAAGCAAATATGAGCTGTAATGAGGAACCATCTAAGTCAGAAAAAGTGGGAGGCAGGAGACAGGCAGCATGAGAGGAGAGACGACAGCCAACAGATGAGACCCCTAAACAGTAAGATGGGACATCTGAGAGCTTAATCAGCTAAGATGGAGCAGGAAATTCAGGATCAAACTGGATACAGTAGAGAATCTTCTCATGTGTGCAATGTTCCCGACTTGAGGAGGAGCTGCCCATTTGGAGAAGTGATGAACACTGGGCCCTAACCTTCCTTGTGTAATGCAGATAGGGTAGGGTTTTGACATTCCTGTCTGCTTGGAGAGGTCAGGAATAGAGACACTGGTTCTAGTCCCTATTGTGGCACAAGCTTGGGAGGTGATATGGCTCAGAAGGTGCTGGATTCAAGTCATGACTCAGATTATAGCAGTACAGCCTAGAACCCAGCTCATAAGGTTCTTGAGAAACTATATAAGAAGCACATCAATGATTTCCATAATAATAGGATCAGTTTCTTCATTAAAAACAAATGAGGAAGATTAGCACAATTTTAAATTGTCTGCCAGCTCCAAACTTCCCTGATCCTGACACAGAAGATGAGAGAAAAGATACAGACAGAAGGGCATAAGATGCAGAATGAATTTCCTTCTCCATGGAATTGGAAGACTAGTAATGATATCAGCCTGCAGAGCTGTTGCAATGATTAAATGAGCTAACAACTTTATACATATATATATGTAATTGTATATATTAATTTTATATAAATGTCTTTATATATGTTGCATATATAGTGAACTCTCAGTAAACTGTAACAGAGATGAAAGATATCATGATGAAGCAGAAGAGGAAACAGCTGTCATGAAGGCTACGACACATTGCTAGACCCCAGCAAGGACATCTCACATGGCTTCACAGCAATATCTAACATTCTGAATGTCCCTTCTTCTTGAACCAAGACTTTTTCCTGTAATCCCACAGTGGACTACTGTCACGTTAACCTCTCTGGCTGTTGCCTTTCAATCTCCCTTCACTGACTCCTCTCCTACCCAAGCACTAGATGTTGGAATCCCTTAGAAATTAGATGTCCATCCCCCCACTACTCTTCTACTCTCTTGTAATTAGGGGTCTCATCCATCACTCTGTCTTCACACACAGTGTAAAACGAACTCATATTCCTAAGAGTTCCGAACTCATACATTCAGCTGCATGCCTGAATCTATACTCACAAGTCTCTTGGGAATCTCAAAATCCCCATATCTAAAACTGAAGTCTGATCTTCTATCCCCACACCTCATCCTTCTCTAGGAGTCCCTATATAAGCTAATGCTGGGCTACAATTCTTTGTCCAACCCTTCAGCTTATCCAACTAGTGTGCAAATCAGTCCTGCTGCTTCTACCTCAAATGCCCAGCTTCCTCCTGTCCACTTATCTCCGTCCCTACAGCTACCCCCCCCCCTCGGCCCTATTACCAACTGATTCCTGGCTTTGTCTATTTCCTTGGCAGGTCATTCACATAGTTATTGTTAAATCAAATTACTCCCTTGATGAGACACTTGTTTCCCATTATTATTAGAATATATCCTTATCTTTTTATGGCCCAAAGTTCTGCATTATCTAAGTCCATCTGTGTCTCAATTTTCTTTACCAGCCCATTCACACTGGTTGCTGTCTGTTCCTTGAACTTAACAATCTTCCTACCTTAAGGTCTTTGTGCACATGCTCAATCTCTCTCTCTCTCTCTCTCTCTCTCTCTCTCTCTCTCTGAAATATTTTCACACAATGTCTTTACAAAATAGGCGCCTTTCCATTCTTCACCTCTTTCTTCAAAGCTCCAAAGTAAGGCAGCTCTCCTCATTATCCCCTTTCATAGTCACATGCTCTTTCCCTTCCTAGCACTGATCACAATTTTAAATTACACAGATGGTAATTGTCTCTTCTGGACTTACACTGGATTGCAAGCTAAGCATGGTTTGGGGCAGCCATTGGATTTACCAATGGATGTGCAGGTGTTCAGTTCTTAGTATAGTCAATATTTACTAGAAGGTGCTCAAAATTAAATGAGTAAACAAAAATGGTCTGGACCCTGAAGGGTTAAAGATGAGTAGGGCAGTGCTTCAGACTGGGCAAGGTAGCTACCAAGAAAGGGGAGAAACGATTTCAATGTCTTTTGTTGTTTTTATGAGAAAGAATCTGGCTGTGTTGATCAAGCTGGTCTAGAACTCCTGGCTCAAATGATGCTTCTACATTAGCTTCCCAAGTAACTTAGACCATTGGCACATGCTATCATGCATGGTGGCTAGACAAGTTCCCTAAACAAGAACTCCAAAAGTGATAGAAACATGTAAGACAGTAAAGATCACAGATGAGATGCCAGTTAAAAGGAGGGCATGGAGGAAGATTACAACAGTGGGTAGAAAAGTTAGAAGAGCAAACACCCCTTTCTGCAGACAGCAGGTGGCACCTGGGTAGACAGAGGGTGGGACACTGCCAGTCCTGCCCAGAACCAACCTCAGGATGAGATCATGACTTGGGAGAGGACCTGGTCCAGATATGAGGCAGTCCTTCCTTTCTGGGTATCAACCAAGTGATGAGGCATAGCTCAGATCCTGACCAGACTCTGACACCTTTTCCTTGACTCCTTCCTCCAAAGACCTGGAAGACACCCAGGATGCTCTGGACACCACACTGGAGTAACATTTCTGGAGGAACTTATAGCCATTAATGACTCCCCAGATCCCTTATCATGCAAGCAGATGGCTACTGCACTCCAACCCTCACTGCATTTGTTTCATCCATTTGTCTTGCTTAAATCTATGTCCAGGGTCCTCATTACTTATACAACCCACCTACTCCAATATCCCACTTACAATTTCCATGTGTTCTTATTGCTCCCAGACCACACTTCCGTATGAGCTATTCCTACGTCCCAACAGGACCTTTCTGTCCACATTTCCTTACCAAAGCTCATGAATCCTCAAAGCCCAGTTCAGTTCCTAACATCATTCCAAAGCCTTCCTAGACACATCTCCTCTCTTTGTCCTTCTGCCCCTCTGTTATGATGTGCATTTACATTTTCTCCATGCATGATGTAATTATGATTGTTGGTCTCCCCCCCCAAAAAAACTGGGTGCCACAGGCTGGAGAGATGGCTTAGCACTTAAGATGCTTGCCTGTGAAGCCTAATGACCTGGGTTCGATTACCCAGGACCTACATAAGCCAGATGCACAAGGTGGCCCATACATCTGGAGTTCATTTTCAGTGGCTGGAGGTCCTGGCATGCCCATTTCCTTGTGCTCTCTCTTTCTCTCCCTCTTCCTCACTCTCTCCCTCTGTCAAATAAAAATAAAAATAAGTGGTGTCAATAAACAAAGGCAAACATCTTATCTTGTCTTTTCTCCCCTACAGAGTCTAATACTTAGCTACAACCAGACCCTCTGGTCGAGTGTTTGTTAGGAAGGATGTTCATCAGTCCTAGCACTGCCAAAACAAATTGCCATAAACTGGGTGACTCAAAACAATAGGAATTTATTGTCACATGGTCCTGGAGACCAATAACTAAAAAAATGGTCACGGTATCAGTAAGGTCATGCTCCCTCTGAAGCCTGAGACCAATCCTTCCTTGCCTCTTCCTTCTGCTGATTGCTGGGAATCCTTGATACTCCTTGGCTTCCAATTGCAGCATTTCATTTCCACCTCCATCATCAGATGACACTCTTCTCCCTTGTGCTTGTGTCTCTGTGCTTCTTCTTAGTGGACTAGGACCCACCCTAATCCAAATGATTCACATTAGGAAGTACTGGGGAATTAGGAGTTCAATACATCTTTGTGAGAAGCACAATTCAACCTACAACAGAATAACAAAGGCGTAACGTCAACCTGTGACATTGTGTCCCAGCGACTCATTGAGCGATGCATACATCCAAATTCAGAATGCATACAAAACCCAGCCACATCTAAGGAGGGAGAAGAACAAGAAATGAGGTAGTCCATTGCTGAGGACTTTAGAAAGGACACCGACGAAGAAAGGAAAGAGGAAGGGTAGACAGGAGAACAAATGCATGGCAATATTTGCCTTGAATCTTCTCCATCCCTGGCCAGGCAGACATGGATGGGAGGTAGTGATCTGAGGCTGCCTGTGGCACGGAGAAGGTGACCACAGGAGCCATTCTGGCATCCTTCACAGCTGCCCCCTCCTTTCTTCCCTGGCTCTCATGGCTGTGGCTTGACTCTCCTAATGGAGAATTTAATGAGACTTTCAGTAAACGGATCCTACATTCTCTTTCTACCCCAAGTAATTATAAAGCTCAGCAATTTTTTTTCCCCTAACTTGCTGCTGATTTTCTAATTACTCTTGCTCCAAATAGGACAGTTAGCATTAAAATGAAACCATGCTGGGGTTGTGGGTTCACTCACATCTGCTTTGCTTATTTCCTTAATGTGACAGCATGACTTTATGGGCCTAGAGCGGCAGGTGATCCCCATCTTTTATGGCATGAGTTTGTACCCCCAAAACACAAGAAACCTTCACTGACATCAAGGTAAAACCAGTAGGAAAAAGTCACTGAGACACAGTTTCCAGATGGACTTAAATGAGTCCTAGGAAGAATATGACACCTTCTTCCCTCTGCAAAGGTACCATGGAACATGTTTCCGTTACTTCTTCTTAACGAAAGAAGTAGCCTTAGCAACCTTAAATGAAATTCTCAACACGAAAAAGATTCCTGTTTTGATAAGAGCACACAGAGAGTTTGGGATGAAGAGACAGGGGCTGGTAGGAGGGGGAAAAGGGAGAGTCAAGGTTGTAGCAGCAATGAAGCACAGATGGAGAGAAAATGCCTGACCTGGTCCTGAAAGTTTGAGCATCTCTGCGTGAGCGTGTCCAGAGACATCTCGAAACCCCTCTGCATTAGAGGTAAGTTATGCCACCCCTACATCAGCCTGATAAATAGGCTCCTCTTACTATTGCAAAATCCATTACCTCATTTGGGGTGGCGAGAGATTTCCAAGGAGATGTAATTAAAGAAACCAGACACATTCAGTAAGGAAGGAATCCTCATGATAAAGTTTTCCATCCTGATATCTAATTTTTAAAAACCTTGCAGGGAGTTAACCTCATTTCTTCTTGCCTGCATCTAAGTAAGGCCTGCTTACCTGGGAATTAAACCAATGTTCAGTCTAGGCCCCCTGTTGCTCCTTCTATCTTTCTCTCTTTCAATTTAGACCTCTGTTTCTCTCTCTCTCTCTCTCTCTCTCTCTCTCTCTCTCTCACTTCTCATATTCACATTTGCCCTCTAGTATTCCAAAATTCAGAGTGTCCACATTTCTATAGCAAAGGCAGGGAGAACTTATATTTTCCTATCCTATACTTACGAGTTTTTGGTTCATTTTCTGTGTGCTTCCCACATTCTACTCTTCTTTAAAGGTAAAATAAATACTTGGATTCAGGATTCTAGTACTGTAGGGAAATGATCGTTGACTTGAGACTCGACTTGGGTTTAAATTCTCTCAATAATAAGCCATGTGTCCACGGTGCAATTTATTTTTCTCACCCTTATCTTTCTGCCGCGTGGCGTGTAAGCAGCATTCTTCCTTGAGCTGCCTGAGAATCCAATGAGAACCCAGCGGTCAAGTCCAGAAGCAGTTCTTCAGAGCCTTGGCGGCCACAGGGCATTGGTTAGCATTGTTACTGATCTCACAATGTGTGGGGGCTCCATAGTTGTGCCATGCATTCCTTGGGCCATGTGGATGAAGCACATCTCGTTCTTTCTTCTCCACACCCCTCACTATTCTCAAAGGCAGCATAGGAGTGAGCCGATACAGCCTGAGGGCCCAGTTCATCTTGTTTCCATACCATCTGGCCCATGACCCATCATTAGTCCTTTTATGGCTCCTGTCTAAAGAAATGTCTTGTGTTTTGCCTACAGAAGATGGTTCTCTAATGAATGTCAAATAACAATAAAGCTTAAGTGTCTTCATCAGACACTTGAGCAGGCATCTGTGCTCCCAGCAGTAAAATATGCTGTGACTCTGGAAATAGCTAAGAAATTTGAAGCTGGGTTTCATCTACTGAGAGGAAGGCTGTGAATAATTTCAGTCACTGACTTAGTTAAACGAGAAGCCCTTGTAAAGCTATACTGCGCAGTGGTGGCTCTTGACATGAGCCTCCCCCATGGAAGGAAAAGAAAGAAGCCACCAAGAGAAGCCAGGTTGTAGTGATTCCTAGAGCCCACGATACCTGCCAGACAGGTTACATGAACCAGTCATAGCACCAGGCTCTGACAACACCTTCCCCCCAGAAGCAGCAGGCAATGAGCAGTCCCGGTCAGGCCCCAGGACACATGCTTAATGAGCAAGAGGACCTCAAATCACAAACTGATAGAGAGATGCTCAGAAAGCACCTGCTTCTGTCATGTGAGTTCAGATGTCCAGAAGCCAAAGAATTGTACCCAGAGTCCCTGAAAGGGCTTGCAGACAAGATCCTGAAGCCATCCTCAAAAGTGAGTTATCATAACATGGAAGACACTGCGGTATAGATTTGGATCCTGATGGTCTTAAGTTCAAACCAAGGAATAGCCACTGAACAATTTAATGGTTTGAGGAAAATCATTTAACCCTGTTGAGTCTCAGCCTCCTTAACATGGAAAGTTAGACAGTGGTAGCTGGAGATGGGTCCTTCCTACTAAATGCAATGTCTTCTTGGGTTTTTTGTAATTATTTATTTGCGTACAGAGAGATAGAAAAGAGGCAGAGAGCATGCCAGGTCCCCCAGCCACTGCAAATGAACTCTAGATGCCTGTGTCACTTTGTGCATCTGACTTTACATGAGAATCAAACCTGGGTCATTAGGCTTTGCAGGCAAGTGCCTTAACCGCTGTGCCTTCTCTCCGGCCCTCCCTTTTTGTTTCAAAGCCAAGATAAGACCAAAACGTTTGAGAAAGAGACTCCTAAAATTCTTTTGGAACCCAAAATAAAACTGTTCTGAATCCAAAGAACGAGTCCACCTGCAGATGCAGTGGGTGTATTAGAATTTGACAGAAAAAAAAAAAAATGAACCCATGGAGAAGGGAGAGATAGAGGAAGGAGGCATATGACGAGGAAAAGGTTTCTGTGATTAGGAAGGCCAAGTCCCATCATCTTTTGTCTACAGGCAGTTATATTAGCAATGGAAGTCTAGGTCAAGTCCAAAGGCCTGTGGATGTGGGGGCGGGGAGTAGCTACAGAGTAAGCCACAGCCCACAGGCAGGAGACAGATGTCCCATTTTACAAAGGTGGCAAGAAGGAAAGGGATTCTTCCCTCTGTCCACTTCTTGCTCTACTCAGATCTATAGCAGGGTGGATGACATCTACCCATACAGGGGAAGGCAGCCTGCTTTATTGAGTCTACCCCTCCAAGTGCTAATCTCACCAGGAAGCATTTGAACGGACCCACCCAGAAATAATGTTTAAGCTGGACACCCTGTGGCCCAGTCACATAGACACAAAAACCCACTCAGCATAGGTAGTTTAGAGAAATTGATAGCTTTGGTTGCACACATTACTCTCGTACCTTTTCCCAGTTATTTGATGAGTACCTGAAACCTTGTCTGACTCTGAAATTTTTTGTCTGAAACCAGATCTTACTGTCTGTTTAGAACCAGGCAACTGAACAACTTCAGCGTAACTGAAGCCAACACTGGGGTTCAGCTGAGCCACACGTGAGACCGGCTGGTGCCCTGGCTTCGCATTAAAGCGGACTTCTTCGAGAAAAGGGTTTTACATTTACTCCTCTTACATGATCCATTTATTCCAGTTCTGCTGGCAGGAGCAAACGAAGAACATTCAGTGTACATTCCTCACGATGGTCTCTTCTCAGTATATTTCTCCCAGTCAGATTCACTTCTCATGCTTAATCCTCTCCCTTGCAAGCCACGTTGGCAAAATAGCTAAGGTTCATCAATTCTATTTCAATGTTCCCTACTTTCTGTTACTTTAAATCCTGGAATTTATTACACAGTTACTGCCAATTCTTTTAAAAAACGTTTTTTATTGACAACTTCTATACTTACAGACAATAAATCATGATAATTCCCTCCCCTCCCCCGCTTTCCACTTCACAACTCCACTCTCCATCATATCCCCTCCCTCTCTCCATTAGCCTCTCTTTTATTTCAATGTCATCATCTTTTTCTCCTATTTTTGTCCTATTATAAGGTATTGCTGGGAACTGTGAGGTCATGGGTATCAAGGCCAATTTCTGTCTGGACAGCTGTATGTAAGGAGTGGTACCCTTCCTTTGGCTCTTACATTCTTTCTGCCAACTCTTCTGCAATGGACCCCGAGCCTTGGAGGGTGTGAGATGTTTCAGTGCTGGACACTCCTCCATCCCTTCTTCTTAGCACTATGTTGCCTTTTGGATTATCCTAGTGATCACCGCCATCTGAAAAGAGAAGCTTCTCTAGCCAAAAGTGAGAGTAGCATTAATATATGAAAATGAACATTAAGTGTAGTGCTTTCAGGGCAATTTTGTTAGAGTAAAAATGCATTTATCCAGACAAGAGCAGGCTTTATACCCCTAAGGCTCATGAATTCCCCTGCCATAGGCTTTTTTAAAAAATATTTTTATTTTATTTTATTTATTTGACAGAGAAAGAGGGAGAGAGAGAGAATAAGCACACCAGGGCCTCCAGCAACTGCAAAAGAACTCCAGATGCATGCGCCCCCTTGTGCATCTGGCTAATGTGGGTCCTGGGGAATCGAACCTGGGTCCTTTGGCTTTGCAGACAAATGCCTTAACTGCTAAGCTATCCCTCCAGCCCTGCCATAAGCTTTTGATTAGGTTTTCAGTACCAGGCATGTATTCCCTCCCATACAGCAGATCTCCAGTCCAATTAGAGAGCAGCTGGTTTCCCCCAGAGAAGACATGCCACTTTTGCAGCCATTTTGTCATTTGGCCTGTCTGGCCAAACTTGAGACTTCCAGTGTCCACTGTTTTCACTGCTGATAACTTTTGTCTCCCACAGGGCTGCATGCAGTGCAGCTTTTTCCAGCTTTCAGTTGGCTGGTCTACAAGGAGAAGGTTTGCAGCTCATCACCAGCTTGATTTCTCAGTGACCTTACTGCCCAGGCATGTAAAGTCTTCAGCAATAGAGTCTTACTCGTGAGAAACCAAGGACCTTGGCAATAGCCTGTAATGTTTTAGAGGCAACAGGGACCTCCCTGGCCAACAACTCACTGAAAGGTATCCCATCCCTGGCACTGAAAATTTTCTAGTAGCAATCTATGGCTTCTGGATGTGCTATTATCTGAAAAAGTAGGCTTTCATGTGTCTTATTCAGAATATCTTGAATTTTGATTGACCCTCCCCCTACCCTTCTCTTACTCGATCTCTTCCCCTGGCTTCCTTAAGGCCTTTCCTCTCCCTGTAATCTGTCCTTCTACTTGCATATATACAAGACCATCCCATTAAGTCCTTCTCTTTCCTCCCTCCCTTATAGCATTTTTATAGCTTCCTGGCCTCTGCTACCGATTTTTGGTTGCAGCTCACCGACAAGAGAGCGAGGTTCACATATGAGAGAGAAGATGCGACACTGGGCTTTCTGGGCCTGGGTTACCTCACTTAGTATAATCATTTCCAGATCCATCCATTTCCCTTCAAATTTCATAATTTCATTTTTTAAATATTTTATTTTAATTAATTCATTTATTTGACAGAGAAAGAGGGAGAGAGAGACAGAGACAGAGAATAGGCATGCCAGGGCCTCCAGCCACTGCAAACTCACTCCAGATGTGTGTCCCCCCGTGTGCATCTGTCTGTGGGTCCTGGGGAATTAAAACTGGGTCCTTTAGCTTTGCTGGCAAACGCCTTAACTGCTAAGCCATCTCTCAAGCCCCGTAATTTCATTTTTCAAGGTAAGATATTGCTCTAGCCCAGGCTGACCTGGAATTCACTATGTAGTCTCAAGGTGGCCTCGAACTCACGGCAATCCTCCTACCTCTGCCCCCCAAGTGCTGGGACTAAAGGCGTGTGCCACCACACGTAGCACTACTAATTCTTAAACAGACTGGATTGTTTTTTTCCAAGCCAAGTATTTGATATGCAGTTAAATGGAAATGGACATGTTTGAAGCTAGTGACTCCTCACTTCTGTCCAAACATGCCAGAACAGCAGAGGCAGAGTGACGTGATGCTCCCACCCCTCTGATTACCTTCCCATTGCAGGAAAAGTCCATCCTGCCTCCCAGGACTGGCTCCATGTCAGAACACAGAGACTCGGGGAACTGTATAGGGACTTTTTATGACACCATGATGTAGACTTCAGAACAGCAACAGATTAAAAATATCTGTTGTGGTTTTGACCCCAAACAGGAACAGCAAGGGTGATTTTTATAGGTTACAAGGGGGGAGTATTTGAGAATAGCTTAATCCTATAGAAATAAAATGATTTTCCAGAAACTAGACCTAGGGAGATGGTTTAGCACTTAAAAGCACATGTTTACAAAGCCTTCCAGCCCAGGTTCAATTCCCCAGCCACCCACATAAAGCCAGACAGGCATTTGATTGCAGTGGCAATAGACCCTGGCTCAGTCTCCCCTAACCTCCCAACATACATACAAATAACTAAATATATATTTTTTTAAAAAAAGAAAGAAACCTACTACTATTATGTAAGTGTGAATCCCATGCTCCCCCCCCAAAAAAAGCATTGCTTTATGCCCTGTCATGTGTTTTTTCTTATCTCACTTGCAGACCATTTATCTTCAGAGAATCTCCAAGTGATGATAAATATTAGAATTTTTAAGGCATAAACAAGGTCCTTGAGATAATAAGATAATTTCTTAATGCCCAGTCCTATGTTCTTCCTACTCTTTGCTCTTCAAAAATTTGTTTCAGATTATAAGCAATCCTCTTTGTATTAGTCAATATAAATTCATAAAGTTTATTTTCAAAACAAAAGATTATTTTTATATAGGATTCAGAGGGCTTGGCAAAGAATGGGCTTTCAGGATTATATTTTAAGTCTGAAAGCATTGAAGGAAAAAATCATATTTTACCTATCTTTTCCTCATGCCAATGAGACACATTTGATTAGCATTCACAACGTGTCCTTTTGTCTCTGTCACGTGTCTTGGGAGATGTAGGTATCATCAAATACAGCTGTTGACCCAAAACCAGGCTCCTTGTGTATGTCGGTCCTTGTACGTAGCCCAAACTGGCCTCCAAGATTCATCCTGTGCCCGCAGGAACCCTAGCAGATACAAAAGAAGTCTGTCTGGGGGTTCCAGCCTTTTCCCCTTGGTCCTTGGTGTACCAACTGCCCAGCACTGGCCACTTGCTCTTCAATAGGGGTCATAGGTAACCCAGACTCACAGACCTTCCTGCATCCTTCCGTCTGCCCTTCTGCCCAATGAGCTCACTAGCTGCTCACATCGAAGCTGTCCTAGCCAGTTGCCATCGCTCATTGCACACCTAGCTCTGCTTGCTTTTTCCGTGACCCTTAAGCTCTGACACCAGGCATTGGAAGCAGCCATAGTAACCAAAGAGCCTTATTTGTTAAACCTGGTTTTGCCTTAACTTAATCATATTTAAGACAGCTCTTATCCCACCACCAACACATAACCCAGCCTGCTCCAATTTAATGTCAACACCAAGGACAACGTGTCAGTACATTCAACATTCCTCAGGTTCCCTGTTGTCATCAATGTCCATGGAACTAAATACTTATTTTTAATGTTTAACTGACTAAGTGTACAGATTTTAAGTGTCAGCTCAACATATATATACATATATATATATATATATATATATATATATATATATATATATATACATGATCTCTTTAACTATCCCCAAGATCACTGTATAGAATATTTCCTATGCCTCAGAAGATTCCTTCACACTCCCTACCTACTATGAGAGGGCCACACAGGCAGCCACTACTCTGACCTCCATTACTATAAATTTATTTTGTCTTTTGAAATTATACACAGTAGAAGTCTTGCATCTGGCTTCTTTTGTTATCTTTCTTCTCTCTCTCCCTGATGAGTGTGCATATGCATGTGGTTGTGTGTATGAATGTGGGCACAGGCATGCCACTGCACACAGGCCACAGTGCAGTTCCGGAGGTCAGAGGACAACATCAGCTGTTGGTCATCACCATCTTCCTCGTTTGAGGGAGGGTCTCTTGTTTACCCCTGTGCGCATGAAGCTAACTGGCCCATGAGTTTCTGGGGATTCTTCTATCTCCACATCCCATCTCTGGGATTGAACACATGCTATTGTTTCCAGTGTTTTGTGAGTTCTGGGGATCTGAACACAGACCCTCACAATTGAGTGACAAGAACTTTACTTACTGACCCATCTCCCAAACTCCTATGTCTAGCTTTCAGATGGATTCTTGTTGCATCAAATGAACGGGAATAGTATGTTTTGTTATAATTCTGTGCAGCACTCGATTGAATTAATAAATATTTATTCTACTACTGATAAATATGTGATTTGTTTCCTGGTTTGTGCCAGTATAAATTATGCCGCTATGAACAATCTCATACCTCTCAGTGGCCTAAGAGTGACTTTTCTTGAGTATATTACACCTGGAAGTATAATTATGCTGAGTTATAGAAGAAATGTATGATTCACTTTAACAGATATTTTAGGCAGTTTTTTAAGTGATAGAACCAATTTATACACTCATGAACAAGTTTGAAGACTCCAGCTGCTCTACATCATGTCCTTATGAGAGCTGTCCTCCTTAATTTTAGCTAGTCAGAAGTATGTAGCAGGATCTAATTACAGAGTTAGTGAAAATTTCCTCGATGTGTATTAATGTTGGTCTTAAGGTGGAAAGCCTTACTCCCAGCTGATGGTATCTGAAGGTGAGGCTTCTTGAAGATGGAGATGTCTCTAATAAAAGAGGCTCCAGAAAGACTCCTCACTCACTTTACCATGGGAGGCACAGTGGGAATACCACTGCCTGGGAGCTAGGAAGCAGGTCTCACTAGATAATAAATCTGTCATCGTCTTGATCTTTGCCTTTCGGCCTCCAGAACTATGAGACATTTCTCTTGTTTATAAGCCACATAGTTGTGCTATGTTTTTGTGACAGCAGTCCAAGAAGGGCAAGACGGGAACTTTTCTTTTGGTTATTAGGCACTTAAAACTTCGTTTTGGTCTAGGGGTATAGCTCAGTGATAGAGCACTTGTGCCCAGTGTGCATAAGGTCCTGGGTTCAAATCCCAGGACCAGGAAGAAAAAAAAAGAATATGAAAAGTGTCTCTTGTAAATGACAAGCTCTAGTCTTTTGACCATTTCCAAGTGAATTATTTCTCCTTTGCATATTGAGGCCCAGAGTTCCGGCTGATTTCATGGTATAATGGGGGTATGGTTGGAGTCACCTTCACATTGTTGGGACAAAATGCCTGACAAAAAAGCAGCTGCTGGGAGGAAAGGGATTATGTTCACATACAGTCTTGAGGGCAGCTTCATGATGGCAGGAAAAACATTGCACAATCAGAGGCTGAATCTCACTCCTTGCCACAGCAGCTGGCAGAATGCAGCAAGAGAGTAAGCTGAGCTCTGGAAAGGGGGAAACTGGGCTGTAATACCTCAAAGCCCACCCTTAGCAACAGACCTCCTCCAGCAAGGCTCCACCTCCCAAACTGCCACCAGCTTGGGACCAAACATTCAAAACACATGTGCTTGGGGGAACATCTGATGGAAACCACCTATACTGTTTATATATCCTGTCCATAGTATTTGATTAGCTATTGTTAATTGCAAGTATCTTCCTCAGGATGTGGGGTTGCCTTTTAATTTTTATAATAGCTACTTTGAAGTAATATTTACCCTTAATTTAAGTGCAATTAAATACCTTTTAGGATTTTTGTGGCTTGTATTTTTCAGGCTCTATTTAATTAATTAATTTATTTATTAGGTTTTATTTGTAAGGGAGGGGGGATAGAGAAAGAGAACAGAGGCACACCAGGACCTTTAGCCCCTGCAAACAAACTCCAGACACATGGGCAACTTTGTGTATCTAGCTTCATGTGGGTACTGGGGAATCAAACCTAGGTTCTGAGGCTTTGCAGGCAAGCGCCTTAGCCACTAAGCCATCTCCCCAGCCCCTCATGGTCTATTTTAAAATTTCAGGTGTTCACCTAGGTTTTCTACTATGAGCACTGCTGTTTTACCTTTCATGCTTCACTTATAACCTCAGTTAATTTGCATATGATGTGGTTGTTGTCCATGTGAACATCCAGCTATGCAGCTCTGTTCACCAAAAAGGCCACCTTGTCCCTCACTAAGTGCGCAGTGACACACTTGCAAGAAACTCAGTCTCCTCACTCTGTTTAGTTGGTCTGTTTCTCTATTCTTGCACAAATAAAAAACTATCTTAGGCAGGCATCATAACTCACACCTGAAATCCCAGGACTTGGGGGAGACTGAAGCAGGAGAACTGTGGCAAGTTCAAACCTGAGATACATAATGAGCTCCTGTCCAGCTTGGGCTTCAGAGCGTGACCCTACCTCAAACAACAACAAAAGCTACCTCAGTTACTGAGAATGGGTCTTAATAGAGCCACTAGGACCCTTAAAATCGGGGTCAAATCCAGAGGAAAACTACTTCCTGTCAGCCTAGGTGTGTCTTGTTTAAAAACAATCTCTCTTCCTCTTTCTTCCTTCCTTCCTTTCTTTCTTTCTTTCTTTCTTTCTTTCTTTCTTTCTTTCTTTCTTTTTTCATTCCTTCCTTCCTCATTCTCTCTCTCTTTCTTTCTCTTCCTTCTCTCATTTCCTTCTTCATTCCCTCCCACCCTTCCTGATACAAATGATTGTCTTCTCGATGTTCTAACAATGAGAATGCTAATCCCAGAGGAAGGAGTGGATTTTGACTGTCTGAAAATGCCTAGGGGAGGTTTGTAATGGCCCAAGCTCAGGAGGGACAGCCCGTACATGCTCGTAGAAGTCATAAACATAGAAGAGATGAGTAGAGGCAGCGGAGGTCAGAGAGTCCTGGGAACACCAATTTTGAACAGTGGGAGAGTGGCATAGTTGCTTGTAATAGAGAACAAAAATTCTCTACTTTGAAAGGAGGAAAATCAAGAGAGGTTGATGTCACAGAAGCCAGGAAGAAGAGTGATCTACATCATCCACCACAGCACGTAGGTAAAATATGAGAAACAGAAGACTCCGAGGGCTGCAGAGACTGCTAAGTGGTTAGTGCAATTCCTGAGAAAGCATGAGGGCCTGAGGGGGACTGAGTTCAAATCTCCAGATCCCACATAAAACATCCTGAGCACTTCATCCCTCCACCAACAGCCCCTCCCAGCCACAGACATGCTTCGCTTCTTGACAACAGCAATTCAGAAAAACGTGGCAATTCTTCATTCCGTCTTTACTTTCCTTGTTTTGTGTCTTCCTGCCCAGCTTCTGGCCTCAGTCCTGTCTCAGTTAGCCTGGCTTCGTAGGGGTCCTGTTGTCTCATGGGATCATGGGACATGGGGTTATGGAGGGGTCCTTCCATTCTCTCCCCATCCCTCCTCCGTACACACTAGGAGCTTCCCCAGTGTTGAGGTGAGTGACGCATTCCAAAGGACACTGCAGATCTAAGACACCTTCTGGAGAGTCTGTGGTGGAGCAAGCACCCTGGCAATGAATGAACAAACCCAACTTCAAAATTCAAGAGCCGAATTCAAAATTTGAACCACCAAAAAGGCCTGAGAGAATTGGAACAAGAATTGCTTCTAGAGCTCAGAGTTTATAACTCTGAATTAATCCAGTTTACAGTGGCTTGGGAACAGGGAAAACGAAGTACCAGGGGATGGCTGGAATACCCACTGCTTTTCAAGTGAGAAAAGTTACAGCGCGAAGGTCAAGGTGTGCTCAGAGCTGGAGAAGGCAGACACCGGGGCTCAGGATCCAGCCGTGCAAAGCAGACTGATTTCAGCAATACTGACTCTAGTAACACTGAATAATTTCATTGATACTTTATTGAAGACTGAAAATTTTAATTTTAATTAGATTAGTTTCTCCTGGTTTACTACATTTTTAATGTGTTTTTATTATGCCTTGGGGTCATTTCCCCAAGGGGGATATTCTAGTTTTATAATTAAGAAAGGAGAACCAACATTCTGAATTTAAACTATGGATTTTTTTCAAACTTTAGCTTTTCTAGATCAAACCTATACTGTGAAAGGCATTCCCTTGGAGACTCAGAATGCTGGACTTTATGGGTTTCGTGGCGCTGTTTTCATCTCATTTGAATGAGATGGGATCACTTTTACTGACCAGGGCTAGGAAATGGGTCAGCCTGGGCATTCCCGGTATTGGTTCCAACATCTCTGGTAGCAAAATGTGAGCCAGCTGGCCGCCTCGGAGCTGGCTCAGAGCACATACAGGTGAAGTGGCTGCCTTTCCTGGCGCTCGGGAGGTAGAAGCTGTCACTGGATTCTGCTACCTCGGCCTCATACTGACAAACAACACACTAATAGGCAAGCAACTAGACGATTCTATCTAGGAACCCAGCATGTCTCCTGGCAGCATGGCAGAAAGGTTCTGGTTTCCAAATAAGAAAGTTTTGTCAGAGGCAGAGGCCTGGCACCCCCTGACTGGATGTACTCTCTTTAGAGGACATCCACGTGTCATTTGCTGATAGGGGTGGGTCAGGCCGATCCCAAAAGAAACCCCTGTGGAGATCCAACTCCACTGCCAAGGGCCGCTGCATCTTTTATTGGGCTTTCATGATGTAGCGGGAACTCTGTTGGCCAATGTGGGCGAGGGGCAGTGTTAATCTCATTTTAGAAACAAGGAAATTGGGGGCTGAGAAGATGACTCAGTTGGTAAGTTGCTTGACACACAAGCATGAAAACCTGAGTTAGATCCCCAACACCTCATAAAAGACATGCATGTCTGTAATTCCAGCACTAGGATATGGAGACGGGAGCTTGCTGAGTAGCTAGTCAAGCTAAATTGGTGAGTTCTAGGTTCAGTGAGAGATCTTGCCTCACAAAATAAGGGCTGCAGGGATGGCTTAACAGTTAAGGTGCTTGCCTGTAAAGCCTAAGGACCTAGGGTTGATTCCCCGGTTCCCACGTAAGCCAGATGCACAAGGTGGTACATACACATGGAGTTCGTTTGCAGAGGCTAGAGACCCTGGCATGCCCATTCTCTCTCTCTCTCTCTCTCTCTCTCTCTCTCTCTCTCTCTCAAATAAGTAAAATATTAAAAAACATAAGATGGCAAACAACTGAGAAAGACACCCATCCTCAACCTCTGGCCTCCATGCACACATGCACACAATACCCACTACACACACACCACGCACATCCCTACACACAAAAGAATCAAGAAAAACTGAACCAGTGTCCCAAAACATGAAGTGCTTTGTCCTAAACACCTGCATGATAGAGGCCAAACAGGATTTGAACTCAGATTTTTCCCTGCTGAAAATTCCAAAGACTTCCCATTGCACCAAGCAGTGTTGTGTGCAGAAGCTTCCAGGTTGCTGTGAAGGAAGGCCCTGCACGCTGACACTTTCCCACTGGGAGTGAGTCTCTGGCAGGTGCCTGTCTTTGCTCAGTCCCACAGGCCAATGCTTCTTATGGCCTTCCACAGTGAATGAAATCACATCCGGAATGCCTCCTCCCAGAATCAGAGTCCAGCATCGACCCCCAGTACTACCTCCTGCCCCCCAGTCGTCCCAGCCCACCCGCTGGCTGGTTGGGTCAGGAAGAATCTCATTGAAAAATCCTCCCTCCTGCTCATGCAAATTGTTTCTACGTGAGCTTGTGCTAACGCGTCTTCCTCCCTCATCTTGAATGTGTCTAAACAGCCACAAACATCTCTATGCTTATGAAAATGAAATTATCCAGATGTCTCTGCAGATGTTACAAATGGCCAACACAGTACAGCATAAATGCAAAGAAAATCTCTTCTCCCCACTGGGGAGTGAGTGCAAATGGGACCAGCACAAAACAAAACAAAACAAAATAAAAAATGACCAGATGTACACTATTTCCTGGTGAAGGTGACTTTATCCCTATAGTTAGAATTCCTCTTTTAAAATCAATTTTGAAAGATTCTGGGGCTGGAGAGATGGCTTAGCGGTTAAGCGCTTGCCTGTGAAGCCTAAGGACCTCGGTTCAAGGCTCGATTCCCCAGGACCCACGTTAGCCAGATGCACAAAGGGGGTGCACGCGTCTGGAGTTTGTTTGCAGTGGCTGGAAGCCCTGGCGCACCCATTCTGTCTCTTTCTCTCATCTGCCTCTTTCTCTCTCTGTGTCGCTCTCAAATAAATAAATAAAAATGAACAAAAAAATTTAAAAAAAAAAAAAAAAGAAAGATTCTAATATTGAGTGTTTTTCTCCAATAGTGATCAAATATTGATGTCTGATGATTATTACATTGCTACTAATTTGGAGCAAAACAAGGGGGAGGACTAGTGAGGTATGGAGAAGATGAAGAATGAGAACGATTCTTTTGTGTTTGGGAGAGTCAGTGAAGAAAAACAGCCCACGCTGGTGCATTTGTGGCAGGGGTGGGGGAGATGGTGGAAGAAGAGAGTGGGAAAGCGATCCTAAGACAAAGAACTTCACGAAGGAGACGAAACCAATGGTGTGAAGAAAGAGGAAGGCAGTTGGAGAAGGCTTTGACGGAGAATTAGTCAGGCAGAGGTGAGACCCTTGGGAGGACTAACAGGGCAACATTTCTGTAGCAGGAGGAGAACAGTCATGGGAAAGAAAGTGGGAACCTCTAGGTACCAGGTTGAGGACATTTTGCCTTTTAAAGAAAAAGAGAGTAGGGGGTGGTTTAAACAGAGACATAACATAGAAAGTAGAGGGAGATGGAAAATTATCAATGTGGCAAAGAGAGAGAGAAACTGCAAGGCAGTGGTTTTGTTTTTTTGAGGCAAGCCCAACAGACTGCTTTCTTTTTTCTTTTTCTTTTTCTTTTTTCTTTTCTCTTTTTCCTTTTTTTCTTTGAGAGAGAGAGAGAATTGGCATGCCAGAGCCTCCAGTCACTGAACTCAAACTCCAGATGCGTGCCGACCTTAAGCATGCATCACCTTTTATGTCTAGCTTATGTGGGTTCTAGGGAGTTGAACATGGGTCCTTAGGCTTCGCAGGCAAGCACATAAAGGCTAAGCTATCTCTCCAGCCCCTGAAGGCAGTATTTTAATGCATTCAGCCATCAATCTTCATAGAGGAGGTAAAGGCTCCAAGTGGCTGCTCTGGCCCAGCAGTCAGGGGATGAGCATGGGTCCTCCACCCATCTGCAGCCAGATGTTGTTGTAGGAGGAGCCACCGAGCCATGGAGACCTTGAGCTGGCCAGGGCCTCTTATCCTTCCTACCTGTGCTTCGTTCATCCCCGTTCTATTCTGGCCAACCTGCTAAAGTGAGCTCCCCCCCCCCCAGCGCCCCCCAGCTCACTCTGTCCTTCTGTGTGTGCTCTTGGCCTCCCGCCTGCCCACCATGGCTGCTGCCGAAATTTCTGAATAGAGTCACATCCCTCCAGGTCCTCCTGCTGCTGCGTCCTTGAGTCTCCTGCTGCTCTGGTGCTTGGCTTGTCTGTGCACAATCTGCTACGTATACCAGCATCCCAGCAGATGCGTTCACCACCATCACCACCCCCAACACACGCACAGTTCTACAGCCTCTCCAAGGCCAGCAGAGGAGGCCTGGGGCCACTTGCGAAGGGCCTATGTGCTATGGGGGAGGGGAGGATGCATGGGGAGTTAGCAGGGAGGGTGTGTTCCCCCTCAGGCAGTCCCCAGCCTCTCAAGCAATGCTGGGACTGAGCACAAATCCCACGCTGCAGGGCTTAGGTGCATGGGAAATTTGATCTCTTAATCTTTATTTTTCTAAAATGGAACATCACTACTATTTTGAGCTCCCAGGTCCCTAGGAGACATAAACAGTCCTTGTTACTCTCTTTAGGCCCTGGGGTGCCCTCATATTGTGCTAGGGCAACAGTGGGAGCATGCTTCCTGTGTCCTTGGCTAATGTCCTCCTGCCCATTGGACTTTGGACAATTGTCCATGCAGGTGGCAACACTCACCCCTATTCCAAACCTGAGGCCTCTTGAGTTGAGCTTGCACCCAGCTAATGGCCCAACCGGCTTCACACTAACCTATACACAGTTCCGACTCGCTCTGGAATTAGAGTCCACAAGCACCAGGATGAAGCAGAGGCCATTTCCTCTCTAGCATCTGGCTGTTCTACTGGGTTCTACCCGGGTGTGGGTTACTAGTTCCTCATGCCTTGGACTCCCCAAGCCTATCTGGGTGAGCGTGTCAGGCTTCTCTCTTTGAGCTACATCTGTTTTAGAGGCTCGGGGGCAGACACTGAAATAGAGTTAAGTCTATGAGAAGTTTAACGGAGGTGGGTGGTGGGTGGTAACCTGTTGGTAGGAAGTGGGAAGAAAGCATCAAATCACCATGGAGATCTAATCAAGTCTCTGCCAACCTGACCTGCAGTCCAGATGAACAAGGACAGGTCACTAGACAAGTCCTGTAAAGGGCACCATGGCCAGGTCTTGGGTCCCCAGCTATGCTCCAACTCATTGGCCAGTGCTACCCTGAGGAGAGGGGAGGCTTGGTAAACGCTGCAGGAAACCCAGCAGGCTAGCACTGCAGCTTCAGGCTCTAGGGCCAAGTGCACTCTCCCAGCAGAAGGACAGGTTCTTTCCAGAATGGGGAGCCCAGCAGCCTCACGCCTTCAGGGCCTCCACAGGGCCTCACACACCTGCTAGTTCTTTACAGTCCCACCAGCCCTGAACAGGACCTCAGTGGGCCTGGCTTGCTGTCAACACTCTCACACTGTCCTGAGTTCTTTCCAGCCTCCCAAGGGACTCTTCCTTTACAATCCAAACCCAAAGTCGATCTTGTTTCTCCTTCTGCATTATGAAACCTTCCCATTAGAAAATAAACTCAGGACTGGAGAGATGGCTTAGCTTGCCTACAAAGCCTAAGGACCCAGGTTCGATTCCCCAGAACCCACATAAGCCAGATTCACAGGGTGGCACATGCATCCTGAATTCATTTGCAATGGCTTGGCATGCCCATTTTCTCTGTCTGTCTCTCCCTCCCTATTTGCCTCTTTAGCTTTCTCTCTCTCTCTCTCTCTCTCTCTCTCTCTCTCTCATAAATAAATAAAATACTTTTTTAAAACAGAAAATAAACTCAGAATAACCTGGATTGACTGAGGAAAGGTCATGGACAGAAGGATGATGGGAAGGCTGGGGAACAACAGCAATTAATTCTTCAAATATTATGTAGGTCTCTGCCTAGTGGGTCTTTGTGTCTCATAACAGAAACATAACATGTCATCATCCTTCTGACCTCCCCCTGACATATGCCTCCCTCCCCTCCAAGAAGGTAGGAATACTCCATCTTTGCACCTGTCTTGGGCATCGCGCGTCCTATCCTTGGAAGTTGCAGAGCCCTGGCATCGTCAGGAAACGTGAGGCGTGCTGAGACACAGCAGGGTTCACTCCATCCTTCATGTGTGTGTGTGTGGGGGGGGGAGCGGGAATACAGGGTTTTTACAGGACTCTCATACAGCATGTCCTTGGGTGATCTGGAAGTGAGGCATGGCTGGGTTTTAGAGAGTTAACCCCAGTTGGAGATTTGGAAAAATGAAGCAGAGAAGTCAAGTCATTTTCCTAAAGCCACATAGCCACTAAGGGGCAGGACTAACATGCAAACCCAGCAAACTCAGCTATTCTGTCTGATCCCTGGCCTGGAGTCCAAGATCCCACAGCCCCTGCAGTAAGTTGCCTTGCTTTTCAGAGGATTACCCTGAAGAGAACAGAAGAGAGATGGAAGAAGGGAGGGAAGAAGGAGAGAGAGAGAATCACAAACACAAGAGGACATGACGTAAAGGGGAATGCAGTGATGTATAGAGGCCAGGTTGGCTGAAGACTGAGCATAGGGCCACAGTTCCTGGGAACTAGAGAGAGGTACCCTTTGATTTAGTAACTGAAGCAATGGGGGGCCTACGCAGCTGGTGCCAGGGAAGCCTGGATGCAAACACATCCCTCTGCCCTCAATGCCTGCGACCCACCATAATCACCAGGGGAATCCCTGCCCGTGGATCATGCCCTGGAGTTGGGGGCTAGCCCCGACATCGGTGACCACATGTCAGCAGCACAGTTGTGATGCACAGAATGGCTGAGAGGCATTTAATGGCCACTGTGAAGAATAACTGTCTCTGTGAGTGAGGCAGTCACAGGAACAGCCGGGAAAAAGCTAGGCTTCCAGCCTGTGTCCCTGGAATACTATTCCAGTCCCTTCCCTACCTCCTTATCCAGCAGAAAACTCCAATTCCCCCTACAAAGTATTTTTCAAATAGCACCATTTTTTTTTTGTGCCTCCTTGACTGCCTACCTCATCCTCCCCTCCCCCTCACCCGAGCTCATTGCTATCTTCATTCTCCCATCCTTCCTTCCTCTACTCTTGTCCCCCACCTCACCCCCATAACGGAACATTTTTTTTAGCCATTTCTGTATGTTAGGCATTAGGGTTGACAAATTATGAATGCTCATTTATTTAGCCCTCACCATGGCTATATAAGGGAGGAATTGGAACACTCCACCATACTGTGAAAAAGGATCCTCAACAATTGTACTGCACACGGTGTTTTCCCGGTAGATGGTCCATCACTGTATCGGTGACTTTCTCATTACTGGGGACAAAATATCTGACCAGAAGCAGCTCGAAGAAAGAAAGGGTTTATTTGTGGCTTATAGTTTCAAGAGGAAGTTTCTACCATGGTGGAGAATGCATGACAGGAGCAGGAACCCAGAGTCACATCATCACACCAGCAGGGGAGAAGTAGAGATAGGGAGAACAGCTGGCAGGGGGCGACATGCTTTCTCCTGCAATGCCCCACCTCGTAACAGTCCCCACAACCTTCATGAACAGAGCCACCAACTGGCAGTTAAGTATACAAACATATGAGTCTGGGGACATTTCATATTCAAACCACCAGCTACCAAAGCGTGCATTCCACATTGCAGAACTCTCTGCTGGATGCACTGGGCCCTCACGGATCTGAAAGGGCCTGATGGTCACATCCCTCTCAGGAGCACCTTACCTTTGCTGCCACCATTCAGCTTCCCTGGCAGTTCCCTGATCCCCTCAAAGACTGGCTGAGAACTGAGACACTGACTCCCCACCACACCTCCTATTGGCCCTGCCAGCCACCCCCAGTCTTGTTCTGCCAAAGCCAAGGTCATGATTTCCTCAGTGAGGCTGGGCTCAGCCAGGCAAGCCATCAGGACAGGCTTGTGCCCGGTAAGAAGGGGCCCAGGGGAGGAGTACAGACCCCAGGAAGGTCACCCTTGAACCAGCTACCTGGCCTCAAACCCCAGTTCCAAACTCCCACTGGAATGCATCCTCAAGGAGAGACTGAAGCTCTGCGACCCCAGGACTCCCATCCTGAATGTGGGCACAGCAAGGAGCTCCCGCTTTACTAAGACGTTATGGAAAAAATAAGATTCTGTCAATAAAAAAAAAAAGTGCTGTGGGAACCAGAAAATGCGTATGATATTCACAGAGTTTATTTTTATCACATATAATAGTGATATAGCTAAGGGGAAGGATCAAGATGCAAACTCACATGAGATGTTAAAGCTTAAAAGTTGTTCCAGAGCCAAGATAACATGGATTAGTTACTAGCTTTGCCATTTACTGACTGTGTGGCCTTGGCCCAGTGAGCTAACCTCTCTGTGCCCCAATGTAGTTTCCTTTTTTTTTTTCTGTAATGCTTCAAGATTAAGTAGATTAATCCATTTAAAGCACTTGAACAGTGCCAAACAAAGTCAGCATTCCATAAATGCCATCTATGACTAGTACTGGATTCTGAAGATTAGTGCATAATAATATAATCATAGTAACAAATGTCTTAGAGTATACAGAGCATTTATGCTTTTTTTTTTTTTTTTTTTTTTTTTTTTTTTTTTTTTTTTTGGTTTGGCTTTAGTTTTTGTTTTTCTAGGAAAGAACAGGATCATCAAGCCTATTCAAGGACCAGAGTAGCCTTGAATTCATGATCCTCCTACATCAGCTTATGGGATGCTGGAACAACAAGTGTGCACCACCATGTCTAAAACCCTGCACATGTGCTTCTGACAGTGTAAAGATAACTTCCTCCCTAGAGGAGTTAATGGCAGAGAGGACACCCTGGCTGGGCTTTTGACAAAGGAATGAGATTTCGACAATGGGGACAGGATCGTGAAAACATGAGGGTCTGGGAGCCCTCAGCTGTGGTGCTGGGTTTCAGCAAGTGTTCTGCCTCTTCGTTATACAGAAGAATCACCCAGAAGCTCTTTTAAAAAAATGCACATACCCAGCCCCACCAGTTTAGATCCTGAATCAATTGGTGTTGGATAGAACCTGGGTATGCATAATTTTTATCATCCCCCCCCCCACACACACAACATGCTTCCAGTGCACAGCCAAGTGTGACAACTCTTGCCAGAGCAGCAGGTCTTAGACTTTACTATGGGCCTCACCTAGAATCCTTCACTAAAATACATGCTCTTTGGCCACGCCCCCTAGACCTCCTGATCTAACAGAGCTAAGTTAGGCCCAAAAGTTCACCTTTCCAACATGCCTCAAGGGATGCTAATGTTGCGATTTGGGACCCCCACTGAGACCCCTGGGACAGAGCAAAGGACACAAGCAAGACAAAGCTTTCTGGGTTGGCTGGTTGGAGTCAGCCATACGGACCTAGGAAGTTGAGACTTGATCCTGCCGTGTGTCAGGGAATCAGCTTGACCTGGTGGGGAGACACAGGAAGGCGCTGAAGGGGAGAAAACTGAAGACAGAGAATCTGGTGAGAAAGTTTGGAACAGTCAACAGCCTAGAGCATGGAAAGCTGAAGCGAGGCAGCCACCCAAGGGTGAGGCAAAGCGGGTAAGTGAATGCCAACAGAACCCCTGGTGCCAGACCCCAGAGACAGTGTCCATGAACTGTGCCTGTTGCCGTCAGGTTCGTCTTGCCCACAGAAATCACCCAACAAAGAGCAGATTGTGGGGGGGAAAAAAGGTTTATTTTGGCTTATAGGCTCGAGGGGAAGCTCCATGATGGCCAGGAAAATGATGGCATGAGCAGAGGGTGGACACCACCTCCTGGCCAACATCAGGTGGACAACAGGAACAAGAGAGTGTGCCAAACACTGGCAAGGGGAAACTGGCTATAACAACCATAAGCCCACCCCCAACAATACACTGCCTGCAGGAGGCCTTACTCCCCAAATCTCCATCAGCTGGGAACCTAGCATTCAGAACACCTAAGTTTATGGGGGACACCTGAATCAAACCACCACAGTGACAAAATATCAGACAGCAGTCATCTGTATGTGAGAGCTTAGGGTCTGAGGATTGAGCAGCGCTATGTCCTGGGCTGATTGGGAGAAATAGGTGACAGTATTGCTATCTTTGATATCTTGATATCTATGTTTGAGATAGAGGTGCCTTCAGGCTGTGGAGACCAAGAGTTCAGTCTGGGGACTCAAACCATTGCTATAAGGAAGGGGTCAGATGCAATATGAGATGAGGAGAGGAGATCCAAGGGCAGATACTGGTGTCACCCAGCCTGTATACCAGGGAGAGGGACAGAACGCAGACCTAGAGCCAAGGAAAAGGAGAGTGAGGGGAGCAAGGTGAGCATGGGTATGGAGTGCTTGAAGGCACTGCAATGGTCAATGGAAAAGAACTAAAACCCAAAGTCAACATAGCAGCTACCTTCTCATTGCTGGGACAAGACGCCTGACCAAAGTAGATGCTGGGAAGAAAGGGTTGATGTCTGCTAACAAATCTCGAGGGGAAGCTTCATTGTGGTGGAGAAAGCATGGCAGAGCAGAGGTGGGACATCACATCTTGTCAAAGCAGCTAGGAGGTAGCAATAAGAATGAGCCAGAGACTGGAGAGATGGCTTAGCGGTTAAGGGGTTTGCCTGCGAAGCCAAAGGACCTCAGTTCAATACCCCAGGACCCATGTAAGCCAGATGCACAAGGTGGCACATGCATCTGGAGTTTTTTTTGCAGTGGCTGGAGACCCTGGTGTGCCCATTTTCTCTACCCCTCTCTCTCGCTCTCTCCCTCTTTCTCTCTCTCAAATAAATAAAATAAATAAAAATATTTTTAAAAAAGAATGAGCTAAGGGCTGGAGAGAAGGCTTAGAGATTAAGGCGCTTGCCTTGCCAAGCCTAAGACTCATGTTAAACTCTCTAGATCCCACATAAGCCAGATGCACAAGTGCAAGATCACACATGCCCACTAGGTGGTGCAAGCATCTGGTGGGCCAATCCCCCCGCCCCTCTCTCTCTCTCTCTCTCTCTCTCTCTGAAAAAGAAAAAGAATGAGCTAGCTCTGCCCAGGGAGGCTTGGGCTCTAACAGCCCAAGGCCTGTGACAAGCGACACACTTCCACCTCCCAAACTGCCACCAGCTGGAGATTGAGTCATGAGGCTTCTTTGAAATTATGGGGGACATTTCATATTCAAACCACCACAGTCAACCAAACGTGGGGACGCACACCTGAAGTCCCGGCACCAGGGCTGACAAAGATTGTGAGTTTGAGGCCTTCCTGGGCTACATGAGGAGACCCTGTCTCAAACAGATAAGCAAACAGTATCATGAGAGTCACCTCAGGGAGACAATCCACCAGTCAGAAGCTGCCTGAGTCAAATCAGAGCCTTGACGCTGCATTGACAGCATGCTGCAGGATCCTCCATCCCCTAGGCCAACAGTAAGGCCAGTGCAAGCCCTGTCATTCTGCCATCGCCTGTCCTGCGTCCACAGGGGATGTGGAGTATGTTCCCAGCCAGACTGAGGCCTGGCTTTCCCAGTCTTTGTCATCACCAAGCTCAGATGTGGCCAGCTGCCCATCACCCCAAATGTCTGAACACCAAGGGTCAATAAGACAGATTAACAGCCTGGAACAGGTGGCATGTGGCTGAACACTCGCTTGTGATCTCAGGCCTCCCGTGTACCTCTGTGACTGAAGATGAGGGTTTGCATCAAGGGAGCACTGGGGTGGTGGGGGCGCGGGCTGTGTTTACTCAACCCTGGTGCCAAATCTGCTCAGGCAGGCGCTGTGGGACAATGAACCAGGGCACCACACAAACAACATCAGAGGTTTTATGAACAACCACGGGCCACTAAGATTCATTGAAATGGCAAGGGCAGCCAAGAGACAGCCGTAGCCTTCTGCATCCCATCCAGAGTTCAAGGGGAGGAGCCCTGCCTTCTGAATGAGGTGAAGACCCTGCTTCCACAAGGGAGGGGGCCCCCTACTCACCAGAAGCTTTGTTCTCCTCATGCGGGCCTCACAGTCTTCCATAATCACCCACACCGGAAACAGCTTCTCTATTAGGAAAGGAATAAACAAAGATAAGAGAGCCGGGAGCAAAGGCACTCTGGTCCCCTGTTTTCAGAAGTGGCCTGTGTCCAGTCTTTGGAATAACCGCAGAGCGGGCTGACCTTGCGGAGCTCTCAGAGGATCAGAGGATCGCGCAGCTCCAACAGCAGGCTCTTAATGTTTGCATCTTCACTGAGCCATCAGACAACACTTCTTGGAATTCCTGGGTCCCTGGGGTGGTGATGGGGCTGGGGGTGGGGATCTGACAAGCTTTGTGCTCTGATTTATTCAAGTGATATTCAAATCCTTGTGACTTGTTTCAGTAGAGTTTGCTAACTGAGTTGTTCTTGACACTGGGCTACTTTGAATAATGGACTGAATGGTTTTCCCACTAAACCGAGGTCCCTAGAGATTTCTGGAGAATTGTACTTAAGGTGTCTGGCTAGACAGCAGACTTTTTTCCCTCCTTATTTATTTATTTATTTATTTATTTATTTATTTATTTAAGACAGAGAGAGAGGGAAAGAGAGAGAGAACGGGCATGCCAGGGCCTCTAGCCACCCCAAACGAGCTCCGGATGCATGTGCCACTATATGCATCTGGGTTGTGTGGGACCTGGAGAATCGAACCTGGGCCCTTAGGTTTCACAGGCAAGCACCTTAACTGCTAAGTCATCTCTCCAGCCCGACAGCAGACTTTTTACTGAAGAATCATGCTGAGACATGGAATTCTTATGGAAGGTGATGGACATGAACCCTTGTACATATCGCCTTGATTCCTGCGGTGGAGGCCATCTGAGCCTCTGAGTAAAGAAGGGCACCAATGTCCCCCCACCTGCACAGGAATACAGGAAGGAAGAGCAGCCACCCAGAGCACGGCCAGCTGCCCTATCTTTTTTATTGTGCATGTGTACGTGTGTGTATGCATGTATTCCTGTGTTTATGGGCACACGGGCGTGCGTGCTTGTGCACATGTACACGAGGTAGGTATCAGGTATTCTTCAGTCACTCTCTGCCTTAGTTTTTTTTATTTTTTTAGTTGTCCTTATCAGTATTTCATTGGTTTCTCATTTGTTCCATCTGTTTTGCTCATTTCTCTTTTTTAAGTAAATATTTTTGGATGTTTTCATATATGCAGATTACATTTTGATCACATATACTCCACATTGCCCTCCCTTATTCAGTCCAACTCTATTCCTTCTTCTCAGCACTTACCAGTGCTTATACCACAGAAGAGAATGACTGCCCACTCCTCCCACAACCATTAACCATCACTAGCTCCTCAAGGAAGACAGGGGCCTCCCAAGTCCCTCCTACTCTGTCTATGATAGAAGGTTGACAGGCCCCAACATGTGCATGTCTTGTGCAGGTACCCACAGCTCACTCTACTTTTTGAAAAATAATAGTTTATTTTATTTATTTGAGAGAGAGGGAAAAAGGCAGAGAGAAAGAGAGAATGGGCATGCCAAGATCTCCAGCTTCTGAAAACAAACTCCAGACATGTGAGCCACTTTGTGTATCTGGTTTGCGTGGGTCTTAGGGAGTTGAACCTGGGTCTTTGGGCTTTTCAGGCAAGTGTATTAACCACTAAGCAATCTCTCCAGCTCTTCACTTTACTTTTTCGAAACAGAATCTCCCAGTGAACCCATAGCTCACCTGTTCAGCTAGTCTAGATAGCCAAGGAGCCCTATGCCTCGACTTCTTACTGCTCAAAGAGGAGGGAAGTGACCTGGAGAGGGGATGGGGCTGACTCAAGCTCCAACATCTCTGTAGACAGCCAGGAGCTCTGTGCTGTACTGGGGTGTCCTGCGTTGTCATACAAATCCCGCCCCCCGCAGCCCCTGCAGGGTGGAGGGGAAAAAGCACCTGGAAGACAGCGCAGAGCTGCTGTGGGTCCTTTGGTGCCTATGCGTAGCTGTGGTGAGCAAGAGGGGAGCCTTTGGTCTGGTGGAGGAAAGGGGGGCCAGAGAAGAGAGCATCCTCTCCTTTCTGCAACTCTCCCTGATAACTAACTCTACCCTAACCTTTTTAGTGACATGAACCAATAAATTCCCTTTGGTTAAATCAGGTTGCTAGCATTTTGGACACTTGCACGCACACACACACACACACACACACACACACACACAGCATCCTGACCTTTACAGCAGCAAAGAGCATAAGCCCAGACTTAAAGGCTCAAGCATGTCTCAGCTCAAGCCAAGGCACCGCTGAGTCTTTGTGAGCAAAATCCAATGACCTATATGTATGGACAGCACAGTCCTGGCTGTAGTAAGGTGCTCAGGAAACTCTGGACCCTGTCATCAAGGTACTCACAGCACCACAGTGAGGACAGACAACCAACAGAAAAAAAGAAAAAAGGTGGAACACTAAATGATAGGAGCACTAACAAAGATGGGAACGTGGTGCCAGGGACACATGAAGGAAGGGAGAAGACAACCCCTTGCTGAGTGCACTCAATACGTGTTAAGTTATATTGAACCAAAAGGCATAGTAAAGACAGTAAAGCCCCCCCACCCCCCCGCAAGTTGGGAAGGCGAGGAGTGAGAGGAGACTACCACTTCCTGGGCTTCCACTGTGCACTATATTAATTACTTTTCTTATTACTCAGACCAAATATTGGACAAAAGTAACTTAAGGGAAGAGGATTTCTTTTGGCCCATGGTGTCAGTCCCTCATGGTGGAGTCCATGACAGCAGGTGCATGTGGCAGAGGCATATCAGAGGCAGAGAGTGAGGTAGGATGCAAGGCCCCAGGATAACCCTCCAAGCCCACCCACCCTCAGTACCCATCCAGCTAGACAGCTTGTCACAAAGGTTCCGTGAACACTAACTGCAGAGCAAGTGTTCAAACACAGGAGCCTATGAGGGACAATTCACAATTAAACTCTAACATGCACCATACACTGTGTGACTCTTGTGGATAGTTCCACAGTGCTGGAATGAACATCCATACCAGGCACAATTTAGAGAAGGCAAGGGATTTCTTTCAACTTAAAGATCCAGGCGGAAGTTCCATCCGTGGCAGAGGAAGCTGCTTCCAGACATCCAAGCAGAGAGAAACAACCAAACAGCCAACAAACACCAAAAGCCACAAACACAAATGTGCAGCCAGCAGGACCCCCAAGGCTCACACACCTCTCTATATAGCTTTGGGCTGGAATTCAGATGCACCCCAAAACATAACTTCGGGCTAGATCCCAGGATCAGCCCCCAGTGACTCCTCCTCCAGCCAGGTGACTGGAGACCCAAGTTACAAGCTGGAATAAAACACCCGAGTCTATGGGAGACATACATTCAAACGACCACAGTGGCCAACATTCACAGCGACCTAATGAAGTAACTACAGATGTTGCTGTTTTACGTAGGAATAAATCAGAGCTCAGGAAGGTGATAGTTCCAAAGCAGAAGAACTAAGTTCAGGAATTACTTGAGCTATGAACTTCAGCCATGTTGGGGGAATCTGGTTGCTTTCCATGTTTCATATTTGCCTCCCGTCCCTTCATCCTGGTGGTTCATGGACGGCCCCTGCAGCTATCAGCTGACTTCATCTTTGCTGCCTGAAATCACGGGCAAGGAGAATACCTCTAGCTCAGTAGTCCCAACAACTGCATTCTTATTGCTTTGTTGGCTATGATAGAATCATGTGTTTGTCCTGAACCAATAGTTACAGCCAAGGAAGATAACGTGTGAGTGTCCAGGATGAGCAGTAAGTTCCATAGTGGGGCTGAATGCTGACTCAGCTCTTCCAGTGGACATGGGTAGAAGGTGGAGTGAACACTGGTAGCGTATAGAGTGAAGCCAGAAAAAGCCTTCCCATCTTCTTTAACACACTTTATCTGGGGAACACAGTATCTGCAGAGACATAAATGACCCTTCAGATGATTTTAAAAGGCTTTAAAAAAAACCTTTTTACTCATTTGCATGCCCATGCATGTGTGTGTAGATGTATGTATAGGCATGCCGAACACATGTGTCACTTTGTGACCAGCTTTACATGGCTGCTGAGGAATTGAACCCAGGCTATCAGCCTTTGCAAATAAGCACATTAAACAGCTGAGCCATCTCCCTAGCTCTAGAAGCTCATAGTTTTAAGGACTAAAGTATTAAGTCACACTGGCATTTGTGTTCTCTGGTAATCCTGAAAAAACATGACTGGAATGATGCATAAAGCACAAAGACGGGCTGGAGAGGTAGCTTAGCGGTTAAGCACTTGCCTGTGAAACCTAAGGACCCCGGTTCAAGGCTCGATTCCCCAGGACCCACGTTAGCCAGATGCACAAGGGGGCGCATGCATCTGGAGTTTTTGTTTGCAGTGGCTGGTGGCCTTGGCGTGCCCATTCTCTCTCTCTTCTCTCTCTCTCTCTCTCTCTCTCTCTCTCTCTCTCTCTCTCCCTCTCCCTCTTTCTCTCTGTCTGCTGCTCTCAAATAAATAAATAAAAATAAACAGAAAAACCCACAAAGACATCACTCTATATTTAATTCTTAGTTCAACCTTCTGTTTAGCATCTCTTACCCTCGATTCTAATGGCACCATGAAACCTAGGCTAGTGACCCTCAACCTAATGGGCTGATCAATGCACATTAGACCTTATCTTCTGTGAATTAAGAAACAGGTCAACACCTCAAGAACTCCTGGCCTACAGGTTGATAAAATTGTCAGAAATATGAAGGCACACATGTTATTTGGTTAAAACTGTAAATGACTCAGTAGCTCCCATTTAATGCAAATAAAAGGTAAAAAGCAAAGAAAAGTGATGAAAGTTTAATGAGCTACAAACAAAGCCACTGCATTAGGCTGGAGCAGATGTGAGTAAGCAGAGACAGAGGCTGCCTGCCTTGAGCTTCCCTTCTTCCTTGTAATCCTCCTGTATATCCATCTAAAGCATACTTGACTTTCGAAACTGTACAAAAGGCTTCAGTTCATTGAACCCCTGCCCAGCCATTTCATTTGAAAATGAATAAAGCTAAATTTGCTGAAGGAACTCAATGGGTTGTATGGGAACTCCAGATATTCCAAGTTGTGCCTCATTGCCCTGAGAAGCCAGTCCAAATGCAAAGTTGCTATTGAAGGAATTGTCACCAATCGTCACAAATAGTAGTGAGATCAACATGCAAGTAGCCATTGTGCTATGTTTTAGAAAAGATGTTTTCCTGAATAATTTTATTTATTTCATAACAACCCCTCCCCTGCCAGGTAAAGATGATAGGGGAAAATTATTTCTTCAATATGTCTTCTCAGAATTTAGGAACAGGGAATAAATTTTCTTCCCTCGTCCCTGTTCGGACATGCAGCCCTTCATTAGATGGTGAAAAATGTGTCTCCTGGGTATTTCCATTTATGTGTTAGCTTTAGTGCTAATATCCAGGGCTAATTTAGTACTTTGTTTTGTAGCCAAATTATGCTGGGGGTTGAGTACGATTGTTTCTTCCAATCCTCAGTATAATATCTGATGTTTTGTTACAATGGCCATATTTCATAGATAGTCTTTGTTGTAATCTATAGGAAGCTTCTTTGGAAATAAATAATATAAACATTATAAATAAAAGTGTTACGAGATGCAATATTTTTCCTCTATTTACCAGCCAGAGAAGAAAAGAAATAAGCTTTAACTTGCCTGTAGACCCTCCCAACTGTTCTGTGCAGGTACTAACATCCTTTCTTCCCTTACTCCAGCCTCCCCATCTTCTTTCTCCTTTCTTCTCCATTCTGAGTTGTGAGGTAAACTTTGCTCCCAAGGAAAACCCTGACCAAACACCTCATTTCCCTGTGTATCCTAGAAGAGCCTCAGATCAAACAGAACAATTAACTCAGCAAACAATGCCATTAGCCGAACTCCCTCCGTACCCACCAGCCCGAAGCCAAATAAACACCTCTTGGAGCATATGGAGGCAGGGAATTGCAGGCAAGATTTTATGCGCCTCTCAGCGGGGCCTGCTCTGGCTCTTTGGGAACCAGACAATTTAGCATATGTCACTGCTCCCAGCTGCCTTGGGGCCTTGGCTGGGGACAACAGACATGCACTCAAGTGACAGCATTCAAAGTCATATAGGGCTGGGCCTCTACATACCAGAAGGTATCTGTGGACAGGACACGGTCTCCTTTTGAGGATGGCCACCAGGATGCCAAGGCATAGCAGAAAGAAAGGAATTCCCAAGGGAGGCTCCCCTGATTATCCAGAACTGTGCATGCCACTCACTTTCAGCTAAGCCTGGGAAACTTCTTGGGCACTTAGGCAGAATCTGAAAGTCATCAAAAATCTCAATGCACCATAAGAACAGAAGTCTTTACAGAAATCAGAGATTAAAATGACCTACTAAGGTATCTTGTCCACATTCCTGTCAGCATGGGATTGGTCCCTGAAGAGCTTCGATAGCTCATTTTTAAGTAACTCCAGCACTATGCTTTCCATCACAGACTCCCCAGGAGAACCATCCTAATGGATCTCATGTTTCGGATGTGCACCCAAGATCCATCCCAATTTCTCCATTCCATAAGCTGCTCCTTGTACCATCAGAAATGACTCCGATAGCTCCCGTTGTGCTCTCCTGGGGAGGCACTTGGCTGTGGCTGCCTTGTTGTCTTGTCTTTGTGATCCACTCTTTATTTTAGAGAGGGGTTGGCAGGTAGATTTGAAATTGAGCGACTATGTGTGTGAAATACACACCCAACCTAAGCTTTGCTCCCTGGTGAAAAAAATCAGAAAGGGATGGAAGTTGGTCATTATAAAAAATAAAATAAAAAAATTTAAAAAATAGTTTAAAAAATCAGAAAGGGGTAAGCTATTGCTGGCAGAATGCTGAACAGTGACAGAATTGGGCAGAGAGCAGAACACAGGCAGTCAAGTCTGAGAGCCTATATGTGTCAGAACTTGTCTAAGTTTCTGTCCTCTCATTGAGCAAATGGACATGGTATTTCATACCTTGGATGTTGGAAAGAATGGATCAAGGCTCTATAATAAGGTAATGTTGAATTGGCAGTAAATTTAGTTATAAAAGTGATATGGCATGGGCTGGGAAAATGGCTAAGCCAGCAAGAGTGCATCCCATGCAAGCATGAGAGCCTGAGGGGCCTGAGAACAGCTGATTTCAATTCTCCATCACCCATCCTACACAGCTCAGCGTGGCTGGACATGCTTATAAACCAGTCGTGTGGGGAACAGAAACCACGGAATCAATGGAGCTAAGAAAGAAAGAAAGAAAGAAAGAAAGAAAGAAAGAAAGAAAGAAAGAAAGAAAGGAAGGAAGGAAGGAAGAAGGGAAGGAGGGAGGGAAGGAGAGAGAGGAGGGAGGGAGGGAGGGAGGGAGGAAAGAAAGAAAGAAAGAGAAAATAAAGAAATGGTAAACTCTGAAATCAGTGAGACTCCATCTCAAGAAAATGGGCAGGTGAGTGATGGAGGGGGCATCTGAAGTTCTGTTCTTACCTCCACAGGTAGGCACTAGGTGCACACATCTGCACATGCATGTGCACACGCCATACATACACACACGTACTTGAGAAACAACATGGCATGCCCCATGTGTACTGTAGCACTATTCATAATAGCTAAGTGACAGAATCAGTCTATGTGTCCAACAACAGAGGATGGGTGAAGAAGAGAAGTGGAATACTTTCGGACAATGGAATACTTTTCAGCCATAAAGAAGAACAGTCATGTTGCTTACAGGAAAATGGAAATTTTCCTGCAACTGTAAATAATATTAAGCAAATTAAGCTCGGCCCAGAAAGACAGCTATTGTATGTTTTCTCTCAATTTTGGTTCCTCATTTTTATATAGAGATATAAAATCATGTATGCACATATGGCCTGAAAGCCAAATCCAAAGTGTCTAGAGGGACTCAAGGGATGGGAGAGGAGCAAAAAGGGGAGAGGAAGGAGCTATTGGAGGACATAAGTCTGATGTGCAATATAGACTTGCATGAAAATGTTCTTAGGTCTATGGCTATCCCACCCGAAACGTGTCCAAGCTCATCTGAAAAATCTTCCCATCTAACAGTACCACGTAAAACGAATATACACAAAGGAATTTTTTAAAATGATATGGTTACTACAAAGATATCCTTAGAGCAAGAGTTTAGTGTAACTGATCCACATCTGAACAACAACAACAAAAAAAGCCATGAACAAAAACATGAAAGAGGGTTGGGCGATGGCTTAGTGCATAAAGTGTTTGCCATGCTAACGGGATATGTGAGTTTGGATCTCAGAACCCACTTTACAAGTCAGGATCTGTAATGACAGCATGCCTTAGGTGAGAAGGGATGTGGAAACAGGAGAATCACCTGGAAGCTTTCAGGTAAGCTAGCCTGGTGAATGAAACTGTGAACGAGAGATTTTTCCTCAGGGTAGAAAGTGAAGGCTGACACACAGCTGTCCTCTGACCTCCACACACATGCCATGGCACACTCACACACTTGCTCTCACACACGTACATGAACATGGACACACACATGCCAAAAATGAATGGCCTCATTCATTCCTTCATCTGACACCAGTATGTCTTTGCAGTGATAGACTGAATCAACTGGAAAGGTGAGATATCCTCATAACAGCTAAACAGGGGACTGTGAAAACAGTCCGTGAAGTATTTGTCTCACAAGCATGAGGATCTGAGTTCAATCCCCAGAACCGATGTGAAAACACCAAGCATTATGGATGACATGTGCTGATAGCCCCAGAGCTGGGGAAGCAGAGACAAGAGGGTACCTGGGACTCTCTTACCAGCCAGTTTAGCCTAGTTGGTGAGCTCCAGGCCAGTAAGAGTATGTCTCAAAAGAAATTTTCAAAAGTGATGGTATTCCTGAGGAACGACACCAGAGGTGTCTCTGGCCTCAAAAATGCATGTATGTACACGCACACACATGAATGCACACATGCGGGCACACACATTACAAAACAAAGAGTGACCCAGCATCTCCATGCACTGGGTAGGTAGTCACCTAAATGCCAAGAGAGCAGGAAAAGGAGGCTTCAGGCTGTGGACAAGCCCAGAGAGACATCTGAGCTTGTCAGGAGAGACCTGGGTGACTCCACAAGGCAACCACAGCCTTTCATTCCCAGTTTTGGAAACAGCCTGTACCACGTCTAGTTATTCTATAGGTAAAGATCAAAGCAGTATTAGAGACACTCTATTTGGTCAAACAGTCAGTGCCACTTACCCTCTTTCCCTGTGCATCCTGTGCACTGGTTAGGACTTTTTGGTTTACAACCAAAGGAAAAGTCACCCCTAAACCAACACAACAAAAAAAGGTGAGTTTATTGGACTATTTGGGGGAGAATGTAGAATGGCCAAGTTTCAGGGAGCTTAGATATGAGAATGATGTTCAGGACAGTAGACCTGTAGAGACCAGCATCTTCAGGACCTCCGAAGAGAAAAGCTAAGAAGGAAACCTGCGAGCAGACGCTAAGGCCAGAGCAGGCTGCCGTCAGCAAAGCAGGCTGACAAGCTTCTGTAGTGACCACACAACGCAGGCATAGAATCCTAGCCAAGCTCAGAGTCACAGGCTCCTGCTACTTCCGCAGAGACGAAGTCGAGCGATGGGCTGAATGCTTACAGGAAACTTTTCAGATGTCACATCCCCACCTCCGCTACAGCAGACATGGAGACATTTGCAAGGCTTTCCCAAAGAACGTCAGCTCACTGGGTACACAGGAGAAAAGGGAAGGGCTGTTAAGGTGAACAGAGAACGGGAGCCAGGGCCTCCATCTCAGGCAGGTTTGCCAACGAGCCGAAACCTGGCTCCCGATGTTTGGGTGAGGCTGATATTTGTCTCACTGGTTGGCACGATCAGTCTAACAGACATGCAGACACTGAAAACTGGGTCCCCCTGATGAAAGAGCCATGCCAGCCTTCCTGGCTGTAGTGAAGTCCACCTCAATACTCATCTGAGGCAGGCACAGCCTCTGACTGGTGGCTCATTCTTTAGCATCAGCTGTCAACCAAAGACCATACAATACCTGTGTTGCAGCTCCCTTCTCATTACTGGAACGAACACCAGGCCAGAAGCAGCTTATGGGAGGTAAGGGTTTATTTCAGCTTAAAGTTGTTTTTTTATTTTAAAAATTTATTTATTATATTTTATTTATTTGAAAGAGAGAGAGAGAATTCCTATTCTCTCTCTCTCTCTCTCTCTCTCTCTCTCTCTCTTTCTCTCATAAAAAAATAAATAGACCATACTGAATCCATGGAATAAGAACAGGAGGCCCTAATGAGAAATATCCACAATATAATGGCAGAAATGGAAATGTAATTATAAATTAAGGACTTTGCCAAGGATAAATACTTAAAATTAAAAATTGTTATGGGCAGTTAAAGGTGTTTGCTTGCAAAGCCTGCTGGTCTAGGGTTGATTCCTTAGCACCCATGTAAAGCTAGATACAATAAAATACATAAAGATTTTTCTCAAAAAAATTGCTATGGAGTGCTGGAGAGATGGCTTAGCGGTTAAGCACTTGTCTGTGAAGCCTAAGGACCCTGGTTCGAGGCTCCACTCCCCAGGACCCACGTTAGCCAGATGCACAAGGGGCGCGTGCATCTGGAGTTCGTTTGCAGTGGCTGGAGGCCCTGGCACTCCCATTCTCTATCTATCTCTATCTGCTTCTTTCTCTCCCTGTCTGTCAGTCACTCTCAAAAGAAAGAAAGAAAGAAAGAAAGAAAGAAAGAAAGAAAGAAAGAAAGAAAGAAAGAAAGAAAGAAATTGGTATGGATGGAAATATGATGATTCTATAAGCTCCCATATAGGGAAAAAGTATATAAGTAACAACCTTTTTCTCAAAGCTAAAAGACAACTTCTTCAGAACCCTCAAGGAAATTAATTTCCAACCTAGAGTTCTGTACTTGGCTAAAGCATTGCTTCATAGGACATCTACAAGTTTTTGTTAAGTGGACTTGCCTAAGCAAGTCAGAGACTCTTGATTTTGAGTCTAAGTTTCAGAACTTTTTAGCTGTGTGGCCTCAAGCAAGCACTATCCACTCTCTGGGCCTTGGGCTGCTCACACAATTCAGGCGGCTGTGAGAACTTATGAAAATGTAGATAAGATGGTAAGGGCTGGGCATGGTGCTACATACCTGTGATCTTAGCACTTGGAAGGCTGAAGTAGGAAGATCTCTAGTTTGAGGCCAGCATTGATTATGTATTAAGTTTGAGGTCAGCTTGGATTATATAGTGAGTTTGAGTCTAGCCTGGGCTACATAATGTAATCTTGCCTTAACAAAAAATAAAACGAGCACTTCAGGCGGCTCATTTCCCCTGCCCCATTTGCCGGCCATCTTACCCTCATCCTGACATTGGCGTCGGTAACATTGCTGACGTCACTCACCAGCATTAACTAGAAGAATCTGGAAAGTGGATCAGACATTGGAGACTCAGATAGCGACAAGAGCATAGGGGATCTCCAAAACAGTGATGGAGAACTTGTGCAAGGAGATTGGCTCCTTCTCCTGGACACCTTTGCCTGAGATGCACACTAAAAATGGGGCTAAGGAAGACATTGCTGAACATTGAGGAATTTATGAACCTTTTGTCAAACTCAGCCAGAACTTTAAGACATTGAAGTACAGAATTTATAAAGAAATAAATCTTACTAAAAGTACTACTATTAAAAGCTTATCATTTCCTAATTATTTGGCTATATTTTACTGTTATCTATGTTCTTGGAGTTACCTATGGAATCTGTTTTCATCTGTACCTCCATTAAGTGATCTCATGTTGGGAGCTGAAAGCCATCCTGTCAAGAGATTTACAACGGAAAAACCAACCAATGCTACAGATCAGGACCTTTGTTCTCAGTTTTTAAACATTCACCAGCACACTACTGGCTGGCGATCAGGAATATCAGATTCCAGATGTGTCCACGTTTCCAAACTCTCAACTAAAAAAATATGTCTTGGCAACCTCCTGAGAATTTTTTTTTTCATCTACTTAAGTCCCTAGTAACCAACAAATTTTGGAATGAATGAACTTTAAGAAAAGAAAAGTTTTTCATTCACCTTATTATATTCTGTGAATGGAACCTGTGAACTAAACTGATTAAAAAAAAAAAACATAGATTAGGGCTGGGGAGATGGCTTAGTGGATAAGAGTACTTGCTTACACTTCAACATGAGGTCCTCTTGGGCTACAGACCACCAAGTTTGACATCCCAGGATCCAAGTAAAAAGTTAGGCATGGCCACACACATCTATAACCGCAATCCACCAGGGGCGGAGACCAGAGAATCACTGGGGTTCACAGACAGCAATGCCAGGTGGAGGGAGAGACCCCATCTCAAGGAAATAACACAGATGAGGGATAAGAGGACACTCATTGTTCTCAGGCCTGTACATACATGTGCATGGGGCATGCGCATCTATGTACATAATACATGCCACACCATACACACATGTGCAGGGGGGAACATTAATAGCAGAAAAGAATGCAAATTTTATTTAAAGTTAGTAATTTATGTGAGGACACTTCAAAGAGAAGAAATTTTAAAAAGTGCTGTCTGTAGAGAGCAGTTTTACTTGGAGGCTTATATCCCATTTTAGCAAAGGATAATAAATTGTGGGGAAGTAACTAGACAAAGAATGTGGATGTGGCCTTTAAGGGGTGGTAAATTGTAGGAAGGTAAACATATAGTTTATTTATTAAGGTTTGTTTACACAGACTCATCTTAGCACTGGAACGAGAGAGGAAGCCATGCCCATAAAGGAAATTTATGCTCTAAAGTCAGGCAAATAGTAGAAGGACAGAGACCTCTCCGTGTGTCTGTGATTTCTCAATGAGCTTCAACTCAAAACAATCCTTATGCCAAAGTGACATGTTTTGAGTTAACATACTCTGATCTCCATTCAGAATGACTCACTAAATATCCAGAAAGCCATTGTTAGTAAGGATAACTTTCTTTAATGCATATAACACAGTATTTTTAAAAGTATTATTTAGTTATTTGAGATAGAGAGAGAGAGAGAGAGAGTGGATGTGCCAGGGCCTCTAGCCACTGCAAACAAACTCCAGATGCATGCACCACCACATGCATCTGGCTTACGTGGGTTCTGGGGCATCCAATCTGAGTCCTTAGGCTTTGCAGGCAGGACTCTTAACCACCAAGCCATCTCTCCAGCCCGTAAAACAAAGCCTTCAGCTCTCACGAAACGTGGTCCACAAAACAGCGGCAGTAACATCACCGTAGGCTTTGCTGGACAAGAAAAAGCTCAGAACCCACCAGAGAGCTGCTGCATCAGTTACTTCCAGGTTATGACAGAAATACGTGATGGAGCCAGTTAAGGAAACAAGCGGTTGTTTTGGCTTACACTTCAAGAAGTGACAGTCCATCAACAAAGAAGGTGGTGTAGGTAGGGGACAGGAGTTCTCCCACGAAGCTGTGGCTTAGCTAGGGGAGTGGAATTCAAGGCAGTGGGGAAGACAAGCAGGGCTTCCTGTGTCATCTGGCTCAGGTGAAGAGTGTGGATTTTGTTCTCAATGCAACAGCTCCATGGGCCAACTCCTGTCCCTGGGTTCCTCCTGCTACAGGAACTCTCTGTCCCTCGGTCTTCCCTGGGTGGCACTTCAGTGGCTAGTCCCTTATCCCTCAGCTTGTTTAAATGTCTCCTTTCAAAGCAGTCGCTGATGACCATTCACCCTCTGCTGTCATTCTGTCACCCCACCCAGCTTCTTTGTTGAGTCACCACCATTTGAATTTGTCTGACCTACTCATCTGCTTAGCTTCTTTGCATCTTCTGTGCATCCCATCCCCAAACACACACACACACACACACACACACACACACACACACAGAGACAGAGAGAGAATGAAATGAGTTTGATGAGCACAGAAGTCTTGCCGGCACAGGAGTAAGTAGACACAGGGTATTGCTCAGTTAACACTAGGCAGATTCATGTGTGAATGAGTGTGACTGCAAGTGTGCTACCACCCCCACCAACACTAAGCCCATCCTTGCACCACGTAAAGGAAAACACACTGGTTTTCCCTTCCTCTGTCTGACTCATGTATTCTATGGCCAGTCCATGCCCCCATACTGATGCTATGAGCAAAGAAGCTTCCACGAGGTCAGCTGCTTTAAAGGCATGGAAACCCTGGTGAGGGCAGACCCTGGAGTAGGTCTCAGAGCATGATGACTTCTGCACATCCTGAACTCACGGGTCCAACCTGCCAGGGGGAGAGGGCGTGAAGAAGGATCTGAGAGAGAGAGGGTTGAGCAAGAAGAGGGAGCTGAGGGGAGCATGCTGACCATCTTGCCTCAGAGATTTCACAAAGGTGCTGCTATTGGACACACGCAGGTGATCCCAACAAGAGTTGCAAGAGAAAATGGTGGGCCTCAACCTCCTCCACCTGTGAGGAAGCAGATCTAGAGGAGCCTGGGATGGGGCCAGCATTAGACTATCCTCCCCAGACAAAGTACACATATTGCTATTCCCTCCCACCTCAGTAGCTATGCCCCCCCCCATCCTACCTACCCACTGGTCAACGCATCCCTCCTCTACCCTGATCCCAGCTCCCTTTAAGCACAAGCAGAAACATTATTTATGGGTATCCCTAATTTCTAATCCATCCATAATACCTGGGAAGACACCGACAATTTATTTAATGAGCACAGACATGATGATTCACAAACGATGGCTCCTGTCAAAATGAGCTTCAGTAATTTGCTATGAGCCCTCTGCTGTGATTCAGAGCTTCATGAGTACTTTAGACCCACAAATCTCTTTAGCTACCCTGATGCTCTTGCCTGGGCCCAGCTCAGGTGCGGCCCCAGCACCCCCACTTGCTCATGGGTCTGCCTGTCTAGTGCACTCAGGGGTCAGCCTCACCCTACCCCTGGTCTGATCTGCTCTGCAGGGACCTCCCTAGGTTGCTATGCCTTACCCACCTGTGCACACTAACAGAGGCTCCTCCAAATCCAGGCTCTCCAGGGAAACTTGATCCCCAACAACCCACCCTACCCACCAGAGAAAGCCAGGTGGGCCATGTGACAGTCACCAGGATAATGCAAAGACAACAAGCGCAACACTGAGGAGTTAGCAAGTCTGTTAAATTCTCCCTTTTAGCTGCCAGGCACAGAGCCTCCGCCCATGCCCTGCCTGTATACCCAAGTCTCCACCTGGAACAAAGGGGAGGCAGGAAAATCCAATGCCCTTATCACTCACCCCTCCCAGTACATTCAGTGACCTCAGCTTTCGTGTGTGTGTGTGTGTGTGTGTGTGTGTGTGTGTGTGTGGACATTCATATAACACACATTTATGTAGAAGTTAGAGGACAACCTCAGATTCAGCTGTAACCTTCCAACTTTGTGTGAGGCACAGTCTCTCATCATTTGCTGCTGTGTCTGTCAGTCTATCAGGCCCACAAACACCAGGGGATTCTCCTGTCTCTGCCTCCCTTCTTGCTCTAAGCGTGCTGAGATTATAGATGCCTTTGCTGCAGCACGATTGTGGGGTCCGAACTCAGATACTAACTTCAGCCATCTCACCAGCCTGACCTCACCTTCCTTAAGCACATAATGAACATGGACTGCTTCCCCCCTCCCAAATTTTAATTTAGTCATCGCACATACTTATGCAAGTACTTCAGGTTAAAGAAACAGATAGTCTATGAAGATTGCGCCATGTAATAAAAATAATCTCCCTCTACCACTGCCCCAACTTGCATTAGGTTTTCATCTTCATATCTTGAAAAATAAGCATGAATCCTTTATTAGGTACTTTTTCTTCATTGTTGTGACCAAATACCTGATGAGAAAACAGCTTAAGGGAGAAAGGGATGATGCACTTACAGTTTGAACCCAGTTCATTGTAGCAGGAGCAGGTAGGCATGGTGGCTGGAGCATGAGGCAGCTGGTCACGTTGTACTGGTAAACAGTAAGCAGAGAATGAATGGGAAGTGGGATCCAGCTTAGAAAAAAAAAAAACTCAAGGCCACCTTTTAGTGACTCACTTCCTCTAAGAATGCTCCATCCCTACATCCTAATAGTTCCATGACCCTCCTAAACAGTGACACCAGCTGGGGACCAAATGTTCAAACACATGAACCCATGGGGGACATTTCATGTTCAAACGATAACATATTTATTTCCTTCAGTCTCAGGCACTAACTGCTGTCTTTCCCGCTATACAATAAGAAATTCTTAGTTATTTTTTACCTTACCTCCTTCTCTACTCACACACACACACACACACACACACACACACACACACACATATCTATCTGTGGGGTCACCAATAAAGGTCACATGTTTTGTAAAGAACATATTATTATTACACCCACTTGTCTATGCACCGGCTGTGGCTGCTTCAATGCTATGACATAAGTAGAGGAAATGTGACAGGGACCATATGGCCGACAAGCCTGAAATATTTCTTTGGCCCTTCACAGAAATGCTTGCCAACCTGTCAGCAGTTTCATCCACTCATATAGTTTCATAGACTTGGGGTTGTAGAGCAATACAGAGGGTTTCTGTTACCATCACTAGCTGAGCCACATGGTATAGCTGTGAGTACTTTTCCTTTCCCATGCACTTGTTGTGACTGGCATTTATAACTACCTTGTTTGTTTGCTTCTAATTCTTTGTACGCAGCTTAAAAAATTCTTTCCCAGGTACACAAATGTGTTAATATATTAAGGTGCTAGTTTTATGCACTTGGAGATATTGCTTCAGGAGCCCAGTTTCCTAGACCTGTATGAACTGGTTACCCTCCAGGCGTAAAGCTCAACCACCAAACTGGGATCTGCCTTCTTGGTGCTGTCTTCCCTTCTTCCAAGGGGCATGGTACTTTAACTTCTGTACTCTACTTAGTTGCCCATTTCCAGTACCTATGCCATTTACTTTGTTTCTTTGTTTATTTACTTATTTGTTTTAATTAGCATATAAGACTTAGGTTTCATTGTGGTGTTTTTCAACTAATATTATTGTTATTAATATTCAGGGATATAATCCATGAGCTTGGACATTAGTATAATAAATTAAGATTTTTTTGCCATGTTTCTAAGAAAATCTTGTTAAAACACAAATGTTTTAGTTAAAAATGTCTCAAAATCATGCACATTTCAAATACTTCCAAATAGTCTAGAGGAATACAACCCTATATAGTTGCTACTACACTTCCAGGAAACCCATAATGATTTATTTGAATGAGCTTTTCACTGGTTGAAACACTGAAGAAGGTAGGTGACAGATGTAGTCCATTAATGTGGAGAAAGGAATTAAACTATGAATAAACAGTTTTACTTTGTGCTGTTAGTGCTTTTTATTTGATTACAAAAGCAAATAATGAATACATACTTATTATAAAACATTCAGACACTATTGAACTCTGCAGAGCATACTGTTCAATAAAACTTGCTGTTATGATGGAAATATCCTTATCTAACCTGTTCAATAACATAGCCATTAGCCACCTGTGGCTACTGAGTGCACTTGAGATGAAACTGTGACTAGGGAACTGATTTCATCTTTATTTAATCTAATTAACTGAAATTCAAATACATGTGAGGTCACTATACTGGACAGCACAGACACAGAATAAAAAGTAAATTTAAAGTCCTCTTCAAAGCCCCTAAGAAGCCATTGTCACTATTTCTTGTGTTCTTTGGTCCATTTTGGGGGTGGCATGCTATTTGTCATGAATAAGGAATATAGGAGTTTATCTGGAATCACAGAGTCTGCATTAAATTCAATGTACATTATATACTGGCTATGTGACCTTCAATAAGTTCATTAACTTCTCTTCTTCTCTGTAAAATGGGCTAATAACAATAACTACCCCTTTGGGTTCCAGTGGAAGCAAATGGCCCAATACATTTTAAACCCTCAGAAGAGCTTGTGGCTTATAGTAAGCTCTGAAGAAATGTGAGTAGGGTTAATATTACTACATGCATTTATTTTGTGGCTTATTTTCTAATTACTGCCCCAAAAACTTTCTTTTTCAAGAACTTATGTCCTTATGTATTTGTGTGAACATTTTTAATTATGAAAGTAATAGATTCACATGTAGAGAAAAAAGAACAGTAAAAATCTCCTGTCTTGCACTTTTAGAAAGGAGAGAGTAGATAAGTAAGATCAACCTTCCCATAAGATGCTAGAAGAATTATTAAAGGGTCATACTGAGGAGAACTAAGATCCCAAAGATGAGCATAGTCCTTAGCACTGATGTTTCCCTGAAGGCTAAGTTGAGATTCAAATGTTGGGATTCAAATATCAGACACAGACTTTGAAATAACTGTGTGTAAGCTCAAGGAAATTAAAGTCAAGATTGAAAATTTGAGGAGAGGACAAGAAACCAATTTTTTTAAGTATAAAATTGAAATCCTAACACTGAATAGTAGGACAAAATAATAAAAATAAGCCACTTATTGGCTAGATTCAAGTGCAAATGGAAAACATCTGAAGAACAAATTAGTGACTTGAAAGTCAAGTTATGAGAAAAAAAATCCCAGGACAAAACACAGAGAAACAAAAGAATGAGGAAAAAATAGAAGATGGACTGTGTGTTAGTCAAAGAACTGCATAGAAAAAGAATTGATAGAATTATACAGAATACACACACGTATGATATTATTATATAATCTATCATGGAGATAAGGTTGTAAGAAGATTTTACACATATATCCTATCCACATACTAAAACCACATATATACACATACATACACATACATATATCCACAGGTGAATTATGAGAATTGGCTTGTGTGATTATGGAGGCTGAGATATCTCCCAGAATGCATTTGTAATCTAGCAGCATAAATTAATGTAAATTGAAGGTCTGAGAATCTGTATGGTTGTCGGAAGTTTTGAGTTTGAGGCCATCCTGAGGAATACTGATGTGAGTCTTAGAGGGTAAAGGCCTCAGAACAAAAGAGTTGCCTTCGTTCACTGGGGGTCTCAGTAGACTGCATGACAGATACCTGACCTCACTGATGTAAGCAGATCTTCTTCACTCAGTCTATCTATTCAAATGCCAGTATCTTCCAGAGACTTCCTCACAGACACATCCAGAAATAGCATTTGCCAGCTATCCAAGCATCCAGTAAGTCTCAATTCTAGGTTAACATATCATATCGATCATCACAGTGTAAAAGATATTGAAGATGCTGTGAAGTCTAATTTATGTTTGAATAGATTCTCAGGAGGCAAGATATCCCCTGAAAGACAGTAATATTTGAAGAGATGATGGCTACGAACTTCCCAAAACATACGAGAGGCATAAATCAATATATTCAAGAGACCTATGAACCACAAACAGAAGGAAGCAAAAAGAAAAGGAAACATCACATGTGTCATAAAAAATACTGCAAAGATAAGAAAATCTTCAAAGCATCTGGAGGAAAATGTTCAATTTTCTAAGGAGCAACAATAAAACTGAAAGTTAATTTCTCAACAGAAACAACGAAAGCCAAGATTTAGCTGAATGATTGCTTAAAAGTCTGTAAGGGGGAAAAAAACCTATCAACCTAGAATTCCAGTGAAAACAGCCCATCAAAAGCAAAAGTTAAAGACAAAATAGATGTAAAGAAGTTAAAAAGTTTAGGGGCTGGATAGACAGCTTAGAGGTTACAGGCACTTGCTTGCAAAGCCTGCTGGCCCAGGTTTGATTCCCCAGTGCCAGATGCACAAAGTAGCACATACATCTGGAGTTTATTTATAGTAGCAAAATGCCTGGGCATTCCCATATTTTCATTTTCTCTCTCTCATATAAATAAGATATTTTTAAATAGTTAAAATCTGTCAAAATTCATTACCAGCAAACTCACTGAAGAAAATACAAAAGTTTTCAATAAAAGTAGTGTCTATTGGAAGGGTGAAAATACAGGACAAAATAAAAGTCAATGAAAATGTGGATAAATCTATATGAATATTGAATGGTAAAACAAAAACAAAAAAGTTTTAAGATGTTTAAAATATATTTAAACTTAAATAGTGGTCACAGAAAAATAAATAAGAAAGAGTTTGAACATGTTTATATTATTCTGAAGGACAAAAAATGCCAATTAATATTGGACTTTTGTAAATTAAAGAGGATGTACTACTTAAGGCAAACATTTCTTTGTTATTAGTTCACTTAGAGTTTTATAATAAATGAATTTTGAATTCTACCAACTGGTTTTTCTGAGACTATGGTCTTTTGAGACTATAGTCTTGTTTTCGTCTTTGAATTATTAATGTAATAAATTCATTATGGAATTTCTAATATTAAACCACCCTTTAATTCCTAGAAAGGAACAAACATGGCATTATCTACTAAATTTTAATGCATATTAAACCTGCTATTTTTTTTTAAATTTTGTCTCATTTTGTTGTTTCTAAGTTCATGAACTGACCATCCTGTAATTTATAATTCTTTTACTGCTTCTATCAAATTTTGGAAATTTGACAATTTTAGTATATTAAATTGGGATGTGCCACATCATTTTTGTTGTCTAAAAAACTTTTCATAATGCTAAAAATATCAGTTACTTTAAATCTTCTGTTAATTTATCTATAACCAGGCAAAGTGACATATATATGTAATACCAGTACTTGGAAGGCTGAGGTGGGAGACTTCAGAGACCCTTTTTCAAAAAAAAGACAGAAAAGTTAAAACACCCTATAAACAACATAGAACTACTTTTTGCTTTGTACAAAGATTACTTCCTGTTTTTAATAAGGCAGTTTGTTTTGGCAAAGCCCAGCAGGAAAAATTTTAAATCTTTTTGCCATATGTCCAGCAACCCGGACATGTGGTGTTATAATGTGAGCACAAAATATCTGGGGCAACTCTGCCCTGAGAGCCTTGCTCTTTCTTTTTTAAATGGTTTATTCCTTAGGTTTGCTCCTCTCATTCCCTGTAGCTTTCCATGACAGACATGTGTTTCTCAGGGACTATCTGGATGGACTCTAGTCCTGACACATACTGCCTGGCTTCCCAGGCTTCTAGAAAGAATTGGTGGAAGCCTCTACTAATTCCCACAACTCTTGTACACTGCATATCTGCAAGGCTAGTATTATGTGAATGACATCAATGTCTGCAACAAGCTTAAGATATAGCTGGGTCCCCTTAAGCCATGGCTTCAATGGTTTCTGAGTCAAGGGAAACACTTCCCTAGGCATCCCAATGCATGTTGGGAGCCCTACATTCTTTTCTGAAAGCAAAGGCTGGTCTTGGTCTCGAGACAGGTGGAGTCTGGCCAATTCATGCGATACCCTGTGGTCATATTTGGCTATTGTTTTATTATGATGTGAATCTCTTCAAAAACCATGCATTTCGTGGGCCCAATTTTACATGTATTTCTTTTCTAGCCAAACTACAAGTTTTTCAGTTTTTTCTGCACTGCTTTTTGCTCCCAATTTTCACTATTCACCTGGCTAAAAGCAGCTAGCAATAAGCATGTCACAGACTGAATGCCATATTAGCTTTAAATTACTGTTACAAATGAATTAGTTCATTATTTTTAAATTCAGCATTGCTCAAGGTTTCTGGACAGAACAAACAAATGTCGACAGGTTTAACATTCTAGTCTAATTTCCAATATAATTCTCATTCACATTTGAAACCTTAGGAGCATAATCTTTATTGTTCACATTTCTACTTTCATGTCTACATTACTATTGGCATTCTGGTCTTCTGAGCTTACATCAGAATTGCTCATTAAACTGTGACTTTGACACCCAGGACTTTCTTTAGTCTGCTTTTCTTTTCCAAATTTTTCTTATCCCCCCCCCCCACTCCAACAAACCACTTACAAAGGCTTCAGAATGACATTGTCAACAATAGTCATAGCAACATCTCTTCTCTGATACTAATTTTCTGTGTCAGCTAATCTTTTGATGCTATGACCAAAATACCTGGCATAATCAACTTCAGAGAGAAAGAATGTATTTTGACTCATGGTTTGAAAGGGTTCCATCTGGGGTTACTTGGCCCCATGCACTTGAGCATAACATCATGGCTGAAGGAGCTTGTGACAGGGGGAACCGAGTGAGCCAGGAAAAGCCAGAGAAAAGATACTCCCAAGAAATTGTACCCAAGGACCTACTTCCTCTCCCTAGCCCCAACCTCACCAACTTTCCATAGTCTTAAAAAATAGCACCATTACTGGGGACTGAGCTTTTCAAACATAAATCTGTGGTGGGCATTTCATATAAAAATCATAACAGAAGTGCTATGTGTGTTCCAAAAAAAAGATTGTTGATTTATCCCAAGTTTTTATAATTATATTTAATTATGGTCATATAATATTATGCATGTGATACAGATATTTGGTATTTCGGTTGTTTTACAACATAAAAACAAACTCAATATTTGTCCATATGTGCTAGAGAAAAAAGTATGCATTCTTTAATTAATTGGCAAAGGTTTTTAAATACATCAATTTAGTCTGCTAACTGCATTATGAACAATTTACAAAATAAATTGTCTTACTGTGTACTAGCAATAAACAGATAAAAATTGAAATTTTTAAATGACACTAACTCATTTACAATGCATTATAAAAACCAGATGCCTGACAAAATGTATCAAGATGTCTATGTCTGTGGAGGAAATTATAAAACTTTCTTGAAAGACAGTAAATAAGATTTAAGTAAATGAAAAGATATATTTTCTCACAGTTTGGAAGAGGCAGTATGATAAAGTTGTCAGTTTGCCCCATTGTGTCCCTCCGTGTGTGTGTGTGTGTGTGTGTGTGTGTATGTTATATATTGACAAATGAGTCCAAAGTTTATATGAAATTACAAATAAGCCAGAATCTTTAAGACACAATTAAATGTAAAAGTACATTGTGAAATTATGACAATTGTAACAGCATAGCACTGATGTAGGGAGAGATAGTGCGGAAACCCAGGAACAGCCAGTGATGGGCATGTACTTCATTACCCAGGGAGGCTGTAAATCAGTCAGTGGGAAAAGATATTTTTCAATAAACAGAACTGGAGGAGTGCCTTATTCCTATTAAAAAGAGAAGAAATTTAACAACTAGTTCACACCCTATACAAAACCTATTTCCAAGACAATTAAAAACCCAATTGTAAAAGCTGAAACTTGAATAGAAAAATAAAAGAAAATATGATGAGATCAGGGTAGGTACAGCTTCCTGAAGATGCCCCCCCAAAAAAGAAAAGGAAAGATAGACATGTGGGGCTGGAGAAATTGCTCAGTGGTTAAGGCACTTGCCTGCAAAGCCCCACAACCTGGGTTTGATTCTCCAGAGCCCACATAGAGCCAGACACACAGAACAGCACCTGCATCTGGAGTTATTTTGCAGTGGCTAAAGGCCCTGACATGCCCAGTCTCTCTGTCTCTCTTCTCTCTATCTCTCTCTGCTTGAAAATAAATAAATAAATATATTTTTAAAGACTGGACATATATTTTGAATGTTTATATATACATGTAGAGATGCCTATATATTTTATTTGTTTGAACTTTGAATATGTATTTTGCATGCATATATAGAAATATGTTTGAATTTTAACAAGATTACATATAATCATGTGAAAATACTATAGAACAAAGAAAATTAGTAAACTATATCTATGTGATTCAGGAACATAATGATAAATGACAGAAGTAAGCAAAAAATATCAAAATTATAAGTATATTAACTATAGAATATATAAAATTATATGACATCCCCCAAAAATATAAAAAACAAAGGAAGGTAATGGATAATAATGAAAGTTTCTCACGGGAAGAATGGGATCTTATCATGGGGAACTGTTGACTCCTAAATTTTAATGGTATATATTTTTACCATGTGTGTGTGTGTGTGTGTGTGTGTGTGTGTGTATACATGTACTTCATATATGATAAACTTAATAATAAAAAGTTAAATATAAAAAACTATCGATTTTTACATATTGATTTTTATAATAAGTTGCCTTACTGTTTTCTTATGGTTTCTAATAATTTTGCCATCAATTCTCTTGGTTCATATGTGATAATATCAATTGCATACAATGATAACTTTATTTTCTCTTTTCTAATATTGATACTTATTTTTTTTCTTATAATTGCATTGGCTGTTGCTTCTAGATCAATGCTAAAATAACAGTGATAATTTTTTTGTGGTCCTGCTAGTGGAGTGCCATCTGCACTCTCTCATATATAAAGACTTTTTGCATGGTAGAAGTGTCTCACGATGAAATAGGTTGCCACTTGGAAATGCCAACTGTGAGGCTGTGTGAACTAGTTTTGCTGGTTTGTTGTTTGCTGGTCAGGGCACTTAATATGGGTATGGGGAACTCTGACATCATCCCATGTTGCCCCATGGGTCCAGAAGGAATTGGCTAGCAAGAAGCAAGCATTGCTTACACTCCAAAAGGCATGCATTGTCACTCCCGAGCACCTTCAAAGGCCAGGCCAAGTAGCTTTCTTTCCAGAACCAAGGAAGGCTTGGGTCAGGCTTATATTCAGTTACAAAACTGATTGGCTCCCCAACAAGCTGGAGGGAGTCTTCTGTCTTAAACTAGACACTGCGTGACTATGACAGATCTGTCCCCACCGGCCATTCTCTGGGCAGAACACAGCTGAATTCAGAGCAAACACCTCTCTCAAATGGCCTCTGCTTCATTTAATAGAGTTCAAATTGAGTGTCTAAAACCCTTGATACTTTTTATTTCCAGATGAAGGCAATCCCTGGACTCCCGTTCTGCCCACATCTCAGGAGTTCCTCACCCAAGAACCCTGCCACTACAGAGGTGTGCCAATTGCTTTAACTTTGCTCAAGATAAGCTACAAAGGGCTGGCTGAAAATGTGGGGGACCTATGTATGTAATATACCTGCAAACTTCCAGGTTGGCTGTGTTTCAATAATTGCTTCCAGAACTAGCAACCACATTGAAACTTTTTGAAAATAGGTTCAAAGGCTAATGGAATAAAAGTCTCAGATAATATAGACTGAATATTAGGAGTGTTTAGTTAAAAATTACCCCAAAACTGAGTGGCTTAAAGCCATATGCATTTATTATTTCTCATAAGCCTGCAGGTCAGGTGGGCAGTGCTCTGGGCTCAGAGGTGTTCATTCCTGCTGGGCTGGTTGTTATGGTTAAGTTCTGCTGTCAACTTGGTTCTGGTTAGTAATCCAAAGACATTCCTCTTGGGTAGGTCTCCAAAGTTGAATGAAGGAGGAGGTCCTTCCTCCAGTGTGAGCCCTTCCCCCAGAGTGGGTGGTCCTCCTGGTCTTTATATAAGGTGGGCTGTATATAAGGAAGCTCTGAGAGGAAAGAGGCCCTTCCTCCCACCTGGCTGCCTATGATGCTTGTTGGTGAGTATCTTCACTTGTACGTGCATCTGTCCTGTTGGGCTATCCTTTGTTGGCATTGGAACCAAGCTTCCTCAGCCTTCCAGCATGGACTGAAGACCAACAGCTTTCCAGGAAGCCACCGGATCTTCGGTGCCGGATTGGGACTGCTGAAGCCTCCAGCCACGTGGACTGAGAAGCTACCGGATTCCTTGACTCTCAAGCCTGAAGACTGCTGTTGTTGAACTGCTGCAAGCTAACCCAATAAATTCCCCTTTTTATACAATTTATTCTATCTGCTCCATCCCTTTATTGGACCCTGACTGATATAGTGGTCACCCGTGGTATGGGAAGGCGGTTCTGCGGATTTCGGCTTTTGGGCATGCTCAGATCACTGGAGGCTCGTCTTGGACAAGCTTGGCTTGGTCTACTAGACCTCCATTCACGTAGTCTCTCCTCTTCTAGAGATTTCCCTGAGCTCGTTCTTGGTGTTCTGAAAGTAGTAAAACAAGCAAGAATATTGAAACTCGGAACACAGGCACTGTGACTTCCACCTACCTAATTCTGTTTGTCAAAGCACACCCCAAGGCCAGTGTGCATTCATGAGGGGAAGCGACTGTTGTCAGGGATGAACCTGCAAAGTTTCCTTGCAAGACGCATGGATGTTGGCAGAAGTGAAGAACTCAGCCTGCCACATAGCTCCCCTGCTGAACCTGGTATGAGCCCCAGAACATCTGTTAATCTCATGGGTAAGTAAGTGCTGCCCACTCGAGATTTCCACAGAGAAGGCCACCCAAGGCCTCCCATCCTCCACTGAGAGCGTCAATGAAGTCTCTGTATCCCACATCTGAGGCTCATTCCTGGGACCCGAACCTCAAATCCTGTCAGTGCTGCAAAGGTCGTCTTGGGCCTGGCCGATACCAACCAGATCACAAAGGGCAACCAGTTTATGACACAGACAGTGCAACCAGGTGCTCAGACTTTGGGGTCAACTTCCTTTTCCTACAAGAAGAAACATGACAAAATGAATCAGAACCACAATGTTTCTCTACTGTTGCAGTTACATTCTCATTGCTAGGACAAAAACGCAAGATTACAAAAGCAGTTTATGGATGGAATGGGTTTACTTCAGCTTATAGTTTCAAAGGGAAGCTTCACCATGACGGAGAAAGAGACTGCATCACATCTTGTAAGACTGAGCTGGCTCTGAACAGCCACTGGGCTGGGCTAATAAACCTCAAGGCTCACCCGCAGTGACACACTACCTGCATCAAGATCCCACCTCCCAGGAAAAGATCATGACACCAAAATAAAAGAGAGACTGATTGACATGGGGAGGGTATATGATGGAGAATGGAATTTCAAAGGGGAAAGTGTGGGGGGGGAGGGTATTACCATGGGATATTTTTTATAATCACGGAAGATGTTAATAAAAACTGAGGGAAAAAAAAAACTAAAAATTAAAAAAAAAAAGACTCCACCTCCCAAACTGCCACCAGCTTGGGAGCAAGTATTTAAAAACTCATGAGGCTAAGAGTATTTAAGGCATATTCCAACTACCACATGCACTTATCAGCAAGGACTTATTCAGAAAAGCCAGATCAAACTGACTGAAGTAAAGAGAAAGTATCAGTTAGTGCACCTTCATCCAAACAACACCTTCAACGGTGTGTCCTCTCCGAGATCTTTCAGCTCTTCCTTCTCTCGTATGAGCTTTACCGCCCAGTGATTGGTGTCACCAACAAAGCCAGGCTGATGTACAGACTGTGGAGGTCAGGCCATACTCTGGTCTATGCTGCTCCATATTGTGTGAAGCGGTAGTTTTAAGGCTATATTTTGCCCCAAGTTGTCCAATTTTCCAAAAGAGCGGTTGACAGTTTTGTGTTCAAGTGCTGAGACAGAAAGATTCCACATCTCATCTAAGTAAACAACCACAGTGTGCCCACCCCAAAGAAATGACACAGAATGATCGTGAACTTGCTAACATGTAAGTGAAATATTACCACTTACGGACTTTTGAAAGTAAATCAGGAGCACATGGACACACAGGCATATGAAAGCCACATTTTTCAAAACCAGGCCCATGAACTTATCAAACACACCAGGCGAACAAAAGACGCAGCCTCCTCACCTGGAACACATAAAGAGGGAACCTCTTACATTGAGAAACTCCAGCACTCACCCACACAAAACTAGACCATCTGATGCATGCTTCCGGGGATCATCTTGCTACGACTCTGTCCTTAGACCTTCAGCTCAAGGTCTCCCCTGCTTGGTGAAGCTCATTTATCCACACTGAAGCAGCTTCATAACTTACCTCACCCACCTGGCCTCGTCTTGCCTAGTCTTGCCCCTCGAATGGCTCTTGGACGACTGGATTCCTTAATATCTTACCTAAACACCTGCTGCGATTCTCCTTAAATCTTCATCAGTCCCCTGCCTCGGCCTTCAGGAAGGCTTCTTTGAAACCTGTAGTCTCTTCAGCTCTTTCACAGGTATTCTACAACTCAAAAATCGCTGTGTGAAGTGTATATTTGATCTAAGTGATTAAAAATGGAACAAAAGCAACTGGAATTGCCCGTGGCCACACTATCCAGTCAAATCAGACATACTTGGTGAATTGCAGCCAATGAAATTGACATAGCTTGTGGATTCAATAAGTTCTGATACTGTAGAAAGACACAGATGTGCCCATCTGTATTTTTTTTTAATCAATTATGTTATTTTAAAAATATTTTGGGGGGGGGCTGGAGAGGTTGCTTAGTGGTTAAGTGCTTGCCTGTGAAGCCTAAGGACCCTGGTTCGAGGATCGATTCCCCAGGCCCCACGTTAGCCAGATGCACAAGGGGGCGCACGCGTCTGGAGTTCGTTTGCAGTGGCTGGAAGCCCTGGCACGCCCATTCTCTATCTGCCTCTTTCTTCCTCTGTCTGTCGCTCTCAAATAAGTAAATAAAAATAAACAAAAAAGATTTAAAAATTTTTTATATATTTGAGGCAGAGTGAGAGAAGGAAAGAGAGAGAATATGGGTGTGCCAGGCTTTCCTGCCACTGTAAATGAACTCCAGACTCATGGGCCACTTTGTGCATCTGGCTTTACATGGATACTGGGAAATTCAACCGAGGCCATCACACCTTGCAAGCAAGTGCCATTTTAACCACTGACCCATTTCTCTACCCCATCTGTGTTTCCAAGACTATGCTTATGACACAGATTCATGATATAGACAATGTAGTTTATCTCTATATTCCAGCAAGATTGTGTTTCTCTTCATTGATGCTCACTGGGTCCATGACTATCCCTAAACCAATCATGTGATAGTCCATGTTCTAAAGAGGACAGACTGATAATGAATCAATAAGAACAGTAGGGCTGGAGAGATGGCTCAACAGTTAAGGCGCTTGCCTGCGAAGCCCATGGGCTAGGTTCAATTCCCCAGAGCCCATTTAAACCAGAGGTATGTGGTGGCGCGTGCATCTGGAGTTCATTGGCAGTGGCTGGAGGCCCTGGTGCACCCATTCTCTCTCTGTCTCATGAATAAATAAACAAACAAAATAACTGTATTATGCCAGATATTAGAAGTATTATAGGGGAAAACATACCAGAGAGAGAAAACAGAGAATGTCCCAGTGGAGGCTGATTTCTTCATAGATAGGTGAGGGTGGACATGACTGAGAAGCAAAGATTGAAGGGGTGGGGGCTGAGCAAGCTAGGCAGCCACCTGGAGAAGGGCATTCCAGACAGGAGGAACAGCCAGTGCAAAAACTCCGAGGAGGGAGTTCCATTTCCACACCTGGAGACAGAGGTCCACACGACTCCTCTTGGAACACAACACTGAGAGTGGAGAGAGTCCCCACTCTTCCCCAGTGGAATGGGAGGGTCACGCAGAGAAACCAGCTGAACTTGGAGTGTGATGGTCTTCCAGCCAGGATAGCTGGAGCGTCCATTGCTATTCCAGAGACTGATCTGACAAGGGGTGCAGGCTTTGAGCTGGTGTGACTTGCATAGACAACTGTAAATTCTGCTCTCTAGTGGATGTTGAGTCTCCCCCCACACACACACACCCCATTTACCTCATCCTTGCATAAATCAAGTTGAAAACACCTTAATCCGCAATCTTCTTTGTCTTTGTCATAGCATTGGCATTTTTGAAGATCACAGACCGTTTGTTTAGTAGAAGTCCTTCAAATTCAGGTCTGTCTGAAGTCTCCTCATCATGAAATCCAAGTTATATATTTGGGGCAGAAATATCAAAGAAGTGATGGTATGTCCTACTCAGTGTGTTGTATTAGGAGGCACATGATACCAATTTGTCCCTGTGGTATAATGAGAAATATTTTTGGTCTTTCTCTCCAGTTCCTGGCACAAAGCTCCTAAAACCCTTGGAATTTCCTGAGTGATGGGAGTGTCTTCTGTTAGTAATAATAAGCCCTTTTTGATCACACCTGAATTTATGATAACAAGATAGCTTAGAGTAGAGTCCCTCACTGGCTGGTCACCAGAAAGATCAAGTGATTAAAGGGTTGGAATATTCAGCCTTGTACTAGTCAGAGTTTGTTTTTTTTTTTTTCTCTAGAGGAACAGAAGCAATAAAATGAGTGTATATTAAAAAGGAGATTTATTAGATAGCTTACCTAATATGGTTGGGCAGTCCAACAACGGCTGTCTTGTGTGCATACTGGAAGGGCTGGTAACTGGGTAACTGCTCCATCCATGAGGCTGGGTGCTGCAGCAGTCCCAATTGGACACTGAAGGCCTGGAGGATTCCTGGAGCATCACTGGTCTTCAGCCCACATTATAAGACTGAAGAAGCCGGGTTTTGATGTCAGTTCAAGATAGCATCAACAGAGTTAACGCATTCACCAGCCAGGAACAAGAGCAGCCCAGGAAAAAAGACAGCTTCTTCCTGGAACCTCTTCATATATCTGACACCATTAGACTCTGGAGTAAAGTTTTCCCCACTCAGTTAATCCTTTCTGGAAATGCCCTCACAAACCTACCCAAGAGGTACCTCTTACTTGATTCCTCGTCTGACCAAGTTGATAATAGAAATTAACCATCACAAGCCCTATCCTCAGACTTCCAGGAAGGGGAATTGGGTGCTAAAGATTAGCCTCTATAAAAACTCTTGGATGAGATTTGGAGAGCTTCTGAATTGGCTGATGCATCCGAATGCTAGGAAGGTGGCACCCCTAACACCACAGGACAAAACTCTTCCAGTTGGGACCCTTATACAAGCTGCCCTGGCTATTCATTTCCAGCCATATGGTATTCTCAATAAACTAAGAGGTGTAAGTACATGCTCTCAGTTTCAGTCATGTGCCTATTAGAAAACCCAAAATCACATGTGTGGTCCAAGTTCTGTCTCTGATGGACAGCACTAGTGCGGCGTGCACGCTGCGTGTGTAACTAGAACTGTTTAAATTGCCCAGGTGATGCTAATGTGCAACCCAGAATGAGGAGGCTGGTTAAGAGAAATTAAAAAAAAAAAAAAAAGATGATGAAGGAGGTTGTGATTGGAAACAGCAAGGAGCTGTCAGCTCTCTCCAACCTGAAAGAGCAAAAGAGGGAGTGGTTATAGAAATGCTACCTCCTCTGGGTAGTCCTCTGAAGAGAGCTGCCTGACAGAAGTGACAGCCTTTAGGGGAAGATGACTGAGTTCACTGGGGAAGAAGCCAGAGAAGTAAACAGCCTGGTTCCTCTCTCCCTCTTCCTTTGATCCTTCACAGGAATGAACAAGATTGGAAACGGAAAAGGTGGAGAGTAGATTTGAAGGAACAAATGGAAGATACCCAGTACAGGCACTTAATGAATGTTCTGGAAATTAAAGAGCCCACAGTAAAATGCCAAGCCCTTAAAGGAGTAGCACTAAACACAAGTAGGCCATGGACCTTCCGCCTCCAAGTCCTGAGTCCCGGATTAACATCCAGTGGGAAATACAGTCAACATCATTTAAGTTACTCAAAATAGTTCTCAAAGCTAGGAACCTCCTAGGCATCCCCTTTATTTAAAAACTGTTATTTTAAAGTCTTTGGGTACTTCAGTTCCCACAGGAAAAAAAAAAAGTATCAACTAATAACACTAATGGCCCCAATAAGTTTCTATTTATTGAGTGCTTGCCACATGCTAGGCACTGTGCAAAGTGCTTCACATAAATTATAACCCAGTATGGCTTTTATGCTTTTTTCTCGCTTTCGTAGTTGAGCATATATATTATGCACCGGGATGTAAAAAATTGATCTTCTTGCCTCTATTGCTCTGAGGGCCTAGAGGTAGAAAAGAAAATATTTAATGACAATTATCCTCACATTACAAAGGTGACATGCGGGTCATGTTAAGATATCATTAAAACTGGTCTGCCTATGTTCTGGCTGAAAGTGTGGTAGCTAGCCGAGGCGGGACCTTGTCAGTGTAATGACAAGAGTAAACGCTCATCGCCTCAGGCAGCCATCAAGCTCAGAATCTACTACCATCTCTCTATTGGCCAAGCGCACAATCAATGGGATGGTCAATCCACTCCGACCATCCTATGAGCATACAGCAGGGGTAAGACCAATAATAGGATCCAAATAATAATGTCAGCAACCCAGTAAACCAGGGAGAAAACTGGCAGTTGTCATTCATTCCTCGGTTCCTAGGCTGGCAGTGCTCCAAAGGAACAGATGCTGTAAACTTGATATGCGTACAGAATGGTAAGTTTAGAGCTCTGGATAGGACTTATGTTACGTGAAAGTGTGTGTGTGTGTGTGTGTGTGTGTGTGTGTGTGTGGTGTACACACGGGTTTATGTATATGTGTAGGTGTTTGGGCACACAGGTGTGAGGAGGGGATACATGTGCATGTGTGTGCATGGGCATGCAGAGGTCGGAAGATAATTGTAGGAGTAAGTTTTTAGGAATGCTGCCCACTTCCTTTGAGGCAGGGTCTCTAATTGGTCTGGAGCTTGCCAGCAAGGCTAGACTAGCTGCCTCATAACCCCGAGGGATTCACCTGTCTCCACCTCCCCAGTGCTAGCGTCACGGGTATGCACACTTCCATACCTGGCAGGTATGTGGATACTGGGGATGGAACTGAGGTCCTCATGCTTTCAAGGAAAGCACTTCACTGACTTAGCCATCTCCCCAGCCCCTGGATAGGAATGTTTCATGATCTAATGAAACTTCCTCAAGACTGGAACTGACTAGAAGACATTTTCTTATCAAAGAACTGCCTTAAATAATTATGAAATTTATCCCAAGTCTTTCCTAAAGACCAGGGAAGAATGAATCTGTGTGTCATGTTAATATGAGCTATAGAGGAACAAATAGGTTTGTCTGCTGTTAGGACCCCACTGAGACCAGATCATGCACTGAAACAATGACATATGTGATTTTCCAGCCCACAACTGGAGCATTTTAATTTGACATGATTCAGACAGCAACCCACATCTGTCTTTAGAATGTTTATTTAGTCTAATATGTTATAAACCAAGTTTGAAGGAAAGTATTTCTAAGATCAGCATTTAAAAATCATCTGTATCCATCTTCAAAATATTTACATGAAAGATGAAAATCAGAATGTTTTCAACCACATCCACAAGAAATCTGTTATGTTGTAGTTAGACTCACAGAAGGGAAACGGAAAAGTCTGCCACAACTAAACACAAAGCAACAAAGAGAAAAAACACTTCTGTTCAGAAGCCAGCAACCATGGGGCTTATCTATTCCTGGGAGACCTGGAGAAAGTACCTCCTAAGTAGGACATAGTGATTAAAGGTGTGGAAGGGATTCATTTCCCTACTGGGAATTGCCTGATAAGACATAGATTAGGGACTGGAGAGATTGCCTAGTGGTTAAGGTACTTGCCTGAGAAATCTAAGGACCCATGTTCTATTTTCCAGATCCCACCTTAGCTAGACACACAAAGGTGAGACAAGCACAGGGTCGCACATGCCCACTAGGTGGCGCAAGCATCTGGAATTCTATTGCAGTGGCACAGGCCCTGGCATGACAATTCTCTATCTCTCCTCTTTCTCTGTCTCTCTCTGTCTCTCTCTTTCTCTCTCTCTCTCTTCTCTCTTTTGCTCTCTGAAATAAAAAATAAGCATAGATTACGATACAATTAGGTTTATTGGTCATTTCTTTGCACAGGCCTGTGGCATAACACTATCCTTCCTTACTCGTACTCACCTGGTGAGGATAACCATGGTGAGGTGAAGGCCACATGCTGCTGTGTTACACGTGGTCTCATTCTCACTGCTTATTTACCCCATGAGTCTAGAAAGTGTAGCTTGCCTCCCTCTCAGGTCTTGTCATCATGACCTATTGAGATCATTTTACCTTTCTCTATCCAACCAAAACCACTGATAAAAAGATAATTGCAAATTCCCTAATTTCATTTGCAGCTTTTTTTTCTTTAATCAGAGAAATTGGTAGGAATTTCTGGAGGGAAATTCATGGATGGACTGGGAAAGAATTATATTAAGTGAAGTGACCCAAACTCAGAAAGACCAAAACTGCATGTTCTCTTTGATATGTTGATCCTAGCTTGTAACATTATATATGTATATAGAGAGAGCAAGCATGAGTAAATCCTATAAAGGTAGAATGGTGACCAAGAGCAAGTATAAAGAGATGAGTAGGAAGAAAGCATGGGAAGAGCAAAAGGACCCTGTGACGTGTAAACAGAAATTGAAGAGGAAAGAGGATGTGGGTAGGAGAGGAAAGGATTGATTGGAGAGAGGAGGGGACAAGAATTGACTAAAACAAATTGTATTTGAAAATGCCAGAATGAATGATACCTAAGTCTTTGTATGCTAACTAAATATATATATATATATGTTTAAAAATAGCTGCATATGCTAAAAATCATTTGTGTTTTCCTCACTGAAACATGATAAGCTGTTGCAAAGGGTCTAAAGATGTCCACTTGCATTCCCTTACTTCCTCACATGAAATGCACAGCTGCCATTTCTTAGATAATGAGAGCCAATTTCTTTCCTTACCATTTGGAGTGTCTCAAGGACCCGTACTTTTCCTTATTCATCTCTCTGTCTTCAGTCCCTGGCAGAGCATGTGGCATTATATACACCCAGTATTTAAGATGACATAACTAAGCAAAGGAATTTAGGATTACAGAGGAGATGCCTATATGTTAGCTATGAAAGGGTTAATCAAGAAGCAGGACAAGGTGCAATTTCTGCATGGGATTTCCTCTCCTTTCCCCTGTGCCCAACATTTCTGGTGCCCAAAGGCTAGTATAAACCATTAAGAAACATAAAGGACACTACCTTGTGCTATTGTGGTCCTTGCTTGTCCAATTATAAGCAGGGCTAGACTTGAGGGCATGAGGTATGCGCAATCTCACCCTGGCTTCCTTAGAACAAATCCAGGCTTCTTTCATAGACACACTCAGCTGACTGCCACCTTCCTCCAATATTTAAGAACCTGAACCCTAGAGTCATTTCTCATGTCTGGCTCATGTACCCCATAGATTTGAATAGAGAACAAAACTGACCTACCTTACTTTCAGCTTTGCCTCTTATATTTATTTACTGAAATTATTTTTCTTACTAGATAAGAATATTTAATTGAATTAAGGTCAAACTGTTTCTGTTCTCAAAATGCATATCTAATATGGGGGGAAACAACCTTTTTTGTTAAACTTTGCCGACAATTCCACTTCTCCTGTATCTATTTTGATTTTTTTTTCTTAAAATTGTCACAAAAATTGAAAAATAAAATTTGCTCATCCTCAATAATCTTTGTTTTTTTTTAATCATCACTTCAGATAATCATGTTTCCAGGGCAACTTCTTATGTGGTCATACTTACTATGATGTAATCAATCAAGTGAGGAGGATTCACAGAAAATGTATTAACTCGGCAGTGGAAAGCTTCCCGCCAGGTGCTTAGCTGAGTTATTAATATTAGAAATGGGGCCTGAATTGATGAGCAGTAGAAAAACTTCTAAGTAGACATAGGCATTAAAATTTGATTTCCCCATCCCTAATGAAAGAGCTGCTTGTGCTATATTTCACTGTATAAAAATACGTTGAAGCTGTGCTTTCATTCCCATATCTGTTCTAATGAAAGCCTGATATGTCTTTATTAGCTCTGTGGTTCTTGAGCCCTGCTTATGTAATATATCAGGCTGAAATCAGACACTCCGGGTTTAATATTTGCTCAAAAATCATTGTTGCCCTCTGTTATGCTTTCATTTGCCTTAATATTCATGATAAATTATTGACATCTACAATAGGTAATTCCACATATTGATTCCAATGAGGTTTTTCTCCACTTTGTTTGAGCTGGTACATTGTAAAGGCCCGTAGCCATAAGCAGGGGCTCTGCAGCTCTTTTCCAGTCCTGTCTCTGTGACTAGGACTAGAAGAAAATCCTGGTCCTCTCCTCATGTCTGATCTTGGTGCAAAGGCCAGCCGCTCACCTGACTGAAGGAGCTCGCCACCTTGAGAGATGACGCTCCTCTTCAAGTTGATTGACTTCCTCGTAGCCCAGGCACGAGAGCAGCCACACAGAACTGGGCACACTTGACAGCAACCTCCTCCCAGCACTGTCCCCCCCCCCTGCTCCCCCTCATGCCTGAGTCTTAAATGTATTGAATTTCCAAGTCCAAAAGCCTATTTTGTAACTACGGAGGGCATAGGATAGGGTCAGCATCCCATGGAAAAGAAACACTTTGGAAAAGGTTTATTATTATTAGATCGAACATTATACACTCCTGCCTCACACGCTGGTTACATAACTGACCTATATGGATCTCACTGTCCCAGTTTTTTCTAATGTTAGTTTGAAGTCCTAGGAACATCTCCTTATCTGCGAAATAGTGAAAGATTTTCTCTAAGTCTCCTCTTAGCCCTAAAATGCTATGATTTTGTGATTGGAGAGTCATAAGAAGAGGCTCCTTGTCATTTTCTCTCTCTCTCTCTCTCTCTCTCTCTCTCTCTCTCTCTCTCTCTCTCTCTCTCTCTCTCTCTCTCTCTCTTTCAGGCAAGAGAAGTTAGATGGTGAACCGACTGGGGCCGAGGCCGCCAGGAAAATCTGTAGGGACAGCAGTGCTGAAGTCAAGAGCAGAAACCAGTTTCCACACCCAGTTCCCTGCATAACTGCAGTCGCTCTCGTGGTAATCAGTCTCATCACAGGCTCCTACCATCTCAGTTGCAGAAGATCTGCGTCCCAACATTTATCAAAAATCTAACTGCTTCCCCCACCCACCCACCCACACAAGGTCCCCTGCAAACTCGTCAGATTTCCTTTTGCATTCTCTCCAGCAAGAGCATCACTTTGATCAACAGAATCAGTCACAATGATAACAGGCTTGTTCTCTGTGGAATGTATAAACGACAGTGTCAGGGCTGGGGAAAGGGCTCAGTCAGTGAAGCACTTCCTATGCAAGTGTGAGGACCCAGGTCTGGAGCCCCAGCACTCACGTCAATGCCTGCGGCTGTGGCAGCAGCCAATCGTCCCAACACTCAGGGGTGGAGATGGAATGACCAGGGAAAAGTGGCTACTAGCACTGGACTCACCGAATTCACTATCCCCGTGTTCAAATGAGAGATCATGCCCCAGTAAATAAGATACAAAACAGTCAATGAAGACACCCCGTGCTTATCTCTAGCCCCCACATGCACATGCAGCCACTCATACATATGTGGACGTGCATATGCACATCCGTGCACATACACATGCAATTCTTTTTTTTTTTTTTGTCCATCTACAAATCGATGAACTCTAGAACCACTTTATTTTGCATATTCACCTGTGTCTCCCTCCCTTCCCCTCTCTCATCATTCTGAGGAAAGGAAGAAAAGACAGAGTTGTTTAGAGCAGAGACAACCAGAGCTTGAGGTCATTTGTTCTTGGTTTTGTTTTGTTTTGTTTTGATTTGATTTCCAAGATAGGGTCTCACTGTAGCCCAGGCTGGCCTCGAATTCACAGTGATTCTCCTACCTCTGCCTCCCATGGTTTGGATTAAAGGCATGTGCCATGACACCTGGCCTGTTTTTTTTTTTTGTTGTTGTTGTTGTTGTTGTTGTTTTATTTATTTTTAAAAGGAGCTGAGATGAAGTTCGGCAGCAGCAAGTTGTCCAACCAACACCCACGCAGAAACAGGCTCGGAGAGGCTGTGTTCCTCTAATAGCGTGCCCCTCCTTCCCTGCTCACCAGCCTTCCATGTGTACATTTGCTGCTCCCTAAAATATAAGCACAGTTCACATATTTGGGTCTGTCTATGAGTGAATTCAGACCATCTTTCCAATCCTTTCCCCTGCCATAGCCCACCTTGTACTCATATTTCCAAGCTAAACGTCTTCCTGTTCTTCATACATCTATCCTGTTTTCTTCTTCCGTGCCATCTTCTAGAGTCCCCATCTGCTGAGAACTACCCTCCGTGTTTTCCCCCATGTCCTCAAGTTTCCCCACCAAGATCCAAGTCAAATGGCTTTAATGATCTCATCCAAAATCTCTGGGGTGGGGGGGGGCGGATCATGTTTCATCTGGAAACGTGCCAGGTCTCAGGCTGGGTTGATGGCCTCAGAGGTAAATGCTATCCTCCCTTGTGATGTGTTGGCAGTTCCATGACAGCCTATAGCAGGGATCACGGGGGCTTCTCAAGGGCCTAAGTACTCTTAGCAAAATAGCATATGTACACAGACATACCTATTCCACCTCTGCTGGTGCAATCCCCTTTGGTTTGCCCATGAAGCAGCTTGACTTCAAGGCGGAACCCATAATGTGGTCTGCGCCTCATGGCTTTCAGTTTGGGTTTGTATTTGAATCATTTCTGTTGGGCCACAATCCCTGGTGCGTCTTGCCTCTTCCAGTCAGCAGAGGAGCTTCTTTGGAGCCTCAGCTTGGCTTCTCTGGAAGATAGTTATCTTCTCTGGAAGATAGTTATCTATTTATTTGAAGTTTCTACAGGGCTTCCCAAGGTGTTCTTTGTATCTAGCATGTGCTCTATTAAATCGGACCACTCCAAGCATGCCCTGAAGCATCATAAATCTCACACCATTAAGGAGAGCTTTGGAGAATGCCTCTTGCTCTGGACAGACGGCAAAACCAATGTCCTCCCGTGTGTGTCCAGACTCCCGGAGGTCTCAAGAGACAATAGGGACACACTGTCCAGGTGCCAGCTCACCTGACAGAGCCTCTGCTGCCATGGGCACATTCCCTCTCTTCACCAGCGACCAAGTGTTCTACACTAGACTTTCTCACCAGGGCCATCAAATGCCCTTAACCTCAAGAAGTTGTGGTCGCTAGTAATTCTTTATCTTTTCTTGTTTTAGAGACAGGTTCTAGCTATAAAGTCCAGGCTGGCCTTGAACTTGTTGGCAAGTCTCCAGCCTCAGCCTCCTTTGTGCTAGGATGGCAAACGTGTGCCAACCACACTAAGATCTGGTCACTAATGATTTTATTTTACTTTAAATATGTTATTTATTTATTTACTTGAGAGAGGGGGGGAGAGAATGGATACACCAGGGCCTCTAGCCACTGCAAACGAACTCCAGGTGCATGTGCCACCTTGTGCATCTGGTTTACGTGGGTACCTTAGTCCTTAGGCTTTGCAGGAAAGTGCCTTAACTGCTAAACCACCTTTTTCCAGCCCTCACTAGTGACTTTAAATGATAATACAAGTTATGTCCAATGTCCACCACAGCCTCATTTGACTCTATTTTTATGTGTCTGGCCAGCTTGTTGGTATTGTCATTTTTCTTTCTTCAGGTTTTCTATTTCCTTCTTTTTTTTTTTTTTTTGTTTCAAAACAATGTTAACTCCCACACAGAGAGGCCACAGTTAGCTTTCCTAGTCCATATTCCATTATGTAAGAGAGAAATATGAAGGTGAAGACTGTGAAAATGAATGCATGTTCATCTTTTGAAATCTGGAAGGGATAGTCATGATTTTTAACCATAAGATGGCAAAGTGGGATAAGGGGGTGGAACCTATTAGTGCTTTAAATGCTAAAGAGAGAGAGAGGAGTGGGCAAGAAACAAAAGGAAACAGAAAGCCATCACGAGGCGTCTCAAATTTAGACAAAGAGTTCAAAGAGATCTAATGGGGACAGGAGACCTTCCAACGGCTCTCATCCTGCTATTGCAACCTGAGTCCCTCCCAAGTTCTCAGACTCCAAAATCAGATCTAATTAAAAGAAAATGGAAAAGGGACTCGGAGCCTTTTCAGCTCTGGAGAACATGCAGACAAATAAATTAAAAAGTGGGAGAAGTGGAACTAACCCAATAATCCGTGAAAAGCTCATTTCCCTCCCCGCCGCTGCCGACGCAACACTGTCCTTCCTCCCTCCCCGTTCTCTGGTTCAGGGGCAGTGAGTGAAGAAATTGGCTAACAAGATCAGAAAATTTAATTACAGTTCTGCCATCCCCTTCCGAGAAGTTGGCTGTCACACTTTCCTTTTGCCGATCTTCAGAATACACCGTCTCTGATGAGCTTCCATCCCCACTCACCTATCTCCCGACATCGACCCAGGACGGTAGACACAGATCCTTTCTTCTGGGGCCGTGGGAGGATTAGACACGAAGATGAAAAGGGACAATTGGGAAAAAAGAATGTCATTATCTCCTCGCTTCCTTTGGTCTGCCCAAGCAACTTTTGCCTTACTGTTATCCCGTGAGAAGTGTGGTGGCCGCCCCAAAGGCTTAGTTAACATCCTTGCATTTCAAGCCTAAGGAAGGCCTAAGGCCCTTTAGAAGAAGCCCAGAAAGTGTCACGGAAGTGCCCATTTCTCAGCATGACTCAGATGTAGAGGAATGGCTCCTGTGAGCACTGTTTCCAGCATGATTATAAAATGTTTGGAGCTCAAAATGAACACTTAAAAGAATAGTACAGTTGGGGCCGTTCTAGAATGGAGAATAGTATCAAAACACCAGATATTTACCACTCCTGTCCTATGGCAACCAAAAATTTTATGGCCAGGCCCATTATACAAACCATCTGAGGTGGAACACAAAATTCCAGAATTCACATTTCAGCTAATGAAAAAAAAATTTTTGATTGTTTGCTTTTCTATTACTTGGTACTATAGGCAATGGGACAAGTTGGCATGGATATAGCTGAGGTGCTGTTTCTCTTTACAGAATTCAGCCATCCTCTACATACATGTTAACCTGCAAGTCATCTCCCAGATTAGGACAAGAGATACCAATAAGAAGAGGGGCAATGGAAAAGGACTCAGAGCCTGTTTAGCTCTGTTGAACGGGAGCCTTGGGAAGGTCATACCTTAGCTCTATTGTAGAAGGTGGGAAGAAAGTGCAGAGGGCATCCATCTAAAGAGCCAGCGAAGGGGGGACAAGCAAGGAGTCCGCCATTGGACACAAGGAAGATGGGGGTTTCAAACACATGCTTGCATCTGTTAAGATTATTTTGGCTGCAGGTGCTAGATCCTGCCTCTCAGGCAACAAGGAATCCAGAAGTAGACGATATGATGTTGCTGTGACCACTAAACAGAGCCGCTTCCAGTCCACCAGCAGTTTTAGCTCCTGACTTTCACCCCCATGGTCACGATAAGTCGCTCAATCACAATGCATATAGTCAAAAAGCAAGGCAAGATTAACCTTTTGTCCCTATTGGTCAGGAGTAAAAGAACTCTTCCAAAAGTGCTAGCCAGAGGCCGGGCGTGGTGGCGCACGCCTTTAATCTCAGCACTCGGGAGGCAGAGATAGGAGGATTGCCATGAGTTCGAGGCCACCCTGAGACTACATAGTGAATTCCAGGTCAGCCTGGGCTACAGTGAGACCCTACCTCAAAAAACCAAAGGGAAAACAAAAAAGTACTAGCCAGGCTCACTCAGCACTTCAAGTGTCATGGCTAAATGGGGACATCATTGATCCTCACTGATTGGGAACTGGTTGAGAAAGAAGAAAAAGAGAGTGGATGTTGGACTAATAACAATCAGGAAGAGGCATGGAGCGAGCGAGCACTCTGGGGACACAGACATGGAGAAAAAGCCACAGGATGGGCTAGTCACGTGTAAGTGGCTTCTTTCTTCTAGTGAAGTTGCCTATTGGCAAGGAGAAAACAATGAAGGTAGGAACACTGCATTAGGAAGTGTGGGCTTGTGGACTCTGGCATATTGGCCTACCCTGATCATGGAGAGGCCAGCTGAAAGTCTGCTACGCTCCCACAAGCAGGCTCATTCACGTATAGACCCCATACCCACTGAGTGAGAAACAGCAGAGATGGTGAAGATTTGAGGTGAGATTTATCAAAATAATAGACCCTGTCATCAAGAGGCTAGATCCCAGAATGATCTCCCAACAGCTTCCTTTCACTAGGTCCTGAGGCTGGACATCACCTTGGAAAACATGAAAATGTGAATGTGGAGGCTCAGATTAGGTGCCCCCCCCCAAACTCATGTGTTCTGAATACTAGGTCTCCCAGCTGATGGCAATCTGGAAATTGGATCCTGAAGGACGTGTGCTATCAGGGGGAGGGGCTTATAGGTATTAATCCAACTTCTCTTTGTCAGTGTTCAGCACATGCTCCTGCTACTGTTGTCCACTTAATCTTGGCCAGGAGGTGATGTCCACCCTCTGCTCATGCCATGTTTTCCTCTGCCATTATGGAGTTTCAACCCTGAAGTCTGTAAGCCAAAACAAACACTTTCCTCCCATAAGCTGCTTTTGGTCAGGTACTTTGTGCCAGCAACGTGAAGGTAACTGCAACAGTGAGTGATAGTAAAAATAATGTCTGAGAAAACCAAAATGTAATCTTTTAAGCCCAGGTCCATCAAATTCTCTTCACCCTCCCCTTAGCGGCTTCGGCCCCTTTTCACCAAAAGCACTCAGTTGGCCAGAATCATGTCTGAAGTTGAAGGTCTGCCAGCCCACAAATGGACTCTACGTGACAAGTTTGGAGGTGCCAGAGCCATCCTGAGAGGCCTTGGATCCAAGGACAAGCGATCTCGCATTGTTGAAGACTTACTGTGCAAACTCGTACGCCTATACAGCAGTTCAAAACAGCGCTTGGGCCTCCTGTCTCCAGGGAGATCTGCTTCCCTGACTCCTTGAAGTGTTTGTGCATAAAGAAGAAACTAAAGTGTAGGCAGTGCTTTATGTTTCAAGAAACTGATCAAGGATCATGAACAGGTAAATATGAACTGCTCGGAGAGGCTCTTCTGATTCTTTTCACAGAGATAAGAGGGGCAAACGTCTTCTGTCTGCGCCCAGCCGGGGAAGGGCGGCAGAGCTGAGGTCTCACCGGGCAGTGGTTGGCTTGGGCGTCCTTGATTCATTTCACTGCAGTGCTGTTCACTGCACGTCAGCTGAGTTCTCTGTGTACTTGACAGTGTGCGGGGCGGGGGGGTGGGGGGGGGCTTTCCCCTGGAGTTCAGTTACATTGCTCATAGAGCCACTCAAGGGACAAGCTGTTAATATGAACGCCGCCCCGGAGACATAGAGGTCTTCGTTGTCCACTGAGTGTTTGTTCTCTACCAGCACTTCGTGGGGTCGCCTAGAGAGACAACACTGTGCATCAAATTTTGGATCCAGACTGAAGTTCAAGGCCTGGCTTTGCCACTAACTAACTGTGACCTTAGGTAGAGTTGCCAGACATTTCTGCACCTCAGTTGTCTCATCTTTAAAATGGGAATAGGAACAGCTACTCTCTGATGGGGCTGCTGGGAAGGCACTTCTCGTGAATCGTGGAGAACAGTGCTTGTTTGGCACGCAGACAGCTTTCGATAGGTGCCTGTTGTCTAGCTAAGTCCTCCTAATCGAAGCATTCCTTGCTGAAGGGAGGAGCAGGGCTCAGAATACTCAGAGAACTCAAAATGTCCCAATATTCACTGGGTTCGGACTTCTCGTGCTTTGCAAGCAGTGGACAGTTGCTGGCAGAAGAGGAGAGTGGTCAGTGGGGCTGCCTCGGGTGACGCAGGGAGCCCCAGGGATGCAACTTTCCTGAGTCTTCACCCAGGCTGGGGCGGACCCTTCTGCGAGGCAGCTGCCTTTGAGCCAATCGTTCCCCCGTGAACAACCTGAGTAAAATCGGTGATTCGCCAACCTGAACTTGGGTGGAAGCACTTCTTTGGTCTGTCGTCAGCACCCTGTCTGGGGAGAACAGGCATTTGCTCGTGTCTCTACAGGAGAAACCACACGGCAGTGCTCATTATTCCGCTCTTGTTTTACAGGTGCAGAGACTGTTTAGTGCTCAGGTGTGCGATATTAGAGCCCGAGTAACTAAGTCATCTTTTATGAACAATAAAATTGGGGCACATCATTCATCAGGGTAACCATGCAGGCCAGTGTTGTTTCCTTCGGGAGGCTAAAGCAGCTGGCCTGGACCCCCTCCCTGCCCCCCAGTCTGCTTCTTCAATCATGTGTTCTGAAGTTCTGTCTGGCCCCAAGTAAGCCCCACAATGCGCTTCAACTGGCACGATTCCTGAAAGGAAGCACGGACAGTGGCTGCAGAACCCCCTTCTTAGGTCAGTCTAGGTATTGTAGGCTTTCAATTAAAAGATTTTTGAATGAGGCAGATGACCTTCTGCAGCGTGGGCAAGCCCCTGTTCAATCGGCTCAAGGCTGTATTAACAAAGCCTTCCCAAAGAGAAGGAATTTCTTCAGGACTGGAACAGAGGAACCCTGACTTTCAACCTGCTGTCCTGTGGAAACCTGAATCGGGACTGGAATCAGTTCTTGCTTCAAGTTCCAGTTGCAGGCCATCTGTATAGATCTTGGATTTATAATCCTCCTTAACCACGTAAACCAACTTCTCAAGTCTCTCTCATACGCACACATGTGCATGTATATTTATACGTATATATAAAATGCTGTATATATATATATATATATATATATATATATATATATCGTGTACACAATACTATTGGAGGAGGATACACTGTTTCTATGACTAATCAGTGCTCTCTTGAGAAGCCAGGGAAGTAACTGCCCTGAATACAGCTGCCAGTGAGGTCTGCTGCCTATTTTGCAGGCCTCAGTGCTGCTTAAGTACAATTAGTCACCTAAAAAAAATGACAAGCAACCTGAAGACACGTATAAGATACCCTAGATGTTCCCATCCTTGCTATCCTTTGTAAGAGAAATGGAAGAGCTGCAGAATGTAATGTGATCCAAGAACACTACAGGTGGAGGTAGATATGTCCAGCTGAGTGCTAACACTAACCTGATGGGAAGCTGAGAAAAAGGTTATGTTACGTGAATGCCTGAAAGAGAAGAAATTTGTAATGGGCTTTCAAGTTCTAAGCTTTTAATTAAACCAGGAAGGTTTTTATCTCAGTCAGAGAGGCTGTGCAGAGATTCAGATGACATGAGTATTGGACCAGCACTCAGTTTGCACTCAGTTTTGTAGGCAAAAGGCAGATGTCTTAGTCCATTTTACATTGCTTCAACAAAATGTCTGTGACTGGATCCTTTATAAAAGAAAAGAGGTTTGATCAGCCCGCAGTTCTGGAAGACCAGGAGTGTGGCCCTGGCATCTACTCACCTCTAGAAAGATGCTCATGGCTAATAGCATCGTAGGTTGGAGGCCACGTACAAGAGAGGCAAGCAGCATGCACAGAAGAGATAGTCAAGTCCTTTATTACAACCTAGTCTTCAGTCCAGTGAGGTCTGCATTGTCCCTTCTGAGAGTGATGCCCCTGGAGCCCAATTACCTTCCACTGTGTCCCACCTCATTAAGGATCTACCACTTCAACATCAGTGCACTGGGGACCAAGCTATCCGCCTTCGAGCCTTGGGAGAACACATTCAAGTTATTTCTAAACTATAGCAGAAGGCTATATATTTTCAAGAAATATTATGAAGGAAAATTTCTACAAAGATGAGTGCAGCAGCCATGAGCTAGAAACCTTAGCACTGGGAGATTCCTCTGACAAGGGCAGGCATATGACGTGAAGTATTCAGAGACCAGGACTGGGTTCTAATGGAGGATGGAGAGAAAGAGAGGGACAATGGTGAGCTGGGCTTACTAATGTCATGGGTGAAAAGATGAGACGATATATTCAAGGAAACATCCCCTGGAAATATTTATGCCACATGAAGTCAAGGCTAGAGATGTAAACTAAGCAGTGTGGAGCACAGGGATTAAGCTTTGAAGATGGATGAGCGGGCAGAGTACATGAGGAATAGAGCAGAGGCCCCTGTCCAGACCCTTGGATGATGCCCGAGTCAGAAGATGAAAGAAGAAAAACAAGACAGAATTATGGCCGAAAGGGAGATGAAACAGGACACTGTTGTGCTACTGAACCTAGCCCAAAGGAAAGGCATATGAAGAAGGGATGGTATACAATAGGACACATACATATGGCAGTTGACTATTGGTCAGTCATGAAGGATGGGAGACAAACACACTGCAGTTAAGAAACTTGTTGCATTTGGTTTAGCATGGGGGCTTGTCCCAAACACTCTAGACATAGCATCTTCCTCTTACGGGATACTCAAAGCACTCTCAAAGGCTTAGCCAACCCCAAGCACCCAGCAAAGCTAGAATTGTGTCCCAGATCTCCCAACAATTAACGCAGTGTTTCCCCAGTATATCACAGCAAACGCCTTGAACTCTGCAGGGGAACCGCATTGTATAAATCTAAACATGGAGAATGTTAAACATCCTAGACAGCTGGAGTTAGCAATGACCATGAGGTCAGCCCACATCTGGTCTGCCTCAGAGCCTCCTACCCCCACTCCAGCCCGGCCCTCTAAGGAAGAAGAACCCAGCGATAAATAACTTTGAGAGCTGTCTTCCTTTCTCCACTTCTGCTGTCTTTTTGTGCCTTCTCTCCCAGGGCCTTCCTTGATGAATCCACCAGGTGCCTCAAAGTATTTATTTCTCTTTCCAGCAATTCAACAATGGACGGATCTGAATGCCACATTTTTTTTTTTTTTTTTGACAGAAGACTCTTAAAATGCAAGGGGTCAAAATCATTATGTGCTGGGACCAAAGCTAGGGCCAGGGGTTGACGTGGAAATCTTGGCCCTGAATGACTGCTCACAAGGATCCAGGATAGCAGTGAGCACGGGCCATGGCCCTGCATTTGGCTGTCTGACTGGGTCTGGGTGGCCTGGTGCATTTGGCACCTGCCTCACCCCCCAGCCAGTCAAGACAGAGCAGTCCTTTATTGCTCCTCCTTTGTTTCTGGTAGAAATAACCCCAGTTTTTGTGGTCTAGAAGGAAAGGATCTAAATGTGTAATGATCTAAAGTTCCTTACAGAACGTACTGAAGAATTTTAGAGCTATGTGAATCATAACGTTAAGAACCCAGGATAGACATAACTTTTTATTGACTGTTTAAAGAGACATGACTTAAAGCAGGGTTCACAAATGATGGGTCCATGGACTAAATCTGGGCTGTCTTTATAAATATTTATTAGAACACAGTATATCTATTCATTTATATTTATAGTTTTTTTTTTTTTTTTTCTTTTTTGCTCTACCAAAGTCAAGTAATTGGCCAGGCATGGTGGCTCATGCCTTCAATCCCAGCACTTGGAAGACAGAAGTAGGAAGATCACTGTGAGTTTGAGGCCAGCCTGGGACTATAGAGTGAGTTCCAGGTCAGCTTGAGCTAGATTGAGACCCAACCTTGAGAAAAAAAAACAAAAAAGTCGGTAATTGCAATAGAAACTGGTCTACTAACCTAAAGTATTTACTATGTAGCCTTTTGCCAAAAAAGGGAAAAAAAAGTTAACTGTCCCTGAATTTGGTAGATTTGGTTTAGAATGCCCCTACCCTTTTTCTTCTTGTCCTTATTTTTACTGAACCCTCTCTCTCTCTCTCTCTCTGTCTCTCTCTCTCTCTCTCTCCTGTCCTCCTACCGATGTTTACACTACAATTTATTTTCTTCTATCTTCTCTCTCTCCCACCTTTGTCTTTGTGAATTCTGTCAATCTTCACATTTCCATCTCTGGCCATTTCTGGCTTATCACTGCTTTTTATTGCCTTATGCATCACCATGAATAACTGATTATATATGTACAAAGGGGTGCTGTTTCCTCATCTGTTGAACTTACTTAAAGATGTGTTCTAATTATAAAAGTGAATGAGTAGGGTCTTTGTATTCTCTGGGAAAAAAAATAAGAATGAAAACATTACTCTTCAGTTCTGTGGCCCTCGATTTTTTTTTTCCCCTGATTGTGGTTTAATGGTCCATGGTAGTCAAGGTCCCTCCTACACACATATCCTAATATTTTCAAACACACCCTTAAAGAATGTCATTGTGCGGACACCTTAGTTTCAGTTACCTGAGAAACAGTCAGCAGTGACCCTAAGAAACTCTAGCCCACATTTGTAATTCAAGTTAGGAGACATTAATTGGAAGCATGATTCTATAATATCTTTGTCTGGGAGGGTTTTGGTCACTTGAGAGGTTTTCCACAAGTGAGCAATTATGGGGTCACAGAAGAAACTCAGCAACAGTCATTTCATTTATTATAGCACTCATCACAGTCTGACTCGTATGATAATTGTGAAGCTATGAGCAAATTGAGAGCCAAGAGTATTCCTTACTCATTTTCATAACCATCACTCCCCCAACCTATGCAAGGACCTTGCTTAGTGGCTGGGACACAGTGATAATGAGCTACTATTAATGCCATTAACTAGAACTGCTTCTTTGTGCTATGAAGGTATTAAGTGATTTACATTTGGTTTTCACTCTAACTGCGACTTTTTCAGGAAGAAGTTATTAATCCCATCTTACCCATGAGGAAACTGAGGCTCAGGGAAGTCAGCTGGCCTGCCTAAGTCCTTGTCCTGCATTGCTGGACTGCTATGGCAGGGGGCAGCCCGGTCCCCACCTTCAAGCTCTCATGTGTTTGTGTCTGTCCTTGGGAGTCTAACATTGACCCTCGACCCTGGCTTTGACTTCTAGTGTCCACCCAGCCGCAGGCTTCCTTGCGTTTCTCCCCATCCCATGCGCTTGTCGATCTGATCCTGACTCCTGGGACAGATGGGTGCTCTGAACCAGCAAGAAAGAACTCCGAGACTCTCTCAAGTCCTACAAAGGAGCAGAGTGTTCTTTCTATATTTCTTGAAGAAGAAAAAAAATGGGGCTGGAGAAGATGGCTTAGTGGTTAAGCGCTTGCCTGTGAAGCCTAAAGACCCTGGTTCGAGGCTCTATTCCCCAGGACCCACGTTAGCCAGATGCACAAGGGGGCAGATGCATGTGGAGTTCCTTCACAGTGGCTAGAAGCTCTGACACACCCATTGTCTCTCTCTCTCTCTCCCTTTCTCTCTGTGTCTGTCACTCTCAAATAAAGAGAAAGAGAGAAAGAGAGAAAGAAAGAAAGAAAGAAAGAAAGAAAGAAAGAAAGAAAGAAAGAAAGAAAGGAAGGAAGGAAGAAGGAAGGAAGGAAGGAAGGAAGGAAGGAAGGAAGGAAGGAAGGAAGGAAGGAAGGAAAAATGGAGGAGGGACCAATGTCTCAGTCCCTGAAAAGTCATTCAGGGGATTTGGCCTTGTAAGAATTTTCTCATTCTGGCCAACAGTTCACGAGATAGGAAAACAGAAACTCTCTTATGGTTTAAATGTGAAATGCTCCCTGCCCCCTCCCCAAACACACACACCAGGCTCATGTATCTGAACACTAGATCCTTAGTTGGTTGTACTGTTTTGGAAGGATGTGGAATCTTTAGGAGGTAGAGCTTTGCTTGAAGAAGTGAGTCACTTGGGGGCAGGCTTTGATGTTACATGGTCTGGCCCCACTTCTTAGCCACACTCTACTTCCTGACTCTGCAAGTACACTGTGGCTAGCTATCTCACGATCCCACCACCACACCTTCCCTGACAAGCTACGCTGTATTCCCTCGTACTATGAAACATAATTAATCCTTTCTCCCTGACATTCCTTCTTTTCAGGTGTTTGGTCACAGCCAAGAAAAGTAGCTATTACAGGCTCTGTCCTAGCCTGTCCCATCTCTCCTTGGTCTACCTCATCGGCTATCATGAACATACACACACAGCCTGATGATGATAGCACTCCGAGTGCAATATGTCTCTTCCTGCTCTCATCTCAGCAGCTTTTCCCAAGCAAGGTCAGACAGAGTCCCAGATGTCAACTGCCAGAAACACACCAGGGAGTGCTCACTCCAACCCCCAGATGCAGACAGCAGACACTGACACTGAAGTCTACAGTCTCCGCACTGCCGGCTTAGCGACAGTCAACATGGGTGCCTGCCCAGTCTCCAAGGTGCTCTTCCTCCCAAACTGGCAAAGAATGTTGCCAGCTCTGCACACCTGCTGTCCCTACACTGGGAGAATCTGAAAATGGTTTATTGCTCTCATCAATCAGCATTCTTACATTCCAGTAGCTCATTCAGGAGGCGGTGCTGTCGCCAGGACCAGGCACACACGGGGTTCTGGCTGTAGACACTGGCTTCCATCATCAAGTGACTCTACCTCTACCAGCCACCAGCCCTCCTACCTCTCCCCTTCCCACCTTTCCTTTGTAGGAAATCAGAGAAAAATGGAATTTGGAATGAATGTATGTACTATGAAATGCTGGGGTTTAAAAAAAAAAATATCATCCATGGGTGGATTTTCAGGAGTTTATGAATCTCCTAAAATTATATGGGGGAAAAAAAACGACACACACATGACACACACACATATTGCATGCGATTCTGGGGCATGCATCCATCATTTTCACGTAGCTTGTAATAATAAAGAAACAACGAAAGTTAAGTGCTGTTGATTTAGTTTTCAAATGCAAACACCAGAAAGACCCATCTTCACTCCTGCTTCACCACAGCTCGCTGGCTGCCCTTCTTCCCTCATTTTATTCCTACCTTTCATGTTAAAAAGGATGCAGTGGGCGACCTTGATTTTGGGGTCTTGGCAAAAGCTCTCCCTTTCTTCCAGAGATATCTTCAACTCTGAAGTGTATCCTCTTGATCGACAGAAAGACTGCCCAGTGTGCCCTGAGAAGATCCCAGTGTCCACCAGATCTGACTGGTCAGCTGACCGTCTTCTTACTGACCATCATTTCACTATAAATATCATCATCTTTCGAAATCAGCCCTGGGATGAAGGGAGTCAGAAGAAAATACAAGAGGGAGGGAAACGGACTATCCTGCCTTACAGGAAAAGTAGGCCTGGACACTGGGCTTCTCTCTCACATACAGCACGTCCATTCTGGCTCCAGATGGCCTTGAGCTTAAGCAGCCCTGCAGTCACTCCCCTGAGCTACAGTGGCCTACTGCTGCTCCCCGGGAAGCAACGGCTCTCCGGATGCTCCTCTGAGCAAGGCCGGCGTGGAGGCTGTTCTGCAGGACCCAGCAGTTCAGCCGCTGTGCCCCAGAGCGTTCTGGGAACACTGGCGCTTCCACAGGACAGAGATTTCTCTGGCGTGCGCCTGCACTGCCGTGCTCATCAGGCTGCAGCTGGCCTGCTCACGCTCCCTGGACCAGAATCTTACTTCCTCCCTGTGCTCATAGCCTCTAAGAGCTGGGCCTGAAATTCACAGGTAAGATGGGAATGAAGTTTCTGTAGAACGTAAACAAGGTCAGAATCAAAACTTCTCACAGGGAGTGGTAGTGCTGCTAAGTGGAAGCACTTACCTACTGCATGAGGCCCCAGGTTCAATTCCCAGCAACCTTCCACCTACTCCTCGACGTACAAACAATGGAGGCTGGGGAAATCGTTTAGTTGGTAAAGTGTTTGCTGTGCAGGTATGAGAACCTCAGTTTGATCCTGAGAACCCATGTAACATAAAAGCTGGGTATGATGTGTGCATGTGTAATCCCAGTGCTGGAGAGGCAGAAAGAGATGAACGCCTGGGCACACTGGCCAGTCACTGTAGCCTAGTTAGCTCTAGGCTAGTGAGAGACTCTGTCTCAAAAAACAGTGGGTGACAGGTCGGGCGTGGTGGCGCACACCTTTAATCCTAGCACTTGGGAGGCAGAGGCAGGAGGATTTGCATGAGTTCAAGGCCAGCCTGAGACAACATAGTGAATTCCAGGTCAGCCTGGGCTAGAGCAAGATCCTTGAAAAACAAACAAAACAGACAGAAAATAAAAACAGTGGATGAGGAATGACATCCAGGATTGCTCTCCACATGTATGATGTATGCACACATTTGTGCACATGCACCCCCCCACACACACATATACACCCTCACAAACATACACACCAAAATAATTCTAACAGTCAAATAGAATATCAGGAATTAGGCAGATAAATCTATAAATTTCTTTTATAGAGTATCAGAAAAACAAATTTACTTGCCCAGAAATACATATAACACTGTAATACCTATACTAAAAGATGAATTATATATAGATAGACTATACACACATACAGACATAGTATTCTAGTCCGTTTTCCATTTCAACAATAAAATATCTGAGGATAGATAACTTATAAAGATAAGCAGCTTACATTTAGCTCATAGTTTTAGAGGCTGAAATTCAAACAGCATGGCCCTAGTGCTGACAAGGGACTCACTGATGCATCATATCTTGATGGATGACCTCATTGCAAGAGCATATGCTACAAGGTGAGATCACATGATAAGATAGGAAGCTAGAGGAAGGCCAGAGGTCTGGCTTGCTCTTTTATAATAATATTACAAGAATATCTGGGGTTCCATGAGAACTGCAATAATTCCTTATGAGGGTAGGTGCCTAATTAGCTAATCACCTTGCACTAAGCTTCACCCTTTTTGTGATCTTCTTTGAAGCAGGGTCTCACTCTAGCCCTGTCTGTCCTGAACTCACTCTGCAGCTGGCCTCAAACTCATGGTGATGATCTTACTTCACTCTATCCTGAATGCTGGGATTAAAGGTGTGCACCACCATGCCTTGGCTGTAGGCTTCACCCCTTCAGGGGGTACACCACTTCCCCACAGTGCTATACTGAGGACCAAACTTACAAGACGTGGACTCCTGGGGAGCAACTCAAACCATATCCAAACCAAAGTAGATGGATGGATGGACACATAGATTAGGTATATAATATATAGATAGATGATAGATAGACAGATAGATAGGTAGGTAGATAGATAGATAGATAGATAGATAGATAGATAGATAGATAGATGAGATAGATAGATAGAAAGATGGTAGATAGATGAGATAGATAGATAGATAGATAGATAGATAGATAGATAGATAGATAGATAGATAGATAGATAGATAGATAGATAGATAGATAGATAGATAGATAGATAGATAGGATAGGATAGGATAGGATAGGATTAGATAGATAGATAGATAGATAGATAGATAGATAGATAGATAGGTGGACAGGATAGGATAGGATAGGATAGGATTAGATAGATAGATAGATAGATAGATAGATAGATAGATAGATAGATGGACAGGATAGGATAGGATAGGATAGGATAGGATTAGATAGATAGATAGATAGATAGATAGATAGATAGATAGATAGATAGATAGATGGATGGGTGGACAGGATAGGATAGGATAGGATAGGATTAGATAGATAGATAGATAGATAGATAGATAGATAGATAGATAAAAGGGTGACAGAGTGAGAGGTCGTCGGTTACTCTAAGCAGCTTTCTCTACCTATCGTCATAGTGGGTTTATGTGTTCACTGTTGCTGCTGTTTAGACACTTGCATTTTTCTTTCTTCCTCACTTCCCTAAACATGTTCTTTGGAGAAAAACAGCATCTGTCAAGATGGGAAGGGTGTTGTACTGGACAGGACAAGATGGAAAGGAGGACAGGTTCACTTTCACTGAGCGACAACTCAGTGGGCCACTCTGAAAGACACTTCGTGTATATCCTGTCCCACTACTAGATGTCATTATAGTCATTGCTCTCTGATCCTCTGATCCACTTGCCTATTGAATCCCCCTTGTCAGATAACAGCAACCACGCACTCCTTTCTTAGGCCTTTGTGCATGGCCTCAGGCTGGGGAGGGAGAGTCTTCCATGTCACTGATACTAGTGCTCATTCATCCCTGTGGCCTCTGCTCCAGCTGCCATTGCAGCCCTCCTTCTGGTCATGGTTGGGGATCACTCTCCTCTTGATTTGATTCTGCCTACATTTGGCCACTGTATACCACCAGCACTCCACTGGACCTATACAATTCTTTTTTTTTTCGAGGTAGGGTCTCACTCTAGCCCAGGCTGACCTGGAATTCACTATGGAGTCTCAGGAAGACCTCAAACTCACGACAATCCTCCTACCTCTGCCTCCCGAGTGCTGGGATTAAAAGCATGCGCCACCACACCTGGCCACAATTCTTTTTTAAAAAAAATTATTTATTAGATACAGAGAGAGGGAGAGAGAGAGAAAGGAAGAAAATGGGCATGCCAGTGCCTCTAGCCACTGCAAGCAAACTCCAGATACATGCACCACTTTGTGCATCTGACTTATGTGGGATCTGGAGAATCAAACCTGGGTCCTTAATGGCTAAGCCATCTCTCCAACCCCCTATACCACTCTTGTGCCACCTCTTCTTTTCATAGCTACCTCTTGGAGGTTCCCCTCCCCCAACCTCTGGATCCCCATCACTCTGATGAAACTTCCAGAACTAGCCCAGCATCACTGCTCTAGTCAGTTGAACCACACAGTAGCTAAATCCAAAATCTGACTCCTTAACGTTCTCCTTGCCCATAGTCTACCCTCAGGGAGGCTGCCAAAGTAGTGACCAACTATTCCAGTTTGCCTGAGACTGGTGGGATTCTTGAGTCATGAGACCCAGAGGTATACCTGGGTCTGTCTCAACCAACCTGGATGAGTTTGGCTAGTAAGTGGCAGGGCTGGAAAACAAACCCAAACCTTACCCCATTCAACCTTTGTTCTTTCAAAGAATGGGCCTATGAAGGCTAGAGGGATGGCTTAGCAGTTAGGCGTTTGCCTACAGAGCCAAGGACCCAGGTTTGACTCCCCAGGACCCACTTTAGCCAGCTACACAAGGGGGCACATGCATCTGGAGTTTGTTTTCAATGGCTAGAGGCCCTGGTGCACTCATTCATTCTCTCTCTCTCTCTCTCTCTCTCTCTCTCTCTGTCAAATAAATATAGTTTAATTTTTTTTTTTTTTTTACTTTTTATTTATTTGAGAGCGACAGACAGAGAGAAAGAGGCAGAGAGAGAGAGAGAGAGAGAGAGAGAGAATGGGCGCGCCAGGGCCTCCAGCCACTGCAAACGAACTCCAGATGTGTGTGCCCCCTTGTGCATCTGGCTAACGTGGGTCCTGAGGAATCGAGCCTCGAACCAGGGTTCTTAGGCTGCACAGGCAAGCGTTTAACCACTAAGCCATCTCTCCAGCCCTATATTTTAATTTTTTTAAAAAAAGAATGGGCCCATGAAACATGGTGTGTGTGTTCTACACTCAGAGAAGAAACATGCAGCAGAGTGACGATCCAGTGAGAACTGCCTTCATTGGAAGAACATGATATGTGGAGCGAGTCTTCTAAGGATTAATTGATAAAGTTAATATATTACCTTAGGGTAGTTATGCCCTGCTTTGCCTAGGATGCCCCAATTTATATCTGTTCTCCCGACATAATTATTAATGGCACTCTCTTTTCAGTTTCAAAGTGTTCTAGATTGGACAATAAATTATGTGGTCACCCTCACCATCATATCCCAGAGCCAGCTGATTAGGCTCTTGATTAATAGGGTTCTTTCACATAACTATAACTAAAATCCAGCATGGCTTCCCCGGGCCAGTTTGCCCTGCAAACCAGTCACCCAAGAAAGCCTGCTTCATTTCTCCAGCCCCAGCTCTCAGACTATAGGAGCTCACATAGTCAAAGGAGCAGTCCCTCCTCTGCCTTCTAAGCTAGCCTGCAGAATCCGTCCTCACATCTCTTCAAAGAAACAGTCCGGGCATTAATTGGCACTCTGCAAAGATTTATGCACCATACATCATTATCTCCTGCTGAGAAACAAGACAGATATAGGGCATACAGCAGGTCTTTCAGAAAAAAAAAAAAATGTCTTGACAGATCTTTGAACCTAAAATGCCTTAAGTAATTGGGACACCCACTCAGGGACATGCAAGATAAATGACCTGGTTTGTAGAGTACCCATACCCTTTGCTGCCAGCCCCTCCCCCTTCTCCAGTTCCTCCTGTTTTCTCCACCCCACTCCCAGTCTTCCTTAACTGCCTCCTATGGCCCCTCCCTGCTCATTAGTAGCTCTACAAAAAGACAAATTGGGACAGGAAGAAGAGAGGGACGCATAGTCACTGGTGGGAGAGGAGGTGGAAGTGGGTTGTTTGAATGAAGTTTGAGTCTGCCCATGAATCTCATTTCCTAAAGGCTTTGCCAGGTAGCCCAGTGTTGTAATTATCAGAGGCTTGAGCTTCAGTTGCCATGCATGTCAGTCACCTACCATGTGACCTGGAACACAGCTGTACTCAAGAAATGGTAGCCAGCACTGGCATGGACACCTGTGGGGAGATAAAGACATAGCAACCAATGTGCCTACTATAAAATTATTAGAAAACTATTAGAAGAATTCATTTCTCCAAACGCTGAGGGCCACCAGCTCATCCAGCTTATCAAAGTATTCAGAGGGCATTAACGAACTCATTTGTTCCTTCTCTCTCTCTCTCTCTTTCTCTCTCTCTCTCTCTCTCTCTCTCACACACACACACACACACACACTTTAGTCCTAGTGGCTGTAAACTCAAGACATAGCAGCTTAGGGCAGGAATGGGACAGAAAATGTCAATGCTGCTTCTCATTGTGGTTCTGGACTGTCTTGACCAGTGAACTTGGTGCATACGAGACAAAAATGACAAGGACAGTAACTCCACCCTCTAGAGTCTTACAGTGAGATGAGAAACTGCCTTTCTCAGTCTGACCTCTTCAAAAACAACAGAGGCTAGGTGAGGATGCTGCAGCAATGCAGAGGTAGGCAGCTCCTGGTGTAAAGACGGAGAGTACTTTGGGGGAAGCCAGTGCCCTTCATGAGTCTTCAGACTTCTAAGAATGAGCCAGAAGAGGGTGAGAAAACCAAATTCTTGTTCCTGGGGTTGAGAAGTATCTTGGCATTATTGAAAATCAAGATTCTGTGTATGTTTGAAAATTAACCCCTCAGCCATTCTTGTTTTTTACTTGTAAGATGTTTTCAAAGAGAAAAGCCCTCAGGTGCCTGATTCTAAGGGAATCTCTTATGCTGCTGGAGTTCATTATAATTTGATCAATAAGGTCAGGATCACAGGTCAACTATCACAAGGTTAGTAAATAAAATCAACTTCCTTTAACAATCATAAATTACAACTTTATAGAGACAAGTCCAGTGTTTCACAGTAAACGCTCTCTAACATTCTAAGTGAATATACATATAGATATTTTTCAAGGGTACCACTTTTAATTCAACAGGCCTTGGAACAAATATTTCTAATATAAGCTGCTAGCCTTTGCTTCTTTTGGTAAATAAACTCATTTAGAAACTAAATTTTATGCTAAGATACAGATCACCTTAAAGCTTTGGTAGCTGTCAGATAAATATTCAGTAAGTTTCTTCTCTCTCTGAAGGAAGAATTATAGTCTATCCATTGATTTGTGTTTGCAAAAATATAGACCAAGAGATTCTCATTTCTTCAAGGTCCCTATTTAAAAAGTAAAAATAAAAAAAAAATCCTGCCCACTGTATAAACTTAATTTCAAGCAAACCCGAATCAAAGATTTAAGGGGCTTACAGTGGCTGATTTCCACAACAGAGTTAAAGCAAGACATGCCGTGTGCTTGGTGTCTACTTCCTTTTCTATGAGTTAAGGATGAATGTCTGACTCTTCCTTGTTTGAGAGGAGTTTACGATGATCCAACATGGAGAAACTTCACAAGCTACTCACTGAGATATGAACTTGAGCCATGGTTAGCTCCCTGCTTTGACCTATGCTAGAAGGGGGTCGGGTGTCTTGGGTTCAGACAAAGGCCCACAGTGGGAAAAGCGAAGCAGTTTTATTGACAGCCAGGGGTCCAGTCACTTGATTCCCATGGAGTCGTGGACTGCCAAGAGGCTCAGCTGCCCTCAGGGGATTCCTGCTCCCAGACCCAGGCTTCTCCCTTCTGCCCCTCCCCCATCCTAATCCTTTCTCTCCCCTTCCTTGCCCTTGATTCACTCCAGAGGCTTAAGGCTCTGTAAACACTCCCCACCCCATCCCGAGCGTGATCCACCACGAACCCTTCTGCCCGTTCTCACCAGTCTTGCTGTCTGTAAGAACTAGCCGGACCACAAGCTAGAGTCCCAGAAGTATGAGTTCAGTTCCCCCCAGTATCCACATGCATTCCAGGATGATGGAGACAGACAATGAGGACACTCAAAACGTACCAAAGCAGAAATCCAGAAGTTGCTGAACACTCAACACTAAAGTAGACTTAAAGTACACCCACCAAGGGGGAGGGAATTTTGTGGAAGAGGGGGTGAAAAGACTGTAAGATCTACAGGGTAGGAGGGAACATCCAGACTCATTGGCCCCCATGGTTTACTGCTGCTCTTGCAACTCATCACTTACAACCCCATGATAAATACCAACAACCCCACTGAGGAGGGCCGTCAGTGGCATAGGGGCAGGGAGGAGATAAATGGTGACAACACATGATGTTCCCATACAAAGTTTCTACTTATCAAAAAAAAGAAAGGTGCACGCCTTTAATCCCAGCACTCGGGAGGCAGAGGTAGCAGGATTGCCGTGAGTTCAAAGCCACCCTGAGACTCCATAGTGAATTCCAGGTCAGCCTGGGCCAGAGTGAGACCCTGCCTTGGGAAAAAAAAAAGAAAAGAAAAAAGAAAAAGAAAGAAAGAAAAGAATTGTGGGATAAGCAATCTCTCATTTCCAGTGTCAACCTTCCCACTCACATCTGGGTGGATCTGGAACCTGCACCAAGATGTGATTTGTTTCCTCTAGTCAAAAGCCTGAGAGAGTTGCCAAGCCTGGAGAAATCTTTAGGCGAGAATAGATTTATTTCTCTGTACCTCTCCACACAATTGGATGGACAAATGGATAAAATAGAGGAAAAATAAAATGGACCAGGGACTGGAGAAATGGCTCATCAGTCAAAGGAGCTAGTTTGTAAATCCTGTCAGCTTAGATTTGATTCTCCAGTACCCATATAAAGCCAGATGACAAATTGGTGCATGCATCTAGGGTTCATTTGCAGAGGCAAAAGGCTCTGGCCTGCCCACATATATATTCTCTTTCTCTCTCTAAAATAAATAAATAAATAAGTATAGTTTTAAGATGGACCAGAGCAATGGTGGAAGTGAGAATTGGGGGTAGAGGGGAAACATAATGGAGTAGCGCAGTGGCTTGGGTGTTTTAGGAAGAAAGGTCCTACTGTCACCCTGGTGGTACTTCTGGGGCTGCTAAAGCTACATTGAAGGCTGCAAACCTGCTACAATGTAGGTTTAAAATCTGACCACAGGAGTTCAAACTCTAGCTCAGAAAGAAACCATTGCAATGGATCACAATTCTGGAGAAACTATTTCCAAGAATCATTTAATTAGATTTCCTGAGCAGTCCATGCAGTCAGTTCTCAGTTACTGGTGGAACTAAAAGTTACCTAGTGGGGTGACCAACTGCATGCTTTCATAAGAAATTCCTCCTCACTGGAGGAGACCATCAAGGGTTGGAAACAGACTTGCACAGTGGGGAAAAGAGATACAGCATGATGCTTTTCTCCAACATGCCTTCCTGTGTGGACAAGGAAGGATCAAAGTTAAAACAACAATCTGTACCATGTAGGCAACAAAAATAGCATGCAGGGATCAGGTTATCTGGAAACGCAAGGGGAGCCACAGGAAGCACACAGGCTTCCTTATCAAGCTGGTGCCACCAGGACAAGAGAGAATAAGCCTAAACAAGCCAAGCAGGCCTGTGGCAAGAACTTGGTGTTCTGGTAAATGATTTCCTAGATTCATATGACCTACCAAAATTAAACAAAGATGAGATATCACATTTAAACAGACATATGACAAGCACTCAGATCAAAGCAGTTATAAAAAAAAAAATCTCCCAACTAAAGCTGGGCGTGGTGGCACACGCCTTTAATCCCAGCACTTGCACTTGGAAGGCAGAGGTAGGTGGATCGTGGTGAGTTCGAGGCCACCCTGAGACTACATAGTAAGTTCCAGGTCAGCTTGGACTAGTGTGAGACCCTACCTCGAAAAAAACAAAAAATCTCCCAACTAAAAAAGAGTCCAGGCCCAGATGGATTCACTGGTAAATTTTATCAGTCCTTCACAGAACTAACACCAATGCTTCCAAACTTTTCCATAAACTAGTAAAGGAAGAAATACTATCAAGCTCCTTCTATGAAACCAGTATTGCCCTGAAAGCAAAACCAGACAAAGATGAAAATTCAGACTAATCTCCCTCATGAACATAGATGCAAATATTCTCAACAAAATACTGGCAAACAGAATACAAAAATATCATTCACCCCAACCAGGTAGGTTTTTTTATTTAATTTTTTAATTTATTAATTGTTTTTACTAATTAGTTTTGTACTCAGTGAATACAGTCAAGTTGGTACCATTGTTAGGCTCATCCATGTACTACCCCCTCCCCCTGGCCCCTCCTTGTTGTGGTATATGGGTCATTCATTGTGGAGTTAGCCCACAGTTATGGGTAGGAGAAATGTCTCTGCATATCATGACCCAACATGTGGTTTTGACATTCTTTCTTCCCCCTCTTCTGCAAAATTTCTCTGAGCCATGTTGGGTTCATTTTTGGTCTGCTACAGTGATGGGGTGATGGGGGCCTCTGGGTCTCTGGATCTCTGATATGGTAGAAGTTGATTGTTCTCTATGTCGATCTCCTTCACCCTTGTCCTGGAACCCGTTTCACCAAGAGAACAGCACCCTTGCTTGTTTCATCCATTGTTCTTAGTTTCAGCTGGGGCCCTTTTGAGGTATGATGGGCTGGTTCTCTCCTTAGGATCTGCGTCTATCTGAAAAAGAGAAGCAGATTCTCCAACGGAGAGTAAAGTTAGCACCAGACAAATGGGATAATCCTTATTTTTTTATAAAGAATTTAATAGGTGTAGTCCCGCTTGTAACCCATGATTGGTGGTAGCTTGATAATGGAGAGCGGGCTCATGTTTGGATATGGTTCTGACTTGTTTCCCAGATCCAGCTATGGGTCACTGATGAAAACTGACCTTAATCTTCTATAGCTTCTCTCCCTCTCTCTTTCAGTCTCTCTTCTCTCTAACTCTTTTATATTAGTTATCTTCTTCTTCCTTTTCTTAGTGGGCACTGACCTATAACTCCTAGTACCAGAATGTGGCTTTCATCCACAATGAGCTTTTGATCAGAGAGACCTACAAGGTTTCCTAAAAGAAAGACAGATTTCTGTCAGAGTACTTGATGACCCACCAAAGGCTAGTGGTAAGACCCTACTGCTGAAGACACCATATGGGGTTGACACGTAAAATGGAATGCAGTGGCTAGAAGCTGGAAGAGAGTCAGTCCCCAGAGAGTCAGTGCATCTAGTGCCAGAAGGTGCTACATGGGCGACTGCGGGAAAATGACCAATATCTGTCCAAACAACTCATGGTCTAACCTACTTAGCAGCAAATAACCTTTTGTGATGCTCACACAAGTGCAATAGTGGTGCACAGCCATGGGGGGAAACCAACTGCTCTTGATTTGGCTAACTGATCCCCTCAATGGTACGGGACCCAACCATGTAGGTTTTATCCCAGAGATGTAAGAATGGTTTAACATATGCAAATTGATAACTGTAATACACTGTATAAATGCCCTGAAGGACAAAAGTCACATGATCATCTCAATACATGCAGAAAAGGCATTTGACAAAATCTAACATCCCTTCATGGTAAAAGTCGTAAAGAAACTGGGAATAGAAGGAACTTATCTCAACATAATAAAGGCTATTTATGACAAACTTATAGCCAACATTATACTAAATGGGGGAAAACTTGAGGATTTTCCACTAAAACCAATAACAAGACAAAGGTGTCCACTGTCCCCAGTTTTATTTAATACAGTACTGGAAGTCTTCACTATAGCAATAAGGCAAGAGATGCCCATAAAAGGGACACAAATTGGAAAGAAGAGATCACATTGTCATTATTTGCAGATGACATGATTCCATACATAAAGGGCCCTAAAGATTCCAGCAGCAAACTGTTAGAACTGATAGCCACTTTTAGCAATGTTACAGGATACAAAATTAACACACAGAAATCAGTAGCCTTCCAATATATTAACAACAAACATACTGAGAATGAAATCAGGAAATGACCCCCATTCACAATTATCTCAAAATAAAAGTACATTGGAACAAACCTAACCAAGGAAATGAAGGAGCTCTATAATGAAAACTTTAAACACTCAAGAGAGAAATTGCAGAAGACAATAAGAAATGGAAAGACATCCCATGTTCTTGGATTGGAAGAATTAATATTGTGAAAATGTCAATCTTACCAAAGTAATCTACATATTTAATGCAATTCCCATCAAAATTACAATGACATTCTTCATGTAAATAGGAAAAAAAATCCTAAAATTCATTTGGAAGCACAAAAAAACATCAAATATCCAAAACAATTCTGAGCAACAAATGTAAGGTTGGCAGTATCACCATACCTGATTTTAAGCTATATTACAGTAATTAAAACAGCATGGTACTGGCACAAAACAGACACGTAGATCAATGGAACAGAACAGAGGACCCAGGAAGCTAAAGCCATCTGATTTTTGATAAAAATGACAAAAAAACATTCATTGGAGAAAAGACAGCCTTTTAACAAATGGTGCTGGGAAAGCTGAATAACTATATGTAGAGGGTGAAAATAGATCTTTATTTCTCTCCACACACAAGAATCGAGTCCAAATGGATCAAAGACCTTAATATCAGACCTGAAGCTCTGAAACTGCTAGAGGAAAAAGTAAGGGAAACACTATACATAATGGCATAGGCAATGGCTTTCTGAATATAACCCTAGTTGCTCAGGAAGTAAACTCACTAATCAACCACTGGGACCTCATGAAATTAAAATGCTTTCGTACAGCAAAGGACACTGTGAATAGAGCCAAGAGACAACCTACGAAATGGGAGAAAACCTTCACCAGCTATAATCTAACAGAGGATTAATATCCAAGATATACTAAGAACTCAAAAAGCTAAATAATAAGAAATCACACAACCTAATCAAAAAATGGGCAATAGGATTAAATAGAGAGTTTTCAAAAGAAGAAATACATATGACCTATAATCATGTAAAAGTGGGTTCTATATCCTTAACCATCAGGAAAATGCAATTTAAAACTACTTTGAGATTCCATCTCACTCCTGTCAGAATGGCTATCATCTAGAAAACAAATGGAAATAAATGCTAGTAAGGATGTGGAAAGAGAGGAACTCTTCTATACTGTTGGTGGGAATGTAAACTTGTGCATCCATTGTGGAAATCAGTGTGAAGGTTCCTGAGACAGCTAAAAATAGATTTACCATATGACCTAGCTATACCATTTATAGCCATATATCCTAAGGACTCTTCTCACTGCCTTAGAGATATTTGCACATTCATGTTCACTGAAGCTCTATTCACAATAGCTAGGAAATGGAACCAGACTAAATGTCCCTCAAATGATGAATGGATAATGAAGATGTGGTACATTTATACAATGGAGTTCTATTCAGCAGTAAAGAAAAGTGAGATTATAAAATATGCAGGAAAATGGACAGATCTGGAAAGGATTATACTAAGGGAGGTAACCCAGGAACAGAAAGCCAAATGCCACATGTTCTCTCTCATATGTGGATCCTATGCTTAGATTTGTATGTGAGTTGGAGTAAAACTCATCAGTAGCAGAGTTCAGCAAGCTAGCAAGGAGCTATAAGGCAAGGAGGAGAGGACTTGACAAGAGAGTATTGTATATATGTCAGTAGATGAACAGATTGGTAGTGCAATGGCCTAGGTGAAGCCAGGAGAAGGGATTGAGTAAAGGAGGGTTATACAAAACCTAATAGGTTATGAATAACCCTTATAGAAACCTACTTCTTTGGATAATGGTGCACCCAGAAGCCATAGACTTTTACTAGAAAATTTTCAGTGTCAGAGATTGGATACCTTCCAGTGAGTTATTGGTCAGAGAGGTTCCTGATGCCCCCCCAAATATCATAGGCCATTGCCAAGGCTCTTGGTTTTCCACCAGAACTAGATGTTAAGACCCTATTACTGAAGACTCCACATGCTTGGGCTGCAGGTCACTGAGAAATCCTGCTGGAGATGAGCTGAAAACCTCCTCCCTATGAACCAGATGACAAAAAGCTGGAAAAAGCTATGCTGCATGCAGCCCTATGGGAGACAGAAGTCATCAGTGGTGATAAACAACAGTGGACATTGCAAGTCTAAGTTTGGCCAGCCAGGCCAAATGAGCCAACAGGTGCAATAGTGGCATGTCTGTTATAGGGGAAACAAACCACTCTTTAATTGGATTGGTGGTCCACTCCACAGGAGGGAATATATGCCTACTACTGAAACCTAGTCAAAGGCCTATGATGGGGAAGGTCATGAGCCCTAGGAGAGTAACACCTGCTGTTGCCTGGCTAAATGCATATATTATCTTCAAAACACTGCTTAGTAAGCACTTATCTTAATGTTCATACCCATATATTAATGCTACTCTCATTTTTGGTTCAAGAAACTTCTCTTTTCAAATGGTGGTGACCATTAGGATGACTCAAAAGGCACCACAGTGCTGAGAAGTGAGAGTGAGGGGCTCAGCACTAAAACATCCTATTACACCTTCCAAGGCTCAGGGTTCATTGCAGATTGCAGAAGAGGTGGGAGAAAGAATTTAAGAGCAAAAGGAAAGGTAGGGCTTCTTACAATGCACTCTTCCAGATACAAAATGGTCTGGATATGACTTCATTGTACCTAGCACTACCTACATAAGACCCTCAAAACAGAGGGAAAATATGACAAAAAATTATAGAGAGACTAATTGAGAGGGGGAGGGGATATGATGGAGAGTAAGTTGTGAGGGGGAGGGGGAAGGAAATGTGAGGAAGGGGAGGGAATTATCATGGTTTATTGTCTATAATTATGGAAGCTATAAATAAAAAGTTACATATGTGTGTGTGTGTGTGTGTGTGTGTGTGTGTAGGCTGAGCATGTAGCTCAGTTGGTAGAGTTGTTGACTAGCATGCTCAGTCCCCTGCCTTCATCCCTAGCACCACATAAACCCCAAGTTTACATGACTGTAATCTCAGCACTCAAGAAGTAGAGACAGGCAGATTAGAAGTTCAAGGTCATCTCAGCTACATAGGGAGTGTGACCCTAGCCTGGGCTAGAGGCCTTTTGACAAATAAATAAATATATATATATTTTTTGAATGGTCACTCAGTCTCATTCCTCAATCTCCCACAGAACTTCCTCTTTTGTCTCTTCTTTTTGTAAAAAAAAATTATATATTTTGTTTATTTATTGGAGAGAGAGAAAGAGGGAGAGAGAAAATGGGTGCCCCAGGGCCTCCAGCCACTGCAAATGAACTCCAGTTGCATGCACCCCCCCTTGCCCATCTGGCTCACGTGGGTCCTGGAGAATCGAACAGGGATCCTTTGGCTTTGCAGGCAAACGCCTTAACCGCTAAGCCATCTCTCCAGCCCCTCTTTGTCTCTTCTTCAAGGCAGAAATTCTCAGCTTGTGTTACTATGAACCCATGGGTACTGCTAGTTATCAAGCAAGTAGGAAAGCATTTGTTGTTAACACTTGATGCTCAGCTGGTGGTGCTGTTTGGGAAGGCTGTGGAAGCTTCAGAAGACAGCACATTGCTAGAAGTGGGTCACTGGGAGTGGGGCTTTAGTTCTGATAGCCTAGACCTACTTCCTATTCATCATTTGCTTCTTGTCTGTCAATACCAGCATACCAGCTTCCCACTTTTGCCCACCATTCCTTCCTTGCCATGAAACTTTCCCTCTGTGAAATGTCCCTTCAAAACGATAAGTCAAAAATAAACCCTTTCCTTCCTTAAGTTACTTCTAGTCAGGTTCACAGCAATGGGAAAGAAACTAATACAATATTAAAGACCTTAAGTATATGTGTTTTCTTAACTGAAGTCAATCAATGTTATTTCCACTATGACATCATTTCACTCCATTGCTCTATTAGTCAGGTCTTGCCAGTTGGAAGAGACAAAAACTTGACTCACACTAGCCTAAGCCAAAAAGAGAATTTATTGCAAGGTTATTGAATATTGAGGTTACCATTGCTAGGTAACATATTATCCCCACTGGCATAGAACCAGTGTTTTATCATGTTCATGAATTATAAGAGCTTGGAGTATGGATAGGGTGCAATAGGAATGGATCTGCTCCATGTCAGGGGCCTCAGTTGGGAAGTTTTAATGGCTGGGGTGACTCAGTGGTCAGAGACTGGAATTACTCGCTGTCCTGGGTTGCTGATGTGAGCCGTCATCTAGGACCTCAGCTGGAGTGTCAGCCAGAGCATTGACACATGGCTTCACCATATGGTCTGAGCTTCTTCGTAGCGTGGTCACCCTGAAGTGAGGGAGCTTCTGACGTGGTGGCTGCAGACTCCACTGGAACTTTTCTAGCTGACAAGTTGAAGTTGGACCTTTTAGGACCTACTGTTGGTAAATTCACAGCATTCCCCTCTGCTGTGCTGCTTTTATTATGGGCGAGTCATAAGCCTGCTCAGATTCAAGGTAGAAATATACTCTGCCTTTCAGTTGGCAGAGTTTTAAAATAAATTGCAGGCATGTTTTTAAACTACCAGACTAGGTTATCTTGTGTAACCATGGGAATCAGAGGCTCTGCTTTTCGCATGCTGACTTCTTTTCCTCAGTTCTCTCTCACTGCCCAGTCGGCTTCATCTAGAAAGCAGCGGCAGAAATGCCCAGACATTTATTTCCTTCAGGCCATTCCCAGATGGAAGGTAACTATTATGAGACAAGAAGCGACCCCAAATAGTCTGCAACATGTGTGGTCCAGAATGTTCTCTTAAGTGCAAGAGCAAAAGTCTGATGACAGCCAGCACTATGGGAAGACCCAAATCCTCCAGTCAAGATAGATAGATAGATAGATAGATAGATAGATAGATAGATAGATAGATAGATAGATAGAGATAGAGAGATATATGTGTGTGTATCTGTGTGTCTATATTGTGTATCTGTGTCTGTGTCTGTGTGTGTGTCTGTATGTGTGTGTCCGTGTGTGTGTGTCATATATTGTGTGTGTGTAAGTCAAATGGCAATGGCAGGGTAAGAGGAGAAGTTAATCTCTGCCTCTGGCAGTAATTGAATTTTATCCTGAGTTTTAATCATGTAGGTCATTTCCTCTTATTAACTTTGAGTGTCTTGAGAAGTGCATGATAGTTCAATATAGATAGATAGATAGATATTGTTGAATTAATGAATAAATGAATATCCTAAGTGCATATGAATCAATTGCTATTTGACATAAAGGGAAAACAGCAAATCATGCACCACAAAGTCAAAGAAAAAGTACACCTAGATGCAACATTTAAGACTTCCAATGAGAGAGGAAGGGAGGGAGAAAAGGAGGGCAGGAAAGAGGGAAGGTGGGAGAAAAAGAATGTAATAAGATTGGCATTAAAAAAAAACAGTACCTTCAAAGGAAAAGCAGTAAGATGGGATTCAGATTTTGTAATAAAAATGACAGAAGTTTGGATTGATTTGTCATTGCATTGGAAAAATAAGTCAATAAATAATGACCAACCCTGGGGTTATAAACACTGAGAAAATGTGCACCAATTAAAATGGCTAATGTTTGGGGACAAATCAAAAGTGGAAGAAGTCATAACTGATAAACATAAACTAGAAGAAATATAAAAGGATTTCTTCTACAAGAGTTAGTAGAGAGGAAAATGTTCTTAGGTTACAGAAACAACACTGGAAATCAACATTGGAGATCTACATTTATGCCATGCCAAGCATAAGCTTGCATGGGAAATATGCCACCATTTTCAAGAATCAGAAGGAATAAAAATATTGAAAGAACTAGGCCCTGAGTCTTCATTTATAAAACAAAGCAATTACATTTAATACATTTTGGCCCCTTCCCTCAAAAAGAATTGTAGGCTATAAATGTATAGAATACACACGTCTAGAATGATCAAAGAAATAAAAGAAATCTTAAGGAGAGATAAAAGAAAAATGCTACAAAAAATTTCTTAAAAGAATGAAAATAAACTTCTGAAAATTAAAAACATTATTTAAATTAATGTCTTACATAACCAATTAGACATAGGCACAGTGAAATGGAAAACAAATCTCAAGAAATTACCAATGCCAACACAGGGATTAGTGTGTGACAATATTAAAAAAGAAGTTAAAAGTGATGAAGAACATGAAAAAAAAAAAAGACAAAAACAGAGCCGGGCATGGTGGCACACACCTTTAATCCCGGCATGCGGGAGGCAGAGGTAGGAGGATCACCATGAGTTCAAGGCCACCCTGAGACTACATAGTGAATTCCAGGTCAGCCTGGGCTAGAGTGAGACCCTACCTTGAAAAAAACAATAAAAAAGGAGAAAAAAAAAAACGTGATGAGGAACAAAATGACATACTACTACATCTCCAAAAGAGTATATTTGAGAAGAGAAAGGCTGTGGAGAAGAAATAGTGAAAGAGATATGGCTTAAATTTTTTGAAGATTGATTAAAGATATTGTACCTCAGATTCAGGAAGCACATTTTTTCTCAATGTTTAAAACACTTCAGACAGACATATCAAAGAGAAATTGTAGAACAAAAGTATGGAAAAAACACAACAGACCTTATGGCCCATGGAGAGAGAAGAGAGGTTATCTACAGAAGTAAGCAATAGTTACAGTGACAACATTTCCCAACAGCAGCAATAGAAGTCTGAGACAATAAAATAATATTTCCAAAGTGCTAAAGGAAAGTAACTCTCAATCCAAATTTTTTCAATGTTTTCAGCCAAGACCACCAGGAGTATGCCCATAGTTGAGTCAGCAGGATTGATTATTATTATTCCCAATGTATGTTGAGCATAAGCAAGAGGGCTCTGGAAATAAGCTATGGGATATCAGTTCTGGTTGGGTAATTTTGGTAAGTATCTAAGATACCAAGAAATTTATTCCAAAAAGGGTGTTACTAGAAAGTAGGAACAAACAATCCTGTGGTTGGATATATCGATAATTTTATTAAAAGGGAAGAATGAAGCTATAATTGGTTTTTGAAAAGTTACAGCCACTCATTTAGCAAGAGAGGAGGGTGTTTAGCATTTTTTGGGAAGTGTAGTTGTTTTTATCTAGGTGCCAGTTAATGAGACTGTGTCCCACAAGAAAACAACAGGTAACTGTAAGCATCACATCAATTTGTAATAACATTGTGGCCTGGCTATAAAATGAAATCAATTCCCAGTTATCAGGAGGTTTTTTTTTGCCTTTTTTTCCTGTCTTTTCTTCAATTTACAAGTGAAGAAATTAAGAATAGTAAGTTAGAAAGATTTCCATTTATAGTCCCTCATTGGAGGTAATTCAAAGGGAATAGGAAATTGAGTCCACAAGGAATGGATGTAAGAGAAAAAGAATAGTGAGCCAAAGAAGGAATTTGTAGTCATGATTATAAAACAAAACTTTCATTAACAGTGTGAAATGATAATAGCCATAGACATGGGGCAAGCTGGAAACCAAATAGGATGGCGATTCTAAACAATACCGAATGATCAGACTAAGCAACCTATACTGTTTGTGTTAAGAGAGAAATTAGCAATTCTGGTTGACTTTAAGGCATATTAACATTTAGGAAGAACCATTGAAAGAATAGAAGCAGATTGTAAAATTTTGTGGCAGTAGGAATGAAAAAATTTATCAATACTAAATAAGGAAAGACAACAACGATGCCAACAAAAATCATAATTAAAAGAAAGCAAAACATGGAATGTGAAAATAAATCCAAATGCGTTAAGAATGACTGGAGATAGGATCAGATTAAATATATCTGTTAAAGGTCAAAATTTACCAAAATGGAATATTTTAATGATCTCTGTGATTTTTCATGTGACATACAAGACATAAGGACAAAAAGTTTGAAAGTTTTTTAAATGGTAGAAAATGAGCAATATACCATACCTTACTATACTATACTATACTATACTATACTAAATGTTATACTAATACAAGGAAGGTGATTCTCTGTGTAACCAGTTGGATTCGAATCTCTCCCCCTGGTCACTCCTTAACCACTGCGTTTTGTTGTTTCCTGATTCAGAGTTCTTTCTATCCATTACAACATGCCCTCAAATGGCCCTCCCAGCCATTCCAATTCCATAGATGATCACCAGCAGATTCCTAATTTGTTTAAAAACAAGTCTTACATGTTGGAGTAGAGGAAGTTTGTATTAGAACACTCTAATGAATGTGATATGCATGGCAGTCCCAACTTGGTCATGTCTTTGAGTTTGCTTTTGAGGTCCTAACAGTCACTAAGTAAGTCATCAGGAAGAATTTAAATGTTTGTAAAAAACTACCTGCGAACACGGTATGCCATTGTAGATCTTCTATGAAGCAGACACCAAGATAAAATAAGCTGTGTCAAAAATATATTAAGGAAAATGCTTATGAAGGAGAAAGGAGAACTGGCAGAATATCCAAAACACGAAGCAGTTCTAGCACCAGTGTGGGGGTGAAAAGGAAGTACTTAATGGAAGAGACTCAGACCACAGCACATTTCTGAGAAAATCTACTTCTGGCTGATGAGTGTCGCCAAGTAATGCTTTTAGAAGAGGCCCATGTTGTTCAGAAATGGGCTGGCTCTATTATATAATTACTGTCCCACAATTCCGTGTTGGACAGGAGAGAGCCTTCCAGGATAAGGCATTGGCTAGGAGCCGTGGAAAGGAAGCCTGGAGTTAGCACTCGGAGGCAGCAGCTGGAGGCTGTCAGTCACCTCTGCCCGCTGCACTGTTTTCACTTGAAGGAAATCTGGATAGCATATTCCATAGCCACCATGGTTCATCCCTTCACTGTGCAGATTCATTTCCCTGCTCATCACGTTCAAGGACTGGCTACTCCATGGTCACTCGAGCTGTTTGTAAGAGAAAACTCAGACGAGAGAAGTTCATGGGACGAACCATAGATATTACAGTTGGTCTCAGGGTCACAAGGATATTGTCTTTTTCTATCCACTCTGTACATTCGAAAGTCCCCTCATTGCCAGCTATCGTCCTTTTGGGCAAGCCCTGTAGTTTCCATGGTTTGACACAAGCTTTCCTTCCAGAGAGGTCTGAACCACTGGTAGTACGAGTCTTGTCTAGTGGAGTTGCCTCACATATCCATCCTTGGCTATCATGGGACAAGGGAGTGACAGGAGGCACCTAGGTATATCGTCTGGGTTCCACAAGCATTCCTTCCTGTCCCAGTGATGGGCAGGCAGCCTCCCTGACAACCAGGGCAAGCTGTTTCTGCCAATGGATGGATCCTCCCTTCCAGTCTAAGGGTTTCTAGATACCTTAAGATGCCTCGGTCACAGCATACCTTGTAGTTCAGTGGAATCCTTCTCCTTCTCCCCACCCCCAACAAGGGTGTGCTTCCAGTGGGGACAAAGGCCTCTAATTCTGTACTGCGCCTACTGGAAGCACAAAATTCCTTGCAAGATATTGGGGGACAATGAGGGAGGCCACTTCTGCTTGCATACTTTGGGTCCCGAACATATTTATCTACAGCACTGAATAGAAAACACATGTTGCATTTTGAAGAAAGCCATCCCATCCACCCAGGATACTGTCTCTGCCTTCACAGAGGCATTCAACTCTGCTCCCTGCGGAAGGCTATCTTGAAGAGAATGCATGTGGTGAGCAGCCAAGAAGGAAAGGACCAAAAGGGTCACTGCACTTCTTCTAGACACACATCTAAGCTTTAAGCACTTTCACATTTGTTCCATATAAATATTCCTTGAAAGTTTGCGACTTTGAGAAAGTACCAGTTTGTTTTATCTAATGCCTTAAAAGTGTTCAGAGTTGAGCAGGCTTTTCTGGGTGAGCCTTCAGCTGCAGTCAGGTCACTTGGTATCAGCTAATGGAGGGAATGGTCTAAGGCATCCAAGGGACATTCATTCACGGATCTGGCCCCTTGGTATAGATGGGCGGTTTTAATGTAAAATAACCCCCATGGCCTCATGTGTTTGTGATCAAGCCTCAGGCTTAATCCCCAGCTGGGGGAGCCCTTGGGAGGTTAAGCCTTGCTGCACAGGTCTGTTACTGGGGATGGGCCGTGCGCTGTTACAGCCTAGCCACACTTGCCACACAGGGCTCACTCTCTCTACTTTCTCTCTGCTGCTGTGGAGATGTGAGTCCCAGCTATCTGGGGCTGCCATGATGAAACCTCGCCTCGAAACTGTAAATAAAACCTTTTCTTCTGTGCTTTGCTTCTGGTTGTTTTTGTTTGTTTGGTTTTGGTTTTGGTTTGTTTGTTTGTTTTTGTTTTGGTTTTGGTCCCAGCAATTGAAAGGTAACTGGTACAGGTGGGAAGCTGGGCTCAGCTCAAACTATTGACTTCAAGACCTATGTGTGGCCGGTCCAGCATGGTGGATCCTGAACACTTCTCATGTGGCAGCTCAGGGCTTCAGTCAACAAGACAGAAGCTGCTTGGCTTTTTCTGAGACACTCTCAGAAGGCACAGGGCGGCTTTGTCCCTGTGCACTGAATTGCAAAGCATCCAGATTTAAGAGGAAGGGGGACAGAACCATAGAACAGGAGAAGGGTCAGAGAACCCGTGACTGCGCTTTGAGATCATCAAAGGGCTAACATTTCACCTAGCTGGAAGAATCTTTTCCTTAAAGCATCTCAAATGCCAACTGTTAGGAAAACAGTGTGTCATAATAATTTACAATACCTATAATTGCATAAAGGAAGAACAAAAATATCAGCTCAATGAATACATGAATAAATGTTTATTGTAATGTGGAAGACAAGGGAATGAGCCTGCTGGAGACAGTGATGCCTGCTTCTTTCAAAACAATAGACTCCCTCCTGCCCTTCTCCCAGCGTCTTAAGTAAAAGGAAGATTGTTGTGGCTGACATCCTTTCTACTCTGCCACTAACCCCACCATGCATATTTCTTTGAAAAGCACAGAGGCAGTGCTGTTCCCAAATGTGACTCTCTCCCATCTGGCTGAGTTCAGAGGCTGCCTAATAACTCACAGACAAGAATAGAGTTTCAAGACAAGGGCAGGGTCCTCAGCTCCCACCCCAACCCCCCCCCCCAACACTACTTTTAAAATTGTTACTCTTTCTTAAAAAAACTATTTTATTTATTTATTTATTTGAGAGAGAAAGACAGAGGAAGAGAGAGACAAAGAGAGAGAGTGAATGGGCCACTGCAAACTCCAGGCACATGTGCCACCTTGTGCATCTGGGTCTGTAGGCTTCACAGATAAATGCCTTAACCGCTAAGCCATCTCTCCAGCCCTTAAAATTATTACTCTTGGCACCATGGCTTCTTTTCTTCTCTCCAAGGTCTAGTGGCAGGCCTCATCCACAGTAATCCTTTCATGTGTTTAGCGAATACTGTGTGATCATCTGCTACAGTTCAGACTCTGCTCGACACTGACCACACAAGAGTAAACAAATCACCACCTATACTCCCAAGAAACACGCAGTGTGGTCTCTGAGTTCTAATAGGAGAGATGGACATATATAAATTGCAATTTCAGTACCATTAGCTCATACCCAGAGGCCATGTGTGAGATGACTGTGGTGACAGGGTACCTAAAGACCTGAAAGGAGAAGAAGTAACAAATACCCTAGACGTCTATGTGCCCAGTTCTACCCACAGGCCTGTAGGCCAATACTCAATCGGGGCCCAATATAGTGGGATTCTCATACAAGCCACATCTGTGCACTTCTTGCCACATAGAACCAGATAATGGACCAACATGCTATCTCCCTCCATCTCCCAGGGGGAAATCATTGCAATTGAGCCTCAGCTGTCTGAGGCAGGTACTATGAAGGCAGCAGTCCATCCTGGGAACTGAGCACATGCTTGGGTTTGACTCTGGACTTCGAGTCTCGATGGTGTGCAGTATGCGGCAGATTCCTTCAGTTCACAGTGTTGGTTTTCACATCTGTAAAAACAGAGCTAATGTTTACTTGCCAGGATGTGAGGTTTCAATTAGATTAGTGCTATGGCATATCATGGACGTTCACCAAGAGGTAGATATTATTCTTCCTCTTACATTAATGGGTAGGACTGTCAAATTTAGCAAATAAAAATGCCAATCACCTGGTTAAACTTTAACTTCAAATAAGCGACTAATTTTCTCAGTGTAACTATGCTCTGTACAAGGTTTAAGACACATTTATACTTAAGGATTATGTGTCCTTTATTTGGAATTCCACTTTCGCTGGGCATCCTGTATTTTACCTGACATCTCTTTTAATGATCCTCTTGTGATAGCACCATAGTAGCCTATATAAAGTGCCTAAAATTGTCATATTGATGAGAAAACTGCAGTTCATTGACCTTTAAGAACTTACCCACAATCACCGGGGTAATGAGGGACAGGGCTAGGCTTGGATTTCAGCCACATGATTAGCTGTTTCTTCTTCCCTAAGAATTAGCCTCAGTGTCTCCTCTTGCAAAGGTAACCCGCCAGGCTCACACAGTATCAGCCTCTGCGTACTGGAACGAGACCTTATAACACAGAGCTAAGGCGGAATTAAAGCACGTCTGGGAAGGGATCCCAGAGCAAACCCTAACACCACTCACCCAGGACAGCTTCACAGTATTGGCCATACCAGTGTCATAGGATGAAGCCAGGTTAATGCAGCCAGGACTAAGGGTCATCGCAGGGGCCTCTCCCCCATCCGTATCCACAGAGCCACAGAAGTACAGGCCATAGAAGCAGGTTAGTAAAGAAGCACCAGAAAAATCCAATACCCTGAACCTCTCGGGATCCATCTCTAGGAACTGGCCTGAGCCTGCCCTTCCGGCCACCCCTGCAGTGCCTTCTGTGCCCAAGAGAAACCCAGGTAACTGCGGGAGGCTCAGGAGGAGGAAGACACACAGAGGAAGATGGAACAATGACCTTGGGGATAATGATTTCCAGAGCTCATGTGACAATCTCTGGTGAGCAGCTGTGGAATACAAGACATGAAAACAAAAAGCTGACTTTCTTCTTACCACTGTAGAAAGGAATCTACTCATCTTTTCTGTCTCTACATTCTAATCTTCATAGATTCTGCCTCTTTGATGCATATTTTCTCTCTCCAGCCTTACTAGATCACCCCCTGCCCCCAAATGGGGAGTCATAGGTGATCGGTATACACTGAAGAGGTCAAGCCGGTGCGCATGTCTTGGTCCTGGGCCTTCTGAACCCCGCTTGTTTAGGACACAGAGAAGATGACAGGAGGACTTGGCAAAAGCCAGAGGATGGTGGTAAATATGAGGAAGAGAGGTGACGGGAGGGAAGGGGTTAGTTCTAGAATGGTCAGCTACCATGATTCAAATAGGAGTGGAAGAACTCGGGGATCCATGCTAATGGAAGGCCATAGAGTCCACTCTTTTGGAGAGCAGAATCTCCCCGGGTCCTTTCTAGGAGCACAGAGGAAGCGTCTTCTGTAGGGGGTTCAGGTCAGTTTCATTTACCACTTAACCAAGCAGGCCAGGGGGATGTTTACACTGTGGGGACCAAGCATGGATGAACCCTTAAAGAGCAGGCTTGCAGGCTGGGGACGTAGCTCCAGGGTAAAGTACTTGCCATGCAAGCAGGAGAACCTGAATTTCATCCTCAGAACCTATGTTTAAAAAAAGAAAAAAAAAAAGCAGGCAAGCATGAGAGTGCACTCTTGAAATCACAGAACTGCGGAGGCAGAGCTAGGAAGATCCCTAGTGACCACTGACAGCCACATGGCTTACTTGGAAATGGGGCAATAAGAAACGCTTTCTCAGAAACGAGGCATAAAACGGTGGTTGGTGACAGAGGAATGGCACACCAGGTTGTTCTCTGGCCTTACACGCACCTTCACACACTCGCACTCACATGAACACACACACACAGACACACACACACAGAGAGAAAGAGAGCAGGCTTGGCTTTCCTCTCCCCTACCTTACTCCATTCTGTAGTGCTACAAAATAATTCCTGAGGCTGGGCAATTCATAAAAATTAAAAAATAAAAATAGAAATTTAGCTGGGTGTGGTGGTGCACACCTTGCATGCCTTTAATCCCAGCACTTGGGAGACACAGGTAGGAGGATCACTGAGTGTTCAAGGCCACCCTAAGACTACATAGTGAAATTTCAGGTCAGCCTGGGCTATAAGAAGACCCTCAGAAAACCAAAAAATAAAAAAAAATGATGGAGGAGTCAATATCTGTGAGGATCTTCTTGCATCCTCACATGATGGAGGACAGAAGGATAAGTGTCTTCATATGGAAACAGACCCATTGAGCTCTCACAAGCTCTAAAACCTGAACACTTGCCACGAGGCCCTTCCTCCCAGCCCCGTTGCTCTGGAGATGGCTTCATGCACATGGATTTGGAAGGGCACATTCCCATCATGGCATCCCGTGCCCATAGAGTACTAATCCCATACCCGACAATTCCATACCATCATCTCTGCATTTTGCATACCCAGCATTCACTTAGACCATAATACTATTGGGCGGAGCGTGTTGGAGACCCCAGCTTCGTTAGGAGATGACACACACAGGTATAACATGAGCCTGAGATCTATGTACACCACACAGCAGGGTGAAAAAGCGATTTAACCTTCTCATTTAATTTGATGGTAGTTTCTGAAGATGCTGCATCCCCTTCGGGGTGGTTGGCGTACTGGTTGTCATAATGCCTGAAAGGTTTCACCAGCCTTGAGCGACAAGGACTGAGAATCCTGAATATTCTGCAATGCTTGAAACAATCCTGCAGGAGGAACTGCTTGAACCACTAAGCTGGCAGCATCCTCTTGGAGAGACACTCTCTTACCTGCTACGAACTTCTTACTGCCGGGTAGTGAGGATTGTTGTAGAAGAGCTGAGGACAAACCAGACTCAGAGTTTGCCAATTGCAGCCTTGTCCACCCTCTGTTCCACTTTACGTAGTCTCTGTTGAGTGTCTCAGTGTTTGCGGAGTACAAATTCCATTTTTAACATCTCTTTCTCTTTTCCTTTCCATCCTCCAAAATAGTTCCAGCATATAGGAGGCAAGAGCTTATTCAACCTGAGGATGTGGGGGACAGGAGGTGGCCTGCCTGAATATGCTTGAAAACATCTAGTTCCTAATGTGCCTCAGAATGTCTTCACACTACTCTTACAGTGTAACATAGCTAAATAGGGTAAGTCTGTGTTTAAATTCCTCCAAGAGCTAAGCCTTGAGACGAGGATTTTGGGTGAAAATAGTTTATTTACAAGACCATCCCAGGAAGCAAGGGTGAGTGTCCTTGAGGAAGCTGGCATAGACTGGACACTCCAACTGGAATAGGGTATAGAATGCCCCTCTGGAGTTCCTCCCCTCAAGAACACAAGGTTGGGTATTGGGCAGTTCCAATCATCCCTTGGCTAGAACTGGAGGACCATCACTAGGATCAGGAACTTCCCCAGCTCTAGGCCTTAGGGTAGTCAATAGAGAAGGTCTGAGGGCCAAAATGACACATAAAACCTGAGTAGAGGAGGGAAATGGTTACCAAAAGGTGAGTGAGCTTAATAAACAGAGGTGAGCCAAGGGATTATACTTGGTACCATCAGTATCAAAACAGTGTGGAATTGCGATTTCAAGTTGATTTCCCCTTAGAAACAACAACAACAACAACCAAAACCACTCTTTCATTGACTTTGAACCACTAGGATTACCAAGGAAATCTAATGTCCACCTGATTCCTCTTCCTTTGTATATAATTAGTTTTATTTTTCTTCCTGAAAACTTTGATAATATCCTTTGATATTTGAGGTTCTAAGCCTCAATGGTTTGATCCAGTTGTGGGGTTTCCATCACTTATTTTGCGCTTTTCTCTGTGTTCTGTTTCAATCTGAAAACTTGTGGAGTTTTTAGTCATACATTTCCTTTTATTTTCTTTATTTCTTCTTTTCCCATACGTTGGTCTGTCTTTGTCTTCCTTTTTTCCTCCCTCTCTCCAGTTGGTAAGCTTATTCTTTTTCAATGTCATTCTTGCTAGTCCAGAATACCTATGAAAAGTTCAAGCAGAACTGATGATCACAAAATTCCAGTCAAATCTTTTTCATACTATGTGTTCTTAGCTGATGGTATACCATTCCTTTTTGAAAGTAGAATTTTAATTAGGTGTGTCTTAAAGTTTCTTTTCCCTTTCTATGGACATTAGCTATTTTATTTGTTGATTTTGGTTCTTCTTTTTAATTGTGTTTGTGTTCCTTGAACATTTGGACCTTCTTAGCTATTGTTTGCACTTGAATTTGCAATTCCTGTTTGCTTTAGTGTACAAGCACTGACTCCAGCAGCTGTCTGAGGTGACTCGGGGCGAGGGGAGGGAGAGCAGGATGCTTGTCTCCTGAGAAAAGGGCTCTCTCTTCTCAAGAGGAGTGCAAATCATCTGGAGTCATTTGTCTCCCTTTCAGGTCCAAGTGCCCATCAGAATCCTAGGTCAGGACTCCAGCTTCAGACAGCTGTGTTCAGAGTTTATTCTGGGGGCAAATTCATGAATCAGATTCCACCCCCCTTTACTCTCTTGATTTCTTTTTCTTTCTTTTTATTTCCTTTCTTCCTCTACTTTCTTGGCTGTCTAGAGTTGCTTCTGGCTCCATACTGCCTGTCTGGATTGTTCTGTCTGGTGTGTTTTTCCCTGGTCCTAACCATAACCCTCCTGTCTGCTCAGGAGCAGGGCTGATAGTTTCAACTGTCCAGAATGCAAAGCTTTATTAAATGACCCTATGACTGCCCCAAAGCCTTTCTTGTGACCTCAGAGTCTATACATAAAATATTTCTGGAATTTCTATTACTTCTAAGATAGTTTTCTGTTGTCTATGTTTGAGGCTGTGGCTTTCTTCTGCCTCTATGTGACTGCAATCTGATCCCATCTGCTTTATATTTTCCAGGAATTTTTCATAATCTGTCAGGATAGATCCCTTTCTCAACTCACCACCCTGTCATAGATTCCTTTGCCTCATCCTCTTCTCATCCGTTTATCTTATTTAATCCTCACAGTGATTCACGGAAAGAGCTACTTATTATCACCTTGTTTTTCAGCAAGAAAACTGAAGTTCAGAGAGGTTACATTAACTATTTTAGCCATCACAGTTAGGGCAGGGCAGTGTTGGAACTTGACCCTTGGTTCAGCTGACCCCAAGTGGGGAGTAAACTGTTCTCTCCCCTTATCCACTTGGGAAGGTCTTTCTCTGTGATTGTTTTCTAGTCCCTCCCTCCCTGCCCTGCTGACAGCTCCTGGAGGGGTGTCCTGAAACCCTCTTCGTACCTTTGTACCCTCCTGCTTCCCTGCGCAGCAGTGCAGTGCAGACAGCCCGGCCATGAGGAGCTGTCAGGAGATACGGGATGAAATAAATTTTAGGGCAGAAGAGTTTACTTTGGGTCACAATTCAAGAGGACAATCTATCACAGTAGGGAAGTCATGGTAGTGGGAGACTGAGGTGGCTCACAGTGCATCCACAGCTCGGAGGACAGAGAGAGAGAGAGGAAGAGAGAGAGAGAGAGAGAGAGAGACAGGAAGAGAGAGAGAGAGAGACCTGCCTCTGTTTAGGGTGCTTTTTGCCCTTCCACTTCCTCTAGGTTTCCAGTCCATGGTGATGCTGCCCACATTTAGGATGGGTCTTCCCCAGTGAATTAACTCAGTCTAGTAATTTTCTCACCGACATGCCCAGGGGCTTGTCTCCTAGGTGATTCTAGATCCTGCCACATTGACAATCAATATTAACTATCACAAGTCTACCCCTTGTCATCTTGACACCCAACATGTCACCTTTAAGCCATAACCTTCCACTTTTTATTCCCATAGGCTGAAGGTCATCGCATAATGCAGAATGCATTCTGTCCAACTTCAAAACTTTCCATATTCTTGGGAATGGAGAGATCGCTCTGTGGTTAAGGTGCTTGACTGAAAAGCCTAATGACCTGGGTTCAATTTCCCAGTACCCACATAAGCCAGATGCACAGGGTGGCACATGCATCTGGAGTTCACTTGCAGTGAGTAGAGGCCCTGGCATGTTCTGTCACTCCCTCCTTTCTTCCCTCCCTCTCTCCTTGCAAATAAATAAATAAACTTCCAATATTCTTTAACAGTTCTAACATTGTTCAAAAGAATATGTGCAAAGGCCAAAGAGATGGCTCAGTGGATCAAGAACTTGCTCCACAAGTGTGAGGACCAGAGTGTGGATACCCAGCACCCACATAAATGCCAAGTGGGCATAGTGACCACCTGTAATCACAGCATGTGGAAGATGGAGAAAGAGATCTCTGGGGCAAACTGGCTAGCTAAGCTAGCTGAATCAGTGAGCTCTGAGCTCAAGTGAAAGACCCTGCCATTGCAACTAAAGGAGGAGAGCAACCAGGGATGACAGCCAACATCAGCCTCTGGTCTCCATTTGTGCCCATGTATACACACGTGCACACACACAAACACATACTAAAAAAAGTATAAGTGCAAAGTCTCCTCTGACACTCAGTCTCTTAACTGTGAGCCCCTATAGCACCAAAACCCAAGTTACATGCTTCCAGCATACAATAGTGACGCAATGCAAAGACAGTCACTTTAAACGGGAGAAATGGAGCCGGGGCGTGGTGGTGCACACCTTTAATCCCAGCACTTGGGAGGCAGAGGTAGGAGGATTGCCTTGTGTTGAAGGCCATCCTGAGACTACTTAGTGAATTCCAGGTCAGTCTGAACTACAGTGAGACCCTACCTCGAAAAACCAAAAAAAAGGGGGCAGGGGATGGGTACATAGCAAAGACAGGTTGTGACAAAGAGAGAGCAAAACTCAGCAGTGCAAACACCAAATCGTGCAGGTTTATGTCAGGCATCTAAGACTCATGATGGAATCATCTGGGCTCCAAAGAGCTTGGGTATTCCTGCTCCTCCATCTCTGTCACCTGCTGTTCACACACCCTCTCTGGGGCTAGCTCTACTACGTGTCATGTAGCTTTTCCTCGGTGTATATGCTGAAGTCCCAGCATTCCCCAACATCCCAGAGTCTCCATTGAAACTGAGACTTCAACTTCACAGCTTCATGCAATGGTCGTTCAGGGTTTCATTGCTGACAAACTCATCCTGCGATCCATTGCTTGGCCTCGGAGGCCTGCTGGAGCCTTGGAAAAAGCCTCCAAGACATCTTCACTCATCCATCTATCAGGCCTGTAATGTCAGGACCACACAAACAAGGTTGCCCTCATGCTTCTGCTACCACGACTCCCCTTGCATGATGAACTATGTCCTCAAACCTCAAGGCAAAATAAACACTAGAGCTTGGTGGGAGTCTGTGATATGCCATGACGCTAATCTAATTTAAATCTAACATCCTGGCAAGTAAATACTAGCTTTATTTTTACAGATGTGAAAACTAAGACTCAACGAGATTAAGGAAGCCACCACCCAACACCATACACAAGTTTCAGTCCATGGTCAAATGCGGTCTGTGTGCTTGGACCTCCAAGCTCATAAGTCTGGGCACCATTGTGATGATACCCCAGTACACCCCAGTGAGGGGTGGTGAGAATGACTAACCCACACAGGTCAGCACATTGGCATTAGTCTGGCTAGAAGACTAAGGCAGACAGCATATTGGGCCATCTGGCCCTAAGTGGGAAGGGTCATAGCTCAGCCTGTATGAGAGCCCCATTTAGTTGGTAGTGGCAATCATGCCTGCTGGGTTAGGTGGACACACAGATATCTCAGGCACTGCTGTTTCTTCTTCCAAGTCTTCAGATGACAAGTCACTTTGGGGCATAAATCTCATACTGGATACTGTGTTGGTCTGTAGGCTGGTACATTTCCATCAAAGTCTCTCCCGTTTGGGGGCAAGCAGATATGAATTAATAAGGTCAGACAAAAATTGTAATGCTTATAGCCAAACACTATCATAAATCTTACAGAGCAAAAAGTAGGTGTAATGTGCTTTTTACAATAAATTATAAGATAAAAACAGGACAACAAAGGCAAGTTGCTAAGTGTAGGATTATGCAAAAGTTTGAGTAATTTTCATAATGGAAGCATTAGGCCCATGTATCACTGTCATTTTTAACTAATATTTAGTTTAGAACTTTGAAGAGGTAAAGTAAATGGATTTTTCAGTAAGACACTTACTTTGCCTGCAGTTATTCTAGAAAGGATTATAGCTGAAATTATTCTCAAAGGTATCAGAGTAAGAAGATGCAATAAGAAATTAAGGAATAAGTATATTGTTTAAAATTGCAGCAGTGTGGCTAAGACCATGGGCTCTGCAATCAGAGTGACTAGGTGTAAATCCTCACCTTACCTGATGTGTCTTCAATTCATTTTCTCTTATCTATAAAAATAGAGATATCTACTTACAGCATCCCACAAAAATTAAATGGGTCAGTACCATTGGAAAAGAGCTTGACATATGGTAAACACTCAATAAATGCCAACTATCAGCTACTAGCTATTACTATTGGCAATTAAAGATGATTCCTATGCTTAACTTATACAATTTATAGCTATATAGTTAGTTTATTTTATTAGCAAATTTATGCTTAATTTATTCTGCAAAATTTATATGCCTATGCACATATATATGCTATAATTCTGGGAAAATAAAGACATGGAGAAAAGAAAAGAGATTATAAAATAAATCCTTACTTATTAGAAGAGTTGATTACTCTTGTCTTAATTTAATAAGTCAAAAAATCTATGTGTAAGCATATTAATTAAAGTTATAGTCATCTCAAGAGTTTGTCTACAAACTCATTTTTAAGTAACCTCTCTGATGTTTAGAGATTTTATGAAGAACTTTTTTATGTTTGTTTTTATTTATTTATTTGAGAGTGACAGACAGACAGAGAGAGAAAGAGGAGGAGAGAGAGAGAATGGGCGCACCAGGGCCTCCAGCCACTGCAAAGGAACTCCGGAAGCATGCGCCACCTTGTGCATCTGGCTTGTGTGGGTCCTGGGGAATGGAGCCTCAAACTGCGATCCTTAGGCTTCACAGGCAAGCACTTAACCGCCAAGCCATCTCTCCAGCCCAGTGAAGAACTTTTGACCATCCACTACAGCATGTAGTTAAGAGTCACCACAGTGATTAGGCTCAGGAAGGGTGAGTGAGTTAGTGACTGGAAGGGAAAATGCAGTCAGGCTGTCTGTGTTGCTTTATTTCTTGATGTGAATGCTGCTCACGTGAATGTGGGTACTTGAAGACATCGTAGGTACGCTGCTCAGCCACAGAAAGTCTAATAGAAGGTAGCCTCTGGGGAGTAGGATCTGGTGGTGTGGAAGTGAGACTTGAGTTGTGCTGTATTGGATTATATTCAACAATTGGTGTTTATTTACTCTCAACACTATTCTCCAGTGTTTCCCCAGTGTGCAGATGAGTTGAAAGGGCACAAGGAAGACAGCCAGGTCAGGACCCGTGGCAAAGCATTACTGCAAGCAGCAGCTGGGGTCTCAGGACCAGAAGTTGATTAGAGGAGTGACCCCCCCCTCCCCGCCCGGCCCATGGGACTCCCACCTGCCTTGAGCGCCACCACTCAGTCCATACTCACATGTCAAGCACCTTTTTCTGTTTTCTTTTTTGTTTCTTTTCTTTTTTATTATTGCTCTTGTTTTTTCGAGGTAGGGTCTCACTTTAGTCCAGGCTGACCTGGAATTCACTATGTAGTCTCAAGGTGGCCTCAAACTCACGGTGATCCTCCTACCTCTGCCTCCTCAGTGCTGGGATTAAAGGCGTACGCCACCATGCCCAGATAAATTTTTTAAATATTTTATTTACTTATCTGAGAGAGGGAGAGAGACAGATAGAGAGAATGGATGTACCAGGGCCTCCAGGCACAGATGCTACCTTGAGTCAAGCACCTTTAAAAAAATATTTTATTTAATTATTTGAGAGAGAGAGAATGGGTACACCAGGGCCTCTAGACATTGCAAAAGAACTCTAGAACATGTGCCACCATGTGCATCTGGTTTACATGTGTCCTGGGGAATTAAACCTGGGTCCTTTGACCTTGCCAGCAAGTGCCTTAACCACTAAGCCATCTCTCTAAGCCCTCAAGCACCTTTGTTTTAAATCTTTGTTGTTGTTGTTGTTTGTTTTGTTTTTTTGAGGTAGGGTCTCACTCTAGCTCAGGCTGACCTGGAATTCACTATGTAGTCTCAGGGTGGCCTTGAACTCACAGAAATCCTCCTACCTCTGCCTCCCAAGTGCTGGGATTAAAGGCGTGTGTCACCATGCCTGGCTGCTCAAGCACCTTTTTGAGCCAGCCTCTGTACTAGGAACTGAGAGCACAAAGATTAATAGGTCAGACCACCAGAGAGCTACCAGCAAACAGCTCTGAGGCAGGCCACTTGAGCGGGAAGGATTGCAATAGGAGATGAGGCATTTTCCCAGCTGCAGCCAGGTAAGGGAGAGTGAGATAGTTTCAGAGGGTGGCGTGCCTACACTGGCAACCAAGCAGAGAGGACCCTGCCAAAGAAACAGAACTGATGGGACATAAACACATAGAAAGAAAGAGAAGTAGATTTATTGCAAGGAATTATCATATGCCATTGTGTGGGCTTGCAAAGACCAAAATCCGTCAGACAAACTCTACCAAGCTGGCTGGAAACTCTGGGTTGGCATCTAACCCTGCTGTCCTCAGCTGTAATTTCTTCTTCCTCAAGGAAATCACAATTTTGCTCTTAAGACCTTTCAACTGACTGGATGAGACCCACCTACATTACCAAGGATAACCTCCTTTCGAAGTCTGTTGATGGTAGATGTATGAAATATCATCAGGGTAACACCTAGAATAATGTCTTATGGAATAAATACTATGGTCTTGCCAAGGTGACACATAAAACCAACCATCACGGTTGGCATAGAGAAGGCAAAATGTATCCCAGGCAAAGGCACAGTAGGTGCAAAGTCACAGTGTGTGTGTGTGTGTGTGTGAGAGAGAGAGAGAGAGAGAGAGAGAGAGAGAGAACGGACATGTCTGTAAATATAGGCTTATGTATGTCTGTGTTCGTGTGTGTATGAGAGAGACATAGACATGGAATGCATTGCCTGTCAATGTATGTGAATGTGTGTGCTTACGTGCGTCTGTGTATAGTGCACATATGTAGGAGAGACTGTGTGTGAGAGAATGCATGTGTCTGTGAATGAATGTATGTGGCCTTATGTGTGTGTCTCTGTGAGTATATATGAAAGAGACCGAGAGAATGCATGTAGCTGTGAATGCACGTGAGTATGTGTGCCACGTGGGTGGTGTGAAAGGACAGCAGTCCATAGAGGAGTCTGTCCGCCATGCTGCAGAGCTTCATAGTATCCCACGAGCCAAATCAGGTTGGACCATCTAACAACATCGCCTAGATTCTTCGGCCCCTCCCAGACCTAACAAGCAACATGAAATAACAGCCTGTCTGATCAGAGGCCCATTTCTGTGCCCAACCTGAAGACCAGCTTTAAGTACCTTGCTTCAGGCACTGAAAACCACTGAAGTGTTAAATGGCAGGGTCCAAATTTATTGTCACTTAACTACATCCCTGGTTTAAGTGCTTGTGATTTTCACATGAATGGGATAACTTTTTCATAGTGGCTCCAAACATCAACACTGAGTAGATAGATGTGCCTGTGTGAAAACTTGGCTTGGATCCCTCCCGGTATGCTTATCTTTGCAGACACAACCTAATTGGGATCAGAGGGGTCAGAGAACCCGAGGCAGAAGGATGGGGTTCTCTGTCACTGTCAGCTTCACTTCCATGGAGATCCACTCATTCACCAAGCATTCATTCATTCGGTGCTTTCAAAGTCCCCAGTCCATGCCAGGCTCAGTGGGGGACAGGAAGGTGGCAGCAGCCAGCTTATCATGTTTCAGACACATGTACCTGAGACACAGCTTTGAAAAGAGGTGAACACTGAGCTTTTTGAAGGTAAATATCTAAGACAAGCATTGGGCGACGTGGTACAGACTGAAAGCGTATGTGTCAAAGACCTAGGCTTGTTGAACAAGGCCATGAACACAGAACCTCACACAGCCCTGGCACAGATCAGCACTAAATAAATGCTGGAAACTGGTTTTCCTGAGTTCTTATTAATGTCACTACCCCTTTCAGTAGTCATAGGCTTTTGGGGGTTCCCAGAATAATTTTTTTTAAAGTTCAAAGTATGTTTGGCTTCCAGAATCTTAGGAGATTTTTCTATAGTTGATATCCAGACTGGGGACTGGATGTCTATCATTGAGCTTCAAAATAGATATCACAGATAAAGCTGACATAGCAAATAGAAATGCCCTCTGCTCCTCAGGACACTTCCCAGCTCCCTCTCAATTTGGACCTCTTCATGCACACCCAGAAAAACTACCAGGCCCATCCCTGCCAGCTCCAACCCCAGAGGAAAGCACAACCCTTCCCTTTTGTGAGCCGTCAGTACTGTGTGACACCCAGCACTAGAACCCTTTCATCATTTCCTCACACGCAGCCTTAATAAGTCAAATGCTCAGATTCATGCGGATCTTAAGCGTCAACTAGAGGCTGAGGAGCTTTCAAAGAAAGTCAGCTACAGGTCATCCCAGGGTGCTTGTAAGATGATAAGAAAGTTCAGGAGCTAAGGATGGAAAAGGGTTTCACTTTACTGCAGCAGCTCTGACCCCAGACTCACTCAGGGCTCTTCTCCCAGACTTGTAAGAGAGCCATGCTCAAAGCTGAGGTCCCAAGCTGTGAAGTAGCCCCATGGGGTCTCTCTGGACTTCTCCACCTTATAAAGCACGTGTATGTAGATCAGTCCCCCTACCTTTTACCACCACATCTGGACTTTGTCCACCTTGTAAAACCTGTGTAGATCAGCCCCTTATCCTCCACCACCATAAGCTGGGAGGCCCTTCCACTGCTGGGCACCAAGCATCACTTTCTCAGTCAGCTGCTTCATAGGCTGATGGCCTTAGACTTGGCCCTTCTGTGGCTGTTCACACTCACTCATTCTTTCACATGGACCCTTGAGAGTCCATCACAGTGAATTGGAATTAACACTAAGAATCCAAGGATTAAATTAAGTGCTTGAGACTCAGGAAATAATAAGACAGCTAAAATCTAGCACTCAAGAATATAAGGAGCACAGCTAGAGAGATGGATCAGTGGTTAAAGGCACTTATTTGCAGAGCCTGATGGCCCCGTGTTCAATTCCCCAGGACTAGCATAGAGCCAGATGCACAAAGTGGTGCATACCTCTGGATTTCGTCTGCAGTGGCAGGTGGCCCTAGCATGGCAATACTCACCTTCTCTTTGTGTTTCTCTCTCTCTCTCTCTCTCTCTCTCACTCTCCCTCTCTCTCTGTCTCAAATAAATAAATACACATTATTATTTTTTTAAAAGAACATAAGGAACAGAATAAAATCTTTAGTTCTTCTTGACTATTCTTCCTATGGAGACATGCCTCACATCAAAGGCGCAAAGTTACACCAAGATATATCCAAGCTCCGTCATGAAAACTGGATGAAGGGAGGAGTCAGAGCCTCCCTGGGACTCTAAGATAAACCTCAAGTAGGAGCAAATGGGAGGTGTGTTCTCTTCTCCAAGCAGCAGTTCCCTCAGCGACATCAGCCAAGGCTGGCTCCCTAAGAAAGACCTGGCAGCACTTGTTTTGACGATGGCATGGCTGGCTGTGACTGGTAGCCTTACTCATCAATTTAGCTGGTTTCAGAGTTGTCAAAGAGGAGCTGGAGAGAGGGCTCAGCAGGCAAGAGCACTTGCTACAGAAAGCGATGAGGACCATATCTAACCTGAATTCCATTCCCTAGTATATTAGTCAACTTCTCGTGGCTGTGACAAAATATCTTACAGAAACCACTTTAAGGGAGGAAGGGTTTAATTCACCTTACAGTTTCAGGTTACAGTCCATTGTGATGGGGAAGGTGGTGGCAGGAGATTGAAGCAGCTAGTCACATTCAACACAGTGAAAAAGCAGAGAATGGGCTGGAGAGATGGCTTAGCAGTTAAGCGCTTGCCTGTGAAGCCTAAGGACCCCAGGTTCGAGGCTCGATTCCCCAGTACACATGTAAGCCAGATGCACAAGATGGCGCATGCATTTGGAGCTCATTTTCAGTGGCTAGAGGCCCTGGTGTGCCCATTCTCTCTCTCTCTCTCTCTCTCTCTCTCTCTCTCATTCCCTCTCTGTCTGTCACGCTCAAATAAATAAATAAAAATAATAAAAAAAATTTAAAGCAGAGAATGCCACTGCTCAGCCAGCCAGTTCTCTCTTTTGTGATATAGTCCAGGACCCCAGCCCATGGAATTGTACAGCCCACAGTTCACGCGGGTCCTCTCACCTCAATTGAGCCAACCATAATCATCCCTCAAAGACATGCCCAGAGGCTAACCCAATCTACATAATCCCTCACAGGTGATTCTAGGTCCTGTCAAGTTGGTGATCAGTATAAACCATCATACTCAGCACCCGCATAAACAACTGTGCAGGCCCGTGTGTTCCTATGACCCCAGTCCTGTGGGGAGCAGAGACCAGAGAATCGCTGTGGCTCACTTGTCAGTCTGACTGAAAATGGTCAGTCTGACTGAGCGACTGTCTCAAGGAAACACATGGGTGAGGAAGACACCCAACATCAACATTCTGCTCTTCATGCATGCTCACAGGGCACCTGTGTCTGCACATAAATATGTACACATCACACACAGGATACAGCACATCACACACACACACACACACAGAAATTCCCTAAGCATTTAGTAAAACACAAATGGGTATATCTGAAGGTGTTTCCAGAAACAATTCCATCATGAGGCCTCTCACTTAACCAATGTATTTAGCCCATGACAGATTCCTAATGTGGTGGCATTATCTATTTCTAGATGATGAAAGGTAAGAGGTTTGCTCTAGTTGAGGAAGGCGTTCACTGGAAGTATGTCCTTAGGGACATATCTTGCCTTGGCACTTGTATCCCTCTCTCTGCTTTCTGGCCACTATAAGGAAAACAGCTATCCTGCTGGGCGTGGTGGTACATGCCTTTAATCCCAGCACTCAGGAGGCAGAGGTAGGAGGATCACTGTGAGTTCGAGGCCACCCTGAGACTACAAAGTGAATTCAAGTCAGCCTGGGCTAGCATGAGACTCTACCTAGAAAAAACAAAAATAAATAAATAAATAAATAAATAATCTTTCCTTACTTGTTTAAGGCAGGTATTTTGGCCCCAGCTGACAGTGTAGCTGTGGTGACCACAGAGTGCAACTATGTTTCATTACAAGAAGACTATTCCTGGACTGGGTCTCACTCAGCATTCCAGGCGTGATTTTTGAAACCACTTTAGATGATTGATACTTAAAAATGCACCTGGGGTTAGGGATATACAGCATATGTTTAGCATGCTTCGAGTCCTAGATTTGCTTTCCAGCACCACGCACAAATATGTATACTTACTATAACTAACTCTCCTGCCAAAAACAATTAAAAATAAACGAAGGAACCAAATCCTATTTTAGGTAATCCAAAAACACCACAGGTCCTTGTAATCAAGGGGCCACAATCCTAAACAGAGAGAATTCTAATATTCTATCTCACTTTTTCTTCAAGGCATTTTCCATTTAAGTGATGCCCAAAGTCAAGCAGGATGTAACTGCTAAGTACCTGAAAAGCTAAGTAGACTTTAAGTTGATGTAATGGATCTGGGGAAAATGTAGAGCCCAGGACAACCAATATAGGTAGGGACATGTAACTTCATAAATGCAGAGAGGAAAGAAAGGCAGGACTGAACCTAACACCAGGTACCATTTTCCACTCAAGGCTTTGCTGAGTCCTTTACAATGAAGGCTTGACAGAAGGAAGCACTGAGGAGTATGGAGATAAGCCGAGCTCTGTGTAGGCTCACCTGCAGGAGCCAAGAAGAGATTAAACTCCAGTACCCTCCAAAGAGTAAGCTCCTTTCGGCTGAGATGCACAGAGGGCGATACCGTAGAGGCCAAACTGCACAGGGCGCAAGCTCTTTCCAAAGATTGAGTTTAATCTTCCAGCTTGGCCAAGGAAGGATTAGAAGTCCTAAAGAGACAAGTTGAAAATATCCAGATTGACACCCTGCGAAGAATAGAAATGGAAAAATCCAGAAGTGAGCCAAATAAATGTTTATTGTTCGCCACACTAACAAATTACATGTACATGTGACTATGAAGACAGACAAACAATATGAGAAAATTCAACTTATGGAGAATTTAAAGAAATAGCACATTCACACACAGGCGAGACAGAGAGACAGAGAGAGAGAGAGAGAAAGAAAGAGAGCTGTCTTCTAAGACGGGGAACAAAGCAAGCACACTTGCCCTCATTACTTTGGGTTACATTGTACTGAATGCCCTGGACCGTACAAGAAATCAAGATAAATACATAACCATTATGTATATTGTAAAGGAAAGATATCTTTAGTCATGGATGACATGATCATCACATAGGACTTTCTGCACCCATGACCACGCTGGAAGCTGCTTGCTGCCCTCTCCCTCCTCATCTCCAGCACCTGTGCTTGTGACGGGCCAGTTTAAACATGTGTCCCTATTGGAGCATGTCCTGATGGTTCCAGCCTCAACCACTTCCCTTTCTTTTTTTTTTTAATTTTTTGTTTGTTTATTTATTTATTTGAGAGTGACAGAGAGAAGGAAGGAGAGAGAGAGAGAGAGGGAGAGAGAATGGGTGCGCCAGAGCTTCCAGCCACTGCAAACAAACTCCAGATGCGTGAGCCCCCTTGTGCATCTGGCTAACGTGGGTCCTGGGGAATTGAGCCTCGAACCGGGGTCCTTAGGCTTCACAGGCAAGCGCTTAACCTGCTAAGCCATCTCTCCAGCCCCCACTTCCCTTTCTTGGCCTTTACTTCAGTTCACTTGCATAAACAATGGACAATGACAACTCCCACTGTGTACCCAGCACTTGGGATTCCCTTGGTATTTTGTCCACCTATTTTTCTGTGGCATTTGCTGTTCAAGAACATAAACAAAATATATTTGTTTAAAAATTTTTAAATTAAAAAAAAATCAAATATCAAAACTAAGTATAGGTTTTATAATCATCCTCAATATTAGCTCCTTCCACGCCTATTGGAGGTAACCATTGGGGCCACTCAGCGTCAGCCTTCTGAGCTTCTGTGTGGTGTGCTTGCTGGTTTGTTTGTTTTACAAAATCTACACTCCCCCAAAAAAATGTGTAAGAGAATTTCCTGTTACTATTTCTTTTGCATTTCATTTTATATAGTAAATATCATGCCATATACAATTACTTGCCTTTTATTTGTTTCAAAAGAGCATCTTAAAGATCTATTATTGATAGCTCTACCTAATCCGGTATGCATTGCATAAAATAACATTGGCCTATTCATGACCAAACACCGATAAGACCCCCGCCCCCGCAATAAAATAAAAATTCCACCCAATTCCAGCATGGCAAACCCAATAGATTTAACTGGAGTTACTCACAGGAGTATGTGGACTGCAAGGTGGCTACACCAGGAATGAAGAGTGCTCTCTCCATGCACACAGCAACTGCCAACCCCTCACACGTCCTGGAGGAAAAGCAGAGCCTCCCTGGCTGCCTCAGAGCCCTTTGCTTCCATGAGAGGGTATTATGGGGCCTAATCTTGTGAGGGTCTTGTGTAGGCAATCACAGCAGCTTCTCTGACTTCAAGGCAGTAACTTCCACATCATGCCTGAAGGACAGAGCTCCACAACAGTATGGCTTTTTCCTCAGTTCATGCAGACGCTCTCTGTGAACAGACATCTAGATGTTTGCAGGATGGTATTATAGGCAGCACTGTATCTGGGGGTCCAAACCCACGTGGGAAGACACTGCATAACACAGGGCGTCCACTGTTTACTGCAATGGATAACGCCAGTGTACCTTCCAAAATTTCCCCAGAGGCAGGAATTTCCTCAGATTCATTTCATTATTCTGCCCCTTATCCTGAGCCATTCACATAGTCGATACTCATTAAGCGTATTTAGGGTGATGGATAAAACAGTGCATGGTGATACCAAAGATATTCTGGATCATTTTTCTAACCCATCATGTAATTAGTTGCTATATTTAACTTTTTAAGAACACCTTGTTTAGACTTCCATTTCTAAACCACAAATACTATATCTTTTATTGTCTGAATCACACATCATGACCTAGAACTTACACTGGTATTTAATAAATATTGGTGTTTGTGGGAATCAATGAGTGGATATGTTTTATGTTAGTAGCATAAATAGGCTGGGGAAATAATCATTGTGATTATACCAACACACAGTAAGTATCAAATAAGGATGACACAGGCCAATTACTAAGAGGAGGGCTCTAAGCAGGTGGTCATGTTTCTCTAGAGCAAGTGACACAGTAATGGTGGTCATTAACTGGGAGCACAAAATGACCAACTGGGTGCCATTCCTCTCCAGTATCAATATGTTACCAGCAAGAGATGGTGGAATTACACTGGGGAGGGGAAGGTGGCTCTATTCCACATTAATGGGGCTCTCAATGTTCCAATGATATGCAAATGTGCCACATAAAACATTCCAAGGCAAGAACCACAGTGAGAAAGGGAATTAACCTTGCTTCTGCCTTAATGATCTCAAGAAACAGTGTATCAAAGGATGAGTCTGGCCTGTTTCATGCCCAGATAGGTATGTGTCTAGGGCTATCACACCTCTTCAATATCATCCCCAAATTTCCTACCAGGGAGACATTCCTCTTTCCAACATCCCTGATCCTCAGAGCCTCAGCCTTTGAGCCAACGTGAATTCCAATCATTAAAGCAAAAGAAATGCCATCTTTTCATTTCTACAAGTGTCCATTCCTTCCAAGATTTTCTAATCATTTTCTCATTAGCCTCGTTCTCCATCTCACCGTCATTATTATTCTGTTTATGTAACGTCACTCACCCAGCACCTTCCAGACTCCTTCCCGCCAGCATGCACAATACATTCCAATTATGTAATTATGCCATTGTAATCAAATCATTAAGATTCACATTAAACATGTATTAAAGTTCACGGGAAAGAAAAAAAAAATGAGCCCCAGACACGGGCTCCGAAAGTGAGAGAAGCAAGCAAACATGCTTGTAATTGCAACTTGCCCTTAATGAGCTCACAACCACAGATTGAAGGCTTGGGAGGATTTTAGAACGGAGTGGTTGGCTTTTGAAAGTGAAAACAATCTCTCCCCACCCTGCTCCTAACACACAATGAGTTATCCCCTTGATTATATAATGAATTATAAAAATCAACTGGAAAGTAATGGAGGTTCAATTGGGTTGTCATTCATCACTTTGGGAAGAAATACAGGAGGAAAATACCATAGGCAGAGAGAGTGGAGGAGGAAAGTAAGGAGAAGAAGGAAAGAATGAAGGGAGAAAGGAAAGGAAGGAGAGAGAGAGGGACACTGAAGACAAGCTCACTACATGTGAGGTTGGCACACATATGATTTGCAAGCACTCTTTGGCCCTGGAGAAATAATCCTGTACTTGGAAAGAACAGCAGTTTGCTAACTGATCTGAGTGGTGTGTAATATCTGCATGACAAAATTTAGCAACGCACAAGCAGACTAACTAAAGTCAGGTGTTTCCTGTTGGATACACGACGGACACCTGACCAAGGCAGCCAATGTTATGCTGAATAGTTACGCATAAACATGAAGACAAAGCTGGTCATTTGTGCTTCCAGATGCAGGTTCACGAAACTTGATGGAAGGGGCTTCAGAGTAACAGCCAATACTGCCTCACAGGATCCACTCTAGACCAATTAGTACAGTCTCAAGGCAAGCAGCCCAGCTATCATTATTTTCAAGAGCTTCCCTAGCTACTAACATGCAGCCAAGGTTGAGAGTTATCGGTTCAGGCCAGTCTCCCCAATTGTAGTCCCAGACCAGCATCATGATCTCCTTGGAACTTAGTAGAGATGCAACTGTTCAGGTTTCACCCTGGCCTTACTGAATCAGAACCACGAGGGAGCCTGTGGTCTGTGTTTTGTTAAGCTCAAAAGGTGATGTTCTCACACACACTAAAGTTTGAGGAACACAAGGCTAGACCACGCACAAGCTAAGGTTGTAGAGAGAAGAATGAGTGTATATTTAAGGAGTACCAGCCAGGAAGTGATCACTGAGCTTGACAATTGCGTTTAATTTATCAATCTTTTCCTTGTACAGTGGATAAAACATACTGTCTTGCAGGAGTCAAAATTGTCGTGCATCATCCTGACTAAGGTTTCTTTTCACTTCTGCATGCATATGTAGTGCATATGTGTTCATGTGTGTGTGTGAGGCTGTGCATGTGGAGGCCAGAGAACAACCTCGGTGTTATCCTCAGGAATGTCGTCCACTTCTTTTTGAAACAGAGCCTCTCATTGGGCCGGAACTGACCAATCAGACTGGACTGACTAGCCAACAAGCTCCAGGAATCCTCCATCTCTGCCTCCCCTGCACTAGGATTACAGCACGTACTATGCTCGGCATTTTTACGTGAGTATTGTGCATCACACTGAGGTCCTCATGCTTGCACAGCAAGCACTACCCACTGAACTATCTCTGTAGCCTCTTCAATGAGATCTCTAATCTCCCCTCTCACCTAGAAGTCCTCCAATAAAGTCCACGCTCTTGTCTTCTTATTATTCTCCAAGCAATGCAGTATAACAAATATTTACATAGTATTTACATTGCATTAGGTATTATACATAATTTTCAGATAATTGAAAATACACATGAGGGGGCTGGAGAGATGGCTTAGCAGTTAAGGCACCTGCCTGCAAAGCCTAACAACCCAGGTTTGATTCCCCAGTACCCACATAAGCCAGATGCACAAAGTGGTGCATGCTTCTGTTCATTTGCAGCAGCTAGAGGCCCAGATGTGCACATTCTCTCTCTCTCTCCCTCCCTCCCTCTCAAAAAGAAAAAAATTTAAGTAAATAAAAATATTTTAAAATAGAGCTGGAGAGATAGCTTAGTGGTTAAGACATTTGCCTGCAAAGCCTAAGGATCCAGGGTCAATTCCACAGTACCCACATAAGCCAGATTCACAAGATGGTGCATGTGTCTAGAGTTCATTTGCAGTGGCTGGAGGCCCTGGTATGCCACTCTGTCTTCCTCTTTCTCTTTCCCTCCCTCTCTCTCTCTCAAATAATTTTTAAAAATGTAAAGAAAGAAATATTTTAAAATACACATGAGGATATACATCAGTTATGTGCAATGGATTTCAGAATCTCCTAAGGGCCCTGGAACAAATCTGACTACCCCTCCAAACAGAACATGCATAAAGATTCTGCATAAAGCATAATGCCTTCACTGGGAGACTTACAGTAAATAATTATAATGTACATGATAATAATAATTGTTCCCGCATAGTGCATGCTAATCTTGTGTCAAGGACTCTGTCAGCTGCTTTTGCCAGCAGTATATCAAATCACCACAGCAATGCAAGGGGAGATAAAAGTGGGCTCATTTCCAGTTCTCATCTGAGGAAACTATAGATCCAAAACAGTTAAATAAGTCACCCAATGCCAAACTGCTCACAAGAGGGAAAGGCTGGGATTCATTCACATTCTTAATTACTCACTACTCCAGTGTTTCCTAAACCTATGGGTCCAATTCCTATAAATACCTGTGACGGTTTGAATGTAAAATGTCCCCCATTATCTCAAGTGTTTATTTTATTTTATTTTTTAAGAACTTCAATATATGAACATAATTCAATTTGGTCATATTCCCATTACTCTTCTGTCCCCTCTCTCCACCTTCATTCTACTGAGGGCCCTCCTCAGTGGGATTATCAGTGTTCCCTGTGGGGTCACGACTGCACCAGTCAGTCTCTGTGGCTGTGAGGACAATGCCTGCCAGTATACCTTCAAGCCTTACATTCCTTCAGCCCCCTCTTCCACAATGTTCCCTGAGCCTTAGAGGTTAAAAATCACAAGTACCCATTAGTATTGAGCTCTGCTTTTGTGAGTTTTGAGTCTTCTCAGTATCTACTACCATCTCCCTGGAGGAGGTTCTCAGGTTAGCCACGAGAGAAGCACTCATATTTAATCAACCACTTCCTCTGTGATGTTTCCTGGGCCCTGGCAGATGTGATAAGTGATGTCTGGTGCTAGACGGTTGGCTTTCTTTTCTTGTCATACAATTGGGTCCCTGGTATTCAGTGCCATCTGTAAAAATCAGATTCTCTAACTAAGTGTGAGAACATGGATCAGAGGGGATAAACCTAGACATTTAGATGACTTTTTGACAGGCATGACCTCTCCTTTTAGCCAAAGAACACTGGAAGCTTCCCTCTAGGGTGTATGACCTTCCAAGCCATAGGAGCCTGACTTGGGTCTCAGTACCAGGCATGAATTCCCTCCCACTGAGCAAGCCTTATGTCCAATCAGAAAGTAGATGAGGCATGAAGTGAGCAGGCCAGAACTCCAGGTTCCTTCCCCACCTCCCAGTTCCCTCAGTCCCAGTATCCTGCTGTTGGCTTGGGGTAGCCTGGCCCCTGCTATGGAAGCAGGCCTTTTGCTCTGGTTTCCTGACTGTTTGTTCCCTGGGTCCCCAAATCCCTGTTCCTCTGAGCCAGAAGGTACACAGACCACTGTGGGTGCTGGCCTCTTGCCCCTGGATCCCCAGCTTCCTGGCTCCTGGTTCTCTCTTGCTGAAGAGGGCACACAGGTGGAGTGAGTAGACCAGTTACCCACCTCCCTGTTGCCCAGGAACCTTTGATGTACTTGCATTCTCTACAGTCTGCACATCTGCAGTTATAACCCCATCCTATACCAGCCTGGTTCACATTTAAAACAGGATACTCACCAAAGACCCTACAAGGACAAATACCTCCTTCCTCTTCAATAAAATAAGACTTTTCCCCAAGAGGGGTAGAACACAATGCAAAAAAAAAAGAAAGCCAGAAAACTGAGAGATCTCCACCAAGGATGCCTAGTCCCACCATGGAAGCCACCAACGAAATCATGGAGAAAATAACAGAAATTGAATCCCAAAATGAAAACACAACAAGCTATGTGACCCTGATCAAAAGAATTTCTGAACTTGAAGCAAAGGATCAAAGAACCAACAATCACATAAATGAAATTGAGCAGAATCGTAATCTTAGAGCACTCAGCTTTTGACAGTAGGCTTAACTTGATTGAAAAAAATGTTAGAAGCCTTAGAAGAGGTAAATAAATGAATTGAAGGTGAGTCAGCAATAACCAGCTGATTAAGCTTAATGAAGACATGATCAAGTACAAGAATGAACTCCAGGAAGCATCAAGAAAATCAGACCTAGAACTGAAATCATAGCTCAAAAAAGAGTTGGACATGATGCAAAAATAACACAACAGAGAACAAAAATCAAATAGAGTTTTTAAAAGCATCTCTAGAATCCATCACTAACAAACAGAGTCACTCATGTAGAAGAACCACTGAGCTGTAAGACAAGACAAAAGAAATTGATCAGGAGTCCAAAAACTGCTAAGTTCAAAACAATCATGTGGACAGAACACAAGATAACATGCAATACCCTCAGAGGACCAAAAATCAGGATCATGGGTACACCAGAAGGGGAAGAAATCCAGGCCAGAGGCATAGAGAACATCTTCAACAAAATTATTGAAGAAAATTTTCCCAGGCTCACAAAAAAGAGGCCCATCCAGACACAAGAAGCTCACAGAACACCAAACAGATAGGACCAAAGAAGAAACTATCCAAGGCACATCATAGTTAAAACTCTTAACAATGAAAACAAACAGTGCTAAAAGCAGCAAGAGAGAATAACTCACTACATACAAAGGCAATCCCATCAGAACTACCTCAGATTTCTCAGTGGAAACCCTGAAAGCCAGGAGGGCCTGGAATGGAACACTTCAAAATTTAAAAACTATGGCTTCCAACATAAACTGCTGTACCCAGCAAAAGTATCCCTTAGAATGGATTGTGAAAGGAAACTTTCCATGAAAAAATGTCAGCTCTATTATTATTTGAACACAAAGCCAAACCTACAGAGAATACTTCAGGGAATACTCCACACAAAAGAGTCAAACAACCAATCTCAAGAAGATCACAATAACCCAAACTACAGTAAGCTCAAAAAAGTACAAAGTCCAGGAAAGCACCAAACCCCATAAAGCACCCAATCATGGCAGCAATTAAATCAAAACTCACAGTTATAACCTTAAATATTAATGGTTTTAACACACCCATCAAAAGACATAAGTTAACAGGGTAGATGAGAAAAATGAACCTTTCTATCTGCTGTCTTCAAGAAACTCACCTCACCACTCAAGACAGACCTTTCACCTCAGGGTGAAATGATAGAAAGTCATATTCCAAACAAATGGAAATAAGAAACAAGCAGGTGTTGCTATACTAATATCAGACAAAATAAACTTCAAACCAAAAATAACCAAAAAGGACAAATAAGGCGACTGTGGTGGTTTGATCCAGGTGTCCCCCATAAACTTAGGTATTCTGAATGCTATGTTACTAGCTGATGGACACTTGGGAATTAACACCTCTGGAGGCACTGTGTTGGGGGGGGGGCTTCTTATGGGTATTCTAGCCAGCTCCCTCTTGCCAGTGCTTGGCACACTCTCCTGTTGCTGTTCACCTGATATTGGCCAGGAGGTGATGACCACTCTCTGCTCATGTCATTGTTTTCCATTGCCATCATGGAGTGTCCCCTTGAGTCTATAAGCAAAAATAAACCCTTTCTTTTCCCCACAAGCTGCTCTTGGTCTGGTGTTTTCTGACAGCAATGCAAATCTGACTGCAATAGTGACTTCTTACTCATCAAGGGAATGATCTATAATCAGAACATCACAATCATAAATCTATATGCACCAAATACAGGTGCACCACAGTTTATTAAACAAAACCTAATTGACAACAAAACAGAAATAAACACCAACACCATCATACTTGGGGACTTAATACTCCACTGTCATCAATAGACAGATCATCCAAGCAGAAAATTAACAGGGAAATAATACAGCTCAACAACACCATAGATCAATTAGACCTAACGGGCATCTACAAAACTTTCCACCCAAACTCTACAGATTACACATTCTTCTCAGCAGCCTGCAGAAACTTTTCCAAAATAGATCATATATTAGGCCATAAAACATGCCTCCATAAATTCAGGAAAATTGACATAACTTCCTGCATCATATCAGATCACAATGCTTTAAAGCTAGAAATTAACAAGAGACATATCAGGAATCCCACCAGCTTCTCCAGGCTGAAAAACATACTGTTAAACAATAAATGGGTTGTGGGAGAAATTGCAGAATTGTATAATGAAAACACAATCTACCAAAACTTATGGGAACAATGAAGGTAGTCCTTCTAAGGTGAAAATTCATACTCCTAAATGCCTTCACAACAAAGATGGAGAGATCCCAAATTAATAACCTAACCTTCCACCTAAAGGCATTGGATAAACAAAAAGAATTCAACCCTAAGAGCTCCAGACAGAAATAAATAACCAAGATCACAGCAGAAATTAATGAACTGCAAACTAAGAAAACAATTTTAAAAATCAATGAAATGAAGAGCTGGTTATTTGAAAAAATAAACAAGACTGACAAACCCCTGGCCAATTTGATCAAATGAAAAAAGAGAAGTCTCAAATTTAAAAAAATCAGAAATAAAAAGGGAGAGGTCTCAACAAACATCAATGAAATTGGAAGAATCATCAGGATATACTACCAAAAAGCCTATACCACAAAATTGGATAATCTGAAAGAAATGGATGAATTCCTACCCACATAACACCTACAAAAACTAAACTCAGAGCAGATTAATCTCCTAAACAAACCTATCACATTTATAGAAATTGAAAAGGTAATAAAAACCCTCTCCAAAAAGAAAAGTCCAGGACTAGATGGCTTCTCAGCTGAATTCTTTTTTTTATTTTTATTCCTTTTTGCATAGGCTGCAAAATGAGTATCTTCAAATTACCTTGCATAGTCATAATAATTACATCAGCAAACAAAATCATCTCTCCCTCCTTCTTTGTTTGAGAACATACAATAGATGCCAATTCTAGATATAAAAATCATGAATCTCAGTATAAAGACAGCCTTATTTGTAAGGACAAATGAGCGACTTCTTTTTATTATTGGATAAGTTAACTTAGAATATTAGAGCATGTCTCTGAGCTTATCTTCCTCTTTAACTCTCTCCCAGTGAATTTCATGTACTTAAGTTAACCCCAAACTGTAAATTACCAGAAGAAAGAGCACCATGTCTGATGGTACAAACTCCTCTACATGAGGAGTTCAATACAATATTAGGAGTCAGTCAGAACTACTCCTGCAAACTCTTAAAAGGAACGATTATTTCCCCTTTCTAACCAGACTTAGGGGTTTTCACTCCACGAGTCACTAGAATGATTGTTAATTTAATAGAGCCACAAAGGCATTTCACATAAACGTTATTTCTTTTTATGATCAATATTTCACTCTATTATTAATTTTTTGAAACAGTCTTTCTCTATAATCCAGGCAGGCCTAGAATTCATTATATAGCCAAGGCTAGTGTCAAATGCATGATAATTCACTTGCTGCATCTCTTTAAATGCAGGCCTGAGTCACCACACCTGGCTTTAACTTTTTTTTTTTTAAACCAACATTTTTTTATTACATCTGGACATATTTTGTATGTAAACAACACATGTTGGTACCATCCTTTTCCTCCTCCCTGCCCCTTTTCTGAATAGGCCATCCTTGTTGGGGATGCAGGTCAACCCCATGGGGATTGTGGGTCATGCATTATGGGTGGGGTAGAGACAATGTCTCTGTGCAAAATGTCCCAACTTGTGGCTCTAACAAATCTTTCCACCCCTCTTCCATAAAGTTCTCTGACTATGCTGGGAGAATTTTAAGCCTACTTCAGTGATGGGCACTTAAGAACCTCTGGATCTCTGGTTTGGTAGGTGTTGAATGTCCTCAGTGTCTATCTCCATCACCCTTGTGCTGATATCAGGTGAATTCTTAATGGAAAAACTGAAAAGTGAAACTGAAACCAGTTTCTCTCAAACTGTTTCGCATAATTGGAGAAAAATGAATCCTCCCCAACTCCTTTTATGGAGCTAGCATCACCCTAATACCAAGACCAGACAAAGATCCAACAAGAAAAGAAAACCATAGGCCTATCTCCCTAATGAACTTAGATGCAAAGATCCTGAACAAAATTCTTCACAAATCAAATTCAACAACATATCAAGAGCACCTTGATCAAGCAGGATTCATTGCAGGGATGATTCAACATACAGAAATCGGTCAACATAACAAACTTAATGAATAAATAAACAATCACAAAAACCACATGATCATTTCAATAGATGCAGAGAAGGCCTTTGACAAAACACAACATCACTTCATGATCAAAACACTGGAGAGAATGGGCATGGACAGGTTCAGGTTATAGCTCAACATAATAAAAGCTACATATAAAGATCCTAAAGCCCAAATAATACTCAATGGAGAAAGACTTAAGGAGTTCCCTTTGAGATTGGGAGCAAGACGGGGTGCCCTCTATCACCACTGCTCTTCAACATAGTACTAGAAGTCCTATCCCAAGAAATAAGACAGGAGAAAGAAATAAAAGGGTTACAAATTGGAAAGGAAGAAGTCAAAATAGCCCTATTTGCAGATGACATGATCCTATACATAAGTCACCCAAAAGTCTCCATCTCAGAACTTCTAAAGGTGATTAATTCCTTTATCAAAGTGGCAAGATACAAAATCAACACACAAAAAATCAGTAGCTTTCTTATATGAAAAGGAAAAAAAAACATACAGAGAAAGAAATCAGTGAGACTGTTCCATTTTCAATAGCCACAAAAAAAAAAAAAAATCAAAAACCTTGGAATAATCCTAACCATGGATGTGAAAGACTTACATAATGAAAATATAAAAATTTACTCAAAAAGAAATTGAGGAGGACTTGAGAATATGGAAAGACCTCCCATGCTCATGGATAAGTATAATTAATATTATGTAAATATCAATTCTACCTAAAGCAATATATACATTTAATGCAATACCAATAAAAATTCCAACATCAATCTTCACAGAGATAGAAAAAAATAATCTCAAAATTCATATGGAAAGGCAGCAGGCCTCAGATATCCAAACATAACCTTAGCAAAAGAAACACCTCTGGTGGTATCATCATATCTGATCTAAAGCTATACTACAAAGCCATAGTAACAAAACAGCATGGTACTGGCATAAAAACAGAAATATAGATCAATGGAAGAGAATTGAAGACCTGAACCTTAGGTAAAGTAGCTATAGCTACTTTTTCTACAAAGATGCCAATAATGTAGACTGCAAAAAAGATTGCATCTTCAACAAATGGTGCTGGACAAATTGGATAAACACATGTAGGAAAATGAAACTAGACCCACTCATCTCACTATACACAAAAATTAACTCAAAATGAATCAAAGACCTCAATGTAAGACCTGAAACTCTTCAACTATTGGAAGAAAAAAATAGGTGGAACTCTCCATAACATAGGTGTGGGGAAAGACTTCCTGAACAAAACCCCAGTAGCCCAGGAAATTAAATAATCTCTCAACCAATGGGATCTCATGAAGCTAAAACACTTTTGCACAGACAAACATACCATAAGCAGAGCCAATAGATTACCCAGAGAATTGGAGAAAATTCTTACCAGCTATACCACAGACAAAAGCCTAATATCCAGAATCTACAAAGAACTCAAAATTATAAACTATAAAAAATCAAACAAACAACCCCCTGGGGAAAAAATGGGGTGAAAAACTGAATAGGGAGTTTGCAGAGGAAGAATTACAAATGACTAACATACACTTAATAAAATGTTCAACATCCCTAACCATCAGGGAAATGCAAATTATGAGATTCCACCTTACTCCAGGAAGGATGGCAATCATTAAAAAATAATCAAATGACAACAAATGTTGGCGAGTGTTGCTTCACTACAGAAATATTTGCTCAACCATGTTTATAGCTGCTAAATTCATAATAGCTAAGAACTGGAATCAACCCAGATGCCCATCATTGGACAAATGGATAACAAAATTGTGGTACATTTACACAATGGAATAGTATTCAGCAGTAAGAAAAAAATGATATGACAAAACTTGTAGAAAAATGGATGGACTTAGAACAGATCACACTCAGTGGATGCACACAGTCACAGAAAGACAAATGCTCCATGTTCTCACTCATCCACAGTTCCCAACCTGGATCATCTTGAGTCGCTGGCATATCCAGACAATAGAGATAGAAGGGTTTGGGATGAAGGGAGTAGGAAGGTGGGAGGAATAAACACAAAACTAAACCTCAAATGATCTGGTACCATAGAAACCTTTCTCCTTGAAGGCAGACTAAAACATATAACCCTCAACAGGAGTATAGGGGGACTGCCCAAAAAGAAGGGCCCCGGAGAGGGTGGGATGAAGCCTAACCCTAAAAACCTTTAGCTCTGACCTGTAACTCACAGTACCAGAAATAGGTGCTACCCACATTGAGCTGTTGATCAGAGACCTATGAGGTCCTCAAAACAAGACAGGTTTCTGTCAAAGCACAAGATTGCCCACCTGAAGTAAAAGGTAAGACCCTATTGCTGAAGACACCATGTGCTGCCAACACAGAATACAAAGAGACCTGGCTGGAATCCCAAAGAGAGCCAGTCCCCAAACAGCCTATCTAGTGCTGGAAAGCGCTACATGAGCTACTGGGGGAAAGTGGCCAACAACGGTGAGAGCAAGCAGGGGTCTAAGTTACTCAGAAATAACCAGCCAGACAAGAAGTACACACCAGGGCAATGGTGGCACACAGCCTTGGTGGGTAGCCAATGGCTTTCTGATTGGCTAAGAGATCCACTCAGTGGAAAGAGAATCAGGTCTGAATCCTATGGAGACAAAGATTATGCTCTGCAATGTCAAGCTCCCACTAGTTCTTGGCTAAAAGAGGGTCTACATCCATCTACCTCTCCCTAAATTAATAACACTTATCCAACTTAACCTATGCTGACTTTACTCTCCCTTGGAGAATCTGTTTTTCTTTTTCAGAAGGTAGCGAGACATGAGTAAATAAACCAAATCTTGCATCTCAGTCAAAGCCCAGGCAAAACCACAGAGGAATCTGGTAAAAAGCAAGAGTGCTACTTCCATGGTGATCTGACAAGCATCGCTAGGGTGAAGGAGACAGATGCTGAGGACACTTAGCCTTTGCCAAAGCAGAAATCCAGAGGCTCCTAAAAACTCATCACTGAAGTAAACTTAAAACTCACCCACCAAAGCTCAGGAATTTTGTGGAAGAAGGGGTGGAAAGATTGTTAAGAGTCACAGGCTGGGATACCATGCCCAGAGACACTGCCTTCCTCCAGTAACTGACTGCTGCTCCTACAACACATAACCTACTGGTATTCCATGGGGAATACCAGCAACCCCACTGAGGAGGGCCCCTGCAGAATGGGGGCAGGGTGGAGGGAAAGGATGGTACCAAGACATGATGTATCCATACAAAATATGTTCTTAATAAAAAAAGAGAAAGCAGATGATTACAACTATAACCTATGTGCTACTATCGCACTGGTGTGTACATGTTGCCTGACTACTTGATTTCGTAGCTTTCAGGATTCATTGTTTGTTCATGCTCTAAGTGACCGTTGTTTCCCAGCAAGTCGCATAGCACTTTCAATCACTATGAGAGGTAGCCATCAGGGAGCTGGCTTTCATCTCAGGGTCAGTATGATCTCTCAATGTCCTGCTACCACAGCCTATGGTGTCTTCAGCAACAGACTCTCTCTATTTACTTCCGGTGAGTAACCAAGTGCTTTGGCAGTGCCCTGAAATGTTTTTTAGAGGTCTCTCTGACCAACAGTTCACTGTTGGGGGCAACCCAATTCTTGTACTTGGATTTACCAGCAACAGCCTATGGTTTTAGGGTAAAGTTTTCTTCACCCCCAAAGGGTGATCCTTCCCAAACTCTCTTTTTAAGAGAGTTGTATCTTTTAATTAGCTAACCAGGAACTCCAAGTGTTTATGATTAAGCCTCTACATAGACCCTGGCTAGTGGAGCCTTTGGAAGGTGGAAACTTGCTGGAGAAAGTATGTTGCTGAGGACGAAATTTGAGGTTATTAGTCCAGCCCACTGGGTGGTGTTCAGAGAACAAACTCATTCCTCCTCTTCCTCCTCCTCCTCCTCCTCCTCCTCCTTCTTCTTCTTCTCTCTCTCTCTCTCTCTCTCTCTCACACACACACACACACACACACACACACACACACAACACACACTCTCCTGCTGCTGCTGCTGGTGATGTATCAAGATATGAGCCCGCTGCCCACTTTCCCATACTTTTCCCCCTTGAAACTGTAAGCTGAAATAAACTCTTTCCTCCCATAAGCTGCTTCTGGCCATGTGTTTTGTCCCCACAATGAGCAGGTAACTGCTAAGGTACCACCTCATGGGGAGTCAAGAAAAAGTTACATGGGCCTAAGCATGTTCTGTAGCCTTGTTAAAGTCCTAACTCCAAAGTCCGTGGACACTACCATTTATGAAGTGTTACTGATGTGTTCAGTGAAATAGTGGCTGCTTTGTAATTTTTATCATGTTTCTTTCTCTTAAGGCACTGTGAGTATAATTAATGCTCTGTGGGAAGTCCAAACAATGCAGAGCTATCAGACAATATCTTACTTGGAAACACTGGGAACCATGCACTGCACCATAAAACACTGATATATTTTCTAATTATGAATAATAGGTAGGTGAATCCCATTAAAATAAAAGTGTATGTATACTCCAAAAATCTACAAATACTAGTCTAAGAACTGTTCCATTAAAGGTTAAACACTTGTATTTCAGATGGTCATTTGGTGACAATTTGATTTTTAGCATATATACAAATGCCTCTGTAAAAAGAAAAATGTCTTCCCTTACCAATTAGCCATGTAAATGATCCAGAGCACTGCTGGTACAAGTCCTCTGTTCTTGTCTACAAGTCTCTCTGAGGAACTTGCCCTCTGCTCAGTGTACTGCGTATAGTTCAGATGGTGCTGAAATACCTTAAATGCCCTAGGTCCAAACTGACCAGTCAGAGAACCTGATGCCAGCGACTCCTTCAGGGAGCAGGCACGTTAGCAGGCTGGGCCAATGAAAGCTTCTGATTCTTCTAAAGGAAATGTCAGACAGCCAATGAAAGCTTCTGATTCTTCTAAAGGAAATGTCAGCCAGGGGCTTTCTATTTTTTGCTGAGTTACCAGCTAGGAGTGGAACATAAACTGAGAAGATCAGTTTACCATCTTTCTAGCACCTGAAGAGTCTTCCTGAAATGATGCCAGCACTGGGAAAAGACTAAACCAAGAGATATAAACACACACACGCACACACACACACACACACACACACACACACACACACACACACATGCTCATGAGGACTGCTGTTTGAATTTCTGGAGCCTGCCCTGTGTAAAGCCACCTACACTCTTGTACTTACTAGCTGGGTCATGGGCCTACACCTTAAAACAAGCTTGAATTCTTATTATTAAGAATTACTTTGGGGCTGGAGAGATGGCGTAGCAGCTAAGGTGTGTGCCTGCAAAGCATAAGGACACAGGTTCAGCTCCCCAGAACCCACGTAAGCCAGACGCATAAGGTGATGTAAGTACACGTGCACACATGATGGTGCATGAGTGTGGAGTTCAATTGCAGTGGCTGGAGGGTATGGAGCACCAATTCATTCATTCTCTCTCTCTCTCTCTCATAAAATAAAATGTACTTTATATGGATACATCATGTGTTGGTACCATCATTTCCCTCCTCCCTGTCTCTAATCTGCTGAGAGCCCACCTCAGTGAGGTTGCTGGTATTCCCTGTGGAGTTGTGAGTTATGTGTGCGAGAGCAGAATTCAGTCATTGGGGGTGGTCATGCCTCTAGGTATGCTCTCCCAACCTGCTTTTTAAATAAAATTATTTATTTGCAAGAAGAGAGAGAAGATAGACAGAGAGAATGGGTGTGCCAGGGCTTCCAATTGCTGCAAACATACTCCAGATGCATGCGCCACTTTGTGCATCTCACTTTACATGGGTGCTGGGGAATTGAACTCCAGTTGTTAGGCTTTGCAGGCAAGTGCCTTGACTGCTGAACCATCTCTCCGGACCCCCTGAGCTGCTTTGATTACAGCTACTTTGACTTGCTTTCTCTCTTAGCATCAAATGTGCCATCACTGATATGAAAATCAATATGAGGAGCAGGATGGCATGAGTAACAAACCTAAAGGCCTGGGCCCTGGCTGGATTTAGGGGGGCTGAAATACAAGGACTCTCCCTCCTTACCTACAAGCTGATAATTCGTCCGGAGTGAGGGGTGGGGCAGTTGTTTCTTTTATTTTGTGTTGATTATTTTTGATTTTGATGATGCTAAAGACCAAACCCAGTGCCTTGTGCCCGTGGGCACTGGAGTACTCTCCCGCCCTGATCATCCTTACTATTGGTTAGAGAAACAGCTGAATGCTCATGTTCTACCTTAGTTTAAAGAAAAATGGACCGTACACGAGGGTGAGCAGTCTTCTTCCTATACAGGTGGCCAAGCGAAAGGAGATAAAGCCTTGCTAAGAGACAGTAGCCTGAAATCCAAAATGACTAAGAGTCAAATACTGTTTTCCCAAAGCTAAAATTAGTGTGAGTGAAGGTGTATCCATATGATACTCAGAAATGATTAGAACTGAGACCTAGAAAGAGCAAGGAATGTGGAGTGAGCTGAATGGACCAGACCCCTTCCAACGCCTCCTACAATTATCTTACTGCTCACAAGCTATGACCACCCCCCTAGTGAAGAGCTCAGGGTAGTGGGGATGATGGCTGCGCCTCCACCATTGCTGGGGAGGATGAAAGGAAGCAGTCTAAGCCCAGGGACAGCGGTATGCCTAAGGCACGTGAGCCTGTTGCTAAGAGACAGGCACCATAAAAGCAGGGTCAAACTTTGTGGACCACGACTCCATAAGACCTTTGGCTTTGGGCAATGTCCCTTGAAGGTTCTAGAATGCTAACTGACTGGCTAATTGATCCAAGTGTCAGTTCTGAAAAATAAAAAGCCTGTGATGGCTCAATTTCTAAGGTCAGCCATCATGCCCTAGAATGTCCTACAGCAGGAAGTGAATGAAGACAGTAAGTACAATTCCCAGGACGGAAATGCTCTCCACCGCCCACCTCACATGTGGCTGAGGACAACAGCCAATAAGAGAACTGCTGTCTGGGCTGAATAAGGTCAGCCATCTTGGCCTGATGGGAACTGGCTACCAGAAGGGTTTGATACTTGATACACATTAGTACGGACAGCTTTATTTCTCCTATTCCCTATTTTATTTTCCAAAAAGAAGTTTCTTTTTATGACTATGGTCTTTTACCACCTTGTCTCTATCATTTCCTTCTTGGTATAATTTATGGCTTAGTCTATTTTCTGTTACTATGATAACCAGGGAGTGAGTCATGCATACGTAAACTTTATTTTAACTCACAGTTCTGGAGGCTGATGTATAAGATTAAGAGGCCACATCTGGCGAGGGTCCTAGCAGAAGGTGGAAGGGCAGGTAGATGCTTGCGAAGCAGCCCTTACTTGTAAACAACCCCTCTTTGTGGCAACTCGTTCTGTCTGAGGAGAACCAGAACTCAGTGTCCCGAGAAGAGCGTTAATAATCCTCCTTCAGAATCAAATCACCTACGAAAACCTCCACATTGGGAATCAAACTTCCACAAGAGCTAATAGGCCAAAAGCCACATTGAAACCATAGCCATTTGCATGTGAAGAGGCTTCACGTCACACAGAGACAATGCGAGGAAAGGCTGGGAGAGGATTGATATGCAGAAACAGGGCTTCAGCTGAATCTATAATGCATTATTTCTGTCTTAAATGTGTAGAAATGATGTTTGGAAAGGCTTTATTTTCTCACAGCAAAATATAAAACGTATTGGTTTGCAGGGAATCCGTATGTTACATACTTTTAATACTGAGCTGGATCAGGAACCAGACCTCCATGTGAATTAACCTTCCCTTTTACACTAAAGGAAGCCACTTTTTTTCTTTAACAATGATATGTTTTTTTCTATGTTTGTCTATTTTCATTACCTTTACACATGTTCATAAATAATGTATACTATTGATTTGTGTTTTTTAATTTACATTAATAGCATGCTATATTTATCCTTCAGAAACTTGGCTTTCTCACTGAACATCATGTTTTTAAGATTTATACACTTGGGTCTGTTCATTCATTTTAATGACTTGATAGTATTCTAGTGTGTGAATAAATCACATTTTACTTATCCATTCCCATTCTGATTTTTTAAATTATCATTCTAATTTTTTTACAACGGGAGCCATGAACATCCTTGGGCATATCTTATATTCATGTAAGATAATTTTCTAGAGCATGCACCTACACGTGAGCTTGTTGGCTGTCGTGTATGGCCATCTTCTGATGTGCCAGGCACTGGTGACTGTGTTGGAGTGAGCTTCACTCTGACTCTGCTGCTCATAGTGGATAGAAATTCCTGTAGATGGTGTCTCCTGACCCTGGTGTGTGCTGGTTTGATTCATGCCATTTGTCTGTTTCTTATTGTAAATTCCTCTTCCTCAGGGGTGTTAGGTCTATGGAATCCTACATCTCCTGGATTGTCAAAGAATTCCTGCTGTGAAGTTTTACATTTGCTTGCACTGGAGCCTGGTAGGGTGTCAGTGGTCCTTGACCAGGTTATGATAAATTCTCAGTTCATATGTCCATGCCAGACAAGTAATATAAATTTGGGTCACATATTTCTACATAGCTTAGTTGTGAGTTCCTAGTTCTGAGAATTCAGTTTTCAGATGATTTTTATTTTCCTCCATGTTGCTCCCATGGCCAGTGGGTTTTATTTTCCAGTCTGCTTTGTATGAGCAACATAGCTCTTTGAGTTTCAAAGTTATATACAGAGTTCCTCCCTCTCTGTCACCAGTGGCTGGGGGCCACATAAGTGATCTTCATATGTATATAAAAGGCCCCATGCCGAGTCTCATATGGAACCTACCCGGTTCCTTTCAGCTGCCTTTCTTTCCTCTTATACCTGAGAGTATCTTTTCTTTCAAATTTAGAAATGCAATTTCACTGAAAGTTTTTGTTTCTTTTCTAATACAGCACTTTCAGGTACATGAAGTGAAAGGGGGCGGTGTCTTAGCCACAGGCTGGGTAACTTATAATAAACAGAAATTTATCACCTCTTCATTCTAGAAGCTAGAAGTCCAAGATCAAGCAACTAGCATTTGGGGAAAGGGATTTCTTTGTTGTGCTATCCAATGATGAATGGGCAAAAAGAGGGCACAAGAGAGGAAGAGATCAAACTCACTCAGCGACAAGCCCTTTTAAGTTTAGCATTAATCCATTCATTAAGCATTTCCACTTGGGCTCCACCTCCTAACACTGGTGTATTGAGGACTGCTTCCAACACATGCTTTTCAGGAGACACATTCAAACCATGGGGGGGGGGGGGCAGTGGGTGATGATTCAATTAACTTTGTCTGTCTTGTTACTGAATCTTCTAAGGTGATCATGGTCATTCCAGTATAGTCATATGTGGCTTAACATGGGGATACATTCTGAAGAATACATCCTTGGGTAAGTGGGTCTTTGTACAAACACAGAGTGTACTTTGACAAACACAGATGGTGCAGGTCAGCCACTCAGTGTGGCCTCTTGACAAGAGATGCAGTAAAACATGAGTTCATAAGGCTGCAACCAGTGCACTGATTTGCAGTAAGCATTTCGGTAAGTATTTAGGGCGGAGGCAGGAGGACCAGAAGTTCAATGTCAACCTTAACAAAGATAAGTTAGAAGTCAGTCTGAGCAACAGGAGACCTTGTCCTTAAAAAAAAAAAAAAAGTATAATGTAAATATATTAACCAGTAAGAATCATTTATTATACTTTTAAACAATTGGCAATGCAGTAGGTATTCTCACACCATCATCACTACAAACACATTGAGAATGTTTTGAGGACTGGGGATATGGCTTAGCAGGTAAGGCGCTTGCCTACAAAGCCAAAGGACCCAGGTTCAATCCCCCAGGACCCATGTAAGCCAGATGCACAAGGTAGCACATGTGTCTGGAGTTTATTTGCAGTGGCTAGAAAGCCCTGACGCACCCATTCTGTCTCTCTCTCCCCTTCTCTCTCTAATAAATAAATAAATAAAATATTTTTGAAAGGAATGGTTGTATAAATTATTGCATTGTGATAGATTGAACCTAGGACCTTGCATGTAACAATTCTGAGACAGAGTCTTCCTAAGTTGCTGAGGCTTTGAATGCACTCTGTGAGCTAGAATCCCTGCTATACCCATTCTCTCTCTCTCCCTCTCTCTCTCTCTCTCTCTCTCTCTCTCTCTCTCTCTCTCTCTCCCTCTCTCCCTCTCTCTCTCTCCCTATCTCTCTGATTGAAAATAAGTAAATAAAATAAAAATAAAATATTTTAAATAATGTTTTGAACTATGCCAGTATGATTGCTGCATCACTAGGCAATAAAAATTTCTCAACTCCATTATAATCTCATGGGGCCATGGTCATAAATGTGGTGTATCAATGATCAAAATGTCATTATGTGGTGTAGGGCTGTACTCCAATTTTAATTGATTTAAAAGATAAAGAAACCCAAGAGTGGTGGTGCATACCTTTAATCTCAGCACTCAGGAGGCAGAGGTAGGAGGATCACAGTGAGTTCGAGGACACCCTGAGACTACATAGCGAATTCCAGGTCAGCCTGGGCTAGAGTGAGACCCTACCTTGAAAACAAAAGATAAAGAAGATGCAACAAATGATAAGAACTAAAGAGACACATGCACAGGTGTGTGCTAAGGAAGGTGTGCATGTGTGATGAAGGGAGATGTGTCTTTTAGTGTTCCCAACAAGAAGAACTACATTGTTCATACCCAGGAAAAATTCTAACCTTGACTTTCACTGGGGAGAATGGCTGAAGACTCTCTTTTAAAGACATCTGCCATAAGATGGAGACCAATTGCAACATGATGAAATAGAGAACGCCTCTTTGATTTTATATTGGTGGCATGTGGTATAAATGAAGTCTAGTTTCCTTAATAGTCCATTTCAAATGTCTGCTACTTAAGCTGACTCTGACAGTCAACCATTCATTCAACCATTCTGAGGTCAGAATTTTTCTTGTGTGGGGGTGTATACATATGTGTGTGGGTTCACATATGCACACATGCACGTATGTGCATGAGGAAGTAGAGGTCAACATTGAGGGTCACCCTCTATCACTAGCTAGCCAGCCTGTCCCAGGGATCCACCCATCTCTGCCTCTCTAGTGCTGGGATTACAGGCATATGCTGACACACCTAGCATTGACGTAGGATCTGGGGATCTGAACAAAGATCCTCACACTTTTACAACAAGTGCTTTACCAGCTAAGGCATCTCCCCATTTCCAAACAGTTTCCTGGGTACATACACTGGATTCTCCAGTGATTGAAACCCCCAAGTTGCTAACAGCTTGCTCTTGACATATCCTTCCTGCCACCAACACACATGCCTACCCTGTCAGGAACGGTCAACGTCTAGGAAAATGCTTTCCGCAGATAGCAGCACACACAATCTTGCTGCTCCTGGATAAGCTTACTTCAGTGAAGTTGTCACTTTGACCCTAGAGTGTCCTCCCCTAACTCTCTGATCAAACCAAAATGAAACTAAAAAAAAAAAAAAAAAAAAAAAAAAAAAAAAAAAACGGGGAGCCTGAGGGACAAAGATTCTCCTATGAGGGTATCAGACTTCTGACCTGTTCAGGTGGTCCTGATCCCTGCATGACCCTCCTTTTATCTTTATAATAGTTACTGGGAGGCCTTTGCTTCCATTTCATGTCATAACCCTTTGATGGTGGTGCTTGCTACTATATATCCCATTATACCTATCACAATTTCTAAGCATGCACTTGTTCCATTAGTCATAATTGGATGTATTATGGCCAATCAGACCTCATTGACTATGGGCATCCACTCTGCAAATCCCCCTTACAGGGCTGTATCTGTCAGGGTTATCTAGAAGAATCAAACTAATAGAATGACTTTGGATTATAAAGGAGGTCTTATTGGATTAGTTTACAGTATATGAGCCGGGAAGTCCAGGAATAGCTGTTTGGCTTTAGAGTCAAAGAACCTGGCAGCTGCTCAGTCTATGAGGCTGGATGCTTCAGCAGCCTCAATCTGGCACCGTAGGCCTGGAGGATTTTTGGAGAGCTGCTGGTCTTCAATCCATATTGGAAGGCCAAGGAAACTTGGTTCCAGCGTCCACGAAGGATAACTGAAACAGGGTAGATGCGTGCGTGAGTGAGTAGCAAGGTCAGCCAGGCGGAAAGCTCTGTCTTCTCGGAGCCTCTTAGTATATGTAGTCTGCCACTTGAAGGACAGCCCACTCTGAAGGAAGGATTTCTCTCCATCCTTCCCAAAAGTGCCTTCACGGATCTGCCCAAAAGGTATGTCTCTTATTTGATTCCTAACCTGACCGAACTGAACTTAACAGTCTCAATGTTCTTTCACCGTAACCCTTTACCTTTAGCATTCTCCTGACTTTATCTGGTATCTTTTTTTTTTTTTTTTTTTTTTTTTTTTTTTTTTTTTTTTTGGTTTTTCGAGGTAGGGTCTCACTCTAGCCCAGGCTGACCTGGCATTCACTATGGAGTCTCAGGGTGGCCTCAAACTCACAGCGATCCTCCTACCTCTGCCTGCCGGTGCTGGGATTAAAGGAGTGTGCCACCACGCCCGGCCCTTAAACTGTATCTTTTAAAGATATCTGCTGTAGCAAAAGCAAAATAATGGAATAGAGAACAACTCTTTGGTTTCATATTGGTGGGATGTGATGCGAAATCTGAGGCAGAAGAGTCTTCTGTCCCTTTTTTTAAAATTTTCTTTATTTTTTTATTTTTATCTTTATTTTTTATTGAGAATTTCCATAATTGTAGACAATAACCCATGGTAATTCTCTCCATCCCCCCTTTTTCCCCTTTGAAACTCTACTCTCCATCATATCCCCCCTCAATTTTGTTGTTCGTTGGTTTGGTCCGGTTTGGTACTCTGCCACTAAACTCTTTCTTAAGTCCTGTTTTTAAAATAGATTTTATTTATTTATTTGAGAGAAACAACGATAAAGAGAAAGAGAGAGAAAGAATGGGCACTCCAGGGCCCCCAGCCACTGCAGACAAACTCTAGATGCATGTGTCCCCTTATGCATCTGGCTTATGTTGGTCCTGGAGAGTTGAATCGGGATCCTTTGGCTTTGCAGGCAATGCCTTAACCACTAAGCCATCTCTCCAGCCCTCTTAAATCCTTTTTTAACTTTTTAAAATTCTGAGACAGGGTCTTTCTAAATTGCTCAGGCCTTTAACTCACTTTATAGTCCATGCAGGACTTGAACTTATGACCTTCTTGCCCCAGCTTCTAAAAGAGCTGAGATTAAAGGCCTATGCCACCAGTCCCAGCAAATTGTCATTTTTTTGATGGTGGAAACATTACTGAAGCCATTAAAAGCTTTGGTTATAAAGGCTGCATAGCTTTGTGAGAAAAATACTTATGATGAAATATTAAATACAAAACAAATAGTTATATATATACATATATATGTATACATACATATATGTAGTAAGAATACAAGTAGATCTTAAAAGTAGGAGCAAAGCAGAAAGACTAGTGAGAAATATGTCACCATGTTGACAGCATTTCTATTGTGTATTAGTATTATGAATTTTATTTTTCCCCTTGTTGAACTCTTCTGTAATGTTGTTCTTAATTCTTTATAATGAAATACATTATGCATGCATATTCAAATTTTTTTAATTTGGAAAAAATTCAATCCCGTTGATGAACAAGGAAATGTGTCCCTTCATTCTTCCAGCTTCATGTCTTTCTTCCCCCATCCTTTAAAGAAGGCAGAGAAAGAGAAAACATTTAAGAAATCAGAAAGTAAGGGCTGGAGAAATGGCTTAGTGGTTAAGACACTTGCCTGCAAAGCCAAAGAACCCAGGTTCAGTTCTCCAGGACCCACATAAGCTAGATGCACAAGGTGGCACATACATTTGGAGTTGGTCTGCAGTAGCTGAAGGACCTAATGTGCCCATTCTCTCCCTCTCTCTCTCTCTCTCTCTCTCTCTCTCTCTCTGTCTCTCTCTCTCTCTCTCTGTCTCTCTCTATCTCTCTGTCTCTCATAAATAAAAAATATAATATTTTAAAAAGAAAGAAATTAGAAAGTAGGGGATGGAAAGATGGCTTAGCAGTTAAGGTGTGTGCCTGTGAAGCCTAAGGACCCAGGTTTGAGTCCCCAGTACCCATGTAAACCAGATGCACAAGGTGGTACATCTGTCTGGAGATCATTTGTAGTGGCTGGAGGCCCTGGTGTGTCCATTCTCTCCCTCTATCTTCCTCTTTCTCCCTCTCTCAACTTAATTAATTAAATTTAAAAGGAAGGAAATCAGAAAGTAGACTATTTGGTTTTATTAAACAGAAAAGAAATCTGTAACTCTTGGAAGAATTCTTTCTCCCTTTTCCACTAACAAAGATGGAGAAAGAACCTGAACAGATGAGGCTCTGGTGAGACCACCGGCAGAGGAGTCAGCACGATCAGTGAGAGTTAGGGAAACACAGCAACAGCAGCTGCCTATGGGAACCAAGTTTCATGGATGTGGTGATGGTAACATTAATTTGTGGAAATGTGGAGAAATGTTGGCTAATCAGTATTTTTACTGGGCAAAAATCCTATTTTCAAACCACTAATAACCTCCTCCTTTGCCTAACCAGAGTACACAAACAGCCTCCATTAATTTTTTTTTTTTTTTTTTTTTTGCGATATTGTTGTTAGCAACTGATGTGGATTAAAGGATGAAGCAAGGATTGATGGTTTTCTCACGGGCCTTGGGATAGTACACATGAACTGTTCCCAGACACTTAGTTCAATCCTTGGTCACCAGTCAGGCCATCCACACCTGGACACTGATGCCTGATTCACAGCTCCCTCGTGGGGCTCCCTGGCTGGCCTGCAGACTTGGCAGGCTCCTACTAAATCATGATTGATTTGGGGATTAACTCCTTCCTGTCTATCTGCCTATCAAACATCTGTGCATCTTATATAGTTCCATATGTATGCAGCTCTCAGAGAGAGAGAAGGCCACATATCTAAGGTATCTAGAGCCACATCTGAGACAGTCAGCTACATCATAAAATGAGTAGAACCTTCAGGACCAGACTGAGGATTCTGGGTCACCTTGAGGTCTGACAGTCCCTATTCAGGGTTATAACCAGGAAGTATACAGCCAGGGACTGATTGGAAGGGAAAGGGTTACTGCTATCTAGTTTAAGCTCTCAGATGCCTAAGTTTCCAGGCACCTAGAGAAGCTTGGGCAAGTTTCTCTGACAGCTGTCAAGGGCTGCTGCTACCTCTGAAGTACAAATTTCCAGCCCTATAGTCTGTGTCTCATTTGTTTGATCTTTTCTTTTTGTTTTGTGTTTATTTGTGCTTTTAAAATGCCTTCAAAATCAAGTCACTTTTCTGTGACAGACAAGGTAGTCTTGATCAAAAGTTTAACTCAGTCACACATGGCACCTGTCATCTTGTGCCATCCTTGCATTGTCTCCATGATACTAAGTCATATCCCCAAGTAGGAATGGCCATAGTGTGGGTTGGAAGCTGCCTAGTCATCTGAACATGCGATATAGCACAGGATCTCACCAAAGACTCAGTCATCCTTCAGTCCTGGACGCCACAAACAAAGGTGGCAATAAGATGTCTTTGTCCTCAACTTCTCCATTGAAGTCTGGCCAGGGTGAAATAGCGTTCCTTATTCCTCTCCAGTATCTCCTTTCTGAGTTTATTAATATTCAAAATTTCTCCCTGCCCTCTTTAGGCAAGAGACCACCCAAAGTAGCTGCCAAGAAATGACATGTACAAGCAGTGTATGGTTTAGTGAGAACTCCTCTAATAGTGTTTCTCAAAGGAAAATGTCCACAAGTACCACTCAAAATTTTTTCAGGTAGTGCACAGAAAACATTGACAATCATACTCATTTTAATGTCCATTAGATACGAGACAAAAGCAACATAACACACTTGTGATTTCTTCAGTATTAAATCAAGTAAGGCTAAGATAGGTAACTAAAATTAAAACTAATCAAAGGGGAAGTATTAAGTAATATTATTGATAATACTCGAGTGCAACTGAAGCCATTAAAAAGTAGGACATGATAACTGAAACTTGGGGACTGCTTTGTGGATTACTTTATTTTTTTTTTTTTAGATAAGTTCACAGTGAGCCTAAGTCTGGCTGGGAAGAAAGGATTTGTCTCTTATTAATTCACATCCAGCAGGATAGGCAGATGAACTTAAGGGAGGGAAGTTTCCTGGCCCTGCCGAATGGAGCCCACGGACAAGCGCCCACACTGCCAAGATGTCAGGCTAGCCGTGTGTCAGAAGCACGGTGATTGGGAGTCCTGCCAAGAACGAAACAGACTATCCTGCAGCTGTTATCTCATTTGTATGAGTAATATGAAAAATGCTGCGCGATTTAATATGCCATCTAATACTTTTATTCTTATCTCACCAGTAGGGCAGGTGGTGGCATACATGTTTGAAAGCCAATGCAGATTGGTATAGGGGAGGGCTCTGAGAAATGATGCTAGCTGCTATTTGAGCTAAGTAAAATGACATGAGCATGGATATTATTTTACAAAGGCAATCTCACTTGTATCTTTGCCAATGAGATCTTCATCACAGTATGCAATGAGAGTGGATATCCTTCTCCTGGTTATCTGGGCGCGCAGGATGATTCCATCACCAGCAGTAGGAAAACGGTTATCTGTTATTTCACTTGTGAGAGACCAACAGGAACATTATCGGGGTGTTTGGAACCAAACGTGTGCGGTTCAGAGTGATGAAGAGGGGGAGGAGGTGACTCGTCTCCAAGGATGTGGAGATAACGCCGCTTGCAGTGGGAGGAGATGGATGGTATTGTTGAAAGTGGTTTCACATGCCAGGGGGCTGACTGCGAATCCCTCACAGCAGCTAGGCATTTGGCTCTGGAGAAGAGAGAAATAAATAAGAGGATCTGGGTGCAGGAGGAAAGCCTAGATGAGAGGACAATCATCTCAACCCCTTCGACCTTAAAAGAAATGTGGTTAAATAAATCTTTCATGGCTCTCTGGATCCGAAGATGAAGTACAGCAACCTTCAAGCCACCGAGGCACACAAATAATAATTTTTTTCTTCCATTCCCAACCTTGTTTATCTTTTCTTTCAAACAACAAAGATCTCCCACCATCACTTAATAAGCAAACTGTAAAAGCATTAAACAAAAAGTGGAAAGCACAAATCCTTCCACTTTAAAGGGACTACAACGAGCCTAACTACTCTAACAGAGAATATTAACCCAGAATAATCTATAGCTATAATTCATAGGGATAACAATGTCAGGACAAAGACCCAAAATTCAGCAATGGCATTGCTATGAGCTCCAGGTGCTTGATTTATGACTACTCTTTCCTGTGATGAGAGAAATTATTTTGGGTTTCTACCATTAAGTCTAAGGGTTCCTCCCATGAAGCCTAAGATAGTTGGTTTTGTTGTTGTTTGTTTGTTTTGTTTTGATTGTGGGATTTGTCCAGACAGAGCCTCACACTGTATCCCAAGCTAGTCTGGAAGTAACTATGTAGATCAAAGCGACCTTGAACTTCCTAGTGCTGAGATTACAAGTGTGAGCCACTACACTTGGCTATGAAGTCTAAAATATGAATGTACAGGGGCCCTCTGCACTCAGACTGGGAGAGATGCAGGCTTTCTTGGCGTCTGAGTGTGTTTGGAGCCTGTGGCTCAGACTAGAAGACAGCGAGAACTGACAACAACCAAAGCCTATCAGCAAAACGAGGAAAGATAGCTGACTCCCTGGCAGGAGATGAACCGCCCCTTGCACATCAGCCAGGGTCCAGGTGAAACCACAGAAGAATTGGCAAGATGGGCAAGAGTGTTGCTTCCAGGGCGAGCCTGACAACCTGCACGAGGGTGATGCAGACAGATACTAAGGATACTCAAACACACAAAAGAAGAAATCCAGAAGATGCTGAGCTCAACACTAAAGTTGACTTAAAACACACCCACCATGGCTCAGGGAGATTTGTCAGAAGAGGGGGCAGAAAGAATGTAAGAGCCACAGGGTGGGAAGGAATATCCATAGGCATTGCCCCCTCCCAAATAACTGACTGCAGCTCTCACAACTCATAACCCACAACCCCATGGGGAATAATAGCAATTCTAGTCGAATGGGGACAGAGAGGAGGGAAGTGATGGTTCTAACACATGATGCGTCCATACAAATTTTCTATTTATTAAAAAAATAAAATCAAGTAAATGTGAATGCACAACTGATCTTTCCCTCTTTATTTCTTGTTCTTTTATATTTTCCTAACTTCTACCTTAATGGAATCATTGGTCACAAAGGCATTGTTTGTAACTAACAAAACATAAATGTATTAAAAATCCAATTAATAGCTTCCTCCTACCCTCAAACTCACCCCTACTCTGAAATAACCAATGTCAGTAGCTTGAGGTATTTGTTTTCATAACTTTGTCTGGATATCAACAGCGCACAATTAATTTCTCCTACATTGTAGATGCTTTCAAGTCAATAATATAAACCCAAGTCACGCTTTTTCAGTTAATTTATAATATTCTGTACAATAAATGTACTATATGTTACTCAGTTATCCCTGAAGTGAAGAACATTCACAGTCCCCAAATTCCCATCTTAATATTTTACATTCATCGCTGCAATAGTAAATGTCATATAATTCTCCTTGTATATTACTATCTTTATTTCACTGAAATAATGATAATATCAAATTAAAGGGGATGTGAATTTTTATTTTTAAAATATATATTTAAATTACTCTCCCCAAATATGATAACTACTCACATTCTTACAAATAATGGCTTGAGGAGCTCATTTCCCCACACCATCCCAAGCCTGGACAATCCTCAATTTTATGTTTCCCTAAGTCAGCCTGTGCTAGAACAAGACCTTACCACAAAAAAATAAAAAATAAAAAATAAAAAATAAAAAAAAATTTAAAACACCCACCATGTCTCAGGGAACTTTGTGGAAGAGGAGGCAGAAAGATTGTAAGAGCTATGGGGTGGGAAGGAATATACAAAGTAAAGATGGCATTTCGTTTTTTTCAATTTGCATGCACCTGACTTCCAATAGGTTGTCCAAATTTTTTTCCAGTTTTTGTACATGTATGTGTGAGTGGTGTGCACACCTGTATGTATGTGTGCTCATATGTGTATGGGTGTACACGTGTGAGTAGGTATGCATGTTTGCATGTAGAGGCCATAGGTCAATTATCAATGCCTTCCTGAGTCACTCTCCATCTTATTTTTTAAAACCAGGTCTCTCACTGAACCTGGAGTTCACCAGTTTAGCTATATGAGCTTGCTGTTAAACCCCAGGGATTTTCCTGTCTCTGCCTCCCCAACACTAGTCTTACAGGCATGTGCCACCATGCCAATCTTGTTAACATAGGTGCTGTGGATAAGAACTCAGGTCCTCATGTTTATGCAGTATAGTAGACAGCTTCAGGTTTGCTGAGATAAACTTCCAAACCAGGTACAGTTAGGGAGAAAGAGATATTTATTGAAGCTTACAGACCCAGAGGACATTCCACAATGGCAGAAGATGCTGGCCTGTTTTCACAGGTCCAAGCAGAGAGACAGAGAGAGAGAGAGAGAGAGAGAGAGAGAGAAGCCATTCAGCAAACTTCAGGAATTCCAGGTGGAACTAGGCACTTTGCATATCTTTAGATTGGAATTTCAAACCCACCATCACACCTTAAGATCTGGGCAGTGACACCACCTCCAGCCAGGTGGCTGAAGATCCAAACTATAAACTAATAAAACACTGAATACATTGGGGGCCATCTATTCAAACTATCACATTCCACCCCTAGCCCCCAATACATTAAAAACCATCACATATTGTAAATTGTATTTAGTCCAATTTCAAAGCTCCCCACAGTCTTGACCAATTTAAGATAGTTCCAAGGTCCCAAGTCTCCTCTGAGATTTAAGATCAACTCCTAGCTCTAAGTCCTGTAAAATCGAACCAGTTACATACTTTCAACATATAAAGACACAGAGTAAACACTTTCAATTGGTACAAGGAGAGACTAGAACAATGCAAACTCAACCACCATTAAGCAAACATCAAACTTCTGCAGTTCAGGTCCAGTGACTGGCAGTCTCCAGATTTGCCAATTATGCCCCTCCAGCTGGGCTGAGTAGCCAGGGAAAACTTCTATCCCTAGCTAACAGCCTCCATGATAGCCCTTGTACAGCCCTGTATATCCAAGTGGTCCTCAGGTCTCCATGAAAACCATGGTCCATCTTCCAAAGGCTCTTCCAAGCCTATTAGGGTCATCATGCCCTGACTCATTCTGCATCTCAGCAGCAGCTCCTGGAACTGTGTGTGCACTTCTTGATCCACTCCATACATTCATTTTTCATGCTTCCAAAACTAATACCAGGTGTGCGGGACACAGCCATATTCTTAAATCAGGGACTAAATAAATTGTAACCTTGTAAAGCAGATTCCTTCTCCACTCAACTCTTTCCCAAAAGAGTTTGCATTTCTATCATAGTCTTTCATCAAGCATCCTCTACATTGTTTTAATGTAAAGCAGTTGGGCCAAATTCCTTAAGATTGCTAATGTGTTGACAATAACAACTTCAGTAACCTAAAACCAGTCTCATTGACTGTAATTTTAATTTGCTTGAGATTTTCCAATTTAAAATCTTTAATCTCTCAGTCCAATATCTCTAGTCAAGTATATCAGCCCATTAAAAGTTTGATCTTGGGCTGGAGAGATGGCTTAGCAGTTAAGCGCTTGTCTGTGAAGCCTAAGGACACTGGTTCAAGGCTCGATTCCCCAGGGCCCACGTTAGCCAGATGCACAAGGGGGTATACACATCTGGAGTCCATTTGCAGCAGCTGGAGGCCCTGGTGTGCCCATTCTCTCTCTGTCTCTCTCTCTCTCTCTTTCCTCTGCCTCTTTCTTCCTCTGTCTGTCACTCTCAAATAAATAAATAAATAAACAAAACAATTTTTAAAGTTTGATATTGATTAAACTCTCTGGGCCTGGGCAGCAGGACACAGCCAGCCCTTATGCAAGTAGCCCAGTTCCAACAAAGTTCTCTTCAGACTTTCCTTCCCCTTAGAAAACTCATAAGCCAAGCCTTGAAGTCCAATACTGTCTGCACTTAGAATTCTCAAACTCTCATCAGAATAATTCATAATACTTGGCTTACCGCTCCAGAAGGCATCTTCAGCTGCAAGCACCAAGTCCATTGCTCCAAAACAAAATTTCAAAAATACCAAAATTCACATCATCAGGCTCATCTCACCCCATTTCTGGCACCAGTTTCTGTACTAGACAGCTTCACGCTCACTGAGATGAACTTCCATCCTATTTGCCCAACTTACAGAATTTAACAAAATAAAGTTAAAGAAGGTTGTGGATTTAATGTCAAATGTCCCCGTGGGCTCATGTATTTGAACAGCTGGTCTCCAGTCTGTATCACTGTTTGGGAAGGCTGTGGAATCTTTATGGAAGGTTATAGATCCCAGGGAAGTTCTGTAATGGCAGAAGAAGCTGGCCTGTTTACACAGGTCCAAGGAGAGAGAGAGAGGGAGAGGCCAAAAGCCAAAAGCCACACAGCACACTTCAGGAACTCCAGATGGCACTAGGCACTTGGCATATCTTTAGATTGGAATTTCAAACCCAGACCACACCTTCTCCAGTCAGGTGGCTGCAGAGCCAAACTACAAACTAGTAAAACACTGAATATGTTGGGGGCCAACTATTCAAACTACCACGCACAGCAAGCACTTTACCCTCTGAGCCATCTCCCCAGCTCCCTATTTCTCACTTTTGCTTTCTTTCAGATGACTTCATGGCTTTATCCGACTACTTTGCAGATATTAGGCTTTTGTCTGTCTTATGGGTCATGAGTATTGGGTTTCAGTCTTTTGTTTTGTTTGTAGTGTCATGCAACAGATAAATTTTTAAATCTTTATTTCATCTAATATGTTGATGTGTTCTCTGTGAATTGTTTCCTAACTTATTTTGGAAACTCTTCCCCACCCCAAGGGTATGTATTCTTCTAATATCTGTGGATATGTTTTTGAGTCAGGGTCCTGCTGTGTAGCCCAGGCTGGCCTCAAGCTCAAAATCTGCCTGTCTCAGCCTTCCAAGTGTTAGGATTATAGGCATCTGACACCATGCCCAGCAGTTTTATGTTTACCCTTGAAGTTGTTACCTCATTGCTGTGAACAAATTCCTGGCCAGAGGCAATTTAAGGAAGGAAAGGTTCATGTTGGCTTAAAGCTTCTAGGGGAAGTTTCACGTTTCAGCTGGGAAGCAAAGGGTGAACAGGAAGTCGACCACCCCCAATGCCCTACTTCCTTCAGGAAGGATCAGCCCCCTAAATATTCCACAGCCTTCCCAACCAGTACTACAGACTGGAGACCAGCTGTTCAAATACATGAGCCCATGGGGACATTTGACCTTAAATTCACAACCTTCTTTAACTTTATTTTGATAAATTCTGTAAGTGGGGCAAATAGGATGGATTTTGCCCTGCCAATTAACTTGTTTCTGAGGACTTATTGATATCATTCTGACATCATCTGCCTCTTTTCAGCCCAAACAATAAGCAAATAAAGAATCTTTTCATTTCACAGCAGAAGTAAAATGTTCGAAAAAAAAAAAAACAAGAAATACTAGTAAAACAATTGAATAAAATTATTGAAGTATATAGTCTTCAGTGAAGATGTAATAAAGAAGCTTCAAAAATAAAAAGCAAACAGGTGAGATCCCAGGAAGTGGACCCTTGGCCTCCAGCACAGTATCTGGCCCTAACATCTGACTAGTGGCTAACTCCTCACAGAACCTCTCCTAGTACTTTAGCAAATACACTTTTACTTGTAGGTCAATGGATGTATGGGTTGAATGGGTCTCAAATCATCCTTTAGCAAACACATCACCAACTAGAAAACTTACAGAAACAAATGAGAAAGAAATAATGATCAAAATCTAACTATAAATATAGTGCACATGCAATTAGTAGTTTACATATTACTCATCTATATAATGAAATATATCATCCAGTTTATTCACAGGGTAATTAAATTACTGTCAAAAATCTTCCCTAAGTCTCAAGTACCCTTAAGTTGTAATTAGTGGAGGCAGAAACTGTTGAGCCTGCAAGAAATCTATTTACCCCTATCTGGCCACTGGATGGCAAAAATTAGCTGCTCCTAATATGACGTTTGCAATAATTAGAAACATCATTGCAAACGGCAAAGGGCTGTCTAAATCTTATCACATCAGATCCTTGCACCCACTTTATAGGTGAAGAAACTGAGTTCCAGAGAGATTAAGTGATTATCCTGCAGAATTCATATTAGGGGTTTTCTCTCTCTAAATCCAATTCTTATCACTATAACAAATATATTTACCACCAACAGCATAGCCCTCATTCTTCAGCAAAATTGAAATTAAGGTTATAAGGTTATTTTTTTTTCCAAAAGTCAAGTGTGTTTTAACCTTCCATGGGTCTACACTTTAGATTTTTTTTTTCTTTACTGCTTTATAAAACTCAATGAATTATCTTTAGGCTTCATCAGAATCTTCATCTTCCAAAAGATGACCCTCGGTGGATTTGAGGAGGCAGAAACTAGCGTTTAGGCCTGAGATCGTAAGCAGTGGTGGCACCTCACACAAGGGGAGGTGGGCAGGAGGCTGAACACAGGGTCTCTGCTGAATATAACTGCCTCAGCAAGGATGTCCATCACACACGCCGCTGTGGAAGAAGGATGGCTTTATTATTATCAAAGGGCTTTCAGCACGATGGGGCTGGGACACCCATGCTGGTATCTGATGAAGTGTTCTCACTCCATTAACTTGGGTGGTGAAGCCATATGATAGTTACTCTTCACTGCCACCTTGATTAGATTTACTCACTTACACATGCACCTCTGTGTGTGTCTGTGAGGGTGTTTCCAGTCAGGCTTAACTGAAGAGGAAAGACCCACTCCGAATGTGAGCAGCGTTGATCCATGGACCAAGGTCACAGACTAAATAAGGGAAAAGGGGCACGAGAATTCATCTCTGTGCTTCCTGACTATGGACATATGTAATCAGCTGCCTCAGCTTCTGCTTCCTCAGCTACACCTTCCACTCCATGACTGACGGAATCCCCTCAAACTGTGAGCCAAAGTAAGCCATTCTTTCTTCACGCTACCTTCGTCGGGTATTTTGTCACACCAGTGAGAAAAGCAACTAAAACTCCATGCACAACATGGTTGGGTCACCCTTTCTCTCAACACAAGGCTCCTTTGAATCTGATTTCTCTCTTCAACCTGTTAGCACTCCTTACCACAACCACTTCACAGTAAGGTCAAGAACTCTCTGGGAGACCCTCCCCACTCCTCATATTCACACACATACCTCTATGCTTTGGTAGCTCCTCAGAGCTCAGGAATGAGTTGTGCTCTGCCAGGCTTCCTGTAGTCACTCGCTGGTTCCTATCCTGGACAGGAAATCCAGAGATTATCGTCCATCCTCCATAGGTTATTTTGGAACTCTGCAGACATGTTAATTGGTTGTTACAGTGATGGGGGTTATATTAGCCATAAATTTTATTTTACTTCAAGATAGTAAAGAGAACTTCACAAAATATTTACTACATAAAGGAGTCATTAGTTTTAAGAGGGTGAAGGATTACTGTCTTCAGCTAACTACATTTCTGTCCTCTTACAGGGACATGTTGAAGAGGATTCCAAAAATCTATTATCTCAGACCCATGCTCTCCCTACTTTTCCTCTTTACTTCTACTTCTCTTCTGACCTTCCACACCCCAGTCTGAAAAAACTCTACCTGGTCTAGAGCACAGACAGCATGTCTATTTCTTCCTCAGACTTTACTGTTCTGAGGCTCCTCACGGTCTCAGTTTTTTATAACCAAAGCCTGGTTGATGCCTCTGCTGTCATTTCTCTCCTCTGGGGCAAGGATGCTCCAAAGTGCAGCTACAGTCTACTCAGGTAGACTAAGGATCCCAAAGTAGACGTGTACTAGTATCTCTAAATGTTATCTGTGGTGGTTTGAATCAGATGTTCCCCCAGAAACTCAGGTGTTTGGAATACTTGCTCCTCAGCTGGTGGCAGGTTAGGATGGGAAGCCTTACTGGAGGAGATGTATTAACTAGGGGTGGATTTGGGGCATTATAACCCAGCTCCCCCTTGCCAGAGCTTGGTTCACTCTTGCTGCTTTCTTCCATCGTCTGTGGCTAGGAGTGATGCCCGGCCTCTGCTCATGCCATGCTTTCCTCTGCCATCGTGAAGCTTCCCCTCAAGACTGCAAGCCAGAATAAATCATTTCCTTCCACAGCTGCTTTTGGTGGTGTGTTTTGTCCCAGCAATGTGAAGGTAACTGCAGCGTTATCTCACCATACAACCAAGAGAGACCTTGTTACTAAATGGTCACTCTGACTTTCTGCCAGCATGGTGTCACAGCTGTGGCACGGCCACAACGCGGGATAGTTTCTGAAGTGCATCACTAGATGAACCTCACATTACTAAAATGCCATGTTACCATCAAAAGACATCAGACCCCTAAGCAAGAGAACTCTTATCAAGCATCAGCCTTGCACATTTTATCTTCTCCACCCAGAGAACTCTCACTCTCCTTCCTGGCCTTCCCACAAATTCCTCTCTTCCAGTATGTACAGAATGCCTTGCTCATGCCACACTACTCTTTGCAGATTTCAGCACTAATGTGGTAAGAGTTAGGGTTTGTCTCTAAATAGCTCCCGATACTCTCCAGATTTCCTTTGGACATTGCTTGTCAAAATTACCCCTATACTACCAAATGTTGGCATTGTGCCTCTAATTTGATTTTCAGTACCCAATGGCTAAAACCAATTTTTTAATGTAATAGGTAAGGGCCCTAAAGTGGAGCATTTCTTAATATTGCTGACCATATAAATCTGGTTTAGTACTCACTACAGAAATTGGTGGGGAATTTATTTTGGAGAGGACCCCTTCCCTAACTTCTTCTGATTACACAGGGAACCCTATGAAAGAACACCTGACACACTCATCCAAAAAGAAAGTCACAGAGGTATACCAGTAAGTGTCAAACAACTGGATTTCCAAGGGATAAAAGAAAAAACTGGTACTTGCCAGTTTTCACGGGATGATAACTCCCACTACGGCTGATCTCAGTGAGTTTGAGCTACCAATGTGAAGTCACTGAAGAAAATACATTCACTGAAATCTCTCTCAGAAGCCAATAGGAGCCAGTTCCAGCACACTACGAGGTGGCAACCACTGGCCCCAGCCCTAAGTTATATAGACCCAAGTTGGAAAATTTGAACTTTCAATATAGACTAAAAGTCACATATTCACACTTGGTGTTTCTATTTTTCAACATTGGCTACTAATTCATATACTTTAAAAACACTGTAGAGGGGCTGTAAAGATGGCTTGACAGTTAAGGTGCTTTCCTAAAAATCCTAATGACCCAGATTCAAATCCCTAGTACCCGTGTAAAGCCAGATGCATAAAGTGGTGCATGTGTCTGGAGTTCGTTTGCAGTGGCTGGAGGCCCTGACTTGCCCACTCTTTGTCTGTTCTCTCTCTCTCTCTCTCTCTCTCTCTCTCTCTCTCTCTCTCTCTCTCTCTTCTCTCCTTGCAAATAAATAAATAACTTTTTTAAAAAATAAAATAAAACACTATAGAGGTTAATATTATTCTGACCATGTATCACTGAGTTTGGAAACCTGTTCTGGGCCATAGAGTCCTCAGGTAATGAAAGATAGAAGAAAATGTTGCCTCTTAGACATTCCAAGCTTCTACGTCATAAAAACAAAGCATCAAGATTTCAGGTCACCCTACTGTCTTAGTTAACTGCTACAGCAGAATGCTTGTGACTATGTAATTAATGCAAAATAATAAGTTCTAGAGTCTAGAAAGTCCAAGATTGATCATCAGTGATTCATGCTGAATTAATATGGTGTAAAATCAAAAGGAAACACATACACATGTAGAAGAATGAAAGATGGCTGTGGTAGTTGGAATGTAAAATGTCCCCCACAGCTCTATGTATTTCAGATTAATCTTAATACTTAATCACCATCTCGAGGCTCAGGTATGCTGCTTGAGGTGGACCTTGGGGGTCTCCTCTTGCCAGTAGCTAACTCACTACTTCCCAGCTGCTAGGGCAAGATGTGATGCCCAGCTTATGCATTCCCACCATGATGAAACTTCCCCTTTGACTATTTGGCTGAAGTAAACCTTTTTCTTCCATAAGCTGCTTCTGGACAGGTGTTTTTTTTCCCCAGCTATAAGAAGATAACTAATAGAAACCTAACTCCTGTGACAGCTAATCCATTCCTATAATAAAACCATCACTCCATCCATAAGGACAAATTCCTTTATGATTCCAAAACCTCTTAAGGGGCCTTCTTCCTCTTGACACTGTTTCATTGGAGACCGAAGCCTCAAATGTTTTGTTTTGTTTTGTTTTGTTTTGTTTTGTTTTGTTTTGTTTTGTTTTGTTTTAGTAGAGACAAAGCGTATTGAAACCATAGTATATAACCTGCTGGCTTCCCCTTTTGTACATCCAACCATCCATCTCAAAGAGCACTCTGAAGTTTGCAGTTACTCTACCAAAAGTATTCTAGATATTACACCAAAATAGCTCATGGGTATAAACCAATTCATGGGAATCTTCTCACTGATGTCTACAATATTGTGGAGTTATGAAAATAATTGATGTTAATAATAACATGGTGGTGAAATACTTATAAAAACATGAAGCTCCAAGCTTACTGGACCTTTCAGGCTTCTGTTGTGCCCTTTCCCTCCTGTCCTGTCCTTTTTGATGATGCTTTATGAATATTCCACGTCACTCTGCAGCTGCAAGAGATGGATGACTATAGGAGCAAGAGATAACAGGCAGAAGCAGTGAGAATTTCCTCTTGCCTGCAGCAGGCAGCTGAATACATTTTTCAAGCCTGAAGCATCACAGAAACAGAACAATTTTTTTTAAACACCCTTTCTTTTATTTTCATTCATTTGCTTTTCATGTCTTTTTTTTTAAATTGCTCATTTTGCTTAAGGAGCCTTGAGGCACAAGCACAGCAAAGTATCATTAATTAAAATATTTAAAATTATAGCTGTGGTGACAGTGCTCCTGAATAAGCCCAGGCAGCACAGACAGCAAACACAATTACTACCCACAATAACAGCCAAATCATCCTCACTGCTCTCTACTCAGAGACAATGAGTCCTTCCCCAAGTGCTAAGCAGCTGTGACAATGAGTAAATCATGATGATCCAAAATGGGACTAGACGGGATCTGGGGTAGCTCTCGGGCTGTGCGGGAACCCAGCCCCCTGCCTCCCTCACCCTGCCCCAAGCTGCTGCATGGCAACCTCTTTTTTTCCTTCCCAGCTTTTCTCCAGGAGTCCAAGGGTGACTTCAGCAGTGAACCAGCCTGGTGCGCCAGTGGATAAACTATAAACATGCTATGACTTACCCTGTACCTGGAAGACCCCTTCACAGAAGTTATTTGCATAAAGTATGCCTATAAGAATAGAAATTGCAATAATTTATGGTAAAGGTTTTAAGCACTGGAATGCATAGAGCATTTCCAATTCTATTCAGAATGATGAACAGAATTCTTTATTTGTTTGTTCATTTATGCATTCATTCACTCCATATTTATTAAGCTCCCAGTATGGGGGAGATTCTGGGCCAAGTCTTTTTCTAAGTACTCTAGAGACACTGAACCTTGCCCCATGTATGTCTTGGGTGAGCTCCGAGTGTAATGGGAGCTATGCAAAGTTATAATAGGGGGATGGGAACTGTCGTAGTTACCTTCTTGTTGCTGGAATAAAACACCCAACCGAAAGCAGCTGATAGAGAAAAGTTATTGATTTGGGGCTGGAGTCTCGAGGGGAAACTCCGTGGTGACAGAGGAATGCACGGCATGAACGGAGGCTAGACATCCCCCCTGCCACAGCAGGTGGAGAAGAGCATCAGGAGAGTGAACCAAACTCTAGGAAAGGGGAGCTGAGCTATAACATCCCTAAACCAACACCCCCAACAATTCACCTCCTCCAGCAAGCCTCCATCTCCCAAATTATGATCAGCTGGAGAGCAAGCATTTAGAACACATGAGTTTATGGGGGATATCTGATTCAAACCACCACAGGAACAAAGCTGAGGGGCACCCAACCCACTAAGAGAAGGAAAATGAGGGGCCATGGAGAATTCATGAGATTGGGGACCTGATTTTGAATTCTAAAGATACTGATAGAAAATGCTAGAAATACTCTTCCCCATAACTCCTTGAAAATTACCATGACCAGTAGGTGCCCAACTTCCAACTTCCACTTGTCAACATCTGCAGACTCTGAGCCCAAGAGCTTTCCCCAGCCATCACATAAGCTCTTGCTGTTTGAGTTGCTGCTAGAAATGCCAAAGAATTAACAGTTCCTAGGTGCAGCCTTTAACCAATGACTGACAAGGTTGGTTCATAAGTATTCCAGAAACCTGCCCCACAGGTATGGCAACTCAGCACGCTGGTTGTGGTGGTTTGAATGTAAATATCCTCCATAGCCTCAGGTATTTTTTATTAAGCTTCCTTCTTAGTCTCCAGCAGGTGGAACCCTGCTGGATGGAGGAGGTATGTCATTTGAGGACAAATCTTGAGTCTAGCTTACTGTGTGCTCAGAGTCAGCTTGAGCTCTTGCTGTTTGTTTTCTCTCTGTTATGGATATATGATAGAGTGAGCCAGCTTCCTCCACCATGATGAAGCTCGCCCTTGAAAGCAGTGAGCCTGAAATAAACTTTATCCTCTCATAAGCTGCCTTTTGGTCTGGTGTGTTGTCTCAGCAATGAGAAGGTAACTGCAACACTGGTTCTACATGAGTTCCCTGAGGGATGAAGTCAACTGCCTCCGGGAATAATTTGCTAGTTTCATTGCCTTTAACTTCCATATCTCTTGCCAATACACATCCCCAGTCTCCTGCTGGAATCTCATGGTATCACCTCCTAAATGGACTGCTTGCAAGAAAAGTCTTTGTCTCATGGTCTGTGCTTGAGCTATCTCAAGATAAGTGCCTCAGTTAGAAGCAATGGCATATAAAAAAAAAAAAAAAAAGCCTAGACAGAGGCAGAACACAGCTGTGAACTCCAATTACTAATGTGCTCTTCCACACAGTACTCCCACCATGATGGACTGTAACCTCAAAGTGTAGGCCAAAAAAGCCCTTCTTTCTTTATGCTGTATTGTCAGGGATTGTGTCACAGCGAACCGAAAGGCAGCTAACACAGTGAGCAAGACACATGGGGAGAAGATCCTTCAACCAGCCTCAGGATAGTCTTCCTCATGCTGAAATCCCATGCAACATCTTGAGGGACCAGAGCAAAGATGATGAGCTATGGCCACCAGGTCATCTACTCCCAGATTCTTTTTTTTTTTTTTTTTTTTTTTTTTGGTTTTTCGAGGTAGGGTCTCACTCTTGCCCAGGCTGACCTGGAATTCACTATGGAGTCTGAGGGTGGCCTCAAACTCATGGCGATCCTCCTACCTCTGCCTCCCGAGTGCTGGGATTAAAGGCGTGTGCCACCACGCCCGGCTTTACTCCCAGATTCTTGACAGGGTTGGCTCATAAAAGTTCTGTGACATAACAAATGTTAATTGTTCGAAGTCATGAAATTTTGGGATGCACTTTTACACAACAGTAACTGACTAATACACAACCACCTTCCCACCCAACCTTTCAGTCAAAGAAAGGAGAAAAAGACGGTAGTAGCAGATAACAAACTTCATTTTGGACACCTGAGCAACATCCAGGAAATTGAAAGGATGTTACACTTCTTAGCTCTGTGACAAATACCTACATAAACAACTTAAGGGCGGGAAGATTTATTTGGTCAACTGCATTGTTTCCAATAGAGGAGAGACAGAACATCATTGGCAGAAGGACATAATGGAGTATACCTGTGCAACCCATGGCAACCAGAAGGCAGAGAGTGAAAAGGCAGAGGGCAAGCTTTTGTCCCAGGACAACACCTCCCCCACCCTGTTAACCTACTGCTTATAGCTAGACTCCTATCACCTCCCTAAACAACACCACAAGCTGGGCACACAAGCTTTCAGTACATAAGCCTCTGGGAACATTTTATATTCAAGTCCTAACAGCAGGAGGTGGGCATTTGGAAATATGAATTCAAATGCCTACACAGGAAAAGAATGGACTGGAGCTCCAGTGTGTGCTAATGAATTATTGGGATATGTCAGTGAAGACACTGTTGTGGGGGGAAAAAACAGGCCAAAGATATGTATCATGGTGTAAATTGTCCAAACTCTGCCCTAGGTTTTGGTGAGGGGCCAAAAAGAAGGGACAGTTAGTCCTAAGAGCTATGGTAGATCTCTCTATTAAAGAAAAAATGTCACAAAGGGATCACTCATTGCTGCATAACAAATTACCTCATTACTTAGCAGCTTACAATAGTGAACACATTATTTTATACAGGTTCCATGGGCCTAAGATGCAGGATCTGCTTAGCTGAGTGATTCTGAAATTATATCCAGAAACATTTATTATACTGCTGTTTATAATAGCGAAATGTTAGGAAACATCTAAATATGCAATAATAGAAAATGTTCAAGGCTACATATCTGCTTAAAAATGAAACAAGAAAAATTTAGTAACAAGTGAAGCTGCTCCTAATTTTGCTGAAAAAGCATGTTGTAAACTTGTAAATGCAACATGATTCCAGTTTTATTAAAATAGTAAAGTCATATGAAAAGACTGGAGGTGCATCTGGCCCAATGGCAAGGGTATTACATGAGTTCCCTATTTCCAATTAAGGCAATCACCTTTAATTTGTTAACTCTATAATCTAGATGGTTCTTCCTGAGATCATGCAGCTACAGTCACCTACTGGCATGACTGGGACCAAAAATCCAAGGTGCCACTTGCCTTTCTGGCTCCTCAGAGGACTGGTGTCTTATGTTTCCCATGGGCTTCCCAGCAGAGCAGCAGACCTCTTTACATTGTGGATTGGAACTCCAAACAGGAGGATGAGCAGAAAGTGTTTTCATATGAATATTAATTTTAAAAAAAAACATTTAATATATAGCACCTATTACATAAATGTGATGTGTACCATATGTGTGGCATATAGAGAAAGGGAGATTTTAAAGAATTAGCTTTATGCAGTTGTGGGGAACAAAGCTGAAAATTCAGGTAAGAGGTAATATTGTAGTCTTGAGTGCAAATACCTCAGGCAACCAAGCTGGAAACTCCAGTAGGGTTTCTATGTAGCCATCTTGACAGAATCCTTCCTTCCTAGAAAGGCCTCCATCTGTCTTTGCTCCTAAGGTTTCCAAGTGACCAGATGAAAGTAATCTTTGTAATGTTTGATCTGCTTCACTCAAGCCTACTGAGTTAAATGTCAACCATGTCTAGAGAACAGCTACTGTCTGACCAAACAACTAGACACCATAGCCTGGCTAATAGAATGCATAAAAGTAACCATCCCACATAATCAAGTACAGAGTCACCATGGGAAGAGTGACATGCAAGCATGAAGAAGCGTTGTTTACTGGGAACCATGGACAGTAGCTGTGTCTGGACGGCAGAGTGATCCTTTCTTATAATGTGTTTCACATTCTCTGCAAGAGCATATGTGACATTTTGGAACAATGACAAATGTTATATAATGATTCATATTCATTATTTTAAAATGAAGGGTATTAAATACAAAACACACATTCAGCAAATCTCCAGGATTCTCGCCAATCAGAAATGATTAGTAGTAACACCCTGTGATCATACTTACAGACTCTTGCTGATATTTAATCAGAAGTTAGAAAAGAGAAAACGTGACAGTGAAAGAGACAAAGTTTTCTAAAACTGAGTTAATTCAACAAATGTATTTTTTTTCTTGAAAGTAACAGTAAAGGAAAGAACCCGAGAGGATTTGAAAGAGTTATAGTTCATCAACTAAATTTCTCTTCCTCTCCAACAGACATTAACACCTTAAACGTTAAGGTTAAAGAATATAAATGGTTGAAAATATAGCTCAGTGGTAGAGCACTTGCCTACCATGGGTCAGACACTACATTCAACCCTTAGTACTATAAGAGGAAGGAGAAAGAAAGGGAGGAAGGAAGGAATAAAGGAAAGAATGAAAGAAAGAAGGAAGGGAAATTTTTAAAAAAAACACTTAAATTTGAAGTTCTGTTTTCTAACTAGAATTATAAATAATCTTGACCAATTGCTATTACAGCCGCATCCAGGTGATAATAGCCTTAAATCTACTATCACCCCCACCCCTCCCCACACACACCTCTTGATATCTTCTATTCATGTCTTCACCAGAATTATAAGCATTCTTATTTGTAGCCATAAATTGCCTGATACCTTGATTTCTGTGAAACCTATGTGTCCCTATGGTAGTTTGAATGGATGTTCCCTGATAGAGTCAGGAGTTTTTTGTTTTTTTTTTATTAAAGCTTGAAACTGGGTGTCACTGTGGGTGGATCCCAGGGTCCAACCCTAAGGTGTGGGGGTGAATCTGGAATTCCAGTCTAAAGATATACATAGTACTTCAGCTCTCCCTGAAGTTCTTGGACTATGTTTGCTTGTGCTAGTGGTGGTTGCTTTTTCTCTCTGCATGGACCTGTGGAAAAGGGTAAGCTTCTTCCACCATTATAGGGCTTCCCCTGGATCTGTACACTTCAATAAATCCCGTTCCTCCCACAACTGTGCCTGGTTTGGAGGTTCATCCAAGCAACATACAAAAGAATTGGTACTAGAGAGTGGGGTGTTACTGTATAATGAATGTGAATTTTGGTCTTTTGGAACTTTTGTTTTGGAGGATTGGTCATGGACTTGTTACTTGCAACTGAAGATGCCTTCCAGAGAGGTAAGCCAAGTTTTATGAAAATGCTGAGTGTAGTGAGAGTTGTATTTGAAGGCTTTGCTTATGGACTTCGTTGGAACTGGAATACTGGTATAAAGGTTGGCTGTGTTCTTTTGCCCATGCACAGAGAGTTTGATTAAGGTTAAATTTGTTATGGACTGATGTGCTTGACTAAAGATAATGGAACTGAGAAATTTAAGATTTAAAGTTGGAAAAACTCAAGCAAGTTTAAAATTATTGGTACAGAGACTGGTTTTAGGTTACTGAAGGTGCTGTTGTCAAACACATTAGCAATCTTAAGGAAGATGGCCCAACTGCTTTACATTAAGACAGTGGAGAGAATGCCTGCAGTTATTCCAACCCAGAAAGACTACATGGTAGGAATGTAAACTCTTTGAAAAGGAGTATACTGAAAGGAAGGAACTTGCTGTTCGAGGTCATGATTTATTTATCCCTGAATTAAGAATATGAAAACAAAAAGAACATGGCTGTTTCCTAACCACCTGGTATTGGTTTCAGAAGCATGAAAAATATGTGGAGTGGGTCATGAAGTGCGCACAGTTCCAGGAGCCACTGCTGAAATGCAACATGAGGCAGGCGTGATGACCCTGATAAAGAGGCTGGCGAAGCCACTGAAAGATGGACTGTGGTTTGTATGGAGACCAGAAGACTTTTTGGATATACCAGAAGTGTGCAAGTGCTACCATGAAGCACTGCTGGCTCAGGATGGATGTATCCCTGGCCACTCAGCCCAGTGGGAAGAGTAAAGTTGGAAAATCCAGAAACTCAGTCACTGGTTATCAAATCAAACTTAAACTGCAGATGTTTGATGTTTGCTTGATGGTTATTGAGTTTGAATTGGTCCATTCTCTCCTTGTTATGCCTTCAAGGAGTTGGAAATGTTTACTCTGTGCCTTTACATGTTGGAAGTATGTAACTTGTTTGATTTTACAGAACTCATAGTTAAAAGAGAGTCTTGAATCTTAGATGAGGCTTGAGTCTTTGGAACTATCTAAAGTTGGTAAAGACTGGGAACTTTCAAGCTAGACTAAATACAATATACAATGTGAGATGGCTATGAATATATTGTGGTCCAGGTGTGGAATGTGGTAGTTTGAATGGATGTCTCCCAATAGATTCAAGAATTCTATTCAAGTTTATAACTTGTGGTCACTGTGGGTGGATCCTAGGGTCTAGCCCTAATGTGTGGGGGCAGATCTGGAATTTCAGCCTAAAGATATGCAGAGTGCTTGAGCTATGACTGGGGTTCCTGGAGTGTTTTTTTCTTTTGTTGGTGGCAGTTGCTTTTCCCCTCTGCATGGATCTGTGGAAAGGGAGCCAGCTTCTTCCACCATTATGGAACTTCCCCTGAATGTGTAACTTTCAATAAGTCCTATTCCTCCCATAACTGTGTCTGGTTTGGAAGTTCATCCCAGCAAAAAGAAGCTGACTGCTGCAATCCCCTAAAGATCTCTGTGTAGAAAGGTTTGGTCACCTCGTTGGCAGTATCAGCAGGCGTGGCGGCTCTTTGAAATAAGGCTTAGTGGAAAGGTCTTAGGCCATTACGGATGTGTCCTCAAAAGTGTTCTCCCCCTTTTTCTCTCTTCTCCTTTCCATCTCTTGTTCTTGGCACAATCTATGACCACCACATGTTCCTGCCATTGCTATCCACACATGAGAGCCCCAAACCAATGGCTCCACTCAATTTTGGACTTGAACCTCCAAAACGGTGATCTAAATAAAACCACTCTCTTTATTAATTTGCTGTGGGCAATATTTTGCTGTAGTAAAAACACCTGAATAAATAGTTATCTGTTGCTTACTACCAGTTCCTTTTTTTTAAATATTTTTTGGTTCATTTTTTATTTGTTTATTTGAGAGTGACAGAGAGAGAGAGAAAGAGGCAGATAGATAGAGAGAGAATGGGTGCACCAGGGCTTCCAGCCACTGCAAACGAACTCCAGACACATGCGCCCCCTTATGCATCTGGCTAACGTGGGTCCTGGGGAATCGAGCCTCGAACTGGAGTCCTTAGCCTTCACAGGCAAGCGCTTAACCACTAAGCCATCTCTCCAGCCCTACCAGTTCCTTTTTATACCCCTGCCAAACTTGATGACATCAAAGGCTTTGGGCTTATGCATGCAGTTGTCTTGGGTGCTCCACTCCTGCTGCTATTTTACTTTTAAGACTGCGCACAGATGCCATACATGGATGACTACGTGGCTGAATAGAATTTTTAGGTGTCTCTAAAGCTCAGACCTTTACAAACACTGCCCTGTTATCTTCTAACTCGGAAATTTGCCGTAAAGTATGTGAAGATGTCCTAATCTTTCTCACTGTCAAGGAGTTCTTTGTGCCTGGATGCCCGAGGAATTCCTTCTTTATTCTTTAAGTTTAATAATTTAACCTAGAAAAAGAATCTTTCACATCTGTCACTCTGAATTGGTTTCTCACAGACGTGAGGCCTCCTTCCTAGCTACAGACCTGGCTCTCCTCTGAATCTTTTCTGTGTCTTCTGTTGCTTTTCTACTGCATGGATACCAATTACCTTATTTTGAACCATCTTTGTCTCTCCTATTCTTTCTAATTATTTAGTCTTTTTTTTTTTCTGCATTCAGAGTGATTATCTCTAGCTTTCCTTTCAGGGCATTAATTCTGTTTTTAGCTATGTCTATTCTATTCCTTGATATTTTATGTTACTTTAATTTAATTCGTATCCTTTGGTCTGCAATCTCCTTTTACAACTCATTCTGTTTTTTTTTTTTTTCATCTTGTCTTTGAGTTCTTGTTTTATTACATTTATATTCCTATTAATGTATTCTCTAAAAGTAAACATTGATGAGGAAGCTATTTTGGTCATCCAATTTATATTTCTTTTAGACTGGGTTCTTCACCTGGATTTTCATTATCCATTCCTGACTCTCTGATTGATTGGTTTTCCTGTGATAAATGTGCCTGGCTGCTTTCTCATTTCTCTTCATCATGATCACACATAATGGGAGCAGATCTCTCCTTGACACCCTTCTTTATCTGGGATCAGCTCCCCCTCCTCCTACTCTGATTTTCTTCTAAGCCCTTGATGTCATGGGTTCAGTCAATTTTCCATCTCCTAAGATCAGCAGTGTTCAGCTAGGAATTAGCTCTCCTCTCATTAAGGAATCCATGCTCCAAAATTTCTTCTGAGAGCCCATTAGATGCCTGGGCCTAAGACCTACTCCCTACAGCTGAGAGCATGACTCACCCTTGTGGGTTTTGGCTCACCCTCAAGCCAAGCCCAGTGACTTTAGAAAGAACAATCCTTCTACTGTACTGGTGGATTGCAAATCATATCTCCAGAAAATAGTTTGGCAATAGGCATCAAGACATTAATATTTATAACTTTGATGCAACAATGTCTCTTCCAAGATTCTAGTAAAAAGAAAAGAAAATGGAAAAGAAAAAAAGATTAATTTGCAAAGAATTCCTTTGGAGCATTATTTGTGTAGTGGCAATAATTGATATGAGTTGGATGCTCAGCCAGAAGTATGTTATGGTAAAAGTTGCAGCAAATAAGCGTGAGGATTATGAAGAGCTTTGAGTGATATGATTAAATGGTTATGATTTTACATTGAGAAAAATCAGAATACAAAATTAGACAGATGGTAATTATGTTATCAAAATGCATAGAAGTCACATCTAGGAAGAACCCCTGGATCCAAAACTCCAGGAATGCAGGAACCATGACTGGTTTTTCACTCCTACATAGCCAGAACTTAGCATCATGTTTGGTACATCACAAATAAACAATGACTGCTTATGAATACATGAATAAGATGAATTTGACAAAAGAAAATCATGACATACCTAGTTATGGTTTTGATTTAAAGATCTCCCAAAGATCACTGGACTTGGTTCCCAATGCAATGCTCAAAGGTAGAACTTATGGGAGGAGATTGATCATGGGGTTTTAAAATATTTTATTTATTTGCATGCAGCAAGAGTGAAGGGAGAGATAAAACGGGTACATCAGGCCCTCTAGGCACTGCAAGCAAACTCCAGACACATATGCCACTTTATGCATCTGGCTTTACAAGGATACTAGGGAATCAAACCCAGGTTGTTAGGCTTTGCAGGCAAGCGCCTTAACCACTAAGCCATATCTCCAGCCCAACCATAGGGAATTTTATCCTCATGAGTGGATTAATACACTTAAGAATTTATAACTTAATGGGCTACTGGTTTGTAACGGAATCTGTGGGAGGTTGTCCCACCTAGAGAAAATGGATTATTATTGGGGGCGTGTCAGGGAAGGTATACCCTCCTCCACCTTGTTCTCTTTCTCTGCTTGCTGGCTGCCGTGAGACGTGCCACATACACCCACCACATGTTTCCTCCATGATGTCCTGTTTCACAACAAGCCTCAAAGACACCAGACCAAGCAACCATGGACTGAAAAAGATTCAGCCAAAATAAACCTTTCCTGCTTAAGTTCCTTTTCCTGGCTCTTTTGTCACAGCCACAGAAAGCTGACTAACACAGATCTCCATAACAAAAGGTAACTGCTTCTGCATGGCTTTGCCATGCTTTCATAAAAACTGTTACACAGTTGGCCTCTCTGGTTTAAAGGCCCTCAGAGAATATCTTTCTTGAAAATACCGTATCACTTTCTCTACTCTCAGTTTCTCTGTGATAGGAATTACTTTTTTAAATATCTTTATTGCCAGGTATGATGGTACATGTTCATAATCCTAGTACTCAGAAAGCTGATGCAGGCAGATTGCAATTCTGAGGCCTGGGATATATAGAGAGTTTGAGGCCAGGGTCAAAACCCTGTCTCAAAAGAAAAAAGGAAAAGAGCTTTACTTTATTAAGTATAATTTTCATGGCATGCAATTCATCCACTCTAAGTACACAAGTCAATAATATCTTTTTTTTTTTTTTTTTTTGGTTTTTCAAGATAGGGTCTCACTCTAGCCCAGGCTGACCTGGAATTCACTATGGAGTCTCAGGGTGGCCTCCCCAGGGCTGGGATTAAAGGCGTGCGCCACCATGCCCGGCTAAATCTTTATAAAGTTATGGTACCACAATCCAGTTTCAGAATACTTCATCACCTAAAAATACCTTTTAAGTTGTTTTGTACCCAGCTCTGCTCAGTATAGCCACTCAAGGACCTTCTGCTTATGAAATATTGGACTGCCTATAAAACTGGACATTTCTATAAATGAAATCACTCAAAAATAAAGTCCTTGGAAACTGGCTTAATTTCACTTAATGCTCTGGAGATTCATCCATTCATAGCATGTATCATTACAGGGTGGGGGCTGAGAAGATTGCTCAGTGGTTAAAAGTATTTGTTTACAAAGCCTGTTGACCTGGGTTCAATTCCTCAGCTATCTCTGTAAACCACATGCAAAAGATGGAAGCATCTACTGTTCATTTGCAGCACATAAACACACACACACACACACACACACACATGCAAAATAATAAATATATAAATATTACTTTAAAAATCATTTCTAGGAACTGGGGAGATAGTTCCATGTGTAAAGTACTTGCCAGTGTAAGCATCAGGACCTAAGTTGGTATCCCCAGCTCCCATATTAGAAATCCAGGCATGGCTGCACATGTCTGAATTTCATGTGCTCAAGAGGTAACCCTGGATCAAACAAAAGTAAGTGAAGAGTGATTAAGGAGGACACCAAATCAAACTCTAGCATCCACATGAATGCTCACACATGTGCACATGCAACCATACATACATGTGCCCATAGACATGCACACCACACACACACACACATATACCACAAAATTATCCTTTTTACTACTGAACAGTATTCCATTGTATGGATATATCAACTTTTGTATAGCCAATAGATGGGCATTTGGATTATTTCCAGGGGCTATTTTGAGGCATATTGCTACTAACATTTATGCCATATAGCCCTAGATGTCCTGGAACTTGCTTTGCAGATTAGTCTGGCCTTGCACTGGCAAGAGCCCTCCTGCCTCTGTCTCCCATTTGCTGGGATTACACATATGAACCACCACATCTGGCTCCTGCTTAACTTTTCAGACTGTCAAAGGGAAGCCAGGTGTGGTGACACACACCTATAATCTCAGAACTCGGGAAGCTGAGGCAGGAGGGTTAGTTGCCATAAGTTTTGGTCAGCTTAGCCCTACACAGGGAGTTCATGGCCAGCCTGGACCTCAGAGACTTTGTCTCAGAAACCCAAATAAGTAAATCAGTAATAAAAAAAAAAAACGCCAACATGTTGTCCAAAGTGGTGGTAGCACTGTGCATTCCCTTCCGCAAGGTAGGAGGTTCTAATTTCTCTACATCCGGGTCTACACTGCAACTCATATCATCTAATTTCTTGATGATAGCCATTGTACTCATTTTACACTGCTCGCACATTTTATAAAATTGTGTAATAATACCAGTTGCCTTTTCGTGTACTTACTAGCCACTTACATGCACTCTTTAGTGAAATGTCTATTTAAGGCCATGACATGGATTTTTAGTTGAGCTGTCTTTTCATTAATGAGTTTTAAGAGTTCTTTATATAATGTGGCTAGAAGTCCTTTCTCAAATATATTGTATGCAAATGGTTTTTCTAAGTCTGTGGGCTGTACATTCTCTTACTTATATCTCTTGAAGTACAAAAGTTCTCAATCTTAATGATGCTGATCATTGTTCTTTTTATCTTAAACTGTTGATGGATTTAGGAACTCTTTGCCTAAGGCAACCACATAAAAAAATTTCTTCTGTGTTTCTTCTGGTTTATTTCTTATTCAGTTTTGTGAACATTTCAGTTAGCTTATATTCATCATTTGGATAATTTGTGTTTCTCTCTCATTTATTAGTCCACCTAGCCAAAGGTTTGTGATAGGTGGAATTTTGATGCCCATATCCTCACCACTGGAGCTCATTAACATACTATGTTAAATGACAAAGAAGAATGGGTTTACGTATGGAATTCATGACAGTGACCAGCAGAATTTAAAATGGAGAGATCACCCTGGATTAGCCCAGTGAACACAATGGGATTGCAGGGTCCTTAAAAGTAGAAGACAGACAGAAGGAGAACCAGAGAGGCGGTCATGTGAAAAGGACTTGGCCTGATGTTGCGAGCTTTAAGGATGCAGGAAGGAAGCCATGAACCCAGGAAGCCAGGCAGTCACTTGATCTGGATGAGGCAAGGAAACAATGTTGGCTCCAGGAACCTCGCAGAATAGAATATGCTTTTCCAACAACTCCATGGGATTGATCAGGTTTCTGATCTCCAGAATTTTAAGACAATGAAATTGTGCTTCCTAATCACCCTGTTTGTGAGTATTTAATCACAGCAGCAATAGAAATTAATATATAACTGTTGCTTCATATTGCTGGCAAAAACACCTGACCAAGAGCAGCTTGTGGGACGAAACGATGTCACTGTGGCACTAGCATAGCAAACAAATATTCAACCAATACATGATTTAAAACGAACAGGGCAAACATCAAACTCTGTAGCTCCAAGTCCAACTACTGTAGTCAGTAACAAGTCTCCAAGTCCAATAATTCTAACCAGTGACAAGTATTGAAGGTCCAATTCCACCCCTCCAGCTAGGCTATTCACCGCCCCAGAAAACTTCATCCAGTGCTGACAGCTCTCTTTGGAAGCCATCCCAAAGTCCTAGCATTTTAGTGGGTCTCCACTGCAACCCACAGTTCATCCTCATGGCCCCATCAGGTCTCCATGCAGGTAATCCTACAAGCCTGCTTCACACTGCCCATGGCCATTTCCAAAATACAAAACCATATGCAAATTCAATGACCCTCTCTTTCCTTCAATTGTTACACTCCATAGTTAGTACCAGATAGGCTACCACTTTGTTAATCCAGGGGGAAATAAAGCAGACCTTGAAGAACAGGACACTCCTTCAGTATTCACTCCCCTTCAAAAGAGTCTGCATTCTTCTTGCTGTCCCAGATCAGGTCAACTGGCCCAATCTAATGGTTGTAACTTCTCATACAATGGCAGCTGAATGGACAGCAGTTTCAGCCCAAAGATTTATTTTTTTTCTGTGTCTCATTCCTGTGCTCACACCAGTCCATTTCTAGGCAATGCAACCCTGCACAAGTTCTCAGGACAGAGGCATACTAGCAAGCTCCTCACACAAACTGCTTCTAGCAGAGTCCAGGCAAGGCTTTCTCACCCTCACAACCCAAACCTCACAGTCCATAGTTCTTATCACATTCAGGTCTTTCAGCTCTGACCAGAATAATCCATCAAGCTGTACTTTCAGCACTACAAGGCATCTGCTAAGCCACGGTTTCAAATCCTTCCACATTCCTCTTGAAAATCAGCTCCAAAAGGCCAAAGCCACACAGTCAGGTGTCTAGCAGCAAATGACACCACTCCTCAGTACCAACTTTACTGTTGCAGTCAGGTTCGCATTGCTGGTAGAAATCACCTGACCAAGAGTAGCCTTGTAAGGAGAAAAGGGTTTATTTTGGCTTATAGGCTTGAGGGAAGCTCCATGAGGGCAGGGGATAATGCTGACATGAGCAGAGGGTGGACATCACCCCATGGCCAACATAAGGTGGACAATAGCAACAGGTTAGTGTGCCAAACACTGGCAAGGGGAAACTGGCTATAACACCTAGAAGCCTGTCCCCCAAAATACACTTCCTTCGGGAGGTGTAATTCCTAAATCTCTATTAGATGGGAACCTAGCAATCAGAACACCTAAGTTTATGGGGGACACCTGAGTCAAACCACAACACACAGTCAGGTTTCTAGCAGCAATGACAGCACTTTTCAGCACCAATGTTACTGTTGCAGTCAGCTTCACATTGCTGGCAGAAAACATCCAACCAAGAGCAGCTTATGGGAGGGAAGTGGAGGGTTTATTTTGGCTTACAGACTTGAGGGGAAGTTCCCTGAAGGTGGGGGGGAAATGATGGGATGAGAAGAGGATGGACATCACCCACTGGCCAACATCAGGCATACAGCAGCAGCAGGAGAGTGTGGCAAAGGGAAGCTAGTGATAAGACCCATAAGCCCACCCCCAACGATACACCACCTCCAGGAGGCTCCAATTACCAAATGGCCACCAGCTGTGAACCTAGCATTCAGAATACGTAAGTTTATGGGAGACACCTGAATACAGCCACCACAGTAACCTTTCAACTTTGTGAAAAAGTTTTAAAAACCAACTTTTAGTTACATTGATTTGCTCTATGCTTTTCTATTTTCTATCTCATTGATTTCTACTTGACTCATGGCTTACCCCCTTCTGCATGCATGGAATTTGGTTTGCTCCACTGTTCTAGTATATTGATACGGAGGCTAGAGTAATATTGATTTAAGATCTTCTTTTCTAATAATGTCTTTTAAAGCTATAATGTTCTCTCTACGTGTTGCTTTATTTCTACCCCATCAATCTTGATGTATTGTGTTTTTATTTTCATTCAGCTCAAAATACTTTCCAATTTCCTTTTTTATTATTTCTTTGACCCATGGGTTTTTTTATAAGCATTTTGTTTCATTTCCAAACATTTGCCATTGCCACAGCTCTTCATTTCTTCCTGTTAATTCAATTTACCAGCTGATGCCTCATCTTTTCAGCCCACAGGATTTGTGTTAGCATTTCTTATAAGGCAGGTCTGTGGCAACAATTCCTCTCCATGTTTGCTTACCTAGAAATGTTTTCATTTCTTCATTTTTGCAGAGTAGTTTTAATAGATATAGAATTTTGCTTTTCTTTCTATTCTTAAAAAATGTCATTCCACTGCCTTTCAGAATCCATCATTTTGAGTGAAAAATCAGCAAAAAGTTGTATAAAATGTTTTCCTGCATGTGAGGAGTGACTTTTCTCTCACTGCCTTCTCATTGTGTTTTGCTTCCAGTAGTTAGGTAATAATGTGTCAAGCTGTGGGTTTCTTTGTGTTTATCCTGTTTAGGGTTTGTTGGGCTTCTTGGATTTGTAAATTAGTGTTTTTCATCAAATTCGAGCATCATTTATTTCTCTTTCTGAGACCACCATTAGATGTATGTTGACAAACTTGATATTGATCCTCAGGTCTCTAAGATTTTGTTCATTTTCCTCCTTAACCCTTCTATTCAGTTAGCATAATTTCTATTGATTTATTTTCAAATTTTCCACTTCTTTTTTCTGCAATCTACAATCTTCCATTTGTTCTTTGTTGTGGTTTGGACATAAAGTACCCCCCAACACACATGCACAAAGACTTAAGTATCAAAGTCTTGCTCCCCAGTTGATGTGGCCCTATTGAGAGGTGACTGCATCACGAGGTGCTAAATTCATCAATGGGTTAATTCACTGAAGAGTTCCTACCATATATATTATTAAGAGGTACAGCCTGATTGATGGAAGTAGGTACTGGGCTATCTCTTTAAAGGGGCTCTCACTCGCTTCCTCCCTTTCTCCCTCTCCTTTCCTGCCATCTAACCCTAACAAGATGCAATCACATAAGTTCTTCAGTTAACCCTTTTTCTTTTGATTGATTTACTTATTTTTTTTAAGAGATAGAGAAAGAGAGAGACAATTGACACACCAACGCCTCAGCCACAGAAATCAAACTCCAGACTCTTGCAACACCTAGCGGGCATATGCGACCTTATGCTTGCCTCACCTTTGTGTATCTGGCTTACGTGGGATCTGGAGAGATGAACATGGGTTCTTAGGTTTCACAGGAAAGCACCTTAACCACTAAGCCATCTCCCCAGACCGAGTTTACCTTTTTTCTAATATGAGTTCAAATATATGAGGAGATGACTGAGCAGTTAAAGCGCATGCTTGCAAAGCTTGGCAGTCCAGATTCAATTCCTCAGTACCCTTTAAAGGCAGATGCACAAAGTGGCACATGCATGTTGAGTTCATTTGCAATGGCAAGCAGTCCTGACACACCTAACACCTATTCTCATTCTCTCTCTCTCTCTCTCTCTCTCTCTCTCTCTTGTCAGCTTGCAAATAAATAAATAAAAATATTTTATAAACAATAAAATGCACATACTGATTTACTCCTACTCTTCTCAATTAATAATAACAGCTAAGATATTTTCTACATCATTATATCATTCCTCGTGCCTTAGTATAGCTTCATTGTATTCCATTTATAGACGTAGTATGATATACTTGACTAGCATTTTTCGCATGTGTGTGTGGTGTTGGTATGTGTGGTATATGCACATGTATGTGCAGATGTGCATGCCCCATCCATGTGTGTGCACAGAGGCCAAAGAGAACATTGAGTGTCATTCTCTCACTGGTCATCTCTGTATTTCCTTGAAGCAGGGTCTCTTCCTAATTGGTCAATAAGCCCCAGTAATTTTTTTGTTTGTTTGTTTGTTTTGTTTTTGGTTTTTCGAGGTGGGGTCTCACTCCAGCCAAGGCTGACCTGGAATTCACTATGGAGTCTCAGGGTGGCCTCGAACTCAAGGCGATCCTCCTACCTCTGCCTCCCGAGTGCTGGGATTAAAGGCGTGTGCCACCACGCCCAGCTAGCCTCCCCCACCCTTATGGACTGGGATGTACAGATGTATGTGGCCATGCCCACTTTTTACGTGGGCTCTGGGAGTTGAACTTGGCTGTCTATGACCCAAAAAGTTCTCATACTTAAGCAGTAAGCACTCTTAACCACTGAGCAATCTCCCTACCTCTTGACTACTTTTATTATTATTTATTTTTTTACTGATGGCTCATATTCAGGAAATGTCTTCCCATAATATATGTGCAGCTAAGCAAAATCTCTTCTTCTGTCAATGTTCCCCTAAGTCTATGTTTAAGTGGATGGACAAGGCAATATGGTTCCCTCCAGCCTTTCACTCCAGCCCCAACTGGAAACACCCATCAGAATATGCTCAGAATGGGTAGACTGGGAGAACCCTGAGAACTCAGTCATCTTCTCCTCCAACTATGGAAAGCTCCCTCCTTGGTAGCCTACCCAAATTTGAGATCTCCCAGTTCCTACACACCTCTGGATATGTCTCCTGATTCTTAATTGTAAAACCAAAGCATGCTCTTGTAGTACAATATTTCAGTCAACTCTTTTTTTTTTCAATGTGACGAAGTATCTTAAAGAAAAAACTTATGGGAGGAAGTTACTTTTGCTCATGGCTTCAGGGATTTCTGTTCATGGTGGGCAGAGTCCACTGCTTTTGGGCCTGGAGAAAGACCAGAAACAGAACAGAGGACACAGTGAAGGAGAACTGCTCACCTCAAAACAGCCAGGAGGAAGTCCCCTGGGCCAAGGCATGCTCTGTGATCTACTTCCTCCAACTAGTCCTCACCTCCCAGTTTTCCACCATCTCTCAATTACATCATCACATTGTGAATCCACCTGGGAAATCAATCCAGTTATTAGTTCAGAACACACAGGATTCAATCGTGTGCCCAAAGCAACAGCTCTGAGCATCACGTTGGAGACCAAGCCTTCAACACATGAGACTTATTGGAAAACCCTTCATTTATAAAACATAGCATTCAAGAATACATATTGAGATTTTCACCTTTATAATAGTTTCTAAAGGAATGCAGCTGTTCCTTTCCCAAGGATGCAAGTTCAAGGTTAAGGTCCCTACATAGCAAGATGTTTGATAAAGCCAGACACTGCATTTCCTCCTGTAAGAGTGCATCTTAACCATAATTAGTACTAATGAATGAGTCAGGAGATAGGTTAGTCCCACATTTCACTGGCCACTCAGCACTCTGTCTTACCCACTGTGTTGGTTTGAATGTAAAATATCCCCTTTAGCCTCATGTTTTTGTGATCATAGTTGTTAATCCCTAGTTGGTGGAGCCTTTGGGAGATGGAGCCTTGCTGAGGAGGTGCATCACTGAGGAAGGGCCTTGGAATTTTATAATGTAACCCCTCTGCCCCCTAGCTAGTGCTGGAGCTCTCTTACTGCATTCTCCCTGCTGCTGATATATGACAGTGGGAGCCAACTTCTTGCTTCTACCACGCTCTCCCTGCCATGAAGAAACTACCCCTTGAAACTGTATGCTGGACATAAGCCCTGTCCTTCCACAAGCTGTTTCTGGTTAGGGGTTTTATCCCAGCAATGAGAAGGGAACTGCCATACCCAGGAATGGGTGGCTATCCCACGAGCACTCAGTTCTAACTGGCCCAGGTAACAATATATTTTTCTCACACAGTAATTTATTCTAGAAGGCACAGAGCACATTGTACAGTGAGCACTTGACAGAGAAGTGATGTCCCACATACCTACCTAGGAAAAAATACTTTTCCTTGTGGGCAGCCTAAGGCCCACTCTCCTGTCTGGATTAACTTCAAAGCCCTTCTCCACTTGCTCAGGGCACAAATGGCTGAACTGCTCGTGACAAAGGGCTCATGTATAGGTAGCAAGGCTGCAAAGCTATCATCAAGCACAGTATTTGTTCTGTGTGTCAACACCCTCACCTAGTGAGGGCCTTTCAGCACTCTCTATCTCCTGCCTCACACAGTCCCCAAACACCCTGTGACCAAGCTGGTCCTCCTCTGCCCTTCAACTGCCTCTCCTTTTTGAACTCTTTTAATTGCACTTGTTTTTGAAGTCCACGGAATTTATTATTCAGAAAACAACCTTCTCTGCAATATCAACCTTAATTAACTGTGTTCTTTTTCTATTGCCTCCCACCCTCCACTTCATGCATTTGAATTAAGGCACTCCAGAGCCCCTCCCCCACCGGCCAGCACCCCTCCCCCCATCACAGACCCATCAGAGCCTACCAGTCAACCATGACCAGATAAGGGGAAATGGAATTCCTTATCTGTGGCTGCCAATGTGAAAGGGTCAAGGTTACCAAGGAGAGACTTTCCAAAAAGAAGGAAAGGAAGAAAGAAGCCAAGCCTCCCCGGTTGCCATGGCAACTGGAGGTTGAATCATGGTGCATCCCCGAGAGCCTGGCTCGCTTAGCTCTGCTGACATCTTTCCACTTCATTAGCCTCTTTATCAAGTGACTGCATACGAGTAAGTGTATTTTGGCGTCAGGGTGCACTGTAGATGATTCAAAACTCACAAATGACCTTTTCCTCTGATCCCCAGTACCTTCTGGAACCACAGACACCTGTGCCCATCCTCCTCCAACTTCTTTACCGCTTGGCTCCCTTCCTCACTCTTTCTAATCAAAGCTCTGCGCTGGGAGGCCCAGAGGTGTCCCTACCCAGGAGCCCATGAAGCCAGAACCCCGGCAGTCAGCGATGTATAGCACTGAGCCAGGAGGAAGATTAATGGCTTTGCACACAGAAAATGGATAAAACGGGCCCCAAAAAGGCAATAAACACAAGGCGGACTGCAAGAAGGCTCTGACAGTAACAAATACTGACTGACATGGCATTGTGTTCTCTTTCTAGATGACGGTGCGCTGCCAGTAGAAACACAGATGCATTTAATAAGTGCTTCAGTGAGACAAAGGGCCCTTTGGGTGTTAAGACTGATCCCGGCCGCGCGCATGTTCACTCCAGCATTTGTGAATGTGAAAAGGAATGTATACGTGTTCGTATCTGTCCCCTTGAAAATCCAAGGGGCGTGCTGTAAGTTCCCAATCTTGCTCTATGCTTCAGCAAATATGTCACCGGTCTGTTCGCTGAGCTATGAAAAAATAAAATAAAATCTCCCAACAACCAAGAGCCAGGACTGAAAGGAAATCACTTAGAAGCTGAAAAATTTCTTTGATAAGTCTGACCTGTCTTTCAGGAGCTCTGTCCAGGTCTGTGTTCAGGGGAGAGACTCTCTCCTCCTCTGGTACGCAGCGAACAGTGTCTTTATCTGAGAAGCATGCTGGGTCAAGGAGCAGCCAGGGAGAACTTATAAAGTCAGTATTATGAAAACCAGGGAATCAAGGCCTCGGGTTCCAGGCCCACAAGTTCGCTCTCTCTGGGCCTCACATTGCCCATTAGAAGAATGAGAGGACCAGACTGGGAAATGGCTGATCTCATAGCCGGAAGCAAGAAAGTCACCACCAACATCTCCGCCTCTCACACCCACCCCATCTCTACCTTCTTAAACCAAACCCCATCTAGTCCACGCTATTTCCACTCTATAGGCCCTGGCTCTACACCTGACAGAAGACCTAGTATCTCCTCCTGAATGGCCTCCTGCTAGTCCCACAGAATCATTTCCCTCATGGTTGTCCTCCAGAAAAGCCATTCTGGACTGTGCTCCCAGGTCAGCAGCAGCTCATCCCTGGAGACCTTGTTAGAAATGGAAGTTCTTGAACTCCCCCCCCCCACCCCTGTGAGACATGGCAGGCAAAGATCCCAAGATCTGATCAGCATGGGTTCCTCTGGAGTCCCCAGGTCCTTGTCTCACCACCCCCTTCCTTGGAAAGTATTCCTTCTGTAGTAACCCCATACCTGTTATTTCCAGGTGCACCATGCTGTATCACCCTTCTGGCCCTTCAGAAGTCATTCCTTCTAGCTGGAAAGGTCTTATGGCAGAATGTACTTTGTAGGGATAAATTCTTTCAACTTTCTCTATTGAAACCGTCAAGACCCCTCCAAGTAGACTTCACTGACTTTTCCCATCTTGAAAATGGGTATGTATCCCCCCATTTTGTACTCCCATAGCACCTCATGTGTATCTATAAGAATAGCACATGTCATCTCAGGGAATAGACAGGATTCAATCATCCTCTAAAATTTCCAGCACATCTCCTTCCAAAGGACACACACCGTGAACAACCCCCAGATCAGTGCTGGTCATAGACTTTACTCCCATAAGTAGAATTTGCTCTACTGAGTATACCATTTTGTTGACCTCAAAAGAGGGAGGTTAACCAGGTAATCTGACCTAATCACACACAAAAAATCTTTTTAAAGCACATATTTCTTGGATGGAAATAAAAGTATATGGAGTGGAGGCAGAGAGATCCAAAGCATGGTAGAAATTTGACTTGAGGGACATTCTCCATTGTTGAGTTACAGAGGATCCAAGGAAAGGACCTGAGAGTAGCCTCTAGGAGTTAAGGACTGTCTCCAACTAACATGTAACAATGACACTGGGACTCTTGTCCTATGACTTCAAGGAACAGAATTCTTCAAGGAGTAGGTTACTGCACAGACGTACAAACAAGACACCAAGTCCAGGAGCTAGGGTGATGGCTCAGTGAATAAAATACTTACCATGCAAGTCTGAGTACAGAACACCAGCATGTATGCAAAAAAAAAAATAAATAAATCACTATAACAGGCATTTGTGATCCCAGCCACACCTAGGGGCAAGAAGGGAGGAAGAGACAAGAGAATCACTCTGGGAAGCCCCAGGGCCAGCTAACCTGGCAAAACCAGAGGTGAACAATGTGAGACCCTACCTCAAAGAAGGTAGAAGATGAGACCTGAAACTTGTCCTGTAGCCTCCATGCACGTCAACACACGCATACATACATGCAGACAAACATACACACAGAGAGAGGAGAACCCAGGTGATTCACCACCTTGCTTTCAGCCTTGTGGTACACTGAGTAGATACATCATGCTATACTTCTGCAGTCCCAAGCTGTGCGCTAACAAGTTGATGTTTGAAGCCACTAAGTTTGGGATCATTTGTTACATAGCAAAATAAAGCTTGTTTACCTTTGGTTGTAATTGTTTACATAGCAGCAGGCCCATTGACTAAGCTACTTATAGATAGAGATGGCCTCATGCATTACCAATATCTCTTTGGGGTCTGCCCAGAGGGGCTGCTTACTAAACACTTTCAGGGTGGGTGGAAAAATAAATGAATGGATGGGTGGATTTTGGAGTCTCTGATTCCACTGTTTCAGTATTTGCTTTAAAAATGGGAAAAGGGAGCCAAATGTAAAAGATTCAAAAGAGAGAGAGAGAGACTACGTAAATGAATAATGAAATTAGGATAGAATAAAGTAATTATTTCACCACACTTTATTATTGACTTTTGCAGTGTGCAGACTCTTCATGTGCTAAAAGTGTGTCCATTGTGTAATTCAACTTTTCATCACTGTGACAAGTACCTAAGAGAATCAACTTAGAAGAAAATATTTATTCAGCCTCACAGTCTCATAGTTTGAGTTCGTGACAGGCTGGCTCCATGCGTTGGGGCTTGCAGCCAAGTGGAGCCCTCGTGGTACAGCAGAGCTGCTCACATCATGGCGATGTAAAACAGAGAGGGTAAGGGCACTGGTCCTCAGCGTGCCTTTCAAGGGCATGTCCCCAGTGACCAGTTTTCTCCTACTAGATCCCACATGCTGATGCTTTCATCACTTCACAATCAGCTGATGATGAAACCTTCACCCATGAACTTAGGGCTCGACCACTACGCCCATCAGTCATCTCTTGCCTTTTAAAACCTCACAGCAGCAGAAGGTGAGGTCAAGAAAATGACACCTGTTGCACACTACCAAGAACAGAAGTCCGTCCCAGGTTGTCAGCCCACAGCATGGTTTCTAGATGCTGAGGTCACTGAGAAAGGCATGCTTCACACGGACACTGGTTGGGGCAATGCCCAGTTACCCTATTTTAAGAGGGCTCTTACTCGAACTCTCATTCTAAATGTGATTTTCTAGCATCCCGCTGAATCTCCGAGCCACCCAATAACTGCCTTAAAAAGAGCAGGTTTCCATTGTTTGCAACCAGGTTCCCTTGACTGATACATACATACCGTGGTCATGCTGGCTGACAGACGAGTGCTTTTTCTTTTTCCAGAAGTCTGCAGAGATGGCATAAGCTCTCTCAGTTACCTGTTGTACCAGTCAAGGTTCTTAGCTGTGCACAAAAGAACTCTCCTTAGCTGATTTAAGGAGAAAAGAAATGTATTAAAAACGTGCTGATAGCTCTCTGAGAGTGTCTTTGGGAGGTCCTCCAAGGAGACATAATAGAAAAATCACACCATCTTCCACACAGAGGGTCCCCATCAACGGGTCCCCAACACGGGAGCTACAGGAACCACCAATAGCAGTGCACCCCGTAAGTGTCCACCAGCAATCCCTCCATAGCTGGCTCTGGATGTTGCATGCCTCTACCCTTCCACAGCAGAGAAGATTCCTCCAGGCAACTGCTTCTTGGAATTACTGACCTCCCTTCTGGAGTCTCACCCCGTTGCCTCTGGTTGGAAGGACCTCAGGTCTGCAGTCTACTCAAGGGAAACTGGGAAGGACACTTCTCTGGCTTCCCTTTTGAGGAGACAGAAAGTCAGGAAAGATGAGAAATTTCCCATACTTAGAAAGAGTGCCGGGTGTCCAAGTGGCTTGACCAACTGTGCTGTTTATACCAAGGAGTTTCATTGAACACATCTGTTGCAATGTTGAACAAATGCTCTTCTATATACTCCTTAGTCAACTAGACTCTAAAGCCATGATCTTAAATACGCAAATGTCTTTTTTGATCATCTGTTTTCCGTTCCTCCTCCCATCCTGCCGCCCCAATTCAGAGCCTTATCTACCTGCCCCAATAAACCGTATCCCACGTTCTCCAGCATGAAGCAGCAGTGTTAGTTTATACTGCCCCATATTCAAACCACAAAGGAATTTTGCAGCAAGCTGCATTGTTCAGAGCTGAAAGAACAGCAGCCCCTCTATCCCTTTGTCACTGCTTAGTAACTGTGCACAGACAACTCAAAGGCCACTGGAGTAACAGGAACTCAAAGTAGGCATAGTATTAATATGGAATGAAATTCAACTCCGAAACCTTATGCTAGTCATATGGCCTCAGGCAAGACCCCTAACATCCTTGAGCCTCAGGGTCCTTATCTGAAAAGCTGAAGTACTAATACTGGGCTCACAGAATTGTTGAGAAGGCCAAACACGGTAGTGCACATCTTTAATACCAGCACTCGGGAGGCAGAGGTAGGGGAATCATTGTGAGGTAGAGGCCAGCCTGAGACTATAGAGTAATTCCAGGTCAGCCTGGGCTAGAGAAAAAAAAAAAAAACAGAATTGTTGAAAGAATGAAATGATGTGATAATCTAAAGTGCCTATGGCAAGTCCCTGATGTATGCTACCTCTTAGACAAGGCTTTAAGATCCAAAGTGACCCTGGGTATTAAAATACTGAAACTGTAAAAAAAATACCATAAAATTACAAGATGTTACTATCAGCATAGCTATTAATATTATTTCATAAATAAGTAAAAATACATGGCTACAGCTTGATCAAATTCATTTTCTGGAAACTGCTCTGAAAAGAAGCAGTGAGTATGCATCTTATGTGGACGTTTCCAGGATGGCTGAGCCATGGAAAGTCTCGGAGCTGGCTTTTGAGCCCTGTGATTCGCAGAGGCAAGGATTCTGTTATAGAAGGAAACGAGACCTTAGCCACAGTGGTGGCAGCAGGACTGAATCCAGCGTTCCTAGCTGTGTCAACATAGCCATAGCAAAGACGTCCAAACTAACCTTCTCACAGCCTGCAGCCAAGCTGACAAAGAGGCACCCGATATCCAACATCCTCAGAAAACTAGCCTCAGAGTAGCCAGTTGGAAGAAATATTCACATTTAGAGTCATTCTCCACTCCTAGGTCTGAGGTACCCAATCCCCAATTATTATTAATCTCTTTAGAAAGTTAAAAATGGAAGTAACAACTTTAAAGTGAACTTTGGAACTATTACTGTCAACATCACACTGAACGTGACATCAGCAGACCCTCCAAAACTTTGTAAGAGAAATGGGGACAGAAGACAGTTTAATAAAAGCTGGCAAGAAAAATAGAAAAACCCTGAAAAAAATACTTAGGTTTTTTTTTTTTTAATCACACAAAAGTCACTTTATAACAAAAGATAGAGTGAATACCACAAAGGGCTATAAAATATACCCTGGGGGAAAGAATTAAAAAGTATATACAGTTGTCCCTCCTGCTAGACTCAACCCTGACAGCCCTTCCTCAGGCATTCTTCCCTTGCCTAGATTGACCAAGGCACCTACCCTCGAGAATTTCATAGTATTCTGAGCCTCCTTGTCATCAAAGCTCTGGAAGGTCCTGGTTCATCACCAGCATGCAGCAGAAGGCCTGGCTAGGATACTGTTGGGCTGGAGAAATGACTCGGTCATTAAAAGCACTTACTTGCAAAGCCTTTGGGCCTGAGTTCAATTTCCCAGCACCTGCATAAAGTTAAATGCAAAGTGAGGCAGGCGTCCGTGATCCCAGCTTGTGGGCCAGCTAGTGTGGCAGTTCTCTTACACTGGCAAGACACCCTGTCTCAAAGACGGTGGGGCAAAGACGATTTAGATAGATAGATAGATAGATAGATAGATAGATAGATAGATAGATAGATAGACAGACAGATAAAACTGAGATGGTAGCCTCCTCCCTGTTGACTAGATGTCATGATGCTGGAACAATCCATGCAGTCTACTGGGGGAGAAAAGTCATCAACAGTCTTAACCAGAAGTGGACTCTGCAAGCTCTGTGGTGGTCAGCTAAGCCAAATGTGCCAACTGGTGCAATGATGGCATATCTGTTATGGGGGAAACCTACAGCTAGAGAGCTGATTAAATTTGAAGACAGCTGACTGAATTTGAGGCCAGCTCCACAGGAGGGAATTCATGCCTGGTACCGAAAGCCTAAAAAAAGCCTATGACTGGGAAGGTCATAAGCCCTAGGGGAGAAACTACTACTGCTGTCTGACTAAGTGGGTATGTTATTCCCATCAAATACCCTCTAAATACTTATCACATATACATAATACATATATTAACTTTCTTTTGGTTAGAGAAGCTTCTCTTTTCAGATAGCGGTAGCCTCTAGGGAAATTCAAAACTCATCAAAATCCTGAAAAGAAGACACAGTGGGATGCTCAGCAGTAGGTGAGACATCTCTATCATACCCTTCAAGGCTCAGGGGCCATTGCGGAAGAGGTGGCAGAAAGAATGTAAGAGATGAAAGAAGGGGAGGAGTGATTTTCAATACTGTCTTCCAGAAACAAAGGGGCCACGGCATTCATGACCTCACAGTGGCTGACACAACCCAAACAAGACCTGCGTAATAGAAGGGAAAAGATGATGGCATCGGAATAGAGGAGCATCTGGTTTAAGGAGGGTTCATCTCCCTCTGCTGAGGCAGTTGTATTTTATGAAGGAATTCAGTGGAGGGAGTACAGGGGAGGTGGGAGAAAGAGAGGGTGGTGAGAGGGAATTATGATTATAGTATAGTATCTATATGCATGGAGATTGTTGATAAAAAGATAAAATGAATAAGTAATGAATTTAAAGAGATACAATAGCACTGGATTGCAGAGGCCACTTCAAATTCCATCAGCCCAGATTTACTCTTTCTCAACACAGAATTGGAAAAACGCCCTTGAAGCCACAGGTACTTCTGAGATCCGGGATGCCACTGGTCCTCATGACTGGTCCACACAGAGGAGGTGCTGCAGCCGAGAAGAGGGGAAGAGCCTCATCAGCTAGCACAGGATCCCAAGTCTTGGCGGCGGCAGCTTCAGGAATTCTGAAGGAGAGGAACAGGTGTGTAGCAGTCTGGAAGAGGAAGGGCTGGGGGATGTATCATGGAGCTAGCATGCTCTTTTAAAAATATATTTTTAGGCCAGGCATGGCGGCGCACACCTTTAATCCCAGCACTCGGGAGGCAGAGATAGGAAGATCGCTGTGAGTTCAAGGCCACCCTGAGACTACATAGTGAGTTCTAGGTCAGCCTGGGATAGAGTGAGACCCTACCTCGAAAAACCAAAAAATATACATATATTTATTTTATTTTTTTGTATTTATTTGAGAGAGAGAGAGAAAGAGGCAGATAGAGAGATGGAGAATGGGCATGCCAGGGCTTCCAGCCAATGCAAACAAACTCCAGACATATGGGCCACCTTGTACATCTGGCTTACATAGGTCCTGGGGAATTGAACCTGGGTCCTTTAGCTTTGCAGGCAGGCAAGCACTTTAACTGCTAAGCTATCTTTCCAGCCCTGCACTCAGCTTTTAATTAAGTTACATATTTCAAGCCTACATAATTTTATGTATAATGATCTTATTTATGTTTCATATAAGAATGAGAAAAAGGCCTGTGGTCTCTATTGTGTGGTGGTGGTGGTGGTGGCGGAGGTGTGTGTGTGTGTGTGTGTGATGTATGTGGAGAACTTGAGGAAAAGATAAATGAAAGGCTGAACCCATGTGTGGACTACAGAGCGGTGACTTTTGAGGACATCCAACCTGCTGCCCAAGTCCATTTCTCCCACTCACTGCCTTTTTCTTGGCTCACAAAATAAATCTCCCAGTTCTACCACGGACACCCACAGCTTTCATGAAGAGCTCACAGCAGGGACCCCACAAATCAGAACTGATGCAGACAGAAAACACATCCTACCCCCAAAGGTAGGCCTTTATGTGGGTCTTCATGTCGACAATGCCAAGTCAGGAAGCAGCTATCGATTTTCCATGGGAAAGGGAACTAAGGAAATCGAAAGCTTGTGAGGGATTCAGGCAGGCCAGACAGAGGCGACTATCTCATCTCTCTGTGTTATCTTTCTCCACAGTTCAAAAATCAATTAGTGATGAATTTCTCTGGAAAGTTCTTAAACAATGTTATTTCATTAAAGATCTGTACAGGCACCATCAGATTTGCTTTCCAGGTGTGAATTAGAAAATTGGCCTCGCCCTTTTAATAATTTCCTCCTTGCTGACATTATATCAGTCTACACAATATCTAGTACCAGCTGAATTGGAGCTGGTGGGAAGCACAATAATCCTTTTTTCCCCCTCCAGTAATACAAATGAAGGCAGGGATGATGGAAAATGTGGGTACCTCCTGGAATAGGAGCAGGAGGCAAAACAGGAAAAATCCAGAAGTCAGAGAGACTAACTTCAGAGGACAGATTTTCATGGTTATTGCCAGCAAATAACAAAAGAAGGCTGGAGAAGGAATAAAAGACTTTCTGAAAAGGGTAAGGAAAGAGGTCAGGAACTGCCTGTTGCCACAGCAATGTGCCTCGTAGGGGAGGCTCAGACCTATACGACTATGTCGGTCAGCGTGTACGGCAGGGAGCAGGCCGGAGAGGCCTGCGTGGCTGAGCGAGGACGACACTCCCCGTCTGGTCACGGTGCCTGGCTGACACCACAGCATGCAGTTGCTTTCTTCCTGCTTTCCTCAGCAGAAGGAGATGAACCCTCATTAATTCAGACTAATTTGCTGGAAGGCCAACCAAATAGACAGTAGTAAGATGCTTATAAAGGATTCCATTTTATCACTTTCATTTACACATAGTAAAAAGAACTAAGTCTGCCTTTGATGAATAGATAAAAATGGTCAGGAGTTAGCTCATTAAATCATGATTTAAAAATAAACTCACTGGGGGCTGGAAAGATGTCTTAGTGGTTAAGGTGTTTGCCTTTGAAGCCTATGGACCCACGTTTGACTCCCCAGATCCCACATAAACCAGACACACAAGGTGACGTGTGCTTACGGTCATGCATACAAGGTGGCACACGCATCTGAAGTTCAACTGTAGTAGCTGGAGGCTGTGACAATCCGATTGTCTTTCTTTCTTTCTCTCTCTCTCTCTCTCTCTCATAAAAAATAAATAAATTAACTAACAATTTTATTGATTGAATAAAATTATATTAAAACACTACTGTGGCAGGCAGAGAAAATAAGCAAATTGCTCTCTGTCTTCAGGGAGGGTGCAGTCTGGGAAAAGAGGCCAGGTCGGTTGGCAAGAAGATACTTGCAACAGGGTAGAGTTTCTGTGATTGGAGGTCAGCTAAGCTGGGGATGATGGGGAAATGCGGAGAGGCAGCTTATCCAGACAGAGCAGCCTGACAACCATGGATGAGTTTCTGGAAGTATTCCCAGAACTAGATCTTAAAGGGCAGTTAGATGGTAGACAGATTTGAGTGGAAGTGTTTGAGGAGAGGACATGGGGCGAGGAGAAAAGACGGGGTGGGACAGGGGTCACAGGGCCGTCCCAGGCATTCACAGAGTGCTGCATTGCAAACCACATAGCTTACCCATGTTTTCTCATTTTCACCTCCTAACATCATGTGCATTTTCTGGGTGGGAAGGTTCTGTTGCTTTATTTCATTAGATAAAGATAGAGTCCAGATGGTTCTTCCCCACACACCACAGCTGGTAGAAACAGCCAAGGAATGAAATCAGGTACCTTGGACTCCAGTCTCTGCACCCTGTCAGGTATCTGATGGAAATCACAGACTCTTTCCTCAGCAAAAGAATGCACAAGTGCTCACATACACACAAACAGTTCACATACAAGTGTATGGTATCCAGAAGCCCTTGAAATCAAGCCAAGAGTCCCAGCTCAGAGCTCCTTCTTGGAGCAGAGCTTCTCTGTGCTTACACTGGAGTGGCCCTGTATTGTGGCATGTGAAGTGACTCTGATGACGTATTCTAACTCGGTAACATACAGAGCCCAAACACAGATTGTTCAGCCTTAGAGCTGAATATTCTTAGATACATCTAGACATGGTCTGGGAGGCATAGCTAATGGCAACTGTGTCTGGCCTAAGTGGGTTGTATCTGTTGAGGTCCCTAGGGATCCAGTTATAGGCTCATCTTACAGAGAGTGTCTGGAGGTTGGGCTGGGGGACTAGGCAAGACCACATTAGGTAGATGGGGTTGGAAAACTCAGTGGCGAGAGGCAGGCAGGTATCTAAGGAAAGAAGTCTTCTGCCTCTGGCACAGAATCTCAAGCAACCTTCTGCTCATGGCCATCCTCCCGAGTTCTAGGGTCCTGCTGGGAACAACTCCCCTGCTTGTGACTAATGGCACCAAGCTCTCCTGTCCCCTAACTGTAAGGTCACACGTAGCTGTTCACCCCATGGACAGTGTGGTTCGGTGCCTTGCTCATGACAAGTGTTCAACAACAACACATTGAAGTCATATATGGATGCCACCCCTGCACATGTGTGTGCATATATGTGGAGGCCAGGATTTCGAAATTATCTCTTGAAATGACAAAGAAGGAAAGGATTTGAGGGGGAAATTTTTTCTGGACTGAGGAGATGGTTCAGTGAGTAAATTGCTTGTCACCCAAGCAAAAGGATCCACGTTTAGAGACCCAGAACCCATATAAAATGTACTGCATGGTGGTACATGCCTGTACTCCCACAGGTAAGGGACACAGGGGTGGGTGAATCCCTGAGGCTTACTAGCTAGCTAGTCTACCAGGGCTGGTGACCTCTAGGTTCAGTGAGAGACCCTGTATCAAAAAAACAAGGTTGAGGGCTGGAGAGATTGCTCAGTGGTTAAGGTGCTGGCCTATGAATCCCAAGGATCCAGGTTCTATTCCCCAGTACCCACACAAGCCAAATGCACAAAGTGGCGCATATGTCTGCAGTTCATTTGCAGTGGCTGGAGGCCCTGGCGCACCTGTTGTCTCTCTCTGTCTTTCATCTCTGTCTCTGCCTCTCTCTTTCTCTCAAATAAATAAATAATTAATTTTAAAAAAACAAGGTTCAAAGCAATTGAGAAAAGCACCCAGTGTCACTCTCTGGCCTCCACATATATGCACACACATGTGCAGGAGTGCCCATACATACATATGCCACACACACATATAAACACACATGCACTCATCCCACACACACATACATTCATACCACACACACATGCACTCATGCCACACACACATACAAACACACGTACATTCATACCACACACACACATACACAAGCAAGGGAAGATAAAACCTTCCCCTTCCAGGCTTTATATCTCCACAGCCAGTTTCCAGAGGTTCCTCTCCCTTACCTGGGTGTCCACAGACATGAAACTTGTGTGGGCTTCTGTGTGCATTTGCTGCTCTGCATTGCACATGACACCCCCCCCCCCCAGCAGATATGGTCTCAGTGGGTCACACTCAAGTTTCCAGGAAGCCCAGGGTCCACCCTGGTGGCTCCAGATGAGCAAAGCAGGTGACCCTCGGGTCCCACCCCAAACCCTCCTTCTCTTCACCACCCCCCCACACACACAGTGAGGACACCAATGAGGAAAATGCAAAATTTAAATGATCCCCACAGGAAAGAAATCAACATCTCTTAAGAGACCAAATTCGAGGACCAGAGTAGAAACTGAACATTCTAGAAGTGATAATTGGTCTCATTTATCTAAATTTAGAAGGTCTGAAAAGGGAAAGAGTAACTATTAAGACATGTTATTTAGAAGATAAGCTTTTAATCAAAGAGATGAGTCAAACCCAAACTCGAGCCAAAATCCTGCTCAAATCAGGGGTTTGAAATCTCTGTTCCTTTGGGGATAAAAGTCAGATCTTATTTAACTTGAAAATATATACGAATTTTCACAAGAAGAATAAATTCTACCAACAAAAATAGGCCATCTGATAACTGTTGGGGTGGGGGGGCCAGAAATAAACCAAAAGCCATTACTTGCAAATCAGAAACCTTCTGAATAAAAATGCTGCCCGCGAGCTGAGAGATAGCTGAGCTCTGTGAGTTGGCATTGTTTTGAAGCCACTTGGAACTTTTCCAGTTCAAGTGACTTAGGTGTCGGCTGCCTTGCTCTACCACATCAGCCAGTCCCAATCCAGTCTCCCTAGATGGTTTGATCCCACCTCATGCTCAGTCTCACCCATGGCAAAGTGGGATTGCCGGCCATGTAGTTTTCCCATCTTCAGAGCAGTTCAACAAGGCTTCCCAGCATGCCTGAAACAGGTGATAGGGTTACGCAAGCAAACAGGGCATGTTCCCTGTTGAGTCAACTCAGCAGTCATGTGATGGTACACAGATGTCTGGGGTGTAAAGCCTCATCCGTGGAGGAAGTAACACCCCTTAGGACAAGTCTGAAGGTTAAGCAGGACATCACACGCAGAAATTTCGAACATCAAAAGAAGGGCGGAGGGCAGGACAGGATCAACTACAGGTGAGGAACACAGATGCTTTGGTCCTCTGGGAATCCAGGCACTGGGAGCACTTGATCTTACCATGTGGTGGAGGAGAGCCATCTTGAGAATTTCCAATATGAAAATGATAGGTATTTGGAGTTGGTTCTTTTTTTTTTTTTTTTTTTTTTTTTTTTTTTTTTTTTGTCTTTTCATTGTTCTCACTGTTTTTACACTGTTGAGGACTGAACCTAGGGCCTCACACATGCTAGGCAAGCATTCTGCCACTGAGCTACATCCCCAGTCCTTTTAGTACATTTTTGTATTCTGAGATAGGGTCTCACTATTGCCTAAACTAGCCTTGAATTTATTCTGTAGCCCACAAAGGCCTTGACCTTAATCCTCCTGTGTTAGCCTCTCAAGTAAATGAGACTACAGGTCTGTGCCAACAAGCCTGGCTTGGTTTGGCTTTTTGAGACAGAATCTTACTGTATAGCCCAGACTTGGAATTCTCCTGCCTCTGTCTCCTGAGTACTGGGATTGTAGGCTTGCACCTCATCCCCAGCTGTTTTGAGCAGTAATTTTTAACAAAAACATATGGGAAGATTTACAAAAAAATAAAATATCAGTAACTCTAAAGACATTTTGTTTTAAATCATAAAATTGACTACATAATTAACCTTACTCAAAGATAATGTACCTGGTAGAAGTGAGAAACTTACTGAAACCTCAATTCAAGATTTTCAAAAGAAGAAGAAGTTATAAAAAGCTGGAGACGTAGCTCAGAGGCAAAGCACTTGCTTAGTATAGTCAATGAGGCTCCTAAAGGAATGCTCCCAAGGAAAAGCTAAGGTCCTCTCAACCCCCTACCTCTGTGGGTTAAAGCCTCATTTGTGTCCACTGCAGACCTGCTATGAGTCCCTGCTAAAAGATTTTCACTGGGTTTGTGTATCTCTATAGCCCAGGGTATGTACCTTCTGCTAAGTGGATCCCTAAAAAAAAAATATCTGCCTGGTACAGTGCAGAGAGTGAGCTTAGTGCCCACCAATCCTTTGCTCTTCTTCATAAGTTTCTGAAGGATAGCACTTCCCAAGTCTTCTCAAAGATGCGTGGGCTGGGCGTGTCCCAGGAGCTGTGAGAGTCAAGACTGCGGTCCACTGTGGGCACCTGCAAGTCCACCTCCTGTACACATGTGCACACAAGATGGGTCTCCAAGAGGCCTGACTAGCACCTGTTATCACGAGTGAGCTGCGCAGGAAATTGTGCTCCTTCCCAGATACAAGATTTAGAGCTGAAAAATAGGTCAATCACAAAAAGAAAAAGCGTCACAATGCTGTAGAACCGCTCTCAGTTGCATTTATTCCCTTTTTCCTTTTCTTCGGGACACATCGCACAATCCAATGGCATATTACACATCTGTTTGTCCATTTCTATTTCTTTTTTCAAAGCTACGGAATAGGGGCTGGGGAAATAACTCAATGGATAAAGTTCTTGTCTCACAAGCATGAGGACCTGAATTCAATCCCCAGAACCTATGTAAAAGCGCTGAGCAAGGTGGCACGCACTTGTAATGCCAGCACTGGGGAGGCAGAAACAGGGCTATCCCTGATGCTTACTGGAAACCTGTCCAGCCTAACTAGTGAGCTCTAGGCTAAACAGAAAGACACACACACACACACACACACACACACACACACACGTGAATTTCTTTAAAAATCTGTGCATAACATAAAAAGCTTCCACACGTTTCATTTCTCACAACCTAGGACAGCACCTGGTGGTAGTGTCTTCTCAATAAATATACATGAAGTGAATGGACACAAGAGTCACCCATCACCCACTTGTCTTTTTGTTTCATGTTCACTTCCTCATAGGATGAGGAAGATGTGTAGATGAGTGTGCTGTATTTATGCATTAATCAAACAATAAAAATAAAAACACTTGTTGTGAAATCACCATATGCCAGGCGTTGAAAGTGTCTTCAAAACTGATGCATTCGGGCCTGGGGAGATGATTCCGTGGTTAAAAGTACTTACTGCACAAGCCTCACAAACAGAGTTTGGATGCCCAGAACCTACATAAAGCCAGATGCAAGTAACCCATACATCTGCAGTCCCAACAGGCCCATAGCAATGGGAGACAGACAGTCAGGTAAATCTCAAAGTTTGCAGGCCAGCTAGTCTTGTGTGTTCAGTAGCAAAATAAATAAATAAGAAAGACCCTGTCTCAAACGAAGTAAAAGGCAAGGTTATCCTCTGTCCTCTGCATACTGCATTCCCATATTCACATACAACCACACCCCCCCCCCAAAATTTTTTAATCATATGTGAATCTGGGCATGGTGGTACATGCCTATAATCCCAACATTTGGGAGATAAAAACAGGAGGGCCAGGAGTTTAAGACCATTCTCAGCTACACAGTAAATTTGAAGCCAGCCTGGGCTACATAAGACATGGTATCAAAACAATCACACAGAAAAATAAAGCCCTGATGTGCAGGCTATATAACAGACACTCAGTTCCAAACAGAGGGAAGGGATGTTGGGGCCTTCAATCCAGGAAGTCCATGCATCTGGGTTGCACAGGGGTTTCACCAAAATGACTAACTCAACCACAGCAGCAGCAGATGTGGGAAAGAAAGATAAAAGCTATCAATGGCCATAAATAGCTCTCCAAATCCTTTCTCTCATAACATCAATCGTTTCAAAATAACCGAAAAATTAGGAGAAAGTCCCTGGTTGGCACCGAGGATACAGTGACTTTTAAAGACCTAAAATGCCAGGCAGAATCGAGAGCTTTCAATCTGAATACCAACTAGAAAGGTGGCAGGAATACTATTGATGGAATGCATGCCTCTATAAGAAACGCATTTGATATAGTGGTATAAAAGTGTTACACTCAAAATTAATTCAAATTGGCTTAGTAAGGAGCACTGCCACATAAATTTAAAAGTGGCTCAAAGTCTGCAAACAAAGAGTGATGACAAATGGAAATATATTGAGTTAGGGGAGGCAGGGGGCATGGGGGTCATCTTTATTAATGATCTGAAAGAGTGAGAGTAAACAGCACGTTAATGAAACTTGCAAATGATGCTAATTTGGGAGGTGTTGCTCTGATCACTGTGGACACAGAGGGAATATAGATGAACCTTAAGTGGTAATAAATATGAAGGGGAAACAACACAATGATATTCCAGCTAGAAGATGCAGAGCATGCTGGATGCCATGACTGGCCCACTCTCTCCTCAGCGCGCTCTGTCCTTTATGTTTGGTTGGGGGATGGTGACGGGATGGACAAGAATGTAACCTTAACTCAGAAAGGTTAAATCCCGCTTGTGCAATTTTGTTTGGCTGGCCCTTTAAAATTCCACAAAGGAACTTTCCCTGGATTCAGAGAGAGAGAGAGAGTGGTGCTTACCCTTGGATGATGGGGCTCCATAAATTACAGTGTAAGAGAGGCTGTTAAAAGAAACAACCAAATAATGAGGAAATGGAGAGATTGATTGATGAGAAATGACCCAGAGGGGTAGACTTTGGTTAATTGATGGCTAAGTGGTAACATGATAATGACCTGCTGAGATCGCTCCATGACAAATAACCATGGGAAGAAAATATTTAGTATCCCACAAGGAACTTCATTCTGGCTGGCAAATAGTGCCTGTCCCAGCGCTGCTCATCTGCTAAATTTTACCTGCCTCTGAGCAGCCCTCATTCTGGGTCTTTCTTATTTCATCCCACCTGCCAGCAACATTGCCAGTTACAAGCCTTTCCCTTTTGGCCCTGACCTGACGGAATACATGAGTGCAGGAATCAGAGACCCCAAGCTGAGGACACATAGAGGAGCCAGCCTCAGACGCCAACCTCAACCCAGAGGCAGGAGTGGGAGAAGAGAGGCCTGGAGCAGCTCTTCTCTTCTCAAACCAACCTCCTCGGGCTGCAAGGAAATGAATGTGCTCGCTCTATGCAAATGTCCATGGCTGTATGCAAATATGAATTCTGATACTGTTTTTATTTCCCAGCAGGTTCACCGACCAGATTTATGGCTTCCAGCCGCAGATCTGTCTGGGCTGTGTCAGTGGCAGTTTGGGGATGGAAATTAACAGATCATGTCTCCGGCTGCCTGCGACTCAGAATCCTAGAAAGTCAAAACAGAGAGAAGCCCAGGGCCCGTTCCTCCCATTTCCTCATTTGACTCATGAGGATGTAGACCATAATAAAAGTCTGTCGTACACATGTTTGCACAAAGAGAGGCTACCAAGGGTCACACAACACTGCTTTAGAAATGACACTAGCGAGCTTTTAACACGTTCCTCAATCTGTATTTTGGAGGAAGGAAACTGACATCAGACTGGCTAGTCTTTCTGGTTTTTCTTGTATGTGTGTGTGAGAGAGAGAGAGAATGGTGTGCATGCACATGTGTGCACATGCATGTGTAGGCTAAAAGTTGATGTCGGGTGCCTTCCTTGATCTTTGATCACTGTCCATTTTACGTACTGAGACAGGGTCTCTCAGTAGAAGCCAGAGCTCACTGATCAGGACAGTCTAGATAGTTTGAACTGGGCATCATCTGTCTCCTCCCTCTGACAACTGAGAGCACAGGCGGTCTGCCAACCCCACTCAGCATTTACATGGGTGCTGAGGGTACAAACTCTGCTTCTCAAGCTTACCCTGAGGGTACCTTCTCCCCTGCCCCAAGACTGGCTAAACTCTGAAACAAGGCCACAGAGCCCATGTCCTCCATGTCTCAACCATCTACCCTAAAGACCACCTAAAGGCCCAGGGATCTTATATCGTGGGATGGAGCGAGCTTTTCAAATTGGTAAGCCAGACAACTCCAACCTAGGACTTCCACTGATTCCCAGATGGGTCTGGGGTATGAGAACCCTCAGCGATGCTGATTTGAATATTGACACCTGTGTTGAAAACACCTTGAACATCCACAGCCCTTTCTCATTCTCAGCTTAGCCAGCACACCCAACCATCGCCACTATGACACCCATGCTCTCAGGGCCTCTACAGCATGCTCAGAGAGCACCAGACAGAAAGACGCCACTCCCTTCACACAGGCCAGCACCGCAGGACATTCGGAGCATGTGATGTCTTACTCAACTTTCTTAGCCACCCTAGGAAGCAAACAGAATAGTTGTTAATAACCAGCTTCATTTATTTAGTGGACAAATATTTACTGAACACCTATCACGTGCCAGATATTCAGCAATGAACAAAACAAGCAAGACCCCCAATGTCATTCCATGTAGAGAAAAAAGAGGCAAATAGAAAATAAACAGCTATCAAAAAAAAAAATAAATAAGATAGTTTGGGGTAGTAACAGGTATAATGAGGGAGCTAAAACAGATGATTATGTCTTTCAGTGAGGTGGTGAGGAGAGCCTCTCTGATGTGATGACGTGATGACATCATCGCTCCATGACAAGAAGGAGCCAGCCAAGCAAAAATGAGGAGGCTGTACATTCTGACAGCAAGAACTGGAGAGGCAGGCTGGAGAGATGGCTTAACAGATAAGGCACTTGCCAGCAAAGCCAAAGGACCCAGGTTTGATTCCCCAGGACCCACATAAGCCAAATGCACAAGGTGGCGCTTGTGTAGGGAGTTCGTTTACAGTGGCTGGAGGCCCTGGCGTGCCCATTCTGTCTGTCTGCCTCTCTCTCTCTAATAAATAAATAAAAATAAAATATATATATTTTTAAAAAAGAACAGGAAATGCAAAGGCCCTATTGTCTAAATAAAGTTGAGTTGTCTGAAGAGCAGGGATACCTGCAGCTGAGCGGTAAGGAAGCGATGCCGAGTGGCGAGAAAAGTCTAGAAGAAGCCAAAATCATGGAGAAGCGGAGAGGACATGGTGAGGAGTCAGGCTGTTATTTTAAGAGTTTAAATGCTGCCTCCCTATTCCAAAGGACAATTCCCCTAAGGCTGGGAGGACTTCATCAAGTTCTACATCACTCAGCAAGGCAATGGACCAGCCAGAACCCACACCCAGGAAACATGGCTGATGGTTTTCCCTTACACGACTTCTACTGCGAATCTCTCAAAGCAAGAAAGCCTAACCCTGTCTCAGCATCCTCACACTCCCTGCCTTCCCTGGATTTTTTCACCTGGCTGGGCAGCAACAGAGGGACTTCCACACAGAACTATAAAACTCAAGATAAAAATGGCAGGTCCAGGGCTGGAGGGATGGATTAGTGGTTAAGATGCTAGCCTGCAAAGCTAAAGGACCCAGGATCAATTCCCCAGGATCCACATAAGCCAGATGCACAAGATGGTACATATTTCTGGAGTTAATTTGCAGTAGCTAAAGGCCCTGGCGTGCCTATATTCTCTCTCTCTCTCTCTCTCTCTCTCTCTCTCTCTCTCTCTCTCTCAAATATAGGTAAAGATAAAATACAAAAATATATTTTTTTTAAATGGCAGGCCTAAACCATGTAGGATTGCCCTTCTCAGCTTCCATTAAAATAAAATGAGCAAATGAGAATGTGTATTACCTTTCCAACACTGCCCAGAGACATCTTTGTAGGTTCTAGAAAGAGCCAACCCCTGCCTAGTAGAAACCATCCCACCATGCAATCCTTTTGGGCCATCAGTACCCAAGCATGGCAGTAAAACGTGGTTCTACATGCTGGTTGGGGGATGTAGGGAACAAGCAAAGAGAGATCTGCGTGTTTCCCTGTGATTCTGTTCACAGGCCTGAGACTTTGGAGTCCGGCACCTGTCAGGTTCATCCTTGCCTGCCCCCACCCTTCATCTTCCACGCCCACAAGGTTCACTGCAATGCGCAGAAATGCCAGCAGGGGTCACTGTCCCGTCTCCTAACGTTGCCAAAGACTACACCCCACTTGTGTGCCCACAGCCTCCGGCTGGCCTCCTAGCTGCCCACAAGCTTGTGAGCTTCCTCCTTGCCTGTCGCATTCCAGACATTAGCCCAGAAACTCCACCTCTCTCCTCATTCTGAGCAGAGGAACCTCCTGCTGGGGCCCAGGCTCAGCTGGGTAAACACCCCACCAAGGACCACAGCTGTGTTGTCTGGCTTGAGCTATGTGCACATCCAGACCCACCTCACCATGTCAGTCAGTACCTGAGGCTACCACAGAGCCACCAGCATGGAACAACGGATCTCACACCAGGGGTTTTCTCACAGGGCAGAATTTTCCCAGCTTTCTTTGGGGTCCAGGTTCCTGTTTGGACCTATGGAGAGCCAGAACACCCAGTGTCGTTCTAAATTTCCAAGTTGACACTGGCACTACACTTGCAGACAGCAGTCCGTGCTAATTCTTGTAACTTTAAAAGCCTGTCCTAGGACTTGAATGGGATCTGTAAGAAACTAAGAGAAGACATCTCCCAAAGGCAGGACTTTCCTTCATCTAGTGCAGTCTGAACTTCCCCTCTAGGGTCTTCCAGGAAATCAATGGCCCACCCCCTACAGACAGAGTTTTGCAGTTCTAAAGTTTCCAAAAAAAAAAACCATAGCCATCCTCTGTAGTGAGCTCTGTGACTTCAGAAAACCCACCACACACCCTGGTGATTGTCAGGCTTGAGGGAGGAACTGGGTGTGGGGATTGAGAGAGACAGACAGAGCCATGGAGTCAAAACACCCTTCGAGCAAAAGGCTTATTAGAGCTGACAGACAGATGGTGTCTAAAAGAAAGTTTCGGCCTGTCCAAGGAGAGCAGAACACATGCTTTCCAGATCCTTACAAGCCTAGGAAGGGCGGTGGTGTGCCGTGAGAAAGTGAGTCCAAGGTCAGGTGACATCATCAAACTATACCAAGAGACACAGTGTTTTCTGTGGTTTGGGCTGTCACAGTTGTTGGGAGAGTCTCAAGGACATTCCTGGATAAGGGACACCTCGAAGAACAATGGGCCTAGTTAGTAACAGTGGTCAGTCTGTGGGCCCAAGGGCAGAGAAGCTGAGTGTGTTATTACTCTGCCTGAAGCCTTCTCTGGAAGGCTTGATTTTAGGTGTTTTGACCAGGTCCCTTCCTATACGGCATGTCAACAATGATCCTGTGGAGCCAGCCATGAAGCAGAACCTATTGTCGTCAGAAGTCCACATCAGAAGACTGCTTTCTGAGTGTGCTTCCTGGGCCAACCTATTGAGAACAATGGAATCAAGAGGCTGGAGTAGCATATGCACATGCACGCCTTCTTTGGGGTGCAGAGGAAGGGTGACCTTCAGCTCTGAGAACTCTGTGAAACAAGTCACCAGTAAATAGCATCTTCGGGTGGGAAGTTGGGTACTAGATGGCCACCTCACTGTGAAGCCCCGAGATCTGGTTAAACATTATCCCTAGGCATGTCTGTGGGGCTGTTTCCAGATGCGGTTAGGGTCTGAATCAGCAGGTTCACAGAAGTAGTTTTTTTCTTCCCAGTGTGGGTAGATATCACCCAGACCACTGAGGACCCAAAGAGAACAAAAGGTGGAGAATAAGAAATTCAGCACTTATCCCTGCCTCGCATAACTCCTTTAGCTTTCTCATTGCTGGGACAGAATATATGACAGAAATCTGTTTAAGGGGTGAAGGACTTACTTCTGCTTACAGTTCGAGATTATAGTCCATCATGGTAGGGAAGGCATGGCCGCTGGTTCTTAGCTACTTCTCTCCTTTTGATACAGTCCAGAGCCCTGGCCCATGAGAAAGGTAGGCCCTTCTCACCTCAGCTAAACCAGCTCTTATTATTTCTTTCTTCATTCCATGTCCTTGGCCCACTTTCTGCAATTCCCTCCTCTGTATTCCCCAGCATTCTTGGCCCTCTTTGCTCAGTGTTCCGCACTACCATTTTTTAAGCATCCGTCTCCTCATGGGGTCCTTAAACTTGAGGTCAAGGCAGCCCCTGGTCCCTGTAGCGTCCCCAGGCTTATCATAAGGCCTAGAACAAGGCAGCCCGGAGCCCATGAAGGAGATGTTCTTTCCTGTGTTTATTCTGCTCCCCATCAGATTTCCTGTGGAGGAAGAGGCGGGTCACGGGAAGTAGAAAAGTCATTTTCGTGGGTCTCCTCAGTAGATGAAACACTATGCTAGGTATGTTTGCACATACCTCATCTGGATCCACACTGTGACCAATGGCTTCATTACAGCCCCAGACTTCAGGACGCTTCTAATCTGTAGTGCAAGCCGAGCAGCTGCATGACCAGAAAGTACTTTGATGGGGGCTGGGATCAAAATTAGCCATTTGCCAGATTTCAGATGCAAGAGGTTTGAAAGTATGGTCTTCCTGTTGGTTCCGGAGGAAAATGGCACAGTTTGGGGGACTTGTACCAAGACATTAAAGAGGGTGATTCTGCCTGGCCCTTGACCATTTATACACATCAGTTCCCAGGGAGATGACTATTGTCTCTATCTACGTAGTCCTGTCATGACATAGAGAGCTCTTTATTTCTGCCACATTTAATACATGAGCCTTTCCCTTAAATGCAGGGCTGACCCCATCTGCATGACACATCTGCCTTCACGGAGCCCTCCCTGTCTCACGGTGGCAAGGTCAGGAAGCTGGGCTCGGCTCTTCATTACCCTGGATCCCATCTACCGTTTTCCTCTCCCATTCCATAACCTGAGAACAGGAGTCTTAGGCTGATCCTAGACAGGGGGTTGGGCTTATGCCCCTCTGTTTGGTTCAAGAGATTTTTTTTTTGCATGTGTGTATGAATGTGTGTGTGTGAAGAGTGTGTGTAATGTAGTTGTGTAACATGTGCACATATGTAGATGTACATGTGCATATATGCCCCATGTGTATGGGAAGGCCAGATTGCACATTCACATATTGAGAGTAAAGTCTTTTCTTCGACTCAGAACTGACATCTTTGGCCAGACCGGCTGACCATAGAGCCCCCATAAATTCTATGGTTTCTGCCCCCCAACAGGACTGAGGTTACAAACATGCATGGCCATGCCTAGCTTTTTACATGGGTGCTGGGCAATCCAACTCTAGCCATCTCAGTCCCTCCTGCAAGTGCTCTTACCTACTTAGCCATCCCCCCAAGCCCTCAAGCGACATGTTTTTGTATATGTGGTGTGCATGCACATATGCACGCATGCTCATCTGGGTACACTGGTGTACATGCACAGGTGAGTGCAGACCCGTGAAGTCCAGAGGTCAGTGTTGGCTATCTTTCTCAATCACTCTCTGTCGGGCACTGCCAGGCACAGGCTGGAGCCTTCAGGAGAGGGCCCTGAGCTGCCAGGCAAGGGTATGGACCCCCAGGCTACAGGAGGCCACTCCCTCTCCAAGCCCAGCACACCTGAACTCAGGCTCTGCCCATAGCCCTGTGACCTTTGTCCAGTTGCCTAGGAAACTCCTTTTCAGCCTTCACACACTCCTGAGACCCTAGATCACCTGACCCCCCAGCCCCCCCCCATTGCCTATGTGCTAGAATAAATGTCCCTATATGCTAATTAGGCATCAGAAATGAACTTGGTACGTCCCATCCCCTTAGGACCCTTCCCCCCAGCCTCAGATGCTTATAAACCCATTTCACTGACAATAAACTGAGAGAGCTGTTCAACTTTCTCACACACACTCACCCACCCCAGGTTGCCTGGATGCCTTCATGGCCGACCCCCAGAGCAAGAATCCGGAAACCCACAACTCTCCACTTTATTAATTTGTTTTTCTTTAAGTGTTTTTTTTAATTTTATTTTACATTTATTATAACAGGATATGCTCTTGTATCCCCTTGCTCCAACTCCTGATACCCTGGGGGCCCTCGTCAGTCGGGTTATAGTATTCACTGTGAAGAGGAAAGCCCAGTTGGAAAAACCGATGTGCCCAGAGCAAACCTCAACCCCAGAGATGAGCACAGCCATCCAAAAGCATATTCCAGCAGAAGAGGAGACCCTGTCACTATGCCCCAAAGGTGCCCATTAGAGAACCTTTCTGGTATTAAATTCTTCCGTCATGCCAGGAAAGAGAATGGCTGGCTGCGCAACCACTGAGATGGTTCAGGTAAATCTAGTCTATTATCCTCAAAGGAATTCAATTTCTTTCCAAATCACCCTGGCTGGCTTCTATTCCCTAATCTCTTTTATTGTTGACATGGGGTTCTAGGTGTGGCCATGGCTTTTAATGTGGCTTTGTTTATTTTAAACTCACCACTGGCTTTCATCTGGATGTAAATCAAATCCCTCTGCCCAGCCGGGCTCCTCCTCATTGTTTAAAGGCTGATCACATCTCTTTTTGAAAAGCACAGTGTACTTGTTACCCTTGTACAAAGCAGCCACAATTTACTGGGCTGAAAATCAATATATGATTGAAACCAACTTGTGCTCCTCTCTGGAATTCTTAAAGCCTCGCAGCTGAGATGCCCACAACACTGTCCCACCCACACATTTACCTTCCAAACCTGGAGGGAAAAGAATCCATTTTCCAATGAATGGAAGGAACACTGAAGGAATGACTTTAAACACCCAAGGAGAGATTCAGTGCTACTTGGGAACTGAGCAGACCGTCCTTGGGTGAGAAAATAAATGACAAGTATCAAACTGAACCAGAGGTCGCCTCCATAATCTTCAGCCTGTTGGAAGGAGTCGCTGTCTGGAACCTATTTTTGAATTTGCTTTTAAGATACTTTAGCTCTTCGACATGGTTTTTAAAATACATGATCTGAAAGAATTAGCACCTCTGGGCTGGGAAGATGGTTTAGTAGCTAAAAGTGCTTGCTTGCAAAGCCTACCAGCCCAGGTTCAATTCTCCAGTAATCATGCAAAGCCAGATGCACAAAAGTGGCACATGCATCTGGAGTTTATTTGCAGCAGCAAGAGACCCTGGTGTACCCATTCGTTCATTCATTCATTCTCTCACACACACGCACACTCTCTCTCTTTGCTTACAAATAAATAAAAATATTTTATAAATGATTTTGCACCCCTACTATGCAAATACACTTCTCCCACCCACCTGGTTTATAAAGTGGAGCTGTGAACTACTGCTTTCTAATGAGAGAGAACCTCAGAAAGGAAGAATAAGACTAAAGCTATCGTTAACTGGTAGCCCAGCAACAGAGACAGCCCCGTAGTCAGGCAGGTTCTTCTGTCTTCCATCCCACTTGCACTGAACAGAGGGTTTTGTAGCAGAACAGCAGGACTAGGGAGCTGCACATTTCACTTTTACTTTCTTGAAGGCAGATTCCCAAGCCCAGGAAAGGCCTAAGAAAGCTTTTGCTCTCGTTCCTCCCAGTGGGACAGAGCACTCCTCTGGGAGGCTAACCAGAAAGAACAGACTCGAAGGACACTGAAACAATGTGCCTCACGTCTGGCTCATACAAGAAAGTTGGAAATGCATGAGAAGGGGCTGGGCAGATTTCTCAGTCGGTGAAGAGCTTGTCACACCAACATAAGGACCTGAGCTCAGATTGCAGGCATCATGAAAAAGCTGGACCATGGTGGAAGACACCTGTAATCCCAGCTCTGGGGAGGTGGAAACAGGACAAGCCCTTGGACTTGCTGGCCAGTTATACTGGACAAATCGGTGACCTCTGGGTTCACTGAAAGAACCTGTCTTGGGCTGGAGAGATGGCTTAGCGGTTAAGCGCTCGCCTGTGAAGCCTAAGGACCCCGGTTCGAGGCTCAATTCCCCAGGACCCACGTTAGCCAGATGCACAAGGGGGCGCATGCATCTGGAGTTCGTTTACAGAGGCTGGACGCTCTGGCGTGCCCATTCTCTCTCTCTCTCTCTCTCTCTCTCTCTCTCTCTCTCTTTCTCTCTGCCTCCTTCTCTCTGTCGCTCTCAAATAAATAAACAAAAAAAAAAAAGAAAAGAACCTGTCTTAATAATGAAGATGGTAATAATAATAATATAATCATAAAGGGCTAGAGAGATGGCTCAATGGTTAAGTTGGTTCCTGCAAAACCTAATGGCCCAGGGTCAGTTCCCCAGTGCCCACATAAAGCCAGATGCACTAAGTGGCACATGAGTCTGGAGTTCGTTTACAGTAGCTAGAGGCTCTGGCATGCCCATTCTCTCTCTCTCTCTCTCTCTCTCTATCTATCTATCTATCTATCTGCCTACAAATAAATAAAATAATAATAATAATGTGGAAACTGATGAGGAAACACCCAACATCTACCTCTGGCCTCCAAATACACACACACACACTTACACACATAAAAGTATACAAGCATACATGCACACATACTACACACAAATGCATGAGAAGAGTTCTTGAAGAGTCTTGCCTTCTTGAATATGGGTGTTAAGGATGGGGATGGGCAGAGAGAGAAGAATACATCTCAAACTGGAAAACACGGTTGAAGGCGAAATGGCCAGTGCGTTCAGTAGATAATGTGACAAAGGCACGTGGAACAGTGGCGTCTGATTCCTACATGATATGCCATGCCAGTTGTTATTGTTTGACTATGAAATGTCACCCACGGGCTCCTGTGTTTGCACAGTTGGACCCTAGCTGGTGGCAGTGTTTGAGGAGGTTGTGGGAGCTTTGGAGTGGGAGGCATGGCTGACAAAGCTGTGTCACTAGCGGTGACCTTGGAGGGTTATGGGCCAGCCCCACTTCTGGTCCGCTCTCTGCTTCCTGTCCTCCATCATGATTTTGACCAGTCACCTCATATTTCCAAAACCACAGACTGAGTAAACATAGCCACTATGCCTTCCCTCCAGAAAGACCTGTATCCTCCTAAAATGTGTCACAATAACTCCTAAATCGCTCCTGTCAGATATTTTGTCACAACAATATGAAAGTAATTAACTAATACATCAATTATGACTATTACAATTCCCCATAATATTTTCTTTCTAGAAGCAACGTTTCACTCTGTTTTTACATATCTGTGTTTTATCACTGTAATCAAAAGCCTGAAAGAAACTACTGATGGGAGGAAAGGCTTCTATCGACTCGTGATTTCAGAGGGCGCAATTGATGGTTACTTAGTATCGGGTGCTTGAGCAAACCACCACAATGGCAAAGGAATCTGTTCACTTCATGCAGATAGAAACCAGCAAGGGGCTGGAGGGATGGCTTAGCAGTTAAGGCCTTTGCACCGCAAAGCCAAAGGTCCCCGGTTCGATTCCCCAGGACCCATGTTAGCCAGATGCACAAGGGGGCACACGCTCCTGGAGTTCGTTTGCAGTGGCTGGAGGCCAGCGGCGTGCCCATTCTCTTTCTCTCTCTCTCTCTCTCTCTCTCTCTCTCTCTTTCCCTCTCCCTCTTTCTCTGTCAAATAAATAAATAAATAATAAAATATTTTAAAAAAATAGAAATAAGAGAGAAGGGAGGGGACCGGTGACCAGGTATAACCTTCCGGGTGTTGCATCCGGTAACCTACTTCCTGCAGCCAGGTCCCCCCTCCCAAAATACCACCACTAGCTGAAGACGGTCTTCAACACATAAAACCATGACAGACATTTTATACTCAAAACATACCATAAGACGTACCAAACCAAACTGCTTGGGGTTGGGGATGTAGCTCAGTTGGTAGAGGGCTTGCCTAGATGCATAAAGCCTCAGGTGTGATCCCCAGTACTGCAGAAACCAGGCATGGGACACAGAGCTATCACCTCAGCACTCAGGAGAAAAGGGCAAGGGGATCAGAAGTTCAAGGTCATTCTCAACTTATAGGCCTTCCATACTTTACTGTCTTTTTTTCCTTGCGCGTGCGTGTGTGTGCGTGTGTGTGTGTAATATGGTGTGTGTGTGGTGTATGCACAAGTATGTACCCTTGCAGTGCCCCATGCACTCTTCTGCAGGAGGGGGCGCTTGCCTACATGGCTGGAGCAGAACACTGGGTATTCCACTCTATTGCTCTTCTACCCATTCTTATTCTGAGCCCAAGTCTCTTACTGCTACTCTGGAGCTTATGTTTTGTTTTTTTTTTTTTTTTTTTTTTTTTTTTTTCTTTTTATAAGCCCAGGCAAATCCCTGGTCTCTAATCCCCCTTGTGGGACTGGGGTTACAGGCACACATAGCCATGCCTGGCTGTCTATGTGGGATCTGAAGATTCAAAGCTGAGCAGTTTCAGGCTCCCTCGTGTACGCTCTCCTACTTGCACAGGAAGCGCACTTCACTGCCGGGCCGTCCCTCTCCCCCCTCACTCTCTGCTTGCTGTCTGGAGTATGATTGGAAAATTTCAGTCTGTCCCTACTCAGTAAATCATTCCCCTTATGGGAAAAAATCCTCTTTTATTAGTACACAATTACACCTCCAGACAAAAAGCTGTTTGTGGTATATAGTTAAGTTCTCCTTGTAATATTTGGAGTAGAGCTAAGACACCAAAAGAGGGAAGGAAGGAGAGAGGGAGAAAAGAAGGGAAGTGGGAAGGAGGGGGAGAGCTAAGAAAGAAGAGAAAACAAGACAGAGAGAGAAAGAGAGGGAGGGAGGGAGGGAAGGAAGGAGGGAGGGAAAGAGGGAGACTAGAGATATTTTGGAAAGAAGGAAAAAATTCTAAGACTTTCAGGCTAAAGGGATGGCTTAGTAGTTAAGGTGCTTGCCTGCAATGCCAAAGGACCCAGGTTTGACTCCCCAGGACACACATGAGCCTGGAGTTCGTTTGCAGCAGCTGGAGGCCCTGGCATATCCATTCTCTCTCTCTCTCTCTCCCTCCTCCCTCTCTCCCTCTCTTTCTCTCTTTCTGTCAAATAAATAAATAAATAAATAAGCAAATATATAAATAAAAATCTAAGACTCAGTAATGCTATTTGAACGCCTTGTTCCAGCCATGTCTGAAACCATGGCCTCTTCTCAAAGCTATGAGCTTACAGCCCTCTTTATTCCTCAAATTGGTTTTAATTGATTTTTGATCACTTGTGACTAAAAGAAAAATTTAAAAAAAAACATGTCCTCTATACTTTCCTCTTCCCCCTTTCTTCACCTCGAAATCTGTTGCCTACCTTTCAAGTCCCAAAGAAAATGTTACTTTCTCTGTGATAACTCAGGGTCATGTTGGAAAACTGGCTGTAAAAAAAGAGAAAGAAAGCACTTTTTAGACTTAGGGCTGCGGCTTTCTGGTGTTTTGCACTTGTGTTTCTTTGGATCGGTGCTCATTACTTTCCCAGAATGCACTGTGGTTCATAATCACGAGTGACATGCTTGTCCCACTGTGCAGTGTTCTTCTCAAGGACAACAACCATATCTTCTTCATCTTCATCTTCATCTTCATCTCCCAGGGCTGGACTTGCAGAAAGCTTCAGTAAATACTTAGAGTGAGAAAGTAGCTTAGCGGCCATGGAAGGAACAGGCAAAAGGAAAGGGAGGCTTAAACATGCTTGAAAAAAAAAAAATAGTGTATGGAGAGAAAATATTGGGAAAGACTTTCTATGAGAGAAAGCAAAAGAGTGAGAATTGGCACACCAGGGCTTCCAACCGCTGCCATCAACCTCCATACACGTGAGCCACCTTACGGGCATGTGCAACATTATGTGCTTGTGTCACTTTGTGCGTCTGGCTTATGTGGGATCTGGAGAGTCAAACATGGGTCCTTAGGCTTTGCAGACAAGTGGCTTAACTGCTAAGCCATCTCTCCAGCCCTGGGAAAGACTTTTAAACTCTGGAAAAAAAAAGAAGAAGCAATATATTTCAGGGGTTAGGAGAGACCGTAGCAAAGGCAAGGTGGACAGTCTGGAAGGGAATAATGAGGATGTGGGTGTGGGGACAGAACTCTGCTAGGGTGGAGAGGAAGTAAATGCAGAGGCACGAGCCCCTTGCTCCAGGAGAGTATGTGACACAGTGTAGGCGACCTAGAAGGGCAGACTGGCCCAGAGTCATCGGCCCAGGGGAATTGAGAGGAGTTGAGACAAGACAGAACAAAGCCACAGCCAATCTGCAGCAATTCAATTTTAGTCCTTCCCGTGTGTGTACTTCTGCATCGCGTTCAATTCCATGATTTCCGGCAATGACCCACGAACCACACTTAAGGCTACAATTACTCTCTGTGAATAAAGGGCTGGACTGTAACCTGTCTCTTCCCCCAAACACATCTCATTCCCCTGATTCACTTTTCCAGGGCCGTGCCAGACTGTGCTCTTGAAGCAAGTACACGGGGCGGCCATGCCCAGCCAGTAGGGCAGCAGGGGAGAATTAAAATCAGCCAACTGCAGCCGACAGGGAGTTACACCAGGTTGCCCTGACAACTAATGGGCAGAGCTCTGGAGAAATAGATGGAGATGGCTGAGGTCAATGGGTAATAAAATCCTAGTTAAAGGCAGGTTTTTCTCCCCTTCATTTCTGCTGATATAAACATGAGGAAAAAGAAATGATAATTGGGAAGCACATTCCCTTAGAGATGGTGCCAGGCAGGAACTGTAGATTCTAAGCATATGGCTCTGGGCTGAACTGAGGGTTAAACCAGGACATATCAAGAGGCTAGATAATCCTGTTCAGACACAGATGCCCTCAAAATAAAGTCTAAGGGCATTGAGAAGGAAAGACAGCTTTTACTAAGTATCTACTGTGTGCACAGCATGTCCTTAGGAATGGGATACCACCAAGAAGCTTTGAAACAGTATCCTGTGGCTTCACTTCAGTTCTTCTCTCTGACACATAGGGGATCTGGGCAATTATAGTTCTTGCTGGTTGAGGCAATGTTGAGTAGGAAGGAGGTAGTACTCTCCTCACAGGTGGTAAACATGGAATGAATGGCATCCCATAATAACAGCTGTCATCCATGAGCTCCTCCTCCACGCAAGCACCATCCCCAGTGTCTTACATGTGTTATTACAATCCTCACAGACAGCTATTGCTATGTCTATATTTTACAGATGAGGAAACCAAGACTTGGAGAAGTTATGGACCCTGTCCTGAATCTCTCTAGTAGTAGTGATCCACCTTTAGCATCTGGGCAATGCCATCCCATCAGCAACGCAGTTATCCAAAGCAGAGGTGCAGAGCTATAGAGATTGTGGAGTGGTTAAGGCTCTTGCCTGTGAAGCCTAAGGACCCATGTTCTACTCTCCAGATCCCACATAAGCCAGATGCACAAAGGTGAGGCAAGCACAAGGTCACACATGCCCACTCGGTGGCGTAAGTGTCTGGAGTTCGATTGCAGTGGCTGAGGCCCTGGTGGACCAATTCTTTGTCTCTCTCTTTCTCTCTCTCTCTAAAATAAAATAAAAAAGCAGAGGTGCAAGCTTATAATCCCAGCATTCAGGAGGTAAACATAGGAGCATCAGGAATTCAAAGCCAGCCTTGTCTACATAGCAAGTTCAAGGCCAGCCTGGACTACATGAGACCTTTTGTCAATAAAAGACAGAGATACAAAAAGAATATTGATGGAAAAATTTGCATATTGTTGTATACAACACATGTCATAGTTCTGAATGTATACATACATTGTTTTAAAATTACAAAATAATAGCACTATTAGCTATGGGTAGAAAAAGACAAAAAAAATGGAGAAATTTTGAACCATGGGAAGAGATTACCTGTGTTAAAAAATGAAATCATTAAATTAAAATTTAAAAGAGAGAAGCAGGGCAGTAGCATTCACTTTTAATATATTAATTTCTGCAAACATTCCTTGCCTGTGAAAGACCAGGTTCCTAGTGCTTTGGTCTCTGACATTATTGTAAAGAAAGCAAGCCCTGGAAAGATGTGACCAAATAAGAGGGTGACAGGCACCCAGAGAGGAGAGTATAGTGAGCTGCATGCGCCCTGAAGCGGGTGTGACAAATTCTGCAGAGACAGAGGAAGTCTGGAAGGTTTTACAGAGGATGCATCCCAAAAACTCAGACCTTTCCAGAACCATGGCCTTGAGTCATGCCATGTATAAAATAGTGTAGCAGTTTACTTCTCTCATTGCTGGGACAAACTATTCAACCAGAAGCAACTGAGGGAAAGAAACGGTTTTTGGCTTACTGCTTCAAGGAGAAGTTTCATGACGGTGGGGAAAGCATGACAGGAGCAGACAGCCAGTGCCACATCTTCACACCAGCATGGAGGAAGCACAGCTCAGCTCACAGGGCTGAGCTGTAACCCTTAAGGCCTTCTCCCAGTGATATACTTCCTCTAGCAAGACTCCGCCTCTGAAAGACTCCATAGTCTTCCCAAATGATAACATGAACTGAGGATTAAGTATTCAAACACATGAGTGTGGGGGGCATTTTAGGTTCAAACCACTCGAATAATAATAGCTCATGCTGGTGAGCCCTTACTAGCAGGGATTACGCAGGGTTCTTCATCTATGTCCAACGGAATTCATGCAACATCCTTATAAGCCTATCACCGCCCTTTCTCAGGGACAGAATTGAGGCTTAAAGAGGCAGAAAAGCTGCCCAAGAGCACATGACCCATCAAAGGATCTGAGATATGAAAACAACTTCCTGAGAAAGCCAGCCCTCTGTCCCCATCCCCCAACCCTCTGAAGGCAGCTCCTAACAACACTGAGGAAGTTTGGGGCAGGCTAAAGTGGACTATGAAGGCAGATGCAACTCCTGCTAAAGATCTAGGCAGATTAGTCACAGATGGGCATACGAGGCAGATGACAAGAGACACTAGAAGAGAGATCAATTCCTGAGTCCTCATTGCGTGATGTCAGGGTCAATATCTCTGGGCTTTCATCCCAGCCCCACCAGAGCAGAAGACAGGAGATACTTCCTACATGCTCTCACTACTTATTCTATGAAAATGATATTTTTTTTTCTGGTTACCTCATCAGGTTTATCACTACAGGCCCAACAAGATCTGGCCTCAGAAACTTCACCTGCTCCTTACTATGCATCCTGAGTTCTTCAGATGCCCTTTTATCTACCCTGAGCAGTAGCTACTGTGTGAGAAGGTCACTAGTTACCAAAGAAAGAGAAGGTCCAGCTCTGCTGTGTATGGAGGAGGTTGTCTAAATGAGAAAAGAGCTTCCACAGAAAATGCTTGGATTGCATGGCTATGTAGAAATAGAGTCCAAGTAGCACACTCCAGGCTGACAGTAGACCTCCATGTGACCTTCCCCCACACACCTGAGTGATGCTGCACAGGGGGGCTTCAAGCTAGGTTTTGAAGATGAGAACCTGGTTTTAGTAAAAATAGTAATAATAGTAATAAAGTGATAGGAGGATATCACAGATGGAAATTGGATATCACAGATGAAAGAAACTAAGGCCAGATGTGTACCCCAGACCAGGTAGGCTGGAACAGAGAGTCTGTGCAGACAGGAAGTGGAGAGGAGGGAGATGAGACAACTGAACGCAGGACTAACAGGAACTAGGCTCAGTACAAAGGGTGTCCATAGCCCTGGCAGGCTCTCAAGGGAGGGAGTAGCTTGTTAAGAATATCCTGGCTGGAAGATGATTTAAGAATTCTTTATACACTAAGCACATGATAATCATAGTGTCTGAGCCAAAACCCATGTCACATAATCTAAAGAAAAGGCAAAAACAGGGCTGTAGAGATTGCTTAGTGGTTAAGGTAGTTGCCTGCAAAGCCAAAGGACCCAGGCTTGATTCCCCAGGACCCATATGATACAGATGCACAAGGTGGTGCATGTGTCTGGAGTTCATTTGCAGTGGCTGAAGACCCTGACATACCAATTATCTCTCTCTCTCTCTCTCTCTGCTCCCCCTATCAAATAAATAAATAAAGTATTTTTAAAATAAGGCCAAATAGGGCTGGGGAGATGGTTCAGCAGTTAAAGACACTTACTTGCAAAGCCTGCCAGCCCGGGGTTCATATCCCCAGTACCCATGTAAAGCTAGATGCACAAAGTGGAGCATGCATCTGGGGCTCATTTGCTGTGGCTGGAGGTACTGGCACACCCATATTCTCTCATCTCTCTCCCTTTTCTTCTCTCTCTAATAAATAAATACATGTAATCTTTTAAAAGAGGCAAGATATTGGAAATTAGGATTCACGGTGAAGACATCATGTACTTTCTTCCTGTTCTAGGTTCCTCTACATCAGCATTTCCAAAAGTAAGATTTGTATAGTACTCATTCCAGAGAAGGAAAAGAGGTGTGACCAAATCCAAGTTAAAATAGTACCTAGAAATTGAGGGAGCCCCAAGTAACCTTTACTTAATGCTCTCAAAAATACGTGCACCAGAGCTGGAGAGCTTGCTCAGTGGTTAAAGATCCTTGCTTGCTTGCTTGCAAAGCCTGAAAGCCTGGGTTCTATTCACAAGTACTCATGTAAAGCCAGATGCACAAAATGGGACATGCATCTGGAGTTCATTTGAAGCAGCAACAGGCCCTGGCATGCCCATACACATTCTCATTCTCTCTCTCTCTCTCTCTCTCTCTCTCTCTCTCTCTCTCTGCTTGCAAATAAATAAATAATATTTTTAAAAACATGCTGCACCATGAATATCCCCATGTTGCAGATCAGAATCGAGGCAGATGTCATGCCTGATTGGCTCATGGCACTCGGAGCACAGGTTTATTCCAGACAGACTGGCTCCAAAGGCAGCACTCCTAACCACTGGGCACAGTACATGGCACAGTTCAGAAGCAGCAGGTTAAATAAAGCTCAACGTTTTGTCTCCCACAGGACTGCTCAGAAAATGTCGCTCATTCTTTCCTTACTCCTTCCCACTTTAGCTGTGACTCAGAATGGTTTGGATTTATCAACGACAACAACAGCATTACTTCTCTCTACATCACTTCCTTCAGGACAAGTGGTCACCTGGTGAATACCAGGAATCAGGAAGAGAGAAGAAAACTGACCAGGGGGACAGGCCACCGTGGCCTTCTCACCCAGAGAAAGAGGCAGGGGATGCAACAGCTGACCCCCACTTACTTCTCTATCTCCACCAGCATCTTGGTCTTATCTTGTGGGCAGTCTTAGGCATCCTTCCTTTGGTCTCAGACCAAAACAGGATGTCCCAGAAGTCCAAGACCCAAGGGCCCTGAGGAGGAATCAAAGCAGTCATGGGTAGGGACACTTCATATTTACCACTCAACATAGAAAAATTTCACTATTTTAACAACCAGCCCTGGACCCTGTCATAGTCTATCTGTGCTCAACTCTCAAGCATTTCCAAAGCCCATTTAGCCTTGATCTCAACTAATTGATTGGACATCTCTGGGATCTCAGCAGAACAGACTTCGTCATCCTTGTCTGATTTTAAACTCGTGAGAACAGAAACCGGCTCCAGAAAGGATGTCTGAAGCCAATGTTCACAGCACTGCTGCAATAATGGAATTCCTTCCATGGTCCTCAACTGGGCCATGACTGATTGCCTTACAGGAAGCAGAGGCCACGAGGGACATGGGCTTCCACCCAGCCTTGCCATTTCCTACTCGTGCGACCTAAGAGGTTACTCCCCGGAAGTCACTCATCTGAACAGCATGCTGCCTTGTGTAAGGTATGAGCTCTGGTACCCACCTCTCAAGGATGCTGTGAAGACCAGGGAGATAATTCCAGAACAGCCCCCAGCCCAGGGCCTGACACACCCAAGAAGTAAACACACACAGCTCTGTTCCTTCTCTGAGACAGCTCACCTTCCACTGGTCTATTCAGATCCCATAGTATGAGTCTTAGACAACTTTTCCTCATGACAATTTTGACAATAAAAATAACAACTGAAAAGACCGACCACAGACTGGGCTGAGATTGCAGATTGGAGGCCACAGACTGAACAAAGATTGAAGGCCAAGTTTACACAACGGGGAAGCTGTGCTCGGAGAGGAGGAGGCAGGCGCTGTCCCTGGCTACTCAGCATTCACTCATCCCTCCAACAGGAGCACCCGAAAGGTCCTTGGGAACTAGGCCCTTCCATGAGGTTCTAGGCCTCACTCCCTCCACTTAGAGATGGGTATGAGACCCAGGCTGCCAATCAAAGCACTCTTTCATACACCACAGTGATTTGTTCAGAGACAGACACATGACCCAAACTTACCCAGCGGGATTCATCCTGGGGTTGTGTTCGAAACACATGTTAAAAAGAAGTTGGCTTCTGCTGAGCTTGAAGTGGAAAGGGTGAAGACCTGGAGGAGACATAGACAGAGCCTGTCAGCAGGAAGGCTAGCAGGGCTGAGAGCAGAAACGACAGCCGCTCAGCCGCAAAGTGCCCAGAGGCAGCCGAAGCTGATTCTGAGTTACACATGAGCTAAAGAGTGCATGTCCACTACACTAGCTAAATACCTCCTGCACCCAACACTGAAAGGAAGGCTGGGCTACCAGAGTGAGGCATGGGAGAGGCTCTGGACATTGCCTCTGCACAGGCAAGCAAAGGGAGAATGCTAAAAACCTTTAACCAACACGTTGCTGATATGCCAGAACCCCACTGAGCATAAACACCAGTGTAAGCTCCCCACACATGCTGTGCACCCCATACTTATCCATGTCCCCCCCCCCCACACACACACACACACGGGTGCCACATTCATCACATTCATGTATATATTCACCTCTGTCCCCCCGCACACACTTTCTTCTCTCTCTCTCTCTCTTTCTCTCTCTCTCTTTTACACACACACTCCACATGCAGAGCTCTGGCCTTGGAGACTAGATCGGCCACACCAGGCCGTCACGTAGCCTTGCCACAGTCTTGTTCCGGGTCTCATTGCTTCCCTCTACAGCTCACCATGTGCACATGCACACACACACACACACACACACACACGCACACACACCTGCAGTTCTCCCCCTCACTCACTGTCTGCCAGGCCTCCCTCCTCTCTCAGCCGCATAGAACAGCTTCCTTACCTCAAAACGCTGTCCCTGACTCATCTCGCTCCATCCCTGCCAAGTTCCCATCACCACGTGGCTACTTTGTTCTTCCACAGAAGGAATAATTTTCCCAGCACCCTGCTTGGGTTTGTACATGTCCGAACATTCTCTGTAGCAGCAGGCACATTGAGGCAGGGGGTGAGGCTAGAAGCAGACTGGGCCGGGTTCAAAAGCAGCTGCGCTTTCATATACCGTGGGACCTCTGCTCTGGCCCTAATCTGTGGGCAAAAGGATTTCATTAGCTATTTCCTTGCCTGTGAGCTTCTCATAAAGTTCATGATCATGTTGAAGGGCAGAGGGCTTTGGCAGTGTGACCATATTATAATGTCCTTAGACCTCCGCCTTAGCCTTCTTGCCCACCCCTACTCTCTAGGCAGTTTCTTCTGTTTGCTATCCTGAAGAAGCTGCGAAAACAGTGGCTGACTCAAGACTATATGAACTTTGAGAACATGGTGAGTTACCGACTCTCAGGGGTGTTGGGAGGCTGGGCTTCCATCTCACATCTGTTTGGGTCAGGCCCCTGGCGGGGTGTCCCACCCATCCCTGGCCTTTTGCCTTGCTAGCTCTCCATTAAGGAAGTAGTTGCTGCCTGTCTGAATAGAACATACACATGTCCCAAGTGATTTTAATCTGATGAGAGGTGGCCAGAGAGATAATGACACCAACAAGCCACTGTGAGGATTGTGGAAGTTACCATGCCAGCTGGTGTTCTCCCCCAGGGCTGACCAGACAAGTGTCCTTTGTCTACCCTGCTGAACAGGAGCAGGCCAGTACGGGAAGGAAGTCGCTGAGAGGCCGCTGTGGTCTGAAGTGAGCAGTTGCCCACTGGCTTCTGGGTTTTCTCATTCAGTAAGCAAGCCATAGCACATACCTGCTACAAGACACTGTAGAGCTCTAGAGGTACAAAAATCATCAGGGTAGACTTAGGGGAAGGAGACAGTGTTTGAACTGAGCCAGAAGCTGGAGGCAGTGGAGAGATTTTAAAATAAATTAAAAAAAAAAGACTCTCCACCCATGCAGGAACTCATCTAATTTTGCTGAGTAGAAGCTGTGAATGAGGAAGGCGAAGGAGGTTCCAGACACATTGCAGAGGCAGGGAACACAAGCAAGCAAAACTAAGTGAAGATAAGGCCCAGAGCAGAGAGCCTGGGGAGGGACAGGAATAGAAAAAGACCAGTAGCTCCAGGCCCCAGACCTAGGTGCTGAGATAAACAGTCTGAGCTTCATCCTGAAAATCTGTGGCGGTTCCTAAAGAAGGGCTGGGACATGAGGGAATACGGACTCTTCAAGACAGGGTTGCTGAGAAGTGGAACACTGCAGGGTTTTTTCAGAGAGAGGCTGAAATGAGCTGAGAACTCAAACTGCAAAAGGTCTGATGGAGACAACCTCCGGGACAGTCAATCCTCTTTCTGCATCACAATCCTTCTTTTGCCTTTTTTCCACTCCTACCTCACGAATGTGCACGTTTCTTGGGTTCTAATCTTCTGGCCCCTCCTTTCCCAGAGTGACTGTAGTTCTTGAACTATAGGTCCCAGAGACTTGTTACAAATGGGAACTTAGGGGCTGGAGAGATGGTTTAGCAGTGAAGGCACTTGCCTGCGAAGCCTAAGAAGTTATGTTCGAATCTCCAGGTACCACATAGTGTCACACATGCACACAAGGGGGCACATGCATCTGGAGTTTGGTTGCAGTGGCTCTCGCTCTCTCTCTCTCTCTTTCTCTCAAATAAAAAAAGAAATAGAACTTAGTAGGAATTTAGGCTCGTGGGCTCCGTTTGGCCTACAGGGTCAGAAACTCTGGGGTGTGGAACCCAGTGATGCTGTTTCTGCAAGCACCCCCACTCTCAACCATTCTGATGCTCACTGGAGTTTAAGGACAACTTGTTTACACTTGGGAAGACAGGGAGTAGGGTAGGAGGGTGGAAGGAAGAAAGGAAGGAGGGAGGGAGGGAGAGAGGAAGAAAAGATAGAGAGAGAGAGAAGGAGAGAAGAGGAGAGAAAAGGAGAGGAGAAAAGAGGAGAGGAGAGAGAAAGAAATCAGGATCTCAAAAGCAGAGCCTAGGGACTGTGTTTAACATGCACGCAGAGATGACAAAACCACTGGCCTGGAGCAGTGCATCTCTGACTTTAATGGTCCCCACAATCCCCCAAAGACCTTGTTGAAAAGGTGGACCATGATTGGTAGAACCCAAGATTCTGCTTTTCTGACAAGGAGTTGCCAATAGCGCTATGCTACAGACCCAGCCTTTAATAAGGAGTCTCCTCCTGTCTCCTTGGACTGTGGGTTTTAGCTGCCACCTGTATGTTTTAATGAGCATTTCCCTAATGGTTAGTGTTGCAGTCAGGTTCGCATTGCTGGTAGAAATCACCCAACCAAGAGAAGCTTGTGGGACGAAAAAAAGAGCTTTATTTTGGCTTACAGGCACGAGGGAGAATCTCCATGATGGCAGGGAAAACAACAACATGAGCAGAGGGTGGGCATCACCCCCTGGCCAACATCAGGTGGACCATAGCAACAGTAGAGTGTGCCAAACACTGGCAAGGGGAAACTGGCTATAACAACTATAAGCCCGCCCCCAACAATACACTCACTTCAGGAGGCATTAATTCCCAAATCTCTATCAGCTGGGAACCTAGCATTCAGCATGCCTAAGTTTATGGGGGACACCTGAATCAGACCACCACAGTTAGGGATGTTGAACATTTTCTTAAGTGCATGTTAGTCCTTTGTAGTTCTTCCTCTGAAAACTCCCTATTCAGTTCTCTGCCCCATTTTTGGAGCTAGTTGTTTGATTTCCACTGTTCAGTTTTTTTGAGTTCTTTGTAGATTCTAGATATTACACCTGTGTCAGTGGTATGTATAGCTGGCAAAAATTTTCTCCCATTCTGTGGGTAATCTATTAGCTCTGCTTATGGTATGTTTGTGCAAAAGCTTTTTAGCTTCATGAGATCCCATTGGTTGAGTGATTGTTTAAAGCACTTGATTACCTGCCTGAGGTAACAGGTAAGACCTTATGGCTGAAGACACCATATGCTACTAGCCCAGAACATGGAGAAACCTGGCTGGAATCCAGAAGAGAGCCAGTCCCCAGACAGTTAGCCCATCTAGTACTAGAAAGCACTACATGAACTACTGGGAGAAAGTGGTCAACAATAGTCAGAGCAACCAGGGGTCTAAGCTACGCAGAAGCAAATACCCTGACAACATGCACACACCAGTGTTGTGGTGGCACACAGCCTTGGTGGGTAACCAGTAGTTTCTGATTGGCTAAGCGGTCCACTCAGTGGAAAGTAACCTATATCTGGAACTGGGAACGAGGTCAGAATCCTATGGAGACAAAGGTTATGTTCTCCAGTGTCAAGCTCCCACTAGTCTTTGGCTAACAGAGGGATTACATCCATCAAATCCTCCCTAAATTAATAACAATTATCCCATCTAACCTATACTGACTTCACTCTCCATTAGAGAATCTATTTTTCTTTTTCGAAAGGTAACAACACCCAAGGAAATAAATTACCCTTGCACTTCAGCCAAGCCTCAGCTGAAACCACAGAGGAATTGAGGAGACAAGCAAGGGTGCTGCTTCCACACTGACCTGATAATCAGCACCAGGGTGAAGGAGACAGGCCCTGAGGATACTCAAAACACACCAAAGCAGAGATCCAGAGGCTCCTAAGAGCTCATCACTGAAGTAGACTTAAAACTCACCCACCATGGCTCAGGGAATTTTGTGGGCTGGAAAGATTGTAAGAGCCACAGGTTAGGATGTCATACCCAGAGGCATCCCTTCCCCCAAAAAATAACTGACTGCTGCTTCCACAGTGCATAACCCACAACCCCATGGGGAATACCTGCAACCCCACTGAGGAGAGTCCCCGAGCAGAATGGGGGCAGGGAGAAGGCAAAGGATAGTACCAACACATGATGTATCCATTCTAAGTGTGTCCATTGAAAAAAAAAGAAAATTCTACTTATCCTCTATAGTCACTGAATCAGCCTACTGACATAAACTATGTCCTGAAACCAAAGTAGGGCAATTTTTAAGAAGACGTTTCCTCAGAGGGACAGTCCAAATTCCCAAGTTTTTTATGCCATTCCTTTGCCAAGGAATTCCAGCCCCTGCCAAAGAACCAGGCCCTCCCCCCTTACCCCACGTACGTAATGTTTCCAAGGGAGGCTTTGAACACTCTGCCAAGCCATCCGTGAGCTCTGTTAGGACCCAAGATGGTGACAAAGCAAAGGCCATTGTGGGAGAGTGAAAGGTCTCAGGAGACTCTGGAGGAAGGAAGTTGAGAACTTCTCAAACTGGTCTTCCTAGGGTATGATGGGTAGCAAACTTGCACCAAAGGATGAGAGCTCAGATTTCCAGGTTCTGCAAGGTTTCTGGGTTTGGGTGATAGTAAGTGAGTGTGCCTGACGTGTCTGAGAGAGCAGCAATGTGCACCCCATGGCCTATGCACCTAGCCTTAGTTCTCCCAAGTCCACAGCACTTCCAGCTGTGCTTTATGCAAAAGAGTTTAGAGGTCTTGCCCTCCTCAGGCCCCCTTCTCCAGGGTCTGTGACCTCCATCCTGGTCACAAAATGGTAGCCAGAAGAAAGTGTCATACTTGACCTCCCCAGTGTGGATAAAGGGAAGAGGCTCACTTCCTGTGACTTGTGGGCCACCTTATTAATTCACTCTAAAATTGCCCTTGTTCTCTCTCACCTCTTGGCACTTCTAACTAATCTTATTCCCTTAAACCTGCAAGGTTGTCCCCACCTGGTATTTGTGCAGCTGGTGCAGTTAAACCTAAATGTAGAAGGTTACATGTATCTCTGCTAAAGCTTATTATCTCCAAACCCTGTTCTAGCCCATCAAAATCACTTCGAGCCGCTATTGTATCTTCAGTTGTAGGATTGTCTATCCAACTTTCTATTATCTACGAGCTCAATGAGCATGTCTAAAGCATGTGGCCATCTTTTTTGATGATTGCCATCCTGACTGGAGTAAGATGAAATCTCAAAGTTGTAATTTGCATTTCCCTGATGACTAAGGATGTTGAACATTTCTTTAAGTGAGTATTGGCCATTTTTATTTCATCCCCTGAGAATTATCTGTTCAGTTCTCTACCCCATTTTTTGAGTGGATTGTTTGATGATTTTTTTTTGCTTAATTTTTGAGTTCTTTGTAGATTCTAGATATTAAGCCTCTGTTGGAGGTATAGCTGGCCAAGATTTTCTCCCATCCTGTAGTTTGTCTGTTGGCTCTGTTTATGGTATGCCTGTCTGTACAATAGCTTTTTAGCTTCATGAGATCCCACTGGTTGATGTTGTTTAATTTCTTGGGCTACTGAGAAACCCTGGACTAATGAGTCAGTAGAGACCCAGGGCTAACCTCCTATGAGACAGAAGGAAGTTGTTATAACTTCTCTGGTTTTCAATATGATAATGTTGTGGTTTCTGCTAACTACAAATTCTACAAAGTATGAAGTATTTAATAGTTTAGGCTTTGGAAGCAAGACTCTTGGTTTAAACCTTGATATACGACCTTGTATAAGCCACATAACCTTCCTGCACATCAGTTTCCTCATCTATGAAATGAGTGGTTATAACATTGTATATAAGCATATAATTATACTATGTACGATACAATATAAGAATATAGTATATATGTCAGATGTGTTATACTATGTGATCATATAATATATATTTCACATAGAAGTATAGGAGATACTTAAATAAATAATTGTAAGAATATAAAGTAAATCATGTGATAACTGTAATGACAGTATGGTGGGTTGAATGCAGAATGTTCCCCGTTGCCTCTCACTGGGGGCAGGCCTTGGGACTTCACAGTCCAGCCCCTTTGCCAGTGCTGTCTGCCCTGCCATGCTTGCCCTGCCAAGATGAAATTTCTCTTTGAAACTGTAAGCCAAAATAAACCCTTTCCTCCCATAACCTGCTTCTGGTCAGGTGTTTTGTCTCAGCAATGAAACAGTAGCTGCACCAGAGAGTAACTACTTCATGAGGTTGTTAAGAGTATTATATGAGGGCTGAAGAGATGGCTTAGCAGTTAAAGTGCTTTCTTGAGAAGCCTAAGGACCCACGTTTGATCTCTTTCCAGACCCCATATAAGCCAGACACACAAAGGTGAGGCAAGCACAAGGTCACACACTAGGTGGTACAAGTGTCTAGAGTTTGATTACATGGTGAAGACCCTGGCACATCAATTCTCTCTCTCTCTCTCTATCACTCTCTCTAAACAAATTCATATAAAGTGTTTGACTCACACCTGGTATATACATAAGCGTCCAGTGGATGGACAAGAAGTTAGTTAAAGAAAAAAAGTAGCCTAGAGTGAGGAGAGTGAAAATTAAAGGCTACGTCCTATAAAAGTTCTCGGGAAATACGGTGACCAATGTCTTGCATTTTGAGATACAGTTCTACTTTACTTTGACTGCCCCAGTGTAATTATTAGCAGGGTCCTGTTCCAGACACAAAAATGCACTATGAGGAAGGACACGTTGTCATCTTGAAAGGAGTGGTGTTATGTGCTTACAGCTGTTAAGTACTGAGGACCACTCAGCTTTGAACCTGAGTCATCCTGGCCAGTGACTGTAAAGACTGAGGCCCAGAGGTTTCCACCCACACCTGATCCTTCCAATGGTCAGCACGTGCATCACACTCCCCTTGTCTCTCAGACTGAAGAGACTGGCAGGTCTACATTGTGGACCCACAGTTCCCTGTGCCCAACCTCACCTCCTCCTCCTTTCCCTTCAGCAAGCGTTCCTCCCCCAGACATCCTGCTAACTCCTCCTCAGCACCTGCTCCCCAGAGGGCTCACCCGACTCATGGCCCCTTTCATTCTCACCAGTGAACCATGTAGATGTTAATTTAGACCCACCCTATCTAGGGACCCTTGGACATTGCCTGCACCTCACCCCTCGTGACTCCTCCAGAGATACGATTATGTGCAATATGCACTTTTTCATCTTAACCACCAGGATAATGTGACTGCAAGGCATCAGACTTGCTCCAGCTAAGTGCACAAAAGTATACGGTGTCCCCTAATGTGTCTCTGTGTGGAAGACTTGCAGTAGTAGCTCTGATCAGAGCACAAGGTTAATTTGAGAATACTTAGTGAATCCATGGTGAGCTATAATGACCACGATATCTTTCTTATGTTTTGATAAACCAGGTGCTTAATTCTCAATTATGGACATTTTTCTGGCTTCAACTCACTCAGTGGACTTAAGTTTACATCTTACAGTTCTCAGAGGGGTTTGCCTAGTCTGTTCTCCCAGCTGGAGGCGGTCAGCACTGTCTGACCGCTCAGTCCTCAATGCATCCTTGCACCTTCCTCATCAAGTCCTAGGAAGTCCAGACATAAGGAGAAGGGCACAACTCCTGTATCCCCATCCACAGTCCTTCTCTTCAGCTCTTCCTTGAGCATGGCAAACTTCCTCTTAATGGACCACCATTCCTTTCCCCTATGTTCCTGTGTCCACACATCGTTCCTGTCCTCAGTTTTCTCTCCTCCCTACAAGCTCCTCTGCCTCTCTGTAACCCACTCTGCTTCCTTCCTTCCTCATGAGGTTTCCCACAACTCCACTACAGCCACCATGAACTGAATCCAGCAGACCGAGGCCAGCACTCCAAAGGTCTCCTGCAAGTCACATACTGCCTTGGGCAATTTCCTACCCTCATTCAGGTGCACTGAATGAACAGGAAGCTGCCATCTGTCTGAAGTACCACCCTCCAGATATATATATATCTGGAGTATGGGTATGGACAATGAAATGAAGGAGTACAAGAGCTTTTACAACTTTTGAAGGTCCCTGTAAGAGGGAGTCAGGTAGCTTTGTTATATAGTTTAGGGTGACTGGACCCCAAAAGTAAAATGTGTAAATGTCCTTAAATCTGCCCTTTGCAATCTCTACTTTACTGGAAATCAGAGAAAAATCTCCCCTCTCCTTAGAATAAAGGAATTACCTATATCTGTTTTTCCATAAACAACCTAGGAGGGAGTTCCCCTTTCCTAGAATTTAAATCCAATCCTGGCATTGTAGTTGGTTAAGCTCAGCCCCAAAACATGGCTTCATGGTTGACCTCTCCTTGAGCTAGCGCCTAGTCCCAACCAATCAGCCCTAACTCTGGCTCACCTAAGCCTGAAGGCAAGGCCCACCACAATAAGGTTATATGTAGCTGCTGACCAGGTGGGCATTTCGCTGGCTGTTCATCTCTCCTGAACTTCCAGGTCCCACATGGGCTCTCTAGCCCCTCCTGCCCTCCACACATCAGGAGTTCTCTGCACTTTCTCCCTCTTTCCTTCCCTTAACCTAATAAAGACTCTCCAAACCTTACCCTCTGTATCTATGAATTTTAATTCTTTACATTAACAAGAGAAGAATCCAGGGTACATTGGTGCATTGGCATATTGACAAGGAACCCCAAAATTCCCATTTCACCTCTATACTCTGTTGGTGCTAGAGCATGCCCTGCTGCTGGCTCCTCCAAAATTCATGGCAGCCTGACACTGTCCTACCGTACCTAAGAACCTAGGGAGATCCTGGTACCTCACTCCCTTCCTACTGGAAGATGCTAAGCTGTTAGCAGGTTCTGTCAGAAAGACCCCATAGTGGAAGAAGCAGAGCAGGGAAATCAATGCCCACTTCCTTCTGTTGAGACAATTGCCTCATGAGCACAGGCTATATTCAAAAACCCCTGCTCCTTTCTGGGCACACATAGTTTTCTCTCAAATAGATTCTCTTACTTCATCATCCACACCAAGTAAAGAAATCCTTCTTGGGCTGGAGAGATGCCTTAGCGGTTAAGCACTTGCCTGTGAAGCCTAAGGACCTCCGTTCAAGGCTCGACTCCCCAGGACCCACGTTAGCCAGATGCACAAGGGGGCGCACGTGTCTGGAGTTCGTTTGCAGTGGCTGGAGGCCCTGGCGCGCCCATTCTCTCTCCCTCTCTCTATCTGCCTCTTTCTCTCTCTGTCTCTCACTCTCAAATAAATAAATAAAAATAACAAAAAAAATTTTTTTAAAGAAATCCTTCTTAAGTTTTCTCATCATTTACTGATCACTAAATATATTCAGTACCCACTGTGTGCCAAGCAGAGATGAGCCTCTTACCCTCAGGCTTCGGGGTCTGGAATATAACAACTGTACTGGCTTCTGAAACATCTTTGCTTCTTTTTACCTTCCTTCCAAACCTAAATTTCCTACTAGCAAGCATATCACAAGATTCCCTATGTATAGAGCCTGAGACAATCATGCTTGAGGAGGAAGTAAGCACGGTTCAATTTTAATATTCATTTATTCACTTGTTCATTCCGCAAATATTTATTAGGAATTGATTACATGCCAAGCACTGTGCAAACACCTAGTATGGTGCTGAACAGAACAAACCTTACCCTTACATAGTCGCCCCTCCTAGTGACTGAGGGAGACATTAAACAAATAAACTCATGCTTAAGTTTATTGTCATGAATAGAAAATATTTGGAGGGAAATTAAGTTGTGAAGGACAGAGGATGACAGAATTACCCAATTGGAAAGGTCTCAATGCTGAACCTTGAAGGATGACCAGGGCTCACTGGGAGAGGACGGAGTAGGTGACACATCCCACCTGCCCTCCTCCTCCCCCTCTGGCATGCTCCCTTCTTCTGCCCAGCTCAGGAGCCAGAACAGAGAACCTCCTCCAGCCACTGCCCTCCTTCCTGTCTCCAACCCAGTGGAACAGTTTTCCCCCAAGCTCGATGCTTCTCCAGAGTTAATCCACAGCGTCCGCAGAGGCATGCTGTCAGGCCCAGGAGAGAGGAGCAGGGGGCCGCCCAGCGCTGCTCCCAGCAGCCGGGGTGGTCGCTGTACCACATAGGACCTGGGCTTCCAGACAGCAGCTCTGCATTGGCTGCATTAAGAATGATTGTGGCAATAAAGTTCTATTAGCCATCTGGAGCAGTTAACACTCTCCAGGGCCAGGCATTAGCCTGCTGATGGCTGCCCACAGATGCGGGCAAAAGAGAGGCTCCCAGGGAAAGGACGAGTGACCGTCTGGAATGGAGGTCAGTTAGAGGGGGACTCCGGCAATGGTCAGCCTGAGTGGCAGGACACCCAAATATGCTGGCCAAAACACTCTGCGTGAGTTCTGTTTCTGGTTTAGGTATGATCTCTAAAAAAAAAAAAAAAAAACTTGAGAGGTGTAATTCAGGAAACAGTTTGCCTCCTCCTAGATAATGGTAAAGATATGTGTGAGGTATGGAGACTAACAGCAGAGCGCCTGCTCCCCATGCCTGGATGGGTCTCTGGCTCTCCCGCCAAGGGCTCCATCAGCCAAACCTGGGTCCAAAACATGGTCCAGCATGGCCATTCAATTGCCGGCATGGCATTTGGGACTTACATAACAGCTCTGAGCCTCAGTTTCTCTCCTATGAAGCCAGCACAGTCACCCTTTTCACTCACCTCCAGGAGGATGACCGAATACAGGAGGTGGAGTACCTGCCCACACCCCTATCATCTCAAAGCTTCATAAACACAAGCATTATACTGAGAGGGGCTGCAGTCTTGGCCAGAGGTGGGTGGGAAGGCAGTCGAAGCTGACAGTGAGTGAGAAGCACCAAGAGCCCTCATGTTCTGCTCCTGACCGGGTGCCTCCAGCTCATAGCTCAGGACCCGGTTATTCTTGCCGCCACGCACTCCTCCATCCCCACACCTCGTGAGTGAATTAAACGGGAACACAAACACAGGTGTCACTATGATTTATGGAGTAATTAATAAACAATTAAGGTGTCTTGGAGCACAATTACACATTTCATTTCAGCTGCCTTGCATGGCGACGACTTGGCTTGCCCACAGTCAGTGTTAAAAGTAGTGGCTGGTCCATGGTGGTGGTAGATATGGAAGGATAGGAGAGATTTATGTCAAGTCAGTATGCCAGGGCCTCCAGCCACTGTAATCAAACTTCCTATTCATGCGCCACCTTGTGTTCATGTGTGACATTGCATGCTTGCAGCACCCTGTGGATGTGATTTACCTGGGACCTGGAGAGTCAAACATGGTTCCTCAGGCTTTGCAGACAAGTGCCTTAACCACTAAGCCATCTCTCCAGCCCATCATTAGTTTTCTTGACAATAGCCATTCTGACTGGGGTGAGATGAAATCTTAAAGTGGTTTTAGTTTGCATTTCCCCGGTGCTAAGGATGCCGATTTTTTTTTTTTTTTTAATATCTGTTGGCAATTTCTGGTTCTTCTTTTGATAACTATTAATTTCGATAGCCCATTTGTAGATTGACAGTTTAGTTTTGGTATGGGTTTTTTTGGGTGTTTAATTAGGGGGGTTCATTATATATTGTAGATACAAATCCCTTGTCAGAGGAATAGCTGGCAAAGATCTCAGTAGACTTCCTGTTTGTATTGCTGATAGCTTCCTTTGCTGTGAAGGAACGTTTTAATTTCATGTCGTCCCATTTGTTGATTCTTGGTGCTATTTCCTGTGTATGGAAGTGCTACAGTCAGGTTCGCATTGCAGCAGAAATCACCCAACCAAGAGCAGCTTGTGGTAAAAAAAGGTTTACTTTGGTTTACAGACTTGAGGGGAAGCTACATGGTGGCAGGGGAAAATGATACTATGAGCAGAGGGTGGACATCACCTCCTGGCCAACATCAGATGGACAACAGGAACAGGAGACTGTGCCAAACACTGATAAGGGGACACTGGGTATAACACCCATAAGCCTGCCCCCAACAATACACTGCCTCCAGGAGGCTTTAATTTCCAAATTGCCATCAGCTAGGAACCTAGCATCCGGAACACCTAACTTTATGGGGAACATCTGAGTCAAACCACCACAGGAGTCCCCTGCAGAAACTTATGACCTATTCCTATAGCTTCCAGTATATTGCCTATGTTTTCCTCTAGTGTTTTCAACTCCTCTGGATTTATAGAAATGTCTTTGATTCATTTTGATTTGATTTTGTGTGAGGTGAGAGATGTGGATCTGATTTCATTCTTCTGCAAGTGAATAGTCAGTTTTGCCAACAGTGTATGTTTTAGATGACTTTTGAAAATTAGGTGACCATAGCTGTCTGGGTCTATTTCTGGGCCTTCCATTGTATTCCATTGATCTATGGGTTCATTTTTGTGCCAGTACAATTCAGTCCTTGTCACTATGGCTCTATAATATAGTTTTAGATCAGGAATTGTGGTATCTCCAGCACTGTTCTTTCTGCTTAGGTTTGCTTTGGCTATTCAGTCTTTTGTGCTTCCGTATGAATTGCTGGATTTCCTTCTCTACTTTTGAGGAGCATGCCATTTGAACTTGGATGGAAATTGCATTGCATCTAAAGATTACTTTTGGCCATCTTCACAATATTGATTCTGCCAATCCAGAAACACTGGAAAGTCTCCCTAGTGTTTGGTATTTTCTTGTATTTTTTTTTTTTTTTTTGGTGTCTTAAAGTTTTCTCTGTAGAAATCTTTCATATCCTTGGTGAGGTTTATGCCTAGGTGCTTTATTTTGGTGGGAGGGGGAGCTATTGAGAATATGATATTTTTCCTAATTTCTTTCTCAACAAGTTCATTGTTGGAATATATAAATGTTACTGATATCTGTATTTTTCTTGTGTTCTGCAACTTTGCTGAAAGTATCTATTAAATCTGAGTCTTCTGGTAGAATTTGAAGTGACACTTAAATATACAATCATGTCTTCGAACAGTGCCAGCGCTGGGCTTTATTTATGTGTTTTGCTTGCTACTTTCGATTGTGAACTACAACGGCACCGTGAGAATGGTCAGACAAACCAGCATTCAAGTCCTGGCTCTGCCACTTTCTAGCTGTACAATTTTAAGCAAGTTATTTAAGCTCTCTTGCATCTTACAAAATGGGAATCATTATTTTGAAGAATAAACGAGCAAACACACTTAGCATAGTGCTGACACATGGCAAAGACTCAGTGAAAATTAGCTTTATACTAACAAACACACACACTTTATAATCAATCAGAATTTAAATGCCACAAAAAAAAAAAAAAAAACAAGAGCCAATTCAAACCTAGAGCCAGACAAGCTGATAGTCAGAAATCATTCCTTCCCTGCTTCTACCTTGGCATTGGCCCATCTTTCACTTCAGGGTTCTTTTTCCCTTCCATTGAAACACCAATCATAAACAGCTATTTGTAGAAAACATGCCATAGCTCCCTTCAAAATGTAGTTCTCCGTGGCTCCAGGATGGGATGGGAATATAGTTGTCAAGTAAAATTGAGAATTCCCATACAATAATTAGAACATACTTATGCTTTGTCTAGATAGGCTGTCAGTGAACAGGCTGCTGCTCTGGGAGGTCTTCCACCTAAATAATCCTCCCTGCAAATGCCTCACAGACTGCCCAAGAGGCAAGTCTCTGATTTCTGGTCCAATCAGGGTTGACAACAGACATCAACCTTCACAACATCTCGTGTTTTAATCTACTGAGCCTGGAAACCTCAGGTGGGAACTTTTCAGGGAAAGGACCACCACACTATTTTCTATTTCCCCCACTGTAAAATGCCTGCTAAAACCAAATTTGCTTTCCTGGGACTTTCTCACACAGGCATGAAATTACATTTATTGGGATCAATTCAGGTTTTCTTTTTGTTTTGTTTTTAGGGGTTTTTTGTTTGTTTGTTTGTTTGTTTGTTTGGTAAATATCTCTAAATTCAAATAAACACCAAAATCTTCTAGAGCCCAAATAATTGTTTTAACAGCCTGTGTGGTATTTTCTCCACTTTTTCCCTTTACACTCTCCACCCTATCACACCAGGAAAACATACACACACGGGGAAAAATTAACATGTTGGTGGATAGATAAGATGCCCAAAAGTGGGCTGAGAGATGACTACAAGTGTGGAAGTGTGGACAGAATTCTTAAATTGTCATATTTTTCATTCAATATTGGTAAACATTTTTCCCACAGCCATCTGTCTGGACTCCAGGTTTACAAACAAATTGACCTTTCTTCTGTAAATAGCCCCACTTTTGTCTGCCACAATACCACACTAAACATGCCCGATCTCATCTAAATAACCCACTTTTTTCATCAACTTTCTGTAAACTTTTCTCTTCCTCTTTCAAGTCCTCTCACTATGCCTATCTGTTTGCAACAATCCTAAACCCTTCCATACTCAATGCCCCGTCTTTCTTCAGTAAGAAGGTATTTCTTCTTCCATGCAGGCTGTTAAAAGAATTCGTTATTTTTTTAATTGTACCTTTTTTTTTTTTTTCACCTACCCCTCTAGAACCCATTTTTTCACACTAGATTTCTTGGCTGCACTTTTAGAGGTTTGCTCATGAGCTCCACAATCCTTTTCTCTGAATTTTTACTTTGTTCATGATCTTTTTCTGCCAAATGACCACACAGACAGAACCCTAACCGGGATGTCAGCACTGACCAGTCTTTTACAGGCTGTCTTTCATTTTTGTAAACCAGCAAATTGCTTTCTATTGTTTAAGAAAATCAATGTTGTTCTCCTGTCTTCCTTGACAGTTCCTCTATTCTGCTAAAGCTCTCTCCTGCGTTGTCCTTTGGCTCAACCTCAGTAATAGCCACCTTTTCTGTTTGTTTACTAAACTCCCTCACTTGGGTGGTGACTTTTACTCATGATTGTATGTTTCCTAGGAGAGTTTGAACCGTGAGGGTCTCTCAAGCAGTAGGCATCAGAAAATAAAGATGGATTTTTGCCTCCTGATGGGCTGCAGTAAACGAGCTGTCAAAAGTTTGCCAGCCCTTTCTCTGGGGTAGAGGAAAGAAGTAGCTGGGACATGCTGTCCTCTCCTACCCCGTGCCCATGTCATCAGCTCAGGCAGCGTTTTCAGGAACCACACCTGAGCAGCAACAGACGCAGCTCTTGTTAGCTGGGCCTCCCGAGGACTTGTGAGAACCTCCATCTTGACCCCATCTTGTAAAAATGGAGTGTCCTCTACTGGGTCACTCTGTCTTGCCTGAACCAAACTCCCGGCATCACACGTTCCTCTGAGGGTGCCAACAACCGCTTTCCTCCATGGAGGGGACTGTCACGAAAGGGAGATTGCTGGCTGGGACTGTCCTCAGAAAACCAGCTTACTTTACACCTCCACCACGAACATCACCATTCCTTTAAGACTTCATCGCGCTCCTGAAAACCCCCAGCATCCTCCGGGGAGAGATGAATGAGTCGCTCTTTTCAAAGCGGTTATGGGAAAGCAGGAAATGGTCTAAGTTAGAATCTACAGACCTGGGTTTGAGGCCCAACTGCTAGCATTTTTGTAAATGTGAAAGGGTTGTGTCACCATGAGTTATCTCCTCAATTGTGTGACTGAACAAGACTAATTCCAGTCCTGGAGTCCTGAGCGAGGCCCTTCCAGTGCACTCCCGGGCGGCAGATATTTTTCTGCTGAGCACTCCACTCGAACTCTTTAGGGAAAGAGAACCTGTGATAAATCAAAGACTAAATAACAATAGCAGAGGCTACGCCATATTTTCATAGCATGTTTATGAGGACATCATATGGAACAGAGCTAAAGGGCTTACTGAAAGTCAGAATATTTTACGTCTATTGCTGTTGCCTTATCTTCCAGACCTGTCATTCTGACATTGGAGGAAATTAAATTGGTCTGATGTGATTGGTTCCCTTCACAGTCACACTGGTTTTCATCCAGTACCCTCTGGTTTTCTGGTATTTGTAAATTAATTATTTAATGATTTGTTGCAATATCTCTCACAGGATAATAGCGCCTGTCACTGCACATGACATTTATAATATGTTTTTGAGTTTCTTGGCAGTGTGTTTGCAGTAAATGTAAATTATTATTGTTGGCCTCTATCAAAGGTGTTGAACGATCAAGCATGAGGATGCATGGACAGGTTGGGCTGTCCCTCCAGGCAGGATAACCCACTCATCGAGAACTCTCTCTGGGAAAGGGAACTATAAAAAGAAATCATCCTTATCCTCATGTAATTTTCAAAGCACAGCCCCTTTTCCCTCCCCCTCCCCCCCCATCACTCATAGTGACCTGTCTGGGAAATACTCACTCACACCTTTTGAGTGCACAGACTATTGGGCCCAAAGTGAGGAAATCTACCTTATCCCAACACCCATCCATCAATTCAAGGATCTGGAATTCAACCTTGGATCCTCAAATCCCAATCACAAGCATAGACAGAAGTCTATGACACTTTTTCAGAGAGTACTATGAAAGACAAAAAGAAAAAAAAAAAGTCAGAGCAACAGGATTCTGGCTAGCTGAGTCAGGTCATACAGACGTGGGGGCCTCAGTTGTCCAGTGAAGGGATTTGAGTTGATGTCCCCAGAGGGTCTTTGGGAGAAGAGACCTGCTTCATATTAGGATCTTAGTAGCAGATGCATGCTCAGATCAAAGGAGAATCCGATTTCTGACCACTGACCAGAAAACCTATTGAGTGTAATGTCTAGTGGGAAACACATGGATTTAGCCAAGGACTGGATTGAGAGGAAGCCAGAACCCTGAATAGAGCGGTAGAGGGCTTTTGTACTGTTACTGCCTGCCTTTCTCATTCTTTATTGGTTCCTTCTCCCTCCTTCCTGCTTTAGGCCCTTAAAATCTTTACCCCTGAAGGCTCACAAAATTTCCAACTAAATATTTCTTCTCCATATTTCTGCTCAGTTTTCACAATCTACCTACAGCCCTGTCCTCCATTGCTTCCAAAAGATCTGCTTGGTGATTCAATTTCATGAGGGGGGGAAAAAAAACTGGAAGTTGTATGTGAGTGGCTAATAATAGCTTGTTGCTTTACATTCTAATTGAAAACGTGAGGATCTTACAAACAAAGGCCATTAGAGCTATGTGGCAAGGAACGTGGTCGGAGGCCTTCTCCAAGCACCCAAAGCTGTCTCCAGTCAATTACAGGCATCCTATTTTAACTCACAACTCATTCTCCCACTAGAGAAAGAGAGCTAGGATAACATTAAAAAGAGATTAGCCAGGCTTGGTGGTGCACACCTTTAATCCCAGCACTTGGGAGGCAGAGGTAGGAAGATCACCATGAGTTCGAGGCTACTCTGAGACTACATAGTGAATTCCAGGTCAGCCTGAGCTAGAGGGAACAATTCCTCAAAAAAACAAAACAATAAATAAATTAATTACTTAAATGAAAAGAGATTAAAGACTGAAAACTTGCCAGCCATTTTGGAACTGAGAAGAAGGCTGGGGAGATGGTTCAGGAGATAATGCACTTGTCACCTAACTCTGAGCACCTGAGGTCAGACCCTCACACCCCCATGTGAATGCCGAAGCTATTATGTTGGGCTTCAGTAATCCAAGGTCCTCCCATGGCAAGAAGGAAGGTGGAGACAAGAGAATTTCCCTGAACCAATAAAAGGACCGATGAACAAGGAGCCAGCCCACCTCAAAATAGGTGGAAGGCAAGGATCAACCTTAAAGTCAACCTCTGACCTACACACACACACACACACACACACACACACACAGAGGCACATATATGCCCACACTCACACATAAGTGTGCATACACACATACACACTAAATAAATCTATATTTTTTTTTAATGAGAAGATGTCCGTTTTGCACCTGGGTCCCCTGCATTGGAGATTAAATGATTGGATTAACAGTAACTATCTCCTCTCCCCTGGGCATTTGGAGGTCAGGGAAGCTGCAACATAGCTGGATGAGAAAGAGAGGCCCTGAGTTCTAGTCTGTTCTTCTCACTTATTCACTGGGTGATTCAAACAGATCTTTGGTGCTGAAAAATTGTAAGAATTGACCAGAAGGTTCTCTGAGGTCTCTTTTCAACTCGTAAGCCTTTCAGCTTGTCACCTTTGCTTGTCTCTTCCCGGGTGAAGAGACTGTAATATTTTTATCACCAAAGGGTTACAGGATAATCCACTATTCCTGCTGACTAAGGATAAAGCCTTACCCCAGATAGTAGCTTGTACTTTCTGTTCAAAGCGTGCACCCTGGACTTTAAGAGCTGATTCCTTCCCAGACTCACTTCCAAGTGGTGGACCAGACTTCCTCCTCTAGCAGCTCTTTGAAATTTATAATAAAGGTTTGCTCTGTTATTTTTTTTTTTTTTACCACAACTGACATGCCAGAGGAGTGGAGCCTCGCTGCTGGCTTTAGAGATGTGCTGTGCATCCTTAATGACCTCGGCATTCCCACTAGAGAAGGTGTCACCTTCACAACCCAAATTCAGCCAGAACTCGCAAGCTAATGAGATACCTGATGTCCCCATGCACACAGCAGGAAGCTCCGTCTAAGTTCCCAGTCCCAGATGCTCTGGCCCATTGAGCAACCAACACAAGCCAGAAAACACATCTGGCAGCCCACCACACACACACACACACACACACACACACACACACACACACCTGCAGCCCCAGGAGCACCACAGTGAAGGGGTGCCTATGAGGTCTTCACAGGAAGGAGCCTGCAGAGTGATTCTAGAGGAGTCAGAGATTCTCAGTTCAAATGTAGCTCTGAGATTTACAAGCCAATCACTTAACCTCTCGGTGCTTCAGTTTCGGTTTCTGCGGAGCAGGTGGTGACGCCTGCTGTGCCTTTTGTAAGGATCGACTGAGGTGACAGGTACGAAATAAAACTCCTTCTCAACCAAGGCTTTCTAAAGAACAGTGGGAGCAAGGAATGATTTCAAAGTAGACATGGTAAACTCCCTTCTTACTCACTAGAAATCATCCTGAATCTAGAGAAGGGCCTAGCAATAGATATGCTGAAAAGAGCTCTAGAACATTCTCATCCACAATGCACTAACGTGTGCTGTGCACATGGGGAGAAGCAATTGCCAGGATGTGACCACCATTCCTAAGCAACGTCTGGGTAACCCTGGAGGGAGACATGCTAAAAATGTAGATATGAGCCTAAGGAACTGTGAAGAATTATTTGTCTCAGAGACAGGTTCCTGGGTCTTTTCAGGTGGGGACAAAGCTAGATTGGAGCTTTGTCACAGATGATACCCAGCATGACCTGTGCTAGACTTACCAGTGAAAATAAGTAATGACCAGGTTCTCTGGAATTCCCCCTTTTTTAAAATCTTGCCTAAGAGGCTGGAGAGATGGCTTAGTGGTTAAGCATTTGCCTGAAGCCTAAGGACCCCAGTTTGAGGTTCAATTCCCCAGGACCCACGTTAGCCAGATGCACAAGAGGGCGCATGTATCTGGAGTTTTGTTTGCAGTGGCTGGAGGCCCTAACACACCCATTCTCTCTCTCTCTCTCTCTCTCTCTCTCTCTCTCTCTCTCTCTCTTCTCTCTCTGTCTGTCGCTCTCAAATAAATAAATATAAAAAAATTTAAATCTTGCCTAAGGTTGACCAAATCATGCATTTACATTCAAGGTCCTAAAACAGTAATCTATTAACTAAAATTCAGTAGTCACAACCAGGTGAATCTGTTTGCTCTTCTACCCTTATCATGTGATGGGGCTCTTGTAGTACATAGACATAGTAGGAATGGTGGGTTCATCACTTTTTGGCTGGTCACAGATGTCAGGCTTGATGCTCAGCCCCCAGCCCCAGCTTACCCCATCCAACACACCCAGAGAGGCATCTTAAACCAACCCCATCTATCTGGCTGTGCATCTGAATCCCCTTCCTCACATCAAAGAGGACGGGAAATCACCAGCCAGGTAGTTCCAGATCTGGGATGAAGTTCAGCCTCAGATCCTGAACTGAATTTTTTCTTAAATCTGACCAAAAAAAGTCTCAAGATAATTGGCTTTGCATCGTTGTACCTGACAAGGAGACTTATGAAGCCCACATTCATGGTAATCTTTCTCAGCAAAACCTTTCTGGAAATACCCTCAAAGATATTCCTAGGGTATGTTCCATGGATTTCAAAACCAGTCAAGTTCACACTGGAAATTAACCATCACAGGTACTTTTGATGTAGGAGAGAACCTCTGAGGGGGGGGTTACAATTCCCACTCCAACAGCTCTTAAGTCTCTCAAGTCTTGAGTTCTTGTCCACATTGGCAAAGAATTGAAACGTGGGCTCAGAGAAGGATAGTTATGAAATTTATCTTAGGGAGAGTTAAAAGAAGAGGAAAAGCAAAGAAGGCATGAAGAGGGAAAAGAAACCTGGAAAATCTCCCTCACATAGGGAATAGTCTCTCTCCAAGGAAGAAGCCTCTGGGGAAGGGAAGAAGAGGAAAAGAGATGAATGGGGCTTACACGGGGATTTCAGGTCCATTTATGTGAACTGCCCATCCAGTTCAAATGAGACTCATCACCAGGCTCACTCTGCAGGGAGGGTCTTGGTTGGCTAGTGGGCCCAGGAGGACCACTGGTTTAGGAAGGGCTGACCCACACCGGGCAAAGCTGTGAAATTGAAGAAGAAACAGAAAGTTATTGCTGAGAAGGGATTAAGAATTTATGGCTTTACTGCCATCTTAGATAAGACTACATCAGATGCAAAGTTTCAGTCCTACCAGGGCAAGCAAGATAGCCTCCATGTTTCTGTGGGCCAGTCCCTAGCTGACTACCTATCAGGAAAAAGCTACGTTGCTCCTAATCTATAGCACCTTCATTAACAGTCCTTCAAACACCTGCTTACTTGATGGTGCTCTCACTAATCCTGTCTAACTATGCTTACGTGTAAAATAGATTTCTATGGCAGTTTTTAAATAGCCACGGAGCTCTGACCTTTTCTCCATGTAAAAGTGGAATCTATATCTACTCCCCTTGAAGCTGGGAAAACATAACTGCTTCAGTTGGCACAATGTGGTTGACTTGATGCTGTGTGACTTCTAAGGATAAGTCAGAAAAGATCACATAGCTCCTAGGCTCTTGGAACACTCAGTCTAAGAAAAGCCAGCTAACCCGTCAGAAGAACATCTACCTTGGGATCAACAGAAGCCCATTTGAGCTCCCAGGCGACAGTACCAAATGCAGCTACAGGACTGAGCCCAGCTTAGACATCCATCCTTATTAAAACTTGATGACTCCACCCTAGCCAACTTCTTGTTGTGACCACATCAAAGATCCCATGGAAGAGCACCCAGACAAAATACGACTCCACAGAATTATGAACGAGAGTAACACTGCTAAGTCTGAGGATAAGTTATTGCACTCTAAAAGTAAGTGAAACTTCTATCCCTAATTTCTAAAAATGGTGAATACGAGGGTTGAGTATTTGCTTAGACCACTTCATGCCACCACAGGGCACCGACATCCTGCACATGAGCATCAAACCTGCTAAAACTTCCTGGAAGCAATCCTGACAACACTCAGCTAAGAGTCTAAAACATTCAAGGTTGGAGAGATGGATTAATAGTCAAGGCACTTGAAGGCAAAGCCAAAGAACCCAGGTTCATTTCCTCAGTACCCATGTAAAGCCAGATGCACAAAGCAACACATGCGTCTGGAGCTCATTTGCAGTGGCAGAAGGCCCTGGTTGCACCCATTCTCTCTATATCTGACTCATTTCCTCTCCTTCTCAAACAAATAAATAAAAATTAAAATAAATTTTAAAAAGATTTTAAAACATTCATGCCTTTTGACCTCTCAGCTGCAATTCTTTTTTTGGGGGGGGGGGGAGGGGAGACTTTTCAAGGTAGGGTCTCTGTTGCAGTCAGGTTCACATTGCTGGCAGAAATCACCCAACCAAGAGTAGTTTGTTGGGAGGAAGGGGGTTTATTTTGGCTTACAGGCTCGAGGGGAAGCTCCATGATGGCAGGAAAAAACAATGGCAAAAGCAGAGGGTGGACATCACCTCCTGGACAGCTCAGATGGACAATAGCAACTGGAGAGTGTGCCAAACACTGACAAGGGGACATTGGCTATAATACCAGTAAGCTTGCCCCCAACAATACACTGCCTCCAGGAGGTATTAATTCCCAAATATCCATTAGCTAGGAACCTAGCATTCAGAACACCTGGGGGACTCATGAATCAAACCACCACATTCCACCCCTGGCCCCCTTAAACTGATAACCATACATGATATAAAATACAATGCATTTATCCAACATTAAAAGTTCCCATAATTTTTATCAATCCCAATGATGTTCAAATGTCCCCATTGTCCAAGATCTCTTAACTGAGCCATAATACCAAAAAAAAATTTTTTTAACTCAGAATGACACAGAATAAACACTCACCCTGCAAAAAAGATGCCATTGGGCATAGCAAAGGAATATTCAACCAATACAAGATTCAAAACAACCAGGGCAAACATCAAACTATGTACCTCCAAGTCCAACAACTCTAGTCAATGACAAATCTTCAAGTCTGATAATTCTAACCAGCCAACAAGTCTCTGGAGTCCCAATTCTGCCCCTCCAGCTAGGCTACTCACAGTCCCAGAAAACTTCATCTGGGGCCAGCAGCTCTCCTTGGCAGCCATCTTGTGGTCCCAGCATCTCCACTGGGTCTCCACTGCAACCTATGGTCCATCCTCATGGCTCCATCAGGTCTCCATGCAGGCATCCAGCAAACTTGCTTCACACTGCCCATGGCCATTTTCAAAACACAAAACTGTGCTGCAAATTCAGTGACCCTCTCTCTTTCCTCCATTTCTTATACTCCATAATATCTGATAGGGTGCCAATTTGTTAATCCAGGGGTGAATAAAGCAGACTTTGAAGAACAGAACACTCCTTCAGCATTCAGGCCCCTTCAAAAGACTGCATTCTTTCTGTGGTTCCAATGCAGGTCAGCTGGCCCAATCTCAAAGGTTGTAATCTCTCCATTGCAGCTGAATGAGTAGTAGTTTCACCCAAAGATTTCATTTTTTCTGTGCCATATCCCCCTTTTCACAACAGACCATTTCTATACATTCAACCCTGCACAACTTCTCAAGACATGGTCATAACAGCAAGCCTCTCACATAAACTGCTTCTAGCCCAGTCCAGGCAAAGCTCTTTCTTACCCTCATAAGCCAAACCTCATAGTCCATAGTTCTTACTGCATTCAGGTCTTTCAATTCTGACCATAATAGTCCATCAAGCTGTATTTACAGCACTGCTAGGTGTCTAGGTGTCTCTTAGGCCTACTTACAGCACTGCTAGGTATCTCTTAGGCCAAAGGTTTCAAATCCTTCCACATTCCTCTTGAAAATCAGCTCCAAAGGCCAAAGTCACATAGTCAGACGTCCAGCAGCAAATGATTCCACTCCTGGTACCAATTTTACTGTTGCAGTCAGGTTCACATTGCTTGCAGAAATCACCTGACCAAGAGCAGCTTGTGGGAAAGAAGGGGTTTATTTTGGCTTCCAGGCTCAAGGGGAAGTTCCATGATGGTAGGGGAAAATGATGGCATGAACAGAGGGAGGACATCACCTCCTGGGCAACATCAGATGGACAATAGCAACAGGCGAATATACCAAACACTGGCAAGGGTAAACTGGCTATAATGCCCATAAGCCCACCCCCAACAATACACTGCCTGTAGGAGGTGTTAATTGCCAAATCTCCATTAGCTGGGAACCTAGCATTCAGAATACCTATGGGGTTTATGGGGGACACCTGATTCAAACCACCACAATCTCACTCTAGCTCATGCTAGCCTGGGACTCATTCTGTAGTCCCAAACTGGCCTCAAACTCACAGGGCTCCTCTTACCTCTGCTTCCATGTGCCGGGATTAAAGGCATGCACCACCACACCCAATAGTTGCAATTCTAGAAAATGAATTAGATGTAAAGATACACATTCATATTATCTGTAATAAAATATTAGGAATAACCTAAGTATCCTATTTGGACAGTGGTTAAATGAACTATTTCATATTTATAATAAAATAATATACCCCTGTTTGAACTCAGATATTCAAAATAATCTGGTGGCAAAATATTCCTGACATAAAAGTAAATAAAAATTGAGGAAACAGTATGTTCCTTATATCAGAAATATACCTGGTTATCTGATCATACAATCAGTCTTCAAGATGATGCTAAAGAAAGACAAGAAGCCTACAAAAAATCAACCTGAAAGGCTACTTTATAGCTTATTCATACAGAAGGATGGAAGTTTGAAGAATTTCTATGGATGCAGGTTAAAGTTAATGGGAAAAAAACAGAAATGCAATATTATTTATATTAAATGCTCCAATAATAAAAATCACAATTGGTTCTTGCAAACAGTTCTCTAAAAGGTATTTGAAAAATCTGACCAGGTGCAGGCCTTTAATCCCAGAATTTGGGAGGCAGAGGAAGGAAGATCGCCATGAGTTCGAGGCCACGCTGAGACTACATAGTGAATTCCAGGTCAGCCTGAGTTAGAGTGAGACCCTACCTCAGAAAAAAAAAAAAAATCTGACCAACAGGGCTTGGGAGATTGCTCAGTGGTTGAAGGCACTTTCATGCAAAGCCTGCGAGCCCAGGTTCATTTCCTCAGCACTCATGGAAAGCCAGGTCCAAAAAGTGATAAAGCCAGATCCAAAAAGTCATGCATGCATCTGGTGTTTGGTTACAGTGACAAGGACTCTGGCACACCCATACACACACACACACACACACACACAATTTTTTCTTAAATCTGACCAAAAAAAATGTCTCAAGAATAATTGGCTTTGCATCATTGTACCTGACAAGGATACTTATGAAGTTTGTTATTTTCAAATAAGTCAAAATAAGAATGATCAAAATCTGAGGACTAAAGCCAGTTGTGGTGGCGCACGCCTTTAATCCCAGCACTTGGGAGGCAGAGGTAGGAGGATCGCCATGAGTTCGAGGCTACCCTGAGACTCCATAGTGAATTCCAGGTCAGCCTGAGCTAGAGTGAGACCCTACCTCAAAAAAAAAAAAAAAAAAAAAAAAAAAAAAAAAGAGTCTGAGCACTAGGTCATCTCCCTATAGACCTTTGTTGGTTTAATAAAACAACTGAAATATCCATGTGAAAAAGAAATCTAGAACTATATTTTAATTAGTAAATAATAAACATTAGACACAAAAAACATATATTTGTAAGAAAAAGGGCTCATGTTATAAAAATTACTGTGTCCAAACTATATTATATTTCCCAGTTTTTATTTTCTTCTATAATTTTTTCTATATTTTTCACATTCTCTATAATGAGCGTGCATTACTTTTATAATCAGGAAAAAAAGTAAAGAGAAATATGAAAATATGTGATCCTCAAACTCTCAAGACTCTGAACAAGTCTGTTCTTTGCCTCAAAACACCAAGTAATTCAGAAGGGCTCGCAAGATCTGCTATCACAGTTATTGTAGAATTCCAACACTTCACAGGACAGTGAGTATCTATGAAGCAAAATAAGCCCCAAAAAGAAGGAGAAGAAAACAAATAGAGACCAAAATACTAATGATCATAAATAAAAGCCTCAAAGAGGCTGAGAAATAAATTACAGCTTTTATTTAATCCATCTGAGCTCCTAGAATACTGGCAACTTCATGAATACCAGAATGTGACATCTCATATATTTTGCTTACTGCAGAACCACAGGACTATAGCCAACTGTGAACCCATATATAAGGTGGAGGTAGGAGAAGCTTAAGTAGGGACCATTGATTATGAGCTTCTGGAATCTCCTTGAAGACTTATATCAGAATGAGTTGTCTAAATTTCAGTTATCTAAAATTAAATACATTTTTTAACTCGGTTGTGTCCTACTAGCCACATTTCAAGTAACCAATAATTTTCATGTTGGGCAGAACACAATGGGACATTTTGGTTATTGCAGAAAATTTTCTGATGTACAGTGATGCTCTAGGGATTCGTTCAGTTTGGATTCTCTCAGTTCTTAAGAGCCAGCAGTGGAGAGACAGGTCATTTGGTAGAGTGCTAAGTCCTTGCCTCAAATCACAACAGCCTGAGTTCAAGCCCCAAAAGTCACGTCAAAAAGGGGGGTTATGGAGATTGCTCCATGGCTCAAGGTGCTTACTTGCAAAGTCTATGACCCAGGCTCAATTTCACATCAATTCCATGTAAAATTCAGGTTCAAAGTGGCACCTGCACCTGTGATCCCAGTGTGTCTATGACTATGGAAGGTGGAGCCAGGTGAATCCAAGGCTCGTGAGCCAGAGAGTCTGGCTTTTTTTTTTTTTTTTTTTGTAGCAACAAGAGACCCTGTTTCAAAGAAGGTGGAACACAGAAACCTCAAAGTTAACCTCTGACCTTCACACATGTGCTACAGTATATGCACACAAAAAACAAATAAATATTTAAAAAGACAGGTGTGGTGGCCCAAGCTTGTAATCCTACTGCTGCGGAAGTGGAAACAGAAAGATACCTGGGACTTGTTGGCCCCTGAGTCTAGCCTAATTGGTGAGTTCCAAGTAGGCCAATGAGAGATCCTATCTCATAAAAAGACAGGCCGGGCATGGTGGCACATACCTTTAATCCCAACACTCAGGAGGCAGAGGTAGGAGGATCACCATGAGTTTGAGGCCACCTTGAGTCTACATAGTGAATTCCAGGTCATCCTGGGCTACAGTGAGACCCTAACTCGCAAAAACAAAAAAGAAAGAAAAAAAAAAAGATAGACAGCTCCTGAGGAACAACATCCAAGATTGTCCTCTGACCTCCGCATGTACACACACACACACACACATACACACACATACCTGCACATACAAAAACGTGAACAGACATGTACATACACATAAAAGCACAAGGGCACATACACACAGAGACAAAGAGAGAGAGAGCCAGAAATTGAGTACAGTAAGGATGGATAACAATGGAATTCAAAGTTAACAAGTGAATTGAAACCCAATGTGCATACCTATCAGGTTTTTAAGATCTTGGAATTAGGGCTGGAGAGATGGCTTAGTGGTTAAGTGCTTGCCTGTGAAGCCTAAGGACCCCAGTTCGAGGTTCAATTCCCCAGGACCCACGTTAGCCAGATGCACAAGGGGGCGCACACATCTGGAGTTCGTTTACAGAGGCTGGAAGTTCTGGCACGCCCATTCTCTCTCTCTCTCTCTCTCTCTCTCTCTCTCTCTCCCTCCTTCTCTCTGTCGCTCTCAAATAAATAAATAAACAAACAAACAAATTTTTTTAAAAAGATCTTGGAATTATTACTTAACCTCCTAAGTCTCAATTTCCTTATCTGTAAAATGTGAATAATAACATCTGTTTCATGCAAACCAGCTCAGAACTTATACATGGTAGGTGCTGGGAAATCAGCAGCCATTACACTAATGAGGTCCCACAAGGTCCTTACAAAGGCCTACTCAGAACCCAGGAAACTTTGCACTCAGAATCAGCCTAGAAACAGCAGTTCTTCAGTCTTGCAGGTTCTCACATTTACTGTATGCCCAAGCTGATGACCACAGAGGCAGATGGGAAGAACGAGGTAGTCATCATTGCTCCTGCAGTGGACCCTTTAGCCCCCTTCTACAGATGAGGAAACTGGGGCCCAATGATATTATCAGTGGGGCAGCTGGGACTGAAACCAGGTCTTGGATGCCCCCACACGTCCCTTGTTACCTAATGGAAATGGCTTACCAACATTTCATTCAGGAAGCTTTCTGAATCAGTCTAAATCCCTCCCTGAGTTTTATTTGGCCATAAAAAAAAATGAAGTTATATCATTTGCAAGAAAATGGATTGAACTAGAGATCATCATTTAAACAGAGTAAGCCAGACTCAGACAAATATTGCATGTTTTCTCTCATATGTGGAATCTATGAGATGAGAGGGAGAGAAGAGGGGTTATTTGGGAAGAGTAAGGGAATCAGTGAGAGGATGGAGTGGGGATGAGAGGGTAACAAAGAATGAATACGGCCAAAGTACATCACATAGACATGAAACCCATTTTTGTACAGTTCATATACATTAAAAGAAAAAAATTAAAGATACAAAGTAAATAAATAAACTCCTCCTTGGGTAGGAAGAACCAGTCAGGGGAGATAGGAAGAGATTGGTAGCTCTGCCTACGACTCCCTCTATGCCCAGGGAAGGAAAAAGGGTACAGAGCAAGCCCACGGGGTTACAGAGAAGACACCATTGCACTTCCAGACATTTCCTAGGGGGGAAAGCAAAAGACAAACCGACCACACGGCTTGTAGACACAGAACTGAGCGTCCTTTCTGATCAGGATAGAGCTCTGACCCTCCGGAAGGAAGATGGAGGGAGAATTGCCTTCCAGGGTGGTCAGTTAGGATAAACAGAAGCAACGCTGCTCCCATTCAGCTCCTACATAAAGCACAGTTAGGGAGTGAGGGAGCCAATTTCAGGATGACAGGAGTAGGCATCAAAAGGATATGTGGAACCCTACGTCTCTTCTCCAGCCCCGCCTACCCACGTTATAACTACACAAGGGCTTGAATGGGCACCGCAGCTAATTAACCACAGCCCCTTTAAAAAGAGAGCTCTGCTGATTTTTATAGACGCACTGAACATAACTAGCAGGATTTAAACTCAGCCTCTCCTTACTCATTTCCCTGTAACTTGAACCATGTTTTCCCCAGGTTCCAAACTAATGAAATGCTTATTTAGAGGCTGAGGCCATCTGTAGCTGGTACTATCAGATTCATTTCTGCTCCCTACCCTCAGGCTGATGAGATTCTGGGCATGGGGAATTTCCCAGGATGCCCTAGCCTAGGAGCCCAGTTGTGTGGGGAGGAGATGCTGGGAAGAGAGGTCAGGCACGGATGCTCCTCTGCTTCAGAAGGGCGGGCTCCCGCTGCTCTGCCAGGCAATGCTGACAGCTGGCATCCAGGCAGCCTCACTTGCCAATGGGGCACATTAACCTGCACGTGGTCCTGTAAGCCTCGCTCTGGCAACCATAGGTGTGGGTTTCACACATTGGTGAACCTAGAGATCCAGGTCACCACCCGCATCCCCTCCCCACCTCATTTTCTCCATCAGGATACAACAGAACACCAACCTGGACACGTCATCCACTCTGCTTTGCTGCCTGCTTAGGGCTGGTTTACACACACACACACACACACACACACACACACACACATGCACGCACCCATTGACCCATGTGATTTTTAAACGTCAGGTGAATTACATTCCCCTCAATTAATAAAGTTGGCACCGGGACCCACCTGTCACTGTGGGTCCTTGTACGCTCTCCTGACAAGTGTTCCCTTGCCCCCAGCGTTGGCAGCCATGGTCCCAAGGCTTGTGTCTGTCCACAGCGAGGACAGGTGAGAACAGCTGGAAGAACACTTGCGGCCTTACCCTTAAGGAGCCCTGTGGATGGCCGGCTTCTCGTCCTCACTGTTCTTGCAGCAGCCTGGCCCTCTGGGACCCCTGCCTCTGCCTACCTAGGTAAACACGGCTTTCTTGTTTCTGGCCATTTCTCTTCTCTTTCTTGCTTTTTCTTTTCTTTTCTTTTTTGTGGATGTATATGTATGTGGTGTGCATGCATGTGTTTATGCATGTCTGGGGGAGCTCATGTGTGTGTGCATTTGAGTATAGAGGCTAATAAGGTTAATATCATGTGCCTCTCTCTACCTTACTTATTCAGACAGGGTCTCTCCCTGAACCTGGAGGTCACTGATTTGTCTAGTCCACGCCCTGAGCCGTCCACAGGCAAACACCACCACACCCACCACGTACGTGGACGCCGGGGACCTGGATTTGGCTTCTCATAGTTGTATGGTAAGTGCTTTGCCAACTGAGCCTTTTAACCAGCTCTGGTCATCTCCCTCTCTCTCTCTCTCTCTCTCCCTCTCTCGCTCCCTCTCTCTCTCCGCCCCCCTCCAGTTCTAGACTCTGTATGTGATGATAAAAACTGACCACTTCTTCCCTAAATGTGCTTCAGCCTCCTGTCTGGACCCTCCCTTCTTCCTGGCCTGTCTAAATCCCATCTCTTCAACTCCATTCAGTGAATGTGTGAGGCCAGCCTTCTCTGCCCTACATGGTCTCGGCTGCTCATTCTTTCATTTGGCTCCATGAGGCCCAGAATCTTCCTGTGCTGTTCCTCATGTTTCTCCAACTCCTGGGCGGGGGGTGGGGGGGTGAGAAGCAGTGCTCAAAAAGTATTTGTTAGCCAGGTGTGGTGGCACACACCTTTAATCCTACCCAGAGGTAGGAGGATCGCTATGAGTTTGAGGCCACCTTGAGACTGCCGAGTGAATTCCAGGTCAGCCTGAGTGAGACTGAGATCCTAACCTCAAAAAAAAAAAAAAAAAAAAAATGTGTGTGACCTTCTCTCTGTCTCTCTTTTATCTCCCTCTTCTTGCAAATCAATATTTTTTTAAGTGTGGAATAGATGAATTGCCTGCAAAAGAAGAAACAGCCATGCAAATAAACACAAGATAATCATTGTTGTTTCCACAATAAAAGTCCCCTAGGAACTCAGAAAAGAGATCAATGAATTCTGCTGGGGTAGTGTATGTTCCAGGCTGAGGACAGCAATGGCACCTGCTGCTCAAATGTTGGCCTTTCCTCTGGACACCACATGGTAACCATATAATTCTTCCTCCCTTCCACCCACAGTGATTTCCTCCTTCATTCCTCCCTCCCAGTCTTTTGGGGTTTTGTTTGTTTCTGTTGGTGTTTTTGAGACAGGATTTCTCTACATAACTCAACTTGACCTTGAATGCAAGATCCTTTTGCCTCAGCCTCCCAAGTGCTGAGATTACAGGCATGTGCCACCCACACACAGTTTTATCCCCCTGAAAAAGAAGAACAAAGAAGCTTAAAAGAGAAAAAGAAAAGGCAATTCTGGAGAGAAGATTTTTTAAAAAAGAAGTAAAGAAATGAGAGGGCAGAGCTGGTGAAATCATATAGACCCTTGATACTCAATGACATGGCTTGGCTTTTCCAAAGGCACCACAGAGGCCTAAAGACCTCCTCCCCAAGGCCATGTCTGGAGAAGACCTACTGAGAGGCCCTGAGGTGGGTGGTGACCATTGGCCTTGGCCTCTGGTCCCCACCCCCACAGGCTTTCATTGAAACACACAGGTATCCTGAGCCAAGAGTACCGGCCACCTGCATTGGATGTGTCCCCCCACCCCCACCCTGAACAAGACTTCTAAGTGATGCTACCAGACCCTTCCTGACTCACAGGAAGGGCACGGCAATATGGCCGCGATCTCCTGATTCAGGTGATTCTATGCTTCAAATTGCTTCAGTTCAAACTCTATGATTTTTCTGGGCTTCTGGGAGGAGAGTGTATTGATTCTGTGTTTTGATAAGGTCAGCAGTGATGAGCTCTGACAGTCAAGCGGATGGCCTGTCCCCTTCCCCCTCCATGGGATGTGGTTCCACGTGCAGACGAGGAGGGAGAGAAGCAAAGAGAGGGAGGAGGAGGAGGAGGAGGCATCCTTTGTCTCAGTGGCTCGGCAGAAACCTCTTTAAGCCCCATCAGCAAAAGTGGGCTCGTCTGGGGTTGCTGTGTAGAAGCGCTAAGGGCACACTTGATCTTTTCCGTGTGCGGTTTCATTTTCCTTTCCTTTCTGAGGGTTCCTGCCCTGCAGCCTATCCTCCTGATGGTGACTCATTTTCCTCCAAAGAACCAATTAAGTTCTGCATCCCATCAGCAGACTCCCAACGACACTGATTAACGTTCAGAACCGGTAGGATTGTTCAGATTGAGACGAGTAGGAAGGCATAGAGATGCCCCTCTGAGGTTTCACACAGCTGATTTGCACTTGATGAGAAAAGTGCCTGGATTTTTTTTTTCTCTCACTTAGCAGTGACCCGGGCGGGGGTGGGGGGAAGCTAGCCGCAGCTCTCTCCCCAGAAAAAGGCTGCATCTCCCCAAGAAAAGCAGGCATTTTTCCAGACCAACCTTGTCAGTCAAGGGCTGGTGCTTCTTGGAGACATTATGTTTTGGATGTGAAGTGCCCCCCCCCACACCCCTAATAAAAGACACCTGCATGGGAAGGCTTGGTCCTCAGCTGGTGGCACTACTGGGCACTAACGTCATCAATGGCTAGGAGGCAGTGATGAGTTCATAGTGAATGGGCTATGAGGACACAGGGTCTGATTGGAAGAAGTAGGTCACTGTGGATGCCTTGGAAGGCTATACCTTGTCCCTAGCCCCTTTCTCTGAGTCCCTAAACAGCTCCTCTCCCCCCACTCCATTCTCCCACCCGGATGTTTCTGCTGGGTCACAAGCCTAAAAGCAGTGGAGCTAGCCAGCCACAGACTGAAATCATGAGCAAAATAAATCTTTCCTCCTTTTAGATTACTCATGTCAGGAATTTTGTCACAGAAAAGAAAATGCTGGCTACCACTGAGACATCCCAAATAGTATGCAAACACTGTCAAGCGTGTATAGGAATGCTGTTCCAGAAAGAAGATTCCAGAACGTTTGTTAAACTCTCCGAAAGACTCGTGATCCAAGAGAGGCTAAGAACGGTTGCTGCAGGGGTAGTGGGGTGGGGATGATGGGAAAGATGCCTCGGTGGTTAAAAGCACTTCCTTGCAAGCACGAGGCCCCTGGGAGGCCTGTAGGGGAGCAGAGGCCCAAGAACTGAGAAAGCTCACGAACAGCAAGCTCCGGGATCAGTAAGAGACTCCATTCAAATAAGAATGGGTAGGAGAGTAACGGGGCAGGACAGCTGGTGTTCCACCCTGGCCACCACAGGCTAGCGCACCTCACTGCAGCTGAGCACAGGGGAGCACCACATGGGCGTATACTCATGCACACCCCACATGCATACACACATGGCAAGAAGAAAGAGAGAGAAAGAGTGCCACATACAATCTTCTCAAAAATCCTCTTGTATTTATCAAGTCCAGCCCCCAAAACACCTCCCAGATGACAATGTCGTGCAGGAACCCACAGATGCTAAGGCTAAGACAAAGTGATGTGTCAAGTGAACCTGCAGGCTGTGGAGATGGATCAGTGGTTAAAACACTTGTTTACAAAGCTTGCCATCCTGGGTTCGATTCCCCAGAACCCATGCACAAAGCCAGATGCACAATGTGATGTATGTGTCTGGAATTTATTTGCAGCAGCAGGAGGCCTTGGTGTGACCACAGTCAACACTTCTCTCTCTCTCTCTCTCTCTCTCTCTCTCTCTCTCTCTCTCTCTCTTGTGCATAAGAAGTTCTCTCTCCAATACACAAAAATATTTTAAGTGAACCTGGACAAGTTAATCAAATATTACTGCTCTGGTTATCTAATGGTGCCACTGGAAGCAAGCTCCATGACCAGTTTCTTAATGGGTCTGCTGACCAGTGGAAAGCAAGGGAGATAAGTGCTGTTGCCCACATTACAGTGTCAGTTAGACATCAGCTGCAGAATTCTTCTCAGATCCAAGTGCAACTGGATTTGAACCAACTTGAATATATTCAGAGCCACTAACCAGCTTGGTTGGAGAGTCTCAAATCACAACATCAAACACAACAGAAATCAGAGCTTCTGCTGCTGAGTGGGAGCCCAACTACGAGACACAACGTTGAGTGCTTCAGGCACAGAATCTCATGAAACACCACAGTCCTGTGAAGTACCGGCGTCTCCATCTTACAGATGAGGAGTTAGAAGATCAGAGAGGTGGCGTGGTGGTGATCACAATACAAGTGTGTGGAGGTGGTGGGATTTGAGCTGCTGTCTGCATGACTTGAGAGCCCGAGCTTTGGACACCACACCATGAAAGGAGAGTTGCTTGGAGAAGAGAATCCCTGGGAACAAGACAGCAGGAGCCTAGAATAAATAAACGACGGCTGCAAGCAGAAAGAACAGAACCAAGGGGGGAAGGCAGAGTCTCATAATATAGACAGATCTGAGGGTAGTTTTATTTTTTTTTTCCTCCCAGTAAGATTAGACAGTAAATCAACACAACTATTATGCTCGCAGACCGTGTTGCAGTCAGGTTCACATTGCTGGCAGAAAACACCCAACCAAGAGCACTTTGTGGGGAAGTTCCATGTCGGCAGGGGAAAATGATGGCATAAGCAGAGGTGGACATCAATTCCTGACCAACATCAAGTGGACAACAGCCACAGGACAGTGTGCCAAACACTGGCAAGGGAAAGCTGGTTATAACACCCACAATCTTGCTCCCAAACAATACATTACCTCCAGGAGGCTTCAATTCCTAAATTGCCACCAGCTGGGGACTTACCATTCAGAACATGTAAGTTTATGGGGGACACCTGAATCAAACCACCACATTCCACCCCCGGCCCCCATAAACTTATAACCACTCATGCAATGCATTAAATGCAACTTTAAAAGTTCCCATAGTTTTTATCAATCCCAATGATGTTCAAACATCCTCGTAGTCCAAGGCCTTTTTTTGTTGGTGTTCATTTTTATTTATTTTTATTTGAGAGTGACAGAGAGAGAGAGAGAGAGAGAGAGAGAGAGAGATGGGCACGCCAGGGCTTCCAGCCACTGCAAACAAACTCCAGATGTGTGCGCCCCCTTGTGCATCTGGCTAACATGGGTCCTGGAGAATCGAACCTCAAACGGGGGTCCTTAGGCTTCACAGGCAAGGGCTTAACCACTATGCCATCTCTCCAGCCCGTCCAAGGCCTTTTAACTGAGCCATAATATCAAAACAAACAAAAAAAAAAAACCATAATGACACAGAATAAACATTCACAGTGCAAAAGATGGCATTGGACATAGCAAAGAAATACTCAAACTCTTGTCAGTGACAAGGCTCAAAGTCCAATAATTCTAACCAGTGACTAGTCTTGGAGGTCCAATTCCACCCCTCCAACTAGGCTATTCACAGTCCCAGAAAACTTCATCCAATGCTGGCAGCTCTCCTTGGCAGCCATCCCAAAGTCCTAGCATTTTACTGGACCTCCACTGCAACCCATGGTTCATCTTCATGGCTCTATCAGAACTCATGCCATGTAACAAGCCTGCTCCACACTGCCCATGGGCATTTTCAAAATACAAAACTGTATTGAAAATTCAGTGACCCTCTCTTTGCTGCATTGGTTATACTCCATAGTACCAGGTGGGCTACTAATTTGTTACTCCAGAGGGGAATAAAGCAGATGTTGAAGAGCAAGACACTCCTTCAGTATTAATGCCCCTTCAAAAAAAAAGTCTGCATTCTTTCTGTTGTCCCAATGCAGGTCAGCTGGCCTAATCTCATTGGTTGTAATCTCTCAAACAACTGCAGCTGAATGGGCAGCAGTTTCAGCCCAGTGGTTTCATTTTTTGTGCCACATCCCTCTGCTCACACCAGTCCATTTCTATGCAATGCAACTCTGCACAAGTTCTCAGGACACAGGCACACCAGCAAGCTTCTCACACAAACTGCTTCTAGCCCAGTCCAGGCAAAGCTCTTTCTTACTGTTGCAGTCAGGTTCACATTGCTGGTAGAAATCACCCAATCAAGAGCAGCTTGTAGGAAAAAAAAAAAAGAGGTTTATTTTGGCTTACAAACTCGACAAGGAAGCTCCATAATGGCAGGGAAGATGAGGGCATGAGCAGAGGGTGGATGTCACCCCCCGGGCCAACATCAGGTGGACAACAGGAACGGGAGAGTGTGCCAAACAGTGGCATGGGGGAAACTGGCTATTATACCCATAAGCCCACCTCCAACAATACATTGCCTCCAAAAGGCATTAATTCCCAAATCTCCATCAGCTGGGAACCTAACATTCAGAACACGTAAGTTTATGGGGGACACCTGAATCAAACCACCACATTCTGCCTCTTGCCCCCATAAACTAATAACCATACATGATGTAAAATGCAATGCATTCATCTAACTTTAACAGCCCTCATAGTTTTTATCAATCCCAATGATGTTCATATATCCCCATAATCCAAGGTCTTTTTTAACTGAGCCATAGTAACAAAAAATGACCTTAAAAAACCATAATGGCACAGAATAAACATTCACACTGCAAAAGATGGCATTGGGCATAGCAAGGAAATATTAAACCAATACAAGATTTAAACAGGGCAAACATCAAACTCTGTAGCTCCAAGTCCAACAACTCTAGTCAGTGACCAATCTCCAAGTCTGATAATTCTAACCAGCAACAAATCTCTGGAGTTCTAATTCCACCCCTCCAGCTAGGATACTCACAGTCCTGGGAAACTTCATCCAGGGCTGGCAGCTCTCCTTGGCAGCCATCTCGTGGTCCCGGCAACTCCACTGGGTCTCCACTGTAATGCATGGTTCATCCTCATGGCTCCTGTGGGGTCTCCATGCAGGCATCCAGCAAACCTGCTTCATACTGCCCATGGCCATTTCCAAAACACAAGACCACATTGCACACTCAGTGACCTCTCTTTCCTGCATTTTTTATACTCTACAATACCAAGTAGAGTGCCAATTTGTTAATCCAGGTGGGAATAAAGCAGACTTTGAAGAATAGGACACTCCTGGAACACTCAACCTCCTCCAAAAGAGTCTACATTCTTCCTGTTGCCCCAGTGCAGGTCAGCTGGCCCAATCTCAAAGGCTGTAATCTCTCACTTGCAGCTGAATGGGTAGCAGTTCACCCAAAGATTTTCATTTTTTCTGTGCCATATCCCTCTGCTCACACCAGTTCATTTCTGCACAAAGCAACCCTACACAACTTCTCAGAACACGGGCATAAGAGGAAGCTTCTCACACAAACTGCCTCTAGACCACTCCAAGTAAAGCTCTTTCTCACCTTCATAAGCCAAACCTCACAGTCTATAGTTCTTACTGCATGCATGTCTTTCAACTCTGACCAGAACAGTCCATCAAGCTGTACTTACAGCACTACAAGGCATCTCTTAGGCCAAGGTTTCAAGTCCTTCCACATTCCTCTTGAAAATCAGCTCCAAAAGGCCAAAGCCACACAGTCAGATGTCTAGCAGCAATCCCATTCTTCAGTACCACTGTTGCAGTCAGGTTCACAATCCTGGTAGAAATCACCTGACCAAGAAGAGCAGCTTGTGAGAAAAAAGAGGTCTATTTTGGCTTACAGACTCGAGAGGAAAGCTCCATGTGGCAGAGAAAACAAGGGTGGACATCACCCCCTGGCCAACATCAGGTGGACAACAGGAACAGGAGAGTGTGCCAAACACTGGCAAGGGGAAACTGGCATAAACTCATAAACCCATAAACCATAAACCCGCCCCCAACAATACACTGCCTCCAAGAGGCATTAAATTCCCAAATCTCCATCAGTTGGGAACCTAACATTTAGAACACCTACGTTTATGGGGGACACCTGAATCAAACCACCACACTCAGCCTCTAAGCCAAACCTCACAGTCCATAGTTCCTACTGCATTCAGGTCTTTCAACTCTAACCAAAATAGGCTATCAACCTTATAGCACTGTAAGGCATCTCTTAGGCCAAGGTTTCAAATCCTTCCACACTCCTCTCAAAAATCATCTCCAAAAAGCCAAAAGCCACACAGTCAGGATTCTAGCATCAACAATCCCACTTCTCAGTACCAGTTTTACTGTTGCAGTCAAGTTCGCATTGCTGGCAGAAAACACCTGACCAAGAGCAGCTTGTAGGGAAAAAAAGGGGTTTATTTTGGCTTACAGACTCGAGGGGAAGCTCCATGATAGCAGGGGAAAATGATGGAATGAGCATAGGGTGGACATCACCTCCTGGCCAACATCATGTAGGTAACAGCAACAGGAGAGTATACAAAACGCTGGCAAGAGAAAGCTGGCTATAACACCCATAAGCCCACCCCCAACAATGCACTGCCTCCAGGAGGCTTTAATTCCCGACTTGCCAGCCAGCTGAGGACCTAGCATTCAGAACACATAAGTTTATGGGGGACACCTGAATCAAACCACCCACAGACCCTTTCCAATAAAAAGTTCCTCACTGAAGCCCCTGCCGAGAAGCCTTATATCATTTCTTGAGCAGAAACAGCCATGATTTGCTTTGGATGGTTCTTTTGCCACACCTGATTGGATCACACATGCTGTCTTTCGCTAAGGTGCTTCTGGGTGCCATAGAAAACCCAAACGTACAGGACAGCTCAGATCTAATAGCCTCGTGTCTTACTTTTGGAAAGTCCCAGATTATGGATGGTCCTAATTGATAAAGTGGTCTCCTTTGAGTAGTGATTTAGAAATCCAGGCCATCCCCAAACTGGGCTTCTACTGCCTTCGATGTGTGGCTACCCAGGCCACGTGGCTGAGCTGCCTCATGCCGGGAAGAGCACAGAGGACTGTGCTTGGGATGCTCTCGCTAGGCTCTCGCTAGGCCTGCAAATATGTAATCACTTCAACTCACCTTTCGTTGGCTGGAGCTCAGTCACATGGTTTCACCTACCTGGCTGGGAAAATGTAGTCTCGATGTGCCCGTGAAGAAAATGTTATTTCCAGTCCTCTGAATTGCAAAATTCTATCTCCAGAGCCTTTAGCAAGGAAATAGACTTTCTTTCCTAAAACAGTAATCCTAAGGACTTACATACCAAATGGAAAGGCCATTTTACAAGCACCCCCCCACCCCCAAGGCTGTGGACTAATAGTCCCCGTTAACAGAATGACAGGATGATCTCAGGCCTCTATTTTAATGTTTTCTGAAATCTAAGTGCTTGCTCATCCTCTGAATCAGATACCAGACAGGGTCAGATCACTGGCTCTGCTTCCCAGCATCTGCAAAACTTCGCTCTTCCCCTGTTAGAACTGCTGTCTCGTAGGCTCTCCTCGTTGACCTGGCTGAAGCTTAATGTGGAGAGACTGAGGCACTGAGAAGTTGAAGGGCGCCATTAAAGATACCAAGTGGAATACAACAGATGGCATTTTAAGGGAGCTGTCGCTGGAAAAGTAAAGCTTTGTCCTTAATTTCAAGGCTAATTGGAGGAATCTGTCTATCTATCTGTCTGCTCATCCTAATAGCCTTTGACATAGTTATTAAAGTCCCTGATCAAACCAAAAAAAAAAAAAAAAATCACAACTGCTAGTAGAATCACTCACTGAAACACTAGTCTTTTGCTTTACCTCTAAATATTCATTCTAACTTCCTTAATCTTCTTAATCTTGGCTATTTCCAGGAAGGCTGTATGTAATTTGGGCCCTAGAGAGTGCCCAGGCATGACAAGCATTCAATGAATACAGGAGGGAAGAAGGAAGGACAAGGCGAGGGGGAAAAGGAAAACGCTCTTCTGTAATGTGTTTTAAACTGTTCTGGCTACAAAGAGAGGGGCTTTTTTATTAGTGCTTAAAAAAAAAAAACCAGTGTAGTAAAGCAGACAAGAAAAAATTGTGTAGTTCTGAAACTGAGCAGGAATTATTGCATAGTCCAAACTGATGGCCTTTTCCAAACTGTGGGTGTGCTCAGACCCTCCAACTGACCAAAGTCCACTCAGTGATCAGCATATGCACCTCCCCAATACCACCCACACTCTCCTGTACCCTGTGTCTCCTCCCCATTGGCACCACAGTCATCTCCAGGAGCCAGTACAGAGCCTTCAGGGGCCTGAGGGCAGACACCTGTGAGCACAGCTGAGCTCAAGACCCTTTGGGTAGGTAAACATGTCCTTGCTGACCTTAGCCACCAGGAGCCTATCAAATACTCATTTATGAAATACATTCTTGCCCCCCCCCCCAAAAAAAAAAAAAACAAATCAAGACAGAGAGCCAGAAATGGTCAACAGGCACAAAGGTCCACACTTCTGGACTCCAGCTTCATGACTTGAAAGTATCAACTCTGAGTTCTCACCCAGGATTTTTCCAAGCACAATGTGTTATCCGGTCTACAGGATGTAGCAGGTCACCAAAGTCAGAAGGATTGACGCGTCTGTTCCAAACGGGCTCTCTGGGGTGGCTGGTGTAGAGACTGAAAACATTTCTCTTTCATTTACTGTTCAGATTTTATTTAAAGGGAATGTCCCCAAATGGAATAGCGAGTGCTCAGGTTGTTTTAAGGGCATCTTCCCTTTCTGTGACACCATGAGCCTGCTCTCCATTTTTCCAAGCTCCTGAGAGAAACTCTGCTTGCCAACACTTGAGTGATTTCACCTCTAGCGTTGCCATGGTGATGCACATCCCTGCACAGCCTGGAGAAAAAGGTGCAGCTCCAAGTGATGATGAATATGAACGAACCCCAGCAGCCTCTCAGCAGGAGGGGAAGAAGGGGGTCCCCTGGAGGAGCTGGGCTGCACAGAGGACTGGATGCACATGGCCTCTGCCCTCAGCCTGAGGTAGACTCTTCCTACCTAGGAGGGAAACTAGCTGGCAAGGGCTCAAAGGACCAGAGGAGGAAGGAGCCAGCTGTCCAGGAAACATGCATAGAGACTCTCCAATATGGTAAACTCTGAAGAGTATGCTGTCCTGTGTCTATGAAGGGTCTCCGTGGATCCTAGGGGGCCTTTGCTTTGCAACTGGCCTATCCCATCTATTGGTAACGACAAAACACAAGTAAGGGGCTAGAGGTATGGCTTGGTTGGCAAAGTGTCATGGAAACACAAAGACCTGAGTTCAGATCCCTAGTACCCACATAACGTTCATGTTTAGAGGCAAGGGTCTGTAATCCCAGAGCTGGGGAGATAGACAGAGGATCTCTAGAGATTGCTAGCTAGCACATCTAGCTAAATGAGTGAGCTCTGGGTTCAGTAAGAGATCCTGTCTCAAAAAAAAAAAAAAAAAACTGTGAAGAGAGAGAAAGACTAAGAATGACAGCCAATATCAACCTCTAGCCTCCACGTGCATACACATGCATGTGCACGTGCACCCACACACACGTATGAGCATGCATCCACACGTGCATGTACACCACCCAGATATAAATTCAAAAAAAAAAAAAAGAAGAAGAAGAAAGCAAAACAAGATAATCCCTTGAGAATTTAAAGCTGAATTCTGCATTCTGATAGGCACAGCAGCCTAAGGGAGGGTTTGGAATACAGCCCCCCCCACCCCGTTTCTCCTTCCTCAAACAATAACTGCAATAAATCTGCCACTGATTCAGAACTTGCTGGGTGCTAGGCACTTGAGGCATTACATTCATCTTCACAAGAAAACAACTCCAGGTGGTAAATAATCATCAGAGATGGAGAAATGGGGGCTCAGGGAGATAACTGACTAACTCGAGTTACATAGCACGTGAATGGCCAGACCAAGATTTTCATTCAAACAGTCTCAACTTGGAACTGCGTGTCAGGCATACCTCCAGGAAACTACATTTCGGGTTAGGGCTGATCCCATTCCAAAAGAGAACAGTGGCACACGCTTGTTTCCGAACTCAGTTTTGTTCAGCTTTCCACAGTTTGCAGTAACAACCGAAGCCCCCGTTTCTTTCCCATCTCGTAGGTGCTGAATGTTTATGCCTGATTTGGTTAAGTCACCACAGGAATCTTACAAGATAGGAATCAGTACCTCCACATTCCATTTGAAAGGTTTATCCAAACTCAGGTGAGTGTCAGAGACTAGCTTTGAAGCCATCCCTGCCTCCAAAGCCAGAGGTTCTACAAATCATTACATTGGCTCTTTCCCTGCCAGGTTCTAGATTGAGTAACAAGTTCTGTAACTTGAGGGGAGATCCAGAAGCCTGATAGCATGGGGACATTAAATGCCAAGGCCACTGTTCTTGGGCTGCCACCTGCCTGGTCACATTAACAAACTCTCAGAAGTGTAAACACATCTCCATCTTACTTCCCTTTGCACCAATATTAATTGAATCCCTATTGTACACAGACCTTGGGCCAGCACAGGGACACAAAATAAAAGTCCCAAACCAATCGTTCCCTATAGACAACCATGACATTCAGGGCCACATTGAGTTCTCAGTGACTTCATGCTCATTTTATAGCAAGGATGCTCAGCAAAGTCACTCACTGAATGAACAAGGTCACACAAGCAAATAAGTGGGAAGTCAAGATAGGAATCCAGGGGAGAAGCCCATGCCACCCAAATTCTGGGGTCTGAGGCTGTACAGTAATAGTGCTTTGTAAGAGCTGCATGCTGTGTGAGCTCTGACAGGGAACAACTGTGCCTGGGGATTGAAGATGGATGCCAGTGGAGAAGTCTTTGGTGCAGAAAAGACTTGGGCCATGGACCGGAGAGAAACCTTAGCAGTTAAGGCATTTGCCTGTGAAGCCTAAGGACCCAGGTTCAATTCCCCAGTACCCACATAAGCCAGATGCACAAAGTGGCACATGCACCTGGAGTTCGTTTGCAGTGGCTAGAGGCCCTGGCATGCCCATTCTCTCTTTCTCTCCCTCTCAAATAAATAACTAAATAATATTTAAAGAAACAAACAAACAAAAAAGACCAGGAGCAGCTAACAGAAGGGATCCCTTGTCAACAGTCTACAGTCTCCTTAAATGAAATGAAAGCAAAATACCATGTACATATGAACTTTCCCTTTTCCAGAGGATAGCTGTCACCAATTCTACAATTCCTCTGAGTCCATGAGCCCCCGCGCCCCCCCCACCACCACCACCACCAAACTAGAGAAAGGCCCACTGCCCGTCAGTGATACACTTGATCTGAGCGGCGACCCACGAGAGAAAGCTATTCCTTTGACAAGTGCAATGCGAGGCTGTTGCCTCACACAGGTTCCACGGGAGCACACCAGGATGCAAAGCTGCCCTGTGGAACTCGAGTCTTTCCCAGTCTGTGTCCTGGGACTTCTTACTGGACTATGGAAGAGACAGGAGCTACTAAGACAGAAGGAGGGGGAGGGGCAAAGCTGTGCCCTCCTCAAATTGGAAGTCACCTTTCTGGGCCCCGTTTATTTTTTTTATCAGCATCTGCCAACTGGACAGTCCCTCCTCTCGGATTCTCAGATTACCTAAGGAGATGAATGCTCCCCTCAGGCCCCTTCTCCCTGGGGCTTTGCTGTGCTTCCAGCAGCATTCCTAACAAGCTTTGCTTTCTTTTGCCTGTGGGTGTGTGATGTATGTGTGTTCCTAAGTGCATGGTGGTACGTGCGGGTGCCAGTGCATAGTCAATGCCGAGTGTCTTCCTCTCTTATTTCCCCACCTTATTTATTTTCTTTTACTTTGTTGTTGTTGTTATTGTTCAAGACAGAGTCTCTCGCTGAGCCTGGAGCTCACTGATTCAGCTAGACTAGCTAGCTAGCAAGCTGCAGGAATTCTCCTATCTCTGCCTCCCCAGAACTAGCACTACAGGCACATACCACCAAGCCTAGCTTTGTGCACGGGTGCTGGGGATCTGAACTCAGGTCTTCATGCTTTCATGGCAAGCACTTTAACCACTGAGCCAATGCCCCACCCTTTCATTCTCAGCTTTCAAATCAGACTCAATCAGAAAGGCCCAGAGCACATGGCAGACTATGTGACTAATCCGCATGCTACCCACTGTGAAGATGGGCAAAGTAAGGCCTTTCAGAACCGGGGACATAGCACCAGCAGCAACAGCCACTGCAGAACGGATCTCCGAAGCACAGTTTAATCAATAATATGACAGACTGATACCAAGTTCCCAGGAGGGCAGGGTCAGACTGCTTAGCTGGGAAAATCAAAGCATTTCCAAAATGATTCTGTTTGAACTGTGCTCTGCTCGCTGCCTGTACACACGTTTACAAGGCCAGCTGGACTCAACGCCATCATCCAATTAGCACATGCCAGCATCAACTCCCCAGGGCTAAATGAAACAGGCAGGATGAGATGAAACTCCAGCCCCACACTACTTTTGGAGTAGATGTCCAGAGGCACATGAAACAGCCGGAGGAGGCAAAATATGCCAGCTGTGGGCAGCTGACAGCGCCACCACAGCCCAGCAGCAAAAGCAAAGGGTAGGGCTTGATACGACTCCATGGGGACATCATTACTGTGCCCCTTCTCTGAGCCAGGCAGCGAGCCAAGCCCCAGAGAGTCAGAGATGAAAGCGAGTCTCTCTTCTGACCAACTCCACAGTTTAGCAGGAGATGCAGCCTGTTAAAAAAGGCAATTATAAAACCCGACATAAGGACTCTGATAGACTGAAGAGTCAGTGGCTCTGATAGCACAGAGGAGGAGCTCCTGAGTCAGTTAGAGAAGTGGCAAGGAAGGCTTCCTGGAGGAGGTGACGCGTGTACTAATGCTTGACGACAAATCAGTGATGTGCAGAGCCCCTCCTGAGTTGCTGAGAGCTGACAGAGCAGAAATGGAGGAAGGAAAAAAAAAAAAAAAGCTAAAATGTGAATGTTTTCCACTGGGTGTGGAGGAATATACCTGTAATCCTAGCACTCAGGAGGCTGAGGCAGGAAAATATCAAGGTTGAGGCCTGGGCTACACAGTAAAACGTTGTATCGAGAGAGAGAGAGAATTCCTACCAGTGACATGGTTTGGATGCATCACCCAGAGAACTTAAACACAGATTTTGAGTCTGAGATCTAAGAATTTGCACTTCTAATGCGGTCGCAGGTGCCGACACTGATGATCACGCATCGAGAAGCACTTCCCAGAACCACTTGGGGATGTTTGGCTTCATCTTGAGAAGTGAGAGAAAGCAAGCTGGGTGGAGAAAGCTATTTAATGATGATGATCAGGGAAGAACACCAGAGTTGTGTTTTAAGATCACTCTGGAAAAAAAAAAAAAAAAAAAGGTTTGAGAATGAATCAAAAAGGATGGAATTCGGGACAGAAAAACTACTTTGGAGATAGTTATAGTTGCAGGGATCTGTGCCAAAACAAAGAAAGCTCCAGAAACCATGGGGACAGTGATATATGAGAGATACTGGGGACAGGCTGTGGGTAGCAAGACAACAGATTAATTGCATAGAGGTTTATCCACGGTTAGATAATTAGATGCCACTCCCTAACCGACTCCATGAGGGGCAGGGTGTAAGGGGCTGGGATTGGGGTTGATGGGTTCCGTTTTGTACATGTTTCATATAACGTACATGCAAGGCGTACAAATGGAAAGTGGCAGAGGAGGGTACCCAGACTTGAAGCTCTAGACACGTACTATCTGAGAGAGAGATTTGGACACCATCAGTGTGTGGAGTGACGTAGAGGAAAAATGAGCAGAGAGCAAGGGGTACACTGAGGAACGGGACCCCAGATCCATGTCTTTGAAATACCAGAATTTTAAGATGGTGGCACAAGTAACCACAACCAAGGAGTACAAGGAATGTGTCATTTGTCTCTTCAGGAGATAGTCACTAAGACAGAGTTAAGAGAACAAAAGGTTTCGTGAAGAGAAACAGCTATACAGGAAGACGACATAGCAGAGCGGGTGAGGAAGCGGATGTCTGTGAGCATCTTAATTTCTCTTGTGGGGGAATTAAGGTGTCCCATGCTGGGTTACTCAAGAGCAGTAAGGCCTTGGCCCACAGAGGAAGACAATTGGGAAGGAGCTACCACGGGGCAGTGAGACCCTCTTTAGTGGAGATCTGAGCTTCTCATCTTCATGATTCCTCCAAGGAGTGACTGGGGAAATGCTGCCAAGAGTTCCAGAAGCACCAAAGGCTGAAAGATGACGGGACAGTTGTGGGCAATTTCCAAAGTCTCCCGGCAGCGGATACATGCCATGAGCTCTCACTACAGGTACCAGCCGAGAAGTGACATGACCTGACCTTGGTACCAAGGAACAGCTCCAAGGGAGTCATGAAAGCCCACACTGGGAAAGCCCAGGAGGTGGAAGTGTGGAGACTGTGGGTGGGAGTCATTCTGCAAAGAAGCTTTGTGGAGAAGAGAGAGGCCAGCAGTCAAAGACCAGAGAGAGAAGGTTTAGGGCCAGAGTCTCTCTCTCTCTCTCTCTCTCTCTCTCTCTCTCTCTCTCTCTCTGATTACCTCTACCTCTGTCTCCACCTCTATCTCTCTCCACAGAAGCCTGTGGGGAGGAGAACCTCAGCAAGAGGAGAGCAGAGGCTGTAGCTGGGGGCAACCAACAAAATCTCACCAGGCAGAAAGACTCAGACCACTTCCTCTGTCGCTGGGCCAATGCACAAGCACTTCTGGCGCCCCCACCTTCATTCCCTGGAGGTCTCACTGAGCTGCACAATCATAAGTCATTGTCCTAATAGCTTTATTAGAAGAAGAAGAGACAAAAAAAAAAAGCATTAAACCTCAGCTTAATGAAGCCAAGACTCAGAAGGCTGCAGGAAACACGCTCCTCATCTCACTTCCCTGGCCTCTTGGGAACCCACCAGAAAGTGCTCAGACTTCATGGCTGGGGCGATTAACCTCAGACAGGAGTAACTCTGACCGTAAACATGTTGCGGGCTTGTTTTCTTCCTCAAAGGCTAGATAATAAGAACAAGAGTCTCCATGTCATCGCAAAGCAAAGAGAGTCAGGTTGGAGTGAGCGCCTGAAGCCTTCCTACTCTCAAATCTCTGCCTTGATCAATAAAAGATCACAACGAGGCAGCTCAGAGCTTAATTATTTACTATTCCTGTGCTTTCGTATAAGAGAAATTTTCCAAAGAAACCAAACTGCATGCTCAGTGCCATATGGAGTCGATACCCTGTGCTCCACGAGGTGTTAATGAATTAATTAATCAACTAATGGCAGTGAAGGTCTGTGGAGACCACGATGCTCAGCTCCCAAAGGGGACATTTTTCACTTATCTTGGCAATAACTTTAAATCATTCCTTTCTTAAAATTCTGGATAATTTCTTCACCAGGCATCCATTAGATTGTATATCTTTTCAATGTCGATTATGTTAATAATGCCTTTCTGTTTCGTTTTCATGTTATTTCCACTTTGTAAAACTGAGTCCCAATTATCTGTGAAGATGGCAGACTGAGAAAGCTCCTCCTCTTAGCCAATCAGCTGCAAGCACTTTCCTGAGTCCAAGATGGATGCCCTGCTAGCCTGCTTCCCGGCCTTTCTTCCCTAGAGAAAGGAGAACTCAAAACCAGTGAAACTAGGGAGAAAATCAAGGAAATGAAAGGGAAAAGAACAGAAAACCATGTCTAAAATACTGCATAAACTAAATGTAATGAATAATACATTGATGAGTCCTTGATGTAGTATTAATAATCATCAAAAGCAAGAAGGATAGTTTTGAAAGCTTCTTGATAGCAGTAAAGGATGCATATAAGGGCAGCAGGAAAAATTAGGACTTACTTTTGAGGAAGGGAAATGGGCTAAAAATGCTATCAAACAAAACTACGAAACATGACCATTAAAAAAAAAATTTAACATAAGAACCCATGACGGAACATCGGGTTAGATGTAGGCCAAAGGGAAGCACTGAGAAAGTTTGATAGATCTTTAAGACTTCAACCAAATTCCAGGACCACTAGGGAAGGGAGACACTGGCCAGACCAGAAACAAAGTGGGTTTTAACAGAACAAGTAAGATGAGGTGTAGGAAGGTTCTGGGGGGCTGGAGAGATGGCTCAGCAGCTAAGGTGCTTGCCTACAAAGCCTACTAACCAGAGTGCAATTCCCCAGTACCCATGTAAAGCCAGATGCACAAAGTGGAGCATGTATCTGAAGTCTGTTTGGAGCAGCAGCTGGAGGCCCTGGTGCATCTCTCTGTCTCTCCTCTATCTCTGTCTGTTTGGAGAGAGAGAGAAAGAAGGAAGGAAGAGGGAAAGAAAGAAGACTCCAGGGAGGGCCTGGGAGATGGCTCCATAGTTAAAGTACTTGCTGCACAAGCCTGAGGACCTGAGTTCAGACCCACCAGCACCCATGTCAATGACAGTCATGGCAGCATGCATCTGTAATCCCAGCACTGGGAAGGCTGAGACATCTCCAGGGCTTGATGGCAAACTAATCTGGCTGAAATGGTGGACTTCAGGTTCAGTGAGAGACCCTGTCTCAAAAATAAGGTGAAAAGCAATTGCCGAAGACACCTGATGTCGACCTCTGACCTCCACACACACACATGAACACACATTCAGGTCCACTCACATGTGCACCTGTGCAAATGAACATACATACACAAACAGGCACATCACATGCACATGCACGTGCCAAAAGAAGAAGAAGAAGGCAACCCTGATGGACCTTACCCAGTGAGATGCCAATTTGGAAGGATATAAAAGGGCTCTATGCTTGTTTTAAAAACATGTTTTATGGAATGTATACAAAGTTAAGTTCTGGTCCAAGCTGGGATTTGAGAAATCACTGAGCCCTTTTATCAAGGCTGTTTCAGTGATTGGGCTATAAACAGGCGGAAAGCAGCAGAAATGTAATCAGTACCGAGTGCGTGGATTATCTGCAGCTCAGCTACTTGGGCTTTGGGAGCCAACGTGTGCAAAAAGACAGGGAGATCAAGGCTGACAAACCAAACCAGTCTCTCCTCCCCCCCCCCCTTCTTCTCTCTGCCACCTCTGTATGCGATTGAGGAGAAACACTGGGAGAATGGATGGACAAAAGGAGAGTGCAGTTGCCAGGGCTGAGAGACTCGCTCCTGGCATTACAAGCAGAATTCAGAATGCATTTTTCCGTAGAAATGTTAATGAAGACCATAACTGAGACCCATGAGGAGGGCAGGGTAAATGTGAAAACAAACAATTCTGGGGCCAGGGAGCCCACAGGGTCCTGGTTTTACCATACACATGCTGTGTGCCCTTGGGCAAGCTACCCAACCTGTCTGAGCTTTGGCTGCTTTTCATACAGAGCCCTTGTGAGAATTAAGTCACAGGTAACATGATGACTAATCTAGAGGAACCCAGAAGATGCCCAGGCAGCATTAACTTTGGTAGGAAATTAAAAAGCTATAGCACATTATGTGGGCTTTTGTGGGACGCACTTGGAACCCAACCATCACTGTGTCTATAAGAAGAGCGGTCTTAGTTCTAACAACCCACTTAACAAAGAGCTATCCTCCAGAATTAATTTACGAATTGGGCACTATCTGTTCTTGCATTTTATCAGCCTTTACAGATCAAAAATCACTGGATACATTTAAGAACACAAAATGTATTATGCATAACTTGGTTGCTCATAAAATTATCATGTTTGTTATATTTAGAGATGTGAGAATTAGGGGAGAAAAGAAATTCAGAAATAATATATGGAGGAATTTATTTTCTTGGTTTTTTTTTTTTTTTCCTGTTTGAGGAAGAAAGAACAAAGGACTCTAGGAAATAGTTTCCTTGGGTCTTCACATTCTTAAAGTGGCTCAGCTTCCCTCTCACGGACAAGTTAGGTCAACGGAGAAGAGCCCTGGGACAATGGGCCACCAGGAAGTGCCATCCAACAGGCCCAAGTCTTTGTCATTCCTCTGATATTTCATAAACCTTGTGTTTTAGTCCAAAAGGAAGAGTGGAAATGACATTTGTCAGTTTGCTACTTTAATAGTGTCTCCCTTTTGAGCCATGTATGAGGTTTCAAAGAAAGTTTGGAGAACCTGTGGTACACATGTCCTCAAAGGGAGACAACAATTTGGACTTGCAAATGTCAACTGTTTATTTAACAATACCTTCAAAAAGAATGAGACATCAAAACAGGAGGACTACATGAAAAGACACTGTGGTTCCACGGAATGGGAGTAGGGGAGAGGAACAAACGACAATAATGGGTGGGGGGCTGAAGAGGTGGTTTAGCAGTTAAGGCACCTGGGGGCAAAGCCAAAGGACCAGGGTTTGATTCTCCAGGACCCCTAAAGCCAGATTCACAAGGTGGCACATGAATCTGGAGTTCATTTGCAGTAGCTAGAGGCATTGGCATGCCCACTCTCTTGCTCTCTCTCTCTCTCTCTCCCCACATACACACACACACACACACACACATATATATATATACATATATATTTTGGTTTTTTGAGATAGGGTCTCACTCTAGCCCAGGATGACCTAGAATTCACTATGTAGTCTCAGGGTAGTCTCAAACTCACAGTGATCCTCCTACCTCTGCCTCCTGAGTGCTTGGATTAAAGGCGTGTGCCACCATGCCCAGCTAAATAAAATATTTTTAAAAGACAATAATTGAGCTGAGCGTGGTGGCGCAAGCCTTTAATCCCAGCACTCAGGTGGCAGAGGTAGGAGGTTTGCCATGAGTTCAAGGCCACCCTGAGACTACATAGTTAATTCCAGATCAGCCTGGGTCAGAGTGAGACCTTACCACAAAAAAACCAAAAAATTAAAAAAGACAATAATTGGAGGTGATTATGATAAAATTCCCAATGGGGGAAATATACATATATGTATATATATGTATATGTATATATGTATATATCTTCCTAAACACATATTTTAGTTGAAGGACACAGAGAAATCAAGCTGGAACTGAGCTGGAAGTTTCCTCCTTGCTGACTAACTTTCATAGTGCCAGAAGGTGCTATGCAGACTTCTGGGGGAGAAAATTCTTACTCAGAATGGACCCTGAATGCTACATGACCAATCAGTAAGGCAAGATTTGCAATAGTGGCATGACTATTAAAGGGGTAACCAACTGCTTTGTGTTTGGATTTGAGGCCTGCTCCATGGGAGGAAATTCATGCCTAATACTGTAGACCTAGTCAAAAACCATGGTTGAAAAAGCCACGGGTCCTTTGCAGGAAGCTACTGCTGTTATTTTCCTAAATTGATATGTTGTGTCTATCAAACTGCCTTCTAAAGCTCTCTGCTTTGGTCAGAGAAGCTTCTTTTTGCATGGGCAGTGGTTACTCGAAACTGGGCAAAATGCTGAGAATAAGTAACTGTTTAGTACTTAGTCATAAACAGTACATCTATATCATCCCCTCCACACCTCAGGGAACATTGCAGAAGAAGAGAAAAAAAGAATGCAAGAGAGAGGACGGGGTCGAGTACCGTGGAACACTGTCTTCCAGACATGACATGGCTATTGCACTCACAAACTCACAACAGCTAGGGTCACCTGCACACGATCTATACAAGATTGGGCTCATCAACACCCTGTCATGGATGTTGGAGCAGCTCATGAAGCCCTGTTCCTCCCTGAGAAGAAACTGACAATTTGGGGTTGCCAGGGGAGGTAGAGTGATTTGCTTCAGTGGTATGAACATTGGTAAGTTGCCCATGATCTGATAAGTAACCCCCACCATCCGTGTGCAAGCAGCACTAATTAAACTCCAAGGTGTTAGGTCAGGACTGGCTCCCAAAATGGAGTCACCACGGTCAGCAGAATGGTGACAGAGGCATAAGGAAGTGTATTATCCACATTCCTCAAGAAGCCACCCCATCATTATCCCTTCCTTGCCTAACAGTGCCCCAGGTCATGGTTTCCTGGCCCCTTATCTCATAAGTCACATTATCACTGTTCTGGTGTCACACCCTAGCTATTTTAAATGGTTAATGTAATGATCTCCCCTAAATGAGCTTTTCTATTCAACTTAACAAAGGAGGGTTTTTTTTTTTCCTTCCTCACCTTCCGCCAACTGAAGAAGCCCTATAAAGCCCACTACCTGAAAACTCAGGTAGGTTGTGCTCCTCTCAGGTAAGTTGTGAGCCAGCCCTGGCAGCTCGTGCTTTTCCCCAATAAAAGCTCTCATCTTTGCCTCAGAGTGATTTGTGTGGTCTTGGTCACTTCCAAACCTTATACAAGGTTCACAAGAAAACTTGACATCAAAGTAGAAGAGGGCCTAGTTGGGAAGAAGAAGGGGGTCAGTGAAAGTAGGTGGGAGACAAGAGATGTTAATAGAGGTAACTGTGACCTCAAATACATTACATGCATGTATAACATTGTCACAAAGTAAATTACCTTTTGCAAATGTCTTCCTAAAGGAGGATAAGGTGAGGAAAGAGGGAGATCAAGGAGGGAAGACTCCAGGTCAGTTTGGGATCCTTCCAGCTGCATATAAATCAAGACATGCTGAAGAGAAATCAAAGCACACACATGAGGAAACAGGAAAAAATAAACCATATTCAAAGAACACTTAAAACAAGCAAGTAGGGGCAATTAGTGGTTAAGGCATTTGCCTGCAAAGCCAAAGGATCCCAGTTTGATTCTCCAGGACCCACGTAAACCAGATGCACAAGGGGGCTTATGCATCTGGAGTTTGTCTACAGTGGCTGGATGCCCTGGCATGCCCATTCTCTCTCTCTCTCTCTCTCTCTCTCTCTCTCTCTCTCTCGTTCTTTCTCTCTGTCTCTCTCTCTCTCTCTCTGGAAAAAGCTGTACTGCATGCAGCCTTATGGGAGACAGAAGCTATCAGTGGTTAAAACAGTGGACACTGCAAGCCTCAAGTATGGCCAGAGAGGCCAAATAAGCCAACAGGGGCAATAGTGGTATGTCTGTTATGGGGGAAACGAACTGCTCTCTAATTGGACTGGTGACCCACTCTGTGGGAGGAAATACATGTCTGGTACTAAAAGCCTAGTTGGAAACCTATGGTGGGGGAGGTCATGAGCATTAGGAGTATAATGTCTGCTCTTGTCTGGCTAAATGCATATATTATGCCCACCAAACTGCCCTGCAAGCACTTTACTTAATGTTCATACCCATATACTAATGCTACTCTCACTTTTCGTTAGAGAAGTTTCTCTTTTCAGATGGCAGTGACCACTGGGATGACCCAAAAGGCACCATAGTGCTGGGAAGACACAATGGAGAAATGTCCAGCACTGAAACATCTCTATCACACTTTCCAAGGCTCAGAGTCCATTGCAGAAGAGGTAACAGAGGAAATGTAAGAGCTGAAGGAAGCGTAGGACTGATTACAATGCAACCATCCAGACAGAGACTGGCCTTGAAATCCATGACCTCTCAGTGCCTAACATTTCCTTCACAAAACCCTCAGAACAGGAGGAAAAGATGATGACATAAAAATTAAATAGAGACTAATGGAGAGAGGGAGGGGATATAATGGACTGTGGATTTGTGAAGAGGAAAGTGCGGGAGAGGAGGGAATTATCATGGCTTATTGTCTATAGGCATGGAAGCTGTCAATAAAAAAGCTAAATAAAAATAAAATAAAATTTTTGTTGGGTTTCAAAAAAAAAGATACAGGGGAATGCCAAAATGGTGAACTAGATGCAGCATCTAATGATGCCAGGATTGAGAAAAAGCCATGGAAATAAAGAACAAACTCCACATCAATGAGAGAAAGAGCACTGGAAATCACAGAGACGATCACAGCACAACTGACAAGTCTGGAGAAACATCAAGTCTAACCAGCTCACTCAGCTCATCAGCTGGGAAGGAAAGCAGTAATCTTCCACGGGGTAAGTCAGGCAGCTGTACTGAAAGAGAGAATGAGGGGCAGGAGAGCTAGCTCAGCAGGTAGAGATGCTTGCTTGCAAAGCCTGATGGCCTGTGTTTAATTCTCCAGTACCCACATAAAGCCAGATGCACAGAGAGGTACATGTATCTCGAGTTCATTTGCAGTGACAAGGGGCACTGCTGAGCTCATGTCTTCTCTCTCTCATATTCATTCTCTCTCTCTCTCTCTCTCCCTCTCTCTCCTTGAAAATAAATAAATAAATGTGTTTTTTAAAGAGAGAAAGTCAGGCACTCCAAGCTATAGGACAAACCCACAGCTCCCATGAGCCTTAAATCCTTTTGGGAGATTTGGTGGGGAGTGATTTCTGTGTTGACAAGTCAGCACTGGAGAAAAAGTTCATTTTGGCACTCTCTATGCCTCACAGGGGTAGACCCTGGCACCATATAGTCAGACACCACCTTGACAGGGGGTATATTAATTGAGACTAGGCTATTCTGATGATCTGAAAAAAAAGGAACAATCACAAGTTAAGGAGGCCAGGGGACACCTGACCACAGGTCCTGGGTGGGAAAAGACTATATGGAGGCAGTCATGGATTAGGGGAGAGAGAGGCTAAGGAAGAGACTTGGGCAATGAAGTGCTGGGTTTGGTGGTTGGTAGCCCAACCCTCTTTGGCAAGGAGTGAATTGTGAAGACTGGTGATCCCAAGCCAGTGGTCAGTGGGCAGCTACCCAACTGCCAGACAGTTTTCTGCTTATAGACATGAGAACTCTAAAACTCAGGTCCAGTGTACTCTTCCCTCCAACAGGTTAATACTGAGCAGAATCAGAAAGTATTATGATAGGGCTGGAGAGATTGCTTAGTGGTTAAGGCACTTGCCTGAGAAGCCTAAGGACTCATGTTCAACTTTCCAGGTCCCACGTAAGCCAGATGCACAGTGACGTAAGCACACAAGGTTGCACATGTGCACAAGAGGATGCACATGTCTGGAGTTCAATTGCAATAGCTAGAATCCCTGGTGTATCAACTTTCAATCTCTCTCTCTCTCTCTCTCTCTCTCTCACTCTCTCTCTGTCTCCTCCCCCCGCCCCCCCCCATTAAAAAAGTCCAGTCTGTTGGGCTTGCCTCAAAAAAAAAAAAAAAGTACTATGACAGACTGTTTTGTAACAGATCTCAGCATTTCACCTGTCTCTTCACACCCCAGCACACTCAGGAAATACTCCCTGGCTTAGGTACATGATCCAGGTAATATCTAGAGTGAGTGACAGTCTGATCAAGCTGATGGTGGCCACAACCAGCTCCTGGTACCCCAAGAAGGCAAGCCCCGAAGGTGAGTACAGCATCACTGACCAATTGACACTAGATGACACTGGAACAGAAGAGTGTCCAACTTTTCAACCTGGCGGGCTCCAATGCTAAAGGACACAGAAAGAAGCTGCCCAATATGCCTTTGGTCGGTTACAATTTCTTTTCTTTTGTACCTTGAGTTCTTCCTGAGGTTCTTTCTACTATACTGTTACTGCTATTTTTGTTTTATGTTTTAAAGCAACTTAGAGGTTTGCCTGTGCATTTTTAATTTATTGTGAAATGAGAGTTTTCTAAAGCATTATTTATTTATTTATTTGAGAGAGAGAGAGAGAGGATGGGTGCTCCAGGGCCGCCAGCTGCTGCAAACTAACTGCAGACACACACACCACCTTGTACATCTGGCTAATGTGGGCCCTGGAGAATTGAATCTGGGTCCTTTGGCTTTGCAGGCAAATGCCTTAAACACTAAGGCATCTCTCCAGCCCAAGGTTTTGTTTTGTTTTGTTTTGTTTTGTTTTGTTTTGGGGGGAGGGAGGTTCAAGGTAGGGTTTTGCTGTAAGCCAGGCTGACCTGGAATTCACTATGTACTCTCAATGTGGCCTCATACTCATGGCAATCCTCCTACCTCTGACTCCCAAGTGCTAGGATTAAAGGTGTGCACCATCACACCCAGAAGTCCAAGGGCTTTTTGTTTTGTTTTGTTTTTATCTCTTGTTTTCTCTCTCTTCTCTGTGGGGAGTTGGCTCAGTGGCTAAAGGTACTTGCTTGCAAAGCCTGCTGGTCCAAGTTCAATTACCCAGCCACCTACATAAAGCCAGATGGGCATACACTTCATTCAGTGACAAGAGACCCTGGTGCACACATGGGCACACACAAAAAAAAAACAAAAATAATAATAAAATAAATATATTGACATAATCCTTGAATTCTTGTATCTTATCATATGACAGTGAAATAAAACTAGAAATTAATAATAAGAACTGCTGGATAGATAAGGATTAAACAATACACTGGGTATGTGTGTGAGTGCATGCATGTATGCATGTGTGCAGGTCTTCATGCTTATATCACTTTACTGAGTGAGCTATCTCGTCAGGTAACTGAAGAAATCAGAGAGGAAATTTAAAAGTTCTTGGAATCATGCCGGGCGTGGTGGCTCACGCCTTTAATCCCAGCACTCGAGAGGCAGAAGTAGGAGGATCACCATGAGTTCAAGGCCACCCTGAGACTACATAGTGAATTCCAGGTCAGCCTGGGCTAGAGTGAGACCCTACCTCAAAAAACCAAAAAAAAAAAAAAAAAAAAAAAAAATTCTTGGAATCAAATGAAAGTGAAAGAACTTACAAGAACCTTTGAGGTACAGCTAAGGCAATTCTAAGAAGTAAGTTTGTAAATAGGAGTGCTTATATTTTTAAAAAATCAGAAAGATCTCAAATAAATAACAGAAATACACCTGAAGGCCTTAGAAAAGAAAGATTAAGTCAAACCCCAAATCAGTAAGGTTGAACGAAAGTATAACTATCAGGGAAGTATTTAATGAAATGGAGACTATGAACAATAAAGGAGTCAATGAGGCGAAGAGTCAGTGATTTAAACAGATAAACAACAAAAGCAAAGCCTTAGCCAAACTTGCCAAAACAAAAATAGAGAAAACTTGAATTTATAAAAGGAAAGAGGAAAAGTAAGTATTACAACAGATGTCAATGAAATCCAGGTGACTATTAGGAAATATTTTGAAAGCATATATTCCAAAGGGCTGGAAAATCCAAAAGAGGCAGATAAATTCCTAGACATATATGACCTACCAAAATTAAATCAAGAGGTTATAGGCAGTATAAACAGATTTTCAATGAGTAATAAGATTGAAGCAAAAATAAGGAATTGACAATGGACTGGAGAGATGGCTTAGCAGTTAAGGCACTTTCCTGCAAAGCCTAAGGACCCATGTTCGGTTCCCCAGGTCCCACATAAGCCAGAAGTACAAGGTGATACAAGTGCACAAGGTCACACATATGCACAAGGTGGTACACAGTTCAATTGCAATGGCTGGAGGCCCTGGTGTACCAATTCTTTCTCTCTCTCTCATTAAAAAAAGAATCAACATGATGGGGAGGGGATATTATGGAGAATGGAGTTTCAAAGGGGAAAGTGGGGGGAGGAAGGGTATTATCATGGGATATTTTTTATAATCATGGAAGTTGTTAATGAAATATTGGGGAAAAAAAAGAATCAACAAAAAAGACACAGGACCAGATGGATTCACTGTGAAATTCTGCAAAACCTGTAGTGAAAAGTTAATTCCAATGCTCCTTAAACTATTCAATAAGATGGAAAGAGAAGGAACACTACCAAGCTTATTCTATAAAGCCAGTATTATTCTAATACCAAAATCAGATGTCAATGAAAAATAAATAAAATTATACACCAATTTCCCTACAATCATAGATATAAAAGTAATCAATAAGATATTTTCAAATCAAATTTAATGATATATTTAAAATATTATATACTGTGGGGATGGAGAGATTGCTTAGCGGTTAAGGCGCTTGCCTACAAAGCCAAAAGACCAAGGTTCCATTCCCCAAGACCCACATAAGCCAGATGCTCAAGGTGGCACATGCGTTTTTAGTGGCTGGAGGCCCTAGCATGCCCACTCTCCCTCCTCCCCTTTCTCTCTTGCTCTGCCTTTCTCTCTCTCTCTCAAATAAATAAATATAAATAAAATATTTTTTAAAAGATTATACATTGTGATCAAATGATTTTATTCAAAGGACACAAAGATGATTCAACATGTACAAATCAATAATAATATAGCATATGAATAGACTCAAGGACAGAAATCACATGATCAATACAAGCAGAAAATGCCTTGGACAAGGTTAAACATGTCTTCATGATGAAAGCTCTTAAGAAAATAGGAATGAAAGAATGAAACCTCAAAATAATAAAGGCTATATACATGTAGCAGACAGCTTCAGGTTCGCTGAGATGAACTTCCAGACCAGGCACAGTTATGGAGGGATTTATTGAAGCTTACAGATCCAGGGGAAGTTCCATAACAGCAGAAGAAGCTGGCCTGCTTTCACAGGTCCAAGCAGAGAGAGAGAAGCATAAGCCTAAAGCCACACAGCACAGCACACTTCAGGAACTCCAGTTAGGCACACTTTGCATATCTTTAGATTGAAATCTCAAACCCACCACCTCACCTTAAGTATGAAACTGCCTCCATCCAGGTGGCTACAGATGCAAACTACAAACTAATAAAACACTGAATACATTGGGAGTCACCTATTCAAACTAACACAATACATAAAACATGCAAACCTCTGTACTAAATAAGTAAAAACTGAAAGTATTTTCTCTAAAATAAGACAGGATAGCCTTTCTCTCCACTCTTATTCAGTAGAATGAACTGAACTAAATTAATAAGGCAAGAAAGAAACAAAAGGGATGAATTCAAATTATCCTTATTTTCAGGATCCATTATCCTCTACTTAAAATTTTTAAACTCCCCCAGAAAACCCTTTAATCTGATACATACTTTAAGCAAAGTAGCAGAATATAAAATCAACTTATAAAAAGCACTAGCTTTTCTATATACCAATATTGAACTTGACTAAGAACTCAAGAATAAAGACCCTATTCACACGAGCTCCAGAAAAGTAAAATACCTAGAATGAAGTCTAACCAAGGAGGTGGAAATGAAGACTTTAAAAACTGAAGAAAAAAAATGAAGAAGATTCTAGAAGATGGGAAGACTTCCCATGCTCATGACTTGGAAGAATTAGTATTGTGAAAATACTTTACAAATTCACTGTAATCCCACCAAAATTCCAAGGATATTCTTTATTGGAGTAGAAAAAGCAATACTAAAATTCATAAGGAACATAAAATACCCCCAAAAAGACAATATAATGCTTAACAGAAAGAACAATGTGAAATTGTCACAGTATCTGATTTAAAATTATATGACAGAGCCATAGTAACCAAAACAGACACATAGACCAGTGGGATAGCATAGAGAACCTCAGAAATAACCCCACACAACTACAGCTGCCTGATTTTTATAAAGGTTCCAAAAACGTACATTAAAAAAAATACAGGGCTGGATGCTCTGTGTCCTATATCTTGATATTCTGTGTTTTTACTTTTGCACAATTTAAAAGAGTTTGTAATATTTTTGCAATTGTCTTTGATACCTGCCTTTAAATATTTTGCTTAATTTCTAAACACTTGAAGATTTCCTACAATAGATAGCTTTGCTTGTTTCTGATTTAAAGCTGTTGCAATTAAATGTGTACTTTCTATGGAAAAAAAAATACAGGGCTGGACAAATGGTTTAGCGGTTAAGCTCTTGCCTGTGAAGCCTAAGGACCCTGGTTTGAGGCTCGATTCCTCAGGACCCACATCAGCCAGATGCACAAGGGGGCACACAAGTCTCGAATTTGTTTGCAGTGGCTGGAGGCCCTGGTGTGCCCATTCTCTCTCTCTCTCTCTCTCTCTCTCTCTCTCTCCCTCCCTCCCTCCCTCCCTCCCTCCCTCTTTCTGTCTCTGTCTGTCGCTCACAAATGAAAAAAATAAATAAATACAGCCTCTTTAACAAATAGTTCCAAGAGAGAACATGTGGCACTTGTCTTTCTGATCCTGGGTCAGCCTATTCAGTATAATCCTTTACAGATGCATCCATTTTCTTCTAAATTTCATAATTTTGTTTTTCTTTGTAACTGAATAAAACTCCATTCTGTACATGTACCATATCTTTATTATTCTTCATCAATTGATGAGCATCTGGGCTGAGTCCATGTCCTAGCTACCATGAAAATTTTATTTTATTTTATCTTATTTCAACAATAAACATAGATGAGCAAATATCTCTAGAGTAGAGTGCAGAGTCCTTAGGTTATACGCCCAGTGGTGGTACGGCTGGGTGATATGGTAGTTCTAGTCTCAGCTTTTTGATAACCCTCCACATTTATTTCCATAGTATGGATGTAAGTAGGAGCAAGAAGCAGTAGAGGCCAGGAAATGAGAAATCAGCCATAAGAGGAGGACCAAAAGGAAGAAGAGCTTAAGGGAAGGGGAGACAGAAGAATATAGGGTTATATGAAATAGAGGGGTGGAATACTAGGATGTAAGTTTGAAGTGGAGACAGGAGTAGGGGCACGTAGGATAGAATGATGGAGGATTCACTAAAAGTAAAGACATGAAAATAATATTTTAAGTAGTATTTATTTATTTATTTAAGACAAAGAGAGAGGAAGTAGCAGACAGAGAGAGTATGGGCCCACCAGGGCCTCCTGTCACTCTAAATGAACTCCAGACTGGGTACTGGGGAATCAAACCTGGGCAATCAGACTTTGCAAGCAAGTGCCTTTAATCATGGAGTCATCTCTCCAGCCCTATTTTTTTTTAATGAGTTTGAATTGAAGGTTCAGAAGATGAACATTATCCTTCCATAGGTGGATAATGTGGCTCCCAGAAACCACAGATTATTATAGAAAAATCCCAGTGCCAGCAATAGGACACTTCCCAGTAAGTTGTTGGTCAAGGAAGCCTCTAAGGCCCCCAAACAATGTGAGCTACTGCCAAGGCCTTTAATTGTCCGCCATAACTAGAACCTAAAATTGAAGACACCAGTTGTTTTGATGTCAGGACCATGAATAATCAAACTTGAATAGTGCTGAAAGGTGCTATGTGGGCTGCTATGGGAGAAAAGCTATCAACAGTCTTACCCAGCAGTGGATCCTGCAAGCTACACAAATAATCAGCCAAGCAGGATGTGTCTACTGGTGCAGCTGTGGCTTGACTTTTGCGGAGGTCACCAACTGCTCTCTGATTAGATATGAGGCCCACTCTAGGGAAAGGAATTCATGTCTGGTACCAAAAACCTAGTCAAAAGCCTATGTCTAGGGATGGTCATAGGCTCTAAGAAGGAGGCTACCACTGTTGTTTGTCTAAATGAATATGTTGTGTACTCATTAAATTGTTCTTTAAATATGTAAGCCTATGCTCATAAATTGGTGCCATTCTCAACTTTAGTTAGAGAATCTTCTTTTTATAGATGGTGGAGACTACTGATAAGACTCAAACTTCATCAAAGTGCCATTGGAGTGTTCAATGCGAAATAATACACTTATGCCACCCCATCCACTAGGAGGAGTGCTATAGGATGCTACCATCCAGGCATGACATGACCATTGCATCCATGATCTCAGTGACTGCACAAGATCCACACAATACAAGGCTCGTCAACCTTCCATCAAGGATAGGCAGGGAGGGCTTAAGGCCACAACCCCCTCTGAGGAGTTATAGGCAGTTAATGGTGGCTGGGGTAAGTGGGAGTTGGAGACATTCAGTGGCATGGCCATTGGTAGGACTCATGTGGTCTGGCAAATAATCCCCCACTCATGCAGGCAACCCCTAACTAAACTCGAGAGTCACACATGAGCAAAAAAAAGAAACAGTGGTTGGGGGGAGACACCAAACTAGAAGAGAATGGACTGGGAGGATTACTCAGTAGTTAAAGGACACTTGCTTGCAAAGGCTACCAACACAGAGTCAATCCCCCAGATCTCATGTAAAGCCAGATGTACCAAGTTATACATGCATCTGGAGTTAATCTGTAGTAGCAAGAGGCCCTGGAGTGCCCACATTCTTTCTTACTTTCTGTCTCTCTCTGTGTCTCTCTCTTCTCTCTTCCTCTTTTCTCTCTCTCAAATAAAAATATTTTTCAAAACATGTAAGAGGAACTTCTTGAGAAGATGTTCAGCAGAAGGGAAATGGGGAGGGATACCAAAAGAAGGTAATAGGAGAGGATTATACATTATATACATGTGTAAAATTGTCAATAAAATATATCACCTGGTTTTTAAAAAGAGCTGAGAATATTGAATATCCATACATAGAAGAATGAAACTAGAACCCTAGCTTTCACGCTGGACCAAAAATCAATTCAACATCGATATCTAACTCTTGAAACTCTAAAACTGCTAGAGGAAAATACAGAGAAAACACCTCAAAATATAGGCATAGATAGAACTTTCTTAGAAAGACTGATAGCATGTAATATAATCCCTAGAATTAACAAATAGCGCTGCATGAAATTAAAAAGCTTCTGCACAGCAAAGAAAACAATTAAGAGAGTTTAGAGACAACCTACAGAAAGGGATAAAATATTTGCCAACTATACATTTGGCAGGGGATAAATATATAGAATCTATAAGGAATTCAAAAAATTTAAATACCAAAACAACCAATTCATCCACTTAGTAAATGGGCACATTAATTAAACAGACAGTTCTCAGAAGAAGAGAGACAAATAGCCAATAAATATTTGAAAAAATGTTCAGCATCCTTAGGCATCAGGGGAATGCAAATTAAAACTACATTAAGATTCCATCTCACCACAGTCAGAATGGCTATCATCAAGGAAACAAATGACGGGTGGCAGTTAGTGGAGAAATTCATAACTGGTCAAAGTGCTGGGAATCAGTAACTGTTGAGTGCTCAGGCATATATAGTACATGTATATCACCCCCCCCCAAGGCTTAGGGAACACTGTGGAAGAGGGGGAAGAAAGAATATAAGAGCTAGAGGATGGGGAAATGTGTGCTAAGATGATGTCCTCTGGAAATGGCTTAGATGTTGCACTCATGAATTCACAGTGGCTGTGTTTACCTGCACAAGATTGGGCTCCCCAACATTCTGTCATGGAGGGGGGAGAGGCTCTCAAGGCTTTTCTGTTCTCTAAGGAGCCACTGGCAATAACTGCTGGGGGAGAAGGAAGCATTCTCTTCAGTGGCGTAGCCACTGGTAAGTTGCTCATACTCTAGTGAATTAACTCCCTCCCCTCTCACATACGCACGCCCATGCGCATGAAGGCAACCCCGATTAAACTCAGTGGGCACCTAAATAAAAGGATATTTCAGTAGAAGGTTTGGAAAGAAGGAGGCATTCGGTGGGAGGGAAACAAGAGAAGGTAATGCAGTGGGGAACGTGATCAAAACACATATCTAAGTTAATACAATTTTACGTGTGCATAAAGTTGTCAAAGATGAATAATTTAATTTAAAAGAAAGGAAATGAATGACAACAACTGTAGGCAAGAAAGTAGGGGGAAATGTATCCTCATATACTGCTCAGGGGAAAGTTAACTGGTTGACTCCCAATGAAAGTCAGTATGGAGGCCCCCTGGAAAACTAAAGATAGAATTATCATGGTCCAGCGATGCTATTCCTAGATATTTACCCAAAGGGTTCTAAATCAGCATTCTACAGAGATATTTGCATGTCATGTTTATTGGGCCACCATTTACAGCAGCCAAGATATATAATCAGCCTATATGCCCGTCAAGGATAAAGAAAGTGTGTCACATATAAACCAACGATGTTTTATTCAACTCTAAAGAAGAATGAAATTAGGTCATTTTCAGGAAAATGGATGGAATTGGAGATCATCATGTTAACAGAAATAAGCCAGACTCACAAAGACAAATAATCACGTGTTTTCACATTTTCTCTCTCATGCCAAATCTAGATATAGATAAAAATATGGAAATAGATATGGTTGCTGTGAAAGGACACAGGTGACGATGTAAAGGGAGTAAATGGTCTAGCAGGATAAGAAGAGGAATAAGAATTAAGTTTTCAAAAGAAAATAAAAGTACTATAGTTCCTGTAACTGGTCAAAGTACTAAGAACAAGTGACTATTGAACGATATTCCATCAATAGTACATCTATATCACACCCTCCAATGTTCAGGGAACATCATGGGAGAGAGGATGGAAGATAATGTAAGAGATGAAGAATGAAAAGGAGTGTGGCAGAACCATGTTTCCTAGACATAATGTGGCTATTGTACCCAAGAACGCATAGCAGTTGTGACCACTTGCACAAGACCTGCACACGAGGGGGCCCATCAACATTCTGTCATGAATGGGGGAGAGGCTCATCAAGTCCCATCCCACCTATGGGAATCTATAGGCAGTTTCTGGGGAAAAAGACATTTCTTCGGTGGTACAGCAACTGGAAAGGTGTCCATGCTCCTGTAAATAACCCCTCCACCCATGTTCCTGTAAGCAACCTAATAAAACTCATTGGACCATAAAAAAAAAGACATGAAAGTAGAAGAGGGCTAGTTGGAAGAGAAAGGGGTTCAGAAAATGTAGTGGGAGGAAGCAGTAGAAGGTAGTGGGGTAAATATGAACAAAATACATTATATGCATTATGAAAATGTCATAAGAAATTCATTATTATATACAATTAACATATGCTAATAAAAAATTTTAAATATAATACTTCCAGGTATATTCTTCCTCTAAATGTTTTTTCAGAGCTGTCAGGGGCTTTGAGATAAGGCAATAAAAGATAACTACTTCCCCTGGATGGTTTCTGATATCACTGGCAAGAACAGTCCTGAACTTCCAGGTACTCTTCTCTGTTCATTACTCTTAGATCGTGTTCAAGGCAAATTCATTATAATGGTATTTCACATGACATTAGGGAATGCACTATGTGATCCAAATGTGAAAGCAATGAAGATTTCTCCTTCTCTTTTTTACCTGCTGTCACAAAGTAAAAGGACACCATCAACCCATAAAAGGTAACAACCCCATTCACTCTCATAACCTCTGCTCTTTAGCCTATGATATGTTCGTTCTTAGTGAGGGGAAAGGAATTTATAGGAGCATTTAGGTTCAGGTCTGCCATCACCTTCAGCAATCTTAATTAATCATGGAGATAATCACTCTCATTTCTTCAAAAATGGACTGAGTTAATTAGAACGAAGATTGCTGAAAATTTTTTCTCTTCCTTCAGATGTTCTACAAGTTTCTGAAAAAGAGCCCCTTAGCATGAAAATGAAGATCTAGGGCTTCGCAACCACTGGAAATTTGCAAAAGGTTTTAAAACGGATATGTTCCTAGATTCATTTTCTTTACAGTTTTAGGTTAGTGTAACTTTATCTTAGGAACTGATAATTATTCATATTGAGGAAGTATTAGGAAGCCAGCAATCACCCATCTGCCAGTCAGATAGACCAGCTAGAGCTTCTGCCCACATAATAAATGTGCGGACACCAGAAAGTTCTTCTAAGTATTTCTTCTTGCCCTAAAATGCTGTAAATGTCTTCCACGTACAAAAGCCATGCCTTCAAAAAATACAGCTGAGGTTCAAAAAATGTTCTCTGCTTCCTAAGTGACCATTATTGGGTTTTGTTATTTTTTCCCCATAAACACAGGCTTCCATTAGGGAAAAGAGGCACCTGAGAAAAAGAGCGGGAAATAAACAAGCCCTAGAAGGGATAAATTTTCTTTATCCCCTCCTGGGACCCTGAAGAATCTCTAGCAAGAATGAAGCCATAGCCAGGTGTGGTGGCACACGCCTTTAATCCCAACACTCAGGAGGCAGAAGTAGGAGAATCACTTTGAGTTCAAGGCCAGCCTGAGACTAATTCCAGGTCAGCCTGGGCTAGCACGAGACCCTACCTTAAAAAAAACAAAAACCAAAAAAAAAGATTGAAGACATATCAAACAAAGCTACTCTACTCTACTCTTATTAAGTAAATCAGGAAGATATTAAGGCAAAAAGTGCTTCATAGTAAATGAAAATTTGCTATGGCATGCCTAGAAACAAAGTGATTTGCCATAGACCTGTCTGGCCCCTATGACCTTCTGTACCCCACCCCCACCATTGTTAACCTAACAGTTCAGATCTGACCTATTATGGCCCCTGCCCTTTTCCACAATACCTGGGCCAAGGTTGGAATGTGGGTCTCATCTTGTGAACCAACTCAGACTGATCAGTGTATTCACTGTTCTTTTTTTTTTTTCTGGTTTTTTGAGGTAGGGTCTCACTCTAGCCCAGGCTGACCTGGAATTCACTATGGAGTCTCAGGGTGGCCTCGAACTCACGGCGATCCTCCTACCTCTGCCTCCTGAGTGCTGGGATTAAAGGCAAGAGCCACCACGCCCGGCTGTATTCACTGTTCTTGAATTGAATGGTGACTGAGATTCTTATCCTTCTAAGTTAATACATTAGCCTCACACCATTTGGGGGATTTTTATTGTTGTTTTGTTTGCTGTTGATTTGTGGGGGGGGGGTGGTTGCTACTGGAAAACATGAAACTCCTGGGGTTGAGATGATAGATTATTTATTGTTCACCCAATAATAACCAGAATTTCACCATTTTTGGACCAATCTCCTAAACCCTACTTCCTACACAGTGACATGAAGAGGGCCAGATGTCCACTGAACTCAAGAGGCTATATCATAGAAGCATTCTGAGCTGAAGGAACCAAACTCTTTCACAATGGATGTCAACAATGCTACTCTTCGCTCTAAAGTAAGATAACTACCTTCTCTCGCTCTTCTAACACTGTGGTCAAAGCTAACTTCACATGGAAGGAGACATTACTTCTAAGGCTAGCAGGGCAAGGATTACCTCACTCATGAAATACAATAAGCCCATAGGAGACTGTCTCAAACAAAATCCATCCCTTATTTCTTAGCATCTTGTCATTTGAATGTGGTTCCATTTTACCCTGCTCTGCTGGCTAATCCAGTTAGCCAGCTCAAGGTAGACTAAACCGACTTCATCTGTCTCAGATAGCAGCATTTAACTGGGGCCAGGAACAACAAACTCCAATTCACAAGGTGAAACCCTGCAGTCTTGATCTCAACCAAGGACCCTCAAATCCAGACCCAGTGAGCTGTACTAATCTCATGAGCCACCAGGGTCTACCTCAGAGAGGCACATAGGTTTTCTTTGAGGTTTTGTATCAGCCTTTTGACTTGACCCAAACATCAATCCAGACAAAGCAGGGTGTACTAGTGATTGTACAGATTTGGTGTTGGGTCACAAGGAAAAGGTATAGAGCAATCTGTGGCCCATAACGATCCTGATCAAATGATCCAAGGCTGATCTGAATGCTTCATATGACCGTGAGAGTGACCCAAAGCACTTCAGCTAACACTAGGGAAAGGTTTCAAGGCATCTTCTCTGTTATTTGACTGTCATCATTGAGAGAACTGCCTACAAGGTATACCCAAATAATTCATTAGTTCTCCACCAGGAAGCTCCCCTGAGGCACAAGAATAGGTGACTGCAAAGAATCAATGCTGCTGTCTGAGGTACATAAACATGTGAATGTCTCTTATGATTCCTGCACTGAAACTCAGTATAATAAGACACCACACCATCCTCTCTAATGATAGGGTATAAGGGCTGAAGAGACACAAAAAACATTATTATTCTCCTTCATGGAATTTTTATTTTGTAAGAAGGTATCTAAAAGTTTCAAGATTTATCAGCCAGCCATGCTGACAGAGGTGTGATAAGACTATGGTCAGTGCCCGTAGTCTGAATTTTCAGCTTTGACAACTGTAGTCATCTGATAAGATTGACCACACAAAATGCAGACTGGACTGTTCTAGAGGCTAGAAGGTCAAGACCAAGGTGTTAGCATGTTTGGGTTCTCCTGAGGCCTGTTTTCAGTTAGCACATTGTCTCCTTTATAGTGTGTTTTCATGCGGTCTTTTTATATTTGAACGTACACCCCTCATGTCCTTCCCTTTCTGATATGGACACTAGTAACAGTGGATTAGCACTGAGATATTGCGATCTTATTTAATCTCAATGTTGCAGTTACCTTCATGTTATTGGGACAAAATACCTGATAAAAAGAAGCTGATAGGAAGGAAAGTTTATTTTGGCTTACAGTCTCTAAGGGGAAACTTCATGGTGGCAGGAAAGGATGGAAGAGCAGAGGCTGAACAACACTTCTTGCTGTGGCATGTGGAAAACAGCAGCAACAGAGTGAGCTGAGCTCTGACAAGGGGGAGGCTGACCATAACCCTCCTAAGCCCTAGCAACATACTTCCTCCAGCAAGGCTCAACCTCCAAAATTGCCACAAGCTGGGGACCAATCATTCAAAACAGATGAGCCTATGGGGAACATCTGATTCAAACCATCACCGTTAATTACCTCTATTTTTATTTCTGTTTTTTTTTTCCTTTGAGACATGTCTCACTAAGTTTCTCTGGTACCCCTCAAACTCACAATCCTCCTACTTCAGCCTTGCCCTGCTAGCCTTAGAAATAATGTCTCCTTCCATGTGAAGTTAGCTTTGACCACAGTGTTAGAAAGAGAGAGAGAGAGAGAGAGAGAGAGAGAGAGAGAAGTATCTTACTTTAGAGCAAAAAGAAGCATTGTTTACATCCATTGTGAAAGATTTGGGTTCCTTCAGCTCAGAATGCTTCTATGAGGTAACCTCTTGTGTCCGGTGGACATCTGGCCCTCTTCGTGTAGCTGAGATTACCAGCACACCCAACTTAATGATCTGTGTAAAGATTCTCTCTCTAAGTCACACTGAAAGTTCAGGCTTCAACATATGAATGAGGTGGCACAATTCACCCACAATACCATTCAACATCATCTGTGAAAGTTGTGGATATGGAAAAGTAGAGGCATACTAAACTCTAGTTTACTATCCCTTTTTATATATTAATTAGGAACTTTACTATATGAACAAATTCTAGTCTACTCTTGTGAGCAAATGGCACTTGGGGGACTCTCCTGAGCATATATTGGAGACTTCCATGTTAACATGAACTAATATTAGTTTTCATATGTTAGCGGCATGGAAACAATTGATGATGTCTAGCACCATCAATGTCAAAAACAGTTGTTGATGATGTTCAAAACCATCAATGTCTAAGTGCCAACAGTCTGTGCCGTAGACACAGTGGCTAAATCTGGGTCCCTTTTCCTTCTGCACATCAAAGGAAGCACTATGCTTACTGCAGTTCCCCAGCATACACAGGTGGATGTGGACTACATTTGATCTCTCCTTTGAGAGACCTCCACAGCACTCGGAATCATATTTCCCCTCCCAGTTGCTGAAAATACATACACAGGGACAGATATCAGACAGTAGGCTGGGACAGAATGGTTTCTCATTCACTTTAAGCTTCATGGCTCAACCAAATGAACTTCCAATGTTTTCTGCCCACTTAATGTTCTGTGTCAGGCAACGAAGTCCATGTGGTTGACACCATCTATATCAGTGTTTTAGTACTCCTTTTCTGAGCAGCGATTTATACTCACTGCTCTTTGCCTGGAGCCAAGGGATTTGTACCTTTTTGCCAACTTAAGCTTGGCTTACCCAGCCACAGCCTTCTCTGAGGATACCACCTTAATCCACAGCATCTGCCGTGCCAGGGGGTAGTAAGCTGCAGCCTGCGGAGCAAATCCAGCCTGCTGCATTCTTTTGTAAATAATGTTTTGCTGGGATAAAGCCATATCCATTCGTTCACGCGCCGCCTCTGGCTGCTTTTGCTCTGTGCAGTGGCAGAGTTGAATAGCTGCAACAGAGACTGTATGGCCCACAAAGCCTAAAATATTTACTCTCTGCCCCTTTAGAGAAAAAGCTTGCTACACCATCACTAACAGAACTACCTTTAAGATCTTGGTTGATTTCAACAAAGGAGCTCAAGGGATTCTTCCAGAGTGAGTGGGGCCGCTCACAAGAATTTATCTAGATTTCGCTGGTCCCGTTTCCTATTTTCCTGTGGGTCCCCTTCATTAACATTTTACACCCAGCCAGGACAGTTCGAGCCCAAATGTCTCAACTGCGGTTTGTGCTGTAAGAGTGTGTTTTTCTCAGAGAGCTGCCCCCAAAGGACCAAAGATCTCCTCCCATAGCTGCCAGAACTCTGCACAAAGGAAAGCAAAGACACCTCTGAAACCTTTCCCACTTGTCCCCATTGGATCTAAACTTGACAGAACATTACAGAACAAGTTGAGTCATATGAGTCTCAGCCATTGGCCATCCTTCCTCCCTCAACGCGCCCATCCCTCATCTCCTGAGCGTGCAGCACAGTTTTAACGGCTTCTGTCCATTGCGGTCGCAGACTTCCCTCCAATCCCTTGGCCTGAGTGTGCATCTCCGCACCTGATATCTGAATGGAGCGCAAGCATGTTCGTCCCAGCGAACTTTAATTAGCACTCACTGCTCCAATGGAGCTGTTCAAGCCGGCAACTGCCCTGGAAAGGAAGTCCCCCAGCCTGAGGAGGATTAGCAACAACCAGGACACCATTTAGGCTTGCTGACTTTGAAGTTATTTCCGATCCTCATTTTGCAGCCACTTCCCCAAATCCTCCTTGCTAATGGGCAATAAAGTGGAGGACCATTTATTGTCCAATTGACCATACAACTCAAAGAATATGCTTGCTGCCGATTCCATACACTTTCCCCGGGGAACAGTGAAGAAGTCTACAAGGCTCTCTTCTTTTCCCTTCCAGAAAGCCATGTTTCCATCAATGTCTCCTCATCACCAAAACTGACAAGAAATGGGAGGGTCTAAGATTTTACCCTGTAAGTTAATGTTAACCCTGACACATTTCATGGGTGCTGATAGGATATAGAAGACCCCTGAGGGAAAAAAAAAAAAGATAAAGATCCACTTGTTACTCATATTACTAGCAGTAGACGGTATTTTTGTACCAGTGCCCTGAACCTCAGTTCCCCCCAGAGGATATGAAGCAGGCTGGAGAACACCAGCATTGCAGTGGGACATGCGTAGAACCTTGAGCTTAAGGAACCCAAATCTGCTCTTTGCTCTTGAGGACAGTCCTGCAGCTATTTTCTGGGATTTTTGTTTGTTTGTTTGTTTTTATACTGTACAAGCAACCTTAAATAGATAGCTCAGAAGAATGGGAAATAAAGGCTTAGTTCAGAACATGAGCATAAAGCTGGTCATACTGGTGCATGCCTGTAATCCCTGCACTCAGGAAGCTGAGGTAAGAGGATCTTGATTTCCAGGCTAGTTGGGAATAGAGAGTTTCTCAAAACAAACAAATGAGAAGAGAACAAGAGTAAGAAGGAATGCATAAATGTAACAAACCCACAGAAGATTGTCTCCTGCCAGAGCACTGATTGAGAAGGGTTTATTGCATCCATCCTCGATGAAAAAGGATGGCATGATCATCTATTGATTCTGACACTGACACCTCATATTGCATATCACATGATTACTTACCAAACTGACATAAAACCAGATGAACTAATGCAATAGTCCAGTAGTAATTGCTAAATAAACATATTAAAAAAACTGCTTTCCAGTAGGCCAGTAAGAATTAGTTAGTTAGAAAATATAATTGGAAAAGATTATGTTCAAAATAGCATTGAGAAATATGAAATATCCAGAGGCAAAGTTAATAAGAAATATACAGAATGAAGTAAAAAAAAGGATCATAAGTTTTCACTAAGGGACATAAAAATAATAATTGAACCAGTTGAGAAACAATCTTATGTTCTTGGGTAGGAGAATTTGCTACCATAAAGATGTCAAGTCACTCCAAAATTCACTTACACAGTTAATGTAATTCCGGTTTCCAAAGATTTGGGTGTTAGAATTGGGAGAAGATAGGAAAATTGTGCAAGCAGATATTTGACCCCTTGATTGAACCCAGATTGTTGCACTACTGTAGTCATCATCAGGTGGTCAGCCTCTCTAGTTTGCTAGTTGAGCAGAACAAGATCATTCTCTACAGCTCTGTGTGACTTAGGAAAGGTATTAATACTGCTTCCTCGCACTCATATCAAATTGAATGCTGTCAGATATATATATATATATCTTTCAAATAAATAAATATATTTTTAAAAAGGCCTTCGTCTTGAAGGCTTACTCTATCGGATTTTCCCACTATGGCCAGGTCCCACGACTGAGATTTCTGCAGCTGATCATATGTGTAATGACTCAGGGAGAAACAGAATTAGAATTCATTATGTTGCCATCACCAATGAATCTTACAGCCCTCCAACAAGGACATTTTAGTCACTCTTGAGTGCTCTGTGCTCTGATTGTGAAGAACCGGCTAAAATGTATCAGTAGGGCTACCCCCATGCCCAGCACAATCCTTTCCTCGGCTACTGCACTGTTTTGCTCACCTGAAAATGATCAGGAAATAATTTGAATCTCCTGGTTCTCCTCCCTCAGCAACACTTGGGATATGGTCTATTTTTTTTTTTTCAAATGATTCTGAGTCTAGCATGACAGTCATCCACACAGAAGTCCATGTTGTTTGAATTTCTTTGGCCTAATGAGCTAGTGTACTTTAGACAAGAAATAAGAGCCCTGGGGTGGGGGTGGGGGGGTCACATCACAGCCAATGGACTCTTTCCCAACCCTCTCCATTCACCATAAAACTGTTGAAAATATATCCATTTTTTTTATCATAGTCATACTATATTAGTCAAATTTTCATAGCTATGGTAAGACATGTGACATAAAACAAAGTATGGGGACTGGAGAGATGGATTAGTGGTTAAGGCACTTGCCAGTGAAGCGTAAGGACCCATGTTCAACTCTCCAGATCCCATGTAAGCCAGATGCACAAAAGGTAAGGCAAGCACAAAGTCGCATATGCCCACTAGGTGGCACAAGCATCTGGAGTTCGATTGCAGTGGCTGAGGCCCTGGCATGCCAATTCTCTCTCTCTCTTTCTCTCTCTCTCTCTCTCTTGAATTATGAGAGGAAAACTTTGTTTTAACTCATAATTTTGGAGGTTTCAGTCCAAGATTGATTGGATTCACTGTTTTGTACACAAGGTAAGACAGAATATCACAGTAACAGAAGCTTGTGTTAGAAGCTACTCACCTCATGGTAGCCAGGAAGCAGGAAAAGAGACACAGAAAAGGACCGGGGCAAGATATGCCCTTGGAAGACATACCCTAAGTGTCATGCTTCCTCCAATTACATCCCACTTGCTAGTAGCCCATTGATGAAGTCAGTGCCTTCATGAATCAATCACCTCTCAATGACATCACCAGTAGGAGACCAAACATTCAACACATATAATCAGCCTTTTGGTGGGACACTTCCTACTCAAACCATAGCAATCTCCAATTCTGATCACATGTCTTCAAGACAGCTCCATAATTTATAAGGCTGGCATAAAAATGAAAGTGTTTAAAATTATTTTAAAATTTCAAGACAGCAAGAGCAGCACATTATCCCAAGTGTGAGGTATATGCAACTGTGTGAGTCCCATATTCTGCACTTATGTGTCAGCTCTGTCCAGGGTTCTCAGCCTAACACTGAATTTTGTGAAGTCTTACAAAGTCAGGCACTGCTTTGGCATCAGTGGCATGGAAGTAAACCAGAGAAATAATAACTCCTCCAATCGCTCATACGTGAGTTTTGACCCGGCATAGGATAAGGTTCTGTGGTGGGCAAAGATCTGTGTACAATCTAGTTATTGCTGAAACAGTAATAGAAGGCGACTGCAATTGCAGCCCTGTTGACCCAGCCCTACTTCAGATCTGCAACTCTGGGGCCTTCACAATACTGCCAGAGAAGTCAGACTTAGAAAAGACAATCAGATCACCCCAGAGGTTTTGCTGGATGACTTCAGGCAAGAGGACGATAGAAGGAATGCCTGCCATGGAAAAGAACATCTTAAATTGACAACTAGCAACTTCCATATAGCCTATACATGTTTTTTAGTTTTTTTTTTTGTTGTTGTTGTTGTTGTTTTTGTTTTGTTTTGCTTAAAGTGTTTCAAAAACTATAAAGTCTCACTTGAAAATCTGGATTTATGTCTCCCTTAAATAGTCATGTCTCCTCATGACAACTATGTGATAGAATTGAAGTATCACTGTCTTTGGACATGGTGCAAGCCCTCCAGGACCCCATGGTCTCCCACCCTCCCTAATACCCTGTATCACCTTGATTGCATTATATCCATCTGACCTTAGCCTTGAGTTTATGAGGCACAGGCTTCATGAGTTACTTTTGCTTTAAGATACTACCAAAGATACAGCCTCTATCATGGACCAACATCTGACTGACTACAATGGTAGTGTGATTTGTTGTAATTTCTCTCATCAACCTTTAGACTCTCTGAATGCTGCATGCACACAGGTATACAATATTACATAAGAGATGATGATGATGGATGATTATGATAATAGTTGTCATTGTTAAGCACCTGTCAGTTGTGGTATAAAGATTATTATATGTATCTTCTCACTTAATCCTGATAAACAATGTAGAGTTTTTAAAATATTTTTTATTTATTTATTTATTCAAGAGACAGACAGAAAGAAAGGCAGACATAGAAAGAGCGAGAATGGGCACACCAGAGCCTCCTGCCACTGTAAACGAACTCCAGACACATGTGCCACTTTGTGCATCCGGCTTGATGTGGGTACTAGGAATCTAACCTGGGCCATCAGGTTTTGCAAGCAAGCATCCTCAATCGCTGAGCCATCTCTCCTGCCCTACAACATAGGGTTTTGGCACAGACATCATGTGACTGAAGTATCGCTTACTTTTACCCAACATCTGCCTCAAGTGATAGCCTCCCTTCTCCCACTATTCCAGTGCTCACCAAACCCTGTGGTTACAGCAGGACACTTTAAGGTGCTGTCCCAATAGCCAGGAAATACAGTTTCTGCTCCTTCCCCATCTGTCTTGGTTGCCAAGTCTCAGTAAACAAGAACCCTAGGTCCACTTACTTTGTGACCTCTTCATAACGGAATCTCGGAGTGCTGCATTCATTAATCTACTCCCCCACACACACAGCTCAATCTATATCAGGAGAACCCAAAAGTCAAAATTGACTGTCGTTCTCACCAACTTCCCAGCCTCCAGACCAATCAGAACTTACCCTTCAGAATAGCTCCTTTCATTCTTCCCCAGAGCCTGACTGTTGTTCCCCAAAGGTACCATTAGGTTGCCTCCTGGAATGCTGCTCTACCTCTGCTTTTGGATACGCTAGACTCAAAGGAGCCTCTCAGACTTAATCCATTTTTGTTTGAGGGCACCAACCTGAGTAAGTTTGAAATTCTAGGTTTCACTTCCGGCCAAGATGGCGACCGCGTAGCTGCGCTGCAAATCCCGGGGAAAGAAAGGCAAGATATTAAGGGTATATAGTGGCTTTTAGGGGAGAGAAATCTGGGAGGGCACAGAGGTGGGGGAACAGGGAATTGCTGGTCCCCTTTCGGGCGGGTAGGCACCCCTCGCCCCAAATAACCGCCGTGTTCAAAGCTCCACCCCTGCCGCTGCTGCTGCTCCGGAGCCCGCACGGCGGCCACTGCGCGCCAATCGTTCCCTCCGCGCGGAAGCTTAGACTGCTCCGCACCCTTGTCCACTCGCCCACCTACTGAGTGTGCCCAGTCCCACAAGCTCAGACTGTATCTCTCGCTTGCGTCAGCTCAGGTGCCACCCCCTACCTGCCTGCTGCACCGGCGGGCCGCCATTGTCCCGTGGCGGGGGAGCGCAGACTGCTTCCGGTTCCCAGTGTTCCCAGCCAAAGTCTGGGCGGCTTCAGTGCTTGGTGCCTCAGTGCCACTCCTAGCTCGAACGCAGGCAAATGTGGCACATTACCGCTTGAGAACTCAAACAACTTTGGCGCCCCTGCCAGGTAGTAGATAGGCGGCTTTGGCAAGTGAGATTATTCCCTGCGTGCGGAAGCTTAGACTGCTCCGCACTCTCCTCCACTCGCCCTCTGTCTGCCGTGCCGGCCGTCCACAATTGTCTTGTGGCGGGGGAGCGCAGACTGCTTCCGGTCCCAGCGTTCCCAGCCAAAGTCTGGGCGGCTTCAGTGCTTGGTGCCTCAGTGCCACTCCTAGCTCGAACACAGGCAGCTGTGGCACAATACCGCTTGAGAACTCAACCAACCTTGGCGCCCCTGCCAGGTAGTAGATAGGCGGCTTTGGCAAGTGAGATTATTCCCTGCGTGCAGAAGCTTAGACTGCTCCGCACTCTCCTCCACTCGCCCTCTGTCTGCCGTGCCGGCCGTCCACAATTGTCTTGTGGCGGGGGAGTGCAGACTGCTTCCGGTCCCAGCGTTCCCAGCCAAAGTCTGGGCGGCTTCAGTGCTTGGTGCCTCAGTGCCACTCCTAGCTCGAACACAGGCAGCCTTGGCACATTACCGCTTGAGAACTCAGGCAACTTCGGCGCACCTGCCAGGCAGTAGATAGGCGGCTTTGGCAAGTGACAGCCAAAGCCCAGGCTTCTTGGCAACGCCCCCAGGCTGCATAAGATTCCCATTGTTCTTGAGCCCAGGCTGATACGCCCACTTATCTGCCCATACACTGTCATGGGCAGAACACAGCGCAAAAGAAATAACATGAATAATCAAATGCAAGAAAATCCAATTAGATCACCCACTCCCACAATGAATACTTCTAACCAAAACATAGAAGAACAAATAGGACCAGAACACCACATTGAAGCCATGAGCAATGCAACTCTAACCAACCTATTGGTAGAACTTGCAGGAAAGCAACAAAGGGCCGACAATCGTGTGGATGCTGCCATCACTAAACTAGAACTAATAGATAAGAAATTGGAAGGATTAGATAAGAAAATGGAAGGATTTCAAAAAGAGTTAAGAGATTTGAGGGAGAGTGAAAAAAAAGAAGACCTTAAAAATCAGCTGGCCATGCTAAATGAAGGCATAAAGAAATGCAAGGATGAACTCCAAGAATCATCAAGAAAAGCAGAAAATGATGTGAAAAGGGAGCTTGACAGAGGGATGGAAATTATACATAGAAAAATAATAGAAAATGCAAACTTAATTGAACAAGCCCAAAACTCACTAGAAGCTCTCAAGAATAGAGTCAGCCAAGTGGAGGATAGAAACTCTGATCTGGAGGACAAGATGGAAGAAACAGTTAGAGAGTTCAAAAATTTCAGTAAGTTTAAAAGCTCCTGTGAACAGAACATGAGGGAATTGTGGGATACAGTTAAACGTCCCAATATCAGGATCATTGGAATACCAGAAGGAGAAGAAATCCAGACCAAAGGCATGGAGAACTTATTTAACAAAATAATTGAAGAAAACTTCCCCAATCTCTTAAAAGAAAGGCCCATCAAGATACAAGAAGCCAATAGAACTCCAAACAGACCGGACCAAAGGAGAAACTCTCCAAGACATATTATTATTAAGACTCTAAACATTGACACCAAAGAGAAAATCCTAAAAGCAGCTAGGGAAAAACAGCACACCACCTTCAGAGGTAACCCCATCAGAATTACTTCAGACTTCTCAATGGAAACCCTGAAAGCTAGAAGAGCCTGGAATGAAACACTGCAAAGTCTAAGAACCTATGGCTTCCAACCCAAACTACTCTACCCAGCAAAAGTATCCCTCATAATAGATGGTGAACGAAAAACTTTCCATGACAAAACTCAGCTTTACAATTATATGAACACAAAACCAAACCTACAGAGAGTATTTCAGGAAATTCTACACAGAGAAGAAAAAAATAATCAAACACAATTGCCTACAAGAAGCAGATCACAACAACCAAACTCAGAGTAGGCACAAAAAACTTCAATGTCCATGAAAACTCCAACCCACATTTACCATCACAATATGGCAGGGATCAAATCAAATCTCACAGTCATTACCCTAAATATTAATGGCCTTAATTCACCCATCAAGAGACACAAGCTAACAGGATGGATCAAAAAATTAGACCCCTCAATCTGTTGCCTTCAAGAAACCCACCTCACCATTAAAGACAGACATCTCCTTAGGGTGAAAGGGTGGAAAACAGTATTCCAAGCAAACGGGAATAAGAAACAAGCAGGTGTAGCTATATTAATATCGGATAAAATAGACTTCAAACCAAATATAATCAAAAAAGACAAAGAAGGCCACTTCCTACTTATCAAAGGAACGATCCATCAAGAGGATATTACAATCATAAATCTGTATGCACCAAACACAGGGGCACCACAGTTCATAAAACAAAACCTACTTGACAATAAAACAGAAATAACCACAAACACCATCATAGCTGGGGACTTCAATACACCATTATCAGTAATAGACAGATCATCCAAACAGAAACTCAACAGGGAAGTAAGAGAGCTCAACAAAACCATAGATCACTTAGACCTAACGGACATCTACAGAACATTCCATCCCAAATCCACAGATTACACATTCTTCTCAGCAGTCCATGGAACATTCTCTAAAATAGACCATATATTGGGTCACAAAGACTGCCTCCACATATTTAGGAAGATTGACATAATTGCCTGCATGATATCAGATCACAATGCTATATTGCTAGAAATCAACAATAAAAGACCCACCAAGAATCCCAAAGGCACCTGGAAACTGAATAGCACACTTTTAAACAATAAATGGATAGTGGATGAAATAAAAAATGAAATTGCAAAATTTCTGGAATTGAACGACAATGAGAACACATCGTATCAAAACTTATGGGACACAATGAAGGCGGTCCTCAGGGGAAAATTCATAGCACTCAATGCCTTCGTAAAAAAGACAGAAAGGTCCCAAATCAATAACCTAACCATCCACCTAAAGGCACTGGAAAAACAAGAAAAATCCAACCCAAAGAGCTCCAGAAGGAAAGAAATAATTAAAATCAGAGCAGAAATCAATGAATTGGAAACCAAGGAAACAATTAAGACAACTGACAAAACAAAGAGCTGGTTCTTTGAAAAAATAAACAAGATTGACAAACCCCTGGCCAATCTGATCAAGCAAAAAAAGGTGAAGCTTCAAATTAACAAAATCCAAAATGAAAAAGGAGAGATCACAACAGACATAAGTGAAATTGGGAGAATCATCAGGACTTATTTCAAAAACCTCTACTCCACAAAACTGGATAATGTGGAGGAGATGGATAAATTCTTGGACGCATACCATCTACCAAAGCTAAACACAGAGCAGATTAATCATCTCAATCAACCCATCACACTCATGGAGATTGAAAAAGTAATAAAAAACCTCCCCAAAAAGAAGAGCCCAGGACCAGATGGCTTCTCAGCTGAATTCTATCAAACCTTCATGGAAGAACTCAAACCAATCTTCCTCAAACTGTGCCACACAATTGATGAACAGGGAAAGCTACCCAACTCCTTTTATGAAGCTAGCATCACCCTAATTCCAAAACCAGGCAGAGATGCCACAAGAAAAGAAAACTACCGGCCTATTTCCCTGATGAATTTAGATGCAAAGATCCTAAACAAAATCCTTGCAAACCGAATCCAACAACACATCAAAAGCATTATCCACCTTGACCAAGTGGGATTCATTCCAGGAACACAGGGGTGGTTCAACATACGGAAATCTGTCAATGTAATACACCACATAAACAAGGTTAAACATAAAAGCCACATGATCATTTTGATAGATGCAGAAAAGGCCTTTGACAAGATTCAACACCACTTCATGTTCAAAACATTGGAGAGAGTTAGCATGGTTGGTTCATATCTTAACCTAATAAAGGCAATATACGAAGCTCCGAAGGCCCAAATAATACTTAATGGAGAGAGACTGGAGGAATTCCCATTAAGATCAGGAACAAGACAGGGTTGTCCACTCTCACCTCTGCTTTTCAATATAGTTCTGGAAGTCCTAGCTCAAGCAATAAGACAGGAGAAGGAAATAAAAGGGATACAATTTGGAAAGGAGGAAGTTAAGTTAGCTTTATTCGCTGATGACATGATTATATATGTAAGAGACCCGAGAGACTCCATCCCAAAACTCCTGAAGGTGATTAACTCCTATAGCAAAGTAGCAGGATACAAAATCAATGCACAAAAATCAGTAGCCTTCCTTTATGCAAAGGACAAAGATACAGAAAAAGAAATAAGGGACATAGTCCCATTTTCAATTGCGACAAAAAAAATAAAATACCTTGGAATAACGTTAACCAAGGAAGTGAAAGATCTATACAATGAAAACATAAAAACACTCAAAAAAGAAATTGAGGCGGACTTGAGAAAATGGAAAGACCTCCCATGTTCCTGGATAGGCAGAATTAACATTGTGAAGATGACAATCCTACCAAAGGCAATTTACAGATTTAATGCAATACCAATTAAAATCCCCACAGTGTTCTTCACAGAGATAGAAAAAATGATCTCAAATTTCATATGGAAAGGCAGAAGGCCTCGCATTTCCAAACATATCCTCAGCAAAAGAAATACCTCTGGAGGCATCACCATACCTGATCTAAAGCTATATTACAAAGCCATAGTAATAAAAACAGCATGGTACTGGCATAAAAACAGGACTATAGATCAATGGAATAGACTTGAGGACCCGGACTTTGGGTCAAGCAACTATAGCTACTTGATATTTGATAAAGGCCCAAACAATATACGCTGGAAAAAAGACAGCATCTTCAACAAATGGTGCTGGACAAACTGGATAACCATATGCAGGAAACTAAAACTTGACCCAAACATTTCACCATGCACTACACTCAAGTCCAAATGGATCAAAGATCTCAATATAAGACCTGAAACTCGAATACTACTGGAAGAAAATTTAGGAAGTACATTCCATGATATAGGAATGGAAAAAGACTTCCTGAACAAAACCCCAGTAGCTCATGAACTTAAACCATCACTCAACCAATGGGACCACATGAAGCTGAGGAGTTTCTTTACAGACAAGCATACAATTAGCAAAGCCAATAGATTACCCACAGAATGGGAGAAAATATTTGTGGGTTATCCAACTGATAGAGGACTAATCTCTAGAATCTACAAAGAACTCAAAAATCTAAACAGTAAGAAGTCAAACACCCCACTCACAAGATGGGGCAAAGAGCTGAACAGGCAGTTCACAGAGGAAGAAATAGAAATGGCAAACATACACTTAAGAAAATGTTCATCATCCCTAATCATCAGAGAAATGCAAATTAAAACAACTATGAGATTCCACCTTACCCCAATAAGGATAGCAAGCATCAAAAAATCAAATAAAAATAAATGCTGGCGAGGATGTGGAGAAGTAGGAACACTCATCCACTGTTGGTGGGAATGTAGGATGGTACAACCACTTTGGAAAGCAATATGGAGACTTCTGAAAAAGCTGAGTATAGAGATACCAAGAGACCCAGTTATTCCCTTACTGGGCATCTACCCTAAAACCTTCAAACCACAGACTAAAGAGATTTGCTCAACCATGTTTATAGCGGCTCAATTTGTAATAGCTAAGAGCTGGAATCAACCCAGATGTCCATCACTAGAAGAATGGATAACTAAGATGTGGTATATCTACACAATGGAATTCTATACAGCAGTAAGAAAAAATGACACAATGAAATTTGAGGAAAAATGGTTGAACCTGGAACAGATCATTCTCAGTGAACTTACCCAATCACAGAAAAAAAATCGCCACATAGTCTCACTCATCTACAGCACCTAACCTGAATCTACTGAAGATACCTTACATACCCAGCTAGCATCTCCTAGATTAGACACTAGGATGGAAGGGGAGGGAGGGGAGGGCATCAAAGGGGTGGGAAACACAAATCTAGACCCAAACGGCAATGGTACCATAATCTTCTACTTACTAAAAGATAGACCAAATGGCTGATCCTTCACCAGGCCCTTACAGGGAACACCTGAACCACAAGACACTGGAGAGGGTAAGACTAAGACTAACCTTAATCTCCTACATCTTCCCTCCCTCACTTCCCCTCTCCCTGTCTCTCTCTCTCTTATCTCTAACTCTTGTATATTAGTTATCTTTTCCCTCATTTTCTTAGTGGGCACTGACCTGTAACTCCCAGAACCAGCATGGGGCTATCATCCACAATGAGCTTTGATCAGAGAGACCTACAAGGTTTCCTAAAAGACAGACAGATTTCTGTCAGAGTACTTGATGACCCACCAAAGGTTAGTGGTAAGACCCTACTGCTGAAGATACCTTATGTGATTGACATGCAAATTAGAATGGCATAGCTGGAAGTTGGATGAGAGTCAGTCCCCAGACAGTCAGCGCGTCTAGGCCCCTCCCAGGTAGTGATAGGGGGTTTTGGCAAGTAAATTTATTCCCTCGTGGGGAAGCTTAGACTGTCCGCACTCTCCTCCACTCGCCCTCTGTCTCCGTGCCGGCCGTCCAAAATTGTCTTGTGGGGGGGGAGCGCAGACTGTTCCGGCCCCCAGCTTCCCCAGCCAAAGTCTGGGGGGCTTCAGGCTTGGGCCTCATGCCACTCCTAGCTCAAACACAGGCGCGTGCACAATACCGCTGGAAACTCAAAAAACCTTGGGCCCCCTCCCGGGGTAGTAGATAGGCGCTTTGGAAAGTGAGATTATTCCCCTGCGGCAAAAGCTTAGATTCCGAAACTCTCCTCCCTCGCCCTCTGTCTGCCGTGCCGGCCCCCGTCCACAATTGTCTTGTGGCGGGGGAGTGCAGACTGCTTCCCGGTCCCAGCGTTCCCAGCCAAAGTCTGGGCGGCTTCAGTGCTTGGTGCCTCAGTGCCACTCCTAGCTCGAACACAGGCAGCCTTGGCACATTACCGCTTGAGAACTCAGGCAACTTCGGCGCACCTGCCAGGCAGTAGATAGGCGGCTTTGGCAAGTGACAGCCAAAGCCCAGGCTTCTTGGCAACGCCCCCAGGCTGCATAAGATTCCCATTGTTCTTGAGCCCAGGCTGATACGCCCACTTATCTGCCCATACACTGTCATGGGCAGAACACAGCGCAAAGAAATAACATGAATAATCAAATGCAAGAAAATCCAATTAGATCACCCACTCCCACAATGAATACTTCTAACCAAACATAGAAGAACAAATAGGACCAGAACACCACATTGAAGCCATGAGCAATGCAACTCTAACCAAACCTATTGGTAGAACTTGCAGGAAAGCAACAAAGGCCGACAATCGTGTGGATGCTGCCATCACTAAACTAGAACTAATAGATAAGAAATTGGAAGGATTAGATAAGAAATGGAAGGATTTCAAAAAGAGTTAAGAGATTTGAGGGAGAGTGAAAAAAAAGAAGACCTTAAAAATCAGCTGGCCATGCTAAATGAAGGCATAAAGAAATGCAAGGATGAACTCCAAGAATCATCAAGAAAAGCAGAAAATGATGTGAAAAGGGAGCTTGACAGAGGGATGGAAATTATACATAGAAAAATAATAGAAAATGCAAACTTAATTGAACAAGCCCAAAACTCACTAGAAGCTCTCAAGAATAGAGTCAGCCAAGTGGAGGATAGAAACTCTGATCTGGAGGACAAGATGGAAGAAACAGTTAGAGAGTTCAAAAATTTCAGTAAGTTTAAAAGCTCCTGTGAACAGAACATGAGGGAATTGTGGGATACAGTTAAACGTCCCAATATCAGGATCATTGGAATACCAGAAGGAGAAGAAATCCAGACCAAGGCATGGAGAACTTATTTAACAAAATAATTGAAGAAAACTTCCCCAATCTCTTAAAAGAAAGGCCCATCAAGATACAAGAAGCCAATAGAACTCCAAACAGACCGGACCAAAGGAGAAACTCTCCAAGACATATTATTATTAAGACTCTAAACATTGACACCAAAGAGAAAATCCTAAAAGCAGCTAGGGAAAAACAGCACACCACCTTCAGAGGTAACCCCATCAGAATTACTTCAGACTTCTCAATGGAAACCCTGAAAGCTAGAAGAGCCTGGAATGAAACACTGCAAAGTCTAAGAACCTATGGCTTCCAACCCAAACTACTCTACCCAGCAAAAGTATCCCTCATAATAGATGGTGAACGAAAAACTTTCCATGACAAAACTCAGCTTTACAATTATATGAACACAAAACCAAACCTACAGAGAGTATTTCAGGAAATTCTACACAGAGAAGAAAAAAATAATCAAACACAATTGCCTACAAGAAGCAGATCACAACAACCAAACTCAGAGTAGGCACAAAAAACTTCAATGTCCATGAAAACTCCAACCCACATTTACCATCACAATATGGCAGGGATCAAATCAAATCTCACAGTCATTACCCTAAATATTAATGGCCTTAATTCACCCATCAAGAGACACAAGCTAACAGGATGGATCAAAAAATTAGACCCCTCAATCTGTTGCCTTCAAGAAACCCACCTCACCATTAAAGACAGACATCTCCTTAGGGTGAAAGGGTGGAAAACAGTATTCCAAGCAAACGGGAATAAGAAACAAGCAGGTGTAGCTATATTAATATCGGATAAAATAGACTTCAAACCAAATATAATCAAAAAAGACAAAGAAGGCCACTTCCTACTTATCAAAGGAACGATCCATCAAGAGGATATTACAATCATAAATCTGTATGCACCAAACACAGGGGCACCACAGTTCATAAAACAAAACCTACTTGACAATAAAACAGAAATAACCACAAACACCATCATAGCTGGGGACTTCAATACACCATTATCAGTAATAGACAGATCATCCAAACAGAAACTCAACAGGGAAGTAAGAGAGCTCAACAAAACCATAGATCACTTAGACCTAACGGACATCTACAGAACATTCCATCCCAAATCCACAGATTACACATTCTTCTCAGCAGTCCATGGAACATTCTCTAAAATAGACCATATATTGGGTCACAAAGACTGCCTCCACATATTTAGGAAGATTGACATAATTGCCTGCATGATATCAGATCACAATGCTATATTGCTAGAAATCAACAATAAAAGACCCACCAAGAATCCCAAAGGCACCTGGAAACTGAATAGCACACTTTTAAACAATAAATGGATAGTGGAATGAAATAAAAATGAAATTGCAAAATTTCTGGAATTGAACGACAATGAGAACACATCGTATCAAAACTTATGGGACACAATGAAGGCGGTCCTCAGGGGAAAATTCATAGCACTCAATGCCTTCGTAAAAAAGACAGAAAGGTCCCAAATCAATAACCTAACCATCCACCTAAAGGCACTGGAAAAACAAGAAAAATCCAACCCAAAGAGCTCCAGAAGGAAAGAAATAATTAAAATCAGAGCAGAAATCAATGAATTGGAAACCAAGGAAACAATTAAGACAACTGACAAAACAAAGAGCTGGTTCTTTGAAAAAATAAACAAGATTGACAAACCCCTGGCCAATCTGATCAAGCAAAAAAAGGTGAAGCTTCAAATTAACAAAATCCAAAATGAAAAAGGAGAGATCACAACAGACATAAGTGAAATTGGGAGAATCATCAGGACTTATTTCAAAAACCTCTACTCCACAAAACTGGATAATGTGGAGGAGATGGATAAATTCTTGGACGCATACCATCTACCAAAGCTAAACACAGAGCAGATTAATCATCTCAATCAACCCATCACACTCATGGAGATTGAAAAAGTAATAAAAACCTCCCCAAAAAGAAGAGCCCAGGACCAGATGGCTTCTCAGCTGAATTCTATCAAACCTTCATGGAAGAACTCAAACCAATCTTCCTCAAACTGTGCCACACAATTGATGAACAGGGAAAGCTACCCAACTCCTTTTATGAAGCTAGCATCACCCTAATTCCAAAACCAGGCAGAGATGCCACAAGAAAAGAAAACTACCGGCCTATTTCCCTGATGAATTTAGATGCAAAGATCCTAAACAAAATCCTTGCAAACCGAATCCAACAACACATCAAAAGCATTATCCACCTTGACCAAGTGGGATTCATTCCAGGAACACAGGGGTGGTTCAACATACGGAAATCTGTCAATGTAATACACCACATAAACAAGGTTAAACATAAAAGCCACATGATCATTTTGATAGATGCAGAAAAGGCCTTTGACAAGATTCAACACCACTTCATGTTCAAAACATTGGAGAGAGTTAGCATGGTTGGTTCATATCTTAACCTAATAAAGGCAATATACGAAGCTCCGAAGGCCCAAATAATACTTAATGGAGAGAGACTGGAGGAATTCCCATTAAGATCAGGAACAAGACAGGGTTGTCCACTCTCACCTCTGCTTTTCAATATAGTTCTGGAAGTCCTAGCTCAAGCAATAAGACAGGAGAAGGAAATAAAAGGGATACAATTTGGAAAGGAGGAAGTTAAGTTAGCTTTATTCGCTGATGACATGATTATATATGTAAGAGACCCGAGAGACTCCATCCCAAAACTCCTGAAGGTGATTAACTCCTATAGCAAAGTAGCAGGATACAAAATCAATGCACAAAAATCAGTAGCCTTCCTTTATGCAAAGGACAAAGATACAGAAAAAGAAATAAGGGACATAGTCCCATTTTCAATTGCGACAAAAAAAATAAAATACCTTGGAATAACGTTAACCAAGGAAGTGAAAGATCTATACAATGAAAACATAAAAACACTCAAAAAAGAAATTGAGGCGGACTTGAGAAAATGGAAAGACCTCCCATGTTCCTGGATAGGCAGAATTAACATTGTGAAGATGACAATCCTACCAAAGGCAATTTACAGATTTAATGCAATACCAATTAAAATCCCCACAGTGTTCTTCACAGAGATAGAAAAAATGATCTCAAATTTCATATGGAAAGGCAGAAGGCCTCGCATTTCCAAACATATCCTCAGCAAAAGAAATACCTCTGGAGGCATCACCATACCTGATCTAAAGCTATATTACAAAGCCATAGTAATAAAAACAGCATGGTACTGGCATAAAAACAGGACTATAGATCAATGGAATAGACTTGAGGACCCGGACTTTGGGTCAAGCAACTATAGCTACTTGATATTTGATAAAGGCCCAAACAATATACGCTGGAAAAAAGACAGCATCTTCAACAAATGGTGCTGGACAAACTGGATAACCATATGCAGGAAACTAAAACTTGACCCAAACATTTCACCATGCACTACACTCAAGTCCAAATGGATCAAAGATCTCAATATAAGACCTGAAACTCGAATACTACTGGAAGAAAATTTAGGAAGTACATTCCATGATATAGGAATGGAAAAAGACTTCCTGAACAAAACCCCAGTAGCTCATGAACTTAAACCATCACTCAACCAATGGGACCACATGAAGCTGAGGAGTTTCTTTACAGACAAGCATACAATTAGCAAAGCCAATAGATTACCCACAGAATGGGAGAAAATATTTGTGGGTTATCCAACTGATAGAGGACTAATCTCTAGAATCTACAAAGAACTCAAAAATCTAAACAGTAAGAAGTCAAACACCCCACTCACAAGATGGGGCAAAGAGCTGAACAGGCAGTTCACAGAGGAAGAAATAGAAATGGCAAACATACACTTAAGAAAATGTTCATCATCCCTAATCATCAGAGAAATGCAAATTAAAACAACTATGAGATTCCACCTTACCCCAATAAGGATAGCAAGCATCAAAAAATCAAATAAAAATAAATGCTGGCGAGGATGTGGAGAAGTAGGAACACTCATCCACTGTTGGTGGGAATGTAGGATGGTACAACCACTTTGGAAAGCAATATGGAGACTTCTGAAAAAGCTGAGTATAGAGATACCAAGAGACCCAGTTATTCCCTTACTGGGCATCTACCCTAAAACCTTCAAACCACAGACTAAAGAGATTTGCTCAACCATGTTTATAGCGGCTCAATTTGTAATAGCTAAGAGCTGGAATCAACCCAGATGTCCATCACTAGAAGAATGGATAACTAAGATGTGGTATATCTACACAATGGAATTCTATACAGCAGTAAGAAAAAATGACACAATGAAATTTGAGGAAAAATGGTTGAACCTGGAACAGATCATTCTCAGTGAACTTACCCAATCACAGAAAAAAAATCGCCACATAGTCTCACTCATCTACAGCACCTAACCTGAATCTACTGAAGATACCTTACATACCCAGCTAGCATCTCCTAGATTAGACACTAGGATGGAAGGGGAGGGAGGGGAGGGCATCAAAGGGGTGGGAAACACAAATCTAGACCCAAACGGCAATGGTACCATAATCTTCTACTTACTAAAAGATAGACCAAATGGCTGATCCTTCACCAGGCCCTTACAGGGAACACCTGAACCACAAGACACTGGAGAGGGTAAGACTAAGACTAACCTTAATCTCCTACATCTTCCCTCCCTCACTTCCCCTCTCCCTGTCTCTCTCTCTCTTATCTCTAACTCTTGTATATTAGTTATCTTTTCCCTCATTTTCTTAGTGGGCACTGACCTGTAACTCCCAGAACCAGCATGGGGCTATCATCCACAATGAGCTTTTGATCAGAGAGACCTACAAGGTTTCCTAAAAGACAGACAGATTTCTGTCAGAGTACTTGATGACCCACCAAAGGTTAGTGGTAAGACCCTACTGCTGAAGATACCTTATGTGATTGACATGCAAATTAGAATGGCATAGCTGGAAGTTGGATGAGAGTCAGTCCCCAGACAGTCAGCGCGTCTAGTGCCAGAAGGTGCTACATGGGCGACTGGGGGAAATTGACCAATATCTATCGAAGCAACGCATCGATACTACTTAGCAGCAAATAACCTATTGTGATGCCCACACAAGTGCAGTGGTGGCACACAGCCATGGTGGGGAACCAACTGCTCTCAATTTGGCTAACTGATCCCCTCAGTGGTATGGGACCCATAGCTGGAGCTGGGAAACAAGTCAGAACCATATCCAAACATAAGCCCACTCTCCAGTATCAAGCTACTATCAATTGTGGGCTACAAGAGGGCCTACACCTATTAAATTCTCTATAAAAAAAATAAAAAGTAAGGGTTATCTCATTTGTCCTGGTGCTAACTTACTCTCCGTTGGAGAATCTGCTTCTCTTTTTCAGATAGATGTAGACCCTAAGGAGAGAGCCACCCCATCATACCTCAAACGGGCCCCGGCTGAAACTAAGAAAACTTCGAGAAACAAGCAAGGGGGCTGTTTTCCTGATGAACCGGACACCAGCACAAGGGGGAAGGAGATCAGCATAGAGAAAAATCAACTCCTATCAAATCAGAGAGCCATAGCCTCAGAGGCCCTCAACACCTCATCACTGAAGCAGACCAAAAATGAACCCAACATGGCTCAGGGAAATTTTGCGGAAGAGGGGGCAGAAAGAATGTCAGAGTCACATGTTGGGTCATGATATGCAGAGACATTTAGCTTACCCATAACTGTGGGCTAACTCCACAATGCATGACCCGTATACCTCAACAAGGAGGGGCCAAGGGGAGGGGGTAGGTCACGGATGAGCCTAATAATGGTACCAAACTGACTGTATTTGCTGAATACAGAACTGACTAATAAAAAATAAATAAATAAATAAAAGAAAAAAAAGAAAAAAAAAAAGAAAGAAATTCTAGGTTTCAATATGCTTCTTCAAGATTCTTGCTCCAACCATACACCTGGAAACATCTTACAAAACTTTTAGAACTAGATGACTAGCTAGTCCTAAATCAAACAAGATCATAGCTCCTATTAGCTCCCAAAGTCCCATAATGAGAAAGATTGTGTCTTATTCAGGTGTGGATCCTCCAAGTATAGTGCACTGAACTCATGGTCTCTATCAGGCTTAAAGGAAGCTTCACTGAGCACTGACTGAGAGATCAATACTCCATGTTAGCCTCCAGCAGGAAAGACATCCAAGACAGCCTGGGCCAGCCATCAACACTCAGGAGGCCAAATTGCAAATTCTCTTCTGGTCTGGATGAGCAGAGAGCATGAGCCAGGCCTGTGGATGTTCTTTCAGAGGATCACTTTCCGTTTTCTGCTTAATGAATTGCTTTTCTCCACTAGAGGGATATTTCAAGAACCAATACAGGACATCTAAAGTCAGATCACGCTGGTTTGAGGCAAGCTCAAGGAAATCTTTCAAATTCTTAGACTCCTGTGTTTCTTTTTCAATCGTCCTTATCAGTTTCTGCATCATTCATAAGCCACTGCCATGATGTGATCTCCTGTTACAATTTCCCAGCTCACTCTTGTTCTACATTGACTGTACTTGCCATGGCTGTTTCCCAGAACACGAGCAAGGACAGTTATCTCCAATCACAATGACTTATGACTTACCGCTCTAAGCTAGTGTGTTTCGTTCTTGTAGCTTCAATTTCCCGGAATGGCATTTCTTGACAATGTTCTCCAAGGGAGGAAGGCAGCAAGAAGGTAACAGAAAAAGACCTGGAAAAGAATTGGAAGAACAAGAAGACAATTTCCTGGGGGGGGGGGGGGAGAGTTCTGTGCCCACAGCTGTAAGATGGATATATAAATACCACTGGTCTGTTCATCTTCTTATCAAATGAAAAATCTCTTTGACAAGGACTCGTTAAAAAGAAGAAGGAATTCAGTGGATGGGAGACACAGGGAGGAAGAAAAGTGAGAATGGTGGGAGGAGATTATGTTCATGGTGTATTGTGCATATTTGTGTTGTCAATAAAAATAATTAAGCCCATAAAATACAAAAAAAAAATCCTTTCATAAAGTGGTAAGTGGATGTTGAGGTTATTGCTTGTTTGGGACAGGCAGTGGAGTCCAGAGGAGCAAGCTCAGAGCCTACAAGCCCCTTGCTCATGTGCTGCCTTTTCTACTTCTCTTAATCACAACTAAGGACAAAGTACGTCCTCCACTCCCACTCCATACCACACTCTGGAAGAGAAGAGGGCTAGAAATAACCAGGGATAAGAAGTGGAGGAAAGAGATATAAAAAGTAAAACAGGGCTGGAGGGATGGCTTAGCAGTTAAGGCATTTGCCTGCAAAGCCAAAGGACCCAGGTTAAATTCCCCAGGACCCATGCTAGCCAGATGCACAAGGGGGTGCATGCATCTGGAGTTTGTTTGCAGTGGCTGGAGGCCCTGGCGCACCCATTCTCTCTCTCTCTCTCTCTCTCTCTCTCTCTCTCTCTCTCTCTCGTGCGCGCGCACACACGCACTCTCACTCTCGCTCTATCAAATAAATAAAAATAAAATATTAAGGGCTGGAAAGATGGCTTAGTGATTAAGGCATTTGCCTGCAAAGCCAAAGGATCCTGGTTCAACTCTCTAGGACCCACACAAGCCAGATGCACAAGAGGGAATATGGCGTACCCATATTCTCTCTCTCTCTCTCTCTCTCTCTCTCTCTCTTTCTCTCTCTCTCTCTCTCTCTCCCTCTTTCTCTTTCTTGAATAAATAAATAAAAATATATTTTAAAAAATAAATAAATAAAATATTTTTAAATATATTTTATTTATTTATTTGAGAGAGAGAGAGGATGTGCATGCCAGGGCCTCCAGCCACTGCAAACGAACTCCAGACGCATGCGCCCCCTTGTGCATTTGGCTTATATGGGTCCTGGAGAATCGAACCGTAATCCTTTGGCTTTGCAGGCAAACGCCTTAACTGCTAAGCCATCTCTCCAGCCCATAAATAAAATATTTTTAAAGTAAAACAGCAAGTCTGATACTAGAAAATTCTTCAGTTGCAATTCATTTAAAGCAATTATCACAGCCAGTGCTGCAGACATAAACAAAGAAAAATTTTCTAAACATTATTAGCTGTGAGTCTACGAAAATCACTTTTGTGTGGGGGGGGGGTGTTCAAGTAGGGTCTCACTCTAGCTCAGGCTGACCTGGAATTCACTATGGAGTCTCAGGGTAGCCTTGAACTCATGGTAATCCTCCTACCCCTGCCTCCCAGGTGCTGGGATTAAAGGCGTGCGCCACCACACTGGGCTGAAAAGCACTTCTCTCTCAGCCTCACAACAGAGATCAAACACCTACCTACTGGGAGTCCCTTCAGATTGGGTAAGTTTTGTGGAGCTCCTCAGTCACAGCCTGATCTTCAGTGGATGTTTAACAGATTTGCTCACTTGCTTACAAGGGTGACACTTGTGAACAGCCATAAAATGACAGTCTTCCTACCTATAGTCCCAACCGACATCACTACTCCTGGTTGACAAGGCCAAGCACTCGATTCCTTCTTCTAAGAGGGTCTAGTTATTTGTAACACCTTGAGACACTGAAATGGGAGGTAAATATTGTGTGAGAATGAGTGTACTCTTTTTTTCAAGAAGAAGATGTACAATTTCTAAAAGTGTCCTTGGCCCACCAAATGCCAAGGTCTCTGCAATTGTGAATGTGGCTTCAGAAAGCCTACATAGCTCAGCCAGGGAAGAGGAAAACCTTACTCTGGAGACTTGAGGTCGTGATGTAGACCAGCCCACCATGTAGATTCTGTTCTCGATGATTTAAAAAGGTCCTTAGACCTGAAGTAGACTTTGGGGATTCCTTGGTGGTTTTGATATGATTTGAATTTTTTTTTGTTTGTTTGTTTGGTGGTTGTGGTGGTTTGAATAGAATAGATGGCCCCCAATATATTCAGTTCTTTATTGTTTGTAGTTTGCATCTCTAGCCACCTGGCTGGAGGCAGTCACTGGGTGGATCTTAAGGTGTGGTGGTGGGTTTCAGATTTCAATCTAAAGATATGCAAAGTGTGCCTAGCAGGAGTTCCTGAAGTGTGCTGTGGCTTTTGACCTTTAGGCTTGTACTTCTCTGTCTCTGCTTGGTCCTGTGAAGGTAGGCCAGCTTCTTCTGCCATTATGGAACTTCCCCTGGATCTGTAAACTTCAATAAATATCCCTTCCTCCATAACTGTGCTTGGTCTGGAAGTTCATCTCAGCGAACCTGAAGCTGTCTGATACAGGTTGTTGTTTTCCAACCTCAGATAATGACAGTGACCCATAAGAAAATACAGTCAAGCTGGAGAGATGGCTTAGTAGTTAAGGTGTTTGCCTGTGAAGCCGAAGGACACAGGTTCAATTCCCCAGGACCCACACAAGCCAGATGCACAGGGTGGTGCATGCATTTGGAATTTATTTACAGTGGCTGAAGACCTTGCACAACCATTCTCACTCTCTCATTTTCTCTCTCTGGCTCTCTGCCTCTCTCTCTCTCTCCTCTCTCTCTCTCTCTCTCACAAATAAAGTTATTTATTAAGAACACATAGTCATCTCTACAAGGAGAGCAGACATGTTTATATGAACGTACACATGTTTACATGTACATACACATGCAAATTCCCTCTGTGAATACTATACACTCTCACTTAAAGCAAAGTACTTTGGACAACCAGGAAACTAAGGTATAGAATTGCACAACTTGTCTCTGAAAACTTCTAACGCTAATGATCACTTAATTGGTGATGACTCTTGTAAGTTATACACTTTCCTACAATACCTCTAATTTTCACAACAATCCTATGTTGTAGTCAGTTCCACGTTGCTGGGATGGACATCCAAACCAGACTTGATTTATTTCAAGCTTACAGATCCAGGAGAAGTTCCATCAAGTGGCGGGAGAAGCTGGCTCCCATTCATAAATCCAAGCAGAGAGTCATGACCAAACAGCCAGCATCAAAACAAGCAGAGCCAGAGCTCAAAACCTCTGTGTACACCTTTAGACGAGAATTCATATCCACCCCCAGTGACACACAGGCCCTGTATCAAGAGTCGGCTGAGGCTGTAAACTCTATTTTAATAAAACACTTGAGTCTATGGGAGACATACATTCAAACTACCACACCCTGTAAGGTAGGTGTGATTCTTTGTTGAGATAGCTGAGACTAAAGGGTTAATAAAGTTCCAAAGAAAATTCCAGTTCAGCTCCTTCCAGTGAGCATGAAGGAAACTTTATTTAAAACCAAGAAGCATAAGCAGACATTTCAGCATAAAACAGAAGTCAAAACCCTATGTGAATGGGGGGAAAACAGGAAAAGGACATTGTATAGTACTTTAAAGTGAAAGGGAAAATTCTTTCTGTCAATTACTATTGCTGTAAAACAAAACAAATTTAAAGGTATAAAACAATGACTAGGGCTGAGAAGATAGTTCAATTGGGTCATGCATCTATATACACATATACATGCAAACATGCACACACACATGTGAGTATACACACATCAAAAATTTAATAATAGGGAGCTGGATGGATGGCTTAGCAGCTAAGGCATTTGCCTGCAAGGCCAAAGCACCCAGATTCAATTCCCCAGGGCCCATGTAAGGCAGATGCACAAGGGGCATGTGCAGCTGGAGTTCGTTTGCAGTGGCTACAGGCCCTGGTACACCCACTCTCTCTGTTTCTGTCCTCTCTCTCTCTCTCTCTCCTTGCAGATAAATTAATAAAAATACTTTTGAAAATAAATAAAAATTAAAAATAGGGCTGAAGGGATGGCTTAGAGGTTAAAGTGCTTGCCTGTAAAGCCAAAGAACCCAGGCTCGATTCCCCAGGACCCACGTAAGCCAGATGCACAGGGTGGCGCATGCATATGGAGTTCGTTTGCAGTGGCTAGAGGCCCTGGTGTGACAATTTTCTCTGTTTCTCTCTCCCTCTCCCTCTCCCTCTCTCTCTCTCTGTCTCCCTCAAATAAATGAGTAAACATTTAAAAAAAAAAACTCAAATAATATAAATAAAACTCTATCATCTTGTCCATTTTACCAGAATATAAAATTGGTATTAAAAGTGACCTAAATGGGATATTGACTACTTCGTATTTACTGAGACCCTGGGGCAGGGTCAGATGGTAAGAATTCATATGTAAAAGATCCACAGACACATAGAATTTATACTTTTTTCTTTATAATGTGTTGATTTGGCAAATTCAAGTACAATAAAATCTCCATTACTAATTTCAGACCAGGGAGAGCTAAGCAAGGCCGAGTTTAAATCTGCTTGTGTGCTATCTATAAAGAAAGGCTACTTCAGCAGTTTAATCATGTAAACAAGATGCAGGGTCAGGAAGGGTTTGTCTATAACCTACTTAGGAAAAACTGTTCTTAAGAACTTTAGCACTTTAATCACTTTAATTGTTTGTATGCCAATTAATTGGCACTGCTAATTATAAATGAGTTATCTGTTCATTAAAGCAGGCTTAGACGAATGTCAGCTCAGAAGCACTCAGTAGTTAGTGCGGGTTGTTGTGTTATCTGCAAGTAAAAACTCCATTCCTTTTAGACTGTCCATATTATGACCAGAAAAGGCTATAATTTGTTTTTCACTAATTCTGAATCATTTCAATAGGCTAATCTAATAAGATTGTAGTAAATAAAATTTGAACTACAAGTGGCAAAAGAAAAAAAAAGAGAGAGAGAGAAGAGAAAGAGAAAGGAAATAAAATAGTCAGCTAACTTTCCAAACCCTGGACTGAGGGTCACAGAGGCTTTCTAGCACGGAACATCTTCTTCCTGCCCAGAGGCAGGATCACTGGAAACCACACAGAAATGCCACTTTATGGCCCAGAACCCAATGCCCTAGAAGAGACAGGGCTCATAAAAGGGGGGATTTCTCTTGAGTCACCAATTTCTACTCACAGTTAACACCCTGAAAGTCTACACACAGGAAACTTCACTGGTGTTTGAACTTGAACCTGTGGCTACTAATGTATTCGTGGCTGCTGCTTGCAGTCCAGCCTATTCTCTCCAACTGAGGGAGAAAATCCTGACGTCCTGTCTTTGCTCCTCTCAGATACCGGTCAGGAATGCAGCTGCAGAGTTGGGCTTTCCTCCACACACAGCCAGGGCAGCCATGGGCAGGCTTACGTAAACCCAGAGTGATTCCGACACGTTGTTGTGCCTGTACGGACGCCTGTCAAGCCAATGAAAAAACAGGGAGGTTCACTGAGATGAGATTTCTGAGGAAGGAAAAGAATTAGGAAGTATGGAATGTTTTCTAACAACACAGTCACAAGAGGCTGCCAGATCAGTCCACACAAAGACTTCAAAGCAGGGGCAGGACTGGTGTATTCAGGGACAGCCAGGAGGGTGGGTGAGTGGGCTGGAGTGGAGTGAAGTGGGAGGGTCACAGGCAGCCAGATATATGGACAGTCTTCTGGGTCAGGGTGAAGACTTGCTCCCAGAGATGGGAGGATTTTGAGAGAAAGAGAAATGTGGTTTCTGGGAAGAAGCAAAGACTAGAAGGGAAGGAATAGGGCACTTCAGGTGTTTTGTGTCAGAATGGTAGCAATAAAGTGATGAGAGGTGATCTGACTGAGGACATGCTTCTCGAGTAAAATCATCAGGGTTTCCTGACGGATGATGCACGAGGTTAAGTAACGGCCTCTTCCCTTAGATTTATGCCCTTCCTGGAACCACAGGATATGACCTTCTTTGGAAATGGGGTCATTATAAATGTAATTAGTTAATATAAACTCATACTAGAGTAGTGTGATGGTTAATCAATATTGCCAACACGACAGGGTCTAGAAACAGGTAGGAGACAAATCTCTGGGGAGTCGATGAGCAAGTTTCTAGATTAGGTTAATTGAGGTGGGAAGATCCACGCTAACTGTGCTCAGCACCATCCCATGGACTGGGCTCTGGACCAAGGAGAAAGCTAGCTGAGCGTGGACATCCACCATGCTCTGCTTCCTAGCTGCAGATGCAATGTGACCAACTACCTCCTATTGCCTTCTCCTCCACAGTGGGCTGTATCCCCAGGAACCTTAAGCCAAAATAAATCCTAGCCTCCCTTAAGCTGCTTCTTATCAGGTATTTGGTCACCGTAACAAGAAAAGCAACGAATATAAGTAGGGGAGATCCTTAATCCAATGTGACTAATTTAAGACAAGAAGAAGAGACAGAGATAGATATGCATGAAGAGGAAAAAACCATCTAAAGATGCAGACACACAGGGGAAAGATGACCATGGAATGACAGAAGTAAGACTGAGGTTTTGCAGTTACAAGCCAAATAAAGCCAAAGACGGCCAGAAGCCACCAGAAGGTAGAAAGAGGCCTGGAGCCACATCTGCCTGTGTCTCCAAGATGGGGTCAACTCTGGCAGCCCCTTGACTTTGGACTTCTGTCTGCTCCAATGCTGTAAGATTCTTGCCTGGTATGTTCTCATGGAGCCATGTTCCTTCTTTGTGAACTTATTTCATCCATTATTTATATTATCACCCATATTACTATTTTAGATGTTACTACCTCCTGACATCACACTCTAAGATCCAGAAAAGCAAGAGTTGGATCACTTTGATTGGCTTCTAATGGCCCAGAAAAGCCCATGCTACAAGGAATGTGTCACCGAATGAATGCGTGAAAATGACTCAGAATTATAACCACCACAAAAATGAGATGAAAGGCATTCCAAGAGTCTGAGACAAAAGCAACGCCATGAGGACATGTTCTGAGTTGAGTCTGTAAGTTGAGGGTAAGAGTCTGAAGAATGAAAAGGAGACAAGAAAAAAAGTACTAAGGGAGATAAAGGAAGCCACATGGTGATAGGAAGTCCTAGTGCTCCAGCAATCAGCTCCTGAAAGGAACCTTTGGGCTGGAGAGATTGCTCAGTGGTTAAGGCACTTGCCTACAAAGCTTAACCACCCAGGCTGGATTCCCAATACCCACATAAAGCAAGATGCACAAAGTGGCACATGCATCTGGAGTCCATCTACAGCAGCTGGAGACCCTGGCACACCCATTCTCTCTTTCTCTCTCTCCCTTTGCAAATAAATTTTTAAATAAGAGACAACCATTGTATTTTTTTAAATTTTACACACTGTATTATTATATAGTCCAAATAGAACTTAGATTTATGATCATCCTGCCTCAACCTCCCCAGTGCTAGAATTAAAGATGCATGCCACCACACTCAGCTACTGTTTGCCTTTGTATTGATGGATCTGTGACATGCATTAGAATGTCACCACTTATATTCCATTGCTGTGTAGTAAGTTACTTTAAATCTGGGTGGCCTAAAACAGCCTTCTTATTTTGTTTTTATTTGGTATTATAGGTAACACAGAAAGAGTTCAGCTTAGCTACTAATCTCTGATCAACATATTGTCAGCTGTGGCAGCGGCAGTTTGAACCCACTCTCCCAAGATACCTTCTTCACTCTCCTGGCTAGCATTGCTGGGATCCTTGCCCTCTCCTCTTCAGAGCTGCATCTGGGTCATCTCTATGTGGCTGGGGTTTCTCATAGCCCAAAAGCCTCAGGAGAATTGCTTAAGTTACTTGCAAGGTGACTCAAGGGTCCAACAGACCAAGCTGCCCATCTTCTTAGGCTTCAGCACCTAACTAGCACTGGCATATTATGTCCACACTCAACTGGCCAAGGAGGTCACAAAGCAGCCCATACTGCAAGTACAAAGACCACAGACTTCATATCTCAATAAGACTGCCAAAGGGCTGGGAAGATGGCTAAATGGATAAAGTACTCACCACTCAAGCCTGAGCACCAGAGTTCGATCCCCGAACCTCACATAAAAATACAGAAACTGTGGTGGGCTTCTGTAATCCTAGAACACTGAAGGTGAGATGAGACAGGGAAATTTCCCAGAAAGGTCATGGCAAGTGCAGCAAAGAAGAACAGCACAGCAAGATCTAGAGAAACCCTGCTTCAAAATAAGGTAGAAAGATCTAGAGAAACCCTGCTTCAAAATAAGGTAGAAAGATCTAGAGAAACCCCACTTCAAAATAAGGTAGAAAGATCTAGAGAAACCCGCTTCAAAGTAAAGTAGAAAGATCTAGAGAAACCCCACTTCAAAATAAGGTAGAAAGATCTAGAGAAACCCCGCTCCAAAATAAGGTAGAAAGAAAGATGAGAACTGACCCAAGAGGTATTCTCTGATCACACCATGACATATGTGCATGCACATATTTTATTGATTTGTTTATTTATTTATTTATTGGACAGGGGGAGAAAGAGATAAAGAGAGAGAGAATGGGCATACCAGGACTTCCAGTCATTGCAGAGGAACTCAAGACACATGCACAACCTTGCACATCTGGCTTACTTGGAAACTGGGGAATCAAACCTGGATCCTTAGGCTTCACAGGCAAATACCTGTAACGCCCAGTACCAGAGATTGGTTGCTACTCACATTGAGATGTTGGCTGGAGAGACCTTGAGGTCCCCAAATCAAGACAGGTTTCTGTCAAAGCACTTGATTACCTGCCTGAGGTCAAAGCTAAGACCCTATTGCTGAAGACACCATATGCTGCTGACACAGAGCCCTGAGAGACCTGGCTAGAATTCAAAAGAAAGACAGTGCCCAGACAGCCTGTCTAGTTCTGGAAAGCTCCATGTGAACTATTATGGGAAAGTGGCCAACAAGGGTCTGAGCAACCAGAGGTCTAAGCTACTTAGAAGAAAATACCCTGACACGATGTACACACCAGTGCAATACTGGCACACAGCCTCAGTGGGTAGCCAATAGCTTTCTGATTGGCTAAGAGATCTGCTCAGTGTAAAGGAACCCATATCTGAAATTGGGAACCAGATCAGAATCCTATGGAGACAAAGATTATGTTCTCCAGTGTCAAGCTCTCACTAGTCTTTGGCTAAAAAAGGGTCACATACATCAATTTCTCCCTAAATTAATAATGCTTATCTCATTTAAACTATGCGGACTTTACTCTCTGTTGGAGAATCTGTTCTTCTTCTTCAGAAGTTAGTGAGACCGGAGGAAATAAACTACCCCTCCCACTTCGGCCAAACCACAGCTGAAGCCACAGAGGAATTGGGAAGACGAGCAAGAGTGCTGCTTCCATGCTGAGCCTGATAATCAGTGTCAGTAAGAAACAGATCCTGAGGATTCTCAACACCTATCAAAGCAGAGATCCAGAGGCTCCTAAGAGCTCATCACTGAAGTAGACTTAAAACTCACCCACCATGGCTCAGGGAATTTTGCAGAAGAGAGGGCAGAAAGATTGTAAGAGGCACAGGTTGAGACATCATGCCCAGAGGCATTCCCTCCCCCCAAAAATAACTGACTTCTGCTCCCACAACACACAAACTATAACCCTGTGGGGAACACTTGCAACCCCACTAAGGAGCATCACCAACAGAATGGGGGCAGGGATGAGGGACAAAAGGGTACCAACACATGATGTATCCACATGAAATATGTTGTTAATAATGGTAATACTAAATATTTAAAAATACAGAAGTGTACATGGGGACATTCCAAGCAGTCTTTCTTATACCATCAATAAAAGGCCAAGCATGAGTTGGTGTGGTGGCATAAACGTGAAATGCCAGCAATGGGGAGGCCAAGACAGAAGAATCAGAAGCCTAGCTTGGGCTGCAAAGTGAGCCCCTGTTCAAAAACAAACAAGCAAGCAAACAAAGCAGTGATATAAACTAACATTCTGGGAATTTGATGTCTCCTCTATCTTAAATGTTTGCTTCGAATATGGGCCTAGTGAAACAATCCCCTTTTCATAAGTGAAAAGTAGACACACTCTCCTCTGGTGTCACCTGCTACCTGTGTCTATAAATGTGCATACCCCTGCTCAGCCCTCTGCTCTCTCTTTGGATCTCTCCAGCTTCAACTTAGAAGGTGGTCTTACTCCTCTCCATCCTCCACAGTCATTGTTCTCCTTGCATGCAGATCAGCGGCCAGGCTTTACCTCCTAACTGTATCTCCAATGAGTGAAATGTTTACCACCTCTCCACAAAGCCTATCCAGCCTCTTGACTTACAGACCTCTAATCCTCATTTTCTGGTCACCTTAGCTGAGAACCTTGGAATGTTTTGTTGGGGGGTGAGCTGTACTCCCCCTCTACACTTTTTGACTACATCCTCTTAGAAAATCGGTCACCAGGTCACATCCGTTCTTCAAGGGTAACATCTCCTAAAAACCTCCCATCACTCCTTTGTCCAGGGCTCCTGCTCTTGTGGAGGTGGGTCCCTGTGTCTAACACATGTCACTATGTTTGATAATGTCTCTCTTCATTCCATACTCCCTGCACTCTCCTGCCATATTAACACCTCTTCCAGTTTGGAACTTACATATTAAATTCCTACTCCTTCATCTTTGCTCATAAACAATTAATATGGCTACTTAACAAAGTTAATCAGTATGTCGCCCATCCTCATGAGTAATAAAATATCATGGTCTTCAACTTCCAATGAGCTCCTCTCTTGTCACCTTTTATCTTAGCCCAGTAATATATAGGTCTCTGATTCTGTTATATCTCCTAAGTCAACATTATTTATTGTTTCTTCATCCAATCAATGAATATTTAGATTCACACACATATTGAATGTTTACTTGTTCATCTTTCTTGGGTCCAGTTTCAGAAGTGTTTCATCATTTTTATACCAATGGTTCTCAAACTTGGTATTACGTGACCATCACCTAAAGGTACTTTTTAAAATCCAGATACCCAGTCTGCATCTCAGAACAATTAAATATAAATCTCCAGAAACCTCAGGATTGATTTGAAGACTCCTCTGGTAGTTCCAATGTGCACTCAAGGTTGAACACTTTCATTTCAGATAATCATTCAACATAGGTGTCTCAGGTAGTTTTTTCCCTGGTTTTGGACTACGAATGTTCTCGAAAGAAATGCACCTTCATTATAGGATTATAATGTAAATAGATACAAATTTATATATTAAATTATTATTTTCTTTTAACATGTAAAAGATATGATTCCAGTGTCTTCTGAGTTCTATCATTCCTGAAGTGAAGTATGCTATCAGTCTAATTTCCTTCCACAGTCAATAATCTTTATCTCCCTTCTGGCTGCTTTCCCAGTTTTCTCTTTGTCTTGAGATTTTCAAGTTTCATTAAGATGTGTCTGAATATGTAACTCATTTTACTTGAAAATAAATACTTATTAGAACTTATTATGTTTCTGAATGTGAGGGCTTATATGTTTTAACATTTTGGAAATTTTTCAAGGCATTATTTCTTCTAATATTGCTTCTTTACTCCATTCTTTCTATTACATCATCTCAAAAATCCCATTTTATATATCTCAGGTCTTCTCATTCCATTCTACATGTCACTTAATCTTGCTTCTATAATTTCCTTTTTTTTTTTTTTTCTTTAATCTCTCTTCAGGGTCTCCCAGTTCACTTTTTGGTTCATTATTGTTTAATCTTCTACTTAATCTTTCCTGGTTTTTGTTGTTATTGTTTTAGGTTTCAATTATTTCATGTCTTGACCTGTAGACATTCTCTATCTTATATATCTTATCATGTTTCTAATCCTTCTTAAGCACACATCAGTTATAGAATGTATCTCATAGTTCTGAAGCTGTGGACAACGAGAGCTTCTGTTGTACTACTGATTGTCACTTGTGATGGATTGGCTGCTTGTTCGTGCTGTAATTATGGATTGTGAGCTTGGGTTTGGAGGGCTTTGGCTACAGGAATCCCATACAATTTGGATTTAAAGCATGTCCCTTCATAAAGTGTTCCATAGGCTTACTAGTCTGGGACCAATTCTGTGCTAACATCTTTGCTTCAATTTCCTATACCACACAAGTAAGTACAACAGTATTTTACTTATGAGTACTCACAAGACACTTATTCCCTAGACAAAGCCAGCCAAGCACCCTCACAAGATGTTTTGTTTGGTTTTTTCCCTGTAGGCAGATAGATTTTCATATACCATATCACTGAGCGGACGGGCAGTGAGAGCTCTATCTGTGCAGGGAATCTCAGTCCAAACACCCCGCTGCATGAAGGCCTCCTCTCCAATTACTTGTGCTTAAAACAGAATCCATGTGGCAACTCCTCCCAGAAAGTGCCTACTTACTACTCTTTCCTCTCTTCACCTCCTGAATGCTGTGTTATGCATTTAAATACTCATAAGACATTCAAAATGCTGTTTATTTCAGTTTATTTCACATTTTGGATTTTATTTTTATTTATTTTTTAATCCAGAAAAAAAAAAACTTTTCAGAATAATTCTAGTAACTTGCCATGGATAGAAATGCCCACAGCTTTTCCTCTACCTTCTTTGAAGAACAGACAGCAATTTAGACTCTGGCTCACATTTTTGTGAAAACTTTGATTAGTTGGCACTTGAAAATGAGTAAGGATGCTTCTTTTTTTAATTTTTATTTATTTATTTACTTGAGAGCGATAGACACAGAGCAAGAAAGAGAGACAGAGAGAGAATGGGTGTGCCCAGGGCCTCCAGCCACTGCAAATGAACTCCAGAAGCGTGCGCCCCCTTGTGCATCTGGCTAACGTGGGTCCTGGGGAATCGAGCCTCGAACCAGGGGTCCTTAGGCTTCACAGGCAAGCGCTTAACTGCTAAGCCATCTCTCCAGCCCAAGGATGCTTCTTATTTACAACAAATGCAGAATGAAAAGAGGAAAAAAGGAAGAAAAGGGGAAACGTGAAAGTTTGGGTAAAACACAAAAATTCAAACAACTATGCTAAATACTAGTGTGGTTTTACTTAAAAGGAAACTGTAAGCTTTCCTCCTACATTTTATTCTGTAATAATCTAATAAAACATTGTTGAGTCAATACAAGAAGTCACTTTAAGAATGAGCACAATGCAGGAAGTCCTGAGGGCAGAGCTTCTACTTACTGTAGATTCATAGACCTGGGGCTGGGAGGTGTGGCTCAGTAGTCAGGTGCTCATTCAGTACACAGAAGGCCTTGTATTTCTGGGGAGAAAAAATCAGAATTAGGGAAAAGATAGTTATTTTGTTAATAATCCACCACTCACAGTTCAAAGCAAATTTAACTTTCTATTCCTAATGTTGAGATGTAAATCTACAAAAGACTTAATTGGCCTTCCATTTCATAATTCATTTAGGGAAAGGGAACCGGTGGTGTGGGTGAAATTTAACAAGAGAAAAGGAAAGGCGTGGGATAAAGTTAGGTTTTCCCAGTAAAAAGCTGTAGGTTTCCCTTACTCACATTGTGTTGAACACAAACCAGCTTGGGTCACTGAAAGACAAAACACTTTTACTACCTAGTCAAAGCTTCTTAATATTGCTGAGAGCTCTCACATCCTCTTTCCATCTTCCTGCACCTCACTAGCGCCATCTCCTCTCTATTTGACTATCACAACCTCAACTCCAAAGTCTGTGGGGGTTACTCTCACCTTTTCTTTTCTGATATTTTTTTTTTTATTACTCAACACACACCAAAGCAGAAATCCAGAGGTTCCTAAGAGCTCATCACTGAAGTAGACTGAAAACACACCTACCAAGACTCAGGGAATTTTGTGGAAGAATGGGAAGAAAGATTTTTAAGAGCTACAGGTTAGGACATCATGCCCAGAAGCACTGCCTCCCCCACCCCCATATAAATGACTGCTGCTCCCACAACACATAACCCACAACCCCATGGGGAATACCAACAACCCCACTGAGGAGGGCCCCCTGAGGACTGGGGGCAGGGAGGAGGGAAAAGATGGTATTGACACATGATGTATCCATACAAAGCATGCTCTCAAAAAAATAAATAAGTAAGCTAGGCATAATGGTGCACACCTTTAATCCCAGCACTTGGGAGGCAGAGATAGGTGGATCACTGTGAGTTCAAGGCCACCCTGAGACTACACAGTAAATTTCAGGTCAGCCTAGACGAGAGTGAGACCCTAACTCCAAATAATAATAATAGTAATAAGTAAACAAATAAAATATTAAAAATTAAAAATAAATCTGAAAAAAAAGTCAGTCTCACTACTGAATTAACAGCCAAAATAAGTTGCCTTTCAGGCTGGGAAAGTCTTGCCCAACAGCCCATACGAAAAAGCATAGCACAATTAATTACCTATGTCTGTGCCCTGTCCCTCAAACCAAACCCTTAGCAATGTGAGAGAGGGAGTCAAAGTTGTATGGCTCTCCCACGTCTCCCTAGCTTGCTGTGGGTTTGATGCAGGCTCAAATCCGGGAGAATGTTTAATAAGAATGACTGTCCTGGTCCCAATCATCATTATCATTGAAGCACATGCCTCTCAGGTGCAGGTTTGAGTCCTGGAATTATTTGTATTCTTACAATTATCATCCATTTTACACATGAGCAAGACGAGTGTTGCAGTTGTGTTCACATTGCTGGCAGAAATCACCCAACCAAGAGTAGCTTTGGGGAAAATATCATTTATTTTGGCTTACAGACTCGAGGAAAAGCTCCATGATGGCAGGGGCAGAGGGTGGACATCACCTCCTGGCCAACATAAGGTAGGCAATAGCAACAGAAGAGTGTGCCGAACACTGGCAAGGGGACACTGGCTATAATACTCATAAGCCCACCCCCAACAATACACTGTCTGCAGGAGGCATTAATTCCCAATCTCCATCAACTAGACACCTAGCATTCAGAACACCTAAGTTTATAGGGGATACCTGAATCAAACCACCACATTTCACCCTGGCCCCCATAAACTGATAACCATCCAAGATGTAAAATGCAATGGATTAAGTTCATCTTTAAAAGTCCCCATAGTTTTTATCAGTCCTAATGATGTTCAAACATTCCCATAGTCCGAGATCTTTTAAATGAGCCATAATATCAAAGAAACCACCCCAAAAAAACTATAATGGCACAGAATAAATATTCATATTGCAAAAGATAGCATTGGGCATAACAAAGAAATATTCAACTAATACAATATTTAAACAGGGCAAGCATCAAACTCTGTAGCTCCAAGTTCAACAACTTTAGCCTTGACAAGTCTACAAGTCCGATAATTCCAACCAGCAACAAGTCTCTGGAGTTCTAATTCTGCCCCTCAAGCTAGGCTACTCACAGTCCTGGAAAACTTCATCAGGGCCAGCAGCTTTTCTTAGCAGCCATCTTGTGGTCCTGGCATCTCCACTGGGTCTCCACTGCAATCCACGGTTCATCCTCATGGCCCCATGGGGTCTCCATGCAGGTATCCAGAAAACCTGCTTCACACTGCCCATAGCTGTTTCCAAAACACATGACCATGTTGCAAATTCAATGACCCTCTCTTTCCTGCATTTTTTATACTCCACAATGCTAGGTGGGGTGCCAGTTTGTTAATCCAAGGGGGAATAAAGCAGACTTTGAAGAACTAGACACTCCTTCAGCATTCAGGCCCTTTCAAAAGAGTCTACATTCTTCCTGTTGCCACAGTGCAGGTCAGCTGGCCCAATCTCAAAGGTTGTAATCTCATATAATTGCAGCTGAACAGGCAGAAGTTTCAGCCCAAATATATTTTTCTGTTCCATATCCCTCTGCTCACACCAGTCCATTTCTACACAATGCAACCCTGCACAAGTTCTCAGGACATGGCCAAAACAGTGAGCCTCTCACACAAACTGCTTCCAGCCTAGTCCAGGAAAAGTTCTTTCTCACCCTCACAAGCCAAACCTCAAAGTCCATAGTTCTTACTGCATTCAGGTCTTTCAACTCTGACCAGAATAGTCTGTCAAGCAGTACTTACAGCACTGCAAGGCATCATCTCTTAGGCCAAGGATTCAAATCCTTCCACATTCCTCTTGAAAATCAGCTCCAAAAGGCCAAAGTCACTAAGTCAGGTGTCTAGTAGCAAATAATACCATTCCTCGGTACCAACTATACTGTTTCAGTCAGGTTCACATTGCTAGTAGAAATCACCCAACCAAGAACACTTGTGGGGGAAAAAGAGGTTTATTTTGGCTTACAGACTTGAGGGGAAGCTCCATGATGGCAAGGGGAAACTGATGGCATGAGCAGAGGGTGGACATCACCTCCTGGCCAACATCAGGTGGACAATAGCAACAGGAGAGTGTGCCAAAACACTAGCAAAGGGGAGGTAGCTATAACACCCATAAGCCCACCCCCAACAATACACTGCCTCCAAGAGGCAATAATTCCCAGATCTCCATCAGCTGGGAACCTAGCATTCAGCCAACACCTAAGTTTATGGGGGACACCTGAATCAAACCACCACAAGTGTCAGAGAGAATAAGTAATTCAATCAAGTTCACACAGGCGTAAATAGTGGCTTCTAACATCCTTTTGCACAATATTCTGGACAAGTAAAATTTTCAAAGTTTCCTGTGGAGTAGACCAATTAAAAAAGTGTACCTCTGGGTGGACACAGAGGGTATTGATGGGTACCAGCCACTGCTTGTGCCCTTAAGGTAGCTTTTGTACGGTTGGGGTGTACAATCTGATCAGTAGTATACTCTAGGCCACAAATCTGATTCCAAGCACTATAATGTTTTCAGCCTCTGGGCTGTGTGAACTCTTTTCTGAGGAGAAGTCAGGATAATAAATAGGACTCCCACAGCAGACTAAAGAGTGATTCCACCAAAGTTTGCCTTGCCAAACCAGTGAGTTTTGGGAGCTTTCCATGGGCCAGGAGTTATAGGAGCACGGAGATCCCAAAGCATCTTCATTAACAGGTCTCATCTCAACCTGGCATAACAACTTCCTGGCCAGGTAGAGCTTGATTGTCCACCCTCTCTTCTCTGTGCTCTCTCCCCCTGAGCCATGAAACCCCACATATCATTGCATACATCTCACGACCCTTCCCCACCCCTCTCCTTCAATGGGGATTGTCAACAGGCTTGATCTGGAGAGTCGCTTGTGTGCAGTGACAGCTGCTTCTCATAAAGATGGCAATAGTCATTTTTCTCAGAGGACCAAGTCACATGCCACTCTGAGTACTCAGTGATGCTGTCTCACAAGCCCTCAGTGTCTGCCCCTAACACAGTTAGGATTTCATCCGTTCCTTTCCAGTCATTTCAAAACAATCTGAATTTTCCTCTGAATGATCTAAACTGCTTAACTCCAGTCACTCACTGCTGTTTGCTCCCTAAAGAGGACCACAGTGCTCTCTTCACTCTGAGAGCCACTTCAGTGAAGAGCATGGGTGACGTATGCAGGTATGGGTGTGTGGACGGAGCAGCCCAACCGTGACCACCACAGCAGTCCACAGCAGTCCCATCCGGGCACACAGTGACAACATGGCCGCACAGCGCCGGCCCTGCTACGCCAGCGCTTGCTGACGGAAACCCTGACAAATGCAAAGCATGAGCAGCGTGAGCAAGTGCCAGGGTAATAATTTATTTTTAATGCCACGCTGTCTTTAACAGTGCAATTTCCTCCAGGGTGTTTGCTTTGAGATTGCAAGATAATTACATCTCAGAAACCAGGCTAATTACAGTTAACAGTCTGAAAAAAAACCAAAGGAATCCTTCCCTATACCCCACTTTCTTTTTTTTTTTCTCCCCTACGAGAATACTACACAAACTCCAGTTAAAACATGGAGTATCATTTATGAAACCAATTTGATGACAGTAGAGAGGTTCATTCTGCCCTCCTTGTAGCTCATGGATAAGTCACAGGGGTGTGGGGTAGGTGGCCCTCACTAACACGACCTCGGTGCTTTGAACAAATACTGATGCAATACAGAGGAAGCAATCACAGCAATTTTCCAATAAAAATTAATGTCTAAATGTTTCTGGAAGAAAACCAGGGATTGAGCATGTGTCTGTGCTGCAAATGTGAGGATACCTGTGGTTTTCTGGGGGTTTTTTGTTTGTTTGTTTGTTATTTTGTTTGGTTTATTTCAGACATGCCTGAGAGATGCTTTGGGATAATCAACCAAACTGGGTCAACTGTAGAATTAAGGACCTGAAAAAGATATGACAAATCATCTGGTCAGTGGTGTTTTTTTTTATTTTTTATATTTATTTATTTATTTGCAAGCAGAGAGGAAAAAAAACATAAGAGAGACAGACAGAATGGGCGCGCCTAGCCATTGCAAACAAACTCCAGATGCATGCACCACTTTGTGCATCTGGCTTATGTGGGTCCTGGGGAATTGAACCTGGGACCTTAGGCTTCACTAGAAAGCACCTTAATCACTAAGCCATCCCTCCAGCCCCCTGGTTAGTGTTTTTTATTGTTTCTCAACAGACAAAATGCAAAACAATGTGTACTGTCCACACAAACTTCAAAGTAATAATTCTGGGGCTGGAGATTTGGCAGTTAAGGCTCATGCTTGTAAAGCCAAATGACCCAGGTTTGATTCCCCAGGACCCACATAAAGCCAGATGCACAAAGTGGCACATGCATCTGGAGTTCGTTTGCAGTGGCTGGAGACCCTAGCACACCCATTCTCTCCCTCTCTCTCTCCCTCTCTCTCTCTCTTTCTCTCTCTCTCTCTCTCTCTCTCTCTCTCTCTCTCTCTCTCTCTCCCCCTCCAAGTAAATAAATTAAAATATTTTTTAAAAATTGGGCTGGAGAGATATCTTAGTGGTTAAGGTGCTTGCCTGCAAAGCCAAAGGATCCAGGTTCAATTCCCCAGGACCCACATTAGCCAGATGCACATGGTGTCTGGAGTTGGTTTGCAGTGGCTGGAGGCCCCAGAGTGGGCCCCATCCTCTCTCTCTCTCTCTCTCTCTCTCTCTCTCTCTCTCTCTCTCTGTGTGTGTGTGTGTGTGTGTGTGTGTGTGTGTGTGAATGTGTGTCTTTCTCACTCTCAAATAAATAAAATAAAGTATATTTTAAAATATATTTTAAAATTATAATTCTGTGATTTGTTCATTTATTCACGAATATGTCTTAACCCTCTCATAGACATACCACTAGGAATATAGGGGTAATTTTCCTGATTTTTTTCATCCTTCTATCATAAAGTTCTCCTAATCTTATATTCATTTTTATTAGTGCTCTTTTTAAATTTTTATTTATCTGTTTGTATATGGGAATGCCAGGGTCTCTTGCTCCTGCAAACACTAGATTTATACACCCACCTCATTATGTCTGGCTTTACATGGGTGCTGTGATATTGAACCTGGCCTAACAGGCTTTGCAAGTAAGTGTCTTTAGCCACTGAGCAATCTCGCCAGCCCCTTAAATTCATTTTAGTGCAGCTCTCAGATTGCTATAATTTGGCTATGGTTTGTCCCTCAGAGGCTCTATGCTGGAGGTCTGCTCTGCGTTGTGGAGGTGGTGAGGTGGTGGAACCTTTAAGAGATGAGGCCTATAGGAAGATAATTAGGTCCTGGGTACGACTGTCAGAGCGGATGAATATATGTCTTATAGGACGGGGTTGTTGTAAGGGAACCTGACACCCTACCTGGATCCCTCCTTCCCATGTACCGCTTGCCTCTTCTGCACGCACTCCTGCCACTGTGATACCATCTGCTGTAAGTCCCTCACCAAAGCCAACCAGATGTCAGTGTCATGCCCACCAACTTCCCGGACTAGGAGCTAAATGAGCTTCTGTTCTTTAGAAGAAGTACCATGCCTTGGCTGCACTAAAACCAGTCCCTACTGTCTGAAATAAAGATTCTCTCCTTTGTGTTTTTTCTGGGGGGGGGGGGGAGATACGGTCTTATTCTAGCCCAGGCTGGCCTGGAATTCACTATATAGTCTCAGGCTGACTTCAGACTCACAGCAATCCTCCTATCTCTGCCTCCCGAGTGCTAGGATCAAAGACGTGTGCCACCACACCCAGCTCTCATTTGAATATCACAACGTCTACTCTAAATGCTTTGAACTTTTTCATAATTTGTATTTGATTCCCTGGTTTACCTTCAGTTTCTATTAGTTGTTTCTAGAGCCAAATGCCACAACTAGCTCTAGCTCAATTTGGCATCCCATAAGAGCTTAGGATTATGTTTTTGTTTTATCCATTTGTGAGACATGGGGAGATGAATTAGAAAAAGAGAAGAGAAAATCCAGTATTTCAAGCTTACACGTGAAACTCATTCCTGTTCCTACAGTGGCTTCAGAACTTAACCCATGTGACACCGTTTTCTGAACCATCACCTTACTGAACCAGACTTCTCAGTCAAGCTTCTGAAGACCGCCAGTGATTTCCCCTCCGTATAGCTCTCACTCAGAAATGCGACATACTGGTCTTTCCATCAGCCTCCTTGCTAAAGGCTCCCAGTTGCTAATAATGTAAAATTTGCATGCAAATGGCATTTCTCATAGTAACAGCTCCCTAGCAACACTGTCTACTTCATTCATTCTTTTAACAAACATGTACTGACTTAGCACAGCAAGGGAAGGAAGCCACCATCTTTGTTCCTGTTCACCAGGTCCCCTTATTAGTTCTCAATTAAAAGAGGAAAACCTGATAGTCTAAATTAATGAGGACACTTAGTGAGACTGCATTTTACTAGGGAAGGGTTTCCTTGCTCTAAAAGTCAGCACGCAGGCGTGGTGTCTCCTTTCCTTCCTTCTGTAGACCCTGGTGGGAGGTAGTAAGTCACTGGTATTAGCCTTCCTCTTCTACTCCAAGGATTGCCTGGAAAATGTCCCCAGGGCCCTTCTTAGGCCTGGCCACCTTCCTCTGCTCAGTGTCTACCTCAACATAGGCATGCATGAGCATTGTGGTCCTAATATGCAGGTTAGGTACTAGGGGAGGGGAGGTTCACCTTATACTCAAATCTAAGCTATTCTCCTACCCAGTTTAATCACAGAGTCCTAAATCAGCATTACTGGACACTTGTGCCTGAAGAGGACTCTTAATCTCTATTTTTCTTCTGTTCATTATAAACTTAGCTTCCCCATAAAGACCTTTGGAAGGTAGGGAAGCTAGATAGGACATGATTTGGGTATCAGGCCATAAAATCATCATATTAGCCAAAATCATTAGGCAACCTCCTCCCTTCACTGAGCACAAAGTTATGAAGTACGCCCCCTTCTGGTAGGAGCTTGTGATCTAGTGCAGTGTCTTACCTGCCTGGCAAGTTGGGTTTTTTCATCATCACTATCTAAAAGAAAGTGTATCTGTTACAAGAGAACATTTGAAATGAATGCTATACTAGGTTTAAGAAGGATTTCATTATAGAAATGTGGGGATTTTTCACAATGAGGACACAGTGACTATGCTTCAAGTTGCGAGGAGCCTTTTGTTTAAAATACACCAAAAAAAAAACCTTTATTAACTACTAAAAGGGGAGAAGTAAAATGGGCACGTAAAAGATATACTCTCCTGCTAGTCCACAATGTCTAGGCACAGTTCTGAGAAGAGGAAACTACCAGATGGGGACTGACTGGCTTTTCTTTAATGGGAAAAGGGAAGAGCTCAGAGCCAAGAAGCACACAGCTATGAGAATGCTCACGCCCAAGAGGTTGTTCAAGGCCCCACCACACAGCTAACTGTGTGGTTCTAGCTCCCCCGAGCTCATGCCTTCCTCCAGTGGGAGAGTGGGGCTCATTAGAGTTCATCATAGCCATAGAGGCAAAGTATGTAGTCGCAGGGAAGCTAAGGGGGAAACGAGGGATGGCTGTTTAAAGCTACTTCCTTCAGAAGAGCTTTCATCTCCCATTCCTCATCCTTTTGAACAAGTCTAGGGCAGGTAAAGGGCAGGAGCTGCCGTGTAACAAGAACGCCGTTGCTGAATTGTTCTCATAAAGTTGGGTCAGCAGTCAGCCACAGTTAGCCTGCACTTCCATGAGCTGAGAAAATCCCATTATTGGGGTCTCCGCTGGTCACATAAAGCATGCTGGCCAGAGTGGTTGGCTCAGTTTTAGCAGTCCAACTGCAACCTTACAAGATTAAGCTGAGAGAGAAAAGAAGAATCTAATAAAAGTCAGGGCAGAGAATTTGAGTTGAATTAAATTTTAGTTGGTAGCAATGAAGAGAAAGAAAATGATTTATATAAAACACTCTAAAAAGGGTTATATTTGAAATTTTGGGTTTGTTAATTCTCTTAATGCCTTAGCTATTTTAAACAATTTAAAATAGAACGATTGGGTTTTAGATATGCCTCTTTTGGTCTATGTGACTTAGGTCATATAACTCAATTAAAAACCATCCAATAGCAGCTCATTTCAGCTTCAAGACAAAAATGCAACAGGAAACTATAAAATCCTGGGTCCCTAAAGCTCTAAAAGGCTGAAAAATGAGGCTGTATATATATTTTTTAGGAATAATCCAGGAACATTTGTAGGAAAGGCTTCCCTAATAACGTGCTTTTTCCAAAATTTTCTTGAGTTCACTTACAATCCTCTAAAGAGATGCCCCAAGGAAGTATGTTCTGCTACCGTTTCATGATGTGATGGAGCTATGCCTTTGTCCACTCCCCGTCCCTGTCACCAATGATACTCTTCATTCATTCACTCAAGAAAACTGTTTATCTGGGCTGGAGAGATGGCTTAGCAGTTAAGCGCTTGCCTGTGAAGCCTAAGGACCCTGGTTCGAGGCTCAATTCCCCAGGACCCATGTAAGCCAGATGCACAAGGGGGCGCATGCATCTGGTTCGTTCATTTGCAATGGCTGGAGGCCCTGGTGCATTCATTCTCTCTTTCTCTCTGCCTCTTTCTCTATCTGTCACTCTCAAATAAATAAATAAAAATAAACAAAAAGAAAACAGTTTTTCTGTAACTGGACCACAGATGCAGAGAATTAGCTTCATCACAGCCCTTGATTAATGGCACTCGCCCATTGGTCACTGCCTAAGCTACTTTCATTTATTTATTTCTAAATAACATATTAAGACTTCATCAATGTATCATCCAAAATAAATAAATGAACTAGAATCTTGATAGGGATCCACATCATGCCATATGCTTCCCTCCACCTCAGTCCACAGCCTCCTCTCCCCATCCAACATAAGTATCCTTCTGAATTTCGGGTTAATTCCCCTACTTTCCTAGGCATATAAGTTTACATAGTAAATATTAATATGTATGCATATATTTTATATTAGTGTTTTGCTTAATTTTGGCATCATGCTGTAAGTAACATTTGGAGAATTACTTTGTTATAGACAGGATATTGTGTAGTTGCATCCATGTTGTTAGGAATTACTATGGTCTGCTTGTTTTTATCTGTATGGTGAGTCTGCTGCCATTTGTTCTGCCCCTCTCCTACTGTTGGGCATGCAGGCTGCTTCCAGGTTTCTGCCATTGTGAACAATGCTGCTGAGGTTATTGCTGTACGTGTGTCCTACCGCGCATGCCCGAGGGCTTTCTCTTGGGTATCATCCCAGGAACTGAATTTCTGGAGATAGAAAATATGAATATTCAACTTTAGAACATAATGCTAAAGCCTTCTAAATTAATTGCAGGCTCAACTTCAGAAGACAATGTCATATTCCTTTCCATAGGTATTGTATTCCTAGTGGGCACTGTCAGAAATTTTGATTTTTACTTAATTAAATAAGAATAGAATAACCTCTCAGTGTAGTTGTGATTTTCATTTTCCTAGTCACCAGTATTGCTAAACATCCATTTGCAAGTATATCCAGCCATGTAGTGATTTTTTTTTTCTTTTTTGGTTTTTCGAGGTAGTGTCTTGCTCCAGCCCAGGCTGACCTGGAAGTCGCTATGTATTCTCAGGGTGGCCTCAAATTCACAGTGATCCTCCTACCTCTGCCTCCCAAGTGCTGGGATTAAAGGTGTGCACCATCATGCTTGGGTTTTCTTTAAATTATGAATTATTCACTTTATTTAGGGAGAAATTATGAATTATGAGGTTTATTTTAAGGGGAATTAAGATCCAGGGAGTAGGCTAGCTAAAAGATTCAAAAATCCTCCTCCCCACCAGGCTGGAAAGGGAGAGGAGATCTCTCCATCACAGAGTGGTCTCTCGGGATTAAAAGGCTCTGGCAGAGGCTCATGCTCCCATATGTGGAAGGCAAAACATAAGAACAACAAAAACAGAATCTCCTTCACATAAAAGACCAGAGAGGATTAAGAAATAGTGAAGGACTCCGCGATCAAAGAAAAACCATACATATAACAAAGTGAGAGAGCACCCCAAAGCAAGACTCGTGTAGAAGGCGAGCAGAAAAATACCCGGGCCTAAAAGAAGTACCCCTTCCCCCCCCGCCCCCCCCCAGGGTAGAAAGTGAAAGACAAAGATTTACACACCAGTGTTTACATGAAATGCAGGAAGAAAATAGTGGGCCGATTATTTTAAATCCATGTAGTCTTCCCATTTTTCTACAGGATTGTGTGAGCATATGTGTATATGTATGCTATTATTGATTTGCAGGAGTTCCTTACATATTTTGATGTTAATTTTTCACAGTTCTATACATTATTAACATCTTTCTAAGCTTAAAACTTGCTTTCAACCTTTTTTGTTTTGGCTTGGTTTGATGGTTTGTTTTGTCAAGGTAGGATCTCACTCTGGCCCAGGCTGGCCTGGAACTCACAGTGATCCTCCTACCTCTGCCTCCCAAGTGCTGGGATTAAAGGAGTACACCACTACACCCAGTGTCAGGTGCTTTCAACCTTTTTAATATATCATTAGATCTTTAATCCACTTGACATGAATATAGTGGGAGGCAAGGCTCCAACTCCATCTTTATCCATATAGATAATGGATAATGAATAACTTAAGAAGGTTTTTTTTTTTCCAGCTCCGTTCACTGGTCACACTTTCTTCCATACTGTGCTTACATGTCACTTCTGTCCCATACTGCATTTTTATATGTGGTTCTCTGTTATGTTCCTCTGCTCTACTTATTTATCCCTGTGCCAACCATTTGATCTTACTTTTCAGAAATAATCTGATGACTTTTGATCCTTTACCCCGACCTGTAAATTTTGGAATCATTTTGCTGAGTACCGTGTTTTCAGACCTGAGGCTTTTGATTGAAACCATACTGTATCTGTATATGAAATCAAAATCTTTAATCCCTTAGTAAGGTCTTATAATACTCCTTAAAGAGATAGTTGATATCTTTCACTGGATTATACCAGAAACATTGTATTTGATTATTAAAATTTTATATGCTTGTTTTCTCTTTAGTTTGATTAATAGTTTTACTGGCATAGAGAAATACAAATTACACTAATCTTATACCCAGCCACCTTGTTATATTATTCTATTTTTTTCTAATTATTTGTAGATGACTTGAGCTTTCTGTGTAAATTATCACAAGCTACAAAATAATGGCTGTTTCATTACCTCCCTTTTTTTTTTTTTTTTTGTTTGTTTGTTTTTTCGAGGTAAGGTCTTACTCTAGCTCAGGCTGACCTGGAATTCACTCTGTAGTCTCAGGATGGCCTAGAATTCACAGCAATCCTCCTACCTCTGCCTCCCGAGTGCTGGGATTAAAGGCTGTGCGCCACCTCGCCCGGCTTTCATTACCTCCTTTCTGATCTTTATGCCTCTACTTCTCTTCTCTTACCTTATTGAAGCATTCAGGCCAAACAATACAGTGCTAAAAAAGAAGTAATGCTAGAAGAGAATGAGTCCTTTTTCTGATTTCTTCTCATCTAGCATGCATCCTGCACATATCAACTACTTTCTCATTGCTAGAACAAAGAGAGGAAGAGAAAGAAAGAAAGAAAGGAAGAAAGAAAGAAAGAAAGAAAGAAAGAAAGAAAGAAAGAAAGAAAGAAAGAGAAAACTAACATCTTATGGAAGGAAAAGGGTTTAATTCGACTTGCAGTTTCAAAGAGAAGTTTCATTATGACAGGGAAGGCATTGGCAGGATGGAGCAGGAAATCTGTGTCACGTACCACCAGAGTCAGGAAGCAGAGAATGACCAGGGAGTCAGAGCTGGATGATAAAACCTCAAGGCCGGCCCTAGTGACACACTTCCTCCAGCAATGGTCCACCTCCTAACGATTCCATAACCTTCCCAAATAGCCCCATCAGCTGGGGACCGTGTTTTCAAACACATGAGACTGTGGAGGGCACTTTACATGCAAGCTGCTACACTGAGTGATTTCTTCAGTTCTATGATTTGCTCCAATCACTGTCCAGAACTTAGTCTGACATAGATCCTTCTGGATCTATTGATATGAATACCTAACAGCCAGCATGTGCAAAACTCACCATCCAGTCTCAACATCTCTCATGTCATGCTTGCTTCTTCTTTTTTATTTGATTCGTGTGTGTGTGTGTGTGTGTGTGTGTGTGTACTTACGTGTGGGTGCATAAACGTATGTAGAGGCCAGAGAACAACTTCTGGTGTTGGCCTCAGGAACAACATCCACTTTTTTGGAGACAGGGTCTCTCTCATTGGCCTAGAGCTTACCAATTAGGTTCAAACTTCTGGCTAGAGATCCCCAGGGATCCTGCTGTCTCTGCCTCTCTGGCACTGGGACTATAAGCACACCATGCCTGGCATTGTTTATGCGTTTGTGGGCTCAAACTCTAGTCCTCGTGCTTGTGAAAAAAGTACTTTACAATCTGCACTATCTCCCCAGCCTCTACTTGTATTTCTTTTGACTTTATGAATGACACCACCATGCATATGCTCAAAAATAACGGAGCCTGGCTGGGCATGGTGGCGCATGCCTTTAATCCCAGTGCTTGGGAGGCAGAGGTAGGAAGATCACCATGAGTTTGAGGCCACCCTCAGACTACATAGTGAATTCCAGGTCAGCCTGAGCGAGAGTGAAACCCTACCCTCGAAAAAAAGAAAAGAAAAAAAAATAACGGAGCCTTTCTGAACCTGCCTCTCCCCCACATACCCTCTCAGCCATCAAGTATATTGATTCTGATTCGTTAATATTGCTTTAACCTAAGCCTCCTTCCACTCATTCTACCCATCCTCATCCCATTCTGTCTTAATATAATATATTCCCAATCCATCAACAGAGTTATCTTGCCTTTGTCTGAACCCTCTTCCATGTCACAGCTACAACAGCTCCCCAAATATCAAATCTATTACACCATACCTATGTTAAAATCCTTAATGGTTCCTCAAGATTTGGAGAAAAAGCCTAAATATCTACCAAGGAGCAAATGTCTGTCATCTTGGGCCCTTCTGATGGTCCCCAGGAGACCTCAGCTTCCTCCCCTGTTCTCCCTGCTCTAACGCTGTCCTCTGACCATCCCAGGCCCCGTGAAACTCCAAACTAGCCTCACAGTCTCTCTTTGGAAGGCTTTTGTACATGTTGTCTCTTCTCTCAGTGGAGTATTTTCCTACCCCACTTCCTTCCATCCCTAGCTGGATCCATCTCCCCCCCCACCCCAGCCCCGCTCATCCATTAACATTCAGCAAATACGTCACTTCTTCCAGGAAACCTTTCCCGCACCGTAGTTGGTCTCGCCTGCTTTCTCCCCACCCCTTGAGAGCAGAAAACGGTTTCATTGTGCTTATAGGTAACACAGTGCAGGACCTAGCATAAAGGGCTCCGTGAATGGTTTTGTAACGTACAGTGAATCCGTCTGATCTCCATTTAAGAAGCCTGTCTTCGGCTGGAGGAATGTCTTAGCAGTTAAGATGTTTGCCTGCAAAGCCAAAAGACCCAGGTTCAATTCCCCAGAGCCTACATAGGCCAGATGCACAAGGTGGCGCATGCATCTGGAGTTGGTTTGCAGCATGTGGAGGCCCTGGCGCACCCATTCTCTCTCTCTCTCTCTCTCTCTCTCTCTCTCTCTCTCTCTCTCTCAAATAAATGAATATAACTTTAAAGAAACTGAAAATAAATTTTAAAAATGAAGCCTGTCTTTCAAAGCTCCTCTCAGTGCCTCCCTAATCTCTCCCCACATAATGTATCCCATCGCCTTGTCTACAACTTCCCCTGGCACGCATCCCACAGGACCTGGCCTTTTGTCTAATCCCCCCCACACCACCAGCTGCTTGAAGGCTGGGGTGCTGCCCCATCCATCTTGGTGCTCTCACCAGCTGTATAGCAGAGCCCGGCCCAGCCCAGCACTGATGCCAACTAGATATCCACAGTAATGAAAACGAATTCTCCCCCGGAGCCTCCAAGCAGCAGAGAATGTGCGTTGAATTCTTCTGTGAGCTCTTAACGTTACTTCTCCCTGCATGTCCAAGTGCGCAGCCTCCAGCCTCGGCCTCAGTGTGGCTTACGCGTTGGAGCAGAGGTCTCTGACATAGTGTCATCCCTCTGACGTGAGTCGCCTCCCAGGCAAGCCCTCTCCATCTTTCTGTGCTGCACTACAAGGAGCAGCTGGGGCATCTGAGGGTTTCTTTCTTTTTTTTTTTCTTAACTTTTATTTATTTGTGTGAGTGTGCATGTGCACACACGCCATGGCACCTGTGTGGAGGTCTGAGGACAACTTTGAGGTGGCTATCCATGCTCCGCCTTCTGTGAGGCAGGGCCTCTTGCCACTGCAAACGAACTGCCAGCCTGCAACTGAACGTCAGGCTAGCTGGTCCATAAGCTTTAACTTCTGGACTCTACCTCCCATTGTCATAGGCACACTGGGATCACAAAGGCATGTGCCGCTTTGCCCGACTTTATGTGGATGCTAGGGAATTGAACCTGGGTTGGCAGGCTTTGCAAACAAGCACCTTGAACCACTAAGGCATACCCATAGCCCCACACGTCTGTTTTTCTGGCTTTGTTTTGGGCATTTTTTTTTTAAAGAAAGAAACCTTGCTATCACATTTAGTCTAGGTTTTCCTTTCTAGAAATAATCACCCCTCTCCTCCACCGCTGTCACGCTCTGCCATTTAAATATTAATGTTATGGAAACAGAAGAGAAAAAAAAATTGGTCTTTCATCTGATATGCAATGTTGAGGGAAATTAAGATTAATAAATGGTGACAAGCTCTATAGAGGAAATAAAAGTTAAATTGCCTTGGACTATTTTCAGAAGTTGTTTCAGCAATGAGTATATTTTATTGAATGCCCCATAACAGTGTCAGTTCTGAAGGCCTGGTTTCTGATGACAGAATCTCGAAGAACCAGAGCACTTGCATTCTACATAGTCCCATGTGGGGAATCCTTGTAAGAGCAAAACAGAAATGTCTACAAATTGGATTTTCTTAATCAAATCCCAAGTAAACTACTGTCCCAAGAAAAAGCAAATTTCAGGCCTGAAAAAAAATTTTTTGAAGTAGGGCCTCATTAAAGCCCAAGTTTACTTGGAACTCACTCTGTAACCAAGGCCTTGAACTCATGGCAATCTTCCTACCTCAGCCTCTTAAGTGTTGAGATTACAGACGTGAACCACCATGCTCAGTGGGGCCAATGATTTTAAGAAATAAATGTGTGTATAATTTTCATTTCTTGGGCCAGATAAATGACCTCATAAACACATTTGCACACCCTGGGTCATAGCCAGATTTGGCCCAGTGAAGCCTTCGGATCCTGCCCTGGGCTTGTTCTCACAACCTCCACGGCGCTGGACCTGCCAGGCCTGTCAGTGCAAATTCATGCTGTGATTCTCAAAGTGCTCCCTACACCAACAGCATCAGCACTAGCTGGGTACATAATGGAAGTGCAGGTTCTCAGGACAAGACCAGGTCTATGCAGCCAGAAACTGGAAGCCAGGCCTCAGGAGCTCCTGTTCAACAATCTCCCCAGAAAATTCTGATTCTCCTTCAGGTTTGGAAACCTCTGATTCTCAACCCTGGCTCCGTGTTTGCATCACCGAGAAATTTCTTTTAAAAAATGAGGCCAGAGTTCTATGCCCAGAGATTCTTGCTTAACAGGTTTGGGTGAGGCCAGATACATATTTAAAATACCCCTAGACAGTTCTAAACAGCTAGATTGGGTGTCTGATTCATGCTCTCTTTCTTCCTTCCTTCTTTTTTTATTCATAATTAGTACATATTATTTAGCAAAAGAATGAGTTTCATCATGATGTTTTCATACATGGATACAATGTATTTTTGTCTTGTTCTCTCCCTTACCAAATAGACCCTCTTTTGCCTCAAAAAGTCACCCACCTACTTGCATGTCTTTTTGTAAATCCAGATTCTGCATTTGAGAATATACAATATTTGACTTTCTGAGTCTGGTGTACTTCACTTAGCATATGTCTGTTCTTCATGGCTGAATAATACTTCATTGTGTATTTACCACTTCCGCTGTAGTCATCTCTTGATGAGGCATCAAGGCTGACTCTCATAACTTGGCTACATGGTGCTAAGTAACCACAGATATGCAAGTATCTCTCCAGCATGCTGTGGTCATTGTCTTCTCAAAGCATCCGACCAAGGGCAGCTGATGGGAGTAAAATTGTTTGTTTCGGTTTAAAGTCTGGAGGGGGAGCTTCATGACGGCAGGGGAAAGATGGTGGAGCAGAGGCACAGCAGCAGCAGGAGAGTGAGCCAAACCCTAGCAAATGGGAAGCTGGCTATAATACCCTTAGGCCCGCCCCCCAACAGCAAACCTCCTCCAGCAAGGCTCCACCTCCCAAACCGCCATCAACTGGGGACTAAGCATTCAAAACGCAATAGCTTATGGGGGACATCTGATTCAAACCGCCACATATGCTGACTTCAGTCCTTCAAGTATGTATACCTAGGAGTGGTCTAGCTAAATCAAATGCTACTTTTAGGCTTTTGAACAACCTCTACACTGATTTCCACAGTAGTTGGACTAATTTACATCCACACCAGCAATAGATCAAGCTTCCTTTTCTCTATATCCTCATCAGCATTTGTTTGTTTTCTTAATGACAGTGAGGCTCTGATTTTTTATTCAGGGACAGCAACAACCTCAGAAATAAGCCCTCAACTTCCAGTCTTTTCCCCTGCTCTTCACCCCTCACGCTTCTTAATCTACCCATCAGGGTTTTACCAGGAGTCCACCAGTTCTCAAACTTTACCATGTTTCCAAATCACCACAGAGCTTATGAAAAACAGTTCTGCTGAGCCTCAACCCCAAAGCTTCTGATTTGGTAGGCACGGGGAAGCCTTAGAATTTGCCTTTCTCACACGTTCTCAGGTGATGCTGCAGCTGCTGGAGAGGGCTCTTGACTCGTGGTCCTGGAGCCCCTCTGACTTGGTGAGGACGGGAACGGTATCACACCAGCGAATTTGCCTTGTGGGGCTTCTAGCATCTATTCTGTGGAGTTCTACGCTGGAGACAGAAGCACTGTAGGATCAGTTAAGAGTGTGGCCTCGGAGTCCCAGTATTTAATAAACTCTCTAAGCCTCAATACCCTATTCATAAGAGGGTGGAAAACACAGGAGTCAGTTAGTAGAGCTGCTATGAGAATTAGACATACGTAGCAACATGAATAAAAGTTCCTACCACAAAGTGCTCAAAAATATTTATAATTAGCGACACACTTGCAAAGTTACAAATAATGAACTATAAATAGTCATAATTACAGAGAAAAGCAGCTCTTTCTAATTCCTTTATATCCCAGCCCTCCCTCCACTAATTCAGAAACTAATGCCTAGGATCCATGCAGACAGATGAATCAAAAGGCCACATACTTTTCTATTTATTCTCAGAATCACTTGGCCCTTTTTTCCCCACTCCACCCCCAAAATGGAGGGACTATCAATGGGCCACTGTGAGTTTAATGAAGGATTATTTCTAGTCATATCCAAGAATAGCAGGAATAGAAGGATCACCTAGAGGCAAGTGAACGCGGCCCTAAACAAGTGCAGCGGGGAAATGCGATACCATCCTAAAATCCAGGATGACCAACATCATACTGCTTCAAACTATTCCATGACTCTCCACTGCCTTAAAAATAGGAAACAAATTGTTTCTCATGGTTAAAGGGCTTCTGGCCCCTTTTCAGCATCTTGTCCCATAATAAAGTACTTAGATCTTTTCCCAAAACAGCCTGTTCTGTGGGATCACAGTGTTTTGCCCCTGTTGTCTCCTCAGCCCCCGTGTCCTTTCCTCTACACGCACGCTCAAGCAGTGTCTATCTATTTTTAAGATTCATTCACCCATCACTGCCTTAGAAACTCCCTGATCTTCTGGCCCCAGGTCGTATGTCCCCAAGGAGAAATGCGTCATGCTCTCTCTGGTTCGTCTCCATGCCATGCAGTCCATTGTGGTGTGGAGGGGTGCCAACCCTGGCCACTGTCTATGTATGGCCTCATTTTGTTGCTGTGATATATCCACACCACAGTCGGTGCTGTGCGCTGGTCATCCTGAACCCACACACCAAACACAGCCCCTGAGCCATCACACTAGACGCTCCATTGTTGAGTGAGAAATGAACCAGTGAAGGGTAGAAGGAAGAAATATTCAATGGATTGTAAGTCAGTAAGGTGAAGACAATTCCTGGAGGGCTGGGGGAAACCAGAACAGAAGAGATCCAGGGCAAGATTCAGGAGAAGGGAGTGGCCACCCCAGCGGATCCCAAGACCAGATTCATGGGCTATAGCGCTGGTGGCTACAGAGCATCAGGAAGCCTAGCTGCCTATATTAGTTAAGATAATGATTTTCAATCATTTTAGGGGGCTAGAGACATAGCTCAATTGGCAGAGTGCTTGCTTAGCATGCACAAAACATTGGGCTCAGGGGCTGGAGAGATGGCTTAGCACTTAAGGCGCTTGCCTACAAAGCCTAAGGACCCATGTTCAATCTCTCTCCAGATCTCATGTAAGCCAGATGCACAAAAGTAAGGCAAGGGTAAGGCCACACATGCCCACTAGGTGGTACAAACGTCTGGAATTTGGTTGCAGTGACTGAGGCCCTCTCTCTCTCTCTCTCTCTCTCTCTCTCACTCTCTCTTGCTAAAATAAAATTTAGAAAAATAATAATAATAACTGGGCTCAATCCCCAGCACCACATAAACTATGTGCAGTGGTACATTATATTCCCAGCACTAGCATGATGGTGCATGTCTTTAATCCCAGCACTCAGGAGGCAGAGGTAAGAGGATCACTGTGACTTCGAGGCCATCCTGAGACTACATAGTGAACTCCAGGTCAGCCTGGGCTACAGAAAGACCCTACCTGAAAAAAAACAAAATAAATAAATAATCCCAGAACTAGAGAAATGCAGACAGGAGGATCAGAAAAGTTTAAGGCCATCCTCAGATACATAGAACTTCTTTATTCTCTTAAAAATGATCAACAGCCTCCAAAGTCTTTGCATATATGTAACCTAGACTTCGCATATTTACCATACTTTAAACTGAAATTTGAAAATGTTAAACAATTGCTGTACTAATTCATTTAAAAATAATAATAATAATAATAAAACAAAAAATTATTTGAATAACCACCTGCATAAAAATCTTTTATTACGCCTTTAATCCCAGCACTCGGGAGGCAGAGGTAGGAGGATTGCCGTGAGTTTGAGGCCACCCTGAGACTCCATAGTGAATTTCCAGGTCAGCCTGGGCTAGAGTGAGACCCTACCTCGAAAAACCAAAAAAAAAAAAAAAAAAAAAAAACACAAAAAAAAAAAACTTTTATTGAGAAGTGTCACATTACCTTCTACTTTTGCAAGGCTCTTTGATACCAGGTTTAGTACAGAACATCTATATTCCTGTATCTGCGTTCGACCTTCTGTGGTATGACTGATTCATCATGTAGCCTCTAAAACTCTCAGCTAGCCACTCATGAATACATGGACGGAAAAGGAAATAAAATTTTAGGGCTATTGTAACAATAACCTTTGACCTTGTGGATTCTATGGGAGGATCACAGAGACACCCACCAAGGAGTATGTGAAAGTTAAGTTCTGTTGTCAGCTTGATCAGATTAGGAATTGAGTGATGGAATCAAGTGGGTGGGGATTGGAGGGCATTTCCAGAAAGGTTTAACTGAGCAAGCAAATACTTCCTCAAGAATGGGTGCCTCCTTCCCATGGTGGGCTATTATATAAGGAAGCTCCCTTTGCCTGGCTCCCCTTATGTGAGTGTCTACCCTTTCAGCTCCTCTGTAGACATTAGAACCCAGCCTGCATCCAGCCTTGTGGATTAAGCACCTACCAAGTTCTTTGACTCTCCAGCCTATAGGCAGCTGCCCAGTCTGTCTCCTATAAGCTAGTCCAATAAATCCCCTTTAAAATACATATTCATTTTATTGGTTCTGTTCCTCTATAGAATCTTGTCTAATAAAGGGTATCACACCTCAAGAACTGTTGCATTGGTATATAGATCATCTATGGTCGTAAATACCAGAATAACGGTGACTTGAATGAGACGCATTATTTCTCTCTTGATAATTTGCAGAAGTGCTGTCCTTAGCGACCTCTTTCTGGTGGTTCTACCTTCCCGTATATACATGGTCCAAAGTGGTACTCCCAACAGTCTCTATACTCCAGCCAGCCAGGAATGGAGAACATGCCCTTTAAAGAGACTTTAAGTGCATGTCTCAGGCAGGTGTGTGTCACTTTCTCTGGCACCCCATGGCCCAAACTTGCATACACAAAAAAAAAACTGTTACTGAGCTGCAAAGAAGTCTGGGAGGTATCTTTAATCTGGCTGAGGATATGTTCTATCACTATTGAAGAGGATGAAAACAAATATGGAGTAATTCCCATTCTCTGCTACATCGCCCTTGCATGGCAGGTTCTGCCGGGCACAAGCCTGGAGAGGAGCACGGGGCAGGCTGTGACTTACCTCATCCCTACCTCAGAGGCGAGGAGAGCGAGTGCTGGCAGGAAGGAGCACGGTTCACATGGCAAGATGTATTTGCCGATGCACAGAAAATCAGGGAAGTCCAACTCATGTAAGGAGCTACAAACGGGAACTTAAAACCCATCACAATAGAAACATTTTAGTTAAGAGGGAAACAGCCAAGTATCAACCAAAATGAAGTTCTAGTTAGTACAGAGACCACAACCATCCCAAGAAACCATCACAAGAAAAAGTACATGGTTCCAAGCCTATCCCTTCCCCAACCCCCAGCCCCAGCCAACATCCCGTGCCAGGTTCCCCTATCCTTCTCCACACTCTGGTCACATTCAACTCTTTTCAGCTTGAAGACTGCTTATCCCAGAGACTGTGCGTGTTGTCCCCTCTCCTAGAATCCTCTTTCCTCTACCGCTGCCTGGCCTACACACGCTGATCTTCCAAGTCTGTGCAATAAATGAAGATCAACCAAAGAAAAACAAAGTCTGCTCTCCTATTATGTAGCAAGCCAACCTGGCAGCCACCATTACGTGTGTTTTGTAGGCAATTCACAGTCAGAAAGGTGTGCAGGAAGAAGGCTTCATGGTGGGGGAGGGGGATGGAGAAGACCCTGGCTGTGTCCTAAATGGAGACTTCTTGCATGGAGAAGCAGTAAGGAGGGCTGTGTGGTTGGTTAAAGGTAGTTTTTTTTTCACATAATTCAATTAATCTTAAATTAGGAGTAAGGGCAAGAAATTTGGGAAAACTGGGGTTGATTGGTACAGTTAGTGGTCCAGCAGTCAGTAAACCCAACTTACAGGTAGCAGGCTGGCTTCCTGAGCTGATTACTATGGGTATGGGTTTTCTTCATGTGCCAGTTTCTATAGACTGTCGAGCAGAGTTGAATTTGCTACATGATCTAACAACTATCATTGTATATTGAATCTCTCAGGACTCAAGTTGCAGCATTTCCTCCTAAAAACCAGCCCCCAGATAAGGATAGATCTACCTGAAATATTCCTGGAGCTTCCTGAACTTCTCTTACCTAGCTTCCTGGTGTGGTTTGAATGTGAAGTGTCCCCCATAGCTTCATGTGCTGTGATTAAGCTTCATGCTCAATCCCTGGCTGGTGGAGCCTTTGGGAGATGGAACCTTCCTGGAGAGGTATGTTATGGGAGATAGACCTTAATGCTTATCAGTCCAGGCATACTGGGTGTCCACTAGCTCACTCTTGCTGCTACTTTCCAGCTGGCATGATAAGCTGTGATGCCCAGCCTCCGCTCTGCGATGCTTTTCTGCCATGATGAAATTTTCCCTCATGACTATAAACCTGAAATAGGCCCTTTCCTCCCATGAGCTGCTTATGGTTGGGTATGCTGTCCCAGCAATGATAAGGTAACTGATATACTCTCACAAACTTGTACGTATTTTCCCAATAGTCTTTAAGCTCCATATAGAAACTTTTATTTTTTGCTTCAGTTCTCTGTGTTTAGCACCAGCATACAATAAGGGCTCCATAAAAATTATTTAATGGGGCTGGAGAGATTGCTTAGTGGTTAAGACACTTGCCTGCAAAGCCTAAGGACCCATGTTCTACTCCCCAGATCGCACATTAGCCAGATGCACAAAGGTGAGGCAAGCGCAAGGTCACACATGCCCACTAGGTGGCACAAGCCTCTGGAGTTCTATTGCAGCGTCTGAGGCCCTGGCACATCAATTCTCATTCTCTCTCTCTCTCTCTCTCTCTCTCTCTCTCTCTCTCTCTCTCTCCCTCTCTCTCTCCCTCTCTCTCTCCCTCTCTCTCTCCCTCTCTCTCTCCCTCTCTCTCTCCCCTAAAATAAAATAAAGGGGCTGGACAGATGGCTTAGTAGTTAAGGCATTTGCCTGCAAAGCCAAAAGACCTCTGTTCAACTCCCCAGGACCCACATAAGCCAGATGCACAGGGTGGCACAGGCATCTGGAGTTCATTTGCAGTGGCTGGAGGCCCTGGTGCACCCACCCTCTCTCTGTCTCATATGTAAATAAATAAATTTTAAAATAAAATAAGGGTCTGAAGAGATGGCTTAGCAGTTAAGGTGTTTGCCTACAAAGCCAAAGGATCCCAGTTCACTTCTCCAGGACCCACATAAGCCAGATGCACAAGGGGGCACATGTGTCTGGAGTTCGTTTGCAGTAGCTGGAGGCCCTGGGGCGTCCATTCTCTCTCTCTCTCTCTCCCTCTCTCTCTTTCTCCCTCTTTCTCTCTCAAATAATATATAAATGTATATCTAATATATAAATATATAAAAAGAATAAAATAAAATGTTTTCTAATTATTTCATGGATGGATAAATGGATGAATGAAGTGAATGGTTGGATATCAGCAAGCAGAGAGCAGTGTCCCTCTGCTTCTCCACTCGTGTTTATTGGACCTTCTGCAGAGAGTAGCTGAAGACATGAGTTCTACATTGTTTCTGCCCACTGAGCCAGTGTGGCATTCCAGCACATCCACTCACCAGGCGAAAGAAGGCTCTGGATCAAATTTAAGACAGTAAAAAGAGTGAGCTGTTTCAAGACTGGTCAATTCTCCACCCATGGATCCAACCTATCTGAGATCTGACAACTGCCTCAGAGTCTCCTCCTGGGCCGCATTTCCTCCTAAACATGAATCACTGACAGTATGCTACAAGATATTCCACTGGGCTCTGGTGCTGCCCATTTAGCAAGGAAACTGTTTGCGCTGAGGTTCTAGCATAAACCTGCCAGCTGTAACATATCTTGCTGGTCTGACCCAATGATGACCCACAGTACTCTATGTCTGGGCTGTTTTCTTTTATTTTCCATCCTCTGAAGATTGTCAGAATTCTGCCTGGCTAAGCAATAAATCCATCTTTTCAGGGATCAATCGCAGTGACTGGCTGCAAAAACCTGGAAATCCAATTAACTGCAAAATAAATTAAAAAAACGAAAAATACACTGAAGCTGTGACATAAGTCAGCTCAGAAATGTCCTGGACATTAAAATAAACAAGAAGAAATTTCAACTTCATTTGTCTTCTTTTCCTTTTTTTTTTTTTTTAAACCTGATCATTGATAAATTTAACCTTGGTTCCAACTTTATCCCGGCCACAATTTGCTCAAGTATACATCTGTTGGGATGGCTAGCTCTGTGCTAATTATACCACACAGGCTCTCTCCACAAGAGAAGCCAACTGGGCGAGGATTACCTTACTACCATATGTAAAACTTTAGGCCCTCTCTCCCTTCATCTTTTTTACACCACATGTGTTCTTAAAGGGACATAAATCTGCTCGAAAGCTATGTGGGAAATATGAGTTATTTTGGCTGACTGGGACATTTTGAAAAGGACAGAGTTTTCATCAGTTGCATCAGTTGGTTGCATGAAAGGCCTTATGCTTCACTGCTACTGAGGTCTGCTGAGCTGGCGGCCTCACAAACGGAGCCACTGGGCACTGGGCAACCTTCCTGATGCGGAGATTGGTTCAGAACCTTCAAGGCGTGAAGCCTCACACCCAGCCGTATCTCCAGTTCCTGTCAGTGCCCTGGAAAGGACTCCATACGGGACCTGAGCCATCAGGCAACCAGAGGAGGCCACAGGAGAGAATAAAGCGGCACATGTGATAGGGAAATGGCCACTTGAGCGCCCACCGGTAGCTGGAAGGCTTTCATTTCTCGTGGATGTAGTGGGGAGGGCAAGGAAGAAGCTGTGGGCCCTGTTCACACTCTGGGGGCAGCTGAGAGCAGCAGAGCAGCAGACAGACCTTGCTGCTGCGTCCAGGCTCGGGTGGGAATCTGTCACTGGCTCATTCTACTGCCTCGCACAGTCTTGAACTGGGTCTCCAGTTCCTTGTGTATAAAATGACCAACAGTAGCAGAAGCGCCCACGGAAACTCTTCCAGGTCCCAATGCCTCTAAGGCCATACTTAAGGTCCAAAGGCACTGTTTTTTAACTTAAAGATTTGTGAAAAGACTGCTTTTGCTTTGATGAGCTATAAACTAGCTCTTCTATTATCCTTCCCTTTTTTTTTTCTGGCCCTGCCCAGGCCATCACTGAATTTTCTACCCCCTGGGCATGAGCACCATACTGACAGAGGCTGTGGGTCACTTGATGCCACCATGGAAAATAAGAAAATCCAGTCTACTGCTTCTTGACTTTTTTTTTATCAGGAAAGAAAAATAACACAATGTTACTTTTTTAAAAAGATAGCTCTACTTCATCCTATCTCCAAATGCTCCCTGAATAAAAAATGCTATCAGCAAATGTGAGAAGTCCCTCTCAAACTTCAAAATGTGCCCATGTGGACAATTTTCAATTCAAATCACAAATCATCTGCTATCCTATTGATTTGCTTTTACCAAAAATACTGCTTTGTTTTCCAACCTTATTTTCAAAATTCTATTTACCTACAAAAAAAAAAAAATCAAAACTAAAAGAGAACAAACGAGATGCTGGGAAGCCATCACCCTTGGAGACATGAACATTAGTAACTACAGGCCTTCCCACAGTCATAAACTAAACTTGCTGCCACCGGGGAACAGAAAATACACAGGGCCCAGTGCTATCTCCTGAAGTCTAGCTGGAGATCAGATTTATTCAAGGAAATTACTAGAAAACAGCCTCAGTGCAAGACATGAATAAATTCACCCTTTTAGACTCCAGCCCAGTAGCTGCATTACTTATTCAATCATTTATTCAGCAGATAGTTCTTGGATAGTAAGTCTATACCAGGCACTGTGCTTTGCATTAGAAAGCTAGCACTGCGTGCAAAAGCTGAAGTCTGCCCTCCTGGAGTCTCTAGCAAGCGATGCATGCATCCACAGGTCACGGAAGCAATGAGTTAACTCCATGGGAAGGAATGGGTGGTTCAGCATACTGTAGACACACATTGTTTTGTTAACCTATAGTTTCATCTTTTCATTTTCATGCAGTGGCTCCGGCATCAAGAAGGCAGTGGAGGCCTGAGGCTCTTATCTTTCCAATCCCTCCTTCTTCTCCAAGGCAGGTAGTTACAAGTACCAAATAAGTTTCTATTCTCACTGTGGGGTTTTTTGGTTTAAAACTGTTTATTGATCAATAAAAAAAAAAAAGTAGAAAATCACAAAGCCATTGCCCGGGGAAAGTGTACTAGTAATTTTACAGCAGGCTAGATAGTAAGGAAAGATTACAAATGTTAGTAGGCAGGAGATCCAGCTCTTGCGGAAAACAAGTCAATCCTGACAAGAAAAAAAAAAAAAAATCCACCACTCATCACTGACCTTGGAGAGCCTGGGCAAGGTCAATGGCACAGTGAATATGATCATATTGGTTCTATTCCCAGCCTGTTTACTAGCGCTATGAAAAAGTAGACAGACATCAGATGCACTCCCATATGTTTAAAAGCAATATAAAAATTGGAAACAACAGACTTAAGGCCCCAAAGGAATGCAAAACAGAATATACAGAGGATTTAGAACAACAGTTTTAAATAGATTTTTAAATAATTTTTTAAGTAGGACTATCACCAGGACATATTGTTGCCACCACAATTATTTATACTAGTAACTCCGACTCAACCAAGTCTTCACAGGCTCAAAGAGACAGGAGTACACTGGCAACATTCATTCATTCTTTCAGTCGTCGTTTCCTCCATCTGCTCACCAGGAACAGCTCATCCCGCTGTGGGTGTGAGCACCCAAAGTAGGCGCACTTGCCCCAATAATTCACAATGACCTTAACGTCATCTAAGAAGAGCATTCAATCCAGTGTACCTTTCCTTCTGCCGTCCCCTCAGTCTTCTCTTTCCTTAAACTTCTCTGTGTCAGTCACCCAGATCTTCCTAAAATAACTGGCCAGATACTTCCAATACCCTTTACTGTCTGGATCCTCACGTACTTCTCTTTCCTATGGACTCCCACGAGTCACTATTTTAACTCTATCGCCTTCATCTCTTCTGTAGCCCACTGGACAAGGCCTTAGATGTGATCTCCTCTGTCAGCCGTTTTAACTTTAGCAGACAAATTATATATAGGATTTATCAGTTGAAAGTGCCTTTTGAAAGAAGCAACATGCTCTGGACCAAAACAGTCATCCAACCATGTATTTTGGTTATATAGATTCCTGAAGAATGCTGAAGAAATAAGTGAAGGCCTACATATGCTGGCTGTCTCCTAAAGCAGTGTCCCCACTTACTCCTAGGTCAGCTACCATTGTCAGATGCATAACAAGACTCTTACTTTTTAGTCCTACAACCTGAGAATTGGATATCAGCTCTTGGCTCTGATCACACTCCATCAGGAACTGCTGGCTTAAAAGGTAAGTCAAAGTCATTATTATTATTTTTCCTTATTTTGTTTGCAAGCAGGGAGAGAGAGAGAGAGTGGGCATCCACCACTGCAAACAAACTCCAAATGCATGTGCCACTTTGTGCATATGGCTTTACGTGGGTACTGGGAAGTTGAACCCGGGTCATTAGGCTTTGCAGGCAAGTGCCTTCACCACTAAGCCATCTCTCCAGCCCCCAAAGTCTGTTATTATTTCACAGCTCAGCTTAATGGAGTTTCTTATAATTTGGGAGAATAGATCAGCTTTAGAGGAATGATATGCTGAGCAGGTAACCTATGATGGAAGGAAGGAGGAGAGGCCAACAGCACAGGTGAGGTAGCACCAAGGAGAGTCCTAGCAGCCAGGTAGAGCTGAAGGACACAGTACACCTCTAGGTATTTAAACACTAAATGGGTAATATGAGGTGTTCATACAAAGGCATGTTCTCTGCTCAGTAGTTTAGTCACAGAGAGTCATACTTGCATCAGACAATAACATCACAGCCAAACAACTATGGTTCAAACATTGTCTTATCCACTATTCTATAATGAAAGAGCTCATACCAACGAAGTAATAAGTTTTTCCTTTTGGCCTTTGAGCGTCATGGACAACCCCCCCCCCCATACACACACATACACATCACACACATCAAGAGCTTAAAGGAATAAGCCCTGGTGAAACAGACTCATAATCCTAGATACTTGAGAAAATGAGGCAGGAAAATTATAAGTTCAAGGCCTGCCTAGGCTAAGGTGTGAGTTCAAGAATAGCCTGGGCACTATAGTGAGACCCTGTCTCAAAATTTAAAAAAAAGATTTAGGGCTGGAGAGATGGCTTAGCGGTTAAGTGCTTGCCTGTGAAGCCGAAGGACCCCGGTTCAAGGCTCGATTCCCCAGGACCCACGTTAGCCAGATGCACAAGGGGGCGCACGCGTCTGGAGTTCGTTTACAGTGGCTAGAGGCCCTGGCGCGCCCATTCTCTCTCCCTCTGTCTCTCTCTCTCTGCCTCTTTCTTTCTCTGTCACTCTTAAATAAATAAATAAAAATAAAACAAAAAAAAAGTTTTAAAAAAAGATTTAGCTCAGTGTAGAGTTCCTGCCTACCATCCATGAGGTGGCAGGTTCAAGTTCCAGTCCCAGGGAAGGGAGGCAGTTTATAGTCCACTGCTTACCCCATATCTAGAGTCTAGAGACATGAATTTGAGCATGAACATTCAAACACGATGCACCTATTCACAGGAAAATCTAAGGATCCTAGAGGAGGCTCTATCCTGAGAAAAGAGAGAAAGGAGGTGTAGAAGTTTGGTTCAAAAGTAATGTACAAATTACCTGGGCATGGTAGTGCACACCTTTAATCCCAGCCCTCTAGAGGCTGAGGTAGGAAGATCACCATGAGTTTGAGGCCACCCTAAGACTACATAGTGAATTCCAGGTCAGCCTGGGCTAGAGTGAGAACCTACCTCAAAATAATAAAAAAAAAGTTAAAAAAGGAATGTAGAAGAAATCGACAAAATAATAGCATAAGAATACCCAGAACACTTCCTTTCTTTCCAAAACTTCAGCAGTTGAGAATTCACTTTGTATGAAATCCAGACAGTGGCTGAATAGCTCCTGCACCTCAGACAAATATGAAAGGACTTAACCAAAACTGACAAAAAGGTTCAGGACACCAGCCTGCCAGAACCCTACCTCTGGCACAGCATCATATAACGATGAACAGAGTAAGGCCTAGCTACTAGCTTCTCTCAAGGCAGGAAAGAAGTTGGCTATGCATCCAGAACCCCAACTTTTCTAGAAGGATCTTTCCAGAGAACTGCTTTCTGTCTTGTTGATCTTAAAGTACTGACAGGTACAAGTGGAAGTCCATATACCTGGGAAAGAAAGGTCAGAGAGAGCAGCTTATACTAACAGGTGCAATAGCTCCCCTCTATCTCCTGGCTCAGCAAGAACAAGAAAATAAAAACCGTAACTACATTATCACAAAAATCAAGAGAACAACAAAGTGTGTTGTCTAATTTCAATGAAAAATAGAAAATGTATTAAAATTCCAAATAGAAATCATGGAGCTGAATAATGTACCCTAAACTGAAAAATTCATTGGAGAGGTTCAATAGCAGACTAAAGTGAGTAAAAGAAAAGATGGGTGGGGGCTGGAGAGATGGCTTAGTGGTTAAGGTGCTTGCCTGCAAAGCTAGAGGATCCCAGTTCGACTCTCTAAGACCCATGTAAACCAGATGCACAAGGGAGCACAAGCATCTGGAGTTCGTTTACAGTGGCTGGAGGCCCCGGCATGCGCTTGCTCTCTCTCTCTCTCTCTCTCTCTCTCTCTCCTTATTTGTCCTTCTCAAATAAATAAATAAAAACATTTTTAAAAGCCAGGCATGGTGGCACATGCCTTTCATCCCAGAACTCAGGAGGAAGATGTAGGAGGATCTCTGTGAGTTCGAGGCTACCCTGAGACTACATAGTGAATTCCAGGTCAGCCTGGGCTACAGTGAGACCTTACCTCAAAAAAAAAAAAAAATATATATATATATATATATATATATATATATATATATATATATAAGATGGGTGTACATGAACATAGGTCATTGAAAATCATGCAGAGGAGTAATATTCAATGATGGAGAACCTCACATAAAGGGAGTAGAGAAAGCTTAAGAACTTTTACATCATCAAGCTAACTACTACATGCTTTATGGTGATCAAAGGAGACAGTGAAAGAAGCAGAAACATTACTCAAAGAAATATTGTGTAAAAACATTTCAAGACTGGATAAGTATTTTTTTCAAATCTAAGCAAAAAATAAGAAGAAGAATATGAACTCAAAGAAATCCACATTAAAATATGTTATGATCAAATTGTCAAAAATCAAAGGGAAAATCTTGAAAGTTGCAAGAGCAAAGCAACTCATCCCATCCAAAGGACTGTCATAGGAACATCTGTGTTTTAGCCAGAGCAGGTATCCATAAAACTATCAGTGAATTTTTCAACAGAAGCTTTGCACACCAGAAAGAAGAAGGAGGATATAGTCAAATCTTGACTTTAGAGAAAAGAACTGTCAGCTAAGAATAGTACACCCAGGAAAACTATTCTTCAAAAACGAAGGTGAGAGCTGGAGAAACGGCTTAGTGGTTAAGGCACTTGTCTGTGAGGCCTAAGGACTTGTGTTCGACTCTCCAGGTCCCACATGAGCCAGACACACAGTGATGCAAGTGCGCAAGGCTGCACATGTGCACAAGGGGGCACATGCATCTGGAGTTCAATTGCAGTGGCTAGAGGCCCTGGTGCACCAATTCTCTCTCTCTCTCTCTCCCTCCCTCTCTCCATCCCTCTCTTTCTCTCTCTCTCTCTCTCACACACACACACACACATGCACACACTCTTTCTCTCTTTCTCCCTCTCTTGCATAAAAAAAGAAAAAAAGGCAGTCTGCTGGGCTTGCCTCGAAAAAAAAAAAAGAAAGAAATTAAGGTGAGATAAAGGCTTCCCTAGACAAAGAAAAGCTGAAAGGGTCATCCCCTCTAGACTCATCTGACAAAAAAATGCTAAAGAGAAGGCTTTTATTTTGTTGTTGTTGTTGTTGTTTTTATAGAGCCTTCTCTCAAAACTTGTGGACTCAAGCAATCTTCTCACCACAGCTTCATGAGTAGCTGGCTGTCTAAATGGTATTTTTTCAAACTGAAACAAAAGGGCTTTAAACATCTACCCACAACCATTATAGACGATGAAATTCACTGGTAAAGATAAATCTAGACAAACAGACTACTGTATTAGTGCAATGATGCTGACTTTTAATTCTAGTATGAAAGTTAAGATACAAATATATTTTTAAATAACTATAACTTGAAAATATGTTTAGGGCTGGGGCATGGCTCAGTGGTACAGCACTTGCCTAGTATGTACAAAGTCCTATATTCAATCCTCAGGACAAAATAAAGTATAAATAAGGAAAATAAAGTCATAATAAGAATAAATGTGTATTATGACATGGTGTAAGTAAATGTTATGGGGAAGAAGTCACAGCACAGAGTTTTTATATGCACCAAAACTTGTTAATGACTTAAAGTACTAGAGCTGTACAATACTTTATGTACATCACGAGGTAACCAGAATGAACTGTATGAGTCACACGAAAGAAAAGTCAAAGCTCAGGAAACATTATGGTAGAAAGAAAATAAGAGCCAGAGGGTGTGGAGCAGTGCTTTGAAATGCTGTCCTCTGGAGACGACACAGCTGTTATGAGTTCACAGCAGCTGTGAGTACCCGCGCTAGACCTGCACAAGACTGGCCCCATTAATATCCATCACAGGGAGGCTGGGAAGAATGTTCAGTGGTTAAAGGCACTTGCTCACAAAGCCTGTGGCCCAGCTTTGATTCCCTAGTACCCATGTAAATCCGGATGCACAAAGCGCATCGTGTGTCTGGAGTTTGTTTGCAAAGGCAAGAGGCCCTGGCTTGCCCATACTCTCTCTCATAAATAACATAACATAAAAATATTTGTAAATAATATTCCATCACAGATAGAGGAGGGGGTCACAAGTTGCCTCTCCTCCCTAAGGACCTATTGGTAGTTAATGGGGGAGAGAGTAATGTTTTCTTCAGTGGTGTAGCGCCAAGAACGGTTGTCCATGCTCTAATAAATAACATCTCACTCATGCTCATGCAAACAACCCTAATGAAACTCAGTGAACCACAACAAAAAGACATGAAAGTAGGAGGGGGACTTGTTGGAAAAAATAATAGATTCAGTGGTAGTGGGAAGTGGATAAGAGAGGGTATCAGGCATGGATATGATCGGAATGCATGATATAATGTGTGGAATTGTCAAAAACTAAATATTTAAATTTCACAAAGAAAAAGCAAATGGAATCAAAGAATATAAATGCAAAAAAAGAGAGAAAAGATAGGCATAAGAACTATATGGCAATCAGAAATAGTTAACAAAATGGCAACAGCAAATTCTTCCCTATCAATAATTATTTTAACTATATATGGGTTCAATTCTCCAATCAAAAGCATAAAGGAAGCTGGGGAGATTTCTCAGTAGTTAAAGGTGCTGACTGTTGGCCAGAGTCCAATTCCCCAACACCCATGTAAAACTGGCTCCAAAAAACTGGTGCACATGTCTGGTATTCATTTGCAGTGGCAAGAGACCTTGGTGTGTCCATATACACACACAGATGCAAATAAATATGTATATTTTAAAAGACATAAAGGGTAGAAGATAACTGAAAAAGAGACCCCATGATGCAGCCTCCACAAGGTTGTCACCCATGACAGGTGTGAGATTTTACAGTGAGGCAGGTGAGTGGGTATCCCCCAAACTCCGGAACGCTTATAATTGCCTGTAACAGGAAATGAAGATTGCCATTATCCACTGGCATCCATAAACTTCCCTGAAGTAGTGTTAGCATCAATGATAGGCATGTTCAGGCACATTTCACCTAACAGGGTGGCAGCTGTTGATTTGTTCCATCAAGATCTTCTTTCTAGAAACTACCTCCAGGAAGAAAGCCCTCAGCAGAAGGTATGGCAGCTGCCTGCATTACAAATTAGCAGGAGCTCACGAGCTTTGATGATAAGGCTGTGGACTTCACCTAAGAGGAGTGGACTTCACTGGTCCCATCTGAGAGAAACTTATGTCGAGAGAAGATGCTGGAGAACTGCCAGAACCTGGCCACCATGGGTCAGATCATCAAACCAAGGCTGAGCTCATGGTTGGAACAAAAAGGGCTTAGTACAGGTCAAAGGATAGTTGTCCAAGGATGGGACAAACAGCTTGAGAACAAAAATGTTCAGTGCTTCGGCACGGATTTTTGAGGGGTGACCTATCCAGTGGAATACAGATGGAAGCCACAGTGGGAGGGGAGCTCTGTGACTGGAAGCAGTATGGAGACCTCTTCAGTGAACTCCCATGCCTTTAAGACATACGTGAAAACTGAAAGCACACAGACTACTTATAGTCAGGATCGAAAAGACTTCCTTATTCTTTACAAGGGAAACTGCTGATGAGCTTTCTGAGTTTAATGAGTGGAGTAATCTGCATGATCCCAAGTAATGTTTACCAGAAAATAAACCGCACAAGAGAAATCCTTTGATTGCATGTGAGGAAGGATAGAAAGATAGGAAGAATTATGAATACGTGATCGAGAAGAACTCGCTTGTCCAGGAGTCTCACTGAAGCCTCTCACTAGCAGAGAAGTAATTCCAGCACAAGAAACAACTACTTAAGACTTTCTCTCTTCACAGTTGTAAACCTGCAATTTTCCAGAAAGCTTACCACAAACCCTATTTATAGAGAAAGAACTAAACCCCTTGTGTAACCCTAGTGGCTTCTGGTTTGACCTTATTAGACTGTAACCCCATCCAAGACATAAGAGAGTTACCTTGTAATCTCACTTACAAAAAAAAAAAAAAGGAGAAATAGAGGAGATAGAAAGGGTCCTCTCTCTCTCTCTCTAGCTCAGGCTAACCTAGAAATCACTTTGTAGCCCAAGCTATCCTTGAACTAACAGCAATTCCCCAACTTTATCCACTCAAGTACCTAAGATTACAAGTGTGAGTCAACATGCCCAACTAAAAGAAAAGTTTCTTAGCAACCTTTTAGGATGTAACTTGAGAGTCACTAAAATGCTATGTATATAGCCAATGCTAAGATTCTTTTTTTTGGTTTTTTTTTTTTTTTTGGTTTTTCAAGGTAGGGTTTCACTCTAGCTCAGGCTGACTTGGAATTCCCTATGGAGTCTCAGGGTGGCCTCGAACTCAGGGCGATCCTCCTACCTCTGCCTTCCAAGTGCTGGGATTAAAGGTGTGCACCACCACACCTGGCTTGAATGCTAAGATTCTTAACTGTGACTCTCAGAGAAACCCGCATCCATGCTCTTGGGTTTGCTTTCATTATCTTTCTTTTTTAATATTTTATTTTATTTATTTATTTATTTGAGAAAGAGAAAGAAGGAAAGAGAGAGAATGGGCACGTCAGGTCCTCTACATGAGCCACCTTGTGCGTCTGGCTTATGGGGATGGATCCTGGGGAATTGAACCTGGGTTCTTTAGCTTTGTAGGCAAGTGCCTTAACTGCTAAGCCATCTCTCCAGCCCTGCTTTCATTATCTTTCTAAGTGACTTTCTTTCTCTTAACCCTTGTGCTTATTAAAATATCCTGCCAGGCATTGTGGTGCATGCCTTTAATCCCAGCACTCCAGAGGCAGAGGTAGGAAGATTGCCCCCAAGTTCAAGGCCACCCTAAGACTACATAGTGAATTCCAGGTCAGCCTGGACTAGAGCTAGACTCAACCTCAAGAAAACAAAAATAAAATAAAAATAAAAATATCTCAATACCATTCTTCCCCTCCCTCCCCGCCTCTTTCTTTCTCTCAAATAAATAATTTTTTTAAAAAAAGGGCTGGATTGATGACAACCGTAGGCTTCTCCACACTGCTGAGGCGCATAGGGTTTCTCCTCAGTGTGACTTCTTTCACGGATCCTAAAGGAACTAGAACAGACGAAGGCTTTACCACACGCCTTACATTTATGAGGCTTCTCTCCGGTGTGAGTTCTTTCATGGATCTGAAATGAAGTGGAGTGACTGAAGCCTTTCTTACACTGTTTCTGCTCATAGGGTTTTTCTCCAGCATGGAGTCACAAAATACACTTTAAAGAACATTGAGATCATTCCGATTATTTTTACTGACCACAGCAAAATAAGACTAGATAGCAGAAGAAAAGCTGAAATTTTGTATAAATATGAGCAAATTAAACAACACACACTGAACAATCATTGGGTGAAAGAAGAAATAAAAAAAAGAAATTAGGGGCTGGAGAGATGGCTTAGCGGTTAAGCACTTGCCTGTGAAGGCTAAGGACCCCGGTTCGAGGCTCGATTCTCCAGGACCCACGTTAGCCAGATGCACAAGGGGGCGCATGCGTCTGGTGTTCGTTTGCAGTGGCTGGAGGCCCTGGAGTGCCCATTCTCTCTATCTCTCTGCCTCTTTCTCTCTCTGTCTGTCGCTCTCCAATAAATAAGAATAAACAAACAAAAAAAATTTTTTAAAAAAAAGAAATTAGAAAGTATCTGGTATACCTGGAGACAAGTAAAACTGAAAACACATCACACCAAAACTATAGATTATGACAAAAGCAACAGAAGTTTATTGCAATGATTGTCTACACAAAAAAAAAAAAATACTTATACTTCAAGAAGGGAGGAAAATGAAGCAAAACTAAACCTAAAGTTAAGAAGAAAGAAGAAAAAAATGACAAAGATTAGGCCGGAAGCTATTGTAATAAAAGCAGTAGAGAGGTCTGAGGAGAAGGCTGAAAATTTGCTTGCAAAGCCTGCCAGCATGGGTTCAATTCACCAGTACCCACATAAAGCCAGATGCACAAAGTGGTGCATGCATCTGGAGTTTGTGTGCAGTGGCAAGAGACTCTGGCATGCCCAATCTCTCTCTCTCTCTCTCTCTCTCTCTCTCTCTCTCTCTGCCTCTCTCTCTCTTTCTCTCTCTCTCTCTCCCCCCCCCTTCTCTTTCTGTCTCTCTCTCTCTCCTCCTGCAAATAAATAAATATATATTTTAAAACAGTAGGGAAAAATTAATAAAACAAAAAGGTTGTGTTTTGGTTGTTTATTTTAATGACAATTTCTTACATGTATATAATATACTTTTATCATACTCCCCTTCTATTACCTTCTCTTGACCATATACTCTATGTTCCTTCTACTGAGCCTCTACTTCTTCTCCCAACTAGTCCTGTCTTATATTCTTGTGTGTGTGTGTGACCCACTGAGTTTAATTAGACACCTGCATGCACACAGGTGAGGGATTATTTACCATAGCGTGTGATTCTTACCCATGGCTATTCCACTACAGAAAATGTCTCCCACTCCCTCAGGCACCGTTTGCTGTCAATGGCTCCTCAGGGAGGGACACCCGTCCTCCATCATTCATGATCAAATGTTGATGAGCCCAATCTTACATGGCTCTTATTCAGGTTACAATAGTCACCGTGAGGTCATGAATGCATTGACCAAGTCATTCTTGGAAAACAGAGTTCCACAGCATTTCTCCCCATCCTCTGGGTCTTACATTCTTAAACTTTTGTTCTTTGAAAAAGAAAAACAAAAGAGGAGGGGCTGGAGAGATGGCTTAGCAATTAAAGCATTTGCCTGAAAAGCCAAAGGATCCCAGTTCAATTCTCTAGGATGAGGCCCTGGCGTGTCCATTCTCTCTCTCTCTCTCTCTCGCTCGCTCGCTCGCTCGCTCGCTCTCTCTCTCTCTCTCAAATAAATAAATAAAATACATTTTTTAAAAAAGAAAACAAGGGCTGGAGAAATGGCTTAGTGGTTAAGTGCTTGCCTGTGAAGCCTAAAGACCCCGGTTCGAGGCTCGATTCCCCAGGACCCACATTAGCCAGATGCACAAGGGGGCGCACGCATCTGGAGTTCGTTTGCAGTGGCTGGAAGCCCTGGTGCGACCATTCTCTCTCTCTTCCTTTCTCTCTCTCTCTCCCTCTCTCTCGCTCTCACTCTCAAATAAATAAATAAAGAGAAAACAAAAAAATTAAAAAAATAAAACAAAAGAGAAGTCATTACAACTGGTACCAAAGAAATAAAGAGGATCATAAAAGAAGACTGTAATAAATAATTAAATGACAACAAACTGGATAACCTAAAAAAGACTTAAGAAAAAGTTCTTGACTCATTTTAAAAAGCCAACACGACCTTGTTACAAAAGGGAAACAAAGACATCACAAAAGACTTCCAGACAAGATGGCCAGGCTAGAGGCTATCTCTATGTGAGCTAGGAAGAACATCAAAATAAGATATTAAAAAAAAAAAAAGAAGGTTGGAGAGATGGCTTAGCTGTTAAGGCGCTTGCCTGCAAAGCCAAAAGACCCAGGTTCTATTCCCCAGGATCCACATAAGCCAGATGCGCAAGGTGGCGCATGTGTCTAGAGTTCATTTGCAGTGGGCATGCCCATTCTGTCTGCTTCTTTCTCTCTTTCTGTCTCCCAAATTTAAAAAAAAAATTAAAAATTTAAAAAATAAGACTATCTCAAAGAGAGAAATTAAGAAAGAGCTTTGGAAGCCAATGAAGGAAATGCAAAAAATACTTGGGGAAATAAAACACAGAGAAATGTGTGATGCCGAGAAGCAAGTCATAGACGGCCTCATGGGTGCAGTTCTCTAGTGGAGAGAGGGAAAACAGAAACCACTCCCATAAACCAAGCCAGGAGAAAGGCAGCTAGTCTACCCTTGTGATGAGCTCCACAGCCCGTTTACTAATTTTTTTAACCCATATTTCTGGTTTTCTTCTCAAGGTCCTTGTTTGAATTCGTCTGCTTATTTGTATCTTCTTTTAGGTCATTGGTCATTGTTAGTAGTAAACTGGTGAAAGTCTTCATGGGGCTTTTTACCTATTTCAGTATCTTTCCGTTCAGTACTTGGAGTTGTCATCTTTTGGAGGAGTTGTGCTGCCTTGTTTATTCATGTTTCTACAATTCTGTGCAGCAATTTTCACATCTGTCGATTTGGACATCTCTTCTAGTTTGAGGGGAGCTACTCTTGAAGTCTCAATCTCTAGTACCACTCATGAAGAGTAAACAAGCTACTATAACATCAACAACATCTAACCATGCCAGATGCAGACATACACTTAGAGAAAAAAAAAGAAATATACTTAGCATCGATCATACTTCATGAAGACATCACCAATGACCATAAAACTGGAAATGATGAAACTACTATAGAATGTGCTAAGAAATCATTAGATGAATATGTGATGGGGAATAACAAAAACATTTAAAAATTAAAAAATAAGCCAACAGAAAAATCCTGCTCAATGTGTAGGAGGGAGGGGTTATAAAAGGGGATCACAAAGAGACAAAAAGGAAAAATAAAGGGCACGGGGTTGAAACAGCTCTCTGGAACCACAATAATTGGAGATTGCCAGCTATAGGCATGGCAGGGGAGAAAGGTCAGTTGAATTGTAGACTCCAGTCCTTCCGTGGGTTTATGCTGTTGCTAATTTTGTACTGGACCTGGGTCTCCAGAGCTGTGCTCACAATGACAGTTTTCCCTTTTTGTGTACTAGGAGCCTCTTGTGGCCACACTAAGCTTTGCATTGTGTGGGATGGACAGATTTTCTCATCCTCTTGAGACTTCCCAGATGTTCCCTGCCAGAGTGACCAAAGTTTTAGCTTGAGGTGTCTCCCAAGTGTGTTGTGAGTGTGGGAAGCAGCCACAGTACTGGGATCAGTACAGGCAGAGGACCTGTCTGAATACCCTCAAGACATCTTCAGTATAATTCACCTCGTGGGCAGATGCAGCCACGGGTTGAAAAACTCAGTGAATCAAATAAAAACACAATAGAAAGCACTACCTATAGATCCAGCCAAGCAGAAGAAAGAATATTAAGGATGGAGCACAAGGTTGACAAAATATTACCTTCAAACATCATTACTGTGAAAAATAAGCAGGCATGACCACAACATCCAAGAATTCTAAGATGCAAGCAAGGGACCAAACCTGAGAAACTGCAGACCACTGCTCCCAGCATCCTCCCCGGCACTGCACGGATCTCCCTTCATGAGAGCAGAAGCCATGCTCCCCCCAGATGAATCAGGATCACATCAGCAATGCCACCCACAAATCAGCACCAAATGGCTCCATGACTAAACTTCAAGCAACACCTAGCTGATCCAAGACCAGCTAAGCTGAGGGAACACCAAGTACCTATTCAAATGCTCACTCAATATAGATAGGTATGACAAAAACACTCAGTCAACAGACTAACTCCAGATGCGCATGTCCCATTGCAAAAATACATTGTCATAGTCAGCTTTACATTGCTGGGATGAACTTCCAAATCAGGTACAGTTTATGGGAGGGACAGGATTTATTGAAGCTTACAGATCCAAGGGAAGTCCCATAATGACAGAAGAAGCTGGCTACCTTTCACAGGTCCATGAAGAGAAAAATACCACCACAAGAAAGCACACTCCAGGAACCCCTGCAGAGCTCAAACATTCTGCATATGTTAGGCTGGAATTCCACATCTTTCCCCAAATACACCTTAGGGCTGGACCCTAGAATCCACCCGCAGTGACCCCTCCTCCATCCAGGCTGGAGATCTAAGCTATAAGCTTTAATAAACACCTAAACCTATTGGGGGATATCCATTTAAACTACCACACACATGAAAAGCTGAGACAACATGTTTCCTCCAAAAATGTCCAATCCCAGAGTAATAGCCCCCAAAGAGAGTGACTTAGATAGAGTTCCAGACAAAGAACTCAAAGGAACAATTTCAAATATATTCAAATAATTCAAAGAGGAAATGAATAAACTCTGAATGAACTCCATGGGAACACAAAAAGCTGAATGAAATAAGGAAGTCAATTTTGGATATGAAACTAGTATTCAATAAACAGAAATACCAAAGAAAATCAAACTGAAATGATGCTGGATGGAAAAACTGTAAATCAAATAAAAAAATCTCAGTGGAAAGTCTCACTAATAAAATGATCATTTGGCATTCACAACATAAGGCATGAGGACAAGGCAGATGAACTGTACAATTCTGTCAATGATACGGATAATGTTATATATATATATATATACATATATATATATATATATATATATATGGAACATGCAAAATCTTTGGAAAGCCTTGAAGAGGCCAAATCTACAAATTGCATTGATAGTTGTCAAAAACATTAAAAATATTTTCATTAAAATCATAAAACAAAATTTCCCAAAAATCAGAAAAGAGATGCCCATACAGGTACAAGAGGCATACAGAACACCATGTAGGTAGGACCCATGTCACATCATAGTAAAACATTAAATATACAGAAAGAAAAATTACATGGAAAGCTGCAAGAGAGGAGGACTAGGTCACACATAAAGACAGGCCCATTAGAATAAGAGCTAAGTTTTCAATGGAAACTGTAAAAGCCAGAAAGACCTGGAATAATGTATTTCAAGTTCTGAACAACCTCAGCTGCCAACCCAGATGGTTATGTCCAGAAAATTATCTGTCATTATTGAAGAAAAAATATTTCCCTAATAAAACATACTACAGGAATTTATGACCACTAAGCCAGCTCTACAGAGGATCCTAGAAGAAATACTTCAGACTGAAGAGAAGAATAAACATATCCAAAAGGCTATAGAAAAAATAAATAAATAATACTAGGATAGTTATTAGGCAAATAAGGACTAATAAAGTACCAAACAGTATAAAACCTACCAAATGACAAAAATTAATGCATGCTGTTAATAATGACTCTGAATATTAATGATCTCAATTTCCTAATCAAAAGACACAGGCTAACAGAGTGGAAAACAGGATCCTTCTTTTTACTAGTAGCCTTTAAGAAATATATCTCATAAAAGAGAGATACTGCATGGGGGTGGGGGAGAAGGATTATAAGAGTACAACCATTTTATTTTTAAAAAAGCTCAAAAATAAATTTTTTAAAGTTACTGCCTTAGGATAAAAGGGTGGGCAAAAGGTATTCCAAGCAAATGGAACCAGGAAACAAGCAAGCATCACTCTTCCGTTATTTGACCAAATAGACTTCAAACCAAAACTGTCAGAAGAAAGAAGGACTACTTCATATGGTTAAGGAAGCAAGAGAGAAACTGAAGAAGACACTAAGAGAAGGAAAGATGACCCATGCTCATGTATTAGAAGAATCAATATTGTGAAAGTGTCTATCTCACCAAAAGTGGTTTACAGATTCCTTGCAATCCACATTAACATTCCAATGCCATTCTTTGGAAAATTAGAAAAACAAGTCTTAAAATTCAAACAGGCATCATTTTAAAGCATGAAAGGCTTCAAATAACCAAGGCAACCCTGAGAAATAAGTAAGTGAATAGAGAAAACTAGAGGTATTTCAAGGTACATCACAGAGTCAGAGTAACAAAACTAGCTGGAAGCAGCACAAAGCCGACCCATAGATCAACGGAACAGAATGAATGATCTACATATAAACCCAGGCAGCCACAGCCACCTGATTTTTCAGAAAAAAATTCCAAAATGTTCGTTGGAGAAAGACAGCCTCTTTCATAAATGATACTGAAAAAAACTGAATATCTACATATAGATAAATAAAATGAAGAAAAAAATATTTCCCTAATAAACCATACTACAGGAATTTATGACCACTAAGCCAGCTCTACAGAGGATCCTAGAAGAAATACTTCAGACTGAAGAGAAGAATAAACATATCGAAAATGACTTCTATTCCTCTGCAGCCTGAATAACAGCTTTCAGCACCACGAAAGCCAGTAGGGAGGAAATCTTCCAGCTCAGTCTCCCACTTGATTTCTCTATGTCTTGCACCCAACTCAACTCCAAATGGATCAAAGATCTTAATGTAAGACTTGACACTGAACCATCTAGAGGAAAACACAGGAAAAACACTCAGTGCTATAAGCATGCATAAGGCCAACAGTTGACAAATGGGTCCTCATAAAATTAAAAAGTGTTTGTACAGCAGTGGATATTGTCAATTGAATGAAGAGACAGCCTGCAGAATGGGAGAAAATCTTTGCCAGCTATACATCTGACAGAAGATTAATATCTATAATATACAAAGAACTCAAGAAAACGAACCATGAATTAAACAAACAATCCAATCAAACAAACTAGGCTTTGAAATTGAATAGAGTTCTCACAAGAAGAAATACAAATGGCCAATAAATATTTCGTAAGATCTTCAACAATCTTAGCCATAAGGGAAATGCAAATTAAAACTACTTGGAGATTCCGTCTCATCCCAGTCAGAATGGCTATCATCAAGAAAACAAATGCTTGTGAGAACATGGAAAAGGCGATTTTTTTTAATTTTTTTGTTTTATTTTTATTTATTTATTTTGAGAGAGACAGACACAGAGAGATAGAAGAGATAGAGAGGGAGAGAGAGAGAGAATGGGCACATCAGGGCCTCCAACCACTGCAAACGAACTCCAAATGCGTGTGCCCCGAAAGGGGGGATCTTTATCCAATATTAGGTGAGTATAAACTGGTGCAGCCACTATGGAAATCAGTAGGGAGGTTTCTCAAAGAGCTGCAAACAGAACTACCTTATAGCCCAGCTGCGCCACTCCTGGTCGTATATTCTAAGGACTTTCCACTCCACTTCAGGGATATTTGTTATCCATGATAACAAACATGATATCCATGTTTTGTTTTTTTATACTTTTATTTGCTTATTTACAAGCAAAGAGAAATAGAGAGAAGAGAGACAGACAAAGAGAGAATGGGCACACCAAGGCCTTCAGCCACTGCAAACGAACTCCAGATGCATGTGCCACTTTGTACATCTGCCTTTGCATGGGTACTGAGGAATCAAACCCTGGTCCTTAGGCTTTGCAGGGAAGTCTTAACTGCTAAGCCATTTCTCTAGCCCTCATCCATGTTTATTGCTGCTGTATTCACAACAGCTAGGAAATGGAATCAGCCCAGGTTCCCTTCAACTAATGAATGGATAATGAAGATCTGGTATATATGCACAATGGAATTTTATTCAGCTGTAAAGAAAAATAAAATTTGCAGGAAAATGGATAGAACTGGAAAATATACTAAGTGAGATAGCCCAGGCTCAGAAAGACAAACATCACATGTTCTCTCTCATATGCAGATTCTAACTTTGAATTTTTGTATTTGTATGTTGTGGGAATATCAGTAGAGTCTAGGAAGCTAGAAAGGGGCCATGAGAAAAGAAAAAAATGAGATAGTTGTTAAGTAAGGTATGATAGCAGAATCCATGTGATATGACAATAGAGGGGAGAATACTAGGAGGGGAAAGGTTTATGAGGATGCAGGGGATGGGAGAAAGAAAGAGGTCAGGGGAGACATTAACCAAATGGAAGATGTACTAGAAAAAGCATATGGAAATCTACCATTTTATAAGCTAATTAAAACATCTAATTTTTTGAAGAATTTAAATGGAAGTACCCCACCATGGGTGGATAACACTGTTCCCAGAGGCCATAGCCAAAGTGGTATACCTCCCTGTGGGTTGTGGTTGGTCAGGGATGCCCCTGAGCCTCCCAAAACAATACAAGCTACTTCCACTGCTATTGGTTGCCCACCACAGCTAGACGGGCCTAATTGTAAGATCCTATTGCTAAAGGCACCACACATCTCAATTGCAAGACATAGAGAAATCAAGTGGGAAACAGCTGGAAGATTTCCCCACTGGCTTTCACGGTACTGAAAGCTGTTATTCAGGCTGCAGAGAAATAGAAGTCATCAATAATCATCTTACCCAGCTGATGACCTACACAAATGTCCTGCCAAACAAGATGCGTTCACTGATGCAATAGTGGCATGACTATCTTTCAGGGGGTAATCAATTGTGAGAGTATTCATTCCCAGTACTGTAAACCTAAGTAATGTTACTTGCTCTGGGAGGAAAGCTACTACTGTTGTTTTGCTCCACAGATATTCTGTGCCCATTAGACCATCTTCTAAATATTTATGTTTATGTTCATAGATTAGCACTGCTCTCAGCCTTGATAGACAAGCTTCTTTTTGTGCTAGGCAATGGTTACTGCAACGATGTGCATCGAAGTGCTGACGGGTAAGCGGCTGTTGAATACTCAGCTCTAAATGGGACATCCATATCACCTCTCCAAGGTTCCCGGCACATCACAGAAGAGAAACCAAAAGATAAACTGCCCGCAAGTTGTGCAGGGAGGGAGTTCCCAGGGTGCAGCTTTCACGAGCTGTCATCCGTGGTGGGGGCTTTTGGGTGATGCTGTTGCCTTTCCCTTGCTCGTTGTGATGGTTCATTTCTGGTTGTCAGCTTACAGGATTTAGAATCGTCGTGGGAATGTCTTGGCATGTCTTCTTAAGGATTTTCTAGATTAGTTTAAATGAGGTGGGAAGATCCACCCTCACTATGGGTGGTGCCACCCCATGGGCTGGGGTCCTGAACTGTGTAATATGGAGAGGTTAGAGGAGCACCAGCATTGTTACTCCCGTGCTTCTGACCGTGGCCTGAGTGTGAACAGCTGCCTGAAGCTCCTGCTGCCATGATGGGCTATAACCTGGAACTGTAAGCCAGAATAAACTCTCCTTTGTGAGGTTAAAAGAGAGAGAGAGAGAGGCTAAAAGAATGTAAGAGCCAGAGGATGAAAAGGAGTGCTACGGAATGCTGTCTTCCAGACATGACATGGCTGTTGTGTTCCACAAGATTGGGACTGTGAACATCCTCTCATGGATCGTGGATGGGGGAGGGGCTCATGAGGGCCCACCCCTCCCTAGGGTAGCTATCCGTAACTAATGTTCGCTGGAGAAAGAGCAGACAGTGTCTTCTGTAGTGTAAGTTGTCCACGTCCCACTACGCAACCCCTCAGGCAAACAACCCTAATTTAAATTCAGTGGATCACAAAATAAAAGATGTTAAAGCAGGATGGGAACTGGTTGGGAAGAAGCTCAACGGAAGTGAGAGGGGATAAGAGAAGGGAGTGAGGGTAAATATGCTCAAAATAGATCATGTGCAAGTATGAAATTGTTAAAGGAACGATTTCTAGTTACCATAATATTATTGATTTTCTAAGTATTAGTCTTGTGGTTTCATTTGTATTTAATTTCTAAATCCGTTTTGGCTTTTGAGCAGTGTAAGAGCTATAATAAACATAATAATAGTAAAAGAAAAGCTATTAAAAGGAAAATCCTAATTCAGCCAGGTTGCAGAATCTGAAAACAACATGCAAAAATATCAGTCTTATTTATATGCACTGCAATGATCTTTCTGAAAAGAAAAGAAAGCAAGAAAACAATCCCATTTACTATATCACCAAAATAAATAAAATACTTAGGAATAAACAACTAAGAGTTGATTCTGAGACCTACAAAACATTGATGAACAAAATTAAAGAAGACACGCGCAGTTGGGAAGCATCCCGTCATGGATGTTGGCGACAGCCATGGTTGGAAAGACAGAGAGTGGTTGTCAAAATCCTCCTGAGATGGAAACCTGTGACGACTTGAGTTCTCCCCACATACGCAGCCTTTCATCTTACATGTCATACCTAGAAAATCCTGAAAAAGACAACATAAAAAGATAACTTTGGTGCTCACTTCGGCAGCACATATACTAAAATTGGAATGATACAGGGAAGATTAGCAGGGCCCCTGCGCAAGGATGACACGCAAATTCGTGAAGCATTCCATATTTAAAAAAAAAAGATAACTTTGTTTTTCTACCAACATGTTATTCAGTAAATGAAGAATTTTTTTTAATTGCAGGTGCCTTCCAGCAATGGAATAGTATTCTTCACTAAAAATAAAAAATCTATTGAGTCATGGTATAGAAACTAAATACATAGTACTGAGAAAGAAACCAATCCCCATATGTACCTACCATATCATTCTAACTGTATGCCATTCTACAAAAGGCGAAACTATGCAGACAATAAAAAGGTCAAAGTTGTCAGGGGCTAGGGAGGAGGAAGGGATAAACAGATAGAGACAGAGGATTTGTGTAAATATAATATAAGATACTAGAGGTGTGGATACATGTCGTTTATAAAATTGTACATTCTGCCAAGCATGGTGGCACATGCCTTTAATCCCAGCACTCAGGAGGCAGAGGTAGGAAAATTGCTGTGAGTTCAAGGCCACCCTGAGACTACATAGTGAATTCCAGATCAGCCTGGGCTAGAGTGAGACCCTACCTTGAAAAAGAAAATTGTACATTCTACAGAGTGGGCCCTAATGTAAAACATGGGCATTGAGGTGATAGTCGAGTAACCATACAAGCTCATCTATCACAACAATTGCACTACCTGTGGGGATGTCATATGTGTGGAGGCAGGGGGACCAAGGGGTATCTCTGCATCTTTTCAATTTGTGTATGAAACTAAAACTGCTCTGAAAAAGAGTCTTTTAGGGCTAGAGGGATTGCGTAGCAGTTAAGGCACTTGCCTGCAAAGCCAAAGGACCCAGGTTCGATTCCCCAGGACCCAAGTTAGCCAGATGCACAAGGAGACACACGCATCTGGAGTTCATTTGCAGTGGCTGGAGGCCCTAGCGCACCCATTCTCTCTCTCTCTCTCTCTCTCTCTCTCTCTCTCTCTCTCTCTCCCTCTTTCTCTGTCTGTCGCTCTCAAGTAAATAAATAAAAATAAACAAAAAAATTTAAGTCTTTTTTAAAAATCACATTTAAAATGATACCACTCCCACTCTATCTTTGGCTCCTATTCATAGACTCTGGTCAAAGAACAAAGGGGCCTTATGAGAAAATGGAAAAGCCATACAACTCAGGAAAACACCCACCCCAGATTCCATCAGACTCCTTTTCACTTTTCGTGCAATTCTGGTTGAGTGGCTTAAGCTCTGGGGTGAAGAGTACAGCTCTTCATCCTCTGAAAAGTGACAAGGTCACCTTGTTCTCGCCACTTAATTTCACTGACTCTCCATAACTTCCAACTATAATAATATCTATGAATTACACAGAGGTTTTAAGAATTGACATCCTTTTTTTTTTTTTTTACAAATAACCTGGGAACTATAGGAGGAAGCATTTTCTCAAACTATAATCACAGTAAGAGTGACCCTTTTAAAAAACATATTTTAGCTGTGCATGGTGGTGCACAACTTTACTCCCAGCACTCAGGAGGCAGAAGTAGGAGGATCACCGTGAGTTTGAGGCCACCTTGAGACTACATAGTGAATTCCAGGTCAGCCTGAGCTAGAGTAAAACCCTCCCTCGAAAAACCATATATATATTCTTTTAATTTATTGTAGAGAGAGAGAGAGAGAATAGGTGCTCCAGGGCCTCTAGTCACTGCAGATTAACTCCAAACACATGCACTACCATTTGCATCTGGTTTACATGGGTACTGGGGAATCAAACCTGGGTCCTTAGGTTTCACAAGCAAGCTCTTTAACCATTAAGCCATCTCTCCAGCCCCAAGATTGACCGTTTTGGAGTTTTATGTTTCCTTTCTCTTTCCAGACCCCAGATAGCTAATGCTAAGAGCAAGATAGTGACTTCTCTGAGGTCAGTGACAATCTCAGGATAAACATCCAAATACCTGAAGCCACTCTTCTAGAATTCTACTGTGAAACCCAGCTGGACCTGGTGAGCTTATTTGACAAGTGACCTGTTCCTTATGTCTGAAGAATGCAGTTCTCTGTCTTGCTAGACCTCTCAGCCTTGGTTCCTACTTAGCAGTGTTGCAGTGGTGAGCTTTTGCTTTCCCTCTTTAAAGTAGCACTGGGTTGGGGCAGAAGAAAGATAACTTGATGTCTCCACCTTTATAATCAAACCTTAGTCTTCAATTGAAAGTTCCTCTCAGAGGCATCCCTGTTGCCCATGGCAGGAAGATGCATTTGATTGGGTTATGAGTTCTGACTTTTTTTTTTTTTTACCTGAAGTCTTGAGCATCTCCTACAAATAAAATTTTAATATAATCGGTTTCAGGGCATCTAGGAGCCTTTTAATTATACTCTGAAAGATGCTTAGACAACAGCTTGCTATTAGGTTAAACAGTGTCAGCATACGTACTGCAAACACTCACAGGTTTATTATACTTTGCAAACCAACATTTGTTTTCAAATGTTTTCGGTAAAGAACCTTCTTTGGAGGTACCTCTCGAATCCAATGGACAAAGTGGAGATGGTGCTAATTGAACCATCATCTTTTCCTCTCCTTATTTCCCCACAATAATGGAGCCTGGAGAGCTTAGATAGCATCATAAAACGGTGAGACATCTTGTGATAATTTGGGAGTCAATTACAAGATGACACAGCCTGCAGATCTCCAGATAGGTCCTCTCCTCTCGCTGGAGTCTCATGCCTGGCCATTTCACTGCTCATTAGCCCCTTTTCCAGACACTGAGCAAGGAAAACAAAAGGAAATGAAATCCAAACCCATCCATTTGCTCCCTATTAACTGCTCTGGTTACAAGTTTAGTGAAGGCGCAAACTGAGCCGATTAATTAATACAGTTTGGGGACTACCTCTGTAGCTCATTTGTTTAAGCTCATCCTTCCTCCTGAAATCATCTACTGAATAAAATGTACTGGCCTGGGGACTAGGCTAAGCCAGGTGCCTTGATTGTTTGTACTGGCCAGAGGAAAAATGCATAGCAAAAAAAGAAAAACAAAATATGAAACACAGCTGATATCAGATTTCCAAACTCGGGCTAGAGAGATGGCTCAGCAGTTAAATGTGCTTGCTTACCAAGCCTGAAGGCCCCTGGATTCGAGTCCCCAGTACCCACAAAAAGCCAGATGGACATGTCTCGTGTGTCTGGAATTTGTTTGCAGTGGCAAGGCTCTCAAATAAATGAAAATATTTTTTAATCCTAAATTTGGGGCTAGAGAGATGGCTTAGAAGTTAAGGCACTTGCCTGTGGAGCCTAAGGACTTCAGGTTCTGCTCCTCAGAACCCACATAACCTGGATTTACATGGTGATGCATGTGCACAAGGTTGCATACATCTGGAGTTTGATTGCAGTGGCTAGAGGCCCTGGTGCACCAATTCTCTCTATATATCTATGTATCTACCTATCTATCTGTCTGTCTATCTCTCACTCTGTCTCATAAATAAAAATAATGAATATAAAAATTCTAGCCAGGGGCTGGAGGGATGGCTTAGTGGTTAAGACATTTGCCTGCAAAGCCAAAGGACGCAGGTTCGATTCCCCAGGACCCACGTTAGCCAGATGCACAACGGGGGCACATGCATCCTACCAAAGGAAGGAAGGGAAGGAGGGAGGGGAGGAGGGAGGGAAAGAGGGGAAGGAGGAGGGAAAAAGAAAGGGAGGGGAGAAGGGAGACCAAGCTCATGTTACTTTATAGTACCCTTTAAAGGTTTTTAATTTAATTACAAAATCGAGAATCCTATGACTAGTAAAACAGCAATTTCATTGTTTATCTATTCTGATTACAGAAGCCTCACTACAGAGAAAGTCTTACTTACAGAAATATTAAATCTTAATAATGCTCTCAAGGAATCTGGCTTTCAATGATTACAGAGTTTATATAAGCTACTAGGTAAACATTGCTGCAAGTTAATCCAGGTAGCTAAATAAACAATTAATGATGACTGTAAATGATGAAGTCTTCAGAAAAAAAAGAAAAGAAAGCTTGAGATTTTCAAAATGACTATTTACCTACAGATATAGAAATATATATTACATTCATATATTACATTTATATATATATATATATATTACATTTAAAGAAATTGATTATGTCTTCTAGACAAAAAGATTCTTATCTCACACTTTAATATTTTGGTTCATTCAGAACATTATTTTAATATTTCATTGGAAATTCTGCTCCCTCTAAGCATGCAGTTTTTCTATTATATCCAAGTATATATCCAAAGCTGAAAACTTGTATGGAAGGAATATAGCTCTAATCTTTGAAAACATGGTAAGATATATAATTTACTGAAATTCACTTTATTATCAAATTCATAAGAATATATCAAGGCATGAAATGAGGTCTCCCTACACATATGATACAGGCTTAACTTCCTAAGTCATCTTACCCAAAGCTCAAGGACAAATCATCCACACAGCATAAAGAAAGTGAGACTGAACTAGAATAGCACTCAGTTAGCTGCTAGCTCTGCCTTGCCACCCACCAGCTATGAGACCTGGGCCAGCCACTCCTCTCCTAAGTTCTCTCTGCAACAGATGGCCTCAATGTTCCTCCAACTCTTCTCTTGTGATCTATGGAATAAGGGAATAGGTCATATACACAGAGGAAAGCCCAACTGAGTTAAATAAGTACAAAGTCGGTGTCAAGTTGAGGTTATATAGGGCACAACATGACAGATCCAGGGACAGATACCTCTAATTAAATGAAGATCAGAAGGGGGACATGTTCAATTCCAAGATCTGGAGCATAATGCTACCTTTGCATAAATTTTATAATTCCACCTAGACATGACTGAGTTCTAAAACCCCTTTTGCAAGAGTTGAAAGATTGACGAGCCAAATGCCAATCTAATAACCTGTCCAATGGGGATAGATATGTATAGTGTCTGAAGCACTCCTAGTAGCTATTTAGAGTGTCCCTGTTATTAAGGAAACTAGAGCCCTGAACTTGTCAACAAAATGCTGTCCAGTGAGCACCGAATTAGTCAGAGCTGAGCTGCTGCTGAGAGAGCAAGACCAGCATGTGGTACTTCTAAGGTGAGATTGAAGGAAGTGTTCTTAACCAAGGGATCTTGTACATACACCTAGACTTCAAGAGAGCAGTGACTCTGCTGAAATTGTACAAAACCGCATAAGGATGTGACCATGTCCAATTTTTATTTTTTTAATTTTTTTGTTTATTTTTATTTATTTATCTGAGAGCAACAGACAGAGAAAGAGGCAGAGAGAGAGAGAGAGAGAGAGAGAGAGAAAGAGAGAGAGAATGGGCATGCCAGGGCCTCCAGCCACTGCAAATAAACTCCAGATGCATGCGGCCCCTTGTGCACCTGGCTAACATGAGTCCTGGGGAATCGAGCCTCGAACAGGGGTCCTTAGGCTTAACCACTAAGCCATCTCTCCAGCCCTATTTTTTTTATTTTTTTATTTTTTATTTATTTATTTTTATTTTTTTTTATTTTTTCAGGAGGCAGAGGTAGGAGGATCGCTGTGAGTTTGAGGCCACCCTGAGACTATGTAGTAAATTCCAGGTCAGCCTGGGCTACAGTGAGACCCTACTCAAAAAAAAAAAGGAGGAAAAAGAAAAAGAGAAAGAAAGAAAGAGAGAAAGAAAGAAAGGAAGAAGGGAGGAAGGAAGGAAAGAAAGAAGGAATATAGAGAGAGGGTATATAGACAGTAAGCATGATTATGCCAAGGCCTCTTGCCACTGTAACCAAACTTCAGATACATGCACCATCTGGCTTTACGTAGCTACTGAGGAATGGAACCCAGGACAGCAAGCTTTGCAAGCAAGCACCTTAAACTGGGAGTCATCTCCCCAGCCCTATGTCCAGTTTTCTAAGAAGAGAGAGCATCCAGAACATTCATCAGATTCTCGAGTAGTCTGTGAACTGCAAAGCCCTCCAGAACTACTGAGAAATAGGCCACAATAGTAAAGGAGGGATCTGAGGGATGTCTGAAGAGTCTGAAATCAGAAGACAGAGGTGGGTCACAGAGTGAACATTAGGAAGGAAGGAGTAAATAGTGGCCTAATCCAAGCAGGTAGCATACTTCAAGGAGCGCTGTAAGGGTATCAGTCATGATAACTCGGGGGCCTCCAAAAGAGTCCTCACACATATGTGGGCCCTCAAGGTCTGCCAGCTCACCAGGACAGGGGCTTCTGTGAAGGAAGGTTACATGCAATCCTGAAGGACTATTCAGTTCCAAAGCAAGTCATCCAGTCATCCACAGTAGCTCCCAATCTCCATAACTCCAGTGTTGCTCGTATTCAAGTCCTCTGCAAACTGCTCCTTCAACTCTTCTTCTCTTTGGGCAGAGGGGCACCTTGGGAAGAGAGGATGGATGCTGTCCCCAGGAAGCCCATGGAAACACACAAGCATTATCTTGTAGTCTACTTGTGTCAGAGTGTATGGTCGATCTGGTGGGCTGAGGCTTAATTCATTTAAATTTAAAATTCAATTGTAGAGCCACATTTTAAGTACTCAATAGTCACAGATAGCTAGTAGAAGCTATGCTAGAAAATAAACTTATACAATACATCTACTATCACAGAAAGTTCTAGCTACACAATCCTGCACTAAACTCCAATACATCAGCAGTTTGCAGTAGTGATGCAGAGAAAGAGAGAGCCTCAAGTGAACAGAAATTACTATAAAGAGCCTCGTTGTTGCAGTTAACCTTTCGCATTGCTGAAACAAAACACCTGCGCAAAAGCAGCTGATGGAAAGAAAGTTGTTTACTTTGGCATATGGTCTCAATGGGAAGAATAAGCTTCATGATGGCAGGGGAAAGGATGGCATGAGCAGAAGCCAGACATCATCTCCTTACCAACATCGGGTAGACATCAGCAGCAGGAGAGGGAGTCCAGTTTTGTCAAGAGGACACAGACTGTAACACACCGAAGCCTGCCCCCAACAGTACACCTCTTCCAGCAAGGCTCCGCCTCCCAAATCGCCGTGGACAGGGGGCTAAGCTTTCAAAGCACATGAGTTTATGGGGAACACCTAATTGAAACTACCACACACACAAAGAAAGTGGTCCTAAATTGAACCTCATGGATAAGATGAAGGTATTGAAAGGACATTTCCTGTGATAGCCATAGCAGATGCAAAGAAGCCACAAAGGTGAGAATAAGGACAGAGCCCAGTGCACATTTAAGATGAACATATCGTGGAAGAATGACTGAAAATGCTGCGATGGAGGAATGACTGAATGGTAGGAAATAAGATAAGTGGGAAGAATGAAAGAAGACTGCATGAGGATTTCAATGTCTGGTGCAGCAAAGGCATGACAATAATAGCTCAAATACTTGCTATCTCTTGTTTAATACTTATTGTATTTCCATCTTTGTATAAGAGATTTATATAAATTATTGAATTGATTCCTCAGAGTAACAGGAGGTAATTATTTTTAGCTCTGTGATATGAATGACAAAATCTGAGGGCTGGGGATGCGGCTCAGTGGTAGAGTACTTGCCGAACATGTGCAAGATCAGATCTTGGGGGCTGGGGAGATGCTCAGTGGTTAAAGTCTTTTGCTTGCCAAGCCTGCTGACATGGGTTCAACTCTCCAACACCCATGTAGAGCTGGGTGCAAAAAGCCACATACATCGGTAATCCCGACTCCTACAATAATGGGAGGCAGAGCCAGGACAACCCAAAGCTAGCCAGCTAGTCACTTGTTTGCAGTCTAGCAGTTCATTTGCAGCAACAAGAGACTCTGTCTCAAAGAAGATGGAACACAGACACCTCAAAGTTGTCCTCTGGCACCTGCACCTGCACCCGTCACACACAGAAAGAAAGAAAGAAAGAAAGAAAGAAAGAAAGAAAGAAAGAAAGAAAGAAAGAAAGAAAGAAAGGAAGGAAGGAAGGAAGGAAGGAAGGAAGGAAGGAAGGAAGGAAGGAAGGAAGGAGCTTAAAAGCTGATTATGTTTTCAGAATTCATTTAACATTCCCAAGGTCAGCATGGAAACGATGAACTGTGTCTCAAACCAATACCATTGTCAAAATGTCTTCATTGCTCGCTCCTGCCTCTCCTCCAAATGACACTGGTTTTCATTGAGAAAGGTACTAGCCGCCGCCCTTTGCACAGTATAAAATTTCCAAGGCATCTCTCCCAGAAATCTCTTTAGATTCTTCCAAAGCCTGGGAAACCAACTCTCTTTGCAGGACTCTAGCAGCTCGGAATTCATGACAATCAGGATGAGGAAGAACGTGGCAGGAGGGAGGAAGTGGAAAATGACAGAGGTGGGCCCTGTGATGTGAATAAGGAGCATCTAAGAAAAGAGGCTGTTGTACTCAAGGCCTCAGTGACTTTTAAATTGAAAGTGATGCCAAGGCTGTCTCCCTGCCTTCGGAGCCCCATCTGTCTCTGAGGTGTGCAGGGCAGGGTTCCTGACTCCACAGGCCCCTGGCATCTTCGTGGCTTCTCCCACCTCTCATCCTTCATCAGTAGGTTCACACATATGACTCCCCCCATTTTTAATCATAACTACAATTTGAGCTGGTTGGTCATGGGCAAGATCTGTGACCATAGATGAGAACAAAAGGTTTTCCACAGGAAGGAGGGATATCAAGATGCTTTTCCATCCTGTTAGGCATTTTTATAAAAAGCAGAATATAAGTTAACAAAGCCTATCCATTTACAAAGCCTATCAATTCACCTCAAGTTCTTATAGATAAAAATTGATACAGGGCTGGAGAGATGGCTTAGTGCTTAAGGCACTTGCCTGCGAAGCCTAAGGATCCAGGTTCAATTCTCCAGGTCCCACATAAGCCAGATGCACAAGGTGGCACATGCATCTGGAGTTCATTTGCAATGCCTAAAGGCCCTGATGCACCCATTCTCTCTCTCTCTTTCTCTCTCTCTCTCTCTCTCTCTCTCTCTCTCTTTCTCTCTCTGTCTCAAATAAATAAATAAAAATAAATCTTAAAAACAAAAAAAATTTAAATGATTACAGTATTAAGAGCAATATTTAAGGAAATGGGGGCTGGAGGGATGGCTTAACAGTTAGGGTGTTTGCCTGCAGAGCCAAAGGACCTTGGTTAGATTCCCTAGGACCCAAGTAAGCCAGATGCACAAAGTAGCACATGCATCTGGAGTTCGTTTGCAGTGGCTGGAGGCCCTGGTGCACCCATTTTCTCTCTCTTTCTCTCTCTCTCTCTTTCTATCAAATAAATAAATTAAAATAAAATATATTTTTAATTTTAAGGAAATAAACATATTTTGTTACTGCCTTTATCAGTCATCACTCATTGCTTAATCTAACCTTGGCACAGGCTCAGTGCTTAAACTAGAATCCACCCTGTGTCTTTCCTTGGAGTTAAAATCCTGTGTGGGGCTGATACTTGATTTTTTTTTTCTTTAGGGTGTTAGAGATTTTGGCATCAATAAATATTCCACATGGTTTCTCTCCAGCATTTCACAATTTCACGATTTCAGCTGCCTTCACGTGACTTATCAGTGAGAAGGTGCCCTGCTGCAGTCTTGGCATTCTAATTAACAGTCTTGCTGTCTAATCACTCTTCGACATGAGAGAGACTGACCTTCTCCTCCACACCACTGCCAACAGCCAAGAACAGAGCATGATTAGAGGCCAGCTACACAATACCTGTATTGTAGAACACACACACACACACACACACACACACACACAGCTCTTCTAAATAAAAGGTGTGATCCAACACAGGGGAAGGTGTTCACTAAAGAACCAGCCCATCTTTCCATGACAAACAAGTGCTTGCCTATTGTTTATTAATAAGGGTTAAAGACCTCACTTATGCTGGGTGTGGTAGTGCACGCCTTTAGTCCCAGCACTCGGGAGGCAGAGGTAGGAGGATCGCCATGAGTTCGAGGCCACCCTGAGAATACATAGTGAATTCCAGGTCGGCCTGGACTAGAATGAAAACCAACCTCCAAAAACACACAAAAAAAAAAAAGAAGAAGAAGAAGAAGAAAAGAAAGACCTCCCAGTCCTTATCCTATCTCCTACAAGCTAAACAAAGCAGTATTGTTAAGCCAACATTAAGTGAAGTTTTTTTCTCAGGTACCTCATTTTTGTAGGTTGTCAGAAATAAGAGTGAAGCATCCTATTCCTATGTATAAAAATAGAGTCCAAATGCATACATCATAGGAATCTGTTTTTCCTAAATTCTGTGAGGAATATTGCTTTTATAACAAAATCAAAACACGTGGCGGGGGCGGGGGAATGCCAGCTGGTTAATATAGGAGAGCACTGGAGTTGGATAACATCATTTTGTAACCACCAAGGTGAACATTGTTTCAAGCAAGAGTCATCAATGGTTGCTAAGTCTTGAGGGAAATGTTGGTGGGGAACAGAGTCTCTGTGCAGTCTTAAAGAAAGAGTCTCTTTAAAGGTGGGTGATCAAAACCAACATCCCAAGGAGAGGCAGATGGACTCTGTGTGTCTCCAGACGTGATGCTGTCTGAAGGTTATGCTTGGAATGCATAACCTGAATCTAACCATAAAGAAACATGAGAAAAACCTGAAATGAAGAACATTCTTTAAAAAAATAAAAAGACTTAGTTCCTTAAAAAAAAAATCAGGCTGGAGGGATGGCTTAGCAGTTAAGGCACTAGCCTGCAAAGCTAAAGCACCCAGGTTCAATTCCCCAGGACTCATGTAAGCCAGATGCACAAGGTAGTGCATGCTTCTGGAGTTCATTTGCAGTGGCTGAAGGCCCTTGTGTGCCTATTCTCTCTCTCTCTCTCTTTCTCTCTCTCTTTCTCTCTCCCTCCCTCCCTCTTTCTATCTCAAATATAAGTAAAAATAAAATATAACAAAAATCAAGCAGGCATGGTGTCACACACCTTTAGTCCCAACACTCGGGAGGCAAAGTTAGAAGGATTGCTGTGAGTTCAAGGCCACCCTGAGACTACACAGCGAATTCAAGGTCAGCCTGGGCTACATCAAGACCCTACCTTGCAAAACTAAAAGAAAAAAGTATTCAAATTAAAAAAAAATGACTATAGAAAACTAAAGAAACACAAGAGTTAAATATAATTCCTGAACCTAGACTGGATCCATCCTTCAAAGGAAGGAGTATGAAGAATATTAGCTGTTATATCACTATTACATTTAATGAAGTTGGCAACTGAATTGTGTTCAAGAAGGTATCTTTATTATAAGGAAATACACACTGAGCTATTTTGAGGTAAAAGGTCATGAAGACATTTATTTAAATGGCTCAGGAAGAAATATACATGTGCGTATGTATGTAGTATGTAAGTATGTAAGCACATGCAAATGATGGAATAAATTGATCAGAACGTTAGCAATCGGGCTGGAGAGATGGCTTAGTGGTTAAGCACTTGCCTGTGAAGCCTAAGGGCCCCGGTTTGAGGCTCGATTCCCCAGGACCCACGTTAGCCAGATGAACAAGGGGGCGCACGCATCTGGAGTTCGTTTGCAGTGGCTGGAGGCCCTGGTGCACCCATTCTCTCTCTCTGTCTGCCTATTTCTTGGTCTGTCACTCTTAAATAAATAAATAAAAAATAAACAAATAAATTTTTTTTAAAATGTTAGCAATCCACAAATAAGGAGAAAGAGTACCTGGGTGTTTGATGTTCTGTCCATCCTTACAACTTTTCTATGGGTTTGAAGTTATTTCCAGACAAAATTCCATAGCAGGGCTGGAGAAATGGCTTAGCAGTTAAGATGCTTGCTTGAGAAGCCTAAGGACCCATGTTTGACTCTCCAAGTCCCACATAAGCCAGATGCACAAGGTGATGCAAGAATGCAAGGTTGCACATGTGCAAGAGGTGGCGCTTGTGTCTGGAGTTCTAGTGCAGTGACTGGTGGCCCTGGAGCATCTCTCTCATTAAAAAAAAAAATTACAAAAAAAGCAGTCTTAAAAAATTTAATAACAGCAATAAGCATACACACGCATGTATGTGCCTGCACACATGCGCACAAGCACACAAATACACACACACACACACACACACACACCCCGAAAATTCTAAGAGAGGAGAGGACCAGTCAGGCCCATCCCCAACCGTCTGCCAGTCCGTAACTCTGCTTTACTGGTCCCAGCCCACTTCCTGTAAGAGGAATGACCACTGTCTCTATCATTACTAGTTCTGGAAGCAATTTCCTCTTCTTATATTTTTTAATAATATTTTTATTTATTTGCAAGCAGAGAGCAATAGAAGAGAGACCGAGAGCATTGGATGTGCCTCCAGCCACTGCATACGAACTCCAGATGTATCTGCCACTTTGTGTGCATCTGGCTTTAGGTAGGCACCAGCGAATCAAACCCGGGTCATTAGACTTTGCAGGCAAGTGCCTTAACTGCTGAGCCATTTTTCCAGCCCTTCTTATATTTTTAATAAGTCCCTCCAATAAGTATCAAAGACAAAAATGAACATTTTTTTTAATTCTGTGTTAAAACTACTCTCTCTCATCTTTAAATTACCAATGGCTCGGGGCTAGACAGATAGCTCAGGGGGTAAAACACTTGCACTTGTGTGAGGACTTGAGCTCAAATTCCCCAGCCCTCATGTAAATTCATGGTGCACAGTGTAATCGATGGAGACAAGGAATCCTTAGGACTTGCTGACTAGCTAGTCGAGCCAAACCAGTGAACTCTAGCTTTGATGATAGTCCTTGTTTCAAATAATAAAGTGAAGAGTGACTGAGGAAGACACCCAACATCAACCTCTGGCCTCCACACACATGTACATACACATGCATGTGCACCACACATACATACACACAAAACAACTCTATGTCTACAGATTTGATGTTTTTAAACTTACCAGTGGCTTGATAATATGCTTTTGGCAGGCATTACTGACTGTGTTCACCTCATCTCCGACCTTCTTGACTTGTGTGAAGTTAATATATCTTTATCTTCTTACCTCAACAAAGTTTGAGCCTAAGTTGACTGATAACCATGTGACCTTCATAGCAAGTACCATACCATCGGCCCCAAATTCTGTCCGCTTCATCAAAAAGATTTCTGTTTCCACCAGAGGTTGGGGTGCCAACCATGACGAGTTCTAGCTCTTCATTCCCTGACCACAGAACAGAAATGGGAATCTTTGTGTGTGAGTGTATATGTGTATGAGAGTGTATGTGGATGGTGTGTGTGGATGGCACATGCACATATGTGTGTGCATGTGTGTCTATGACATGTGTGGATGGCACACACATGCCACATCACACATGTGGAAGTCAGAGGACAACCTTGGGGTGCTTCTCCTCTCCTTCCAGCTATTTTTGTGACAGGGTTTCTCTTGTCACTGCTGCTTATGAGCTTCCAGGTTCTCTTGGCTCTGCCTCCCATTGCTGTAGGCACTCTGGGATTACAGACGCATGTGCCACTCTGCATCTGGCTTTACATGGACACAGAGAAGGATCAAATTCAGGTCAGCAGACTTGCAAGCCAGCACCTTTAACTGTTGAGCCATATCCCCAGCCCCTAAGTGGGTTCCTTAATGTTTTAGTGTAAGTTGATGACAGCTTTTCCCAAACTTGGGAATTGTAAAAGTACAAAATAAATTTGGTTGATTGTAGATGGATATGCATAATGAATTTTAAGATTATTGAATGCTACTTATAGTGCTTAATGAAAATCTTTCCTCTTTTAACTTAAAACAACAGCATGGTTTTGAATCAATAAGCTCTCGTATGGTCAATGAAGGCTCATGCTGTCCTCAGTTTATTGACAGTAGAGAAAAGATAGACACACTCAGGGTGCAATGAACTGTCAAATCTCCCTGGGTCAAGTACCACCTTGTTTTTATATAATTAACAACTTCCATGATTGTAAACAAAAACCCATGATAATTCCCTCCCTCCCTCCACTCTCCCCTTTGAAACTCCACTATCATATCCCATCCCCCTCTCAATCACTCTTTCTTTTATTTTGATGTCATCATCTTTTCCTCCTATTATGATGGACTTGTGTAGGTAGTGTCAGGCACTGTGAGGTCATGGATATCCAGGCCATTTTGTGTCTGGAGGAGCACGTTGTAAGGAGTCCTACCCTTCCTTTGGCTCTTACAATCTTTCTGCCACCTCTTCCACAATGGGCCCTGAGCATTGGAAGGTGTGATAGAGATATTGCAGTGCTGAGCACTCCTCTGTCACTTCTTCCCAGCACCATGATGCCTTTTGAGTCAACCCAAGGTCACTGCCATCTGAAAAGAGAAAGTTCTCTAATGAAAAAGTGAGAGTAGCATTAATATATGGGTATTAACATTAAGAGAAGTGCTAACTGGGAGGTTTGATGAGCATAGTATATACATTTAGCCAGACAGCAGTAGACGTTACACCCCTAGGGCTCATGACTACCCCTGTTGTAGGTTTTCAGTATCAGGGATGTATTCCCTCCCATGGAGCCGGCCTCCAGTCAAATTAGAGGGCAGTTGGTTTCCCCCATAACAGACGTGCCCCTATTGCACCTGTTGGCTCATTTGGCCTGGTTGGCCAAATATAAGGCTTGCAGTGTCCACTGTGGAGTATCTTGATTTCTCTCTCTCTCCCATTGAGCTGCACGCAGCATAGCTTTTTCCAGCTTTCTGTCAGCTGGTCTACATGGAGGAGGTTTTCAACTCAGTTCCAGCAGGATTTCTCAGTGACCTTGCAGCCCAAGTACGTGGAGTCTTCAGCAATAGGGTCTTACCATCTATTCCTGGTGGGAAACCAAGGACCTCAGCAATGGGATGTAATGTTTTGGGGCATCAGGGACCTCCTGGCCAACAACTCAAGTTGTCAAGTAACACCTTTTTAAAAAATATTTTTATTTATTTGCGAGAAGAGAGATAGACAGAGAAAATGGGCATTCCAGAGCCTCTAGCTGCTGTAAACAAACTCCAGATGCATGCCTAACCTGGCTGTATGTGGGTACTAGGGAACTGAACCCAGGTCATTAGGCTTTGCAGACAAGTGCCTTAACCACTGAGCCATCTCTCTAGCCTTCAAGTTCCAGCTTTGCCCAGTTGTACACATGCTCCTGAAGACAAGATCAGGGCTCACCTATCCCAGCCTCATTCCCACCACCACATTCCCACCATCTGCACTCGCCTCTTCTGCGAGTGCTATAGCAACGCATAAGACTAGACAGAAATCATCCTAAAACATCTACATCTCAATCTTGCATTATGCTCAGTCCTAGTTCCCTTCAGTCTGGCTTTCCAGGTAATTTTTCTTTAATCCAAGCTGAGCGTGTATTCGTTATAGTACACTAAATCACTGTAACAAATATATTCACAGTCATAATAGGTCAAACACAAAAGAAGTGTAAAGTTGCTCACATGGCAGCATAAGGCAAGCATTTCTAGGTTAGCAGGAAGCTAATCTTCACAAGCTAGTTCAGGGATCCAGGCTCCCTTCTAATTTGTGGCCAGAGTCTCACGGTGCTCTGCATACAGCTGACAGAAAGAAAAAGACCAGACAGCAGGCCCATCTGTCTCCTAAAGGCCACAGCTCTGAAGTGGTACTCAGGTTCAGCCATTATGTGTGCTTCCTGAACAAGCACGAGGGCCCAAGGGAGCCTGAAAACACCTGAGTCAGAATCTCCAGATCCCCTGTAAATAGCTGGGCTTGGTCATATACATGCCTGTAACCCCAGTTCCATAAAGGAGAGCAAAGAGAACAGGGAGTCACCCAGGCTTGTGAAAAACAGCGAGTTCTGCTGTCAGTAACAAAGCCCAGCTCACATCAGAGCAGGCAGAAGAGAGATGGAGTGGGACACCAGACCAGCCGGCGATGTATGCAGTACTGCGAGGACATGTATGCGTGCGTACACCACATATACACAGACACACACACGTGTGAGCCAAGAAAGAAAAAGAAGTGGTGCTCTCACTTCCACTCATATTCTAGTGTAAAACTTACTCCTGTGACCTTGGCTCCTACCAGACAGATGGCAAGTACAGTCTCTGGCAGGGCAGAGTCAAAAGGGAGAGAAGATGTTGATGGGCATTCAGCAGAACTGACCATAGTACCCTAAGAAAAGGGGGGAGAAGGGGGGGAAGGTTTGATAATGATTGTACCACATAAGAAAACCAAAGAATATATCTGAACACTCATTTTTCCTTTTGAATCTTTTGTTTGTTTTTTTGATTTTTTTTTTTTTTGAAATAGGGTCTTGCTGTAGCCCAGGCTGACCTGGAATCACTCTGTAGCCTCAGGGTGGCCTTGAGCTCACAGCGATCTCCTACCTCTGCCTCCCAAGTGCTGGGATTAAAGGCATGCACCACCATGCCCAGCTCCTTTTGAATTATTTTGTAGGGTTTTTTTTTCCCAAGAAAATTTTTTAAATGTTGTATTTATTTATTTGCAAGCAGAGAGAGACAGAGACAGAGAGAATGGGTGCACTAGGGCTTCTAGCCACTGCAAACTCCAGACACATGCACCACCTGGTGCATCTGGCTTACTGGGTAATCAAACCTGGGTCCTTAGACTTCACAGACAAGCTCCTTAACCACTAAACCATCTCTCAAGTCCCCCAAGGAACTTTTTTTTTTTTTTTTTTTTTTTTTTTTTTTTTGGTTTTTCGAGGTAGAGTCTCACTCTAGCCCAGGCTGACCTGGAATTCACTATGGAGTCTCAGGGTGGCCTCGAACTCACGGCAATCCTCCTACCTCTGCCTCCCAAGTGCTGGGATTAAAGGCGTGCGCCACCACGCCTGGCTCCCAAGGAACTTTTGATGTAGGATGATCACCATGAGTTCACAGCCACCCTGAGACTACATAGTAAATTCCACATCAGCCTGGGCTACAGCAAGACCTTACCACAAAAAAAAAATGGAAGGAAGGAAAATTCACATCCTCTCTGAGTCCCCACATCAATCAACCCTTATGCTGCTTTTTTAAAATAATGCTTATCACTACTACAGCATGTTATATATTTATCTATTTAACAGCTTAGGCCTATCTTTCTCACTAGCATGTAAGCCATATGTAGACAAGGACTGTGCTTTATTTATCACTAGCCACTAGTAACTTACACTTAATTGGCACCATGTAGCTGTCCTATATTTATTAGATGAATGAATTACTTGATCACATATGAGCAAAGTCATACAAATAAATACTCGTTAACCCACACTAATATCCAAAAAGTTCCCATAAACTGAAAGGAGGTTTCAGTTTCTCTAGTTTCCTTCCCCTGTTTTTAAAGCTAATGAGTGTGTTTATATGCTAAAGAATGGAATTGGACTTCTTGACACCACACAAAAGTTCACTCCAAATTGAGCACAGACATAAGTATAAGAGCTAAAATGATTTAAAAAAAAAAAACCTTTAAATGATAAGAAGTAAATCTTCTCTGAAGAAATGCCTTGGGTTAAGTAGGGATTCCTTAGATATAACCCAAAATATAACAGATCAAAAAAAAAAAAAAAACAACTAAATAACATGCCAGTTGTGGTGACACGCACCTTTAATGCCAGCACTTAGGAGGCCAGTGGTAGGAGGATCAGCCTGAGTTCAAAGCCAGCCTGGGACTATAGAGTGAGATACAGGTCAGCCTGGGCAAGACTGAGACCCTACCTCAGAAAAAAAAAAAAGAAAGAAAGAAAAGAAACCAAAGGAAAAAAAAACTAAATAAACTGATCTTCAAATGTTTAAAGTCTTGTTCTTCAAAGGACACCATCAAGGTAATAACAAGATGGGTTGGAGAGATGTCCCAGTGCGTAAAGCACTTGCCACACAAGTGTGAATACCTGAGTTTGGATCCCCAGAACCCAGTACAGCCAGATGTGTACCACATGCCTATAATCCCAGCGCCTGTGATGAGATGAGAAGCAGAAACAAGAGACTCCCAGAAGTTCACAGGACAGCTAGCCTATTATGCAAACAAGAGACCTTGCATGTCCCCTATACACATGAACACACAAACACATATACATCATACATACACAACCCACACATTATAGGAAAACATTTGCAAATCATAGCCCTGATAAGGGACTTATACCTACAATGAACAAAGAATTCTTACAACTCAACAATTAAAAGGCCCACAACCCAAGTTAAAAATGGGGAAAGGGGCTAAAGAGATGGTTTAGCAGTTAAGGCACTTGCCTGAGAAGCCTAAGGACCCAGATTCAATTCCCAGTATCCAGGCAAGCCAGATGCACAGGGTGGTGCCTGCATCTGGAGTTTGCAGTGGCTAGAGGCCCTAGTGTGCTCATTCTCTCTCTCTCTCTCTCTCTCTCTCTCTCTCTCTCTCTCTCTCTCCCTCTCCCTCTCCCTCTCCCTCTCCCTCACTCTTTCTCTATCTCTCTCATAATTAAATAAATATTTTTAAATGGGTAAAGGGTCTGAATAGACATTTCTCCAAAGAATATACAGAAATGGTGTGCAAATTATATTTCAATTTTAAATAACAGAGTAATTGGCCCTTGGTAGGATTCTGTTCTAGGTATAGATTTTGAATTCTTACCATACCTACATTGTTGATAGTTGACTTACACTACTCATTGTATTCCAGAAAGATGGTTCTCAAAGTGAATACCAACATCCTTGGAGATTTGTTAGCAAATTCTCTGGCCCATTCCTACTGAATCAGAAATTTTAAGGGGTGAGGCCCAGTGACATGTGTCTCAGTGAGTAGTCCAGGTGATTCAGGCATCCACTAAGGTGTTAAATACACAAGTTTACTTCTCTGGACAAAGAGAAACATAAGATCTAGTTCCCTAGGACAGCTTTAACTGTGCAACATTCCCACTCTATCCTCACATTCAGGATATTCAATAGATGCCTTCTTTTTTAAAAAAAAAAAAAAAAGCAATAGACAGAGCCCCTCTGCTCTTATCCATTCTTTCATCCACATGTGCAACAGATCCTGCCCTGTTTGTTACTATATACTCTCACCTTGATGATTTTCAATCTCCATGCAGCCAGCCCAGTAGAGTTGATGCCCATGTTTAAGTTCAGGGTGGGAATGCTGGGAGGTCCCACTTCTTAGTCTTCAGATCTTGGATGCATGAGCAACTCAGTCTCTTTCCAGAGCACACTGTATTGTTGTATGGGTATTTGAGTCCAAGTTTGCTCTTGTTCCCTGGGTGTACATCCCCCTTGACACTCTGGAGAGAAAGGGTGCTGGTCAGGCCAGGATGCAGGGGGGGGGGCGCTTTGAACCTCTGACAGAATGTCTTCAGCATAGCATCAAAACTTCACCTGGGGCTGGGGAGATGGCTGTCAGGAAAACACTCACCGTGTGAGCGTGAGGACCTAGATGCAGGTCTCCAGCAGCCACACAAATGTTGAGCAGGTGTGGTGGCCACCTGTAACCCCAGCATGTGGTTTGTGGAGAGAGGGGATCCCCAGGGCTAGTTAGACGAGCTGGATGAGTGAGCTCTGGGTTCAATGAGAGACCCTGCCTCAATAAGTAAGGTGAAGAGTGATCAAGGAAGGTACCCAGTGTCAACCTCCGGCCTCTACACATGTGCATACACACATGCACTTGCATCACGTACATACAAAAACGCATACTGATATACACACCACACACAAGTGAATGAAAACAAATGTACTTCAGCTCTAATTCTTAAAAGCTGGCAGCATGAGAATCTTCACATCTCCTGGGTTTTCGTGATGTTCTCCCTACCTACCAGATATGTAGCCCTCCTATAGGAACCTCTGCATTTGTGTGTGTGTATGTGTGTGTGTGTGTGTGTGTGTGTGTGTGTGTGTGGTGTATAGTATGTGTGATGTGTGCATGCACTAACATGCAGGAGTGCAGAAGTCAGAGAAGGATGTCAGGTGTCCTCTATCATTCTTCCACCTCTACCTTTGAAACAGAGTCTCTCACTGAGCCTGGAGCATTTAGATTGGCTGACCACCAAGCCCCAGTAGTCCTTTCTCTTCCCCTCTCAGGGCTGGGGTTATGGCCAGCTTTTTCTTTTAATATTATATTATGCCAATTGCATTTGATATTTTATTTTTATTTATTTATTTGAGAGAGAGAGAGATACAGAAATAGGCAGGTAGACAGAGAGAATGGGCGCGCCAGGGCTTCCAGCCACTGCAAACGAACTCCAGACGCGTGTGCCCCCTTGTGCATCTGGCTAACGTGGGTCCTGGGGAATCGAGCCTCGAACCGGGGTCCTTAGGCTTCACAGGCAAATGCTTAACCACTAAACCATCTCTCCAGCCCTATGGCCAGCTTTTGACATGAGTGTCAAGGATTGAACTCAAGTCCTCATGTTTGCACAGTAAGCATTCTTACCCACTGAGCCATCTCCCAGACCTGTGAAGCTCTTTACTTAGCCACACCTGCACCTACGTACTCAGCACCTTGAGAAGCAGTTATGCACGTGGTCTTTATGTGTTCATTGGGATTTACTGAGAACTTAACAGCACAGGCAGTTGACCTAGGGTCTCTGAGAATCAATGGCAGAACCTGTGGCCTTATGTAGTATAGCTCCAGGCCTATCCCCCAAATGCAAATAAGCCCCTTAAGTCTAAAGATAGGTCACCTGCCCTCGTGTGGGTCATTCCTGGAAAAACAAAATAGGTGACTTCTATAGGCCATGCTAAATGTGCAGGCATGTGAATATATGTAACATATTCAGAGACATGGAATAAATCTCTGTCTGGCTTCCTTCCTATAACCGAAAACAGAAATAGAGAAAAACTTATCAACTGAAAACCCAGAGCTAAGTTATCAGAAAGCAAATTAAAGCTGTTGGGTATTTTTGTTGAAACATCTCTACCTCTGAAATCTAATTTCTTGCAACTTTCCATACAGGATCTTGTGTTGTATTATTTATAAGAAAATAATATTCTGCCCTCCCTTGACAGTATTTCCAGGCTGCAGAAACCACTGCAACCATGAAGTAACAGAATAATTTTGGTAATGTTTCCATAGCTACCTTGCTTCGAAGTGAGGTTTGTTCTGTTTTAAAGTCTACTGACCTATGCACATCCTTATTTGAGGCATTTTCAAACTAATCCCTTACTTGCATATTATTGTCTAATGTTCTTGTTATTCCTACATTTAAGGGGGGCCCTGGGAGCATGAATATGGTAAGCTTTCTAGTTACATATAACAATGTGATTTTTCTCCTTCCCCTCCTTCCCCCCCCCCCCCCCCATTCCTTTCCTATGTGTATTCATTCTATCCTTCCCTTGGAAAGCAGGCACACTCCAGAGGTTTTTGGAAGTACTGCCTGTTTAAGGTACACTGGTGCCCTCTTGTGGTCACTCCAGCTTTGTGCTTTTCTTCCCAGAAGGCTCTTAGACAATTGATTTTACAAGAGGTTAATGAGAAAGGATACCTCAAAGCTCCACAGCTAATTGTCATGGGTGTCTTTGTGTCAGAGCTTTTGCCCCTTGCAGGCGCTAGGGTCTGTCTAGGACAGGTAGCCTCTCCCTGAGTGGTTGGAGGCCCTTGCTCTTCCCTCCAATATGAGCTTCATTGATAAGGATTGCTATTCTGGGTTGGGCTTTTGAAAGTGACTGGCAACACAACTCAGGAGGAGGAAGATGGTAGACCAGAAATCCTTCAGGAAGGCCTGAAATGAAGAAAATACCCAGAAAAGGGAAACAGGGATTCAGCTGAATGTAGCTTATCCAAAAGAAGCACTATGAAGCAAGTATTCCCAAGTATCTTTTCAGATATGGAAAATATCAATGCCAGCACTAGGTCAGAAATCAAACCAAAACAATCAGTGGCATTCTAAGTAATTGGGTATGATTAATATCTATTCAATAAATAACTTATGAAGGGGTAGGGATGACAGTATTTGGGAGGTGGAGGCAGGAGGATCATAAGTTCAGAGCTAGCCTGAGATACATAGTTAGATCCTATCCAAAAAAATAAATAAATAAACAAATAAGAGGGAAGAGCTGGATGTGGTGGCGCACACCTTTAATCCCAGCACTTGGGAGGCAGAGGTGGGAGGATCACCATGAGTTCGAGGCCACCCTGAGATTACATAGGGAATTCCAGGTCAGCCTGAGCTAGAGTGAGACCCAACCTCAAAAAAACAAAAACAAAAACAAAATAATATGAAGGAAGAGGAAGCAGAGGAAGAAGAGGAGGAGGAGAAGGAGTAAGTGATGATATGGTTCAAGCATTGTTGAGCAGAACTTCCTATGGTGGTAAAAACGTTCTGTTTGCTATGGAATGCAGTAGCCACTAGCTACGTGGGTTACTGGGAACTTGAAATGTAGCTAGTGAAACTGAGGAACTGAACTTCTAATTGATTTCATTTAAATAGCTACTTGTGGCTAGTGGCTACAATATTGGACAGTCCAGATCTAGGGTACCAGGGAAGTACAATATAAGCAGGATATTTAGTAAGCCCTCTTGTTTCTCACTGGGCCAACTATTGCAATGGTACCTTTATTAATGACTCCCTTTAGGGTCCTTGTGGCTGTTTGAATGTAAATGTCCCCCAAAGATAGACTTTTTTCCAGGCTCATGATATTTTATTTTAATTTTATTTTGTTTATTTATTATTGACAGCTTCCATAATTATAGACAATAAACCAATAAACCATGATAATTCCCTCCCCCCACTTTCCCCTTCACAACTCCACTCTCCATCATATCTCCTCCCCGTCTCAATCACTCTCTCTTTTATATTCATGTCATTATCTTTTCCTCCTATTATACTTGTCTTGTGTTGGTAGTGCCAGGCACTGTGAGGTCATAGATATCCAGGCCATTTTGTGTCTGGAAGAGTGCATTGCAAAGAGCCCTATCCTGCCTTTGGCTCTTACATTCTTTCCAGCCACCTATTCCGCAATGGACCCTCAACCTTGAAAGGTGTGATAGAGATGTTTCAGTGCTGAGCACTCCTCTGTCACTTCTTCCCAGCATTATGGTGCCTTTTGAGTCATCCCAGAGGTCACCACCATCTGAAAAGAGAAGTTACTCTAACCAAAAGTGAGAGTAGCATTAATATAGGGTTATTATCATTACAAAAAGTGCTTACCAGGCAGTTTGGTGAGCATAATATATGTATTTAGCCAGACACCAGCAGGCATTACACCACTAGGGTCCTGACTTCCCCCATCATAGGTTTTCAGTATCAGGCATGTATTCCCTCCCATGGAGTGGGCCTACAGCCCAATTAGAGAGCAGTTGGTTTCCCCCATAACAGACATACCACTATTGCACCCATTGGCTCATTTGGCCTGGCTGGCCCAACTTAAGGTTTGCAGTATCCTCTGTTGTTTAACTCCACTAACTTCTCTCTCTCTCCCATGGAGTTGCATCCAGTGTACCTTTTTCCAGCTTTCTGTCAGCTGGTCTACACAGAGGTTTTCAGCTCAGCTCCAGCAATATTTCTCAGTGACCTTGCAGCCCAAGCATGTGGAGTCTTCAGCAACAGGGTCTTACCATCTATCCCTGGTGGGAAACCAAGAGCCTCGGCAGTGGCCTGTAATGTTTGGGGGGCATCAGTGACCTCACTGAGAGGTATCTCATCCCTGGCACTGAAAATTTTCTAGTAACAATCTATGGTTTCTGTAAGGGTCCGAAATCACTGAAGAAAAACCCTGGACTCAAATAGTATGTAAAAGCAAAGAGCGTTTATTCTGCAGAATCAGCCAGCATGCGGGGGTCAACCATTCATGCAAAATGGCGACCCTGAGAGGAGCATGCAGTCCCCTTTTAAGCACAACTAGGGGAATTCCAGGCGGGGTTAGGTAATCTTCTAATGTGATTGGCTAGACAAGCAGCAATTACAGTTGTATGTCTCTGATTGGTTGGGGCAAAAGGGACGAGTTTGGGCATGTCTGGACATGTCTTCAAGAACTGACTCAGACCCCAGAGCACAAAATGGCAGCAATCTTCCCCGGCCACATGTCAAGGTCACTGTTGATTAACAGCCCACCCTTTGTTGGTGGTTTTTCCCAGAAGTCTTGCTTGCCTCTCCAGGAAACTGAAACTTAGGCCTAGCTATGAACTGGAGCAAATTTGATCCTTTCAGCACCATTGTCCAAAAAAGTAGGTTTCCATATGATTTATTCATACCCTCTTAGATTTTGACTAACCCTCCCACCACCCTACCTTTACTCTACAGACTTGCATTTACTCTGAATTTGAATTTTCTAGAAGCATACAAACACATCTGGACTTAGTCTCCAATTGGTGGCGCTGTTTGGCAGGCTGAGGCGGAGCCTTTCTGGAGGAAGGGTGTCACTGGTGGCCAGCTTTAAGGGATTACAGCCTAGTCATGCTGGCTCTCTTGACTTCCTCCCTGTTGATGTGAAAATGTGACGCTGGCTGGCTGCTCTTACCATGCTTTCCCTCAAAATTCTAAGCCAAAATAAACCGTCCTTCCATAAGCTGCTTCTGCTTGAGTATTTTTTCTCAGCAATAAGAAAGTAACTTTTACTGTCCTCCTCTCTCCAATTCCTCCACACACAAGCTTCAGCAGAGGTCCTACCTGGGTCCTCATGTCTCCACATCCAAAGCATTAGAATGATCATGCTATTGTGACCCTAATGAAGCTAAAGACCAGTCTCAGAGCAGTGTCCACACCCTAAGACATACCATCCAGTATCTAAAAGGCAAATTCAAAAAAGCCCCTTCCTTTCTTCCATCAGTTTCACAAGAGGGTCCTCAGATCAGTATTGCATCACCTGGGAGCTCATCAGAAATGCAAATCCATATACCCTATTCAGCCCACTGAACTGCAGTCTCTGGGGAAAGGTCCTAGCAGAGTGCTATAATGTGTCCTCCAAGAAATTCTTTAAATTTTAGCAATCACAGCTCTAACAGAGCCATTACTCACTTGTGACTCTTGCAGTGCTGTGGAGTGGACTTGACTGTTTACATCTGCCTCTTCTAATAAGTCAGGAAGTTGGGAATTGAGTAACAGAAAGTTTCCCAGACAAAGACATGTCAACATTCACACTTAATTCTCTTCCACAAGAACATTGATGGGAGCAGCACGTCACAAACTCTCACACATCATGTCTCACTAGGAAAATAGATTTAGAAGTGCACTGAAGTAAACACAAGGTGAGCCCCACCAGAGGCACCGGGCAGTCTGGAATATGGAGAGAATAGCATGCACAGGGACAGGCAGTCACATGATTTCCCTTTTAGCCATAAAGGAATGAGTGAGACTATCTCCTAATAGTCAACAATGGTTTCCATCTTACTCAGACTACAGCTTTGAAACATCATAGATCATACCCTATTGATGATGGTCCATCCCTGCCCCCAATATAAGAAACATACTAGAGGGGTGTGGTTTCTAGTCCAGACCTGAGCTGCCTCTGAAGAAGGAGATGAGTCATTGGATGTGGGTGTTAGAAACCTCTTCTTTCCTCAAATATGAGCTGAGTTGAGGAATTCTTCTAGTTGTATAGGTACACCATACCCACACCAGTTTCTGCTTCCTGCAGCCCCAGATCTCAGGTCTATACTTGGTTACTAAATCCTGCTCTGTGTTAACTGCTAGTCCAGCCTTCTTTTCTCTTGGCAGAGGTACTACTTATCAGAAGGAAGGTTTTGAGTGATCTTTCAAAGCAGTATGAAGTCCAGTATTACTATCCTGAATGGACCCTGGACTGCTTGGTTCTTTTGCTCCTCAGAAGAATGTCTGCAGTGCTCATTCTACTAAAGCACAGGACACAGCACACTTGGTCATCGGCCCATGTTTATGTATCCAACATGGAAAGTAACTGTGGGTCACCTTGCCCCACATTCTTCCCAGTGATGCAGACCAGTCTTGCTAGGGAAAAATCCATCTTATTATTGTAGATCTTGAAAACTATCTCCTAGAAGACAGCACCTTTCCGCCTTCTCTACAGCCTACCTCCAAATCAGTTAATATTATATTTGCATTACCATTCATTTCTAGTATTTTTATCTTGTTCTTTATTTATGAGAGAGAGAATTGGTGCACCAGGGCCTTAGCCACTGAAAATGAACTCCAGAGGCTTGTACGCATGCACCACCTGTATGCATGTGTCACCTTGTGCATCTGGCTTATGTGGGTTCTGGAGAATTGAACCTGGGTCCTTCAAACCTGGGTCCTTAGGCTTCTCAGGCAAGTATCTTAGCTACTAAGCCATCTCGCCAGACCATCATTTCTAGTATTTTTTTATCTTCCCTATGATTTCTTCTACCATTCATGAGTTATGTACAAGTATGCTGCTTATGTATGCAAATATATGAAAGCTGCCAGTCACATCATAGATTCCTGAATTATGTAGTGATAGTAAGGTCCTACCAGTTTGGGTACTTGGGAGTTATAACTTCATGAGGAGATATATATATGTGTGTATGTATATATATATATAATTTATTAATTCTGTTGTTAAAATTGTTATATCACTTACCAAATGACTATGTATTTCATCAATAAAGTACAATTAAATATATACTGATTGTAGTTTTACCATGTTCTTTTTAATAATTCTGAAAATATACGATTTATACAATTTGAAACCATTACTAGATGCATAAACTTTTAGAAACAATTTCTTCCTAGTAATTTTTTCTTTTATCACTAAAAAGCGGCCCTGAAGACCATAGGCCCTAAGAAGGGAGCTACTACTGTTGTTTGGCTAAATGGACCTCTAAATATTTGTATTTATCTCATAAACTGCCCTCTAAATATTTGTATGATTAGTGCTTGGTCAGACAAACTTCTTTTTGCAAATGGCAATGGCTACTGAGAAAACTCAAAACTCATCAAAATGCTGAAAATAAGTGACTGTCAAGTGTTCAGCACTAAATGAGACCCCTCTTTCACTGCCTACAAGGTTCATAGAACATTGCAGAAGAAGAATGTAAGAGCCAGGGAAAAGGGAGGAGTGCTTTGGAATGCTGTCTTCAAGCTAGGAAGTGGCCATCGCATTCATGACCTCGCAGCAGCCGTTGCTACCTGAACAACCAACATTCCATCATGTACGATAGAGGAGGCAAGAAAATATCAAAATAGAAGAGGAGCTAGCTGGAAAGGAGAAGTAGCTCAATGGGAGGGTAGCAAGGAAGGGGGAGGTCAAAAGGAGATAATAAAAAGGTATTATAATCAAAATACTTTATGAAGTTGCATACAACTTGACAATAAGAAAAAGATTCTTAGGGGCTGGAGAGATGGCTTAACAGTTAAGGCATTTGCCTGCAAAGCCAAAGGACTTTGGTTCAATTCCTCAGGGCCCACATAAGCCAGATGCACAAGGGCGCATGCGTTCACAGTTCGTTCGCAGTGGCTGGGAGCCCTGGCATGCCCATTTTCTCTCTCTCATTCTCTCTCTATCTATCTCTCTCTCTCAAATAAATAAAATATTTTTTAAAAAGATTACTAGGGGCTAGAGAGATTTCTCAGTGGTTAAAGGCATTTACTTGCAAAGTCTGACAGCCAGAGTTTGATCCCCCAATACCTTCCCCCCCCCCGTAAAAAAAAAAAAAAAAAGCCAGTTACACAAAGTGGCACATGTGTCTGGAGTCCATTTGCAGTGGCTAAAGGCCCTGGCATACCCATTCATATTCATTCACTTTCTCTCTCTCTCTCTCTCTCTCTCTCTCTCTCTCTCTCTCTCTCTTTCTCTCTCTCTCTCCTTGAAAATAAATTCACAAATAAATAAATACAAATGTAAAAAATAAAAACAAGTTTTTTAGGGCTAGGGACATGGATCAGCAGTTAAAGACACTTGCTTGCAAAGCCTGATGGCCGGGTTTCACTTTCTCAGCCATTCACATAACTGGACGCAAAAAGTAGCACAAGGATCTGGTGTTCATTTCCAGTAGCAAGAGATCCTGACATGCACACGCATGCATACATACACGTATTCAAATAAACAAGTAAAATTTTAAATAAAAGTTTTTAAGTGGTCCTGAAAAAAATAAATAAATAAGAAAATAGGGCCTGGAGAAATCATTCAGCAGTTAAAGGAACTTGGTTGCAAAGCCTACATCCTGAGTTCACGTCTCCAATACCCACATAAAGCCAGATGCACAAAGTGGCACATGCATTTGGAGTCCATTCGCAGAGGCAAGAGCCCCTGGAGTGCCCATACTTCTCCCTCTTTCTCTCTCTCTCTCTCTTTCTCTCTCTCTCTCCTTGCAAATAAATAAAAATAAATAATAAAATAAAGTAGATCATTATCTATATGGTTTTCTTAAAATACAATTTGTTTAGGTATTCATCTAGAATAGTTTCAAATTTCTTTTGGGCTAGGAATATGGCTCAGTGGCTGAGAGTCCTTGCTGCGCAAACATGAGGAACTGACTCTATTCCCCAACACCCATGTAAAAAGCCGTGTACAGCCATTCACACCTGCAACCCACACACTGAGAAAGACAGAGATAGGAGGATTGGTGAGACTTGGCACAAGTCCCAGTTTCAGTGACAGACTCTGTCTCAAGGAAATAAGGCATAGGAATGATAGAGGAGGATACCAAATGGACACTACACACACAACACACAAAAAGAAAGAGAGAGAGAAAGGCAGGCAGGTGAAGGGAAGGGAAGGAAAGTATAGGATAGGAGAGGAAGAAAAATAAATAAAACTGTCTCAACTGTTTTCCATGTTTGTTTTAGGTATACATCTTTTAAACAGATATAACTAAATTTTAACTAAAACCTTAAATAATAACTTGGTCAATTTATATTTATTATGACTACCAATATAATGGCTTTATTTTATTTTGTTACCTTATTTTGTCTTTCTACTCATTTTACTTTTTCTATAATTTCACCTGTCTTCAGTTCTTATTGGATTGAATTTTTTATATCCTGTATTCTCTCCTATACTACTTTATACTTTCTAGTATGTTTGGGTTTTTTTTTTCCTTAAATTTTAAACAAGCAGGACTCAGGAGATGGCTCAGTACTTAAAGACACTTGCTTTTAAAGCCTGCCAACCTGGTTCAATTCTCTAGTCATCCACATGAAGCCAGACCCAAAACCAGTGGTACAAGTGTCTAGTATTCTTTTTTTGATGTCAAGAGGCCCTGAAGCACATGTGTACACACACACACACACACACACACACACACACAACTTAATTTTTTTAACTTATTTGAAATCTATTTTTTGAGAGAGAGAGAGAACAGGCATGCCAGGTCCTCCTACCACTGCCAAGAAACTCCAGACACATGTGCCACTTATGTGCATCTGGCTTCATGTGGGCACTGGAGAATTTAACACAGGTCATCAGGCCCAGCAAGCAAGTTGCCTTTGCCCATTAAGCCATCTCTCCAGTCCATTATTTTTTTTTAATTTTAAACAAGCATACTTACAGTCTAAAATTAATCAGTATCTGCAGGTTTGAATGTATGCCCCCTCATAGACTAGGGAGTTTTATTAAAGCTTGTAACTTGGATTTCCAGCCACCTGACTAGAAGTGGTGTCACTGTGGGGAGGATCCTGGGGTCCAGCCCAAAGGTGTGTTTGGGAGCAGATGTGATCTCCAACCAAAAGGTATGCAGAGTGCTTTGAGCTCTGCGTGCATTCCCTGATGTTTGGCTGCTGGGTTTGTGTGCTGGCTTGCTTGCTTGTGGTGCTGGCGTGTGGTGTCTTTCTGCTTGGATTTATGAATGGGATCCAGCTTCTTCTGCCATCAATGGAATTGCCTCTGGATCTGTAAGCTTCAAATAAATTCCTCCCTCCCATAAACTGTGTCTGGTTTGGAAGTTCATCCCAGCAGCGTGTCTACAGCAGTATCCAAAGCTTCAGACGAAACAAGGCAATGACTTAAAAACTCTCATTCTGTTCACCTGTATTGTTTTACATGTTAAAGTTGGCCAGTATTTCAGACCCCTCTTGACCTTCAAATGTAGTATTACTGTTGTTCTATGTAACTATTGCCTGATTAGAGTTAGTCACATGTTTACTAGTATCTTGCCTACCATTCTTTTTTCTCCAGTCCCTCTATGTTTGCGCTCTCTCCTTTACTTCTATTTACAGTTCACTTACCAAATATCTATGAATGGCAACTGATTCAACACTCTTTTGTCTAGAATCTTTTCCACTCTCATTATGGCTTTACAGTTTATCTGATCAAATGATTGTGAATTAATATTTTGCATGCATTAGCATTTTTGTTGTGATAAAATACACATAACACAAAATTTATCATTTTGATCACTCTTAAGTATATACGATCCAATGGCACTAATTACGTCTTAGTGTTATACAACTGTCTTTATCCTGTTTACAGAATGTTTCACCATTCCAAACAGAAGCTGTTGGTGACAGTTAATCTCTACTTGTCAAGTTGACAGTGTGTAGAATCATCATGGAAACAAATCTCTTGGCATGCCTGTTAGACATTTTCTAGATTAGACTGAGGTGAGCAAACATACCTTATGGGCAGTTCTAGTCCATGGGCTGGAGGGAGTCCTGGAATATATAAAAAGGAGAAAGCTAGCTGAGCACCCTTATTCATTCTCTCTCTCTCTCTCTCTCTCTCTCTCTCTCTCTCTCTCTCTCTCTCCCTCTTTCTCTCTCCTTCCTTCCTTCCTGCTGATATGATGTGATGCCAGCTTTCTGATCCTTCCATGCTTTTTCTTCCATAATGAACTTCCCCTCAAAACTTGAAGCCAAAAATAAACAATTTTCCTTCCTTAAGCAGCTTCTGATCAAGTATTTTGTCCCAGCAACAAGAAAGCAACTGATAGACTCTTTATTGAATAATAACTCTTCATTCTCTTTTCTCCATTCCCTGGCAATCTTGAGTCTACGTAATCTCTCTGTGATTTGCCTAATCTTGTTATCACATATAAGTGGAACTCTACAATATTTGTCCTTAGATACCTGGTTTATTTCACTGAGCATAACATTTCCAAGATTCACCCATACTGTAACATGTATCAGAATTTCAGTCCTATTTATTACTAAATAATATTCTATTATACCTAACAGACATTTCATTTATCTATGTGGCTGGTGATGAACACTTGAGTTGTTTGTTTCTCAGTATTTTTAAGCTCTTATTCCTCAAATATTTTCTGGTTTACGTTGTAATGGTTAAGAAGTCAGCTGTCATTCTAGCCATCATGATATCATCATGTAAATTCTGTTCTGTATGGCTGTCTTTATGATACTATCCTTTCTTTAAAATTTTGCATTGCTGTATGTATAGGTGTAAATTTTCCTTTTTGTTTATTCTACTCAAGACTCATGCTTCCTAAATAAGATGACCCTTGTCTTTCATCAACACTAGAAAATTATAAGCCATTACCTCTTCAACTATTTTTTGTATAATTCCTTTCCATTTTTGGCCTTTAGTACTCAATGTATATGTATCTCTCTTTCCTTCTCTCTCTCTCTCTTTCTCTCTCTCTCTCTCTCTTTCTCTCTGTATGTGTGTGTCTTAAGCACTCTTTATATGCTCTATGTCTTAACTTCTCTGTGTTGCTATTTAGTTAATCAGTTTTCTCGTCATTGTTATCTAATTTGATGTTTGGACCTTCTTGTCTCTAATTTCAGTAACTACAGCACTGTCAGTTCTTTTTCTTTTTAGTGTTGTCATTTCTAAAAACTTCTCATCTGTTTGTGTTTTTTTGTTTTGTTTTTGTTTTTGTTTTTGAGGCAAGCCCAACAGACTGGCTTCTTTTGTTATGCAAGAGAGTGAGAATGAGAGAGAGAGAATTGGTACACCAGGGCCTCTAGCCACTGCAATTAAACTCCGGATGTGTATGCCACGTTGTGCACATGTGCAACCTTGCATGCTTGTGCCACTGTGTGCCTGGCTTACATGGGACCTGGTAGTGCTTCATAAATTTCTCATATTCTCTTTTTTTTCAGGCAAGGCCAACAGGCTGGCCTCTTTTATGCAAAAGAGTGAGAGAAAGAGAGGGAGATAGAGAGAACTGGCACTCCAGGGCCTCCAGACAGTGTAATCAAACGCTAGATGTGTGTGCCCACCTTGTGGTCATGTGTGACCTTGTGCACTCGCATCACCTTGTGTGTCTGGCTTATATGGAACCTGGAAAGTCAAACATGGGTCCTGGGGCTTTGCAGGCAAGCACCTTAATCACTGAGCTATCTCTCCAGCCCGATATTCTTATTGATTTTACATTGTCATAATCATCTAAGAATTCATTCAACAGGTACTTACTGGGAGCCTAGTGTCTTAATAGTTTCCATGGATATTGGAAAGTAAGATATCATTTCTATTGCCAAGGTTTAAGTATAATGAGGAAAAAAAAACACAATATATAAATTAGGACACAATATATAAGGACTAGGTAGATAATTGTTTGAACAGTATGGAAAAATAAGAGGAGACTGGCCAAGCACAAGTCTCCAAAAGATGTGAGCAGTGGATTAAGTCCCAAACAATTAGGAAGGCTTAGGCAAATGAGCACGTAAGACAGTTTGAGCACAGATGGTGAGGTAAATGTATGCATAAAATGTCCTAGGACCCACTCTGGCTCTTATGGTTCAAATTAATGCTCTGGGCTGGATTGAGGAGATGGAGTTGAAGTAATGATTCAAGATCAGGTCATGAGATGCTGGTAGACCCTGGCGAGCGATCCAGATAACAGCAGGCACACAGTGGAGAACTAGTATAAGGGAAGAGTTGCAGGGAGCATGTGGCCCACTAACACTGAAAAGATGACAAGGAAATGCCAATGTTAGGTGACGCTGATGTTGACCTAGATCATCTAGGAGAATCTCTCTGCTCCATTGACTAGCAGACGGAGTAGTGCATGCCTGACTAAAGGAACTGAACTGGATAGACAGATGATAGATGACAGATAGATAGACAGACAGACAGATTTAAATGATAATACAAAGATGCCAATAGATGCCAGCTCTCTGGCCTGGACCATCTGTGACTATTGTGCTGAAGAAAATATTGAACCTCAATTGCTACCATTTCCAGGATTTGGCTTTTGGGGTGTTTATAGCACTGCCAATTCCAGCCATCTGTCCAGTGCCATCCTAAAGCAAGTATCAAGGGGAAGGTAAAGAGAGAGAACACCATGGGACAGCTGTATCCTGGCCAAGAGAGGAGAGGAAAGAGTTGACTGCCAGTGGCTCCTGAACTGTTCACCCACTTTCCCAAAGACTGTGGTGCAGAGTGAGACACACTGACGTATGGCCTAGGCATAAGAATCCCCTAGGGTCTAGGCACGTGTGATGGCTGGCCTTGGTTGTCAACTTGACTGGAGGTGTCTAGCACTGGTGAAATGCACTTGTATGTCCGCAGGGGAATTCCCAGAAAAAATTTAACATGTGAGGCCATGACTGAGGAGGGAAAAGGGCTATCCTAAATGTATGGAGGTGACAGCTTCCAATGGAGTGGTATCCCAGGTACAAAAGAAAACGAGATGAAGCAATGAACTCATGCCTGTAGTCCCTTTCCTGCTTAGTGTGTCTACCACCACTGCCCTAGTCATCTTTTCCCTTTTCATTTTGAGGCAAGTATTAAGTTGTCCACACTGGCCTTGATTCACTTTGGAACCCAAGAAGGCTTTGAACTTGCTATCCTCCTCTGGCCTCAGCTCCCAAGTAGTTTGATTAGAAGCCTGCATCGCCAGGTCCAGCTCACAGCCTGCACCTTTAATCTCTATGCTCTGTCCCCTCCCAACAGTTCAAAAATACCACCCTAGGCATTGTAGAAAGAGAGAAGTGGTGGCATCAGTGTGACGGTACTCTCGATCTTCATCAGTACTCCTCCAGAGGGCACATCTCCCTGTCTACAGAAAAAAAACCCTCTACATACGCTGTAAACAGCCAAGAGGAAGACAGCTAGATACTGCCTGTGGGTTCTCCAGAGGACATCACTAGGGAAAACTTGCCTCTCACTGCCATTCAGTCATTCGTTGGCCTGAGATGGTGGAAAACTACCCTGGGCAAAGTAGAAGTGTGATGAAATCTCAAAACATCCCACCCTAAGGTAGCCATGTCATTCATCCTGCCCTCACTGTCCAGGTGTCAATTTCAAATGGCTTTGCCCCACTCCCTCCATCTCTATGACTTACTTCCTCCTCCCTGCTGCCCTCGATTCTTTCCCTCCATTAATCTTCTCTCTGATTTTCCCGCCACTTTCATGCTTTTCCCTATGGGGGAGAAAAGTCTCCTTTATTAGCTGGCATGTAGGAGGGGGAAAAAAAGCACCCAATTTGGAATCCGGATCCTTGGATTGAAATGTCAACTCTTTAAGCTTCATTTCCTTGTCTATAAGATGGAGATAATGATGCTCCTTCTCGGAGTTCATAACTATTTACTCAACAGCTACAGTGCATTGAGCGCATGCTAGGCAATGGGGGAACATCAGCAAACACTAATAATTATATGTCAACAATCGTGAGGGCTTCTACGGCAGAGGGGAGACTGGTATCGCATCACCTAGGATGAGAGCCTGTCCTTTCCAGGAGGGGGCTTCTCGTACCACAGTAAAAGAAAAAATTATGAAAGAACATCGTGGGGCTGGAGAGATGGCTCAGCAGTTAAGGCACTTGCCTACAAACGAAAGGACCCAGGTTCAATTCTCCAGGACCCACATAAGCCAGGTGCACAACATGGTGTATGCGTCTGGAGTTTGCAGTGGCTAAAGGCCCTGGCATATCCATTCTCTTTCTCTCTCTATCTGCCTATTTCTCCCTCTCTCTCTCAAATAAGTAAAACTAAAATTAAATTGAAAAACAGAACATTGTAAACTGTAAAATCATATGGAAATGTGAAGGACAATAATTTTTATTCTTTTTAGCATGTGTAGATGTAGTGTACGTGCATGTGTGTATATGTGTGGGACATATGTGGTGGGGGTTCTCATGCATGCATGTATGCATACATGTAGAGGCCAGAGATGGATGTTGGATGTCCTCCTGAGTCACTCTCCACTTTATGTTATTAATATCTAATTTTTTTAATACTTTATTTATTTCAGAAAGAAAAGAGGCAGAGAGAATGGGTGTGCCATGGCCTCTAGCCATTGAAAACAAACTCCAGAAGCATGTACCACCTGTGTATCTGGCTTACATAGGCACTGGGGAATTGAACATTGGTCCTTAGGCTTTGCAGGCAAGTGCCTTAACCACAAAGCCACCCCAATATCTATATTGTTATTGACAATTTGTATACAAATACATAATATATTTTGATCATAATCTCCTCCCATTACTCTCTTTTGTCCCCTCTCCCCCAACACCCTTCCACTGAACCCTTTTTATTTCCAACTAATCCCTCTTCTATGGTGATGTCATTTTTTTTTTTGCCATCCATGACAACATGTTGGTAGGCCAATGTTGTGCAAGTCTTCTGCAGGTACCCACAGCTGCTGTGAAGTCATGAATGCAACAGCCCTTTCATGCCCACCTTATTTTTTTATTTTTTGATACAGAGTCTTTCAGCGAACTTAGAACTGATTCAGCTAGACTAGCTAGCCAGTGAGCCCTGAGAAGCCATCTGTCTCCACCCTCCCAGTGCTGGGATTCAAGGCATGTACCACCACACTCGGCATTTTACATGGGTGCTGGGGGTCCAAATTGAAGTCCTCACACTTGCAGAGCAAGCATTTTGCCCACTAAGCCATCTCCCCAATTCAATATTTTTTATTCTAAATCTATTTCTCCTCGTTTTTTTTTCCTATTTTTTCCTTCCCTTCTTTGTTTTTGTTGTTTGTTTGTTTCTTTTGGTTTGTTTCTGTACCCCAAGGTTAACTCTGGTTTATTAGGCAAGATATTTATGTAACCAGAAAAATCCCAGTAAATATTTAGAAGGATACATTTATTAAGATTGCCAATATGTTTTTTTATTATTGCCTGAGACTACATAGTGAATTGTAGGCCAGCCTGGGCTAGAGTGAGACCCTTTCTCAAAGAACAAAAATGAAAAAAATTATTATAATATAAAAATGTGATCATTGCAAAGAAAAGAACCTAAGTAAAGACTTTCACACAGAAATATGCCTATAAGGCGAAGATCTGGAAACAAGCCAAGTTCCAACAGTGAGGTCATGGTTAACTGTACTGTGGTTCAGTAAGAGAGTAGATAACTCATTACAACCATGCTCTTAAATGGCATTTAATGACAGGAAAGTGCTCATGATATAATATGAAGTGCAAAAGAGATGTCATGAGGACTGGAGAGATGGCTTTAGCAGTTAAGACACTTGTCTGCAAAGCCTAAGGACCCAGGTTCGACTCCCCAGAACCCACATAAGCCAGACACATAAGGTCGCACATGAGCACAAGGTGGTGCATGCATCTGCACTTAGATTGTAGTAGCTAGAAGCCCAATCTCTCTCTCTCTCTCTCTCCCTCTCATAAAAATAGATATGACATGAATTTCATTTAAAATGTGTTTGCAGGGCTGGAGAGATGGCTCAGCGGTTAAGCGCTTGCCTGTGAAGCCTAAGGACCCTAATTCAAGGCTCGACTCCCCAGAGCCCACGTTAGCCAGATGCACAAGGGGGCGCACATGTCTGGAGTTTGTTTGCAGTGGCTGGAGGCCCTTGCATGTGCCCATTCTCTCTCTCTCTGTCTGTCACTTTCAAATAAATAAAGAAACAAAAAAAAATTTAATGTGTTTGCATATGTGCATATAGTTATGTGTGCATAGAAAAAAAGACTAGAAGAAAAAAAAAACATCAAGATCTCAATTGTGATAAAATTATGTAGTGGTTTGATTCAAGTGTCCCCCATAAACTTAGGTGTTCTGAATGCTAGGTTCCCAGGTGATGGAGATTTGGGAATTAATGCCTCCTGGAGGCAGTGTATTGTCAGGGGTGGGCTTATGGGTGTTATAGCCAGTTTCCCCTTGCCAGTGTTTGGTACACTCTCCTGTTCCTGTTGTCTACCTGATGTTGGCCAGAGGGCTCATGCCTTGTTTTCCCCTGCCATTATGGAGCTTCCCCTCAAGTTTGTAAGCCAAAATAAACCTCTTTTTCCCACAAGCTGCTCTCTGTTGGATGATCTCTGCCAGCAATGTGAACCTGACTGCAACACTAATAGTAGTACCGAGGAGTGGGATTGCTGCTAGATACCTGACTGTGTGGCTTTGGCCTTTTGGAGCTGATTTTCAAGAGGAATGTGGAAGGATTTGAAACCTTGACCTAAGAGATGCCTTGCAGTGCTGTAAGTACAGCTTGATGGACTATTCTGGTCAGAGTTGAAAGACCTGAATGCAGTAAGAACTATGGACTATGAGGTTTGGCTTCTGAGGGTGAGAAAGAGCTTTGCCTGGACTGGGCTCGAAGCAGGTTGTGTGAGAGGCTTGATGTTATGCCCCTGTCCTGAGAAGTTGTGCAGGGTTGCATTGCATAGAAATGGAATTGTGTGAGCAGAGGGATATGGCACAGAAAACAAAAAAAAAAAAAAAAAAACAAGAAATCTTTGGACCAAAACTTCTGCCTGTTCAGCTGCAATTATATGAGATACAACCATTGAGATTGAGCCAGCTGACCTGAAATTCTAGATTGAGCCAACTGACCTGAAATTCTTCAAAGTCTCCTTTATTCCTCCCTTGATTAACAAATTGGCATTCCACCTGGTATTGTGGAGTATAAGAAATGCAGGAAAGAGAGGGTTATTGACTTTGCAACATGGTCTTGTGTTTTGGAAATAGCTATGGGCAGCGTGAAGCAGGTTTGCTGATTGCCTGCGTGGAGACCCTGATGGAGCTGTGAGGATGGACCGTGGGTTGCAGTGGAGACCCAGTGGAGATGCCAGGACTGATGCTGATGGCTGCCAAGGAGAGCTGCTGACCCTGGATGAAGTTTCCCAGGTCTGTGAGTAGCCTAGCTGGAGGGGTGAAATTGGAACTCCAGAGACTTGTTGCTGGTTAGAATTATCGGACTTGGAGATTTGTCACTGACTAGAGTTGTTGGACTTGGAGCTACAGACTTTGATGTTCGCAGTGTTTGCCCTGTTTGAATCTTGTATTAGTTGAATATTTCTTTGCTATGCTCAATGCCATCTTTTGCAGTGTGAATGTGTATTCTGTGCCATGGGCTTTAGGGGTATTTTTTTGGCATTATGGCTCAGTAAAAAGACCTTGGATTATGGGGATGTTTGAACATTATTGGGAGTGGTAGAAACTGTGGGAACTTTAAAGTTGGATGAATTCATTGAATTTTATATCATGTATGGCTATTGGTTTATGGTGGCCAGGGGTGGAATGTGGTGGTTTGATTCAGGTGTCCCCTATAAACTTAGGTGTTCTGAATGCTAAATGCCCAACTGATGGGGATTTGGGAATTAACACCTCCTGGAGGCAATGTATGGTTGGGGGCAGGCTTATGGGCATTATAGTCAGTGTCTCCTTGCTAGTTTTTGGCACATTGTCCTGTTCCTGTTGTCCACCTGATGTTGGCCAGGGAGTGATGTCCACCCTCTGCTGATTGTTTTCCCCTACCATTGTGGAGCTTCCCCTTGAATCTATAAGCCAAAATAACCCTTTTTTTCCCCACAAGCTGCTCTTTCTTAGTTGGGTGATTTCTGCCAGCAGTGCGAACCTGTCTGCAACAAATTATAAGCAGCTATTTTATTCCTTCTATATTCTATCTTTATAATAAACAGTCTACCCCAAATATATAGTAAACATTGCAAAAGAAAACAATGACAATCTGTTTCTAGGAAATGAGGTCAAACTGCTTTGTTGTTTTTTTTTTTTTAATTCTTCATACTTTCCTAAGTATTTCCCCAAATTTCATTTTCTGACTAGGTATTTAAAAAAAAATCAGTGAAGCCTTTTTTATTTTTTGCTTGGAACCCAAAATGTCTAGGGAACAGCTGCTATTTTAAGGGATTAGTGATTAAGTCACCTGCTGGGAACAGGTGTGGGCTAGGTAGCGAATGGCAGCCTCCTCCCCCACCCCCAGAGGCAGAGGACGGCCTGTTGCCCTTCCACCTCTTCTGCTCCGCTATCTACTTCTGAGAATGGGAAGTTGGTAGGGCATTTGACCTCGATCTGTAATCTTCCATTTAACTCTGTTATGCTTTTTCTGTAAGCTGGCATTAAGAGGGTTTGCAGGTGCATGGGCAAGGCCACACCATTAAGCTTAGCAAACACTCCTGGAGTACCAAGAGAGGACCGTCTATATGAGAAAGACCTTTTTAAAATAGGGGCTCAAATTTCCTTGTGTAAAGGTCTCTTTTATCTACTCTTCATTTTAGGTATGTGTGTTGTGCATGCATGTGAGTAGGCATGTGTGTGCGTACGTGCATGCGTGCACACACTTGCATATGCATGCAAAGGCAGAAGTCGATGTCAGGTGTCTTTCTTTTTTTTTTTTTTTTTGGTTTTTCGAGATAGGGTCTCACTCTGGTCCAGGCTGACCTGGAATTAACTCTGTCATCTCAGGGTGGCCTTGAACTCATGGCAATCCTCCTACCTCTGCCTCCCGAGTGCTGGGATTAAAGGCGTGCGCCACCACGCCCGGCTGTTCAGGTGTCTTTCTTAATTGCTTTTCACATTAGTTTTTCAGACAGGGTCTCTCACTGAACCAAGTGCTCACTGAGATGGCTAGACTAGCCAGTCAGCAATCCTAAGGATCCTCCTGTCTCCCCAGCTCTTATTCTTCATGGGGTTTGGGTGGGCCGATACCAAATTGATTAGCAACAATTGTTCAGCAAGCACATCCCTGATAGGCAAGTATTTGGAGCCTAGATCAGTTTCCCCTATCTTTCCTCCTGTGTGCCAGGCACTCTGGAGTTGGAAAACCATTCTCTCACTGGGAGAGACTAGCAACACAAGGGCAGTGTTCGTCATTTGCAAATATTTCACGAACTTTCCCACACTGCAGGCCCACACCTTCAATGCTCTTCTTGTTCCAAATATGTTTTTAAAACCCGTTGGCTTGTTCTTAGCCTTTTGTCCTCCCACAAGCTCCAGCTTGTTCTCAGATTTAGTCTTTCTGACACTTTTCCTACTGTCACATGGGCCTGGGCCAGCTGTTGGTTCCCATCAAACCCTATCTCTGTGGGGTTACGTTCACCCCACTGTGTCAAGATGTTACATAGGTTTTGCTTGTGCCCCAGATTCTATCCCGATAGCATACTCTGGAGATCTCAGAGCCTATGTAACATTATTTGTAACCCAGTTTCTGGATGCTTCCGTCAGGAAACTTCTGTTTTCATTTTTCTTCTATGCCATAGTGTTTGTCTTCCTTGATCCCTGACTTCATTGTTTTATTAAAGCACTTTCTCCTCAACTCTTCTCATTTGGGTTGGAATCTCTCAATTCGGTAGGTGTGTTTCCTGTCAAACAGGTCTTCCCAGATTTACTGCAAAGAGCTGGGTAATTTCTGCCAGAAGTGTTGGTATCAAAAGCCACAATCTTGAAAAAGAAAGTCTGCTACTTAACGCTGAGTGTATCCAATACTTCAATTTCTATTCCTCATTGTTCTTTAAAAGTGGCGATATTTAAAATGGAGCTTGACGTGCTCATGGGCTTTGCCCGGCTCTACTCTTCCATGTTTGTATCAGGATCTCCAAAGCAAATAAAGAGATTCTGCAGGCTTCCTGTGACCCCAGCCCATGCTCCTTCATATGCAAATCTATCAGGTGGTATTGATCAAATAACCTTGATACATCCTGCTAGGCACAGGGCCACATCCTGCTTGGTCCGGCAAGACAACCCACTCCTGCTCCCTGTGTCAGGCTCCATGCTTCTCCAGAAGGGAGTTGGTCACCAGCCTCAGTGACTCACCTCCACCTCACTGGGTGGGACAACCTTGCTGTCTCCTACCAGTGCCAGCAGCAATGGGCCAAGCTCCAGGACTGTTGCTAAGCATGGGTGCTGCTGGCAGATGCCAAGGCCACGTTTCTGGGCTCCAGGAAGAGATCCCTCTCCTCTCCTAACTACTCACCCAGGAGAGTACCGGTCACCGCTTTCCTCTCAAGACTCTTAAATTGGCCAGGTCCTCCCATCCTCTCTTGGAAAGCCTTCCTTTGTCTCTTCCTGCATGTCCTGCCTGCCCCCTTCAAGCTGTCTTTCTTGTCTATAGTCCTGGGGAAACTTGGCACCCTTCCTATGCTCAGAGAGAACCAACAAGGCCAGAGTACACTGTACTCAGTGAGGAGGGAAGTCAAATGTTGGGCTTGGGGCTAGAGAGTTTGCTCAGTGGTTAAAGGTGCTTGCTTGCAAAGCCTAATGGCATGGGTTCAATTCCCAAGCACCCACGTAAAGCCAAATGTGCAAAGTGGTGCAGGAGGCCCTGGCATGCCATTCTCTCCTGCCCCCCCCCTTTCTTTCTTTCTCTCTATCTCTCTTAAATCAATATTTTTTTAATGTGGAGGCTGGAGAGATGGCTTAGTGGTTAAAGTACTTACCTGCAAAGCCAAAGAACCTAGGTTTGATCCTCCAGAACCCACATAAGCCAGATGCACAAGGTGGTACATGTGTCTGGAGTTCGTCCGCAGGAGCTGAAAGCCATGGTGCACCCATTCTCTCTCTATCTGCCCTCCCTCTTTCTCTCTCTCTCATACATAAAATAAAAATGTGGGGTCTGCAATGATTCTCTTAGTCTTCACATCCATCTAGAGATTCCTTTGTGTCCCTCTTTATAACAAGAAAGAGAGAGAGAAAGAAAGAAAGAAAGAAAGAAAGAAAGAAAGAAAGAAAGAAGGAAGGAAGGAAGGAAGGAAGGAAGGAAGGAAGGAAGAGAAGCTGGGAGTGGTGGCGCACACCTTTAATCCCAGCACTTGGATGACAGGGATAGGAGGATCACCATGAGTTCAATGCCACCCTGAGACTACATAGTGAATTCCAGGTCAGCCTTAGCTAGAGCAAACAAGACCCTACCTCAAAAAAAAAAAAACAAAAATGAAAAGAAAGAAGAAAGAAGGAAATAATAAAGGAAGGAAGACTTGTCACCACTTGATTCCCTGAAAGCTGGTTTACAGCTCTTCTAAGAGAGAGCTTCAAATAGTTTCACCAGCAAAAATCCACTGCCTCCCCCACTGACAATTAATTAACTCTAGCAAGTCCTCAGCTTCAAATGTTTGAGACAAGAATCCTGGGACCTCTGACCCTCAACATGGTCCTCATTTGCCTCTCTCCCTTCCTATCCATGCCCACTTGCCAGGGGCCCTCCAGAAACAGAAGCAGGCAATCGACAGAGGTTTAGAAATGCTCTCACCCTCACCCAACCCGTGTTCTTAACTTCCCTCAGAGGCCTCAGGTCTCACCTCTACAGCCTGGAAGTGTCAATACAGAAAGGACATTGGGGACGGTCTCATCAGTTCCTTCTTTTTTAATCTAACAGGCACAAATTTTCACTCACAGACTCATGTGGAAAACGTGACTTTATTACATTATAACTGAACTTGGTTCTTAAGTTACCATTTCTGCTTCATCTTGACAATGCAGAATAACTCTCATTCTAACCTTTTCTCTCAGGTCTTGTGAGGCAAATGCTCAACCAGTTCAGGGTATCTCTGAGTTCCATCCTGTCCTTCAAAAAGAACAGGATGTAGTAGCTGGGTGTGGTGGCCCACATCTTTAATCCCAGCACTTGGGAGGCAGGGGTCGGATTGCCATGAGTTCAAGGCCACCCTGAGACTACATAGTGAATTCCAGGCCAGCCTGCGCCCACCATCATTTCTCTGGGCTTGTTGTTGGCCGAAGTAACAGACTTCTTGTTTTGAGGCAGGGGTCGGAGGATCGCCATGAGTTCAAGGCCACCCTGAGATGACAGAGTTAATTCCAGGTCAGCCTGGACCAGAGTGAGACCCTATCTCGAAAAGCCAAAAAAAAAAAAAAAAAAAGTCCCTCTTTGGGCTGGAGAGATGGCTTAGCAGTTAAGGCGTTTGCCTGCAAAGCCAAATGATCCCGGTTCGATTCTCCGGGACCCATGTAAGCCAGATGCACAAGGGGACGCATGTGTCTGGAATTTGTTTGCAGTGGCTGGAGGCCCTGATGTGCCCATTCTCTCTCTCTCTATCTCTCTCTCTCTCCCCCCCAAATACACACACACACACATATACATATATATATATTAAGTCTCTTTTCATGTTTCATGGAAGTAGGGTCTCAGTTTGGAACGGTGAAAAGTTCCCAAGATGGGTAGCGGTGATGGGTGCAACACAATGTTGGTGTTCTTAATGGCACTTAATTATGTATTTCAACTGGTTAAGATGATAAACTGTATGTTGTATATGTGTTACCGCAATTTTGTAAGCCCCTCTTCATGGCAGAAAGGGAGGTAGGAAGAAGGCAAACACCATAGCTCAGTCAGTAAAGTACTTGACTTAGAAGCATGAGGACCTGAGTCCAATCCCTAGAACCCACATGAAAATCCAAAGCTTGGTAGCTTGTGTTTGTCGTCCCAACACTGGGAGGCAGGGACAGGCTGATCCCTGAGTCTCACTGGCCAGCCAGTCTAACCATTTGGTGAACTCCAGACCAGCAAAAGACCCTGCATTTAAAAATAAAAACACACAGTTGGACAGTTTTCTTCAGGATGGTGCTCAAGGTTATCCTCTGGCTTACAAACACAGGTGCACAATCACTCACACACATATGAATATGCACACACATACATTCATTTAAAAAATTTAAAGATCAAGATACATTACATACATGTGTAAAATGGAAAAAAATAATTATTTTTGTAAAAGAGTAGAAGAATCTGAGCTGTCCTTTAAAAAAAAAATAGGGGCTGGAGAGATGGCATAGCAGTTAAGGAGGCCCTGGTGTGCCCATTCTCTCTTCCTCTCTCTCTCTTTCATAAACGAATAAAAAACAGGGATGGGGCTGGAGAGATAGCTCAGCAGTTAAGGCACTTGCCTGAAAAGCCCAAGAACTGGGATTCAATTTTCCAGGACCCACATAAGCCAGATGCACAAGGTGGTGCACGCGTCTGGAGTTTGTTTGCAGTGGCTGGAGGCCCTCGTGCACTCATTCTCTCCCTCTCTGTCTCCATCTGTCTCTCTTCTCTCTATCTGCTTGCAGATAAATTAATTAATTTTTAAATTTTTTTAATATTTCATTTATTCATTCAAGAAAGAAAGACAGAAAGAGAAAGAGGTAGAGAATGGGTGTGCCAGAGCTTTCAGCCACTGCAAATGAACTCAAGACACCTGCACCACCTTGTGCATCTGGCTTACATGGGTCCTGGGGAATTAAACCTGGGTCCTTTGGCTTTACAGGCAACATCTTAACCGCTAAATTAATTAATTTAAAATAATTTTTAAAACTTTTTTTAAAAAATAGGTATGTGTTCAGGGTGCTTGTTGGCTTGTCCTAAGTTACATATTGCTATGCTCAGTGTTTTCTATGGATTCATACTTCAGATTCTGAATTGCATAGTGCTTAAAGATATCTCTTCCCCAAGGCCCAAAATGGGAAAAATTATATTATATTGTATTATATACTTTACTAAGGTGTTCATGTATGTCCATTTTAAATGCATTATAGAATACTCAGAATAAAGATTAGACTGTATTCAGTGTATAATAAGGGTTCACATTGTTTTAATATTATAAAGTAAATGTTTAATGCTTTACAATAAGAAGAATACTAATGACAGGAATAAAGGGAATACTTGTGGACTATTCTTAATCTAGAAGGGATAAATTGCTTCGTGATTACTTTTATAATCACTTATATATATCATATTGTTATTTTTATTTTATTTACTTATCTTCAAGCAGAGAAAGACAGACAGAGAGAGAGGTAGAGATAAAATGGGCACACAAGGGCCTTTAGCCGCTACAAATGAACTCCAGATGCACGTGCCACTTTGCACGTCTGGCTTTACATGGGTCCTGGGGAACCGAACCCAGGTTGTTGGGCTCCAGCACCAGATTGTTATTTCGTATTTAGAAAAGTTGGCTTTTTGCTTAAAAACTACCATCTGCTTCTAATGTCACTATTCTCATTAAAGTGGCAAATTTAGGTTTTTGTTTGTTGTTGTTGTTTTTCTAATAAAGATGTATAGGTAGAAAAATAATAAAAATAAAAAGATGTATAGCTGGGTCTGGTGATACACTGTAATCTCATCACTCCGGAGGCAGAGGCAGAAGGATCAGAAGTTCAACTACACAGTGAATTAAAGGCCAGCCTGAGCTATATTAAAGTCTGTTGTTGTTTTTTTTTCAAACAATTAATTAATGTACAGGCTCCACTTGGGGACTACATAGTGGTTCTTAGTTACTTTGGCTAGGAAGTGTTCCTCTTCTCTGCTCTCCAGCAGAGCCTCCCCCAGTGCACTGGCTTCCTCTCAGGCCAACAGCAAATATGGCTGTAGCTCCTCGGGCCTCAAAACTGTGTGTAACAGCTATAGGAGGAAAAAGCCCATTGCTGGCAGGGAGTCTTCCAAAACACTGAGACCCTGGCCATCCTCTCCTCATACCTCTTTGGTTCATGCTAAATCACATGATCATTCACTGACGAAACCTTGACAAGGGGAATATAGCATCCCACTGAATCCATCAGGTCTAGTCCTGGCGTTGAAGGAGGGTCAGCCTCCCTTGAAACAGCAGGATATGAGCAAGAGGTGGGAAGCTGGTATCTACATCAGAGTGGGCTTGTTGGGAAAGAGGAAGCTGGGGGAATGGATTAGGTAAACAATCTCTTGCATGGGGCTGGGTAGAACAAAACTTCACTTGCATGTTCTTTGGGGAAGAGAAAAGGGGAAAGGAGAAAAGCCAGGAGCAGAAGCCAAATGCTCCGTACTGTGAATCCTCTGGCGCCTGACCACCCAATCACACACATACCACACAACCCTGAGTAAACTCTACCCACCCAAGTGACGTAAGCACGTCATGGCTGACTCCCGGATATGGCAGGCCCTGCTCATTTGTGCCACGCTCCTACCCCAGCCATCATGGAACAGGTCTTGCTCAAGGATCTCTGATCAGCAGTGAGGACACTCCCTGTGCAGTGATACCTTCTGTGTCACCCTACTAGGCTAACATAGTGGTATAGAAAACGCTTTGAGGGATGGAGAGATGGCTCAGCAATTAAGGCGTTTTCCTGCAAAGCCTAAAACCTGGGTTCGATTCCCCAGTAGCCATGTAAAGCAAGATATACAAAGCAGCACATGCATCTGGAGTTCATTTGCAATGACTAGAGGCCCAGTTCACCCATTCTCTCTCTCTCTCTCTCTTTCTTTCACTCTCTCTGTCTCTGTTATCTCTATCTCCCTCTGCTTGCAAATTGTAAATTATTTAATTTAAAAACTGAAAGAAAGAAAGAAAGAAAGAAAGAAAGAAAGAAAGAAAGAAAGAAAGAAAGAAAATGTTTTGTTTTGTTTTGTTTTTGAGGTAGGGTCTCATCTAGTCCAAGCTGACCTGGAATTCACTATGTAGTCTCAGGGTGGCCTTGAACTCACGGCGATCCTCCCACCTCTGCCTCCGAGTGCTGGGATTAAAAGCGTGCACCACCACGCCCAGCAAAAATGCTTTTGAAACTCCAATAACATACTCATGCCATCAGATTGGCTGCATAGCCACTAAACATTTGGAGTGAGCTGTGAGACAAAATGATATGGATCTGAGAGAGATTTAAAAGAAATATAAGAAACCAAAATGCTTTGACACAGTAAAACTGTTAGAAAAGCAGTAAAATAAACCAAATAATGGAAACAAAATTTGATATATAGTGGTCTTTCAGGTCTGGGGGGAATATAAGGAAACAATTTTTTATAAGAAGTTTTGAAAAGCCAGATCACATTGTACAAGTACAACTAATCCAACAAAGATTCTTTCTAAAATAAGAAGAGAAAAATGTGGCTCCCCTAGGGGAAGGATGGGACCTTTCAATAACATTTGAGTTTAAGTTCCCAGGTGCAGAAGTTGAAGAGGATCGGGGAAAAGGTAGTTTAAACTGCCATGCTGTGCAACAAATAAAACAGATGTGCAGTAACATTTGTCTGAGCAATTTTGTGCCCTACCTCCTCCAGCAAATATGCCACACATCACTGAAATAGACTTTTTTAAAGTTTAAAATAACATAATTTTAGAGGGTATGTCTATGAGATGGAAATGTACTCTTATCCATATTAGGTAAAGTGTGTTAATCATTTATTCAAACATTTCTAAGTATCTACTTTGTACCAGGCACTGTCTGGTTATGTGTGTAAGTCTTGTACATAAATGTGAATTGATAAATATTTAAGAACCATCTGAGGCAAGAATATGTTTTGCTACCCACACACTCCCTTTAAATAGGTTCACACCAGGGCACTGTGATTAGCCTCTTTGTTTGTTGAAAAAAAGTATTAAATTGTTGCTCAATTTTTAGATTTTCAGCAAAATTGTAGCCTTTATAAACCTCAAAGCAATGTCCAGTTTCTGTAAAATAGTTGAATAAATGAAACTAGGAAAAGATTATGTCCATTTTTAATCAAGTATTCTTAGTTATTATTTGTAAATTCTTATAGCTGTCATTTTACTTATAAAAATGATTGTAACCGTCTTCAGTGGTCTGTTGATCAATATGATAAGTGGTATTTCATTATCATATTACTTATGTTAAGAAGTTCTTTGCAAACAATGTATGTCTATTTCCATGTGTTATCTGATTTGTGCTTACAAAGAAATTGTCATCAAATTTTACTCTGCTTGGTAATCTTTAATAAGTGGAATTTTTATCTTAAAGGTTAATCAGTTTGAATTATTGACAGCTGTAACCATGTTGAATAAGTGATTGAAATTAAGATTTTGAAAAGTGAGCTATAAATTGAGCAATATTAGTTCTAAATGGGACTATTCCATTGTATATTGCATTGTTCAGCCATATGAATAGTACTGATAGAAACTGACCATGTTAAGCATTATGTTTCTACCTAGCTATGTTTTATTTGAGTCAATACACAATGGTCACAACCATTTAAAGACAATGAACCTATAACAAAATGCCATTCTTTGGACAGCTATAAGTACAATTGTATAATCTTTTTCTATGTTTAAGGCAGAAAAAAAAATAACATGGATTATTTAATGGTGGGTTTAGGTAGATCCAACCAGAATTAAAGCATGCTTTTGGGTGCTTGTTGGGAACAGGTCTCACTGGTATAGCGATATATCTCAGTGTAGCTCTGGTGTGCGCCACTGTAGTTTGGGAGTGCAGTCTTGCCGGAATCAGAATTCATGGAGGAAGACCCCAACCTTGGTACCCTTGCAGGAGAGGAAACTAAAATCCAACAGAGGCTGTGTTTGGATTACTCAAGGATTTCTTTGCATCCTCATTTTGAAGTGTAGTTAGTAGGTGACAGGAGGGGATAAGGGGAGATATGCTGGATATAAAGTTCTGTGTACTTCCTACTACATTCTGTCTTGGCTATGTGTGACCAAGAATTCAGTCCAGGTCTCAGGCAACATGGGTTAGAAGCCCACCCATCCAATCTGTCTATTTCCAATAACCCCAGACTCAACCTGGACTATATGTTGTATAAATTTTTCATTTCTATCATTCCACCCTAATTTATACTCTTCCCTCCATAACATCTTTCAAATTCTCTTCTTATGTCCCATTCCTCTGATAGTTTCCAATTGGTGTCTGGGGATAGCAGAAAAAGTACAGACTCTGGCTTTGGAACTGGATTCGGATTCACTCCACTTAATTTCCCCAAAATTAGGAAGATAACAACAATAATGCATAGAATTGCCATGCCACCATCCTGTGCTATGCAGGAGACCCCATCCCGCAGCAACCCTGGCTCTCACCCCTACCCCCACCTCTGCCAGCTCAGATGGGGAGACTCCCTGTGGGATGATCATCTCTTACATTTGCTGATGATAATATTTTATGTATAGAATTTTCTCTAATATAAAAATTAAACTTGGGGTTGGGATAATGGCTCAGTGGTTAAAGGTGCTTGCTTGTAAGCCTACTAGCCATGGCTTGATTCCCAAGCCACCCACGTAAGCCAGATGTAAAAAGTGACAGCAGTATTTGGTACCTTTTTGTAGTAGCAACAGGCCCTGGCATACACACATACAACTTTTTTAATTTTTTAAAAAATGAAAAAAGATACATATGTAATTGATGTCAAAGTGAGAGTTTTGCTAACACATAAAAGCGCTGGAAGATACCAAAAAAAAAGAATTGCTTTATAAATCCCTGCTCCAATAAGCCTTGCATTTTAGCTAGCTATTATTTGGCATAATTCTGCTGCCAACCCTGCTAAAACTTCCATTAACTTTGACAAGGATCACGTTAACCTTAAATGGCAAGGTGATTTTAGCTGACGCTGGGGCCTTTAGCAGGAAAACAGAGGCTTCATTTCCCAAAACCCCCAACAAATTTCTGCTTACCTAGCACTTGAAGTTGTCATACACGTGACGATCCTTCCCTGCAAGGAGACTGCAAGATGGTGCTTAACTTCCAGCCTCCAGAAAGGAGGATGCAGATGCAGAAAGGAGACGAGAATAGATGTTGAGGGAACTCACACGCATGGTCTGCCCTAAAATCTCCATGGAGGAGAAGTCAGGGAAAGGAGTTGGCCCTGTGACCGTCTTTGCCACACTGGTCACCATGAGTGTGGCTGTGGGATCCAGGCACAATGCACTCCGCTGACCAGCGACTCTCAGGCCCCTCCTTGTTGCGGGGAGCCCAGCAGCTTTGATACACTGAGGACTTGGAAAAACACTAGAGAGAGTGCCTATGCCTTGCAGGAGAGGCCAGCACAGCAGTGGTCTTGTTGAAGGCCTCTCTCAAATGCCTGTAACTGTTGCATCTTTGACCAAATGCTTGCCTACCCAGCAGCCAGAGATCCCTTTCTTCGTGGCCAACAGAACCACTACCTTGTTTTGGTGGCCAGATTCCCAGAACCTATGAATGAATCACTTTGGGTCAAAGCCCTTGTGGCAGAAGTTCCTCTGAGCAGTGATCAGTTTGTAGAAGTGGACAACATGATCCAGCTTTGGCCAGTGAGATATAAGAGGAATTCTCTTGCTTGGGAGAAAAGGTCATGGGAAAAAAAAATGTCTTGCCTGACTAAAAAGACACAGCCTTGTGGGAAGAAAGCCCTTTTGTTCTTGCCTCTTTGTAAGCCTTGAAGACTGTTGTGTGTGGATGTTATGTGTGGTGAAATCTGTGGCTCTATTTTTCTGTTTTTAATATTTTTATTTGTTTACTTGCAAGGAGAGAATGGGCATGTTGGGACCTCTTGCTACTGCAAACAAGCTCCAGATGCATGTGCCACTTTGTACATCTGGCTTTATGTAGGTATAGGGAATCAAACCCAGGCCATCAGGCTTTTCCAAGCAAGTGCCTTTAACCACCAAGCCATCTCTCCAGTCCTGGTTCTATTTTCTTGCATCAAAGCAAAAAAGCAATTTTCCCAGGTGACTAACACCTCTGATACATTGGCAGAATAGAAACAGAAGGACCCTGATACAGTCCTTAAGAAGGAAAGCAGAGCGGAGCAGTGTGAGTAGGCTTGTTCTTAAGTAAAGACCTGGGAATAGAAAATGGCAGTAAACCTAATGAGCTAACAAAGCACATATACTATCATGAATACAATCTCCTCCATACCACCACACAGTGAGACCAGAGACCACGTTGTACCCACAAAGTAATGTGAGAAGAAGGGACATCTTTATACAATACATTCCTCCCTTTTAGGAAAAGTGAGGCAGGTGTGGTGGTACACACCTTTAATCCCAGCACTTGGGAGGCAGAGGTAGGAGGAGCGCTGGAGCGCCTCAAGTTCAAGACCACCCTGAGACTACATAGCGAATTACAGGTCAGCCTGGGCTAGAGAGAGATCCTGCCTCGGAAAACCAAAAAAGAAAAAAAGAAGGGGGCTGGAGAGATGGCTTAGCGGTTAAGAGCTTGCCTGTGAAGCCTAAGGACCCCAGTTCGAGGCTCGATTCTCCAGGACCCACATTAGCCAGATGTACAAGGGGGCGCACGCGTCTGGAGTTCGTTTGCAGTGGTTGGAAGCCCTGGCGCGCCCATTCTCTCTCTCTCTCTCTCTCTCTCTGCCTCTTTCTCTCTTTCACTCTCAAATAAATAAATAAATAAAATGTTTAAAAAAAAAGAAAAAAGAAGGAAGAAAGGAAGGAAGGGAGGGAGGGAGGAAGGAAGGAAGGAAGGAAGGGAAGAAAGGGAAGAAGGGAAGGGAAGGGAAGGGAAGGGAAGGGAAAGGGAAGGGAAGAGAAGGGAAGGGAAGGGAAGGGAAGGGAAGGGAAGGGAAGGGAAGGGAAGGGAAGCGAAGGGAAGGGAAGGGAAGCGAAGGGAAGGGAAGGGAAGGGAAGCGAAGGGAAGGGAAGCGAAGGGAAGGGAAGCGAAGGGAAGGGAAGCGAAGGGAGGGGAAGCGAAGGGAAGGGAAGCGAAGGGAAGGGAAGCGAAGGGAAGGGAAGCGAAGGGAAGGGAAGCGAAGGGAAGGGAAGCGAAGGGAAGGGAAGCGAAGGGAAGGGAAGCGAAGGGAAGGGAGAAAGAAAGTGCATTTCTCTGCTATTTAAAATTTTCCTATCCCTAAATTGACTATTTTTGTTGTTCTCCACCTAGGTATTTTTGTTTGAGGCTACTGTCTCTCCTAAGATGTCAGGGTTCCTTTGCTAAGGATCTGCCTCCTTTTCATCTCACAATTGTTCTTCATGACACCATCTCCCTCACCCTTCTCCCAACTTGTATTTCAAACTGCTTCTGAGCAAATACACTTAACCTCACCACTACACAGACTTTTGCTTAGACTGGTTTTTGGAGGTCATCCAACCTTGATTGACAAGAAAAGGTAACATTTGGAATCCAGCAAGCTTAAGGTTAAAATATGTCATGTCAGCAATTGCTAAACAACAGTACATCAGATTAGGTCAAGAATTTGTGAAATGTTTGTGCCAAGTGAAATGTCAGAGCACAAAGTGTGTTAAAAAAAAAAAAAAAACTCTATGTCAGTCAAAATGTCATTCTGTCCTGTGGCAAGTAATTTATTCCTTTCTGTCTTTTATCACCGTTCTTGTTTCAGACGTATTAATGTTGCTTCTAAATAATTGAAATTAATAGTGGCATTATCAGTGGTTTAAGGTTAAAAACTAAAGAGCTAATTTAGAATCACTCAGTCAATTTGAGCTCATTCCGAAAATGGAAATTGTTAACCCAGCTTTAAAAATAAGCCATTACCTGATTGTCTAAAACACTGTCCAAAGCTTTTTATCCTGCAGATGTTGCTTGTTCTATTCATTTCTGTAACACATATGAAGTCAGCGCAGAAGATGGATGGGAAAGAATGGATGCTTCCTTAGGGTGCTGTGTCCACGGAGGTACAAACGTGATAGAAGCGTTGCAATGGGGTTGTTACATCCAGAGCCCTCCGCAAATGGAATTCCAGTGGCGTGTACAGTTGATTATGAAGCAGAACTCCATAATGTTCATCCTCCTTTTCCCACCGGTTTTAATTTCTGAGTTGGCAGAGCCTTCCAGAACATGGCTCCTCTCCATGCCATTTGCTTTCTCTGAAAGCAGCTTTCTGTGGCACAGTCAAGACCAAACAGTGGGGAACCAGGACTGTTCTTCTCGCTACAGCTGTCTGGTTAATAAACCAAATGCTTCTTTAGAGGCATCGGGGCCAGGGCTAGGAGGAGGCTGGCCGGGCCCTGAGAACACAGTATTTAAGGAGACACTCGCTCCCAGGTTGCTGATACCTGCATGGGCCCCAAAATTGGTTGCTTCCTTAAATGTTGCATATTAGGCATTTCACTTGCTTCATCCTAGTTTTGACCCTGACAAACATTATTGCTGCCCTTGGAAGTAAAGAAAGGGAACTTGAAAATTAATAACTGTTTTAATCTATCCCTAAACTGGGTTCCTACTCAATTATATTAATTCCACATATTAGATCTCACAAAATAGGAGCTCGGGAAATGTCTCAAGTTTTATTGTTGAGCCTGAGGTAGACATTTCATGCTGTGACCAGATGCCTCGTTCTCCTGGACGATTAAACCTCTTTTTCCTCTTCTTTTCTTAACATATTTTATTTTTTAATTTTTATTTTGATTTATTTATTTGAGACAAATAGGCAGGGAGAGAGATAGAGAATGGAAACGCCAGGGCCTCCAGCCACTGCAAATGAACTCCAGACACATGCGCCCCCTTGTGCATCTGGCTTTACGTGGGTCCTGGGGAATCGAACCTGGGTCCTTTAGCTTTGCAGACAAGTGCTTAACTGCTAAGCCATCTCTCCAGCCCCTAAAATATTTATTTATTTATTTATTTATTTATTTATTTATTTATTTATTTGCTTGCTTGCTTGCAAGCTCAGAGAGAAGGAATGGGTGTGCCAGTGCTTCTTGTCACAGCAAATGAATTCCAGACTCGCATTGGCCGCTTTGTACATCCAACTTTACGTGGGTACTGGGGAATCAGACTCAGGCCATCAGGCTTTGCACACAAGTGCCTTGACCACTGAGCCAGCTCCTCCAGCCCTTCTTTTTCTTCTTCTAGGTTAGTGTCTCTTCTTATTATTGGAAATCAATATAATGTGGCAAGTCTAACAGCCTCCATCTGTTGGGTTTGTTTGTATCAGAGGGTGGTTTTACTGTCCTGCTCTGGCAGCTAACCTTGTCTTGCTATGTCAAGAGACCCTGAGGGAGGAAAAAATCCTACTTTCAGGTCAAGGAACTTGATGATGGTCAACATCATGTTTAAACTCTTCATCCAAGAGAAAAACCAGACCTGCTCTCCTGTAGCTGGTTTTCCCATAATGTTTACTGTGAGACCAGTGCTTTCTAAATGCAGCAAATCATTTATAGAAGTGTTACCAGAAGAAAACAGAGACATAAAGGTTTCCACAAAAATTATATATTTCTTGCTGCAGCCAGAAGAATTTGCATGTTTCCTGATTTGCAATGGTTCTACTGGAGGGAGAAAGAGACCCACTTCCCAATGCTCCAGATGAGAAAAGAACAGTCAGTTGAAAATGGATGTCATCATTGAGAATCATCCAGGCCAAAACTGTCCAACAGAACTTTCTGTCATATAGGAAATGTTCTATGCTGCGCCTCCTAGCTCAGTAGCCATTGACCAATGTGAATATTGAACACCTAAAATGTAGCTAACACAATGGAGGAGCTGAAGTTTCAATTTTATTTAATTTCAATATGTGGCCAGTGACTATCACCTTGTACTGTGTAGATCTAGATTAGAAAGCAAGAGGTTGGGCCACTCATTCCTCTGAAGACAGTGACCAACTATGTCCACAGAACCTTACCATGAAGACCCTTGTCTGGTCAGCACCTCTTAAGAAAAAAAGTCTCTAGGGGCTGGGGATATAGTTCAGTTGGTAGAGTGTTTGCACAGCATTCATGAAATCCTGGGTTTGATCCCCAATGCCCTATTATAAAAATAGAAAATAAAAACAAGCATGATGGCACATCCCAGAACTCAGGAGGTAGAGGCAGGAGGATCAAGAATTCAAGGTCATCCTCAGCTACTTTTAGGCCAGCCTGGGCTACATGAAACTATTAAAAAAAAAAAAAAGAACAATCTCCACACACCCATGCAAATGTCCGAAAACTGCAACCAACCACAAACTATGAAGATTAGGTGGGGGTTAATTTGTTATCTCACAATGTCTGAAAGTCAGAAGTCTAAGAACAGTACTGTTCAGCTGGGGTCTCGGCTTAGAGTCTCACAAGGCCCAAGCCAAGGTGTTGGCTGGACTACATTTTCTTGAGTCTAGAAAAGACTCGGCCTCAAGTTGGCTACGGCTGTTGGTAAAATCCAGTTCCTTTCTCTGATCCTTGCCCAGGGACCCTCTATCTCGGATCCAACAGCCATATCTTGTATTCCTCTCATGCTTGGCCCCTCTCTGATGGATGTCCTCCTCAGCTAGGAAAAAGCTCTGTTTTCAGGGCTCATGTAATTATATTGGACCCACTCAGAGAATCCATTTGAAGGTCAATTGATCGGTAACCTTAATTACATTTGCAAAGTCTGTTTTGCTGATTAACACAATATAGCCTCGGGGATAAACAGCAAGGGGCAAAAGTCCTGGGCCAAAATTCTACCTATCATAACCCCACAGCAAAGAAGGCGAAACCAATGAGGCGCCAACTGGTAATTTCTTAGTGTCCCAAATAAAAAAAAAAAAACAAAGTGGGCTTGTTGAAAGAAATAACTTTTTTTTTTTTTTTTTTTTTTTTTTTTTAGTTTTAGTTTTTCGAGGTAGGGTCTTGCTCTAGCCCAGGCTGACCTGGAATTCACTATGTAGTCTCAGGGTGGCCTCGAAGTCACAGCAAGCCTCCTACCTCTGCCTCCTGAGTGCTGGGATTAAAGGTGTGCGCCACCACATCTGGCTGAAAGGAGGAATTTTTAAAACTGACTCTCTGTCTCTCACAGTCTTGTGTGTCTCACTCCATCATCGCAGAACACTGGTCTCTGTAACCATGTCTGCCCACGTGTTAAGGTCTTGGTCTTCACCAGGGCTTCCAGTAGAGGGCAGCTACAGAGCCTTTCCCACCCCAGGAGAACGGACCTGCAGCCCTGGCACTATTTCTGGTTCAGCCAGCACTGAGTTAGATATTAAGTCCTGATAAGGGCAAGCCAGCCTGGAGGCTGTTAATTAATGAACAAACCTTGTGTGCAGACTGAACTACTCAGCTCCAGTTAGCAAATTCCAAGAAGAAAATAAAGTGAACGGAAAAATACTTCCTTCTAATTAGGTGAAAACGATACTGAGGCTTCGAGCCCCAAACAAAGAACTGGTTTGTGTCTATCCTTCTGGAGAGAAGGAAGAGCTCTTGGAGCCACGGGTTCCAAGAGAGAGCTGAGGAGGACCCGTGGTTACCTAAGCGTGAGAGGACAAGTTGGTGCATTTTCCAAGAGTGTACGTATAAGTGGTCTGGAAGTTTTTCATGCGAGGAGTCAGATCAGAGGGCCACAATGCAGAGACATGTGAAGGAACCAACCCTGGGTTTGGAAAGTCACCGTTCTACTCTGGACTGCGTCGAACTGTCTACTTAGTTGCCTATACCTCCTCTACCTGTTGTGTCAGGAGCCTCTTAAAATGTACTATCTGCAAGGCAAGTCCCAGTGGAAGGCCGTTGCCTTTTAGGGAAGAATCTAACTTGTTTAGGAAAATGTCTCGAATAGCTCGGTGAGAGGCTGAGAAGATGGCTCAGTGGTTAAAAGCATTTTCTTGCAAAGCTTGCTTACCTGGGTTTGATTCCCCAACACCTACACGAAGCCAGATACACAAAGTGGTACACGCATCTGGAGCTCATTTGCAGCAACAAGAAGCCCTGGTATGCCTATTCTCTCTCTCTCTCTCTCTCTCTCTCTCTCACACACACACACACACACACACACACACACACGTATGGTTTTTCGAGGTAGAGCCTCATTCCAGCCCAGGCTGACCTGGAATTCACATTGTAGTCTAAGGGTGGCAACGAACTCACAGCGATCCTCCTACCTCTGCCTCTCAAGTGCTGATATTAAAGGTGCGTGTCACCATGCTCAGCTAATATATATAGCTTTAAAAAGAAAAAGAAAAGAAAGGTTAGATGGAGAGGAGAGTGAGTTCTGAGACTGAGGTTGGTAGGAGCTAACAAAGAAGCAGATCAATTTCTTTGCTTAAAAGTGAGAAAGGGGGCTGGAGAGACAGTTTAGCAGTTAAGGCACTTGCCTGCAAAGCCTAAGAATGCATGTTCAAATCTCCAGGTCCCACGGAGCCAGACACAGTGATGTAAGCATGCAGTTTTGCACATGCACACAAGGGGGCGCACACATCTGGAGTTCATTCACAGTGACCTGAAAAGCCCTGGCAGGCCCATTCTCTCTTTCTCTCCCTCTTTCTCTCTCTGTCACTCCCTCAAAAAAAAAAAGTAAGGAGGGAAGTTGTAGATGTGCCTCAGTGATAGTGGATTTGCCTAAATCCTCATGTGCAAAACCCTGTGTTCCATCCCCAGCACCAAAAAAGAGGGATAGTTTGCAGTAGTAGGAAAGAGTAAAGGAAAAAGGAAGGAAGGAAGGAAAAGGGAAGAGGAGGCAACATGGAGTCTGGGTTTAGGCAGAAATGACAAAGGATATTTTTAATAACAGAACTGTCAACTATTAACTCTATGTCACCCCTTGTCTAACATGCAGTTAACTTCTTTGACTGGTGTCTTAAAAGCCAGGTTCCACGACAGGGGATGAAGGAGAACTCAGTCAAAGTTGGAGATCAGAGCAGTCCAAGAAAACTGACGGCCATGAGACTGTGCATGAACCTGGGGAAGGCACCAGTACATACTCCAGGATGGGACTTGAGCCAGTCTTAGCATTTACTATGGGGTAGAGTGACTTCTAGATCGGCCACTTTGATTCAACACTTCTTTGATCTTGCTGCTTTTCCTGCCATGATTTATCGGTTCTCTAAAAACCTGAGTTTATAGGTGTTTTTATCCCCTCATGGACCAAGTTCCCAGATTCATGTCTAAATCCTCAGTGACTAGCCTGCTGCCCAGTACAGGATTGGATGAGGTGTGGTCACCCTGGCAATGGACTGCAGGTGTCAGGAAGACCCATTGCCATCATGACAAAGACTCCTGTGACCACTTTTATCTATGGTCACCAAGTGCTATGGTGTAGATGTGAAGTGTCTCCCAGAAAGCTCTTATGATGACGGTTTGGTCTCCAGCTGGTGGATCCAGTCATTGAGAGGTGATTGGACTGAATCATGGCGGCACTAACTTAATATGGATGGATTAATTAACAGATAGATTCATCATTTGATAGCATTATTGGAACTTTTGGAGCTGGGGCCTAATTGGAGGAAAAAAGTCACTGAGAAATGTCTTGAAAGCTATGTCTTATCCTAAGTTCCTATCTATCCCCTCTCCCCACCTCTGCTTCTTTTTTTCTTCTTTTTTTTAATTTTTTTGTTGTTTATTTTTATTTATTTATTTGAGAGCGACAGAGAGAGAAAGAGGTAGATAGAGAGAGACAGACAGAATGGGCATGCCAAGGTCTCCAGCCACTGCAAACGAACTCCAGACGCATGCGCCCCCTTGTGCATCTGGCTAACGTGGGTCCTGGGGAATCGAGCCTCGAACTGGGGTCCTTAGGCTTCACAGGGAAGTGCTTAACCGCTAAGCCATCTCTCCAGCCCCCACCTCTGCTTCTTGACTGCCATGAAGTTAGCAACTTTTGGGTCACGCAGGCTCTTGCCACCAAGATGTTCTGCCTCACTACAAGCCCACAACAATACAGCCAAACTGACCAAATCTGAAACGTCTAGAACCTTATATTGGTTATGTAAATATTAAACCTCTGAAAACATGAATCTGTCCTCCTTTAAATCATCTACCTTAGGCATTTGTCACAGCAGTAGAACATCTAACATACCAAGTCAAACTGGTTTGGTTCAAAAGTTTAGGAACTGACTTCTTATCTCTCTTACTCTGAGGAATCTGTAGCTCTGGCCCAATGCTTCCAGGAGGACACAAAGGGATGAAGGCATGTCACAAATATGAGGAAATGTGTGACTAACTCATAAGGCCTCTGGCATAGATGCAGTTCACAGAAGATCTGGAGCCCATATAATTCTCTTCCCTTTAATTCAGGTATAAGGATCCTACTTTCCTTACTTGAGGCTGGCTAATGCTGAAACACAAAATAGTCTTATGGCCATGTCACTGGGCAGAGGCCCCTCATTGCTGATCAGATCATAACATGGACAGCATCTATCTCCAGACACCACCTAGTACCCTTTCTACATAGGCCTAGAATTAATTCTCTTATGCCAGCAGCCCTGATTCTCTAGACTACTTAATATTACTTGACCTACCTCTCTACTTTGACATACTTTGTCTCAACTCTAAATACTAGCCCTAATAAATAAAAATAAAATATTTTTTAAAAAAAACAGAAAGGGTTGGACAGATGGCTTAGTGGTTATGGCACTTGCCTGCAAAGCCTAAGGACTCAGGTTCAATTCTCCAGATCCCACGTAAGCCAAATGCACATGGTGGCACATGCATGCGGAGTTCATTTGCAGTGGCTAGAGGCCCTGGCATGCCCATTCTTCTCTCTCTTCTCTCTTTCTCTCTCTCTCTCTCTCTCTCTCTCTCTCTCTGTTTCTCCCTCCCCCTCTCTCAAATAAATAAACAAATAAAATATTTAAAATAAATACTAGCCCTTTCATTGACCTGTCTTTTTCTATTATCATTACCTCCGTTTCCTGTTGATATATTCTCCTACTTTTTCTATATACCTCCTCCTCTGATGCCTCAGACGTTGGTAAGCTCCCTTCCTCTTACTACAACAGACTTTCCCATGGACTCCTTTCTCCTCCAGCCCTTAAAAGAGAGCATCACCCTTGCCTTTCCTGCAGCCTCTGAGGAGGGAGGATGTTTACTCTTCTTGCCTCCTAGGGATGCCTAAGGAAAGGGGCCTCTTTGCTTCTGACTCTCATTACCAATGTCCAAAGTCTTACACTTTATTTTGTTATGGAAAATCTGTCTACCCTCATGGCTAATGCTGTCATCACTGCCACCTGTCCTCTTGGCCAAGGTTACTGGAAGCCTCCATTTCAGTCATCCCCATGGCTTCATTCTGAATGTGCTTGTTGCCCAGAACTATGTCAACTCTACCCACTCTAACTCTAACACTCCACCAACAACCACTCCCAGCCTGATTTTCAGTTCTCTCCTTTAAAGTAAGTAAACAATGCCGGGCCTGCTGTTATAGGCCTGTGATCCCAGCTACTAGTGAGGCTGAAGCAGGAGGATCAAAAGGTCAAAGTATATCTGAGCTGTATAAGCTCTGTAAGATCAACCCAAATAACAGTAAGATTCTAACTACCTCAAAATTTTAGGTTTTGTTAAGAGCTGGGGATATAGCTTGGTGGCAGTGTACCTGCTTAGCATGCACAAAGCCCTGGGTTTGATTTCCAGGACCAAAATCAAAATAACTACTCTTTGACTTTGTTTAGAATGCTAATATGTGAGCACTCCATTTGATTCTAATCCATCTTCCGTTGCCTTCACTGTCTCACCTACTTAGATCCTATGTGCTATTCATTAAGTCAGTAATTTGCCACTAACTTTAATCAATCTATTTAAAGGTAGCAAGCAACACACCTGAGAATATACAAATTCATCTGTAAGTGAAAAACTAAAAGTAGTATACAGTGTTTTATGTAAAAGAAATGCTAACACTAACACTAACCCTGTTGTTGACAGTATCCAGATGATGTTGAGATTTTCTTTTTTTTTTTTTTAAAGAGAGAGAGAAAGCGAGAGGAGAGAGAGAGAATTGGCACACCAGGGCCTCAGCCACTGCAATAGAACTCCAGACACTTGCGCCACCTAGTGGGCATGTGCAACCTTGTGCTTTGCCTCACCATTGTGCATCTGTCTAAGATGGGATCTGGAAAGTAGAACACAGGTTCTTAGGCTTCACAGGCAAGCACCTTAACCACTAAGCCATCTCTCCAGCCCATGTTGAGATTTTCTTTTTTTTTTTTTTAAGTTTTTTTTTTTTTTTAATTTGAGAGAGAGAGAATGGGTATGCCAGGGCCTCCAGCCACTGCAAACTAACTCCAGATGCATGTGCTCCCTTGTGCATCTGACTTGTGTGGGTCATGGGGAATCAAACCTAGGTCCTTTGGCTTTGTAGGCAAGCACCTTAACCGCTAAGCCATCTCTCCAGTCCCATGTTGAGATTTTCTAAGAGACACTGAATGACACTTAATGACTACTAAGTCTGATCAAAAGCACATCAGATGCCTACAGCTAAGCTCTGCTTGGAATTATATAAGGCTAAAGATGTACATAACTTCTGGTTTGATTTGGACCAGTGACATTTCAAGGATCTTACCCAGGAACAATTTAAAAATTTATTATGCGACAACTATTTTTTTTTTCTCTTAGCAGAGTACTTTGCCTTGTTCCTTGAAAGAATCGTCATGCTGGGCACAATGGAGCAACCAGTAATCCAAGAATTCAGAGGTGGAGGCAAGAGGATCAGGAGTTTAAGGCCAGCCCCTGTCACATAGGGATTTTGACCCTTCCTCAAAAAATAAAATAATAGTCAGGCGTGGTGGCACACGCCTTTAATCCCAGCACTTGGGAGGCAGAGGTAGGAGGATCGCCATGAGTTTGAGGCTACCCTGAGACTACATAATGAATTCCAGGTCAAGCTGGGCTAGAGTGAGACCCTACCTCAAAAAAATAATAATAAATAAATAAATAAGAGAATTATCATTTCTTCAGCAAATTGTCTCCATTTCTGCCTAACTCTCCTGCTATCTTCTATCATTATGTAGTACTATTTTTGTGCAAAACTATCAAAAGCCACTTATATCCATATTAATACTAACCTTGAAGCCAACTTGCTATAGGAAGTTCTGGCCACAAGGAAGTCCACCTTGTTCTTGGAGTGGCAGGCACCATTATCGTTGTTGTGTTTTTTTTTCCCCCACTTCCCTTCTCTTCTATGAACCAGAGCTCTTTAGAGTTAAGATCCAGAAATAGACAGGCATGGTGATGGTGCACACCTTTAATCCCAGCACTGGGGAGGCAAAGGTAGGAGGAATCCTGTAAACTCTAGACCAGCCTGAGACTGAGACTACATAACTAATTCCAGGTCAGCCTGGGCTAGAGCAAGACCCTACCTCAAAAAAAAAAGAAAGAAAGAAAGAAAGAAAGAAAGAAAGAAAGAAAGAAAGAAAGAAAGGAAGGATCCAGAATTGTATAAGAAGATAACGGTCACCATGTATGGTGGTCATACACATGCAGTGTCAGCCTTTCTAGGGCTAAAGCAGGAGTATCATAAGTTTGAGGCCAGCCTGGGCTACACAGCAATATCCTATCTCAAAAATAAAAGAAGAAAATAAATCATAGCAAAAGAAGCCAGTCATCACAGTATTTGTACCCAGTAAGAGTTAAGGAAATGGTTGCTAGGAGACTATAAAATAAAATAGTAATGCAGGGTAAAAAAAAAAAAAAAAGTTCCAGAAACAAGGGAAACAGTGAGCTCAGAAGGGGAGCAACAATAAAAGACAACTATCCAAGCCAAACGCAACATAGTCGGTCCAGTAATAAGCCAGGGGTACGGGGGCCACAGGAAGAGCTCACTCACAGAACTGGGCTGAAGGGAGTG